>OX638250.1:18572350-19991022 GCA_951806755.1 Brenthis hecate
TTAGTTTTTAAAATTTTTCTCTGTCTGTCTGTTCGTCTGGGAACGCATCACGAGAAAACCACTGAACGGATTTCGAAAAAATTTGGTATGATGATAGCTGGTTATCCGGGTTAACCTATAGGATACTTTTTACTGCGGGAAAATAACACGTTTCTGAGAAATCTATACTAAACGCTAAAACTAACTAATAATGTAATAAAGTTTTCTTTTAAATTTTATACTTATTAAATTCTTAAGGTTAATCTTTTTTCTGATGAAATTGTAATGTCAATGAATAAAAATTAAAGAACTATGAGGCAGTGGTAGCCCAGTGGTGTGCAACCCAGAGTGAAGCGGGTTCAAATCCCGGGTCTCGCACCTCTGATATTTTCATGTGCGAATCATTTACAACATGATTACCACATGTCTTACGGTGCCGACCCGCACTTGGCCAGCGTGATGGACTATGGGCCTGAACCCCGAAAGGGCTGAATACACAACGAATACAAAGAACTATAGTCATTAAATACATATCTTTTTTTAAGAAATCTCGTTCTTAAATGAATCATATATAAATTATTATTTGTGCATAATAATTATCAATTTTAGATAATTGTCCACAAATGTAGGGCGCGAAGGATTGTGGACGAGGTTTACCAATTAGCGAAGATACCGCATCGTAACATGTACACAAAAATTAGTACGTCCTCCTTTTTCCAAGCCGGTCAGAAAATAGATAAAATATTGTCATATTTTTATATATATTTGGTATTTGATTATTGAATATTTAATTGAACGCAATTAATAATATAAGGAAATATTAAATAGAAATCAATACTTTGTCCCAATTCATCATAAGGCAATATTATATTAATTTTCTGACTGATTTTCCGCGGCAGAGCTACGCGAAAGATCTTATTATATACAAATTAATGAACAAGAATAAGTAGTTGTGTTTACAGAAAAAACACTAATATGGGACCAATGTGGGACCAATGTGGGACCAATGACTTTACATGATTTCATGGGGGTGAAACACCACCTATGGTATGCTAGGTCTTGAGAATGTTTTGGTAGAAGATCTCAATAACTCTTTGGCTTGATCCAGGACTCGAATAGAGGAGTCATGATTAGCCACAATACCAATGAGTCAATCAGATTATATTTACTAATCAGAAAACTAGACAATAATGAAAATATTAGATTAAAACCTAATTAGTCTAAAAAATAAAAGTTTTGTACAAAATTATGGATTAAGATAACGGGGATTATGGAATTAAAACACTTATTTTGGAGGACTCGGTATCAGATGTTTAAAAAAAATATATACAACAAATGCCTGCAAATCAAATTACTGATTTCATTTAATATGGAATCTATTATTTTGTAAGAATTTTTTTGCAGATAAAAATGTTATAAATTATGAAAGCAACAACATAAATTGTGTTACTGGAATAATTTACATATTTTTTTTATAAAATAGTCCATAAATTAATATACTTAATTAGCATTAGAGTTTATCGAGACACTAACTTGAACACTAAGAATGTTTTGATTTAATTATTAAAAAAACCATTTATAACTGTTTTATATAAACACAATGGCAATAATAATACTATGGGTTTATTCATCGCATCTTTAGTTAATACTTTGGTTAAATAAATTTAAGAAAATATGTTCAAATTAGCAAAAGAAGAGCCTTTTTTACATGTATTTAAATTATTTTAGATTTTATAGTTAAAGTGAATATATACAATGATTCAAGAATGTAAGTAAATATTAAGAATTATTAATTCTCATCAACAGAAAAATATCATAATAAGCCTCTTGTATATTATCTATCTTTTCTGTATTTATTTATTTTAATTTTTTCTTAGTGTAAAATTAAAGAATTTATTTTTATTTATCTATTATCAGTTAAATTCAAATTATTTTCGAATGATATATTAAATGGATATATTCATTTGAATTATGCCAAACATTAAAAATACATACAAGTTTTTATAATAGTGTGTTTCAAATGTTTTATATACAACACTCACACAATCAATTGCTTATAATTACAGTTTACTTTGTAATCAAATAATAATTATGCCAAAAGGTTTACAAAACAATTAGAATGCAAACTAAACTGTTACAAATGTCACAATTAAGTGATTGTTTTTATAATAATATTATATTTGTTACTGGATACAGGATAGGTATTTTGGAATAAAAACAGGTTTTGTGAAGAATTTAAAATAAAAATGTAATAAATATTCAGTAAGATATAGATAATTTATTACTAACAGTATGAGCCTAGAAAACGTACAAAATGCAAAATTTAGTGAATATATTTTAAATAAGAACATTCAGGTAATAGATAAAAGTTTAGGTATAAAATAATTGTATTGAGTTCTCAATACTATTTGCAATAATCGATACTGTAATAATTAAAAACTAATTTACAAAGTTTTTAATTATTACAGATACCTTTTATGTTGATGTAAGAGAAACTAAACCGTGTCAATTACAACAAGTGCAATTTACTAGCGAATAGAAAGCAATGCAATTTTGCAAACTTACCAATGTGTTCTGATAACCCAATCCGGACTCATCGTCGGATGTTTCTTCCTTTTTACTCGGCTCCTTCATGTCTGTTAAATATTATTCACTTACAACAAAATAAACTAAAGTTTCAAAACACAAAACTCAAGTCACTTACGCGCGAACTTGTTTAGGTTTATTTTTTTTTAAAACAACAAGAAACCGGTGTCGGCATAGGTCCGTACGTGTATAACCTCATTCATGGTCCAGTGTATATTATAGTTTGAATGATTATATTGTAATTGAATAAACGCGATTTCATGCAAATTGCTCGCGAGTCGTGTAACAGGAAACGATTCAACACGTTCAAATAATAAGCCGTCCAGTGACCGACTGACACTCGGTTGACAAATATGTAGCGACGGCGAACAGTGACAGTCCGCATTCAACGTCTTAAGAGTTACCGCACATTGCTTGTATCTTATAAATTAATAAACTTGATTAATATGATATCATTATTATATAATTTTAATATTAGTACGATGGTATATATTTCAATCTTGATATTTTAATCTTTTTAGGAAGCCTAGCTACCAAATAAATTCAACTGTTTATCTCTAATGTGCGATTACTCTTAGAATCAAAGTTCATACAAATATTGTCATTTGTCACAAAACAAAAGTTGACCATGAACTAGAACTTACACAATCCGTTATCATCAATTGGAATCTTATCAATGTAAACGTAATAATGTACGTATGTTCTGAGGGAATGTATATGAAATTATAGCTGTTTTGAATGCAGCTGTGAATTTAATTGTTTCGATCCACTTTGGATGTGCACTTTACAGTGTTTATTAAACGTCCACCTGTCTGTGATAAGATTTACAATGAAAAGCATTTATAATACTGATTAAAATACTTTATTTACATATAAGATACATCTTACTCATCTTTGTGAAGATAAGTACATCTTTTGTGAAGTTGCTTTAAAATACCTTTTATTATTGAATGTAGGTATTATACCTTCCTCCTCGTATTGAAGGGAGGCCCGTGCCCGAGAGGGGACGTTAAAAAGGGCTGAATACATACATACTTACCTTACCTACGAAACGAAATTTTACTGAATTCTTGTTTTATCTCTATATTAAAATGTGAAAACTAAAATCTTTTATTATAATAAATCGAGGGCAAAAGGAAAGTAGATGTTTTATAAAATACATTACTCATGGTTATCACCACTAAAGCTGAGTGCAGAAAAGCGTAACAATTGTTAAAACAAACGCTATTCATGCCATTGTTTCAATGGTTAATGCTTGAATCACTGGTCATTCAATTGATAGTAATAATTTTACAATTTATTTGATCAAATTATCTCGCAATAAGTTAGTTTTACAGCGATCAAACGCGCTTTAGTAAGAAGCAAACTCCCCTCATGTTCCAGAGTGACTAAATGCATCGGATTAAAAAATCTACAGATTAAGTGCTACTCTTCAGTCAATAAACTAATTTTAGAATACGCCATAACATAAGCCCAAGCTCACACAGAAGTCAGAAAGAGAGTCAGAAAGAGCTTAAAGCAGAAGGAATTTAGAAAAAAATACTATCAAACCATTCCGAAAATGGAGTATAATAGTATAACCACAGATCATATAATAATATACTAGTAACTAGATATTACATACAATTACTAAAACAAATAATTCAAGGTAGGTACTACTCAAATCAGTTATAGCTAGAGTAAAAAAAAAAAAATAACATAATTTTTTTATGTTAAATACTTTTATTTTACAATTATTATTGATGAAGTATTAAAAGCAAAAAATTGTTATGAATCGCCCATCAAAAAATAATGTACATCCCACTTTTTTGAAACTCGAAATTTTCCTGTTTATGGGCTTCGGTTATCTTTTAGAGCTTCGATATAATTTTTGTGAATTTATCTTTAAACTAATATTAGTTTGATTTTTCAAAACAAAAGCTTTCAAATATAAGTAGGTATCTATATATACTTTAATTTGTAAGTCACTTAGAATACAGTATTATAAATGTAGGTCTTGGACTAATAGTAAGATAGACGGAGCGTAAATAAGACGGTGATAGAAACCTGAAATGGTATTATAAAACGTAGCTGTTTTTAACACCTTTGCTGTATCCACAGTGATGCGACTGAAAGCGTATGCGCAATTAAAAGCAAAATAAAAAAAATACTTCTTAAAAAAAACGTAAAGTCTTCAGCAGATTTAAAAACCTAAAATTAGTTTCAATCAAAAAAAATATATAATAATCTATTTAAAAACAATTTAAGAAATGATTTACATGTAGCCTAGAATCTATTTTGTCCATCTTAGGCTGACGTTTTCTATCAAATATTCAGACATAGCTTCATTTAATGTTAGATATGCGTCTATCAAATTTTTTAGTGACTCGTAGGTTATTTTCTGTTATCGAGGTCGAATAGCAATTTATTAATGATGAGTCAGATACTTTTTGTTATGTTTTTTGTCGCATATATATATGAGTACTACGAGGTGCTTGTTATACGAGTATGGACATTGTTATTTTGTATTTGTAACCAATGAAATTTACATTGAATTCAACACTTAATTAATTTTTAGTTGAAAATATATACAGACTATCTTAAATTTTTCTATAGGTATGTATATTAAAAAACACCACAATAAGCGCCTCTTTTTTAACGTCGGTCAATAAACAAAATTGTCATGTCTAATAATATGATAATTATTTATGATACCAAAGTCTATACAATCATTAAAATAATTTTCTCTGACTGTCTTGCACCAAAGTATCAACCATCTTCGGAATAATTACACCAATTATAAAGGAGCTTACATATTTTACAGATTGGAGATTGAGGATTTCTGCGATATGCGAGAATGAGATATGTTACTATTTGGGTGTTATAAGTAGTTACGAGTATAACATGCAAATAGAGAGATACCTTGGGATATATAAGTGTCCCAAAATTCACGCAAAATTATAATTTATCGAGAAAACCTTTAGATAAAAGATGAACGAATTTACAGATTTTGACAGGGCTTTCTCTGGAGAGAGGATTATGATGAGTATGACCTAATAACTTAATAAGAGAATTTGCATACCAATTTTCTTGAGGTATTCTTCGGGAACTTTTATTTCTTCTCAGGATATAAGTTTTACCTAAGACATATGCATTTAAATTAAACAGAATTTTCGCATAACTTCTACCGGCTATCCCATGGGATCGTTTTGATAATACAAACTATATCTGGGCCAAAATTCCGATCTCAAATGTTTTAGCCGGTCACAACACAATATACCTACCTATCAGACAGAAAAATGCACTTTTGTACTTATAAAATTATCTATACTATAATAAAACAGTAGAGGTCGAATGTCTGTACATAGCAAAAAAATGCTAAAAACCGAGTCAGGGGGATGTAAGAAGACAAATAGAACAAATCCAGATTTTTTTCAATTTTTTTGTTGCTCTGTCTGTTCGTCTGTTTGTCTGTTTGTACGGGCTAATCTCCGAATCTATTGGACCGATTTAAATGAAATTTTGCATGGTCGTACCTTATATCCCCGGTCAACATGTAAGATACTTTTCGTTCCGAAAAATTAAAGAGTTCCCGTGGGATAGTTAAAGAACGATAGTATCTTATACAGCTTAGTACACAACAACTTATGCACGTAATTTAGTAAAATTTGGCATGCTGATACCTTATATTGCCGGTCAAACGACAGGTTACTTTTCATCCTAGAAAAAAGAATGGTTCCCGTGGAAACTAATAGATTTCAATTACTGTTTTTCTAGAGGTGAACCCGAGCGAAGCGAGGGTGAGCCGCTAGTTAAAAATAAGGCTAAATTCATGAAGGGATACCCCGTCAACAAAATTAATACGACGTCCTCGTCATTTGCGAAAGCAAACAACTTATCTACACCCTATTTATTTATTTTTTCTTTAAATTGAATTACCTCCTCATTAGGTAGTAGATAAGTATTTTAGTAATACAATTACACGGTCGGTCGGCTAACATAAATAAATACATTTTATATTGAGGTTACACGTTTATCTTTTGTTAATCAAAACGCGGTTGCTGAATTGTCTTTAGCAAATATACCTCTGTACAATAAACATATACTAGCCAAGCAGAAAGGGTATGATATATAATTATAGCTATCATCATAAATTATATGCATTTAATGGAATTGTCTTATGGGTTTAGTAGCTAGCGTGTAGTACCTACGGTTGGAGATCTTGGCGTCTTGTGTTCGAGTCCAGGGTCGGGCCAAAACAAGAACTCCGTTTTTTTACTCATGAAACACTCAATAGCAACCGAAAATTGGAGAATTGATGGTGTGTAATACATAAGTAGTAACCCCCCCCCCCCCCCCCCCCCCAACGTGCGTTCACCTTGTCGTGGTGGGGGGGCTCAGTAGTGCCCGGCAATACAGCCGGGCGCGAAGCCAAGAAACGCACAGGGAGGTGGCCCACTTCGGTGGGCGGTGGGAGGTGGCCCTCTTCGGGGGGCAGTGTACCATGCGGGTTGCTCCCGGTACTTCTCTGATAGCAGAGTGGACCTTGGAGCAACCCCATGGTTATTCTGGTCTGCTTCGGCAGACCTGTCGTTGGGGTGTCGTAGTTGAATGCGTAAGCGATCCTGCGACGCCCCATTAAGACGGGGGAAGGTTTTGTTGGGTTTCAGTGGGTAGTACTGGCTTTGCCGGTGAGTCCCACACCTCGTGCGTAAATGCATTTCCCAACGTTAAAAAAATGTCATTCTTTATTTTACTGTTTATATGTAAGATATTGGAAGCTTTAGGTATAGTAACTACGGCCACTAAAAAATATTTTATCCTTAACTCAATATTCACGGGCTAACGCATAGGTATATCAATAGCATGGTGGAAGATTCCCCACGTACTTACATACTGATTACTGACATTTAATTTAAATTTTAATAACGTAAAAAGTGCTAGTAAAAATCTATTTGAGATTTTAATTTATGAATGGGCAAGTTTGTATTTTGTGTATATTTATTACTCTTACACGAAAAACGACTGGACGGATTTGGATGAAAAGTACAGATAGTATGGCCTCAAGTAACACATAGGTGTCTATAAAGTTAGCAAAATCCTTGAACTTGATTAAAAGACGCATATTTTCCTTTTAAAACCTATTTTTATATAATTGGAAACCTTGATAGTTTTTACGTTTTACAGCATTTGAAGTAAAAGTCTATTATAGTTCTGACAAGGCCAGAATTACTAATCCTACAACAAAAAGTTTATAACCGCAGTATTTTTGTTTCAGATTAACATAGTGTTAGGTGTTGTAAAACTGATATGTCATTGAGTTCACATGTTTAGTATAGATGTGTACTAGCGACTCACCCTCGCTCCGATCGGGTTCGTTCCTACTTACGTTTCCACATTAAGTATAGATTTCTCAGAGATGAGATAGGTATATTTCTGCTGTAAAAAGTATCGTATATGTACCCGGACAACCAGCTATCACCATACCAAATTTCATCAAAATCTGTCTAGTGATTTTGTCATGATGCGTTCCTAGACAGACAGAGAAAAATTCAAAAACTATAAATTCGGACTCTGTATCGATAATTATTATGACTATTTCAATAAGATTTTCTGAAAAATATATTATGTACAGATTCGATAAACCGCCCTAATATTATTAATGCAACTAGAGTTAGTGAGTGGATTTTACGTACGTTACGATTAAACGATTTTAAGTGTTTGGAATGGAGATAGCCAAGAGACAGATTTTACCATTTTAAAAAAAATGCTGTATAAATATGAAGTGGCAAAGGAAAAATTCTGCAGAGCCTGTAAAAATCACTAGCGGCCCCGGTGGAACACGTTGTGCGTCCATATCTCGTCTAGTAATAAAATTAAAACACTTAGGTAAAGAAAACTATATCTAGACAATAGCACCACCTACCAAGTCCAATTATAACAAAGAACCTATAAAGTGACTCCTTCTTACTTGATAAGTAAACAAAAAAAAAATCATTTTTAACCAACTTTCAAAAAATAAAGTAGCTCAAACGTTGCTCATTGATTATATAGCACCTTGCTCGATACTTTCATTTTCGTTTATGCTGTATTATACTCGTTCATCCTCATAAATATCTTGTCATGTAAAGGATGATGGAGTTTGAACAAACACTAAGAAGATAAAAAACCTAGACAATGCCTTTATCAAAGAATTAATTTTAATTATGCTTTGAAGTTTGAACATGTTTCATTACATACATACATACATATATATATATATATATATATATATATATATATATATATATAGATAGAGAGAAAAAATAAAACACATGTAAAACGAATTATATAATATATTTAAAATAAATAACACAGTTAAATAATTAAAATAAACTAAAACTTAACTATCTACATATAATAAATAGTATGTATAGTGATGTACCAGAAAACAACTTATATACATTCAAACTTTAGCTTTAAATATCTAAGCCGATTGACACTCGGAAACGCTATTATGGCGTAATTCAACCTAAGGGCTAATGCACACTATGATATATAAACGCGCCCTTTAAATCGCCACGTTTTATAATACACTTTTTAATGCACTATCAATGCGCGCTTGTGTTCGCGTGTATTTTTCTAATTGTGTATATTTTTCTATCTATATAAAGACAAATAATATGTATTTTTTGTGATTATTAGCAAAAATACGTGTTATTGTGTTTACGATACGCGCAACGTCATAGTGTTTATAAAACGTAGTGCGCATATACTTTAGAGCAGTGTTACTCAAAAGTTTAGATCTACCCCTATTGACTGTGAAACCCTTCCCTAAGTAACTGCTATTGCCGTACAGAATTTAATTATTTAATTGGTCGTAAAAATTCCACCTATTCACTTAAGCTTAACGATAAATAACTATTTTAAATAAAACATTTTTTTACTCTCCTTGTTCAAGTGGATAATTTCACGTATCCTTACTTTAAAATATTTTCGTAATATTTTATAATTATCTATGAAAGTTGTGGAAAGGGCGACAAAAATATTTTATTAACAGATTGACTGAATTATACCTAATAATTGATACAACAGTGAACAAATAGATATTTCTGTAGCATCTAAAACTATAAACTTAACTTACTTAAAGTCAATATACCTTTATATTTTCTAAGAAAATGTCAATAGATCATTATTATCGTATTGTATTGCTATTGAGCTTATTATATAAAACACGTATATACATACATTATAATAATGTAAACCTATATTAACATAGTATTTTTTAAATCGTAACTCAAATTAAGAAACACTGCTATTTGAAAGCTATCTTATACAATATAAGAAAGAGGAACGTTTGGATGCGACTAAACACCAATACTTAAAAAAATACATTTAGACGAACATAGAACCTCGTCCTTTTTTAAATTCGGTTAAAACAAAGGATGATGTTATTTCACAAAAATATACTTGAGGATACCTGCAAAGAACATTACTGTAACTCAGTATTAGGGCCTATGCGTAGTGCGTTTAGCGTTTTATCGATCGCGAATTCTCATCGAAAGTTGGTAATGCAAGTAATCTGCATAATATCAGCTCAGAATATGGTAAACATATGTACGTGAATGATACACGCGTCCCGGCACGTTTATAAAACGGTAGTGTGCATAGACCCTTAAGATAATTTTATACCTAATATAAACTATTTATTGCATATAAATATTTTAAGTAGCTACAATACTGAGTTACTATATTATACTTTGTAGGATTTAATATAGTTCATCATTAAGCTGTTATTTGTATGTATTTTTAACGTCCCACTGCTGGGCACGGGCCTCCCTTCAGTACGAGGGGAATAGGGCCATAGTCCACCACGCTGGTCAAGTGCGGGTTGGCCGCTGTTACTCAACAATTATTTATTATTACAGACTTAGATCCATCATTTATAAACTTATTAATACAATACTTATCCACCAGTAAATAAGACAGTGAATTAATACATATTAAATAATGGTACATAATCTGATTTTTATGAATACATAAATATAAATATAGTACATTTTTCTTGTTATTTACAAAACAATTTATCTAAGCATTATATATATATATGCACAATTTATTTTTAAGTAAACACCAATATCTACTAGCTAAGTACCTATAAGAGATTGACAGCACAAAATTGCTCAACTTTCAGAAAATAAATTAAAATATACCTATGTTTAGAACAGTCTATATATTACAAAATATTTGAATTAAATATACCTATAACAATAACAAATAAAATATTTGTTATCAGAATATATAAATTATTTTAATACTCATAAAATGAAGTTATTTTAAAAAGTTGAATTAAACTATTTTACGCTGATAGATCTAAAACATACGATATAGAGTGGTGTTTATTTTGGAAACTTGAAATGAATAAAATTATGTAAGTAACTCAATAATAAATTTAGTTTGAACGAGAATAAAACATTATAACTTACACAGATAATGTATATGGGTAGTTTTTTTTTAATTTAAGTTTCAATGAGCTTTTAAGCAGGGCAAAGGAAAGAAATCTTTACTAAAGTTGAATGAGACGAGAAGTATTTATAAAAAAAAAATCTAGATTCCAGTTCCAATATTTCTTTCAAAGTAAGCCCTTATTTAAAATCTAAAAACTGAATGCGCAAATCAGACTAAGACAATAAAGATAGACGGAGCATGAAGCATCTACAACATTACCTAAATGGCGCGAAACAAAGCTGTCAATGTCAATTTAGCACGAATTTAATATAATTAATAATTATACTAAGTTTTGAATGTATTTACTTTTGTTATACGAAACAATATAATTATTTTGTTTCTATTGTTTATATTTGCACATAATGTGTCTTCGGAAATGGTACTACAAAAAGTAAATTATAATAAGATTTCAGGCTTCAACCAATATTCTGCACCGCCTGTGTTATCATTTTAGTCTGAGACAAACATAAAGGTTTAAAGGACACATAGTGTCGTTTAAGACAATCAGATGTACTGCGCAAATTGTATCCAGTAAGTGGCGTTGAGGACCGCGAAGAGTAAGGGGAAGAACACGCGAGAGAACCGGTCGATGCTGATCGCGCGCATACGAGCCTTTGCTGCTTCAGCTGGTTCCTGGTTTAGTTTTAATCACACTATATATTATAATCTATGAAAAAGATAAACAAATCTATCCCATGGAAACCATGCACTTTTCCGGGATAAAAAGTAGCCTATGTGTTATTCTGATATATGAGTTATATTATTGTAAAGTTTCATTAAAATCCATTCAGTAGTTTTTGCGTGAAAGAGTAACAAGCATCCATACATCTATACATCTAGACACCCATACATCCTCACAAACTTTCGCATTTATAATATTAGTAGGATTAGACAGATTGTATGTGTGTTTGTTGTTGATAAAACGGCTAAACGGATTTGGACGAAAAGTAAACAGAATATGACGTGGGGCAACAAATAGGCCTTAGTAATAAAAAAATCCAAAAGGTAGTTTTCTGTATAATATTACAAATACAAAAGACGTATAGGATTCACTTAGTTAATAATATGTACTTAAAAACTAAAAAATATGCGTAATTACCTTAATTTTTATATATATTTTCGTTACAAAGTGTAATGAAAACACTTCCAAGTGCAACCAAATGTGTTCAAATATGAAGAGTTACAGTTTCACTAAAAAGTTCTGTTATACATTTCGTGCATCAATAATCAAATAAGCTTAATGATATTATTGCTATACAGATACACTTATAATGTTTCAACCGATACGACAACTAGAAGTATACATTAATCATCATCATCACGTCACAGGCAGTTTATTTACTGGGTATAAAAAATAGCGGATGAAATGAACATAGAGAATAAAGTCACAAACATGAATATGTATAGGTATCTGCAGCATTCTGCAGAAGCATCTGCTAAAGAAGAATTATTCGAAACGCCACCTTTTCAGGGCCTACTATGTTTTTATTGGCTATTTGAACGCGCTAACGTGGGAGCAGCGGTCCAATGCTAGGCATTATTATAAAAATCATATCCATTATCCAATCATACGACATTTGAGAATTCGACTCTAGGCGAGAGTAGAGCGCAGGAGCGACACCACACGTGCTCCGCAAAACCCAGAGAACAGAATTTACCGCCAGCAAGTACTAAGTAGAAAAATAAAAAAATACATGCTATGATCAGAAAAATATAAAATCTTAATCGAAAGTAGGTTTTCCTACAACAAAAAATAAAAAAAAACCGTTTAAATCTATATTATAGATTCTAACCGGATCTCATACTAATAATAGACAGACAGAACAGACATACAGAACATCTAGTAATAAGTTGAATAAGAACGGGCTAAGAGTCGAGCTCTGGTGGATCCCTACAGTGATCGGCTCGGTATATCCAAAAGCGGTTCTAACCACGGAAGCGGAATCTCATACTAAGTAGTACAGAAAATTTACGTTATGAATTCTTCCATACTATAAAGATTAGAATGCATTCTCATTGTCGTAAGTCGTGCGTCATTTGGCTTTTCATTTGATCGTCCACTACATTTATTTATCTTTGCTAAACAAACGAGTCAAGAAACAAAACTTATCACCGTCCCAAATATCGCGTGACAACATAATCCTCGTAAAATCCCTGCTGATGGATTTTTTGCAAATATGTTTTTCTACTGTTTTCTTTTATTCCTTGACACAGATTTAAAATCTTTTTTAAGCGTTGCTGCTATTTACTTTTGCTTATCCGCAACACATGTGTCTGACTAATATGTTCTTCTTCATCTTTAGTTTAAAAAATTAAATTCATTTTATTTTAAAAGGATGTATAAATTTGCACATTTTTAAATAAAACTCTCTTTTCGGGTTATTTCGCGGCTTTTTTTTTATTTTTGGTTCCCGACGTTTTGAATGCTTCACAGCAATCATGTCCGCGGGAGAGATTCTCCTGTGACCGAAATCCGTGAAACAGTCTGAAAATATAGTTTTATTTAAAATGTCAAATATTCGCGTAAATCTAAGAAAATATTAAATTTGCACTTTGCTGAAGAAGCAAACAGTAAAAAAATGAAACTAAACTACGTTAAACGCTGTTAACCGGTAATGGATGCGATTATAGAATGTGATGGCAATCCCAAATTTAAGATAAGAAATAACATGATACCTTATGATATATTTATTCGTAAAATTAACAAATTAATTGGACAAAATCCGACAAAGAGCCATGCCACAGAAATCGACACAGTCATACAAACATACGGCTAAATATTCAAAGTTTTATTTTAATCCGCTTAGCTGATAACTTGAATTATCCGCAAATAAGGCAAGAGATAAAATTTCAAGTATATTTTCTGTCATATGTTCGAAATAAAATTATTTATTTGTTATTAATGCTATCTAATCTTCAGTTCTGCATACCGTCTCTAGTCTGTACGATTTATTACAGTACCTAGCCGACTGAGCTTAGCGCGACGTTTTTCGGTAAAGATATAAAAAAATTGGGTTTTTCAGAAAAAATATCTATATACTTAAAAAGCAGAACCTTATCTAAATTGTACATAATTTAATTCTAATCGTTAGAGCCGTTTCTGAGATACACGAAATAATTTTATAATTAATCACATTTAAGAACACTCTTTTACCCGACTGTAGCGAAGCTCAAAGAAGGGTTATGTGTTTGACCTCAGTATATACTTTTTTTTCGTCCGAATCAATCGAGTAGATCATCAGAATACAGATTTTTAAAAGGCGCTTACTAAAATTTATAGGTAAAACTTATATATTTAAAAGTAATTTAGGATAAGAATTTTTTAAATAAAACTAAAAATGTCTAACTAACAAAAACTAAAAAGCTGTAAATAAAAAATTATGTACAAAAATGAAAAAAACCGACTGCATAAAAAGCGAACTCAAAAGAGGAGAACAACTTGATGAAGTAACATAGTATTACTCAGTCGGAGACATACATGTTTTATAAAAAAAATATATAATTTTTTTTAACACATTCATTACCATAACTAATAACTATGTAATAAAAAATAGGACTATTTAACCTACTTTTGACTGTCGTATCGATTTAGAACTGCATATATGAAATTTGGATGACAACACTATAATTTGATACCATAAAGCTCATTTGATGTTGGAGACAGGTGATCCATACTGGAACCCCCTTTATGAATTTGTTCTAATAAATTTCTGATTGCTTTGTTTCAAGAGTAGGTGTTATATTATGTGACAAAACTCAGACGATGGAAGTGAATATTGGCACTTAGAATTTGGGCTTATTTGGTTTTAGGTTCTTACATTATCATGATTAACTATTTAATCCAAATTTTTATATAATGGAAAATACTTTTTATATTTTCGTTTCATTTTAATTTTACAATGTCTTCAAGATCGCGGATTCGAAGCTCTGGGTCTTTGTATTACGGGTTTAAGACCTCGAATTATAAATTAAGGGTCGCTTGCAGGAACATTCTTGATTCTTCATCTGATTTATACTTTAAATATTGTATTAAGCAAAAGTCAAGCAGTATTTGGCTAAACATACATTATAAGAATTTCAAATCAAATATAAATCAATCAATTTGGTGTAAGAGAGAAAAAAATTAAAACTTAATTAAGAATACTGAGTTAAAACTATATTACCTATTTATATAAATAACTGCAAATCTATCCCACGGGAACCGACAATTTTTCCTGGATAAAAAGTAACCTAAGTGCTATTATAGGCTATAATATATCTCTATATCAAATTTCATCCAGATCAGTTCAGCCGTTCTGAAGTGATTATGTAACAAACAAACATCCATCCATCCATCCAAACTTTCGCATTTATAATATTTATGGCATTGCACTCACCTTAGGTTTCGCAGCTCTATCATCTAATATGATATTGACCAAGCAGTACTCCATCAACGCCATGAACACGAATCTTAGAACAAAAGGAATTAGGAATTTTGAAAGTATAGTTCACAATTGTTTGAGTTCCGAATCCGCTAAAGGTTTGGGGCACATCAAATAATGAACCCTGCATTCAGATTTATTTTACACTAAGAGTATTTTAATGCCGATTTTATGCATTAATTAGATACCATTCAGCCAATCTAGTGGCAGTTGGCAGATGCATTGTGAAATATGTCAGTGGTTTAAAATTTTCGAGTTGGACATTTCTAAAACGTCCATCTAGTCCTTGCAAGCTGTTTAGCGAGTTTTTGAACCTAAAGACTTTGGCTTTGCTCTCCCTCCTTTATCTTACCCTCTTTCCTTCTTCTGGTTGAGTCCATAAAGTCACTTATTTTGTACATTTGAGATATGCACCATTTTTCTCTATTATTTTCCATTAAACGCTGCGCGTAATGTACTATGTCTTTTATTTCAGTTTTTTTTTACCTGAACGCGATGAATCCTAAAAGGAGGGTGAAGTGAAACTTTTAGGTATAGGTTTCGCTCAATCTGGTTTATTGTAATTATTTGTGGTATAACTATTCTGTTCATATATAATAATCTATATATTAGCTTAGTAAAGCTCAATATCCGGAATATTAATATTATTTAAAACTCACACAGTGCACACAGACATGAAGGCGTCCACCGCCTTCAGGTAGGAGACGGGCGGCAGCTGCGCCTGCGACTTGGCGTGCTGCGTGGACAGCGTCAGCAGCGACGTCACGCCCAGCGTCACGCGCGCCGGCGCCGCGTCCGGCTTGATCCAGAACGACACCCACTGCGACCCACCGATACAATCAATCAATCAATCAATATGATGGGACATTGACACGCAGCGCCATCTAGTTCCATGGTAAGCTACGAGACTTGTGTTATGGATACCAGATCCTTGATACACTACACATATATAACTGTAAATACATACATATTATAAATATCAATCAGTCGAAATATACTTTACTAGCTGTGCACCGCGGTTTCACCCGCGTTTAATTTGTTTGATTATAAACATCAGTTTTACAATAGCGTATGACAGTCTGCCCGATTGGTTGACATTTACCTATAATTATTGCTCCGCTCCCTTACATTTATAGCATGATGAACGTATAGGCTATAGCCTTCCACAACAAACGGGCTGTCTAATGCAAAAAGAAATTTTCAAATCGAATTAGTAGTTCCTGAGATTAGCACGATCAAACAAACAAACAAACAATGACATACATATGATAATAGTATAGATTCAAATAGACTTTTACAAGTACTTTTAAATCGTCAATTTGGATTACATTGATATGCTAGAGATCTTATTGGTGTGTGTGTGTCTGTGTATTAGTTGTAGTGCTCGATACAGAACGACATTCACTTGATGGATTATTTATAGTTTCAATTTGTAATTTCCAAATAGTAATATTATATAAAAATAATCAAGGCTTTATATAAAAATATTATTACTTTGTGAATTAGCCATTCAAACTTGTTCTCTATGGATCAATATGTGGTTAGATTAATAGCATTTTATTAGAATAAGCGTACTCGTATAATAAAGTCACCCGTTTGAGGTTTCGTGGTAATTGGTAACCTCCCATGTAATTTGCATAAGTTTAATATATGTAATTGTCATGGAGAGCCATGATGTTGTTTGTGGTTTATTTTATAAGAAACTCGCTTCGCCATCGCTTTACTGACAATTTCATTGAAAACTTGATTATATTGTTTTTATGTAAGAAATTCAAATAAATAAATAAAAAATGGTCAGATAATAACATAAAAAAAAATCAATTAAATTATAGCTAGAAACTATCTACATAAAAGAATCATCAAAATCGATCTAGCCCTTTAAAAGATAAAAATTAACGAACACGAAATTTTATTTATAAAGTGTTCCTCGCTTTGGTATAGCGTGTTGCTTTTACACGTTTAAACCACTGAACAGATTTCGATAAAATACGGCAAGGACATAGTTCACATCTTGAATACGGACCTAGGCTACCCGCCATCCCTATCCCGCCCACCTCACTCTACTGTACCTATATGCTACTATACTCTATACTCTTTTCTTTACTGGGTAAGTTATTTGTTTTTTTTTTCTTTTATGTTATCTATCTATAATAGTGTTGTAGTTATCTAAAGCATTTACGATTCTATTCTGTTGTTAGAATATGTGATTTAAATATACCTATTATCCCGCTTTCTATTAGCGATATCGACAGTAGAAAGTCATCTAGTCTCTCGTGTATATAAAACAAAAATATTTTTGTAAATCTTACCGACATGATGACGATAAGGCAAGTCGGTATGTAGGTATTGAACAGGTGGTAGCCGAGGCGTCGCTTCAGTTTAAATATTACTTCGAGACACGTAAAATTTCCTGAAAAATAAAAATAATCATTTCTTAACATAACTTATAATATTACATGTGTAATTCTTCTCGGAATAGGCTCTAACATATATATATATATATATATATATATATATATATATATATATATATATATATATATATATATATTGATGTAAGTAAATATAATAAACTAGCGGCTCACCCTCGCTTCGCTCGGGTTCGTCTCTAGAAAAACACTAATAGAGATCTATTAGTTACCACGGGAACCGTTCATTTTTCCGGGATGAAAAGTAACCTGTTGTTTGACCGGCAATATATGGTATCAGAATGTTAGATTTTACTAAATTAGGTGCATAAGTTGTATAAGTTATTATAGTTTGTTAACTATCCCACGGGAACTATTTAATTTTCCGGGATAAAATGTAAAAAGTAAGTAAGATTTTGTCCGGGGATATAAGGTACCGCCATGCAAAATTTCATTTAAATCGGTCCAATAGATTCGGAGATTAACCCTAACAAAGAGATAAACAGACAGAGACACAAAGAAATTGAAAAAAATCTGGATTTGTTCTATTTGTCTTCTTACATCCCCCTGACTCGGTTTTTACCATTTTTTTGCTATGTACAGACATTCAACCTCTACTGTTTTATTATAGTATACTTAGATAACAAACATGTTGGGACATTAACACTCATCACCATTTAGTTCCATGGTAAGTTACGAACGAGGCTTGCGTTTAAGATACCAGATAGTTAATACGCTACAAATATATAACTTTAAATACATACATATTATAAATATAAACACCCCATGACTGGAGTACAAACATTCGTGCTGATCACATAAATGAATGCCCCCAGCGGGACTCGAACCCGCGACAGCCGACACAGGAAGTACTACAAACCGAGCTAAGCATATCGTCGAAGTATTTTCCTTAAAAAAATATCAAACGTAATACGTATACATATTGTCAATTCAAATCCCATATTACTGTTAAACTATAAACTTCTTTAGTTACTTGAGATATTTCACAGACTTTTATCTAATAATCCTTTATGAGTTGTAAAAAATTCAAACAAACAATAATGTCCAGTAAAAAAAAATTGGCACAAGGATGGTTAATATCTAAAAGTAAACAAGTCACGCCATGGTAATAGAAGATTAAGATTAACACTATGTATATAGATTATTGTAATCTTTTAACTTTCAAAATTACTAACATCGTTTATAGCCTGCCTTTAGATAGATCGAAATGCCTTGAAAGAAGTGACTGCATTTACCTAGTATATGGTGAAATCATCAAGTAAAATATGTCAAATTCATACTAAGTAATATTATAAATGTCCAAGTTTGTGAGGATGTATGGATGTTTGTTACTTTTCACGCCAGAATGGCTGAACGGATCTAGATGAAATTTGGCACAGAGATAGATTATAGTCTGGAATACTATACTGTACAATATATATAAGTTACTTTTTGTCCCAGAAAAATTCACGGTTCCCGTGGAATAGATTTGTTTTTGTATAGAGACGAACCCGAAGAGAAGCGAGGGTGAGTCGCTAGTAATATAATATTATAATGTTAAAGGGTTTGTATGTTTATATTTTTTGTCCTTCTTTAACGGGTTGGTATGATTTTCATTGTATTTAATGAAAGCTCGGGAAGTGCCATAAGCTATTTTATACCATGAATGTGTCATGGGTTCGATTTTCAACACTCATGCTTATATTAATCACAGACAAATATTACATAGTGAAAACTATTGGTTTATTACCAGTAGAATAAACTTGCGTGCAGTCCGCCGTCCTGTTCTGCACGAGCTCCAGTTGAGGCAGTTCTATGTTTTCATCCACTACCAGCGGAACTTCTGGATCCCATTGGAAAATCAGGTCGTCAGTCGTGTGTGACACTGGAAAGTGAGATGATAAAATGTTTATTGTAGTTAGACATGAATGAGTCATTTTTAGGGTCCCGTAGAATACTAAAAATTCCATGGGCTTATGTTGCTGTCCACGATACCCTTGAAATTATTTAGACTTTAATAAGTACAGAATCAATACAAATACACCGTACATTATTGAACCCGTTACATTCAGCTCAATTGGTAATGTCAATCACATAACTTATAGCTCGGATACGTCAATGATGTGAACGATATGAATAAAAATTAGTATATGTATACTCGTAATTTATAATGTAAGAAAGGCAGTGGTAGCCCAGTGGTAACGCGCTCGCTTGGAAAACCAAGTGAAACCAGTTCAAATCCCTGGGGTCATTTCATTAAAAAAAATGTAAAGTACGATATATGTTCTTAAGTGAAATACGATATAATATAACCTATATATAAAACGTAAATATGTTTTAATTATAAAACAGAGTTAATTATAAAATTAAAAAGTTAAAACGCTTTAGTTTTATTGCAAAAATATAAAAGTATATAAGTTATGAGGCGAAACAAAATAATCATTAACAAAATTTCCAGCTCGAGACCAACAGCAAATGGAAAATTTCTTTCTTCAAATGTAAGAGAATACAGTAAAGGTGGACATATTCTTTAAAGCTCTCAAGTAAAGGTAACAAAAACGGGACGTATGCACTTATATAAAGTACATAACGATTTTGAACAAATAACAAGCCTTCAAAAATACCTTCTAGTGGGCCTTACCTATTTATGGCGATTCTCAACTCAATCGTGGCTTCAAGTATCTCCAGATAAAACGAGCTGACATCACAAGAGATGAGAACACTTGGCCTACATTTAAGGTGCTACTCGAGGAATCAATTTCTGTATCGCCCCACAAACTTTACCCTACGAGTGCTTTGAAATATTTGTAGCCGAGGACCCATTGTGCGAATATATTTTTAAAATTTTCGATACATATTTTCCCTCTTTCATTTCAAACGTAATGATGCTTTTTGCTATCAAGTAGTTAATTAAATTGAATATATAAATAACGGTTTTTTCAATGCCGACTTTTATTTCTGTGTATGAAATAAAAAATATTTATTATAATATCGTCGATCCACTAATATTTGATTGTGTAGCTCTTGATAGTTTTTCATTGAGTGGCACGGTTTATGTATCAAAGAACACACGATCTAGACGAGAATTGACTTCAAAAATCTCCTTTTTAAGGAAAGCAATTCACCTGTATTTTTCGTGAATGTTACTACGTGTTTATGTTGTAATAATTGTGGAAGAATCAATTTTCATTATTCTTTTTAATATATGGAGTCAAGGGTTCATAAAAATGTATGAACATACTTAAGCGCGATTAATTTGCTTTAATTTTACCTTATTATTTAGGTATAACAATTTTATGACTATTATTTTTAACCGACTTCATCAAAAAGAATGAGGTTCTCAATTCGCCTGTATGTTTTTTTTATTTTGTTTGTTACTTCAGAACTTCCTAGTTTATTAACCGATTTGGACAATTTTTGTTTTGTTTGAAAGTGTATACTTCCAGATTGGTCCCATTTAAATTTCAAAAAAAAAAATACCACCCCTAAGGGTGGAAAAATAGCAAATGATATATTTAACCTACTTTTAATTGTCATATTGACTTGAAACTTTGCAAGTGTTTCTATTTCCGTTGATACAGCAGTGATTCGGTATCGTTGACCTGATCTGATTTTAAGGCTAGAAGGTGGATAGGTGAAACTTTTCAACGACTAATAGTAGATATTTTGAGTTTGGGCTTTTTTGTTTGATTTGACAAGCTCAATACGTTAGAATCGAATTTTAGAGCCAGAATTTCAAGTGTTACTAATAAAAGCGAATTTTAGTTTGTCAGTCTTTATATAAAATTGGCATTAAACTAACTTAAACGGATACTTTCTTGTGCCTTTGCTACTACTATGCCTACACTAAAAAAGGAAAAAATTAAACTTAAAAAACAAAACCGACTTCAAAAAAAAAAACACTATAAGTAAAAAATAGCTTATTGGTAGTTTTCATGTACTATACATACCTAATCAAATATTTTCGAAGTCGGTGTGCTTTGCTTTGTATCAGTTGGCACCGATTTCAAAAATATTTGATTAGTTATCTATAGTAAATGAAAACGAGCAATCAGTTATTTTTTACTTTTTAGTGCTTTTTTTTGAAGTCTTTTTTTTTTAATTTTTATATAAAACCAAATGAACAGACGGTTCTATAAATTAATTTGATACTGTATACATTAATCGGAGTTAACAGAAAAATTCTGACTGAGGTATCGGCTCGTAATAATAAAACGTATATATAATTAGCCGGCGTGACTAAATAATAAAGAAAAAAACACATGCTTAAGTACCCTTCTTATGTCAGGTAATAACAAGACGAGGTGGCCGAGTGGTTAAGGCGTTGGACTGCTAATCCAATGTGCTCTGCACGCGTGGGTTCGAATCCCATCCTCGTCGAACCTTTTGGACGTATAGTTAGTATTCCAACGATATTGTTTGCTACTGTACTTGCAGGACGAGGTGGTCGAGTGGATAAGGCGTTGGATTGCTAATCTAATGTACTCTGTACTCGTGGGTTCGAATCCCATCCTCGTCGACTATATCTTTATGGCATAACCAATAGTTATATAATTTTTATTAACAAATATAATTGTTTAATATGTTACTTTTCATTGAAAAAAATAGGTAAAGTTAGGCTAAAGGAAAAGTATCTAATATCTGGTATATAATATAATAGATGTTTTATTTTCGTAAAACGTATGCTATGATCAATATATGCATATCCCCATATCGAACCGCACAAACAAAATGATTAATTGGGAACAATCATAAGTATTATAATTTATACATATATCTATACATATAATAAATTTGTAACTAAGTCGAATCTGTACATTAAATATTTTTTGGAAAATCTAATTGAAATAGACATTATTATCGATACAGAGTCCGAATCTATAGTTTTTAGAATTTTTGTCTGTCTGTTTGTCTGTCTGTCTGTTACCGCATCATTAGAAAACCACTGGACAGATTTTGATGAAATTTGGTATGATGATAGCTGGATATCCGGGTCAACATATAGGATACTTTTTACCGCGGGAAAATATCTCATTTTTGAGAAAAAATACAAAAACTGCATTGTAAGAGTATACTTATATGTAAAACCTAAGAATTTGGTTTTTAGTCATCTGAACGCGGGCGGAGCCGCGGGCAATGCTAGTTATAAATAAACCGTATCTTGACAATCTGTTCTCTCTTTTCACATACATTTTGTTTTTTAAATACGATTATATTATACTTTGTACGTATACTTTATACTTCAAGAACTGTAAAAGGTCATTAAACCCAAGTCAAATGATTTGAGCTAACATAATTCTACAGGAATAAAAGAGTTTTTCACTTAACGTTTCAGCTACTAATTGGTACTTCATAACATAAAGTACTGAAGTAAAGCATCTTGCTTAAAATATTCATGTATAATTTTCCTCAACAGTTTTAAAAAGTAAAGAGCAAAGTTACACGAGCGATACAGCCGATTATGAAACTATGGTAATTTTGAAAATCATGACAACGGTCGAGTGCTTGTTATCGACTTTATCTTGTTAAAGCTTGCGCTTTTAAATACTTTGTAAAGAATAAGTTAAAATATCCAAATATAGAGAAATATAGTTTTTATTCTTTTTGTTTTAAAACGTTTATTTTACATAATATATTTATTATATCAAAAGTTGGAGTCATCTCAATATGAATTCGTCTTGCAGTGGTGGCTCAGTAGTGTGAAGTGAAAGATACACTTGGGAAATGCCTATTGGCCTCAGAAGGGGAGCGTCATCCTCCAACGATAAAAGTCACTGGGAGGAGCTTACCTAAACTCCTGCTGAAAGCAATCTTCTAGGTCATTGTAGATGGAGGACAAGAGTACTCTTTTAAAAATTGCCTCTAATCTCAAAGCCGGACAAGCTGAGGGGATCCAGTTGAAGGTGGCTTTGTAAAGCAATAAAAATAAAATTGTAAAAAAAAACAAGGCAAACATTTTTTTTACAAATTACCATAGCGTATGTAATGCTATAGACTTATAAAATGACTTGTCCTCACTGATTCGTCAAAGTCGAGGCAACGCTACAGAGTCAGGAATACCTAGTTCGAATGTTTTTTATGAAAAATAAAATTTTTCTAACATAAACCTCAAACTTATTTGGTTCTTTGAGGTAATTAGTATAACAGTATTGTCATAATATGAACTTAAGCAAAAGCTCTAAAAGTGTTTCCATCTACATTTAATCAACTTGGATTTTTTTTGATGGATGGATTTTTTTTTGATTGGATTAACCAAAAAAATGATGCCATATTTTTATAATTTCTATTTTTAAATAAGGGTTTGCGCCATTGAACTTGAAAACCTTTGTCGTTAAGGGCTCAATCTAACCTTGCCGATCGCAATATTGCCAGTAATAGACCCAGCTATATATAGGTTAATCTGCCAGCACAAGTGCTTGGAGAGCCTCTTACACCGCCACTAGTGAAGGCCCTCCGTCCACGACACTGACACAGACGTCTAATTTTATGCCTTTGATAATTTTTATGAATATTAATTACGGATGATTAAATGTGAAAATATACTGAAATTTTATATAAAATACCTAATAAAAGTAAAATGTACGTACATATATATTGTAAAGAGGAGTTCCTCCAAGTTAATAAAGCTTTTTGTACATATTTTGCTGTCTGTAGGCTATTTTCTACTAATAATAAAGAACTAAATTTTATATGTTTAAACAGTATCGTAATAGTAGTATAAGGCAGTGGTAGCCAAGTGGTAACGTGTTTGCTTGGGAAACCGAGTGATCCGGGTTTAAATCCCGGTCTTGCACCTCTGATATTTTCATGTGCGAATTATTTCTCACATAATTACCATTTGTCTTGCGGTGAAGGAAAACATCGTGAGAAAACCTGCATGTCTGAGAGAACCTAGCAAGTTTTCAAAAGGCATGTGAAGTCTACCAATTTCCACTTGGCCAGCGTGATGGACTATGGCTTGATCCCCCTCGTATTGAATGAAGGCCCGTGCCCAGCAGTGGGACGATAAAAAAAAGGCTAAATACAATAAACAGTAGCAGTTAATCATTAGAAAAAGCTACTAACAGGTTAGTTTTGTACAGTAAACAGGATTTTTACTCATTCCGTAATTACATTTTCATATGAGATTTAAACTTATATAGACCAAATATTATTAACCTACTGATAAAAATTCTCATATAATATATATACAATATTAGCGCCTTACCCTCGCTTTGCTCGGATTTGCCTCTAGAAAGACCAAAAGAAATCTATCCCACGGGAATCTTACATTTTTACGGGATAAAAAGTAGCCTATGTGCTATTTCAGACAAAAATCTATCCCTGTACCAAATTTCATCCAGATGCGTTCAGCCGTTCTGGTGTAATTGAGTAACAAAAATCCATCCCAATATCTAAACTTTTACATCCTACTAGGATTACAATATAAATGCTTTTGTTACTCTTTCATGCAAAAACTACTGAATGGATTTTAATGAAACTTTACAATAATATAGTTTATACATCAGAATAATTACACAACTTTTTATCCCGGAAAAATGTACGGTTTCCGTGGGCTCGATTTGTTTTCGTTTTTCTAATACATATACACATGTATAACATATGTATTTAAAATGTAGGGCACACTTTTTAATTAGATGTGACAAAAAACCCTTATGCCTGTCATCTGTTTGTAAAACTAAATGATGAACATTGTTTCCCAAAAGATAAGAGTCACTTCACCTCTTTTTAAAGTTAATTTTAACCATTGCTTTTATTAAAATAGTGTAGTGCACTTAGAATTAAGCTTTATAAATAAAAGTTAAAAAAGCATTGAATTTAAAAAATATATAATATGATTTTTATAAAATAAATAGCAAATAGTTGAATTATTTGTAGAACAATACACTCGTATCAAAAGCTTTCAATCATATGGGTCACTGTACAGTAATAACATAGAAAAAAGTAAGTATTCTTAATTTGACATGTTTGTTGCAAAGCCTTTGTGTATACGAGCTGGGTTAAAAAGGTTGCGAATAAACTTCATTAAGCCTGAAGTACATACATGCAATGTTATTATTTTGTATTTTCTCGACGCCCATATTTTTTTATAATTTAATTATAAAATACAGTGAAGCGTTATAAAAAGCATATTTAGATAAAAATGTTTTTATGTAAACTCAGCGACTTACCCTCGCTTAGCTCGGGTCGCTCCTAGGTTGATAACCCATACCCGGTATGAAAACTATCCTACGTCCTTCCAGGGCCCCAAACTATCTTCTCACCAAATTTCATCTAAATCGGTCTAGTAGTTTCAGAGCTTATTCGAAACAAAGAAATCATATAATATATAAATATATATAATAATAATAATGTATAATGTATATATACATATATATATATATATATATATATATATATATATATATATATATATATATATATCAGGGTATGAAATTATCAAGATAATTATCCGATAATTATCAAACAGATATAAACTTAGCAATCCTTGTGTAGGTATTGGTATTTGACTACGTGCCTATCATAAATTACGTTAGAATAATATACATTTTAAGAATCAAGGTAATCTTTTATTTTTATTTTTTTTTCATAATTTTGACACATACGAACTTGTAAATAATATGAGAATAAATTTAACCAACTATATAGACACTATTTAATATACTATTTAATTAAATTAAAGGTCTCTGTCCACTATACAGTCTCATACCATGACCGTGCTAAGACCGTGCTAAGACCGTGCTAAGACCGTGTCAGGCAAAATATATCCTTTGTATTGAAAAGTATGAGACTATAAATAAATAAATATGTTGGGACATTAACATACAGCGCCATCTAGTTCCATAGTAAGCCACGAGGCTTGTGTTATGGATACGAGATAGTTGATACACTACACATATATAACTTTTTAAATACATATATATTATAAATAAACATTCGTGCTCATCACACAAATGAATGGCCCCAGCGGGACTCAAACCTGCGACCGCTGGCACAACAAGTAGGGTCACTACCAACTGAGCCAAACGTGTCGTCAAATATGCCCACTAAACCGTTCCATCACCGACCAAGACCTTTCCGTCACCAACCAACACCGTCGCGTGCCGTGCATGGAAAATTAACAAAATTTTCGGCAAGAATATTTTTCCGATACTTTCCATGCTTGGCACGCCACGTTGCCGAACCGGTGCACGCGGACGGCGAAACGGTGAGCACACGGGTTATAATTGCTTATGATGACCGTTCTAAGCCCGTTATAAACGTGTTGTCGCTTGTCTTCTAGTGATAATATTTTCTCTTAAATTATATTTTTTTAAACGGCGTGAACCTAGTAACGTCGTCATCGACCGATGTTATTTTCTTTCTTCCTCGTCTAAAACAATGGCTATAATTGTTAATTTTGTGTTGGACAAGTTTCTAATAGCCATCGTATAGGTACAGGAAATAATTTTCGTAACAAAAATATTAACTCGCTCTTCCTGACGCGGCTGCCTCACGCGAAAACACAGGTAAACTACTACGACTGAGAAAACGGGAACTATACGGATATGACACGCAGATGATACACGGTTGATACGCGAATGATACGTTCTAGTGGGCATAGTAGTACGTGTCGTTTGTATCCGTGCCTGATACATTCAAAGCACGGTCATAGTATGAGACGGTGTAGTGGGCAGACTACTTAATGAGTGAGATATCATCCTCATCCTCCTCAACTGCATTAACTCAGTTTGGTGATTGAGTTTTTTGAGCTGATTGAGAGAATTCAGTTAGCTAATCGACAATTTGACGACTTACAAATTAAATATTTTCAATTATATTTATCAAGGATCAACCCATATTTATCATGATAATTATCGTTTCGAACCCTGATATATATATATATATATATATATATATATATATATATATATATATATATATATATATATGTGTATATATATATATATATATAAAATAAGGGTAAGTAAATGTATAAAAATATACGTATGACGTAGAAAGATATGAAGAACCGTGTGAGTTAGACGGAAAGACTGCGTCAAAACCTTCACACCTTCGCGTTTACAAATAAAAAGTCGTTGAGGTACTTTTATTTAAATATGAAAAATATTAAAAAGTGTGTCTCTCTCCATTTCATAACGGTCGGGTATTCGAGATAATCTCAGCATTCTGTATGCATTCTGCTGAGTTCAGCGTTTCCTGCAGCTCTTGTGTGTCAAGGCATTTTATTATTAGACGACTTTTATTTTTAACTTTGCATTTTAAATAGTTTTTCAAAAACTTGCTTTACCTAATCGTTAAAAATATAATTTTAGACTGTGGTTTATAGACATTGCAATTATAAAAAATAAGTCTTTAGGCTTTTATGGTCACCGATTTTTTTTATATGGCTTGAAGTGACGAAGAGTATACGTTTATACTAGGTTTTTAGCATTTTTTGAGTTCCCGATATTTTTAAACCGTTTCAATTATCAATAGACTTCTTTATTCAAGAAATTAAAAACACGTTTTAAATAAAACTATTTTTTTTGATTTTTTCGCGGATTTATTTGGATATCAAATAAATTACAAATAAATCCGCGAAAAAATACGAAAAGATAGTTTTTTTAAATGTCATATATTCGAGTAAATCTAAGAAAGTATTATGTGAAAAACATGTTTAATATCCCATTTCCCATAACAAAATTAAAAAATAGTTTTCGAGGCAAGGAGAAGATACCTTGATGAAGTGTAAATAAATCAAATGAATAAAACGGCGAATCTCGATTGAAAAAACATTAGTGAAAGAAATACAACGCCTAGAAATGTTCAGGAGCTGAAGAACATTTTGTTTGAGGACTCGGACGCCACAAAAAACGACTAATACCCTCATTTGCAACATGAACAGACGGATCCAGAGTCTCATACAAACTCGTGTGGGCAACTCCACATATAATCAGGCTTTGTAATAAGGTATTGTATGGGTAGCTACCCAAACTTTAAAGGAGTAGCAAAAAAATAAAATTTTATTTATGTATAACATTGTTTTAACAAAACAAAATTGGTACATAAGAATCAATTCAATTATTTTTCATTTAGTTTAAAAATAGATAAAAATAATGTAAACTATATTTTAACAATGAAGTTAAACATCTTCAACTTGGAAGCAATGTTGTTCTAATTTTGCCGGTGTGTGTAGTAATATGAATAAATATCAATATATAATTTAGTCTACAATCCATACTTAATATTATAAATGTGAGTGTGTTTGTTAGTTTGTTTGTCCTTCTTTCACGTCGAAACGGAATAACGGAGCGGGAGATTACATAATTCCCACGGGAAAACACGTTATAATACAATCCAAAAAAATATTTATTATTAGAATTACTTGAAACTTGGTATTAATGCTCTTCAATACAATTAAATAAATACGTGTTTTACCATTTTTCGAAATTCGTCCCATAATGGGGCAAAATTGGGTATGATTTTTAGCGCGCGCGAGCGAAGCCGCTGGTTCTACTAGTAACTTTATAAGTAATTAATCGTAAAATAAAATGAAATTAAACTTTATTTAATCAGATTTAAATAAGCACTTTAGAATCGTCAATTTAATTGAAAGAACCTCAGTGTGAGTCAGTCTGTGAGGAAGCTACCACCGGCTCGGAAAGCAGGGAAAAGCAGGTGGGAACAGTTACTCTTTTAAATATCAAGTATCATTCTCTCCATTTAATATATTTTTTCATATCAGCTGCTTCATACGTTAAAATAAAATATGTTTTCTCTTATACAGCATATACTTGTGAGTAAGTGAGCTCCAGACTATTTATAAAATATTTACTTCCGTTGATATAGTATGGTATGGATACGATTAGATTTAGATATGCATAATGCAAAGTTATGTAGTTTTAAGAGGAAGTTTACGCCTGTAATATTTTTTTAGCAATTGTACATATAACAATATAACAATATTGTCTAAATTTTACTTTTTTACAGAAACCGATTTTAGATAAAAATATTTAGTTTTTAAATAACAAATATTCTGTTGAGAATAGCGGGCACATCGGTGTGTCAGTTAACAATTTATTTCATAGAAAGTATCCTGGAAGAAATATTAAAGTCATATATTAATTCCTTAAAAATTTAAAAATAAACATTTCTTTTTTATTTATTTTAAAAGTAAGGATAATTTTGAATTTTAACATTACGATATATTTGAAATGAAATTGAAATTATGTATTAAAGTTCTAAAATCTAGTCCGCGATACGTAAAAATATCTCTGTCATATTATATCATATTTTTTCATACTAATATATATATACATATATATAAAAACTAAATTCTGTAAAGCAGCGTAATTTTTATTTTGAACCAAAGTGTTCTATTAAAAATTGCTATTCAAGTTAATTTCTGCCCTATTGACATTCCATCTTAGCGCTCAGCGTTTTAGCTAATGTGTGTCAAGGTACTTCATTATTAGAATAGTGCTTCAAATTTTTCAAGGTTACAAACTAGGTTTTAAAACCCAACTTAATTTTGTGTACCTAGATTCAGTTTTGAAATTTTGAAGTTGTAGACTAAATCATGTTAGTAGTCAGTAATGCGAAGGTTTTTTGTAGTGTATGCTGTTTGTTACTTCACGCTGTAGAGCTCAAAGAATTTAAATGAATATTTGAAATAAAACTATTTTTTCTATTTTTCTCGTGTTATTACAGACAATGAATAACTATACAATGACGTTTGACGTCTAAAACCACGGTCTCTCCCGTGACCATGATTGATAAATAAATAAATTCGAAACGTCAGGAACCAAAAATCAAAATAATTCCGTGAATAAATACAAAAAGATGAGACGCGGGTAATTTGAGGCTCAATTGCATAACAACATTTTGTATGATCACTTAGTTGGTGAATATGAAAGTACCTATTTGAAAAGTTGTAAAAGTTGTATATACTTGATATAATTTGTTGATTTTATTTTCAGTCTGTTCAAAAACCTCAAAACTAACGAAATTGCCAAGTTTAATTTCAAGTAATAGGTAAAAACACTTACAGCTTTCCATTTGTAGCTTGCATTCCTGGGTGTCGTGAGGGTAGATGAGGAAGTTCATCGCACAGCTAAGTTTCAAGGTTAGCTTCACCATGTATAAGATGGTCTTGTCCTTGTACAGCCATACGTAATGGTTAGGGATGGTCATAGTCTGGAAGGTCACAGATTTGGCATTCTTGAAGAAGGAGTCGGGACGCCACATGTGTTTGAGCCAGTCCACTTCTAAGAGCCTGTTGGGAAAGATTTTTAAATTATTGGTGGTTTAGCTTTAATTTGGGTAAACAATTGTAATTTTGTTATAGGTTATTTGGGGCTGTTTTGCTCACGTCTGGGAAAGTTTCTTATAATAGACATAATAAATAGTAATATAATCATAGAATATACATATTTTGAGTTAATAAGAGCGTTAATACGTGTATAAATTAGATTATTTATCAAGAACTATTTATTTAGTTCTTTGCATATTTAACTGCAAATCCCAAAGGTTAAGGCTTAGGTTTCAGGTCTTCTTGGTATTAGGGAGATGTTGGAAAATTCATGGTGTTACATCCTCGTGGCAAGGTAGAGCACATTAGGCCATCAGTCCTGCAATATACTCACCATTCACCACCTAATGGCTTCTCGATTGTATTGTAATGACATCCCTTCGAACTCTAAGGGTAATAGAGAGCACTTGCTCTTGCGTACACAAATAAAAACGTAATATACGGGATATAACCAGCTCACAGATCACATACTATACCAGTATTGCGTGATGTGCATTGTACTGGTGTAGTATATTCCAGTATCTTTAAGGCAGATGGCTAGCTAGTTTCAGTGGAATAAATAAAGGAGATTATCTGTGACTTTATATTTGGGCGAATTCAGAGCTGACAGTAGTTACTTTATAAATTTCATTTTGGCAGTCATAAACTTGATTTCTGAGGTCCTCCTTGTACTTAGCAAAATACGAGATTACCATTATACAGCAGTATTTTATTACAGTAATATTATATGTAACGATATATTATTGTCTAAATAAGCAGTTATTTTAGTTATTTTTTTTATATATCTACCAGCACAACCCGCGGCTTCGCTCGCGCTAAAACTACAAAAAATATCTAAAAAAGTATGTAGTTTCATACAAACTTTCATCGCCTATTTCACCCCCTTACCTATAGGATGAATTTCGAAAAATATTAAAACACGTATTTATTTAATTTTATTAAAGAGCATTAACACCAAGTTTCAAGTAATTCTGATCATAATTTGTTTTTGGATTCTGTGTTAACATGTTTTCCCGTGGGAAAAATATAGCCTATGTCACTTTCCAGCCCTCCAACTATCTCCACACAAAAATCACGCCAATACGTCTCTCCATTTCAACGTCAAAGAAGGACAAACAAACACATTTTCACATTTATAATATTAGTATAGATTTAAAATTTGCCTTTAAGTCTTTCACATTTTTGTTATTTCATCATTTTGAAATGAGTTAATTTCGGAATGAAGGTATTTTATTTACTTAGCACATAGGCTACATTCACTAACGCATTTATACACTCACCAAGTGACAGAGCCGTGAGTTAAAACTAGTAATTTATAAAGCACATTTCACAAACATACCTGTATTCAGTAGTCATATTCTCTGGGAGTCTGAGACGAAAGTCTTTCCAGGTTTGAGCAAAGAATATATCTGCGGCATACGTCTGTGAACAAAATAATGTCAGGCTTCACTAACTTTTACATAAGAAAATGCTGTCTTGTTTAGATGACATATTTCAATATCTTTCCATAAAACTTTCTTAGATTTACGTAAATGTATAACATTTTATATAAATGTCAAGTTTATCGCGTTTTAATTTGCGTATTCATGTCCACTTTATAGCAAACATTGCCACGGACGAAATGTCCGCAACCAAAAATTCCCAAAAATATCTTTTATTGTTTAGACACACAGTAAAAATTTTATTACTAAGAGTTGTATTCAATAAGTTAAATTCATTAATTTACAATCCTTTAATACACTCACAAAAAGTACGACTTATTCAAATGTACATTACTTTTAGACTGACTTCAAAGAGAAGGATATACCTAACACATTTGGCTGTATTTTTATGGGCATGTACATACAAATGCGATATCGATTTTATTTTAATATTTTTTACGTTTAGTAATACTTTAGCTAATTTACCACGTAAAACAATAAATCCCACGGGTCTGGCAGATGCGTTAAATTTAGAGAATATTTTTTTTAATGTATACGATGTACATAATACACAAAAATACAAACAAATCGAGTACCTCCTCTTTATCAAAGTTGGTCAAACAGAACCAACAAAAAGTAAGTATATATAGAGGTAGTAGTGGGTAGTACGAGACGTAATGTTTTAGTTTCCGAATATAAACTTTCGAGGAGCATATTAATTTTTCAATACGAGCTCTTCAGTGAGGCAACTGAACGAGTTTGTAACTCAACGAGCTACTTTAATAAATTAAAATGTGAATTTCGCTGATCAACTTTTTAAAAAGTGCCATTAATTAAAAAAGCTATAAGTACACATACTTTGCAAAACAAATTATAATTTGATAAAGATTTTTTTAACTAAGTTTTAATTACGTTAAAAGAAAAATTGAAATCGTGGATTATTTATTGTATTATACTTATAAACTAAGCGTTGAGACCTCTTAAATTACTGTATCATTAAAATTTAGAAGAAATACAAAAATACCACTGAAGTATCTACTCGTTAGATTTCTTTACTTTTGAGACGTCTGAAAACCCTAGTCTCTCCCGTGACGATGATTGCTGTAAAGCATTTGAAACGTCGGGAACCAAAAATCTAAATAAATCCGTAAGTTTTATTTAAAATGCTCAGTTCATATTAATGTGATTATTTTCCGAAATAGCGTGGGTCAAATAACGATTTGATATCAAATATAATAACTTACAAAATAATATCTCCTTTTATTGAAATACCTATATATAAATAAATAAAATAAATAGATATGTTGTAACATCAACACACAGCACCATCTAGTTCCATGGTAAGCTACGAGGCTTGTGTTATGGACATCAGATAGTTGATACACTACACATATAAAACTTTAAATACATACATATTATAAATATAAACACCCATGACTGGAGTACAAAGATTCGTACTCACACATGTATGCCCCCAGCGGGACTCGAACCCGTGACCGCTGGCACAGCAAGTAAGGTCACTACAAACTAAGCCAAACGTGTCGTCATGTGGCGTGTCCTGTCTTCATATTATAATATCAGTATACGTTTATACAATATATTCTTTTCATTTTCTAAGAATTGAATACTTTTGCGATGGCGAGCCGAAATAAATAAAGCTTTTGGACAAATTGGATGTGACCAATATATTTTTAAATTGTACGTTTAGATGAAGCTCAATAATGACCTACATTAGGATTATTTTAATTTTTAAACAATTGTTACAGTTAGATTGTAATTATTGCAAATAATATTTTATTATTTAACTAGCGATTTACCGTCGCTCCGCTTGGGTCCGTCCTTAGATACGTTTTAACGGTTAGTATAGATTTCTCAGAGATGAGATATTTTCCCGCAGTAAAAAGTATCCTATATATTGACCTGGATAACCAGCTATCATCATACCAAATTTCATCAAAATCTGTTCAGTGGTTTTCTCGTGATGCCGTATCGGGAGGCATACAGACAGAAATTCTAAAAACTATAGATTCGGCCTCTGTACCGAAATATTTCAATAAGATTTTCCAAAAAAATATTTAATGTACAGATTCGACTCAGAATTTTATTATATGTATAGATAGATGAACAAATGAAATCTTGAGAGTAAAGTCATGTGATTTTGTTACCCGTGGAAAAATTAAATATTATAAAAGGTGATGTTATCGACGTCTTTTTACTTTTCTGCATCAAGTACATATTATAATGAGATATTGTAAAATTACTATAAAGAGTAATTGGAGTTAAAACAAGTAGGCTACTAAGCTTAGGGTTAAAACAGGTAGAAAATAATAAACAATATCCTTACCATAGAGTTTTCATCAATAGAATCCAGCCCCATAACAGTTACATGGAAGTTGACTATAGTTGGCTGATCGTCTTTTTTAGGAGGTCTCATTTTATCATACAGTCTTGGGTCGTCCGGGAGTAAATCTTGGAATGCTAGGAGCGTTGATCTGGGCATATTGGACGTAATTACAATTATATATTACAAAGTTCACCATTGTATTTCAAAACATCTAATCTAGATCCTAGGTCTAAAACTTATACTAATCTAATACTAGCTAGAACTTTATCTACTATCTTACTTCGTAATTCTTTGTGTTTTTTGACCAATTTGCGATGGGAAATTTTGATGACTTTTTTTAATTGGGTCATTAATATGGAAAACATTGCCTATAATCATTATATTTCCAAATCAAGAATAACAAATTGATTTTTTATCCTCAAATAAAATTATCTTAACTTACATATAAAAGTAAAATCAATTCTACACCGAAGGTCGCGGTTTTCCCTTAGAACCAAAATATGAATTTGTCATAATTTAATAAGCCCATTTAAAATTCTGATTTTTCTAAAATACAGATATCCTTATAAGATCTTTATTGTTTTTATAAATTTATCAAAATCTGTTGTCTTAAAAGTGGATTTTAATTTCAGCGCCAGTCCACACCACTAACTCTATCTTAACTTACCATCCCATTACAGAAAGTCTTTATTCAAACACTTACCTATTTCTCTGCTTTGAATGCAGTTCTATTCTACAGAAAATTGTATAAAATTAAAGACACAATATAATGAGAGAAGATAATACAAGTTTGAAGCATTCATATTTATACTCGTATTTTATACGTTACGTTACGAATGTCTTATGTTTGCTTTTGCTTTTGCGTTTGGGTTGTGGGTTCAATTCTCATTTAAGATTTTTATTTTTTTACTAATTGAATCAGGGTACTATTGTAAATCCCGGTGAGTTCGACATAACCACCTGCATCTCTGCAAGTGGTATGCGTAAATGCATTTTCCAACATAAAAAAAATTGGGTGCATGTGTATGTGTGTGTGCGTATGAATGTTTGTTTCTATAACAAATTTAGTTTAAAAGAAAATAAGCTATAAACATAAAAAAAACCTTTGAAACTCAATTTAGCGGTAAATGAAAAACTATACATAAGTTTTAAAATATATAAAATATTTAACAGCCATTTTCTCCACAGTAGCTGTCAGTGGGTTGACTATTTTTGCGCTGACGGCCTATTATGTAAGCTACTTTTAGCAACTAGGAGCAAACCTCAGTGGGCTTAAATCGCTAGTGCAAATATATATATATATATATATATATATATATATATATATATATATATATATATATATATATTATCGGACTTAGACATTAAAAGTTATACATATATATAGGCTGTACGTATTACTAGCATTTGAACTTAGTCTGAATTATGTTTAGAAAATGTCTATCAGCTTAGTATACAAATATTATTAATATTTTAAAATGATTAAAAAGAGTTGCATGCGCTTTGTGTGCAGTTAATCTTTTATATACATAGTTTATCGATTTAATAATTAAAGTGTTCATTAAATATGTAGTCTAATAGAGAGGTGTGGTAACTCAACAGCATTAGTATTATAAAGAGGTACAGTTTCTACGTTTGTATGTAGCGGGTATCTCATAAACTACTGATCCGATTCTGAAAATTCTTTCACTAATAGAAAGCTCCATTACCGCCAAGTGCTTTTATATGATATTTTTATTCTGATAAAAATGTATTTACTGTCAGCATTATAAGTTTGGTAGATGTCGTAAAAAACTAGCCGTCGAGTCTCCCTTAATCGGCGTGGGCTACTGTTAGTTGAGCAGAAATTACTCGTACTTCGCCATTGTCACGAATCATGAAGGCAGAAAGAAGTTCGGTCAGTAAATTAAATTATTAAATTGCAATTAGATATTCACAAATTCTTATCAAAATTAAAGTTAATTGCGTGTATTGAAATCATTTTTGTTTGCTTTGTATTTTTATCGACTATCTACCAACTAAAATAAGTCAACTTTTTCCCCTCGGCTTGTCAACTACTTTTTCTTTTTTTTGTTTAGAAGCTGTTGACGAGCTTTTGTGCTATCAATTAAAAAAAAACTAGTTTTGATAAATCTTCTTGGTGTACAAATTATTATTGTCACTCTTTAGGTTAGAATTTTATCTTGAAAATTTATACGGGACTCTTGTAGCATAACCTATTTATTAAAAAAATGTTGAAGATATCTCATATATCAGGCAGTAGCAGCAGTAGTAATGTGCTTGCTTGGGAAACCGAGTGAAGCGGGTTCAAATTCCAATTTTCGCACCTCTGATATTTGTGCAAAAACAAGTGCAAATTATTATTCAATATGATTACCACTCGTATTACGGTTAAGGAAAACATCGTGAGAAAACCAGCGTATCTGAGAGAACTTAGCAAGTTTTAGAAAGACATGTGAAGACCGCCTATTTGCATTAAGCCAGCATGGTGGACTATGGCTCGATCCCCCTCATATTGAAGGGAGGTCCGTGCAAAGCAGTTGGACGTTTAAAAGGGCTGAATCCATGCACATATAAGCACAAATGAATTGAGTACATTCTCTTATTTTAATACGGGTAAAAATTAAATGTAAGATGTCAGATTTCAAAGCCTCCTTCATATGAGAGTCAAGCCTCTTACCCCTGGGATCGCGATAAGTGGTTATGAACTAAGTAAAATTGCACACTCATACGAATACGCAGACAGTAACTAGTCTATATAAAAATGAAAAATGTGCGTAAACATTATTTGAGAACGGCTAGATGTTCGATTTAACACAAAAACAAAAATAACAACTTTACATAAAAAAGGCAGAGAAAGGCAGAAAATTGGAAAAGGAAAACTCGAGGGAAATTAAAAGTGTTTTTATAGAATGAGTAGCCGAACCCTAAGAAATCTACAAAAAAAGCTCTTTGGCCTTATGTTATGTTGAAAAAAATAATTAAAATCGGTCGAGCCGTTTCGGAGGAGTGCGACCACAAACACCGTGACACGAGATATTTATATATTAGATTGAATGGATTCAAAAGTAAAAGTATTGAATTTTGGACAGTACACGGTCGGGTCAGCTAGTTTAATGTAAAAAATCGAAAGCTTTATAAAGGTGAAATGAATTGATTGCTTTGAGAATTTCACAGTTGGGTAGTTTAAGGTATCGAGATCGAATGCGATTGAAGTTCTTTAGATATCAAAAGGCTATGATATAAATAAAAGTTATACAGACTCTTCATATTGAAAATGTATATAAAATACCTATAGAACCTTCTCTACGAGTATTTATAATATTAAATATCAAAGTTCGTGAATAAATGAATGTTTATATCTAATAAGGCTATAAAATGCGGAAAGTACCTGTTTGTATGTTTGTGTATATTTGTTACTATTTCATTCTAACACGGCTTGATGGATTTGTATGAAATTTACTAAACAGATAGATTGTCACCTAGAGAAACAGGTCACTTAAATACTTCTTGTTCTGCACTGAGCGAAGCGAAGGTAAGTTACTTAGTACGTTACTTAGTTATACAATGGCAAAAAAAAAAAAACATTCGCCGGTTTTGTATAAAACTCGACACATTGAAGGGCAATGATGCCCTGGACACAGGGAACTTTTTATCTCTGAAATTCATATAAAATAGGCTGCCACTGCTGGCACTGGAAAACGTACATAATAAAGTGCCTTAGCACTCTTTAGCTTGCAATTCATACTAATACATACTAATACATATAGACTTAGTATGTACTAGAAAATTACAGTTAGTTTTTTTTTATATTCATGTTTTTTTTTAGTTTCCAAGTTCGCAACAATAGACTAGACGAGCACCAGCTCTGTAAGAAGGGTGGAACGAAAAATTTGAGCGAATATAGCGAACTCTATAGTACTTGGAAACAACAAAACATATCCCATTGAGTATTTTCAAATGCCGAACATTCAAAATTTAGGTCAGATTTCTCATTTCTTTAAGGTTAGCGGTAATATATATTCTTTACCATATTCCATCTTGGTCTAAATAAAATCGAGGATGATGTAAAAAGAATTCGTCTTAAGTCGTCTAGTATGAATAAACACAACCGTGTCAAGAGGATGTGTCTAAGGACAGATTTTTGAATGTGCACCCTAATTGGAATAGCTTCTTGATTATCCACACGCTTTTTAAATACAACTTTCAATAAAAGATTTTAGAAATACATATAGTTTAGATCTGATGGCATATATATTTTTTAAATTAATACATTATTCATAAAAAAATTATAAGTATTATTATAACTTATGAACAAAAAGAAAAAAATATTATAAATACCGATGTCTCTATATATTTACATATCGAAATCTTTTATTGAATACCTACATATATTATTGTATTTGAACATTTGAATTGAATAAAATTAAATGTTAATTATTTTAGTTAATGACAAAGAGATATTAGAAATAATGTGTAAAATGTAAATATATTTTAATATTTTTGTTTTTGTGTTTAAAAATTACAAACAATTTATATACTTACTGTGCATAACACAGGTCACCGGCCCCAAGCCAGAGACGTATCAGCAACATCGTACACCATAATAACCTCTCAGCAGCCATATTGAACTTTTTATTTTTTTCTTAAATAAAATTTTGACTACATATTACTGATACTATTCCAAATAAATAAAAAAATAAAGCAACATTTAATTTCACTTTTTAATTAATTAAATAGAACTAATGCTATCTATTTTTTGTCATTTATTTAATTTAAACATTGTAATCTAAACGTGAGTTTTTTTACGATTTTTGCTTAGGAATTTAGCTTTGACAGTTGCCGTCGAAAGCGCGCGAAACAATGATGGACGCGGTGAAAAAAGGCTTTTTAAAATATTCTGCACATGCGTATTAGACGATGAAATTTTTTTTTTCGTTTTATAATGTGGGTTATATCAGATCATTTTTTATAAAATATTTAGGAACCAATCGATATATTTGTAATTTATAATATTATCTATAATTTTTTATAAAAAACCACTTGCATTAATCAACGTTGTCATAATATCTAAAAAAATACTAATTTATAATCAGGTTCATTTGAAAATAGCATGAAATGCAATAGGTAAACTTTTCTTTTGTTCTATTGTTTTTGTATTGAATATATACTCGATGATGGCAACATGAAGTTACTTTCAATTTCTACATTTCATTTCTTCCTGCATATTACACATGCTTTTTCTGTCAGTTTAATTCTCAATAAATATTAGAAAAAGATTTTAATTGCATTTCCCTGCTAGCATTGAAGTATTTTAAGTGTAAATTTTATAGGAGAAAAGGTTTAAAAAAATATAGTCCCGCTGTTTCTTTCGCTGGTTCTTCCTAGATCTGAGACACATTCTTTTCTTAAAATAAACAATACATTTTTTCTTTTGAGTTTAACTTTATTTCTGATTATTATTTAAAACCCACCCAGTCGATCTTGAATAACAGGAGCAAGCAAAATCGTGTTGTCATTTCTAAGAATCATTTCATTGCAGCAAACATTTTCATAATGTCTCATGTCATCAGTGAACTTGACCCACATAACCACCATTTAATAGATGTCGATCTGTTTGATACTTGCTACCTACCCTATTGTTGGCCGAATCGTGCAGTCTCTTGAGCACGTTTGCCCGATTTCTATTGAAAATCATGAATGTCTTTAACTTTAATTAGTTTTAAATACGCATCGTGTATTAAAGTAAGAATAACAAGAAATATAATAATCTATTTTATATTTTATATAAATACTTTTTGAGTAGCAAAAGTTGCTAGCTTCAAAAATAAGTATCTAATTAGCTTGCTCGCCGCATTGGAACCCAGAGCCTGTCGTACATGTTAGCCACCAGATAAATGAGCATGGAGCAGTCTATAGTCAGGGCATCAGCGATAGCTACGCAGGTAGTAATTTTAATCACTCTGTTTAATTTCATAAAAAATATGAGACATCAGACAACAGGAAAACTTAAGGTAGGTACCTCAAATAACCACACCATGTCTAACTCTTATGGTAATTTAACAATGTCGATCTAAATCGATCTTTAAATAGCAAATTTGGCAAATTTTTGATACCTTAGGTTACATTATTGCAATTTTCGTTAGGATCTCTAGTTTTTTGAAAATAAAATATGGCCCACGTTACTCGCTATTAATTAATGTAGCTTTTGATAGGTGAAAAAAATTTTTAAATTGGTCCAGTAGTTTTTTAGTTTATCCATTACAAACAAACATACAAAAGGACAATTTTTTCTCGGTATTAATATACTAATGTATAGATAAAATAAATGTGGTGTTACTTTCACGAGTTTAATAAAATTAAATAGTTCATAGTTCTTATAACCATGCACGTGTTTCATTGCTGGTGTCATACAATAAGACGAAGTTATTCTTATGATCTTCAAAATGACATATCACAATTTGATACACTCTGGAGATGGAACCCATACAAAGTTGCCCATTCTCCTTTAAACTTTTTGACTTCTTTGATCTGACGCGTACATATATACTCGTAATTGTATGATGACAAGTTTGGCTCAGTTTGTAGTGACCCTACTTGCTGTGCCAACGGTCGCGGGTTCGAGTCCCGCTGGGAGCATTCATTTGTGTGATGAGCGCGAATGTTTGTACTTCAGTCATGTGTGTTTATATTTATAATATGTATGTATTTAAAGTTGTATAAGTGTAGTGTACCAAGACTTCCGCGACACCATTCAGATAAAGAGAGACAATAGCATTCCCAAGGAGGGTTGACGTCAGGCAGGCGGCCGGTCGTAAAACTTTTGCCAAATCCTTTCAGCAGTACAGAAGATGTACTGCGCCGACCGCAAGTGATTGGGAAATGGGCAGGGAGAAGAAGAAGAAGTGTAGTGTATCAACTATCTGGTGTCCATAACACAAGCCTCGTAGATTACCACGGAATTAGATATTACTGCATGTTAATGTCCCAGTATATTTATAAAAAAAGTATAATTTACTAAATTTTTACGCAAGTGAGACAAATAATATAAGTTCAAGATTTTTAGTATTAAAACAAAAAAATATTTTGTTTTATTTATAATACTTTTATTTGTCATTATTTTTTACAGGCAAATGTAGGTACATTATAGGTAACTATTAACTAATTAATATAAAAATTAATAAAAGGATAATATAATCGTATCACAGCTCGCTAATAGCTAATAAACTCATTTCACTGAGTTACTTAATACTAGTTTTGTTTTCAATCAGGTTTAGTTGTACTTCAACATCGTTATTTTTGATACCCTTGAAACTGTTTTCTATATCTTGTAGTGTTCTATCTTTAGTTTCTGGTAACATCACATACATGATCAACAGACAGACAGTCAAAGTTACTGAATAGACTAGAAACGCACCTTCGACACCTATCGAGGAGTAAAAATGCGGCGCTGTTTTCATTGAAACTACAAACGCAGGCGTTAAAAATGATGTCGAGAGGGTTGACCCTAGACTCCTATAAGTTAAAGGGAACACTTCTCCACATATAACCCAGTTAAGTGGCACTAAACCTAAACAAAACGAAAGACTATACAATATCATCAATGTCATTGGAATTGTGTCTAATATAAACCCTTGGGTAAGTATTTCTGCCTTTCTTAAATATATAAAAATGGATATTAAGGTCAGAGATAGCACTGTCATGATGCCACTTGTAAACAATATTGTTCTTCTTTTAACATTTTTCAGCAAAAATATTGCGAGGAAGGCACATATCGTTCTCAATAAATCTATGACTGTAAATTGCCATGCCACGTCTTTTGGATCATTTTTATTTAAAACGGATTGCAATATCAGATTCCCATAAGCCGGTACCATGTGAGCACCGCCAAATTCAAAAACTATAAGCATACATATAGCTATTATCAAGGGCTTGTAAAATTCTCGTTTCTTAAATATTTTCATAGCACTTTTGATCGCGTCAGATATTGATTTAAACAATCTATTTAATTTGAAATTCGATTTTACTTCCTTGTTCTTTCTCGTTTCTTTTGCGTGTATTTCTTTTTCTTGGCCTCTTATCATTCCTTCTAACTCTTCCTGTTGTAATTCACCTTCTCCACGAAGCCATCTGAATGCTTTTATCGCATCGTCGAATTTCCCTTTCGAAACTAACCAACTGGGTGATTCTGGAGATAAACTTATAATTGCCATCGCAATAATTGGGAATATAGAGCAAACCACAGCGGTCATTTTCCATGTCAAATGTGCGCCCCAAACATGGGAGAGCAAGATACCTAATCCCAAAGATATGGCAAAGGTGCCCAAAAATGCACCTCTATACCGTGGTTCAGTATATTCAGCAACAAGGATAGCAGCTAATGGTGTTCGAAGGCCTAAAGCAAGACCGTGTAAAAGACGAGCGAGAAGGAACAGTGGGACAGAGTTTCCTAGAACGAAGACGATCCATCCAAGTAGAGCTGGTATGGTGCAGATGAGATGTGCCTTTTGTCTGCCAAAGCGCGTCATGAGGACTGGAGATATAAAGTTGCCGACGATACCCATCACACCAACCGCTGACGCTGGAAAAAATGTACTGTTTTATAATTTTTGTTTAAATAAATGTTCATTAACATTAATAAAGTTAGGATTCAGATAACTAAACGTTCATATTAGTAAAAATGATTCCATACATTATGTAATACTATTATAAAAAATTACTCAATTTTTATAGCTAATAAAACATTTGTTTTAATAGGTTTATATAATAAAATTTAATGCGTACATTTTTTCATTATAAGTATTGCTTATTTGCTTCCTATAACAAGAGGCATGAGGCTTGTACACATTTTGCGTATACACATCAAGGTTTTACGAATGATTCTTAAAATATTTATTAAAAGGTACTTTTTGTAAGCTATTTCTATGAAAAAATTCAATTCATACTATTGTTAAATAGATATCTTAAGAGTACATATTTAGTCTTATTATCTTTTTTGCAAATCTATACATGTTTCTAACCGAGTCGAATCTGTACATTGAATAATTTTTTGGAAAATCTTGTTGAAATAGTCATTTGTAAAGCAGTCAGGAAAAATAAAAATAGTTTTTCACAAATCACTTTAATAATCACAGATTTTTATACAATTACAACTTATAAACTTTTAAATCTATACTCTGGTAATTATTTCACAACACTAACACTGCAGAATAATCAATCTAAATCCCGAGCAAGACATTTATATACCCCACGCAATCCCCATTCACTCTCCTCTACTCGCCTCACACTTCTCACCGCTACACTAGCGCCTCCTCTCCAACACCCGCTCCTCACTTCACTTTACTCGTTACAGTCGGCCATCCTGTAACAATTGCACCGCAATTAGTGCAAAAAAATGCATTAGCTCTCTAATAAGTCAATTAAATCATCTCTGGTAACAATTTCCTCATCGCTACTGCTTTCACTACAACTTGGGACGCTACGATAAGATCGTAGTGAATCTGCAGGGACTATACCAGAAAACTTTTTATATCCTCGCATTCCTTTGATACTTCGTATTTCATATCTGCCATTATTAAGAACCTTTATTACTATGTATGGCCCTGAATAGACATCCCTTAATTTTGTATTTACGCTTTTTGCCTCACCACCCGTTGCAGATTGTTTCCACAGAACTAAATCACCTTTAGAGAACTTTCTTTCTGCCTTATGGCGTTTATCATATCCCCTTTTCATAGCTACAGCCCTGTTTTGTAAGCGATTTGATGCTATCCTACGCTTCTCAATAACAGATTTACTCTCAGAATTACCTTCTAAATTTGGAAGCAGCCTACTTTTATGACTAAACATTAATTCATAAGGATGAAAACCTATGGACTCATTTAACGTATTATTGATGCCCCACACTACATCTGGTAAACATTCTGTCCACATATTTTGATCAATACAACGGGTACGCATGGCATTTAGTAAGGTGCGATTATAGCGCTCAACCTGTCCATTTGCCCTTGGGCAGGCTATTGCATTTAATGTGTGATGAATGTGATGACTCTGTATAAATTGCTTAAATATTCTACTAGTAAATGCTAAATTCCTATCAGACACTATCCTCCTAGGGTACCCAAATAAACTAAATACATCCTTTAAAATCTCAAGAGTCTCTACAGAATTAATAGTTCTAGTTGGCCTTGCTAATAAAAATTTTGAAAATGCATCTACAATAACCAATATGTACTGATAACCTTTTCTAGTTTTACCAAAAGGGCCTAAGTGATCAATATGAACTGTGTCCATAGGCACAGTAGGCTTAGGTATAGGATGTAGTTCCCCAGAAGGTTTTCCATATTCTCCTTTGCTATATGCACAAGAAAGGCATGAATTTACGTATTTTTTTATAAAACGTGTCATTTTCGGAAACCAATAATCAGATTTAATTAGCTCATCACAACGTTTCAGTCCTACATGACCAATTTGATCATGAAATTTCTGCATAACTTGCCATCTGGCTGACGAGGGAACTACTAACTTCTCGCCTTTGAGAGTTTTTCTATATAACCTATTATTTTTTATTATATAATTATTTTTCACATCACTACAAGCATTTTCACTGGTTAATTGGTCTATAATATTTTTAAGTTTTGGGTCTTGTATTTGAACTGTTAAAAACCAATCGTCATTAGAGATACTATTAATATTAACAATATCATTTTGCCTTAAGGAATTTGTAGTATTTTGAGTTTCACAAAGACTACTAGATAATAAGTTTGGGTTACGACTTAAAGCGTCTACGTGCTTCATTCTATCCCCAGGACGATGTTCAATTTGAATATCATATTCTTGTATTGATAACCACCATCGAGCTATCCGAGGAATTAAGTCCTTCTTTTCTAAAGTATAACGAACAGCTGAGCAGTCTGTCACAATTTTAGTAGTTTTACCTAAAATATATATTCTAAAACGCTTTAAAGATTCAACAACTGCCAGGGTTTCTAATTCATAGCTGTGATAAAACGATTCTTCACGACTAGTTACTCTGCTGAAATAAAACACGGGCTTTAATTGTCCGTTACCCTGAGTTTGCATTAAGATACCAGCTAATCCCTGCTTGCTCGCATCTGTATGAATTTCACAAGCTCGTGAAGGATCAAACAACGCAAGTACCGGTTGTGAACAGAGTTTATTTTTAAGTGTATTAAAACTCTTAACTTGTTCTTCGCCCCAAACCCATTCACAATTTTTTTTTGTTAAGTTCGTTAAAGGCTTAGCTATTGTAGCAAATTGGGCAACGAATTTACGAAAATAACTACATAGTCCTAAAAATTGTCGTAATTCATGCAAACTAGATGGTGTTTTAAAGTTAGCCACTGCTTCAACTTTATGATTTCCTGGTTTTATACCTTCAGAACTTATTTCATGGCCTAAAAACGTTATTTCAGATTTTAAAAAAGAACACTTTTTCATGTTAAGTTTTAAATTTACTTTTCGTAACTTACTAAGAACATTTTCTAACAAACATAATCCTTCGTTAACACTCGCGGTAGATAGCAAAATGTCATCCATAAATGCAACTAATTCGTCACTACCTACTAATTTTACTAATTTTTGAATTACCCGCATAAAGACAGACGGAGCATTAGCCAGACCAAACGGTACTCTTAAATATTCGTAATGCCCGTCTGGTGTTATAAACGCAGTTTTATCTATGGAATCAGAATGTACTTTAATATTATGATAACCTGCATATAAATCTAAACTAGTAAAAACAGTTTTCCTCGCCAATTTAGAAAGCTGGTCCTCGATATGAGGCAGTGGAAATCTCTCTTTAACTGTAATAGCATTAAGTGCTCTGTAGTCTATACATAATCTAAAATCACCATTTTTTTTCGTACTAATAATATTGGAGAAGCGTATTGTGAAGTTGATTCCCTAATTATGTTGCTTTCTAACATTTCCTCTATTTTATCAGCTACTATCTTTCTTTCTGAATGAGCTAGTCTATATGGCTTTCTATTAATAGGTTTATCAGTAGTTGTTTTAATGTGCATTTCACCTAAATTAGTACAACCTAACTCATGTGGGGAAGAAGCAAAACAATCCGAATGGGAGTCTAATAATTCAATTAACCTAGTCTTTTCAGTTTTACTTATATTCCCAACATTTATCTGGTCCAAAGGCACTCCTCCAATATGAATTGAAGAACGTTCAGTAATCTCATCTCCCCTCATAAATAATAAATTCGCACTCACCTCACCACAGACGTTACAGAGCTCTGCCCTTGTCACAGTTTCCCCCTTTTTCCATTTTAAAGGGACCTCTCCAATGTTGCAGACACGTAGATATCCGACGCCCCCTCTGAGTAATGTACTGGCTACTGCATAATGCTCTGCACCGATGCTGTGTTGGCGTGGTTTCGTGCAAAGCTCGCCTGGTGGCGCGCCTTCCACAAACACCTTCACCAAACTGTCTCCGACTGGAACTTCTATATTTGCGTCTACCTGCACTTTAAAAGAACTCGCTTCTTCAATGGTATTAATAGAATTTATGTCGTTACCATATTCTATCGTACAAAGTTCAGCGCCTGTCCGCGTTACTGTCAATGACACAGTATTATCATTAATAACTGGCTGACCAATAAGTAACACGATATCTCCTAAATCAGTATTAGTTGTAACGGCTGTAGTGTGAATTTTGACTTTATCCACGTATAAATCAAACTCTACGTGTCCTACAGCCGGCGTAGCGATACCTCCAAAGCCTTTTAATTGTACGTTGGTAGGCAAGACATTTAACCTTAGAGCGCGTGCTGCAGTGTCGGCCATTACATTTAACTCGCTGCCCGTATCTATATATGCTTTAACATACGTGTTATTTACTTTTGCCGTTTTTTTATAAACTTCATTTAAATTTGACAAGATTTGAATTTGCTTTGTTTGGGATAGACACGAACTAGCAACGTGTCCAATCTTACCACATCTAAAACATTTACGCTTATCGGGTAGTGAACAATTAGGAGCCACGTGCCCCGTCTCATTACAGCGATAACATATGGGAGGTTTTCTTACCAGAGTTTCCTTGCTAGCACTAGGTTCTACTCGTGTCTTTGCACTGCTTACTCGAACGGGCGTTGTAGGCTGATAATTATCAAATGCGGATAAAAACCCTTCATATAATGCATCTGGGTTGCTACATTGATATGCTTGTGCATTAGCCTGCAGTTCGAGAGGCAAGCCTCGTATAATACATGACACAGCGGCTTGATCACTTAGTTGACATCTAAAACACATAGCTAACTTTTCCTGGTAATACTTTGTCATAGTTTCATTTGATGATTTCTTTCTAGAAGTAAGTTCATCAAGAAGTGTAGCATAGTCATGATATCGTGGAAAAGCCTTTGTTAACATGGATTTCCACTCTTCCCAGCTATGATCGTATGAATCCAAGCGATTATACCAAATACGTGCCTGGCCTTGTAATTTTGATTGCAAATTAAAAGATTTCGTTAGTTCAGTCCACTTGTAAATGTCACCGAGTTGATCAATTTTTCGTATCCAGCTTTTTACATTCATATCTCGATTTTCAGGATCAAAATCCGGTATTAATTTATCAGTATTAATTAATTTGATCACGCCATTTTCACGATTACCCTCATTAAGAAATGAATTTACCTTTGTGTCAATCATCGATTGTACATCCTCTCTAGAAATATTATTTTCATTCTCGTCATTTAATCGGGTCTTCTTTGATTTTACATACTGTCCTGGCTGTCTTCGCTTCATGATGTGGGCTTTATATCCCAATTCTGACTGTAAAGCAGTCAGGAAAAATAAAAATAGTTTTTCACAAATCACTTTAATAATCACAGATTTTTATACAATTACAACTTATAAACTTTTAAATCTATACTCTGGTAATTATTTCACAACACTAACACTGCAGAATAATCAATCTAAATCCCGAGCAAGACATTTATATACCCCACGCAATCCCCATTCACTCTCCTCTACTCGCCTCACACTTCTCACCGCTACACTAGCGCCTCCTCTCCAACACCCGCTCCTCACTTCACTTTACTCGTTACACATTATTATCAATAGAGAGGCCGAATCTATAGTTTTTAGAATTTTTGTCTGTCTGTCTGGGAACGCATCACGAGAAAATCACTGGACAGATTTTGATGAAATTTGGTATGATGATAGCTGGTTATCCGGGTCAACATACAAGATAATTATTACTGCGGGAAAATATGTCATCTCAGAGAAATCTATACTAACGGTTAAAATGTATCTATAGACGAATCCGAGCGGAGCGGGGGTGAGACGCTTGTAAACATATAAATGTGAGATGAAATGTACCCTTACCAATCCATGAAGTGTCATGATCTGTCAGTGTGACAGGTCCTCCGTCGCTTTTGATCTGTGCGAACAAGACCGCGGGAAACCCGTGAGCGCAGCCATGTCCTACGATGTTCAACGCTGCGCCCGATACCACGAACGCCTGGAATTTATATAGATATACCTAATAGTTTACTAGTGATCCCCAGCTTTACTCATGTGTAAAATTCATAGTGTGTATATTTATGTTTGTTTTTAGTAAACTTTAAGTTATAATAAAGACAATTACAATGCACTGGAATCGACTTTAAAAATATCTGATTAGGTATCTATTCTAAATGAAAACCCCCGTTTAGTTATTTTTTACATTTTAGTGCCTGGAAGTTATATATAGATTATATATAAGATGGACTATACTATAGATAGATTATAGTCTGAAATTATACATAGGCTACTTTTTATTCCGGAAAAATATACGGTTCCCGAGAGATAGATTTGTTTTTTGTTTTTTCTAGAGGCGAATCTGAGCGAAGCGAGGGTGAGCCGCTAGTCTAAAATAATTAGTTGTATAATTTGTACATATAATAAAGCAGTAGAAGTCAAATATCTGTACATAGAAAAAAAAATGCTAAAAACCGAGTCAGGGGGATGTAAGAAGACAAATAGAACGAATCCCGATTTTATTCAATTTTTTTGTTTCTCTGTCTGTTTGTCTGTTTGTACGGGCTTATCTCCAAAACTGTTGAACCGATTTAAATGAAATTTTGCATGGTGGTATATTTCCGGTCAACATTTTAGATACATCCCGGAAAATTAAAGAGTTCTTGTGGGATAGTTAAAAAACTATAGCAACTTATGCAGCTTAGTACACAACAACTTATGCACCTAATTTAGTAAAATTTGGCATGACGATACCTTATATTGCTGGTCAAATAACAAGTTACTTTTTATCCCGAAAAAATGAACGGTTCCCGTGGTATAGATCTGTTTGTTCTCTTCCAGAAGTGACCCCGACCGAAGCTAGAGTGAGCCGCTTTTATATTTAACAAGCAATGAACCCAATGGGATTTAATATGCTCATACATTAGTTACCATATTTCTGTTTATCTTACTTTAGAAATGACCCATAGAAACTTTCAAACTCTATTTCACTCCTTACGGGAGATAACTTTTTACAAATAATTTCTCAGCAGTCTTTTTTGTTATATAAAGAACACTTGTATCTCATGCTTTTAGTCTAGAACCGCGGTTTGTGCGTAGTCTGCCAGTGAATTGAGAATTAGTTTTATTAAATACTAGCGATTCACCCTCACTCCGCTCGGGTTCGTCTCTAGGTGATTATTTAAATTGACGTAACTTTTTTATTTATGAACCGATTGAAATAAAACAAGTACTAAATATTAAGTGAAGCTTACCACAATATATTAGTAAAAACCGCATCCAAATCTGTTAAGACGGTTCTGAGATTAGCGCGCACAAACGCACAGACGAGCCGACAAACAGACAAAAATTGTTAATATCATTGTTTTGGGTTCTATTGCGTAAAATATCTTCCATGTAGAGACAGCGATTAGTTACACTTTTATTATATGTATAGATTAGTGACTTACCCTCGCTTCACTGGTGTGCGTTAGTACGTTTTAAATATAAATATTATTAGCCAGCGTTAGCCATATAAATTTTAATAATTTTTTTTCGAGAATTTTCCAATATTTTTAATAGTTATTCTGCTATTCGGGGCCGAGAAAAATCCAACAAATCAAAGATCTTAAAAATCTATCCAGTATTTCTTTAGTTATAAATGGTGCAACTGCTAGTTGTAGATATACATATGTTTGTTGTATACATAATATTTTAACTTACCTGTTTTATAAATGGCTTCATCTTATCGGAAATTCATGAAGAACTTGACCTGTAACAAATAATGATGATTCTATTATAAAATAATAAAGTTGTATCGACATGTTAGTAGGCAAGTAAGGCAGTGGTAGCCCAGTGGAAGTGGTTTGAAATTCAGGTATCGTAACTTAGATATTTTCAAATGCGAATGATTTTCAAGATATTTACTCGTCTATGATAAAGCAAAACATCGTGGAGATACCATATGCATGTAAGAGAAAACCTAACTAGTTTTCAAAGACATGTAAAGTCAGCCAACCCGCACTTGGCCAGCGTGGTGGACCATGGCCTGATACTCCTCATATTGAGGTAGGCCCACCCCCAGCAGTGGGACATTAAAGAGGGATATATTATTTAACTTTCTGTATGTATAATAAATATTCTAATTTAATACGTATAAGGATACTGTGTCAAAGATGTTAATTAGATAGCGTGAAGATTTCAGTCAATGTCATGATAATTAGGATTCTATTATTAACTTTTCATCACTCATTCTACGGAATTAATGGTAATTAAAACAGCGTTAATTGAGCTTCTTTTTCATAATTACTTTTTAACAAAAAAGGTACACTGACTTCAAAATGACAAAAGTAATTAGGTACTTATGTACTACACATATATAACTTTATATTAATACATATTATAAATATATACACCCATGACTGTAGTACAAATAATCGTACTCATCACACAAATGAATGCCCCAGCGGGAGAGAGTTCCCGATATTTCGGCAATGTTACAAGCGCCATGATCACATAGTAAACATCTCATTTTACATCATAATAATATTATCAGTGACCATGAAAGTTTAAAGAGTAATATTCGACGTCTTTGCAAGCATTTCCGAGTATTGTAACTGGAGCGACTCGAGAGCAAGTCTACACACAATAGAATACCACGCTTGAAAAAAATACTCGTCGTTATGATATTGACCGGAATTTGTAAAGAAAGTAGGTAAAATATTTTATACAATATTTATTTTACAATCGATTCGTTTTATTTTATGTAAATTCTCATCTAGATTAGCTTTTTGAAAAGTTATAAATGTTTCGATATTCAAAGTATCAAAACTTACACTACTCTAACTCTACACTAAACGAGTATTTACATATGTACCTATTAAATATACCTATAGGCTATTACCTACACTAATATTATAAATGTAAAAATTTGTGAGTATCGATGTTTGTTACTCTTTTACTCTAGAACGGCTGAACGGATCTAGATGAAATTTTACATAGAGATAGATTATAGTCTGGAATAACACATAGGCTACTTTATATCCCGGAAAAATATACGGTTCCCGAGGGATAGATCTGTTTTTGTTTTTCTATAGGCGAACCCGAGCGGAGCAAGGGTGAGCCGCTAATCTATATATAAATATAAATAGGCATAAACAAAACAGTTCAGTACCTTTTTCTCCCATGTTTGTCAACCGATTTTTTTTGTTTAGTAGCTATTTACGAGCTTTAGTGTTATCAATAAAAAAAAGGAAATAGTTCTTCTTATATAGATAGGTAAGTTCTTAAGTTCTATTCATATTTTTTTTTCAAATACTGAATAATGGTTATGATCGTATTTCGACCATTGGCGAACACTAGTATTATTAAATACTAGCGACTCACCCTCGCTTCGCTCGGGTTCGTCCCTAGGTTGCTTAAGGGATGATTTCCTGAATAAAAACTATCCTATGTCATTTCCAGGGTCTCTACCTTCTCACCTAATTTCATCTAAATCGGTTTAGTAGTTTCGGAGCCTATTCGGTACAAACAAACAAAAAAATCTTTCCTCTTTATAATATTAGTATAGACTGTTGAGTCTAATAAGGAGTTTATAGCCGTATATCACGTAAAGAAGTAAATATCGAAGTACGTTTTCTTTTTTGCTGATATAAAGGTAAAATATATTTACATTTATTATATGACAAACCAACACTTGACGACACGTTTGGCTCAGTTTGTAGTAACCCTACTTGCTGTGCCAGCGGTCGCGGGTTCGAGTCCCGCTGGGGGGATTCATTTGTGTGATGAGCACGAATGTTTGTACTCCAGTCATGGTTGTTTATATTTATAATATGTATGTATTCAAAATTATATATGTGTAGTGTATCAACTATCTGGTATCCATAACGCAAGCCTCGTAGCTTACCATGGAACTGGATGGTGGTGTGTGTTAATGTCCCAACATATTTATTTAAAAAAAAATACTTGTCTTGCACAAAAATCAAGCGGGTATTTAATAGGTAATTATTATGTTAAAAGCTATCGACATGAAGTACCTTACCTTGTAGCGAACAAAGCCGCGTGTACTAGCGATATAAAACCCACGAGGGCCATTAAGTATAATCACTCCCAGCGTAATGCACCGTATTCAAACGAGGCTTTCAGAAAAAGTTCAATTTTATGGAAAATATCTAGTGAAATATTCGTTTTCATATGCTGTTTTTTAGAATGAGGACTTTATTTTTACATACTTTATGCCTTATTATAAGACTTGTTAAACGTTCTGACCTCGTTTCCGCTACAATATTTTTTTTGGAAATTGAGTAAAAATGCTTTATTAATTCATATGAGAATCTATTACTTCAAGATCATTTTATTAAAATCCTGAACAATATTTATTCATATAATAAAATCCTAACTGAGTTGAATCATTAAATATTTTTTTGGAAAACCTTATTGAAATAGTCATTATTATCGATTCAGAGTCATTATTATCGATACAGAGGCCGAATCTATATATAGTTTTTAGAATTTTATCTGTCTGTCTGTGACCGAATCTCGGAAAAACTACTGGAGGTAATTTGATGAAATTTGGTATGATGATAGCGGGTTATCTGGGTCAACGTAGGAGTATATACCTATAGCATACTTTTCACTGCGTGAAAATATCTCATATCTGAGAAATCTATACTAAAAGTTAAAACGTTCCTAGAGATGAACCCGATGGGAGCGAGGGTGAGTTGCTAGTTTAAAAATAAAACTACAATAAAATATCAAACATATTTTAGAAATAAAAAATGCTAGAAAAGTTTTAACTCCCCAGGTGTTCTCGATGCGCGAATCCGACTTCCACTTGGTCGCTTCTATTATATTTTTCACACTATTATACTTTGTAAGTAATTACTAATTAGGTATCTAAAATTATATGCTTTATAATTAATTAGTCATCGTCAGGAAAAAATGAATCTAGAGGGACTTGTGGCTATTATCCTTAACGTTGAAAGTTGTAGATTCAAATCCGTCAAATTAAAAAAAATCTCTTGACCCAAATTCACTGAGACTAACCATCTGACCTGGGACAAATCCGAATATGTACATTGTACAAATTCTCGCAAGATATGAACGTCTTGGTCAAATATTTTGTTGTGGTAAAAAGTGATAGGTATTGTATAAATATTGATAGTAATTGTGTCAACATTTAAAAAAATGCATACCTGATATAATAATACATACATAAAAAAATCAATAAAATATAATTCGACAAATTAATCACAGAAGTATTAAGTTAGCCAAACATCTTTTTATGATAGATATCTAAATAATAATTAATAAACTATGTTGTTTTTTTTTATTTCTTTATATATACATATATGTATTACAACCCAAGCCACATTTCCGGCCATGACTGTACTTGTTCCTCATTAATCATTATCATCATGATAACTTTAAATACTCCGAGTCAATTTCTCACATTATTTACCTACCTTTTTCTATTAGCAAGTAATATATGTAAATGTGCAAAAACAATAAGTACGATAAAAATAAGATAAATAATGTCTGTGATTGAAAATATTTAATACCTTTCATTATTTCATCAAGTAAGAAAATTAATATTAAAAAAAAAAACATTTTGAACAACAAGCTTTTATATACTTAAATTGTGTAATATAGTAATAAATGGGTTTGATTTAATTTAAAGTTTGAGTTTATTTTTTAGGTATTTATTCGTATTTTTACACGATTATTTCAGCAAACCCTTTCATTTGATATCAATATAATGGGCGCGCATAATAAACATAATCCGCCATCTTTGGGAGTCCACCATATTGGATTTAGAATGTAGTCACTTATGCATCCATATGCATGCATAGGCCATGCATCATCGAAATTAAACGAGTATGCAAAAGTTCAGGTCAATCGGTTGAGGATTTAAAATTCAGTTGCAAGTTTTGACCTAAACAAACATACATAGAAACATTGCAGTGTGAAATAAAAGCTTGTAAGAATGGCTTTTTATGGACCGCCTTTCAATAAGGAGGAGTCACTCGATTTGGTTGTATGTATATTTTTATTATTTAACCCCTAAGAGAAAGAATTTTTAAAAATCCTTCCTTCTAATTTTTAAATATTCGTCTTTCTCTGTAAGTAGCAGGTAATTTCGTTCTTCTAGAGCCGGCATTTTAGTCTGTACGTATGTATTGTCTATCAGACGATCAGTTGTAGAGTTTTATAAAAGAACATAAATATTTATCCCTTATATAATTTTTCTATTTGACAAATCCATATAATATATCCTTTCAATCGTATACAGAATATTTTTGTGTGGATATAATAAAAATCCGAGTTAATAAAACTATACATCAATTATTCGTTCGAAAGTTGGCGAGTAATCACAATTTTAAAAAAATATTTCGTATATACTAAATTATCATATTAAAGAATTTTTTTCTGTATTTAAAATCAAATACATAACTCTCCTTTGGGCTTCACCCCAGTCGGGTAAGAAAGGCAACTTGAACTTTAGTTATACTGTAATTTAAAGAACTATGTTTACATACTAAACAGAAGCTGCTATCGCTGTTAAGTATGTAAAGCAAAGTTGCGCCATTTAATTATGATTAAACTAGAAAAAGATAATGATTATACAGTATACGTAATAACAATTCAATTGTATGAGCTTTAACGAGCAATGTTAAATACTGCCGCTATCAATAATATGGTAATATGCATATCTATTATCTAGCCTTGACTCAACGATATTCTTACTTCATAGTAAAGCTTATACTGTAGTAAGTTTATATTAGGTCGATTATGATAAAATTTGATATCCCCATATCTCAGTAAATGTACCTACGTAAAATATTTCCTCTAAGAAAAGAATTTGATCAAATGAAAAATGGTGTGGATGATATGTATTTTTACCCGCTGACCACTGGATATATTTTTCTTTTTTGGTTCCTTCACATCTCCAGTGTAAAATTTACAATTTAAAGAAAAATCAGAAAAAAAAAAGTTTTTTGTGTTATAATATATCAAAGATAAAAACAACAGTTAGAAAATTCTATTCATAGAAACCCAACCGGGCTTTATTGAAGGTTTTTTTTTTATAAAAATAAAAGATATTTTTATTGTTATCCTCTAAACCATTGTTGTCCCTAATGGGTTCAATTTTGAAAAAAAAACGTGTGTGTGTAGGTACTTATGTACGTACGTAAGTAGTTATACTTCTTTGGCGAACAGAACAAAAATAGCTAAAGACTTCATTCCGGTTTGCTAAAGAAATGCAGCTAACTTTATCATGTCGCTTTCAGCTAACTTCATAATGTCGCTTATTGGCTGACGGTGCGCGCGCGCATCGTTAAAATCTTACTCTCATAATTTTTCCAAACGTGCCAAAAGAAGTATGGCTTAAAAAAAATAAAAATATTTTGTTAAATGGAATTGATAACGCATTTTATTAATCAAGCTTTACTTAAACTAAAATTACTGAAATCATTTAAGCGCATATTAGTAAAGATATATAAGGTCTGACTTTTCAAAAGATAAAAGATATAACATAGTATATTAACAAAAAAATAAAAACCGACTTCAAACAAAAGCACTAAAAAGTAAAAAATAACTGATTGGTAGTTTTCATTTACTATACATACCTAATCAAATATTTTCGAAGTCGGTGTGCTTTGCTTTGTATGGGCTGGCACCGATTTCGAAAATATTTGATTAGGTATGTATTTAATAGGTAGGCTTTAATTACTTAGCCAAAGCACACCGACTTCGAAAATATTTGATTAGGTATGTATAGTAAATGAAAACTACCAATCAGTTATTTTTTACTTTTTAGTGCTTTTGTTTGAAGTCGGTTTTATTTTTTTTTTGTTAAAATGCTTTTATTTTTCCCTTTTTAGTGTAGACAGTAGTAGCAAAGTAAGGATTCTAACGTGTTAGGCTTGTCAAATCAAACAAAATAAGCCCAAACTCAAAGTATCTACTATTAGCCGTTGAAGACTTCCACCTATCCACCTTCTGGCCTTGCCATCAGATCAGGTCAACAACACCGAACCGCTGTACTATCAGCGGAAATAGAAATACTTGCAAAGTTTCAAGTCAATATGACAATTAGAAGTGGGTTAAATTCATCATTAGTTGTTTTTCCATCCTTAGGGGTGGTATTTTTTTTGAAATTTAAATGGGACCAATCTGGAAGTATACCCTTTCAAACAAAACAAAAATTGTCCAAATCGGTTAATAAATGACGGAGTTCTGAGGTAACAAACATAAAAAAAAAAAAAAAACATACAGTCGAATTGAGAACCTCCTCCTTTTTGAAGTCGGTTGAAAATACAACATGAACAAAATAATAAATACATCTGTATGAATAAATCAGTTCAATCGTTCCACTTTTATATTCAGTCGGGTTATAATTAAGATGATGAACTACTTCTTAGCTGTTGATTAGATATTAGTTAATAGACTATTTCAATTGATAACTTTTTAGTTGCATAGTAAAGTGGGCGGGAAAAAATATAGCATCTGTCTGTCTCCATCATGCAATCTACATAACCTTACCAAGTTTCATCGAAATCTGTTCAGCGGCATAGATGTGAAAAGGTAACAAACAGACAAACAGTTACTATCACTTATATAGAATTTATATAGTATAGATAATGCGAGTACCACAGCCCTGACCTTAGTATAAAACCTAAGATCTATCAATTATTACTGACAGTCACGCAACAAAGGTAATTAAAATATGCTACCAATTAAGTATTATATATTGTTCACGTTGTTATGAACAAGTATTAAGTACCTATTTAATCATTATTTACTTGAAGTAATTCTAAGACTGATCAACTCTAAAACACATAGATATATAAATTTTGACGACACGTTTGGCTCAGTTTGTAGTAACCTTACTTTCTGTGGCAGCAGTTGCGGGTTCGAGTCCCGTTGGGGGCATAAATTTGTGTGATGAGCACGTATGTTTGTACTCCAGTAATGGGTGTTTATATTTATAATATGTATTTAAAGCTATATATGTGTAGTGTATCAACTATCTGGTATCCATTACACAAGCCTCGTAGCTTACCATGGAACTAGATGGTGGTGTGTGTAACATATTAAAATACATTATAAAATTATAAGTAGGTCAAAGTCGTTCACAAAAAATACTCTTTAGAAAATATATAAAATTACGATGTGCCTGTGTTCGTATTTTTCCGTTTCAAATTAACCGATTGTAGAGATTTTTTTGTGCACTTATCTATTATAATCTTATTTTACTTGACTCCATCCTAGCTATACGTACGAAATATTTTTTTTTATAAAATTTTATACAATTTTTTAATTTAATTTTAATTTTTTACAAATTTTTGGACCAAATAAGGTCAATAGAAGGACAACGTCTGCCTACCGGGCCCGTTAGCACGTTATAATATAAAAAATATTTCCACGTTAGGATGGGAATTTTTGATATTACTTAATTTACAATTAGATTAATTCTAGTGTTTATAAAAAAATTATATTTTTATAGCAACAAAATTTAGAAAACTTAAAAAAAGTTAGTCTCCTACCTTTAAATATTTTAAAAGTAGAGAGGTTATTAATACTTTTTTTTTAATAAGCTTCCGTTGGACCGTCCTTCGTTGAGAAGGTCACAGGCACAATCCCTAGCGATGGCATAATATTGACTATACATAAAATTATTTAAATTATATGCATCTTACAGAATAATTTTATTTTTTCGACTTAAGAGGAATAATATATTTTTTAGTATGTCTCCCAATTTCGATTAGCTTCACGATTTACTAAGACCCCTCCACCCACCGCGATAAAGTAAAAAATAAATAATAGGTATATGTATGTACATTCGATGGGATTACTATTATAGATAATTGGTAGGTGTCATACCTAAGCAGAATACTAATCTGTATGTTTATTCATAAGGATATTTTTATCAAAAACATATATTATGTATTGTTTATTGCACACCATTATTTTACATTACATAGTTGAAATAGATTAAAGAGAAATAGTCCAATATGGGGCCTTATCGCTACAGACCGATTTTGCTCCAGACAACCTTTGGGTAGAGAGAAAGAAAGAGAGAAGGAAGGGGTGCAAACAATCTTAAAGAGATCTACAAATAAATACATACATAGACAAACAAATATAATATATTTGTTTGTCTATGTATATTATACATACATACACCCATACATGAATACATATATACATACATACTATTGTTATTATCAGCTTTAAGATAATTTTCTTATTTTTAAGTTTTATTTCAATAGAACCTTTTTATCTGCCTTTAGTTAACATTATTAATTTCACGCGCCTTTGAATAAATTGTAAAAAATATTTAATACAAAATTGTTGTTAGATTGTATCCGCATTGAGAGTCACGAAGCTAAAAACTATTGTAAATACAAAAACACATGGCCTAAATAATTGTATATAAATAATATTTTATTATCTTAAAGATTTAATGTATAAGAAAAGAAAATAAAAGATTTATTGCTTTTGATCTGAGTTAGTTTATAATGTTAGTCCGGAGTCAAAGAGACTTTACACGCCAAATGAGGACAAAAGTTTGATACATCCTATAACAATGAAGTCTCCAACAGTGTTGCCAACACTGGAAATTTTATCCCCTAAAAGTAATTTCAAAAACCCCTAAAACCCCCTAACGACAATATGAACAATGTAGGTTTTTATCTAATACTATTTTTTTTATTTTATTTTAAATGATTACAAGTAGCGTAAAATAGCTTATTTAAGGTTATATATATATATATATATATATATATATATATATATATATTAAAAAATTTCATACATAACTTAGAAAAAATCAAACACGCAACTTTATTAAACGTCATTTATATTTAAGTCATGATATTAAAGAAAAAAACCCTAAAAACCTAAATAATTAAATAATTTTCCCCCTAAAAAAGAGCCTAAGTTGGCTACACTGCCACTAGATGTCATATTTATTTAACATTAAAATAGTTAACTCATCAAAAAGTTCGATCATTTACAAATGTCAAAGTTAAGGATGTGCTTCGTTGTATAACATAAATTTAATAATCACACATAACACATTGTAAAGTTAATTATGTGAAAAATATACTTTTATTTACAAATAAAAATAATCGTTAAAGTTATTTATATATAAGTCATGCTATTAAAGAAAAAAAAGTGCAATTTTTCCTCCTAAAGGAGGGAAAACCCCTAAGTCAGTCAACACTGGTCTCCGACCAGATTGACGACGACGAATGGGCGACCACATACTAAACTACAGACAAAACAACTAAAAACAACATTTGTCTTGTTAAAATCTAAAATTTTAAAACAGGTTAGCTTTTTAATTCCGTAAGTAATATTTGTTAATTTAAAAAAAAGAACTAGTGTTCACCTGGTAGTCGAAAAACCATAATCATTATAATTGTTACTCTAAAGCTCGTCAAAAGCTACTAGAGAAAACAAAAGAAAATCGGTTGACAATTGTAACATGACAAATATCTTTATAGATTCTTTATAGATTGCTTTGTATGGGTTGGCACCGATTTTAAAAATATTTGATTAGATATGTATTTAATAGGTAGGCTTTAATTACTTAGCCAAAGCACACCGACTTCGAAAATACTTGATTTGGTATGTATAGTAAATGAAAACTATCAATCAGTTATTTTTTACTATTTAGTGCTATTGTTTGAAGGCGGTTTTTACTTTTTTTGTTAAAAAGTTTTTATTTTTCCCTTTTTAGTGTAGACAGTAGTAGCAAAGTAAGAATTCTAACGTGTTAGTCTTGTCAAATCAAACATAAAAACTTTTTAACAAAAAAATAAAAACCGACTTCAAACAAAAGCACTAAAAATTAAAAAAATAACTGATTGGTAGTTTTCATTTACTATACATACCTAATCAAATATTTTCGAAGTCGGTGTGCTTTGCTTTGTATGGGCTGGCACCGATTTCGAAAATATTTAATTAGGTATGTATTTAATAGGTGGGCTTTAATTACTTAGCCAAAGCACACCGACTTCGAAAAATATTTGATTAGGTATGTATAGTAAATGAAAAACTACCAATCAGTTATTTTTTAATTTTTAGTGCTTTTGTTTGAAGTCGGTTTTATTTTTTTGTTAAAAAGTTTTTATTTTTCCCTTTTTAGTGTAGACAGTAGTAGCAAAGTAAGGATTCTAACGTGTTAGGCTTGTCAAATCAAACAAAATAAGCCCAAACTCAAAGTATCTACTATTAGCCGTTGAAGACTTCCACCTATCCACCTTCTGGCCTTACCATCAGATCAGGTCAACAATACCGAACCGCTGTACTATCAGCGGAAATAGAAATACTTGCAAAGTTTCAAGTCAATATGACAATTAGAAGTGGGTTAAATTCATCATTAGCTATTTTTCCACCCTTAGGGGTGGTATTTTTTTTTTAAATTTAAATGGGACCAATTTGGAAGTATACACTTTCAAACAACACAAAAATTGTCCAAATCGGTTAATAAATGACGGAGTTCTGAGGTAACAAACATAAAAAAAAATACAGTCGAATTGAGAACCTCCTCCTTTTTGAAGTCGGTTGAAAAAGCGCGTCTATATGGCTATGGTCATATATTTAGCTTTTATAAGTTAGTAGATATAGATGCTTTTATATTCAAGAATTATATTTTTGACTTAATAATTATATTTTATCAAGTTAATAGAGATTTATTAAATGACGGAGTTCTGAGGTAACAAACATAAAAAAAAACAGTCGAATTGAGAACCTCCTCCTTTTTGAAGTCGGTTGAAAAGGTGTGAAATTAAGGATAAATCATTATTTATAGTATTACTATCAGTACCCGCGGCTTCGCCCGCGTTTAAACTACTAAAAAAACAAAGTCTTTGACACACCGAGAGCAGCGCCACCTACCGGGTTCAATTGTGTTTTCAAACCATCCAGGAGCGCATTGAAATATACACACAAATATTAATATAATATTATATACATTAAAATTTTATGATCGGATACCTTATCTAATAGGTACCTTACTACTGTGTAGGTTATATACCTAATAGTTCTGTCAATTTTTTAAGTACCAAATCTATTTTTCAAGGAACAAGAAATAAATCTACCACTTCCCCTAGTTAAATATCAATTATTTCCCATCAGAATTGAAAATAATGTTTACATACAATGTACTTACTGCTCGACGTGATAAGAATTACTCTTGACAAGCCTGTGCCTTCCACAAAACACACCGCATTCACGCTTTACGTATAACTAATAAAATGTTGTCAAGTTATGTTTTTGAATATCCTTAATGCTATCTATCTATCTATACGTATAATAAAATTCTGAGTGAAATCTGTACATTAATATTTTTTTCGAAAATCTTATTGAAATAGTCATTATTACCGATACAAAGGTTGAAACAGTAATTTTTAGTTTTATGTCTGTCTCTCTGTTTGGGAACGCCCCACGAGAAAACTAATCTTCAATTTAAAAAATCTAATCTTTTATTTCTAATATCAGTTCATCTTTATGGTATCAAATTATTATCATAATGATTTCACAAACTTACAAAAGTTCAAATCAATACAATATAGGTTAAACTTGACTTCCGTAATTCTATTATCTACTGAGTTAATTATATCGATGCTAAAAAATAAATAAAAACCCTTTCAAATCTGTTCAGGCATACTCACGTAAAGGGTTATATGAAGAGATAAAAAATAGGAATTCTAAAAACAGGTAATGTTATTAATTATTATTATCACAGATGACATAATACTATACATACTTTATTATTATGTACATCCTAATAAACAAAAAAAAATAACATAAACTTTATTTTTTAATCTGATTTTAATATAATAAGAACAACTATATACAGCCTAAGCTCTTCAAGTAACTAGCTATTAAATAATCTGTGCCTAAGCTAGGGCTTAGGGCTTTGCAAGGTAAGGTAATCTATAAAAATATTTAATTGCCAATTAGCAAAGACATCCTGTTCAAATTAGCGTTTTGTTTGCACGTTCTGTGACAAACATGTATTATTAAGTTATAAACCTAAAGTGAACATTAAACAAATGTTTTAAATAAATAAAACTTATGACTGTTATGACTTTGCTTAAGAATTTTAATTAATATTATAAATGCTAACGTGTGTTGGTTTGTTGATTTTTGTTACGCAGCAACGAAACGGCGGATTAACGTATTATTATAGATATAGTAAAGGCAGTGGTAGTCCAGTGGTAACGCACTCGCTTGGGAAACCGAGTGAAGCGGGTTCAAATCCCGGGTCTGGTATCTTTGATATTTTCATGTGCGAATCATTTCCAACATGATTACCACTTGTCTTAACGGTGAAGGAAAACATCGTGAGGAAACCTGCATGTCTGAGAGAACGTAGCAAGTTTTCAAAAGACATGTGAAGTCCGTTAACCCGCACTTGGCCAGCGTGGTGGACTATGGCCTGATCCCCCTCGTACTGAAGAGAGGCCCGCGCCCAGCAGTGGGACGTTAAAAAGAGCTCAATACATAGATATAATAATTCAAATCTTTTATCTTGATACATTAAATCGTTTCTGAGGGAGTACACGAAGGAAAAATAAAATGCGAACATTTCATCAACTATGCATGCTGGATTCCAAAAACTTTAATTTCAAGCAACTTCAAAATTTGTATTGGACTATTACTATTTACGCGATAGTTGTAAGTGTATGTATGTTTGTTATTTCTTCACATTTAAATAGCAGAGCTAATTTGGATGAAATTTAGTATACGGATACTGGTACTTACGTAGTCTCTATCTGTAAAAACACATGCTACATCTATACTAATATTTTAAAGCTGAAGAGTTTGTTTGTTTGTTAGATTGAACGCACTAATCTCAGGAACTACTAACCGGATTTGAAAAATTCTTTTTGCATTAGATAGCCCGTTAAGAAAGCTATTATAGGCTATATATCATCCCGGGAAAACGTACAGTTCCCTCGGGAAAGATTTGTTTTTGTCTAGGGACGAACCCAAAGCAAAGCGAGGGTGAGTCGCTAGTTTAGGATAACACCGGAACCAAAGTTATGGAAAGACGAAGAAGAGTAAGTAATTTTTACTTTATGCAATCACTTACGACTTATCTTCAAAGTATATCTGTAAACTTAATTTCATCCAAATCTATACAGCGGCTATAGTGACCCGATTCATACACATTCATAATTAATTTATTACAAAATACCAGTATTCTGCTACTAAATTACTGGAATAAACGATAAAACTACAGCGTTAGACTTAAATAAAATATAATTGAAAACAATCTAAACAATATGATTGACGTGACCTCTTAATTTGATAATAGTAAAGCACAGTTTTAATGTATTTCCGCCTTTAAAGTTTTTTATTTCAATAACTTCGATCGAGATTATAAGCATTAATATAGATTTTAATTATTTTGTATTTATCGAAGAGCAATTTTGTATGGTACCGGGTTCCTTATTGGATACTAGATTGATAGATTGATTAATTAGAAATAAAAATTCATTCAATGTTACAATGATTTTTCCTGCTTTGTATTACCTATTGAACTATTACATATTTAAATTATCTATATAAAAATATGATAGATGACACACGGATAGATATAATAAAATTCTGAGTGGAAACTGTACGTTAAATATTTTTTTGAAAAACTTATTGAAATAGTCATTAATATAGATACAGTGGCCGAATCTACAGTTTTTAGAAATTTTATCTTTAATACCTTTTCTAGAGCAGAGGTTAGCAAGGTGAGTTAATATAAAGAACTAGAAATAATTTGATAATTAAAAACAATGTAAACCCGTTCTATACGTTTCCATATATTGTATTACAAAACGAGGTTTAGTGATTGTGAAATAAATATAAACAATATGTGGGTAGTGATCTTCTCTAACTTCCAGTGGTCGCGGATTCAATTTCTGGGAATCATTCTCTTACTAAAAAAAGCATATACATACTTCAAAGATGGTTATTTAAAAATCACAATACGAGTATTTTGGATTATCTATTTTAAATTTTACCTTTCATCATTCAGTCTGTTTTAAAATAAATGTAAATGAAATTTTAAAACTTTAACTTAAATGGAAAACAACAGAAATTTATTAAACCTGGTCCGAAGCGTGGAATCGGAGGGGTTGGGGTTGGGGTGTGTGGTCATGACCTAAATATACTTTTTTAAGAAGTTTGAAGCTTAAGAAGGAAGCAATAATACAAACTTATTTCTTAAGTACCTAATTTGAAAATTAAAGTTTTATTTGTTATTAAATTTTTCTTTAATTTAAATAAGGGTGTTTTTACAGTACAACCATACAATGTTTTTATTTCTTCAAAAAGTATAGTGCAAGATGTAAAAATGAGCCCTATCTGAAAATTGAACGACAGTTTTTTTAAATGTAAACACCCACTTGAAGTTGGTGGTGATTTTAAGCCTCCCGAGACCACAAAATATAAATTTCTCGGAATCCACTAAACATTTCAATTACAAAAAAATGGATATTATAATATGTATTTTCGAAAATTATATTCCAATAGTTTCATAAAAATCAAAAAATAATTGCAGAAATTAAAAAAAAAACAAGAAAAAATAAAAAAAACATTTTTTTTTGGAAATATGATATGATAGTATTTCACAGCAAGCCGGAAATTGAAAAAAAACTATTTTTCAACGTTTTACATCCCCCCATTTCTCGGGAGTAGCTGGACAGCGGGGGCGTTTTCCTCTGTCTCATGAAATAGTATGCACATTGCGGTCTGACTGACAGCGAGGGCAAACATATGTTTATTGAGATTGCAGTGACCAGTAAGTATTCCGGTTACCGCACTGGTTTTGTACTTGTTGAGCTGAAGCAACTCTTGTGTGAAGTTAGTCGTTATTGACTACAATGTGAAGTATTTTTTATGGTTTATTTTATGTCTACACAACACACACACACACAATACGCGTTTTACATCGATAAATATAAAAATTATTACAAGATTTAATTAGTTTCACCTGTCTCGGTGTCTGTCTGTAATCAAATCTTACAAGTTAAATTTGACCCACTTCCAACTGTCCGATTGAGCTGAAATTTGGCACACACGTTTGACTCTCGTGACTGTACGTTTCCCTAAATGCCACCATTTTTAATTCAATACGACGGACGGAGGTCACAAAATGACGATTTATTATTTCCATAGTGACCCATATGATATGGGTATCAAATGAAAGGGATTTATGAGCGAAACACAATAAACAAAGTGACGTCATTATAAAATTTAATATGGCGGACTATTTATTTTGCACCCCCTTAATATGGATATCAAATGATTGCTGAGAAGAATACGAAAAAAAGTAAGAATAATTAAAAAACAGTTAAAACATTTTAAAAAACAAGCTTTTATTTAAATGCTCTATATACACAATTTTTTTAAAATAAATGTTTCTATTTTTTTATTAAATTGACATAACTTTTATTTATTTCTGAACCGATTGAAATAAAACCAATACTAAATGTTAAGTGAAGCTTACCATAAAATACATTCGAGAAAACCGCATCTAAATCGGTTAAGCCGTTCCTGAGGTTAGCACGCACAAACGCACAGACAAACAGACAAAAATTCTAAAAATCTTTTTTTTTGGGTTCCATCGCGTTAATGAAAACCCCCAATAATAGTTTTTCTCAAATATCTCCCATGTACAGATAGCGATCAGTTACAATTTATTATATGTATGTATAGATATGGACATTGATTATTTTTTGTCACCTACGTTTGGCTCTTTCAAAACAATAACATGTCAAATACGAGCTCGCAGGCCAATACCGATGCGCTAGACTAGATTCAATAAACTCCGGAAATCGTTAGCGCGTTAGCGAGTGCCAGGCGAGTGTTCCAGCTCGCCGCTCGCTCGCTGCTCTAGCGATTGGTATGAATACGAGTTGGCCGGGCGCGCAGCGCAATTTTTTTATAAGTCAACACATAATATATTGTAAAGTAATTCGTAACACTCGTAGCCTGACTCAAACATAACTTTGTCGACAACAGTAGGTACGTAGACATACACGATCCAGGGGGGCGGCAGCTCCCCCCCTACCTGGGTACGCCCATGATGAACGTTATAAATATTACATAATATTTGTATTTTGTGTGATTACGCAGGTCTCTGAAACTATGTACCAGTTCGATTCAAAAATCAATCAATCAATCTCTATCAATTTAAGTTTTGTAACTTATTTATTAAGGAAATTTCTACTCTATCTAACACCACACTACGACGACTATTAGAAATTATTATACGTAAAAAAACTAAAAGGCTCGGGCAAAAGCTAGCTAGATATTCGGTAATCATTTCAATCCTTTACTACTCTACTTTTTTTCTATTAGGTATGATTCAATAGATATCCTAAAGCAGAATATACAACCCATTAAAAGTAGGACAAAGCCGTTAAGTAATAGGGTACACTTGGTTCTCAAAGAGCACTCTTTTACTTATCGTCTTTTTGTCGTTCGTCTGCGGAACTCTAAAAATACCTTTTGAAGAGCTTTTTTATTTTCATTAAAAATACATATACGCAAATATTTATTTAAAAACCGCTTAAGTACAGGTTGGGTACTAACTTTAATTGTTTAATAAGTGTGTTGACTTTTAATTTTAAAATAGATTTTGCTCGCGGCTTCGGAGTAGGTAATGAGTTCAAATACTTGTTCTTCTTTGTTATAGAAACGTATGAAATACCTAATATACACTTTTATTTCTCTGCTTCTGCTTTATAATATTTTATATCAGTATAAAAATATGAAATATAACTAAAATTAGAAATGATATTTTTTTTGTACATAACTGCTAGATAAGATAAAAACATAAAGAAGGATGAAAACATAAAGATAAGATAAAAACATAAAGAAGGATGAAAATTTTGAAAGAAATGTTCAAAAAGTGATCTACAGAACATCTTGTCCCATAGTTTCCTTTAACTGTTCTACTGAGGATTGAGGCATTTTTGTCATACACTAGCAGCATCTTACTTATATTGTAAATGTGAAAGTTTAGATGTTTGGATGGATGTTTGTTACTCAATCACACCAGAGCGGCTGAACGGACCTGGATGAAATTTGGCTCAGATATAGAATATAGTCTGAAATAGCACATAGGCTACTTTTTATCCCTGATAAATGTACGGTTTCTGTGGGATATATTAGTTTTTGTTTTTCTAGAAGTAAACCCAAGCGAAGCCAGTGTGAGCTGCTGGTTGATATATAATTTATCAATGACTATCAGGTATTAAAGTTTCAGTAAGAGAATATATAATTTTATTTTTTTTTAGCTATATAACTCAGGGTTATTAGGTATCCCCCCCAACGTGCGTTCACCTTGTCGTGGTGGGGGGGCTCAGTAGTGCCTGGCAATACAGCCGGGCGCGAAGCCAAGAAACGCACAGGGAGGTGGCCCGCTTCGGTGGGCGGTGGGAGGCGGCTCTCTTCGGAGAGCGGTGTACCATGCGGGTTGCTCCTGGTACTTCTCTGATAGCAGAGTGGACTGTGGAGCAACCCCATGGTTGTTGTGGTCTGCTTCGGCAGACCTGCCGTCGGGGCGTCGTAGTTGAATGCGTAAGCGATCCTGCGACGCCCCATTAAGACGGGGGAAGGTCTTGTTGGGTTTTAGTGGGTAGTACTGGCTTCGCCGGTGAGTCCCACACTTCGTGCGTAAATGCATTTCCCAACGTTAAAAAAAAAAAAAGGGTTATTAGGTATCGGCAAAAATAAACTTGTGTTTCTCTGAAATACAATAAAAACTTTTTAACAAAAAAATAAAAACCGACTTCAAACAAAAGCACTAAAAAGTGAAAAATAACTGATTGGTAGTTTTCATTCACTATACATACCTAATCAAATATTTTCGAAGTCGGTGTGCTTTGGCTAAGTAATTAAAGTCTACCTATTAAATACATACCTAATCAAATATTTTTGAAATCGGTCCCAGCCCATACAAAGCAAAGCACACCGACTTCGAAAATATTTGATTAGGTATGTATAGTGAATGAATAGTTTTCATTCACTATACATACCTATTCACCAATCAGTTATTTTTCACTTTTTAGTGCTTTTGTTTGAAGTCGGTTTTTATTTTTTTGTTAAAAAGTTTTTATTTTTCCCTTTTTAGTGTAGACAATAGTAGCAAAGTAAGGATTCTAACGTTTTAGGCTTGTCAAATCAAACAAAATAAGCCCAAACTCAAAGTATCTACTATTAGCCGTTGAAGAGTTCCACCTATCCACCTTCTGGCCTTACCATCAGATCAGGTCAACAACACCGAACCACTGTACTATCAACGGAAATAGAAATACTTGCAAAGTTTCAAGTCAATATGACAATTAGAAGTAGGTAAAATTCATCATTAGTTGTTTTTCCACCCTTAGGGGTGGTATTTTTTTTTTAAATTTAAATGGGACCAATCTGGAAGTATACCCTTTCAAACAAAACAAAAATTGTCCAAATCGGTTAATAAATGACGGAGTTCTGAGGTAACAAACATAAAAAAAAAAAAAAAATAAACATACAGGCGAATTGAGAACCTCCTTCTTTTTGAAGTCGGTTGAAAAACCACATTTTAAGTTATTGCCAGGTTTATCGATTCATTTTCACAAATTAAATTATTAAAGTTTTATAACTTCACAGTTAAAAATAATTATTTCATAACACCCATCCGACGGACAGCACCGCAATTCAAATCTATACATATAATAAAATTGTAACTAAGCTGAATCTGTACATTAAATATTTTTTGGAAAACCTTATTGAAATAAACATAATTATCAATACAAAGGGCGAATCTATAGTTTTAGAATTTTTGTCTGTCTGTCAGTCTGTCTGTCTGTTTATCTGTGACCGCATCACAGAAAATCCACCGGAGAGATTTTGATGAAATTTGGTATGGTGATTGATGATGATGATGATAGATTTGGCTGGTTATCCGGGTCAACATATAGGATACTTTTTACCGCGAGAAAATATCTCATTTTTGTGAAAAAATACAAAAACTGCAATTTAAGAGTATACCAATATGTAAAACCTAAGAATTTGGTTTTTGGTTTATTCATCTGAACGATTTGATGATTGATTTTGGTTTTTTCATCTGAACGTGGGTGGAGCCGCGGGCAATGCTAGTTTAATATAAAAAGATTAGAATAGTAATATAAAAAGATCTTATTTCTTGACAGCTATACTTATTGGTCAAAATCATTTTTTTCACTGCCAGAGGTTCCTTAAAAATCTTGTTCTTCGAAGATCTGTACTACCTACACGATATGATTATTATAAAAAAACTCATTAAAAAAGCAAACAAATTATTAATTACTAACAGACATTAAAATTCTTATATTATGTAAAGATCGAAAATTGCTTTAAGCATTTGTTAACGGTCAACTTCTAAAATCTATTAATGAATATTACAAGTACATAGCACTAATCCAATATTGGTTTTTAATGTGTGATAATCTTTTATACTATTTGTTTCATCCTTCTAAAATTATAATCGCAAAAGTTTCTAAGTATATGGACGTCTGTTTGTTCATCTTTAACGCAAAAACTACTAAACGGATTTTGATGAAACTTAAACATTGCTTAAGCATCATAGTAACACATATGCTTTAATATACATATACCCAGGGGCAGTTCTATATATAGGATTTTAGGGTGCAACCCAGGCCCCCTAAGATATAACGGGCCCTCTGGATGATATTGTTAATTTATGAAATGAAAATTTATCTATATTAATATAATAAAGAGGAGAGATTTTTTGTTTGCTTGCATCGAATAAGTTTCGAAACTACTTAACCGACTTAAACAGGTAAGAAGATTGTTTGAGACCCTGAGGACATAGGATGATTTTTATTCCGGAAATCATCCTTTAAAGAGGTGGAAATGGGGATAAAAGTTTGTATGGGGAAGTGGCCTAGGGACGAACCCGAGCGAAGCAAGGGTGAGTCACTAGTCTAAAATAAAAAAAATAGGGCCATAAAAGGTTGGCTTAATATAACCCTGAGATCAATTAACCAGAACCAAACAATAACCTTATCTTAATTTCGTCTAGTACCATTCATAATTACAGATTTTTTTAAGACAATATGACAATTAGTTTAATTCTAATTAAATCATTTTAGAACCCCACGAAGTGTTAGGGTTCCGCAAATTCAGGGTTCGCCTCTGCCTATATCTATATATTTTAAAGAGGAAAGATTTGATTGTTTGTTTTTATGTTTATAATAACCGATTTTTATATTTAGTTTGAAATAGTCTCGCACAACTAAGTGTAGAATAAATAAGCCACAATCTTTGTTCGGTTTAAAAACAAAAGTTAACAATTTTGCGGATTCTTCCTCATGCTATTCATATATAGCTATCACACATATATTGCGTGACACCAACAAATGAATAAACCACTTTCACATTTATAACATCAGTTTCGGTTTCATATTAGCAGTATAATAGAAAAAGTAGTTAGATCTTATTTCAACTTTTGCACGTGATTTCTGAATAACAGATATAAATATTTGAAATTTTCGACCGAAGGTATTCAATTCGGTTACTTTTTAAGGCCCGAGTATACCTAAGGGATAAATAAATATGTTGGGACATTAACACACAGCACCATCTAGTATCACCATAGTAAGCTACGAAGCCTGTGTTATAGATACCAGATAGTTGATAATAAATATAAACACCCATTACTGGAGTACAAACGTTCGTGTTCATCACACAAATGAATGCCCTTAGCGGGACTCGAATCCGCGACCGCTGGCACAGCAAGTAGGGTCAGTACAAACTGAGTCAAATGTGTCGTCCACTTTATCTTTTATAAAAATGAAATGCGTTCATTCGTAAACGCATCACTTCACCGATTAATTAGTAACAGTCCGAATAGGTATAGTTTTAAGAAGGGAAATAGTCAGAAAACTAACCAAATAATGTTTTTTTTTTCTAAAGGATTTTCGTAAAAATACAAAGATATCGAATAAATTTATTATTGAAATTTAGTAGGTACAGGACAAGGTCTGTTAGCGCCTCAGCTAGATATAAATAAGTGCATATATCCAAGGCACATAAATACGATACTTTTCAAAAACCACAATCTTTCTTCGTCTGCTTTTTGGTAAAAAATATATAACAACTTTTTCTATGAAAGTTGAAATTAAAAAACATTTGAAATTTACGAGCGTTCAAAACCTTTATACAAATATCATTCCTTGCTAGTTAAGCTACCAACAAGGCCTTTACTGTTTACATTCATCTATGATTGAACACTGGGTGCACCGCGTAAATGCACTTTTAAACACAATATAATATCTTTGTATAACAAGAAATCTAATTAACATATAATTTGTAAATATAAATTTTGTAAGGATAACCTTTTGCCTCTTACAATATTTAGCGGTTATTATAATTTTGTATTTTTATAATATTATATAAAACAAAAACTCAAAAACAACTGTAATCCTGCTGAGTTTCTTTGATCAGTTTTTCTCAGGGCTAAATTTTTTTTCCAAACTTAGGTAGAGTTTATGACAATTAGTGAACTTCAGAAATACTATTTTTTTTTATTTAATTGACATAGGTATACTTAGGTATAACAAATTCCTTAATGCCTAATAAATAAGCTGCACTAACACTTACCTATGTAAAAGTTCTTCGTACAGATCACAAACTGAGAAGACAAAAGATCAGAAGACCACCAATATCGAGGAACGATCGAGGAATACTAAAAATTTGGATGTTTGTGAACAAATTATAAAGTTATTTACGCAAGTCGACCTTGACTTTGAAGAAAAGTAATTTTAACCGTAGTTTATTACTAGGAAATGTCTAGTTATATCGTTTGAATGGATCACGTTGTTCGTTGCTTGCAAGAAGGGAAGTGGTTTTGTTCTACTACGTGTTTAAAGTTTTGTCGCCTTTCATATTGTTACGTTCTATGACTTTTGGGATCGGAAATTGAAGAACGTCTTTTGCACTATACATGTTTTATTGGTTTTGATTCACAAGTGTCACTTAAGGCGGTTCACAAACAGACACAGTATATGCACAGTGTCAGCTTAACTCACGTTTGGCTCAAGTTGTAGTGATCCTACTAGCTGTGCCAGCGGTCGCGGGTTCGAGTCCCGCTGGGGGCATTAATTTGTGTGATGAGCACGAATGTTTGTACTCCAGTCTTAGATGTTTTAAATATTTACAATATGTATGTATTTAAATTTATATATGTGTAGTGTATCAACTATCTGAGTATCCATAACACAGGCCTCGTAGCTTACCATGGAACTAGACGGTGCTGTGTTTATGTCCCAACATATTTATTATTATTTATTAACTCAGTCTGTGAGTACCTACTATTTTCCACCATTACTTGCACTAATCAACTCCACTTTTCCTCACTTTGTCCCCTTTCCGCATTTCTTCTTAACCTTCTCTCTAAAATTCAACCGCACTCCCGACACACTGACGTCCTTTTTATATGCCTAAACAATCTAGTATTAGAAAATTCAAATATTTTCAAATAATCTCAATTTCTTTCTGGAACATATTTTGTTTCTCTCTCACTCACTGCAATTTACGATTAACTGTTTTGTTCGTTAATAATTGTCATAAGTGTCATTTTTGATTATGTTTTGAACTCATTAAAGAGAATTGAATTTTGAATTATTATTTTTCGTTACCGATCAATCTTCCTGTCTTCCTGTCTTCTCCATTCTACGTGACATGGGAGTTATCTGTGCTCAACTGACACGCTTTGAAGCCATTAATTAACAAGGAGTCGCAGATAATCTCGAGAATATAATACTAATTTCTTTCTGTGACTTTTCCCTTTATTAGGCTTAAATTCTCGTATAAATAAAAACAATATCAAGCTACATGTAACACTAATAAAGATTATTATTTATAGATGAACTTGAAATTAATAAATTTAATATTTTTTAATCGACTTCATAAATGATAGCTTATTTAAAGGACGTACATGTTTATGTAGGGGAGAGCGGGGTTGGAAGTTCCGATTTTCAAATAACATGAAATTTTATTATAAAAATGAAGGTTTTCATTTTTAACATGTGCAAATATTGAATGGATGTTTATTGGTTTTTGTAATATTATAGTCATTTATACTAATATCTCAATAGTTTTTTTTACAGAAGCAATTTTTTGTCAAATTTCGGAGCGGAACATTCAGCCCCGCTTTGGGGCGAGTTGTTCCATCGTTGGGGCAAATTGTTCCACTTAGATTATAACAATAATCTATCCGAATAACATAGGTTTTATAAAATAAAACAATCATTTCTATATATTTATGATGTAATGTTTAAGTTATGCGAAAAAAAATTAAAAAAACAACAAACTATTACTGTTACAATACATTACTGGTCCAGATAAACTTTTTGTAACTTTAAAAATAACAAATCCTAAATGGTGAGCTCCAGATAAACGTTTCTTTACTTAGTTAACATATAATGGAGATCTATCAACTTATAAATTTTATCAGATGCATAACTTGACTTCAAGAAACAACAAAACATAATCTCCAAATAAACTTATTTTTATTTGTTTAAATTATTCATTATATCAGTCTTACTTTAATCATGTGTAATTAAATTTGGCAATCTCCATTCTCATTCATCAGGAATCTTATTCGACACTCATTTCTTTATCTGACTCACAGTTGGGACACACATAAGTACGAATCTAAACATTTGATACGAGCCCAATTTTTACACATGATACATTCTATCCATTGTTCTCTTGGACGAAAATTTGAATATATGTATCACAACAAATTATACCGTACCATTCTAGATCGTGCTAACATGTCAGTCTCGTTTTCTTGTAACACTCTTCGTTTAGCTTTTCCTTGAGATTTTCCCTTCCCTTTCCCGTTGGTTTTATCTTTTCCTTTACTATTTTGTTTGTTTTTTTTCTTATCCTTTCTTTGCAATGTCTTCATTCTTTTTTGTCTTCTTCTTTGTCTGTTCTTCGATTAACGCATTTTGTCTGGCGTGTCAGTTAAAATTGATTTTTTTATTATATCCAGTGAAACAGTCAGCTCCAGCAAATTTCTGGTTCTCTAGCCACAGTTTAAAAGAATCTCGGAGGAGTCTCGGTGGGTTTACCTTCCTCTGTCTTATGCTTGTAATTTCGCATCCTTAAAATGAAAAAAATGGTCTAAAGTATTTTAGGTATACGACGAAGGTAAATTGGGGTAAGTTGTTCCGGGGAACAACCAGCCCCGTCAGGAAGGAACTTATTACCCCAAATTACGTTTATATACGAAGACTGACATACTGGCAAACTAATATAATAAATTATAAAAATACTTATGCGATAATATACCTTACCAATATCACTACAACTTTGGAAAGTTACATATGAATCGGTCCATAATAAACATAGATAGACCAAATAGTTTAAGCACGAAAAAATTTACTTACGTGACGTTTTGACAGCTACGTGCACACAGCCACTCAACCTTCGTCGCTGGAGTAACTAAAATGGCTGACGGCACAGCGCGTTACCTGATGCTTTAACGGCGCACTTCACATCTATTGCTATGTCTTTCCCTTACAAAGTTATTACCGTCGGAACGACTTACCCCGGTAACTTCCAGCCCCGCTCTCCCCTATGTATGAATGTATATATGTAATGCGATATCTTGGACAATAGTAGTGAACTGATTTTTACATTTTTTTCATTATTATGTCAACCTAGTTAAATAAATAAAATCCTATTAGGTACCATTTTTTTTAGTGTCGGGAAATGCATTTACGCATACTACCTGATCCCCCAGGTGGTGATGTGGACCTTACCGGCTAGAAGAGCCGGTACTACCCACTAAAACATGACATTCCCCTCCCCTCCTCTTTAATGGGACGCCGCAGGATCGCTTGCACATAACTACTAGGGCGCCCCGGCGGCAGGTCTGCCTAAACATTAGGCAGACCACCAAACCAATGGGTCTGCTCCACAGTCCACTCTGCCACGGCAGAAAAGTACCCGGAGCAGCCCAATTAAAACCTCATCTCCCACCGAAGTGGGCCACCTTCATCCGGCTGCAGAGGACAGGGAGAGCGGCAGCGACACAACGACACTCCTCTTCTCCTGCAGCTATCCTTTTAGGTATCTACTAAGGCTTATTAAAAAAATATACGTATTTAAAAATATCATATTGATAATATTATTGAAATTAGCGACTCATCTTCGCTCCTCGGGTTCGTCCCTAGTTACGTTTTAAGGTTTAGTATAGATTTCTCACAGATGAGATATATTTTCCCTCCCGCATTAAAAAGTACCCTATAAGTTGACCTGGATAACCATCTATCATCATACCAAATTTCATTAAAATCTGTCAAGTGGTTTTCTCGCGATGCGTTCCCAGACAGACAAAAATTCTATGAAATATAGATTCGGCTTCTGGATCGATAATAATTACTATTTCAATAAGATTTTCAAAAAAATTTATTTAATGTACAGATTCGACTCAGAATTTTATTATATTAGCCCGAGAGCTCGTGACGAATTTTGGGAAGGCCCTTTTGGCAAGTTGAAATTGTGAAAAAATATAATTTCGTGAATTGGCGAGTCCAGTTCCGTGAGTCTGGTATAGCTTTAGTGGTTATTTCGTTACTGCGCAGTATATAACATTTGCAAAAAAAAAATATCCAAAAAACATATTTTTGGTAACTTGATTTTTGTTTAATCTTTTAATTTATTTATTTATTTGTGGGTAGGTATTATAAAAATGTTTAAAGTCAAGAAATATTGTAAGGTAATTGGTACAATTTTCATTTTGTTATTTGTGGCTGTCTGTAACAACTATACTTTCGAGACATGTAACACCTCAGTCTCTCCCGTGACCATGAATGCTGTAAAGCATTCGAAATGTCGGGAACCAAAAATCCAAATAAATCCGCGAAAATATCCGAAAAGATAGTTTTATTTAAAATGTTAAATATTCGCGTAAATCTAAGAAAGTATTATAACCTAGCAAGTTTTCGAAAGACATGTGCAGTTCGCCAACCCGTACTTGGCCAGCGTGGTGGACTATGGCTACATCAACTTCGTATTGAAAAGAGGCCCGTGCCTAGCAGTGGGACGTTAAAAAAGGGCTGTTTACATTGCTGAGGTCAAAAAAATTCTTAATTCTAATGATTACTTTTAAATAATTTAGGTGTATGAGAAAAATATCTCCCTATTATTTTTAGTTTCCAAGACAAAGCAGGTACTTTGCAGGTACGTGTATATGCCAACTTTATGACAAGTCTTCATAGCGTTACGACTTGTAGTTATATTAAGATTATATGTTTTTGAAGCCATAAACAAGAGAATTGAACTTTGAGGTTATATAAGAACTCAGTGGGACTCAGGTAGGTGTTCATTTTAAGTACATTTCTTTTCCCCTTCCTCGACCCCATTACACTTTAATCACATCGATTATTTTTTCCCCTTGGAAAAAAATATCGATGTGACCAAAGTCACGGGTAAAGCTAGTTAAATACAAATAATTCAATCAATTATTATGATTGAGGAAAATATGACAGTTAATTTATTCATAAATAAGACATCCAATTGAATTTTTAAAAGCCAATTAATTATATCAATTATCGTCAATGGAAATTAAGTTTTATTGGAATTTATTGGAATAGCTAACCTAGAGAAGAATTTACACATTATTTGTGTTTATTTATTATACATAAGTTTCCGGGTCGTGCGCATGCGCATGCGTTCCACTTACAACATAATGTATGGGCCTTATACATATTACTTGTGTAACATTATATTAATTTAAAAAAAAGAACTATATTCTTAAGTGAATTCAATAAGGAAGAGATATTTGATTTGGTACATATTATACGTATTTATTTGTGTATTTGTTACAGGTATCTCATGAATTGATATTTTTAAATATTTAAAAAAAATATATATGTTGGACATTAACACACAGCACGATCTGGTTCCATGGTAAGCTACGAGGCTTGTGTTATGGATACTAGGTAGTTGATACATATTATACATATGTAACTTTAAATGCCTACATACTATAAATACAAACACCCATGACTGGAATATATATATTCGTGCTCATCGCACAATGAATGCCCCCAGCAGGACTCGAACCCGCTACCGTTGGCATAGCAAGTAGGGTATAGGGTATATGTAGGGTAAGGTCACTGCAATTTGAGCCAAACGTGTCGTCCACCAAACCCACTATTTTTTTTAAAAACCAGTAAAACCACAAGCTTAATATTATTGAGGTTTAAAAAAAAGTTTCATCTTAATGTGAGAAAGTGAGGGACGGAATTTTATTGGCTACATTTTGAGTTATGCATTATAAAATGATCATAACAATAATAAGACCCAGTTACGCAAAAAAACAGCCATGTGCGTAAAAGTACCAACAGAGTTATAAGCATTTTATTATAAAAAATAAAATAATTATAAAAAATAAACAATACTTATATAAATATTATTCAATTTTTAAATAACCAGAAAAACAAAACATAACCCAAGTGCAACTATCGACAGAATAATGCTTATAACTCTGTTGGTACTTTTACGCACATGGCTGTTTTTTGCATAACTGGGTCCATTATAATAAAATGTAAGTCATTTAATTAAAAAAAAAGAACAAAAATAATTCGATATACGATCTGATCGGTATAGAGACTAGAATTTTAGAGAGAGGTTTTATACTTAACCTTCGTTACGTTACGTATAGCGTTACGTCGGTTGCTGCGTACGGCGTATTCAGCCCTTCTTAACATCCCACAGCTGGACACGGGCCTTCGTTCAATACGAGGGGGATCAGGCCATAGTCTACCACGCTGGCCATGTGCGGTTTGGCGGACTTCACATGTCTTTGGAAAACTTACCAGGTTCTCTCAGACATGCGGTTTCGTAACAATGTTTTCCTTCACCATAAAACAAGTGGTAATCATGTTGGAAATGATAATGCCGGCATACGGAGTACGGAGTTTGTACCCACGACCACGTACCTACTATATAATAACTGTGCAGCAGTTATAGTTGCGGTTATTCCTCTGCTCAGTAAACATTCTAAGTTGCTAAATCATAAGTCATTATCTAACAGAAGTGGGTCAAAGAATATCTTATGTAGCGTTTTGTAAAAAATATAATTTTTTAAGTGTCTTTGTTTCCATTGCAATTTAATTTAAAATGCTTCTGTTTTAACTATTTTTTATTTTATTTAAAAGGGAATTGTAGTAAAAATAATTTTAAACGGCATAATTTTCTTTCAAAAATGTGCTATTTCTAGTATGTGAAAAATAATATAAGGGTTGTTACAAAATAGTTCATTCGCGTAAATCTAAAAAAGTATTAGGTAAAAAATCACCGCACGAACACGTCACTAATAGCTATCTTATATAATAATTTAAAACTTTATAGCCGTTTAAAATAATATTTTTAATATAAGATAGAACATGTACTTAAAACATCCTTTAGCCATTCACTTAACCAACTTTAACTTAACCACCCTGATCCCATTCTAAAGGGAATTTTGTATTAAAAGTGAAATAAAACTCTCGAAATTAATATAAAAGACTTATTGTTTATATGCGCAAATATATAGTGAATTGAGAAACTTCCTAAACTTAATTTAGTTGACGATTAATTATTAAAATATCATATTACAGGTATATTATAACTTTACTTACCTGTAATACAATGTTCTTAATATATAATAAGATTTAACTGATCCCTGTCTGTATATGGAAGATATTTGAGATCAACTATTATAGGGCAGTCTTTATTAACGCAATACAACCCAATACAATGCTTTTCAGAATTTTTGTCTGTTTGTCCGTGCGTTTGTGTACGCTAATCTCAGAAACAACTTAACTGATTTCGGTGCGGTCACTAATATATTTTTGTTAGCTTTATTTAACATTTAGTATTTGTTTTATTTCAATAGGTTTATAAATAAAAAAGTATTGTTAATATAAAGAACCACCTAGGGACGAACCAGAGCGAAGCGAGTTTGAGTCGCTGGTATAAAAATATAACTCGTTTATACGTATCTACACACATACTTTACTTACTTCTAAGTAGCGACGTATACAAAATAAATTTAAAATAGATAAAACATAGTTATTATTTATTAATAGTAATAATACCAAGTATAAACTCACGCAATGTGCATCCAGTCCGCGAACTAATAAACAAACACTGTCACTTTATCCTTCATTCTTAACCCGAAAACTAAAAAAAAAACATTTACCTACATTTTCGTTTACAAATTTAAAATATAAAGAGTACTGAGTAGTGAAGGGAAAGTGCCAACGGTAGATTTCTCGTCGTCCGCAAACCAACTGTCCACTACACGCCATCTACGCGCGTTGCACCGACACCGTGTTGCAACACAAATTACGTATTCTTAGAGATACGTTGGTAAATGTATTGTAGTCTTTCAAAAGAGTTAAGATTTAGCTGTTACATGTGGCTTCGCTTAAGTGATAAGCTTTCTTTATTAACGTTTTCATATAAAGTTTGTTGTACAAAATATTATTTTGTTTGATTTAAAAAACTTAAAACCGTCTAAATAATTCCAAATTTTTTTTTTTTTTGGATTAAATAATAGAAAATATCACTGTCAAATGTTTCGGATTTAATATACAATAATGTATTAAATTTAAAAGAAGAAAGAAAGGAACGAATACATGATCATTCTTTTCATTATTCGTGTGTTCGTTAGATTTACAGAAAAGAGGGTTCCGTACGCCTCCAAATGTGTGTCCTGTTCGTGGTGGGTAGACTTAGTAATGTCCGTCGATCCATCCGGAACCGGAACTTTGGATACGCTGCTCCTGGTACTTTAATTACTCTAATAGTAAAATGAGGCGTGAGAGCAGCCCCTTTTTTGTCCTTCATGGAGAAGAAGACATCCTCTTAAAAAATACGCATTTTGTCAAGATCGAGAGAGCCAAGGGCGTACATGTCCTGAAGTAGCCGGTTTTTTTCGCTAGGGAGAGATCCTTGGTAGGCCGTCGTCGAGGCGTCGTCGGTTTTTGCTACCAACTTCGCGGGGTTTTACTATTGAGTCAGTAGATAATAATCGAACTCACCTAAAAGTGTAGCATGAAGACGTAACACTTGTTCACGCTGTGATAGCTCAACAGATTTGAGTGGAATTTTCACTGGGACATTTTGGATTAAATTCTGGATCACTAACATTCATTTTGGATGCGTTATCCTCTGTACGTACTACTTTTCAACGTACTAGAGAGATCGTCAATTTGAATTATGGGGTCGATTATACGGAGTAATAATAAAATTATTGTTTTATTTGGCTTGAATACCAATTAAAAAAATATTTATAACTAAGATCAAGTAACGCTAATCTCGATGTGTACCTATGATAAATTAGTTAGACGACAAAGTCTGGCAATTATTTCCATTGTCGTTTTTCGATTTCATCATTGAGTTTTTTGATTATCAACGTTGCCATTAAAAGGAAATGAAGAGAAGGACGTGATCCTAAAGGCATATTTTCATTTCCGATGTTTGTTTTAAAAATTCAAAAGTGAATGTTTATTTTGAAAATTTGCTTCCGCGGTTTATAATTAAAATAATATCTACATACGAGTACCTATATATTTTTTAATATAAATAAGTAATTTTAACATTATATATCTTTTACTTTCAATCAGTTACTTTATTTACGTAAATATTTGACATTTAAATAGTAGGTACTTACTATTCATCTGGATTTTTTTGAAGCATTCGAAACGCCGGAAATCAAACTACGACCGTCAAAAATTCAAAAAAATAGTTTTATTTAATATATTCTGTTCGTATAAATAGATTGGATATTAATATAAGTGGTACCTATACAATATATGTACATCCATATAAGTATAGACATGATAATGTAGTTGAGGACAATAACCCCTAAATGTCAAGGAAGACCTGCAATTTGTATTTCCCGGAAATTGGCTGTCTCAAACATTATCAAGATATATAATTTCATTTTTTTGAAACAATGACTTATAATATATGGCATTCATCAACACGAATCAAACGAGCCTAAGAATTTTTTCTAACAGACAGTGAGGATCCTACTATCCCCTTCCTGACTCCATGATCAAGATTTTATTATAATCAATAATTAAAGATCAAATAACTGTTAAATAAAACGTTAAAAAAATCCCCAACACAATAACCTATTAATTGAAGCCATTTCAATAAACCTAAACACGATATCTCTGCAGTATTTTAGTAAAGAGTTGAGTATCTTGCAGATTGCAGGTGCAGCATCAGGCCTAGGTTACCGTATCGTTGCAATGTCATTAAAGTAAGGGAATACCAAGTTTCGAATCGATCTTTTCGAACATCTTCCTCAAAACTATTGATTATGTTCATATCCTTGATATGGCTGAACAGATTTTTTTGATATATAGCTATTCATCGGTTAGTATAGATTTCTCAGAGAAGAGTTATTTTTCCGCAGTAAAAAGTATCTTATATTATGACCCGGGTAACCAGCTATCATTATACCAAATTTCATTAAAATCTGTCCACTGGTTTTTTCGTGATGCGTTCCCAGACAGACAGACAAAAATTCTAAAAACTATAGATTCGGCCTTTGTTTCTATAATAATGACTATTTCAATAAGATTTTCCGAGGAGTCCCTAACTTGCTTCCCCATACATACTTTCATCCCCATTCTCACCCCCTTTAAGGGGTGATTTCCGGGACGAAAACTATTTTACTCACTTACTTTTCATATCATGAGATTAAAAAAAAAACTTATTTTACTAAAAAAACATTTTCTTTTAATTGTTTTCTATACAAAACTTCCTGACAATAACAAACACAAAAAAAGAATTATCCAATTGGGTGCAGTCGATCGGAAGTTATGCTCGTATATACATTTCGGTGATTCATTTTTATTTATATACAAGATAGAAGATAGATATGGACAATTATACTCTCGATCAAATCACCTTTTAAACAAAAAAAAAAACTAAATTAAAATCGGTTCCTTGGTTTTCGCACTACGATGCCACATACGATACACTTAATGTACGATACAATTAATATCCTATAACTCCTCTATTTCGTGTAGGGGGTTAAAAATAGAAATTACATACAAGTATATGTAATGTTAATTGTTAGGTACCAACAATACATCATCATCAATCATTTCATACCTATTATATCTAACATTGTAGATATGCAGGAGTAAAGTGTAGGTATTTTATTTTTTGTTTACAATAACGTAGAAACCGATTGTAAGCAAACGTCTATCTTATATTTAAATAAAAATGAATGTATGTTTGTCCCCAATGCGTTCCTAAACCATTGATCCTATTGTTATGAACCTCTGGTGGATTATTCTGTATACGCCTGCGAAGGTTCCCGACACAAAAAAGTTTTTTTTGAACGCCTATCTTATATGCGTTTCTAAACTGTTCACGCTTAAGGATTTTTTTTCTGGGACTCACCCGAGCAAAGCAAGGTTAAGTCGCTAGTTTGTAGGTGTTTATTGCTTCTAGTAAAGAATATGGATAAATTCCATGGGCGCTAACGACCGCTGCGTCTCTCAGGTCACGTTAGGTTGCGTCAGGCCACGACACGTCATATTTATGCAATTTATTGCTCATATAACTCAATATGTCATTCGATGGAGCCTTTCACGTATACTTACTAGACGCAATGTCTCGGTGGTTTAGTGGTTAGCATGTACGATTGCACATCAGGAGGTCCTGGGTTTGGCTCCGGGTCAGGCCAAGTTTTGTTATTGAATATTTCTGTTTAGTAAGCCTCAGTAACAGCTTGGAGTTTGGAAGTTTGCGGTGTTTCACCCCCGTGCCTTGGAAACAAGTAAAGCCGTCGGCCCTGCGCCTTAACTCTCACCGGTCGTGTCGTCGGTCGAGTAGTCGTCCCACTGAGTATGAGAGTGACAGGCATGAACGAATAAGTCACTGGACCAGACATATAAGCGGACGTACCTTTATCTGTCTTATTAGTAGCCAGGAAATTTCAGCCTTTGTCGTTTGTTTTTTGCGTCAGTCTCAAGCATTTACTTGTCAACAAACAATCTGCCAAAAATGACTAAATGTTCTGTTAAATGGTGTAAAAACTATAGCGGCGGAAGCAGCACTGTTTCTTTTCACTTGTAAATACTTTATTTTATTACATTTATTGTTATTTATCACACAATTTAATAAAATTGTAAAATAAAATGTCATATTATCCAACTATGTTAAATATAGTCGATATTTCTATGTATTGTTGACATCTGACAACCATCATAAAATCCCTGGATTATACCATTCAGAACAAATGACTAAACTGTCGAGTGAGTCCATTTGACATCGACTAGTGCTTGACAATGTCGAAAAATATATCGATATTTGACGAAATAACTGAACGAATTGTGTTATTTGTACAGTACAATAACATAAAATACTTTTATCACAGTATCCTACAATCTGATGACAATAAATTTATAAAAATATTTTCTAAGTCACATAAAAATATAAATGCAAAAATTATAATTAGTATGTGTACTTAATTTTTTATTTTATTTTATACCACATTTATATACTTTGGAATATTATTCCATTGTAATAATAATAAAGATCATTTTATTTCAACACATAAATTACACAAAATCAAACAATAATGTTTTAGCACTAAACTTCTGGGTTGGCGATTTGTAATAAAACACTTTACTTTCACGATCTATTTTACTTTCACGATCCAACACTCACTTTAATTTGCAATCACTTTTTCTTTTTCCTAATTTCACAAATGTTTATTAAGAACTGAGCAATATTAGGACAGTGTCACATTTTATAAGCTACCCGAGACAATCAATTGCCAATTAAAATAATTCAATAACAGAATCAACAAAATCACTTTATTTAATTAAATTAGCTTAATATTTTTTTAATCTTTAAAAAATAATTTTTATTATATTAATGGAATATACACCCGATATTCATTTGTTCATTAACATTATTATAGGCCAACAGAATGCTGCCATCAATGCCATCGTATTTATATAAATCAAATTAAAAAATAATTATTATTTGACACATTATTATTGCCTCTTTAATTCATTTATTTTAATTTATTATAATAAATACAGATATTTTAAATTAAAAGATGTAAAATATGATGACTATGCTAACCAATGTCTAAAATGTCATTAATTGGTTCATCGATATATGTATTTTATCGATTACGTTCAAGCACTAGAAATATTGTATTGTGTACCTGTGTGTATAATAATGTAATAAAATCTTTGTGTGCGTTATGCGTCTTTTGGTTGAACGAGTTTTCATACATTTGTATTTTATGTCTCGTCCAGTGGTTTATTCGTTCATGGTGACAGGAATAGAGAGTGCACTTGTGTCTGCGCGTACACACACACGAGTGCTGCATTATATTATTATCTCCTGCGCAGATGGCTTGTCTCAGTGAGATTGACCGCCGATTATTATTATTACTACTAGACGTGATCTAATCACGATTTTATAGTGAGGTTTGTAAACAAATACAAAGGTGAATCGCATTTCGAAGTGGTTTTTTTTCCAAAGATTTTTATTTTATAAAGATTTTATAATAATAGAAATATCCTTGAGATTTGTCGTACCTAATCAAAAATAATAATAAGAACTTAAAAGAAAGATTTATATAATGAAAAAACAGAGAATATATTTTCTGATACCAGTTAAAAGAACTAAAATTTTCAATAACAGTCATAAATGCTTAACTAAAAGTAATGGTGCATAATATTTTATTTAGTTGTATGACTCTCTTTTCAGACACCAACAATTAGTGAAGACCTGAGGTGCTTAAGTTTAAAAATAAAAGGAATATGCATAAAGTCACTTAACTCTAATCATTCGTCAGTCATTTTATATTTTTGTTCATTTTTCTTTAAAGTTTCTGTACAACCATTGCTAAAACGAAAGTTTTATCTGATTACTCGTGTATGTCTCCCTGTCACAGCATATTTATTATGGCAATAAAAAGTATACTATTACAAAGATATCCTTCAGCACTTTTCCTTTCTTGTCTCCACATAATCCATAGATAATATTTCCAACACTATATAGGTATAAGGTATTTACGTTTTACAGCCTAGGTACCTACATATAATACTAATAATACCATTCGATTCTCTTGTTAATGGCTCCAAAGCGTGTCAGTTGAGCACAGATTACTTCGCCAATATCACGTAGAATGGAGAAGACACGAAGGAGATTGGTCGGTAAAATAATAATACTATAGTAAGTTTACTTATATACCTTACAAAACCAATTTCTGTAATTAATACAAAAATTTTAATTACTTACAAGTATATATTATGTAGTCAAAATTAAGCAAATTGTTAATGTATAAAATTCCCCACTTCTAAGATGCTTATCAGTCAAATTGCCGACATCACTTGCTACACTCTGAATTACATACTTAGTTGAAGGCTGTATTGAATCACTGTATATATGTAATTCGTGACAGAGATTCTTAATGTCGAGCTTAGGAGAGTGCCTGCATGGTTGCACCTAGGTACTTAACTGCTATCTCTATATGTACATATCTCCTGTCTATATGTACAGTAGAATTGTAATAACAATGTAGATATCCGTAAAAATATTTTTTTTACAACTTCGAACACAACCTAACAAACTATTGTCTGTCGGTAATAAAAAGAGTATTATGTTATTACAATAAAATGTATATTTAGATTACCGACTACAGATTTCATTGAATACAATGGACTAAGCAAAAAATGTGACACCAAATAGCACGCACTCGTTAATATTGTAATTCAAGGAATAAACATATTTAGTACTTAGTTTACGTTTATTTATTTAAAACAAAAAGAAATCTATCTTACGGGAACCGTATAGTATTCCAGGATTAAAATAAAATTGCTAGTCCAGACTATAATCTATCTCTGTGCAAAATATAATCCAGATCCGTTCAGCCGTTCTGGCTTGATTGAGTAATAGGTAAACAAACATCCAAACATCCATCTTAACTTTCACATTTATAATATTAGTGAGATTAAGGGTTGCAAGTGGTTACTAAAAATACCTATACAAAAATTCATGAAAATTAAATCAGTAGTAGATAATAGGTTTAACATTAGAGCAAAACTATGCACAAACGTTTTAACCACGGAAGATAATTTTCTCTTCCGTGGTTTTACCAGTATGATCGGTACTAGCATCTTCAAAAATGTTGCTTAGGATACACAGCCGCCACTTAAAGTTGTGGGTCAAAAAACTAAAATCTGTTATCCAATTATAAATTATCTAAATTACAAGATAGGAGAACCGAATTGAAAAATTATATTTCTTTTGGAACTAAATAATTGTCTATAAGGTTTTTTTTAAAATTCAAACTGAGAAAATATAAGGCAGCTGTTTATATAAATTGTAAGTGTTATTATAAGTTAATATAAGTTATTCCATAATATCGTTATAAAACATGAATAATATAAATGAAAAATATAGTATATGAAAAATATAGTATATGAAAACTTGATTTTAGAAAGCTGTTATTTCTTTTTTGTTTAGCACATACTACATACTTCATATATAATATATTATACATACTTCATATATAATATATTATCTTCATATATAATATATTATATATTATATATGAAGAAATAAAATAATGTATGAATAAATAAAAACTATTAAAATTAATTCATAAGGTAAAATATTGTTATTAACGAAAAAAAGTAGTTCTCATTTTTTATGGCGTCGTTGCAAGATATAATATGTCCTAAGAAATGTAAAATATATTACGTAATATGTAGTCTAATAGAAGAGCAACGGAGGTAAATATATTTTAACAATAGAAAATCACTACGCCTTATATTAATCTATATTATCAGATATCACAGCGCACTTTATATTGCTCACTTAGAATAGACAGGCGTTCATGTATTAAAATAAAAACCATATAGCCATTTATTATTTTTTGCTAAAATTGAAATTAATTTTGCTACTTTATAAAATGTCTTTTTTTATATACAAATCTTTAATCATTCAACTCATTACGAATTTTTTTATTTTTAATATACGATTTAGTCTATGATTCCATAATGACTTTATAATGGCCGCCCTAAACGACGTGGAGAAAAAATAAGAGAATTGTCTATTCGCCATCAAAATGGCGTCATCGAAGGAAACCTATTGTTTGTGTGGTCAACCATATAATATTGGACAATTTATGATAGAATGTGACTGCTGTCGCGAGTGGTTTCATGGAAGGTAAAGTGGAAAATAATAAAGTTTTGCTGTGAAAACGTATTTGTGTGTGAAAAATGTTTAATAGAATTTGACAGCACTCGGCTGTTCGGCCATCATGTTGTGAAGAAATGTTTTTATAAAATTTCCTCAATTTTACCTCATATAACGGAATTGCTTTATTACTATTTAGTTGGATATCAAGTGCTACTCAATTATAGTGAATTTTGTGATGTTCTGTAAGCGTCGTAGTTTGTTTATGCTAATGGTCACCATGGGACCAACAATGCGCGTTTTCCATATTAGCGCTTTGTCTCCTTATTTCTATAAATAAAACCATAATTTCTATTTATTTTACTAATTAAAACAACATATATTGTTTTAAAAAATATGAAGTTCAAATGAAATAATTATTAAATATTAACTGTCTGTGTATAAATGCATGTAGAAATATAAATAAACACGTGTTTTGTTTTAAGAAATATTATTGTATCTGATTTCCAGTTGTGTTGATGTGAAAATATATCATTCTGATGATATAGACAAGTACCATTGTCCAAAATGTGCGCAGACCTATGGACCGTCTGTGTGTAAGTACTAATTAATTATTTTTGTTATCTAGTTTACTTTTGGTTTTTGGTTCATGACCCTAAATAATTCATAGTAAAAATATAATAATAGAAAATGAGGGAAGTCATTAACAAAATAAAGGCTACATCAATTAAGTTTATGCTCAAAGTTATTAATTAAGTATAATTTTTGTTTGTAAATAATCAGTATAATATTTTGGTTTTTAATATGTGAAATAAGAGGATTCATTCTTATAAATGATCTTAACTAACTCATTTTCCTTCCTGCAGATTTTTTTATTAAGCCTTATATTAAGGAAAATGTTATATTAGTATTTGTATTATTCAATATATAAATAGAAATCTTAACATATAAAGGCACTTATAGCTAAAATAAAAAAAATAACAACTAAAAATATTTGTCTGATCATACTAAAGGAGAAGGATATTATTGATTTTTTGATTTTTATTTCGTACATTTCCATACAAACATAATTATTGATTTGATCCAAAAATACACAGTCTCTCAAGTTTCTATTTAGAGCAAGATCATGTGCAGGTGATCATAGAACTAATTTTACATGAACAACAGCTTCAGCCATAGGCATTAGCTAGTTTCAAAACTAATGACACAATGATATCAGGAAATACATATATATTTTTTATCATTTCCAAAAAGTAATCTCTCAAGGTGACTCTTGAAATGTAGGCAATGTTTGAATTTGCCATGTTATCTAATAACCTATCGTTAGACAAATGTTTTTATTTGCATTTAGATTATACAACGTCTAATTATTAAATATTATTATATATATCATGATGTACTGAACAATTTCTCATTTAATATATTAAAAGATAATATATTCTTGCAATTATGATACAATGTATGTACAAATACATATAATAAAAGTATAACTCATCGCTGTCTGTACATTGAAGATATTTGAGATAAACTATTACTGGGGGTCTTTATTATTCCCTCCATGACCGTGGACATCCCGAGGTGTCAGTTTACAATAGATTTCATAGAATTTTAATTAATTTCTTAGAGATTTGTCTGAAGGTGTTAAAGTAATAGAACCCAAACATGGAAGATATTTGAGAAAAACTATTACTAGGGGTCTTTATTAAAGCAATAGAACCCAAACATTGTTTTTTAGATTTTTTGTCTGACTAAGATAATTATTGATTTTATGCATTTGTGTGCACTAATATCAAAAACAACAGCCGATTTGTGTGCGGTTTTCACTAATCTATCGTGGTAAGCTTCATTTAACATTTCGTAATTCTTTATTTCAATCGGCTTATAAATAAAAAAGTTATGTCAATTTAAAGAATCATCTAGGGATGAACCCGAGCGAATGCCATAAGCGAGGGTGAGTCACTAGTATTGTAATATATAATTTAGTGTTAGTATTAGTTTTATTTTAACTATGGGTGTTTTATTTTGGGCTCTGAACATAGGAATGTGTCTAACAAAATTAAAAAAATTGTTGAGGTTTTTTTGTACTAGCTTATGTTAACTCTAAAATATTTTGTTTCTAAATATATAAATAGCAAAGAGGTCTTTATTATAAGTTGATATTTCTGTTATATCATTTTTGTTTTTTAAAATCATGTTTAATTTTTGGGTTTCTGTAAGTTTGTAGTAGTAATAGATTATTATATAAAACAATAAATTTTCAGTGAAAATCCCCACAAACAACCATCGAGCGGACAGATACGAGATTGGTGCGGAGACCCGTCCCTCTCAGGCTGGGACGCCGGCGTGGGTGCGTGCGCTGGCCGCACGACCCCTGAGGCCCACTGCTGCTTCGTTGCAAAGGATGAGACCGCAGCACTTTACAGAGGAGTTTGTGAGGGATAATGGTACGTAATAAGTGCTATATATACTGACTTTTATTGTTTATTGACTGCAAATTGAGATGTTAGGTTATTTAACAGTTACTAAAGAATTATGTAGAAAAAAAATACAAGTATCGGAATAAAAAGGCTATATAATCTATCTCTACCAAATTTCATCCAGATCCATTCAGTCGTTCTGGAGCGATTGAGTAACAAACATCCATCCATCCAAACTTTTGCATTTATAATATGAATAATAACAATAATGGGATTTAATGTTCATGTTTACATTAAAATGTCTACTTGGACTTCAATTTGCAGAAAGTTATGTATGTGGTGTAATGAAGATCCGAGTGAAATAATGACAAATCACTATTTTAGTTAAACATATAGTTTAAAATATTGTTCCTTAATTAAAAGCTCATGTTAAAATTAAAGTATATGTGCTGTATGCGCCAATTATTTATTTAGTGAAAAAAAAAAATCTACAAGACAACATTTTTTGGCAGTTATGCCAAATGTGATGAAAAATAATTTTTAGATTTTGTTGGCAACAGCTGATGTTATGTAAAAATTTTATTGAGATTTTTAGTGTTCGATTATTTTTTAAATTGGTTTTCATATTTATGTGGATTTATAAAATAACAAATATGTAAGTAATATTTACTACATATTACACAATATTATTAATGGAAAATTGATTGTTGACTGATCTTTCATTGGCATAAGGACTTGATTTTTCTATATACAATTTACTGCCTGGTATATTGAGTCCCTGTTCCATTTAATATTACAGCAAATAAGAAAGTCTCGAAGGGAGATTATAGTATTATTAGCTCAGTTTGTAGTGACCCTACTTGCTATGCCAATGGTTGCGGTTTCGAGTCCCGCTGGGGGCATTCATTTGTGTGATAAGCATGAATGATTGTACTCCAGTCATGGGTGTTTATATTTATAATATGTATGTATTTAAATTTATATATGTGTAGTGTATTAACTATCTGGTATCCACAAAACAAGTCTCGTAGCTTATGATGGAACTAGATGGTGCTGTGTGTTAATGTCCCAACATATTTATATTTATTGACATACTAACTAGGTTAAATCTGGTTACAGGATTCACTCGTCCAGTGATTTTTAACACAACTGAGGGTCTCGACATGAAGATCCCCAATGCGGCCACATTTACTGTTAGATCTGTGCTTAGATACTGTGGTGCACAGTTGGAGGTACGTTTATATTCATCACTCGGATCGTGTACTAATGATTGTATTTATTAAACTTAAACAAATAGAAAAATCTAGACTTTAAGCATTATTATAGGTTGTGTAATTTTTTTCTAAAACAATTTTCTTTTCTAGCTTCTATTTTCAAAAAGTTTTTTTTCGGATTATAATAATGCAATTTTTTTTATTAAAATCTACTTTTTATATTATTATTATAGTGTGAAATTTTAGCATTACCGAGTCGGACTCGCTCATGATGGGTTCTGTACCATTGTACAAGATGTAACACTTAATGAGAGATTTTTTCTAATTGGTATGGCTTTCTGCCTTTTTAAAATTAGCCTTCTTGGTTTTTTATTATTTGTTATAGCGGCAATAGACATACATACTTAATTCAACTCTCGACCTAGTTCTAGAGTTTTTTACGTACAACTCGCAGACAGACAGATTTAGTAATAGATTCCCGTTGGCAACTTTCATGTATAAACCTAAAAATGAACTGAATATTATATTACGTGATTGTTTTACAGGTGGAAGTTATAGATGTTCGCAAACAATCAACTCTGCGCATGCCCCTTGCTGATTTTGTGGATTATTTTGAGACACCCCCAGAGCATCGTGATGAGAAAGTGCTCAATGTGCTTAGTTTGGAATTTACAGATACTAAGTGAGTAATATTTTATTTATTTTAAATAAAAACAATGGAATAAAATCTTGAGATTTATGATAGTTTCTTATAGAATAGAAAAGACTATGAGAGATCATGTCAATAGATTTTTTTTTAATGTTGTGAAATGTATTTAGGCATACCACCTGTATACATACAGGTGGTTATGTGCGACTCACCGGCAAAGCCAGTACTACCCACTAAAACCCAACGGAACCTCCCCCGTCTTAATGGGGCGTCGCAGGTTTGCTTGCGCACTCAACCATGACGCCCCGAAGGCAGATGTGCCGAAGCAGACCACAACAACCATGGGGTTGCTCCACAGTCCTCTCTGCTGTCACAAGTACCAGAATTAACCTGCACTGTACACCTCGTGCCTCCCAACGTATCTCTTGGCGAAATATACATTAAGATTTACGGCCATCAAAGCAGAGAGGTGACGACTAGTAAACAATATATATATGTTTCGCAGCATGTGCAGCCTGGTGGAGCCGCCGGGCGTGGCGCGGCGGCTGGACTGGGCGCGCGCGGCGTGGCCGGCGGGCGGCGAGCCGGCGCGCCCCGCCGTGCAGCGCTATTGCCTCATGTCGGCCGCCGCCTCCTACACCGACTTCCACGTCGATTTCGGCGGCACCACCGTCTGGTACCACGTGCTGCACGGCAGGAAGGTCGGTCACTCTTGTGTGTATGAACTGGAGATGGGTGTATCATGTATGTGACTGAAGGTTACAGATGGTATGAGTACTAGAAGTTGGTGGTACAACCGTCTGATACCATGTGTTATATGGGAGAAAATACAGATGATGTCATATCGTACTAAAAGAATTGGACTTGGTAGGACTATATACTTACCTTCGGTTTGCTCGGGATCGTTCTTAGATTGATTTCCCATACAAACAAACTTTAATCCCCATTGTCACCCCCTTAAAAGATGATTTCCGGGATAAAAACTATTCTATATCCTTCCCAGGGTCTCAAACTACCTTTTTACCAGATTTCATTTAAATTGGTTAAGTAGTTTTGGAGCTTATTCGATACAAACAAACAAACCAAAATATCTTTCCTCTTTTTAATATTAGTATAGACTAAAATCATTAATTAAATAAAGATGGTCGTATTCACAATAAAAAACCTTCTCTGCGTATAAATTATGCTGGGTTTTAACTGCTGCATCACTAGCGTTGAATCAATAGCACCACTAATCAGAACTTCAATTAAATCAGTTAAGGCATTATAGTCCTAAGAAGTAAAAATCTAAAATACATACACAAAGTTTCCCATTTATAATGCATATGTAATGAAAGATATGTGAATTGTATGTAATTTTATTATTGTCTTCATTTAATTATTTTTTGTTAAATGTTTACAGATATTCTACTTGATACCGCCAACATCTACAAATCTTGCGCTGTACCAGCAGTGGAGTGCTGCAAATAATCAAAGTGAACGATTCTTTGGGGATATGGTAAGCTGATTATTGTCAATTTATTAATCGTATAATTCCGGGATGCGGTCACAGACAGACTGACAAAAGTCCTAAAAACTATAGATTCGGCCTCTGTATCGATAATAATGTTTATTTTTTACAAGATTTTCCAAGACATATATAATGTACAGATTCGGCTTAGTTACAATTTTATTATATGTATAAATTCAAAAAAAGAGACTATCCTTAAATTTTGCTATTATTTAATAATTTTAATAATAATTCTTTATGGTAATTTTATGTTAAATATTTATAATAAAATAGTGTTTCAACGTCTCCATTTCAGGTGGAATGGTATGGGACAGCAGAATTGGGTCCAGGGGAGACCCTCTTCATACCGACAGGCTGGATTCACGCAGTGTACACGCCGTGCGACTCGCTCGTGTTTGGAGGGAATCTGTTGCATTCATATGCTATCGAAATGCAGTTACAGTAAGTTGTAAATATTTAAATGCATTCAGCCCTTTTCAATGTCCCACTGTTGGGCACAGGCTTCCCTTCAATATGAGGGGGATCAGACCATAGCCCACCACGCTGGACAAGTGCGAACGAACTGAGCATGTCTTTCGAAAGAAAACTTACTAGGTTCTGTCAGACATGTAGGTTTCTTCACGATGTTTTCTTTCACCGTAAATCAAGTTTGTAATTATGTCGAAAATGTTTCGCACATGAAAATATCAGAGATGCAAGACGGATTTGAACTCGCTTCACGTTTCTCAAGCGAGCGGAACGCCACTGCGCTACCACTCCCAGTTACATTATATATGTCTAATGCTTTGCATGTTAGAACTGTCATAGAATAGTTCTTAAAGTATTGGTTCTTTATGATGTGTTCTTTAAAATGAACATAAGTTAAAGCATATATATCCTTGGATACTTTATCAGTTGTATCCGTGCAAAACTCCTGATACTTATTAGAGTACTGATACTTATTGAGCCTACCCACCCGGGTGGGTGTATTTTTTTTATTAATATAAAAATGAATTTTAAAGTGCATTAAGAACACTAAATAATTTTACTCCTCTAAAATACTGCCGAAATCCTATAGAAGGTATATGTGTCACGTATAATCTCGCATACATATGTGCGTTACCGTACAATCTGTACAAAGGTCTAAAACTTGCAGTAAAATTAATTTTAGTAGGGTTCAAATTAGCTGAGTATATCTTCATCATTTATATATATATATATATATATATAATAAAAAATGCCCCCCTATTATCGAAATTTTGAATAAAATGTTGAAAGTTTTTTTTTTCATTCTTAATTTTTTGAAAAATGCAAAGAAATAATTTATAAATGATTTCAATTTTTCGCAAAAAAGTACTCCTACATTTTTATAAAAACATTTTCGATAAGGTGAAGAGAATTTTTTTTCCCACCCTCCAAATTTTGCCGCCCTGGGCACTAGCCTAGAGTGCCCCTAGTGTAAATCCAGCGCTGGGTGTTGTGGACAGACACCTTAAATAGTTTTCACTATAACAGAATCTACGAAATCGAGAGTCGCGTAGAGACGCCGATGATGTTCCGCTACCCGCTGTTTGAGGCGCTGCACTGGTACGCGGCCGCGCAGCTGCTGGCCGCGCTGCGCCGGCACAACGAGGAGACGCAGGTGGGGGGCACTTTTATAATTACTACTAATGTCTGGGCGGTCTGGCACATGAAAGTTAAGCCTGAAAAAGCGCGGCAAATTTAAAAAAAAACTACATATGGCAACACTAAGTATAGTACTAATAAATTGTCTTGATACTTTAAAAAATATACACACACAAATTTTAATATTAAGTTTGGGTTTGATTTTCCTTAGTAAAATACGCACGCGCATACGCGTTTAAATTTTACATAAATTCGTTTTATTCCATACTAGTTTTATACAGAATGCTTTTAAACTATATTACACTAAAATATTAACTAGAGAGCAAAGAAGATGCCGCAGAAGGCAGAACAGGTTAATATTGGACTCGCAACTAATATTCGGCTATTATTCGGTATTCGGTCTATTCCGAATATTTAAGTAATATGTTTTGTTGTTATCAGATAATAGATAAAATGAAAATATTGATTTATTTTATAATAATATATTTTTCTTATAATCATTACAGAAGTCAAAGGTAAATAAATATAATCAAGTTCTATATTACAAATATTAACCAAAAAAAAATATCAAATAATTTATATGCACTTGCACTATCATAATTAAAATTATATTATGACATTTATAGAATTTTACCATGTAAAAAGTTTCATTTAAATCTCAGGCCCAACTTTCGTGTGCCAGACTATAGTGACAATATGGCCGTTTCAGTAACACGAATAAAAGAAATAAGAATAAAAATCTTGCATATAATTTAACGCCTTTTTAATGTCATAATTTTTACTTTTTATTAATAATTCTGTCAAAAACGTAATTTATAAAAAAAGGCTATTAAAAAAAGGTCTTCATTAAAAATAGAATAGTATAAAGAGGATGTGTGTATATATATATTTGTGCCTACATCATGTACCCTCGCTTCACTCGGGTTCGTGCCTAGGTATGTTTTACGGTTAGTATGGATATCCCACGGGAATGGTACATTTTTTTCGGGATAAAATGTAACCCATGTGCTATTCCAGACTATAACCTATCTCTGTGCCGAATTTCATCCAGATCCGTTTAGCCGTTCTGGCGTGATTGAGTAACAAACATCTATCCATCCAAATTTTTGTATCTATACTAATATCATAAAGAGGCAAAGTTTGTTTGTTCGTTTGTTTGAAGTCGCTAATCTCAGGAACTACTAATCCGATTTGAAAAATTATTTTTAGATATCTCATTTATTCAGGATGGCTATAGGCTATATATCATATAATATATAGTCTTATCTGTTCCATACTAATCCTTAAAACGTATCTCCCTAGGTACGTTTTAACGATTACTATGGAATATGAGTCGCTCGTATGAAATATTTAAAATTTGTTATTTGTATCTGTTTTATCAGTTGTGATAAAAAATTTTATTTACATTATATCAAAATGCTTGTTTCCAGGACGAAGACTTCACAATAAGTGAAAGCTGTGTAACAACTCCACCCGCTGAACTGCCTCCACTGCTCTTGAGGGGCATTAAGATTTTAGCCAATGCACTTAAAGAATGGCATGCCCTCAAAAGTGTAAGTGAATAATAAATAAGTGCACAGTATAACATAGTATATTTATTAAAAGTGTCAAATTTTATTGTTAAACTAGCGACTTACACTCACTTCGCTGGGGTGCGTTTCTAGATACGTTTTTTTTTGAGCGGAACCCTAATTCGTTTTCTATATAAGAAGCCTAAGTTACTCCTTATCACATCAGCGATCTGCCAGTGAAAGTCCCGTCAAAATCGGTCCAGTCGTTTCAGAAGTTAGCCGGAACAAACAGTGAAAATTTTTAAAAATTGTGTTTTTCTGATAAGCACTGTATATGCGTGCATTTAGTAATCAGTTATTATTTTGACATTACAAACAGATACTTCAATTTTATTTATCTGTAAAGATTATATTTATAATAAAAATAATAAAAAAATTGTATATATCGATTAAGCTACAATAACTAGTATGAAAAGTAAATGGTTTGAAACAATGTTTTAAAAAATTATCCATTTTACAGACGGATGCATCTAAAAGAGATAATGTACCAAAGTGCCTGAACTCTGGACAGTTGGTTCGAGAGCTGTGCAAGGAACTGAGAACGTTAGAGAAACGAAGCACTAGTACTAAAGATAAGGTAATTAAAAAAAAATGTACTGATCGTTTTCGACCACTCTCCAATCTTATTGAAAATAGCTTAGTCTCTTAAAGGAATAGGCTTTCACTTTCACAGTCCAGTGGGATGAGAACTCGGCACTCAAGATAAGTGGTCTGCCTGTGGTGTAACAAACACTTTCCAAACTCCAGATTGCTTTGTTAGAAAAATCCAACAACTAAATCTTGTCCGAACTAGACTCGAATCCCAGACATCTAGATGATGGATGCCAGAAACTAGACCAATTATATAGCTAGGAAAAGTATTAACAGACCAATTTAAAAGATATGTATAGAAAAATATTGTGTTTTTTGTTAAATAATCGCTTTCTCTTTTTTAATTTTAGGATTTTAAAGTTAAGAACCAATCCCCAACAAAATCACAGAGCAAAAAGCAAGCAACGCCGAAGAAATCAATTAAGTTAACTCTACCAAAGCCTATAATGCATATGACACCGAATGGGGAATTTGCAGAAGAAAAAATATATCCAGAAAAATATTATGTAGATAATAAAGAGGTTTTATATCCAGACCGTTTTGTTCAAGACGTAAAATATGTTACTAGTGACGAGAAATATGTTGCTAGTGAGGAGAAATTTGTGAATAGTGATGTGAAATTTGTTAACAGTGGTGTTAAATTTGTGAACAGTGATGTGAAATTTGTTAACAATGATGTGAAATTTGTGAATAGTGATGTGAAGTTTGTGAACGGTGTTCCAGAGAAATACCCTTTGGACAGTAAAGAGATAGTCACAGAAAAGTTTGCTTATCAAAGTTATGATGATGTGACATTCCAGGATGGAAATGGGTATGTGGATAGGCAGGATAAGAAAACGGGGCTAAAAATTAAATTAAAGTGAGTATATCTTTTTACTTTTTTGAAAATTCTATATTTTTTTACATTCATTGGGACAAACAATCATTTTTTTTATTAATTTGGTTCTATGTAAATGTTTTTGCCCTTTTTTTTCTCAAATAAAATATGAAATCGCTCAAGAGATATGTTTAATTAAAATGTTATTTTTATAGAGATTTTACATGTTTTTACACAAATATGAATTATGAATGAACAATAATTTTCAATATCTTGAAAGATAATTTTAATAATCTTTCTCGCAGTAACTCTCCTTCATCATCAAGAGAAGAGCCACCCCCATACAGCTTACCAGAACATTCGATACTTAAATCTCATCTAATAAGATCAGATCGGCTCAAGCCAGTGCAGCAATGGACCATCTCCAAGAAGGACATTGGAGATTACCATGAGGAACAGATACTCTTCACCAATGATAACCTTCAGTCTAACATCAGGTTGGAGGGTCAAGACATGAATTATGGGGCAGGTGTGTAAATGATACATTATATTTTATTTCAAAGGTTTTCTTATGTTTGATATGTCATTATTTTGGATTGGATATAAAAGGGTTTAAATTTTTATTATATTCTTTATATATATAAATAAAATAAAAGTGTCTGTATATGATTTCAAAATAACTGTATTTTCTCAAATACATAGAGTTATTATGATACCAGTATCTTAGCAATCTTTATAAAAATTTTGTCCGTTTGTCGGGAGTAGTCTTTACAATGGCTTAACCAATTGTATTGAGAGGTTTTTTTGAAAGATAGAGAAATTTATAGCACTACAAAAATGCATATAGGGCATGTTAGATTCCGGAAATATTAAATGTTGGAGCGCGAAAATTCAAAACCCTTCATAAATACTATTCCACGTAAAAGTCCGTGATAGCACGTGTGTATTTCCTACAATACTATTTTTGTCTATGGAAAACACCCAGGGACGCACGTAAGTCGTTAAATAATTTCATTTGTCCCGCAGGCATGTACTCAGCACAAGACATGCAGCCGGACTACCAGTACGCGGAGGGCAAGGCCTACAACCAGTTCTACCCGGCCGAGCTGGGCTACGAGTACCCTCGCTACCAGGACACGGTGCATGCTCAAGTTACTAGCAGTGTAAGTTTTGATAAGTCATGTGTATATGTACATCTTAAACTAGTGATTCACCATAGCTTTGCTTGGGTTCGTCCCTACTTACGTTTTAATGTTTAGTATAATAATAATAGTATAAAAAGTATCCTATATGTTGACCCAGATAACCAGATATCATCTACCAAGTTTCATCAAAATCTCTCCAGTGGTTTTCTCATGATTTGTTCCTAGACAGACGAACATTCTAAAAACTATAGATTCGGCGTCTGTACTTATAATAATAACTATTATTGTATATATATTATTATATATGTCAATAAGATTTTCCAAAAAATATTTAGTGTACAGATTTGACTCACAATTTTATTATATTTATTGTATGAATTTATTTCATGTATCTCGAAAACGGCTCTAACGATTTGGATCAAACTTTGTATTTAGATAAGGTTTTGCTTTTTATGTATTAGGTGTTTTTCCGAAAACTCGATTTTACAGAAAAAGGCCGATCGAAGTTATGTCGCCCAGGTTATAATAATAATTAATTATACTAATATGTTAAATGCGAAAGATTGTTAGTGAGTCTGTTATTTCTGCACGGTATAATCGGTCAACTTATATGAGTGAAATTTGAAATAGAGATAGTTCATAAACTGGTTTAGTGTGTTATTCTAATAATTATAATATAAGTAATTGTGTATCTACCATGGAAGTGGTAATAAAAAACGAAAATTTAGAGTTATTCTTTATAGTGATTTTTTAACATAATTGAACATAAAATGTTAAATATATAAAATATTGTTGATATTTTACTAAACCAAATCTATTGATCTGGTTAAATCTAAGTTCATATCAGGTACATACAATGATGACGATGTTCTCCTGACCGATGTCGGCCATAGCGGCCAATCTCGTTGAGACTAGCCAGTGCAAGACTCTGCTTCGGTATGAGGATGAAAAACCTCCAACTTCCAACTCCAAACCGTTACTGGGATTTTCTTAACAGAAAGACTTAATAGCTAAATTTGGCCCGACCTGTGACTCAGATCCAGGTCCTCCGGATATGCAGCAGTACATGTTGGCCACTATCCCACCCAGGCAGTTGCCATATAAAGCTTTTTTATATAGATTTAGATATTATATTATATAAAATTAATTGATTCATACCTTTTGAATTCCCAGCAGCCGGCGAGCTACAGCGGCAGCACGTTCGCGCACACGCAGCTACCGTCGTACGACGCCGCCGTCGCGCATCAGTATCAAACTACCAATTATGTAAATATTATTTGCTTTATAATATTGCTTGAACTAGCAGCTCGAAAAGCCATTCAGAGTTATCCAAATCGTCTTAAAATACACAACATCATGAAATTGTACAAAATATTGTGGCAACATTTGACACGTGACGTATGACTTTATAACGTGTTATTATAGATCTATTTTCATCTATTATTGTTTTGAAAACTCAGATATTAGAAATTATAGTGTAAACGTTAATAAAATCAATATGTGAGCTATGCCTTATAAAGTTGTATAACTCAGGTGGTGGAGCCGAAGCCGGCGTCGGGTGTGACGGGTGCAGCGGGTGCGACGGGCGTGACGGGTGCGACACCCGTGCGGCGGTCGGAGCGGCCGGTGCGGCGCCGCGTGTCCAGCACGTACGAGTACGAAGACGCTGATTTGTATATAGATGAGACGCCCCCGCCGGCCAGGCGGCGTGCCCCACGCCCACGCCCACGCCCACACGCGCAGCGTGCCAATGGTATGCCCCATACATACATTAACTTTGAACATAAGTACATATATATATATTAGCCATACTCATATAGTAAGTAGGTGTGTTATCTATACAAATAAAAAAGAATGTTTGTATGTGTTTCTAAACCATTGACCCGATTATGATGAATCTCTGCAGGTCATGCTGTATTAAAAAAAAATTTAAAAAATATTTCTTTTTGGAGGTTTGGAGAATTTTTTATGGTTTTAACCAATCAAGCTAAAAGACGCAAAGCGAGGGTATGTGCCACTATTAGATAGTAAAATTTAGTACAGTAGAAACTCGATTATCCGGACTAATTCGAAAATCCGGATAATCGAATGTATGAAAAAAAAACTATTTTCGTACATATTACGTAATACCTAATGTTGGTGTTTAATTAAAATCAACTAAAGACAAATCAACATTTATTTATCTTTAAACGATAACACCACTCTCTTATGCTTTGACATTTTTAAGCACAAACGTGACAAGTAACGATTGGTAACTATCTACTGTAGTAGAAGTTAATGTAAATAAATAACAAATATACATTCACTTACTTTTTATAGTCTATTGTAAATTGTGACGTTTCCATCTCATTATGTTCTTATAAGTTAAATTTTCTGTAACACATCGAGTCTTTATGTGTATAAATATATTTATAGATTTAATGTTTTATTCGAATTCCAGCGAACGCGAGCTCGGCGCCGTACCGCGCGGGGGCGGCGGGGGCTGCGGCGGCGGCGCCGGCGCGCGCGCCCGCCAACGGCATCGAGTCGCTCATACAGGCCTCCGTGCTCGCCGACGAGCAGACCGACCCGCCGGACAACGACACGTGAGTGTCGCCATTTTGTTCAAACTGCTAACACTTGTTTTACTTTACAGTAGACAGGTTTTTTCCTCTTATTTTAAAAATATAATAATAAAATTGTAACTAAGCCGAATCTGTACATTAAATATTTTTTGGAAAATCTTATTGAAAATAGACATTATTATCGATACAGAAGCCGAATCTATAGTGGTAAGGTTTTTTGTCTGTCTGTCTGTGACCGCATTACGGAAAAAACACTCGAGGGATTTTGATGAAATTTAGTTTTTTGATAGGTTGTTATCCGGGTCAGCAATAGGATAAGTTCTACTGCGGGAAAATATCTCATCTCTTGGGATATCTATGCTAGACGTTAAATCGTAAGTAGGGACAAACCCGAGCAGAGAGAGAGAGATTCGCTAGTTTTTAAAATAAAGATTTATTTCTAAGATTTATATACCTACATATGTACATTCAATGTAAACTATTATTTTATACTATTTCCTACTAAAATTATAATATGAGATAATAATTGATCACATTTGACCATTCACAGTGAAGACGCGGCAGTCGCCGGAATGCTGAGCATAAGCGAGCGGTATGAAGCGCCTTCCAGAACGTTTGGCCTCGCGGTCGAGACGCCGCAGAGGACTACAACAGACACTTCGAGGGTTGAAAGGTAATAATAACTTAAGATGAAGGAAAACTTCATGACGAAACTTTCATGTCTGAGAGAAACTAGCAAGTTATCGAAAGACATGTGAAGTTTGCTCGCACTTGACCAGCGTACATATTGCCTGATCCTGCTAGCATTGAAGTGAGGCCCACCCCCCAACAGTGGGACTAGATAATTATATATTTAAAAGACTTACTAAGACATTAAATTGATATTTTCCAGCAGTGGCAGTACGAGTGGCAGAGCGCGGTCGCGTAAAGCCGCCAGTAGTGCGGAAGAGGACTACGATGAGGAAGACGTCATCAAGGAGGTACATCGGGACGAGGAGTATGGTGAGACATGTTTGAATTGTTCTAGAATAAAAATTAAATTCAGTATAATCCGTTAAATATAACTGTTGGAGCATTAGCACGCGACAATCTGGGAGGCGCGAGGTGTGCGGGTTGCTACTGATATTTCTGTCATAGCAGAGGTCCTTTGATCCACCGAGGGAGCAACAACCCTATAATCGTAGTACTAGATTCTGGTTGGCGAGTCCCACACATCATCTGTATGCATGCAGGTGGTATGCGTAAATTCATTTTCCAACAAAAAAAAGGAGTTACTAAAGCCCAAATTAAAATTATTATTATTTGATTACCTTGAGGTAATACGAAAATTCTATAGAAAAAGCACTTTCAGGTTTTACTGTATTTCCCAATATCCATTCTTTAATTTTATCTGTATTATTGAAAAAATAAATATGTAAATAAAAAACAGCAAAATCAGTTCAGCAGTTCTCATGCAATGTCTTATCAACAAACAGCGTTTCACTTTTTATACAGATTAAGTTTTAAGAAAAATATATGGGCTTTTTTACTTGATAATGATTCAATGATATCATCAGGTATAAATCATATTATATATAAAAGAAAACAGTGAATGGCTGATCTATTCATAGCTCTAACGACTGATCAGATTAGGTTGAAATTTGGCACACAAACAGTTATTATGATGAAGGCACCTGCTAGGAACGGATTTTTGAAAATTCAACCCCTAAAGAGGTGAAACAGGGGCTCAAAATCTGTATGTACAAATTATATAAGAGAGATGTATCAATTTGAAAATTTGCAGGATTATTTCTGTCTGCAAATAAATAAACACGTGTTTCGTCTTATTTCGAAAACAACTCAAGGTAAAAGAGCCAAGAGGTAAACAGTCTAAAAATCAAACTTGACGCGAGTGAATTCGCGGGAAAAAAAGCTAGTAACCAATATATGTATGTCTGTTACAGTTTATCCATCACTAGAGATGAGTTCAGACGAGGACGAGGAGTGGTCGCGCCGGCGTGCGCCGCGCTGTCGGACCGATAGCAAAAGTAAAACTGAAAAGTGAGTACCGTGTTTTATGTTAGGTTGAAGACTATTTACTATAGTTTTATATTCCTTGTGCAGTTTAAAAATAATTATGTAATTCTTTAATGTTTCTTGAAAGATCTCAATTTTTTTAAGGTTAAATATAAAGTATTAGAAATATTTATTCAGGTTCAGTCGTTTCGGAGGTTAGCTGGGACAAACGATAGACAGACAAATATGTAGTTTAAAGATTGTCTTGTCTTCTTATAAGTACAGTTATCCACTTAAAATATATGCATTTAATAAAAAGCTAATGTAGCTTATTTTGACATTACAGACACTTTTATACACTGGCGTGCAATAAAATCGAGCCACCCTTAATTTTAAGCATAATTTTTTGTTGACAATTGTTTGGTGAAAAAAAAAATACCGCTAAGGTAATTAAGGAGATTAGACGCCTTTGTTTTCTTCAAAAAAGTCATAAAATTCCTGGAAATGCACGTGTGCGCTTAATCATAGTCAATTAGCAGTAATTAGTGAATATTTGCATAATATGGATTGAAGCCACAAATACTGTTTTTTGTTATTTTAGAAGCTCCAAGTATAGTTAAGTTCCAATTATTGAACAATACACTTCTACTTTGATCTGCGGTTATTAGAAATACTGCAAGATGGATCTGACCGAGGCTGAATCATCTCGAATTGTGACTTTGCTTGAAACTGGACAAAGTAAACGTCAAGTGGCTCAAGCTTTTTCTGTGAGTCGTCCTACGGTCCAGAAAGTGTACAAACGTTACATAGAGACTGGTGGCTTTGTACGACGACATGGCTCGGCCGACGAAGAGCCACATCAGAGTGTGATGATCGATTTATTGTGTCATCAGCTTTAAGAAATCGTCATCGCACAGGGGTTGACGTTCGAAATCTCCTGAGAGTAGTGAGGTGTTAATGTTAGCGAGTGGACAGTAAGGCGCCGACTTAGAGCCGCTTCCCTGACGCCACGCAAGTCCGCAACTGGCCCCAAACTCACCCCTGCACATTGAATTGCAAGATTACTTTTTGCCCGAGATCACGTGAATTGGAATTTGGAGCACTGGAAGAAGGTTCTTATTACTAACGAAAGCAGAATGTGTTTGCATGGTGCCGACGGCCGTAATTTTGTTTACCGGCGACCAGGTGAAAGATATGCACCATGCACTATGCGGGAAACTGTCATATGGAGGGGGCTCAGCTATGTTTTGGGCAGGATTCTGTTTCGAAGCGAAAACCGAGCTTATAGTCATAGAAAATGGATGCCTTACAGCCGCTAGGTATATAACGGAGGTTTTAGAAGATCATGTGATGCCTTTTACTGGGTTCATTGGATAAGATTTTCTGCTTCTACAAGATAATGCTCACCCACACACTGCTACATCAGTAAGGCAGTATATTTAAGAGGCCGGAGTGTCTACTATTGCCTGGCCAGCGCATAGCCCTGACCTCAATACGATAGAGCATGTATGGGACCATCTCAAAAGAAAAGTTAGAAGTCGCGAGGTAGTCCCGAGCAACATTCAAGAATTAAAAAGCGCCTTATTGGAAGAATGGGAGTCTTATTACACAAGATTATCTAAAAAAGTGTGTCAAATCTCTGAAAAACCGATTAAAAGCTGTAATTAAAAATAGAGGCGGTAATACGCATTACTAAAAATTATAAAACCAAACGAAATCTTTTAATTTTCCCATTAATTTGCGGCTTACATTTTTATGCCAAACTCGCGAAAAATCTTTAAATTTGATTTTCCTCTATTTTCGAGCAGTAATTTTTATTTAAATTATTCAACGATTATTGATTTAGGTACCTAGGGTATACAGCTACCCATATATAATAACAAAATTAATAAAAAATATATCATATCTTAAGTTTGTCCATTTTCTCTAAGTGGCCCGATTTTTTTGCACGTGAGTGTATATTTGTATAGATTAGCAATTAAGTATGGTGTTCGTGTGGCAGGGACGTGTCGTGGTCCCCGCGCGCGCGGCTGGGGCGCGTGGTGCCGCGCGCGCGCGGGCCGGCGCGCGCCGCCGTGCGCCGCGAGTGCGTGCGCGCCGCGCTGCACGCTGCTGCGCACCGCGCGCACGCGCACGCGCCGCCCGACGCGCGCGCCATGGTACGCAACGCCCACACGCATGTGTTTGTTTATTATGTATTGATACGAGCCGCGGGCATGTATGCACGAAAGTAAATAGCAAACAAGGAATAAGTTTAAAAACAATATGCTATGCCTAATGCGACTATTGTTTTTTTTTAATGATTTTTTTTGAAAATGTGAAAGAAATAGCAAAATAAATACCTACTTTTTTTCCAAATTAAAAGTGGATGTATTATTTTAAACAACCTATATGTTTTATATGAACTAAGTGTAGACTTACATGTATACGTGAAACTTTTATGTACTGACTCGATTATTAAATAATAATTATGTATTTAAATATTTGTAAAACTTACACAACATTTAATGCTCGAAATATTTTATAAAAAAGTGTTGCACTCTATTTAGTATCATAATAAAAGCTTATATATATATATATATATATATATATATATATATATATATATATATATATATATATATATATATATCAATTTCTAACTCGATTCCAGAATGCGAAGCGAGCAGTGCTAGCGACGAAGAGCAAGCGGCCACCGCCGCCCACGCACTCCGCCTCCAACAGCAAGAGTGAGTGGTTTATATATTTATGTTATATGTAGTTCATAACAAAAACAAACCTATCCACGGGAACCGTATAAAAGGTAGCCTATGTGTGATTCCAGACTATAATCTATGTCTATGCCAAATTTCATCCAGATGCGTTCAGCCGCTCTGGCGTGAAAAAATAACGTTTGCTATTTTTTGCATGCTCCTTCCATGCTCACAAACTTTCACATTTTATAATATTAATACGGACTACTGACTCGCCCTGAGTCCGCTTGGATTCGTCTTTATTGTACGTTTTAACGGTTAGTATAAATTTCTCGAAAATGAGATATTTTCTCACAGTAAAAAGTATCCTATGTTGACCCGAATAACCAGCTATCATCATACCAAATTTCATCAAAATAAGTCCAGTGGTATTCTCGACATACGTTCCCAGACAGTCGTTGAAAATTTCGAAGTAAAATGTAATATTATAATATTTTTTTTTTTCAGATATAAGACTGAAAAAGGGTATGAAGACGGCGAAACAGCGCCTCGGAAAGATCCTCAAAATACACAAAATGATATATTAATATAATACTAGCTTAAACAGACGGACAGGTAGATGTATATTTTATATATGTATTTAGATCGGACCAATATGTGTTGTAGATCCGTTTACCGACCGCGTCTTAAAAATGTAATTATTTATTGATTTGACTCCATTTTATGGTTTAATCGACTGCCGGCTGGGTACGGCTGTAGTGAGTTGGAATGTGTTATCTGTACTTTTTAGCTCTTTTTATATGAAAATATCATAAAATTCAAAGTATATTATAATTTATCTATTATGCTACTAAGTGTTAAGTTAAATTGTTGTCTTATTCATACAATATGTTACGTACATAAAGCTTGAAGCCTTCACTCTTAAACTTTGGAAAAATTAATAATAACAACTATCGATCAAAAATGTACTAGATACATACAAAAACAGAGTTCTTGTTATAACTGTTACCAATTGTGTTTAGGTAATTATTCTACTTGAAATAAATATAAAATGCAAATTGAACCTTAAACGCAGTGCTTAAAGTTTTCACAAAAAAAATATATATGAAAAGTGCCCTCAAATGTTCAAAGGAGCGCTCATTCTGTGAGGACATTTTTTGTCGCTGATTGTGCATCTAGTACTTTTTGATCGATGAACGTAACAAAATTAAGTGAAAAGAGCATATTTAGTACAAATGATGCGTTTCAGCTATCATTAAATGATATAAATACAAATTAAAACGTTACGCTTTGTATATAAAACGAGTGAGTACAGGGTGGTAAGCTAGTGACGTATAATTGAGCTAATTTTTTTGTTCGTTTTTTTTTATTAAAGAATTCTCTCTTATATCTAATTTTATATCGCTGTCTTAGAATTTTATAAAGAGCCATTACTATTACGCAGAAAAAAATATAATTAAATGTGTGCCTTTAAAATTCATCTTATTATACAAGAAACAATAGATTTTTTGGATATATATATATATATATATATATATATATATATATATATATATATATATATATATATATATATATATATATATATATATATATATATATATATATATATATATAAAAGTTTAGATATTCGTTTGCATTAACTTACCACCCTGTATAAATATTTATATGCAATTTTTCATCCTAGATATTTAAAATCAAGTGATTTTTTTTTCATCTACCCTCACGCTTTTTATCTCTTTCTTGTATTCTACAGTAGTATTGGTTGTAGAAATCGATGTTTAATTAAAGATCTGATTTAATCACTTTTAATATATTAAATGATTAGTTGTATATATGTATGTTTGTGTGTTTTTAACTGGACAGGTGTATGACATGAATTTATATATTATTTTTTTTAATTTCTGTCGTTATATCTGAAGATAGGTACTAGAGAAATTTATTGACGCCAATTGACGTAATAATATTTATTGATATGGCCTACATCATAGTAAAGGCAAATTGTGAGCTACGAAAAGAGTTTTATTTAATGACTAGCGACTCGCCCTCGCTCCGCTCGGGTTCGTCGTTAGGTACGTTTTAACAGTTAGTGTAGATTTCTCAGAGACGAGATATTTTCCCGTAAATGTTGGCCCCGATAACCAGATATCATCATACCAAATTTCATCAAAATCTGCCCAGTGGTTTTCTCGTGATGCGTTCCCAGGCAGATAGACAGACATAAAATTCTAAAAACTATAGAGGCGGCTTCTGTATCGATAATAATGACTATTTCAGTAAGATTTTCTAAAAAAATATTAAATGTACAGATTCGACTCAGTATAATATGTGTAACGTAAATTAATTTTTTTAATTTTTTCATATCTACAAATAAATAAATGTCTTTTTTACGCCTGTCTCGTTAAAACGGTCTAAATTAATGTTTGAGATACTGAAGTTATTTACACCACAAATTCACTTGACTCAAGTGTCAGTGCAAAAATGGCCTAAGTCATATTTTTGAAATAATATATATATATATATAAAATGTCAAGGTACATTTTATATTATTTTTTATTGCTAATTGAGTTAGTAATGCTAGTTTTCTATTTTATTTTATAGTTGTGTCTATTATTATTTATTAGGGATGTGACGATATACAGTATTTGTGAGAGGGCGCAATATATGTTTATACATATAATATATACTTTTTTTTTATTTATCAATAATATTAATAATAATATAAATAATTTCCGACTTCCTGTTGATATTGACATTATAAGCTTTTATTTAACTTGCAATGTTTGTTTGTTCGGATCACTTCTTGCAACTGAATTTTAAATTAGTTATTCTCAATTGTGAACTGATTGAGTTGAAATTTTGCATATAGGTTTAGCATGGATGACAATGCATGGTCAGCTAAGTGATGTCATTCTAAATCCAATATGGCGGACTATGTTTTTATTATGCACCCCAATCAAAAAACCCAAATGATATCAAAGGAACGCGACAAGTTTTTATATAATATAAATTGTGTAATGTAATAAATTGATGGGTTTGATTTAATAAAGTTTATTTTCTTTTTTTTAGAGCATTTAAATAAAAGTTTGATATTAAAAATGTTTTTTTTTACAATTAATTTATTATCAACCATTCATACCTGGTCTTACCGGAAGTCACGTGGTTCCAAATTATAGAAGTCTCACTGGATGTTGTACATCGTCATCTTATTATTAATAAATAATACAAGTTTTATTGATATTGTAAAACTTGTACTATTAATGTTATAATAATTAAAAAAATAATATAGTTAGGTCTTTTTTGCGCTGAAACTCTTGTTTATAAAATCGGACGTTTCTTGTTTTTTTGACATTTTAAGTATATTTATAATAAATATAAATAGTATTTTTTTTATACATTTTGATTGACTTTGTTATTTTTTTCTTCTTTTTTTTTGTAAGTAACTTCAGAATCTAATTTTCTACTTAAATTTTTTGACATTTAAAGACAGAAAAAAGTATATAATATGTATTTTCGTAAATTTCTAACTCACCACCGAATAAAAATTATTAAAAAGTAATAGAAAAATTTAGTTTTTATAACACTTTCTAAGATTTGTTGTTATTTTTAGTGATAATAGTTGTTAAGGTTTCTTTACTGTTATATTATTTTAATGTAAGCGAAATCACGGACAGGTGCAAATTTTGTTTATAAGATGCAATAAATGCGACATTTGTATATTTTGTGCGTTTTTTTACTTACCTCGATATACCCCTGGGTTTTTATAAGGGGTGATTTTGAGAAGAGCTTTTAAGGGGTTTAAATTGAATATATGTATGTATGTGAATATATGCAGGCTTTGGATGACACATTCAATGACATTTTATTTAATTTTCTTATATATTTTGAATATAATTTCTAGTTATAATTAATGTTGTTTTTCATAATAATATAAATATTAATACTTTCTTAGATTTACGCGAGTATTGGACATTTTAAATAAAACTATCTTTTCGGATTTATTTTGAACCAAACAAAAAAAATTGGAGAACCAAAAATCAAAATAAATCTGAAAAGATATTTTTTTTAATATAAATATTACCTTGCTAAGAAATATATCATAAAAAGAGTAAGGATGAAAGTTCTAAATAAAATTTGCATCTTCCATTCAAATAGCTTATTCTGATTAAATAAAACAGGGTGTATCGTTTAAATGTAGTGTTAAGATTCAACAAGAGAATATAATTTAAGTGCTTTTTTTATAATAAATTATGAACTGCAATAGTATATGTACGGAATTTGTATTTTTAAATAGTTTCTAATTTATATCCTGAAATATTTCATTATGTTGTCAATAGTAGAAATTTCTAGAATTGTGGGTATAAACTAATGTCGATGTTAAAGTTAGACTTTAGTTAATGGTCTTTGTATATTATATGACCAGAGACTCACCCTCGCTTCGCTCGGGTTCGTCCCTAGTTTGATTCCCCATACAAATTTTCATCCCCATTTTCATCCCCTTAAAGGATGATTTCCGGGATAAAAAGTATCCTATGTCCTTTCCAGGATTTCAAAATATCTTCTTACCAAACTTCATCTAAATCGGTTAGGTAGATCCAGAAATTACCCCCTACAACGTCACAAACTCACAAACAATTCACAAACTTTACCTCTTTATAATATTAGTATAGACTAACGACTTTCCCTCTCTTCGCTCGGGTGCGTCCCTAGTTACGTTTTAATCTTTTTGAGCGGAACCCTAATTCTATTTCTAAAATAAAAGTAGCCTAAGTTACTCCTTATAACATCAGCTATCTGCCAGTAAAGTCCCGTCAAAATCGGTCCAACCGTTTCGGAGATTAGCCGGAACAGACGGACAAACAGACAAAATTTTTATAAATTGTGTTTTTCTTATAAGTACCGCAAAAAATTCCATATGCATTTAGTAAAAAGCTGTTATTTTGACATTACAAACAGACACTTCAATTTTATTTATCTGTATAGATAACCGATTTGGACAATAGGAAATATGCGTGTAATTTAAATAAAGAAGATTTTTTTAATAATTTTTATTGCTTTTGAAATAAACCTATATTAATATTTTTTTATGTATGTATTTTCTTTTTGATTAAGAAAATAAATATTAAAAAGTGCAAATATAGGTGGGAAATTTAAAGAATGCAGTTTAAACGCAATGCCATTGGTCAGACTAAATATGACGTCAATGTTTATAATAGCAGAGGCTCTGTTATTATAGATTGACATCACGCTAAGCCCGCTAAATGGCGGGCGCTTAAAGTATCCGTATCGGTATGATATTTAAAAACAAAAAAATACTAATTTTAGTTTTATGGAGCTGGATATTTTTTATATAACGATGTGAAAGTGTTAGTAAGATTGCATAAAAAATAATAAAAAACATGCATATTCCCTATTGCGGTCCATTTTACTGAGACTAGCCAATTAGGTTATAGTGCAGTGTGTGAGGGAGAGAGCAGACACATGTGCACTTTGTCCTTCTCACTCTCACACTCCGGTGGGACGACCACTCGATACTACACTTATGATGAACAGCAAAGCTGCCTTCCGACCCGGTGGTGGATTACTCACGGACTTACATATTGACATTTAATTTAAATGTAAAATCGACGATACAAAAGTCCTTGTAGAGTCTATTTTAATATAGTATATTTTTATTTGATTTTGAGATCAGGCTCGGGACTAACGGTTTTATATTGGACATTTTTTGACAAAATCCCAATAGTATTAAAAACAAATATTACTGAATAATATTTTAACACGTTAATAAACAGAATTACAAGAAAATGTAATAGATAGAATAGATTAGATGAGGGATTTTTTCGTATGTCAAATAAAGTGAAGTAAGACGATTTTTGTCAAAATGTCAGTTAATGACTTACCTTTTTAGCCACATTATGGTTTACGGTATATATATATATAAATTAATGTTTTATACTTTTTTATTTTTTACTGTTTCCTTACGTTTGGTATTAGTACGTACGTAGTTATAATTTTATCAATGTTTTTTCAATTATCATTGGATTTCAAAGTTTTTTTTAAATTGTAGATGTATTTAGTTGCGTTTTGTTCGTTGATCTTATAAACTGTTGAAATAAATAGGCATAAAAGGCTTCATACCCGGAACCTCTGGCATATACACAGATTTTCTTACTACGAAGCTAAATAGGTGTCGTCATCAATTTAAGCAAAAATATAGATTTTACATCTTTTATTTGTAACGAGTGACTTACCTTCGCTTCGCTCGGGTGCGACCATACTGTACTTTTTATATAGATAAAAACAGTTGTGAGAGTACCTTAGGAGATAACCACAGGCTCGCGGATTTTTTCGAAATCGTAAATTCGAATTTTGCCTAATTTTTAGGGGTTTTCGATTTTCGCGCTGAAACCCTGAATATTTCCGGAATAAAACATACCCTATATATAATACTACAAACTCCACTATATTGCGGTGAAAGTCCCATTACAATAAGTTTAGCCGTTCCAAAGATTACCCCGGACAAACAGAATGGCAAACGGACAAAAAATTTAAATTAACGGGTTGTTTAGGTACTTGAGAAAACATAGTTATTTTGAAATCACAGACACGTCAAGTTAATTTATATGTATAGATAGATAGGTATATTTGAAGTTTTTTAGTTTTTGTGACCTCTCAAACACATATCAATACGGCCGCTGAATCTCTCTCTCTTACTCTTTGCCTATCCTTATCCCATTTCATTTGGGGTCTGCTCTCCTCGTCACTCTTCGCCAGATTTTTCGATTGTGGGTCGTCGAATCATCCAATACGACCATGAATAAGTTGTATAATTTTAAGTGCGAGTCGTTAATGTGCTATGATTGTCGAAATTACAATATTGCGGGTGTGCCTACTTCATGAGTGTTAGGGATTAATCTATTAATAAGAGAAATCTTATAAAATAAATACATATATTGCTTTTGTCGTAGATTAATGTGTAGAATTGTCTTTAAAAAATGCAGGTTTTTTTGTAATATTCCGAGTGGCATTGTCTAAAATTTCATTCGTAACGTACCACAGAGGGCGCTACTAGGTATGACGTTGAAAACATAAAATATTTCTGGACAATTTTTTTAGCGATTTCCAAGAAGGAGGTTTTATGTTCGGTCAGATTTTTGTATGTGCATATGTGTACCGCTAACTCCACACATAGTTTTTATAGTTTTCTCTATGTTGGCAACACTATTGGTAAAAATAAATAAATGGTAAAAAAATTGGTAAAAAAAAAATAATGGAATATTCATGAAATATTGTTTTTTTTTTACATATTTTGTATTTGTTTGTATTGTATTTTTTTTAATTAATTATTTTTTGTGACATTGTGGCGAGAGAAAAATATGACAAAGAGAATTCTGTTAAGAATATAATAAGTAAAGATATGTTTACAATAAAAGCTATAATATATAAAACAAATGTTTCTTGAAAGATATAAATTTCGTATTCATTTCATTGTTTATACATTCTTTACAACAAACTTCTTTTAAATGTACAATATTGTACATGGTATTATTTTTATTAAATAACTACATATTTGTATGAAAATGCTAGAATCAAAATAAAATATTTAAGTTTAAAAAAAACGATATCTGCAAGATATGTTCTAATTAGTACATAACATAGCTCTATTGTATTAGAATAACAACCCTCTATATAGCGCTTTTTTATAAGAAAAGTGATTTGTGAATGATATCAACATGTAAAATGAATAAAACCGAATAAATCATAGTGCCTCGAGTAGTGTCGTTTACTTACATAGCATAAGGTAGTGTAGTGACAGTGTAATAAGCGTTTTTTGTTATATAACTATAATTTTGTCTGTATGTACGTTAGTGGAAATAACATCGATATATTTTATGTGCTACGAAATGTTTCTTGTTTCTTTTAAGTATTAACATGCACGTGTGAAATTTTTGAAATACACATAAGTATGGTAGGATGTGATGTGGTGTTTTATGACAGACTAGCGACTCACTCTCGCTCCGCTCGGGTACGTCCCTTGGTCCGATTTAACGTTTAGTACAGACTTCTCAGAGATGACATATTTTCCCGCAGCGAAAAGTATCCTAAATGTTGACCCGGATAACCAGCTATCATCTTACCAAATTTCATCAAAATCTGTCCAGTGGTTTTCTCGTGATACGTTGAGAGACAGAGAAAAATTCTAACAACTAATTATTTCTTAAAACTATTATACTATTTTTAAGATTCGGCCTCTGTGTCGGTCATAATGACTATTTCAATAAGATTTTCCAAAAAGTGTTTGATGTACAGATTCGAATCAGTTAGAATTTTATTATATGTATAGATAAAGCAAAACATACGTGTGTAACTTCATTTAAATGAATTCTGAAAAGTCTTCTCAAAATGGGTTAATAAAGGTTCAGCCATAAGCGCATTATTTTGTAATGTTGTAAGTAAGTATGTATGTGGTTAACGAAATGAAAACTAAAAATCTCCATGTGCATGATAATTTAAATCTAAAAGCAGTGGAAGTAAACCGATAAAATAAAATTATTATATTATACCCATGGATGTAAAAAATGTATATTGTTGTGAAGAAAAAGTTTTCTAGATCTATGAATATGTGTTTAATTTTTTTTTATTCCTCTTAGGGCGTTATAAATCAATATAAATGTTGGTTCATTAACACAGCACTATCTAGTTCCATGGTAAGCTACGAAGCCTGTGTTATGGATACCAGATAGTTGATACACTGCACATAAATATAACTTTTAAATACATACATATTATAAAATATATAAACACCCATGACTGGAGTACAAACGTTCGTGTTCATCACACAAATGATTGCCCCCATCGGGACTCGAAAACGCGACCGCTGGCACAGCAACTAGGGTCGCTACAAACAGCCAAACGTGTCATCAAAAAATATATTCTATATTTTTGACATAATTTCCAGTAATTTAAAAATATTTACATTTTAACCGACTTCATAAAAAAAAGGACGATGTGGATTCCGACACGTATGTATGTAATATTATTGGAACTGCAAAATTTTCACATAATATAGGTATAATCTATTAGGGCTACCAAACAAATGTACAAAATTTGATGCAAATGCCGATGCAGAGCAAATCTAATATATTTCGATACGTAAAATACATATTTACCTATTAGATATTCATATCTTAAAATATTGTCGGCTGGCACCGACTTCGAATATATCTGATTAGATAGGTATCTATTCTAAATGAAAACCCCCGTTTAGTTATTTTTTACATTTTAGTGCCTGGCAGTCTTTTTTTAGTTTTTATTTTTCAATTTTTAGTATAGACTTAATATATTGTAAGAAGAAAGTTTTTTAATAACATATTCGATTAAACAATTCATTTAAAAAAATATTTATTGTTGATTTTTTAAAAACCGCTCGACCGATTTCGATAAAGTTTAAACGGGACCACCTGGGAAGTATACCCTTTTTAACAAAAAAATCCAAATCGGTTCAGGCTCCTTCGAGTAATCGGTGAACATACATAAAAAAGATTCCGATTTTGAAAGTGTTAAAAAAATAATTAAAAAAAAATTAAAACGACTTCAAGAAAAGAACTAAAAAAGTAAGAAATAACTGAACGTGGGCTTTCAATTACTTACCTTATCAGATATTTTCAAAGTCGGTGCCAGTCGACAATAATTTAAGATATGAATATCTAATAGGTAAATATGATTAGGTATGAACTCTAATTATAGTTAAAATATTATACGTCAATTTGTGATATATTCATACGTATCGAAATTGACTTGCTTTGATTTGTATCGGCGGGCACCGGTTTCAGTAATATCTGATTAGGTACATATCTATAGTAAATGATTTTTTTAGTATTTTTAAGTCGTTTTTTTAAGTATAGTAATTTTTGGTAATAGAGTAAAGTACCTACTGGTAAATTTTTTTCTGTATAACAAATGTCAGACGAATACACACAGAAATCTCTTTGGTGAAACGGTCGGTCAAAATATTGTAACATAATTTCATCGTAACCGATTTTTCAGTTATTACCAGGTTTTGAACGCACTTTATTTAGTTTCGTATTAACCGCGTTATCCACATCAACCATGGGGTTGCTCCAACAGTCCTCTCTGGTATCAGAGAAGCACCAGGAGCAACTTGAAGCACCAGGAGCAACTTGCATGGCATACCGCCTACCGCCTCCCGGTGTGTCTCTAGCACGATAAGGTGAACGCACACTGAGGCGGGAAACGCGTTACTCCTCGGCTACTACAGCCTTAACTTATCTATATAGTCTATACTAATTTTATATTAATTATAAAGAGGAAAGATTTGTTTGTTTGTTTGTACCGAATAGGCTCCGAAATTACTAAACCTATTTAGATGACATTTGGTAAGAAGATAGTTTGAGACCCTGGGAAGGACATAGAATAGTTTTTATCCCGGAAATCATCCCTTAAAGGGTGAAAATTGGGATGAAAGTTGTGAAAGAGAGAAAGTGAAAGCAACCTTGGGACGAACCCGAGCGAGGCAAGGGTGAGTCGCATGTAATTAATAACTTATAATCAGCGATAATGCGTAACCACTACTTCTTTTTCTTTGCGTACGGTTTTTTTCCGCACTTAGGTATTTTTTTCTAATCATCCAAAAGGTAATTACGCAGCAGAAACAGTGATGAATAATTGTTCTAAAAAAATGGCGCGCTTATAATATGTTAATGGTTATCAAATCTTGGAAGGTCGATTTTTATCTACTACAATTGTGTTAATTTAAAACTACAAGAAACCGGGTGACAATATAATATCTATAATCTATTGAATATGATAACATCGAGTTTATTTGATAATGGAGCCAAAGGAACTTCCAAGGCTACTCTTAAAATCTTATAAATTAGGCTCAAATGATTTATTACGACAAATTCTATACAATAAAGTTAATAGTGTATTTTTTACCCTAATGCGGTGAATCCCAAAGGAATCTTTGACCTGTTTGTATGTATGTCCAATTCTGTTCCCTCGTAATTAGTAAAAGGCTTAACCAAATTTGATAAGTCAATAATCATACGTCGTTAGATTCGTCTTGATAATGCGAGTGTCATATAGCATATATACACGTAGGAAGACTCGGCTAGTAAAAACATGTACATATTGTTTGCATAATACTGCTCCTCCATCAACTTGTTCTCATCTTAGTTCGCTGTCGTTTTTTTTTATTTTTTTTTAAGTTATACTTCTTTATGGACGTTTGGAAAAAATTAGGAGAGAATTTTTTTTACGTTGAGATTAAATTCGACATGATGAAGTTAGCTGATAACTGTTTGTTGCCATGGTAACCGTTGTTCTTGTCTGACAAATGATATCTAATATTATATACTTTCCTTAAATGATATTCTATAAATATATGATTGGAATATGCCTAATATACTTTATTTATTTTTATTAATTTATCATTCCTTTTATAAACAGAGAGTTGGGACATACGGGATGAAATTTTTAGCTATTTTTGTTCTGTTACGCAAAAGAAGTATAACTTCTTACGTGCGTACATAACACACGTTTTTTTTTAATTTAATGTATAGTTTCGTCTACACAGTACAAAATCCAAGGTCACTTGCAATAAAAGATAATGACATATTGTATAATATCTTATCTATATTTCACTTATTTACAACTCTTATATTATTTTTAAGATATTATCTGTACAGTTTTTACAATAAGATTACTGCGTCACTCTCTTTAGCGTTTGGGTTACTTATGTTTCAGATATAATTTACATTAAATACCAAACAAGCAAATTAAAAATTATAATAAATAAAAATAATAAATTTCTTATTGCTATCATGTAGTTGAAAAATCAGGTGTTTTAAATTTATTTGTCACTAGCGACTCAACCTTGCTTTGCTCAGGTTCGTCCCTAGCTTGCTTCCCAATACAAATTTTCATCCCCATTTTCACCCCTTTAAGGGTTGATTTCCAGGATAAAAAGTATCCTATGTCCTTCCCAGGGTCTCAAACTATCTTCTTACCAAATTTCATCTAAATCGGTTCAGTAGATCCAGAGATTACCCCCTACAACGTCACAAACTCACAAACTTTACATCTTTATAATATTAGTATAGCTGTATAAATAAGCGACTTACCCTGGATTCGCTTGGGTGCGTCTCTAGGTACACGGATTTTGTTCAGCATTTCATGGGGTTTAAATTTTTGCTCGGAACTCTTGAGTCTTTTTCTATAATAAAGTAGTCTTAGTTACTCCTTATAACATTAGATATCTACCAATGAAAGTTCCGTTAAAATTGGTCTAGCCGTTTCGGAGATAAGCCGGAACAGACAAAAATAAAATAAAAATTGTGTTTTTTTACAAGTACCGTTATTTCATCTGCATTTAGTAAAAAGTGTTAGTATTATTACAAACAGACATTTCAATTTTATTTATCTGTATACATGTCGGGGTTATGTTTAATCATCGCTATAAATTATCTACTTAATTATTTTATTCATTCACAAACTGTCGCGTAACAAAGTAAATATTGTCTAATATTTTAATTTAGATTAAAAAAATATACCTATATTATAAAATCTATTAAAAATCGAATTATAAATAAGTTGTAGGTATATTATTTTACATAAACGAAGTTCTTAATCTAAACTTATTACTACCCTTAGTCTTGTTACAAAATTCGATTTGATTCTTTTCAAAATCACTATCTATATATCCTTTTATACTACAGGACCGCTACACCGTCTATCTTTGTTGAAATGCGTAAATGAAGTCAAGGACTGTGTAGATTTCAACTCTTCAGGAGACAGGGGTCTACCACGGAACTCCTCCTCTATCTCTTGTAATGTTCTATCTTTGGTTTCTGGTAAAAACCACCAAGCAATTACTAAACAGTAGCCCACAACCGCCGCGTACAGGATATAAGCCCCATGAATTCCAATGGTTTTAAATAAAACGGGAACAGTCTTGACCGTAATGAAAAGATTGGACGATAGAAACAGGACGCTCAGTCCACCAGCTAAGCTCCTGTACTCCAATGGAAATAATTCCCCAGCGATTATAAAGGGTAATGGGACTGTACCAGTTGCAATCGAAAACATGTGAAGGTGGATCAAAGCGATACCAATTCCTGGATGATCGAAAGATAGTTTGCTATGTGCTCTACAATAAGTGTAGGCAGCTGTGGCCAAAAATGCGAAGAGGTTTATCCCAACAGTAGCAAATAACATCGTACGACGTTTAATCTTCTTGATAACATACACTGCTAAGGTATTTGATATTATTCTTTGGATATCCAAAGTAATAATCATGAGCGATATGTTAGCCTCTGATCCGATCACGTTTGAAAATATGTCTCTTGTGTACGCAGCTAAAATGTTCGCACCAGCCCATTGACCCAATGTGTAAATGTGGATCATAATAAAGATAGGCTTATAAAACTCCCTTTTCCGGATAGTTGTGCTCATGTATGCTATGTTATTCTTCAACTTTTTAGAGAAAGATTCCGAAATATCAGCCACTGTTTTCGCTTCTCTAACGATTTTGCTCCCTTCAATCATTCTCTCCAATTCTTCATCTTCACCATCACCTCTTAGCCATCTAAAAACTTTCCTGCATTCATCATACCTTCCTTGGTCAGCCAGCCAACTGGGCGATTCGGGAGAAAATATCACAATTATCAAGTCACCGAAAACTACAAATGCTAATACTAAAGCTGTGATTTGCCATGAGTAATAAGATCCGAGACTATGCACGAAGAGTACTCCCGTGGCAATGGACAAAGATATAGAGGTTAAGAAGGCACCTCGGTTTTTTGGGCTGGTGTACTCTCCGATGAGAACTGGGCCTAGAGATGCACTCATGCCCATAGCCAGACCTTGGAGAAACCTGGCGATAAGTAGAGCTGTGATACTTGAGGCAGTGAGAATACAGAACCAGCCGATAATCATGGGTGCTATGCTGGCGAGGTTAGCAGTTCTCCGGCCATACTTTGCCATAATTGTTGGCACTATGAAGTTACCGGCTACTAGGGCAAATCCCAGGATTGAAGCTAAAAAGTAATGATAATAATGAGGATTTATTAAACAAAAGTTTTTTCATACGTATTTAAGTCGAAATTAGGCTCATGTTTAGAAAGTAATTTAAAAAATAAATATAATACAACTAGGTATATAAACAAGATATTTAAGATATATGTCAAAATTAATAATATTACTGACCAATCCAAGATCCGGAAGCGTCATCTATCGGTATAAGAGAGCCGGGCAGACGCAGCTGTGGCAACAGGATCGCAGCGAAACCCATCACCAGCCCGTGGGCGGCCATGTTCAGTGACACTCCCAAAGTTACGAAACACTAGAAATAATAATATTTTATAAATTAATTATTTAGTCAAGATTGAATAGTGCTATGGCTTTTATAAAGGTAGAACAATACTGAGGTAAAAATATTTAAATGAAAATTTATAGGCTAACAGTATGAAATTATATATTTTTAACGTAAAATTGTGATCTTCGATGTTTGGTTGACTAATCTTCAGACTTTATAGGAATGAAAAATACCTATCGTTCGTGGGTCTAAATCTAGCCAGAAGATCCTTTAATTGCAGTCTCTTTAGCGTATAAGCAATACAAGATTTCGCTGATAGAGTTTCGATTCAGAGTCAGGTATGCCATTATAGGAAAACAATAAGGAATTACACGCGTAAGTAGGTAGATAAGTATATTCATATGAATATTTTTAACTTTTTTAGCATATGATGTGCACGTTTTAAATAATATACATACGTTATATGTATAGGTTATTCAAAATTTCTCACATATTACGATAAATAGTTTGTTTACATTTTATCCAAGGTATTACAGATAAAACTATTGTTCCGATATTGTGACGATCGTCGATAAGCGAGATCGAATATATGTATCATGATACGATCAATAGAAATTGGCGTTATCAAGTGTCTAGAAAAATTGTTAAAGTATAAGATAGCCTTATTTGTTATCGACTTATAGGTAACCTACAATCTTGCCCTACTTTATTTACTATAAAATAAAAGTTTAGGTCAATTTGAATTATTCACAATGTAACGTTTGAAGGGTTTTGGGCTAAAGATATAAAGTATCATAAAAATGGTATGTAAAATGTGTTTGAATTTCTGATACTAAGCGATTAGTCTTTTTTTCAATACTTATAAGTATTTCTTGATTATAATTATTGTTTTTTCTGTAGGAAAACAAACGAGAAGATGGAAAGAGAAAATTATTGCCGTTTATAAAATTTAAGAGAACACTCGTTGACAATGTTTTGCCCACATATAAGAAATCTGAACATAACATTCTTCAAGTAAGTAGTAACTTATAGAAAAATGATTTCTATCAGATATGTTTTAATTATTGGTTATTTATTACAGTTACAATGAATATAGGTCACCTTTCAAACAAATAAGACTAAATTAACATCTGTTCATCTATTTGGTCGCTACGATATCACAGATAGACACGCAGATACATACATCAAACTTATAACCCCTCTTTTTGCGTCGGAGGTTAAAAACTATAAGAGCACACTTTTGACGTTACGTGCCAAATCGTCCAGATCCGTTTCGCCGTTCTGGCGTGATTGAGTAAATAACATCGAAACAACAAAACATCTACACTTTCACATTTATAATATTAGTAAGATGCCTCGGTAGTGTAGTGGCTAGCATGTACGGCTGCACACACGGAGGTCCTGGGTTCGAGTCCCGAGTCGGGCCAAGTTTAGTTATTGAGTCTTTCTGTACAGTAAGCCTCAGTAACAACCCGGAGTTGGGAAGTTGGCGGTGTTTCACCTCCGTGCCTCGGAGAGCACGTAAGCCGTCGGTCCTGCGCCTTAACTCTCACTGGTCGTGGCGAGCAGTCGTCCCACCGGAGTATGAGCGTGACAGGAATAGAGAGTGCACTTGTGTCTGCGCGTACACTTGTGCACTATAATATCACCTGCGCAGTTGGTTGATCTCGATGAGATTGGCCGCCGTGGCCGAAATCGGTCAGGAGAACATCATCATTAGTAAGATATAAGCCACCAAATTATCACGTGTACTTAAATTTAGGTAAGACTGAAGGCCAAAATAAATTTGGCACAGAAACGTCACCCATCCAGATGATTTTAGAACAATTAGGTACTGTTCAAAACAACGTATATGACGAAAACTAGGTATTTTTTAATATGATCTATTAAAAATTCAAACAATTTGTCTCTCAGAAAAGTTGTGCAAATTTATTTGAAAAAAAAAAGTAAATAAACAATCATGTTACTGAAAACATGTTATTATAAACAATGTACTGAATATAACAATATTTAGTCTGCGCTTTGATATAAGATATTGTAGACCAAAGCATTAAGTTTTGTTTATAAATAAAATAAAAATAAATAAATAAATTAGTGAATATTACATACGTTAAATAGAAGAGAACTAGCTAGTTCATTCAATACAAGCGACTTGCATTCGTTTCAGTACTTTTTGAGTGAAAGGTAAAAGGATATACAGACAGACATACAAACAGACAAAAAATTCAATAACTATAGTTTTGGGGTCTACATTCTGTAGTCAATACGTAACAGTCATTGTTTTTAAAAAATATTTCATGGAAAGTTTCCGTTTTGTTACTATTTTATTATATATGAAAATACAAAATAATCGATGCGATAGTGAGACTGGTAAACAAAGTAGTAGGTATATTTTATTTTGACTATTTCTGTGCGCACATGGCTTAAAAAAACTATATAAAAATAAAATTAAGTAGGTACCTACATTTGCAGGAGGTAGCTTCTCACGGCCTTATATACTGACATTTTATTTAAAGTACCTACTTGGGCGACCGAATTTTGTTCGGAGTTTTTGGCCAAAAGTACATTTTTTTTAAACTAAAAACTTTAAATACAAAAAAAAAATCAAAAGTAAAACACTATATCCAACCGGGATACGAACCCGGACACCCGTTATTGTTAATCTTGCTCCTTGGCCGCTTAACCACGATGTTTATACCCGAGCGTGCAAAATTAGCGACTATATTTTGCGCAGAATAATGGGAAAGAAAACCGTATGAAACTCAAAAATACCCGTTTTCTCTGACATAAGACTAATCTAGATCGATTTTTCGCCCCCGAAAACCCCCACATACCAAATTTCAGCGAAATCGAAAAAAGTCCAAGATTGCCGGTATAAATAAATAAATATACACGAATTGCTCGTTTAAATACATTAGACATATATTATTATAATATATAATACATACTATATAATATATAATACTATAATATATAATACATACTGACATTTTATTTAAAGTACCTACTTGGGCGACCGAATTTTGTTCGGAGTTTTTGGCCAAAAGTACATTTTTTTTAAACTAAAAACTTTAAATACAAAAAAAAATCAAAAGTAAAACACTATATCCAACCGGGATACGAACCCGGACACCTTTTATTGTCAATCTTGCGCCTTGGTCGCTTAACCACGATGTTTATGCCCGAGCGTGCGAAATTAGCGACTATATTTTGCGTAGAATAATGGGAAAGAAAACCGTATGAAACTCAAAAATACCCGTTTTCTCTGACATAAGACTAATCTAGATCGATTTTTCGCCCCCGAAAACCCCCACGTACCAAATTTCAGCGAAATCGAAAAAAGTCCAAGATCGCCGGTATAAATAAATATACACGAATTGCTCGTTTAAATATATTAGACATATATTATTATAATATATAATACATATTATAATGTGTCTTAGATACTTTAATTTTGATAAGTTTCTTTTCCAACTAATCTTTGAGTGTTCCAATGCAAACCAAGTCCCGAATACTAAATAAAAATAAACGCACATCCAAATTGAAATGCAACTGCTATTAAATATAAATTACAACAATTAGCTAACACTATAAAATATAAATAGCAATCTAAGAAAAACCGAGATAATTTATACATAAACCACTTACTTGTTTCTTGAACGGTGTAATCCATGATCCTTTTGACATTTTCTCAAACAAACGTACACATGCTTCGACCCTCACTTTCGCAATACATAATCACACAATATATCACGTTACATCATATTTACGAGTGCTTTATCGATTGATATTGGTAAATCGATAATTTTCTGCAATTCAATGGCAAGTGATGGCGCTCTGCCAAGCCTTGCGCATGACAAGTTCATTACCAGCGCTCCCAATGCCAATCTCTATTTAACTGAGAAAATATACGGAATTAAAGATTTTATATAACTGTACTAGCGAAGTGTAGTGAGGGTAGCCCCATACTTCGTGTAAGTACACCCCTAATTGCGTAAGAGCTTATGTTACTCCAGGTTATAATCTATCTGTATTCTAAATTTTATCCAAATCGGTCTAACCGTTTTAGCGTGAGAGAGTAACAGTCATACACACATACACATATGCCACTTTTCAATATAGTATTCTTTGAAATGCTCCCTGATCGATTGGGAAACTGACTTGTATTGCGCGGTAGCCATTTAATACGTTAATTTATCTCCTTTAAAGTTTAATCTGATGCTGCTCTTGTTAAATATCTCTAATCTACTTGCAAAGAACAGTGTTCTAACTCAGTACTAAGATAATTTAAAAATAGAAAGTAATTTCGGAATATTTTAATTCTGAATACCGAGAATGTTGCAATGCAATTTTTTTTAGTTGTACTTATTCTTAATAGTTAAGTATTTTCGTATTATATAATATGTGGTATTTTATATAATTAGGGCATGTCTAAACTTGCTTGCTGCGCGTGCCTTGTGTTATGTTTTTAATTACATGGTTTATAATAATCAATTTAATATGGTTTACACGTATATGAGCGTATTCAATAAAAAACGTAAATTCATTTTTCGTTAAGAACAAAGCATCAGTAAAACTAAAGTATATGACGGTTAAAAAAAAAACTAGCGTTACGTTTTAACGGTTACCATGAAATACAATTCTTTGAATTTTTTGGCTTTTTTGTACTATAATATGCAATATATTATACATATAAACCTTCCTCTTGAATCACTCTATCTATTGCTGAAAACTGCATTAAAATCCGTAAGGTAGTTTAAAAGATCTAAGCGAACAGACAGCGGAAGCGCCTTCATTTTATACTATGAAAAGACTAGCGACCTACCCTTGTTTCGCTCGGGTGTGTCTCTAGGGGTAAATAATGCTACTAATAGTAGTCTATGCGTTACTCTAAGTATCTACTAGTGTACCAAATTTCACCCAAATTCGTCCAGCCGTTTTAGCGTGAAAGAGAAACAAACATACATACATAAAAATTTTCGCATTTGTAATATTAATGTGCTTATCTCAATTTCAGAGATTGACGCCAATAATGGCTTAATGCAAGATACGATATGACTAATGTGTTCATAACAAAAATGATACACCAATTGTATGTGATTCCAGTCGACTAAATCTTTACATGGCTCATACAAATGTGTGCTACTTCAAATAATCGAACGGCGAACCTACTCCCCAATATTACCCACTACATGTAATGCCACATAGTTAAGTTATCTATATAATATACATACATATAACAAAACTGTAACTTAGTGAAATCGATGTGCGCGTTTCCACGCAAAAAGTACTGAACCGATTTTACCTAAATTTTGTGTAGTGATAATTTATTACTCGGGTCAACATCTAGGATAAGTACCTTTTACTACAGCAAAATCTTTCATTCCCACGGAAACATAAAGAAAGCTTAGAAAGCTAACGCTGGCTAAACCTTAAGAGATATATAAATCAAAACAATGTACTAGAAAATTGTAGGTCTTAATAAGGTTTGTAGAAAAATCTGCAATAGCATAAGTCTTTCTGCTAATGTACACTCGCAATAACTAATCATATTTATTTAAAACGTACCTATGGACGCACTCGAGCGAAGCCAGGGTAAGCCACTAGTCTATATATAAATAGACAAAGACGAAACGTTCCGTAAAATCTTCAACTACCTTCTTCTCGTCTGTTTTTCAACCGATTTTCTATTTTTTTTGTTTAATAGGTTTTAACGAACTTTGATGTTATCAATAAAACATTTTTGGTCACAGATTTTTTATATAGCTTAGCTTTAGTTATCAATTAAAAAAAATAGAAATAGTTTTTTTTATATAGCTGGGTAAATTCTATTTACGTATGTCATCATGTACTTTTCAAGATTGTAGTCAAATTTCAAAACTAACTGAATACTTTCTTAGATTTACGCGAATATTTGACATTTTAAATAAAACTATCTTTTCGGATTTTTCCTATCTTTTCAGTCTCTCCCGTGACAATGATTGCTGTAAAACATTCGAAACGTCGGGAACCAAAAATCTAAATAAATCCGCGAAAAAATCCGAAAAGATAGTTTTATTTATAACACTAACTAAACTTTACTTATTTATTATATTTTGTGCTTCGAAAGTATGCAACTAACACAAGCGAGGCACAGCGCACTGCGCATGCTCATTGGAATGGATGGTATGGATTTTTTTCTAATTTTAATGTCGACCAAAATTTCATCAGAAATTTAGTTTTTTACTAATTTGTGTGGTAATAATTTGGTAAAGTTACGAAAAATATATTGTAAAAATTATATTATCTCTTTCTTACATTATTTTTGTATATTTAATCATAATGTTTATAGGGCCGTTCATAAAATACGTCACACTAAAATCAGCTTTTTTTGACCCCCTCCCCCCCTATTGTCACGCTGTGTCACACTTTCTGTGACCCCCCTAGAAATATTTCGTCACAAAAACTAAGACCCCCCCCCCCCCTGCTGAGTATGATAAATTCTAAATGGTAGTACACAAATTCTGAAAATTAAAAATATTTATTTAGTTATTATAATAAAATTTAAATAAATTAATAAATATCTTTCATAACGAACATATAAACAATAAATAATATATCACTGCTAAATGGCGAATGAAGGAATAAAATAATAATAAATACATGAGAAACAGTATTTTCATTTGTTGTTGTTGAATCCAGAGCGCAGGGTACGTGGAAACGTTACTCTCTCTAGTATTGGAAAATAATAAACGGCGAACGTCACGTTGCCGTATACCCCCCGTCCCCCCTTGTCACATCTTGTCACACTCAGCCAGACCCCTCCCCTCCCCTTGTATGCGAACGTATTTTATGAACGGCCCCTATGTATATTTTGTACAACACTTAACAAACACTTAAAATAATCTATAACACTCCGATCCATATCCTATCTCTACGTAGAGATTAGAGACAGGTCACGTCATTGCTTTCTAATTAAAAAAAACAAGCGAACAAACATATAAAGAAATATATTTATACATACATATATATATATATATATATATGTATGTATGTATGTATGTATGTATTTTTTATCAAAAACAACAAGGACATCAAAACGTAAATGAGTAGATACTTGACAATACACGCAAATATTACATAACCTGACTCTATCACCGATAAAAATGCACTGTCGCAGATATTTGAAGCCGATTATATGTAAGCCCTGAGCACGAAGTGTTTATAACAACGGTTGGTATTGAATAGACTGTATAATATATGCATAGGTACACCTACAAAAAGTAAATAAGTACTTTTTTATAAAATAAAATATATCCCTTACTTGAGAAATGATTGATTTTCCAAACAAATCCCCCTTTTCACCCCCTTAAGGGATGAAAACTATCCTTTTTCTTTTCAGGGTCTCAAACCATGTCCATACCAAATTTCGTCTAAATCGGTTCAGCGGATTAAGCTTGAAAAGGTAATCGCGTGTATCTAAGAAAGTATTACATAAATGTAGGTTATTGGCCTGAAGTAAAATAGGAAGAACATGCTCACTAAATTAGTCTGAAAGTTATCACAATTCCTAGATATTATTATGTTTTACAATATTTATATTACTGAAATACTTACGTAATGAATGGCTTATACATGGACAATTTATTGGCACATAATTTAGATAAAAATTGTTGTATTGTTATTCTATCTACTGGAATAAATAAGACTATTGAAAGTCATTTAGTACAGAATACTGAATAGTACAATGTGTCATAATACTTTCCTACATTTACGCGAATAATTGAAATTTTAAATAAAACTATCTTTTCGGGACTAAATAAAACTATCTTTTTATGGAGAGTCTCTCCCGTGACCACGATTGCTGTAAAGCATTTAAAACGTCGGGAACCAAAAATGAGAATAAATTCGCGGAAAGATCTGAAAATATAGTTTTATTTACAATATGTCCTTTTGAGCCCACTTTCAACAGTGAAGTGAGGTCATACGGAAGCTTCCAGATACAATTAGTGCTTTTTTCATTCTATTTGAATTTAGAGCGAAATGCGGTAAATAATAACGGTTTTCGTAGTGTACTTTTTTCATAATATTAATTTTTGAATGAGCAGAGAAACCGTTTTCGTCCTAAGATTTAGGTGCCATAAGTTAAAATGAAATTGAGTAATATCTCACAAACTTTCATTTGACCTTGCAGTATACTCCAAAAGGACAAAGTTTCAAGCTCTGCAATCTCTATAAGCTACTTTCGATTATTATTATATCGTCATTCTTATCATATAGGTTCGTCGGAGGGTTCTCGGACATTTTGAGACACGTTATATTTATGTTAAAATTACGATTTCACGTTTAGTATACATATTTTATAGATATTTTCCCGCAATGAAAAGTATTCTATATGTTGAACTGGATAACCAGCTATCATCATATCAAATTTCATCAAAATCTGTCCAGTGGGTTTCTCGCGTTTCGTTCTCAGGCATACAGACCGACATATAGACAGACAGACAGATAGACAGACAGACAAAATTCTAAAAACTATAGATTCGGCCTCTGTATCGATAATAAACGACTATTTAACGACTATTTCAATAAAAAATTCCAAAAAATATTTAATGTACAGATTCAGCTCAATTAGAATTTTATTATATGTATAGATAGATAAGTAGTTAATATTATATAAGATTAAGTAGTTATTATTGTATTACAATTAAATAAATAAATATGTTGGGATGATGTTGTATTACAATTATGTAAAGTGTAAACAAATATTTTCTTTTGAAGAGCGACTATTGAGTCTCTTGAGCTCTTTTCAGCACTCAGCAGAAGTGCTTTCGGAGTCGATGGTAAATTTCTCGTAGATTTACAAACTGACCTTTAATATAAACTAGCGACTCTTAGTATGGAATAGATTTTTCTTGAAATATTTTTTTTTTCGTAAATTTTTCCGATGTTTTAATAGTTATTCTGCTATTCGGGGCGAAGACATATCCAACAAAACAAAGATAAAAATCGGTCCAGACGTTAGTTATAAGTGTTGTAACAAACCCGAGTTTTTTATATAATATAGATGTAAAAACTGTAAAAATTAAAGATTTAAAAGTGCCAGTATAAACCTATTTAAAGAAATAACCTTCGAGAAAAGGACACTTTCTTTGTGGAATCTTTTTGTGAGAATAACATATCAAGGGTGTTGCTTTCAAAAAATACATACCATCGGTCAAAAAGTAAAATAACATTTCGAAGACTGATGTCTCCATTTGAACTCCCGCAAACAAATAGGTATCAGCCGACGATAGATAGGAAATAGGTACTAGTGGCGAATTGCACTTCCTAGATTTGCTTTAGCTTTTCATTTAAAGTAAACTATACTATAATAATAGCAGCAGTTACTTATCTTTGTAGCAGCCTTATACAAAAAAATATCATATATTCGATAAAGCCTCTGTAGATTTATAATGTGCCGATACAAATTACGATTGGCAAAGGCAAGTGGGCGACTTTGCTAAACTTTATTTAACAGGATTGTAAATCTATCGGAGACAAAAAAATCAAAATGGATGTTGCAAACTGACCTCTGCGGTGCACAATATTACTTTTAATCTATTGTATTCAGCCCTTTTTAAAGTCCCAATGCTGAGCACGGGCCTCCCTTCAATACGAACAGGATCAGGCCATAGTCCACCACGCTGGCCAAGTGCGGGTTGGCGGACTTCACATGTCTTTGGAAAGTTTGCTAGGTTCTCTTAGACATGTCTTTGGAAAGTTTGCTAGGTTCTCTCAGACATGTAGGTTTCCTGACGATGTTTTCCTTCATCGTAAGGCATGTTAGAAATGATTCGCACATGAAAATATCAGAGGTGTGAGACCCGGGATTTGAACCCGCTTCACTCGATTTCTCAAGCGAGCGCGTTACCACTGGGCTACCACTGCCTTACTTTTAATCTATGTATATATAAATAGGCAAAGACAAAACAGTTCAGTAATTTTCTTCTTCATTTTCTTTATTTGTCAACTGATTTTCTAGAACGAAATATTGACGAATATGAAAAAAAAATTGACACATTTTTTTAATATTAATTATGGTCGTATTTCGGTCATAGTGTGTCTCTAATATAGTATTATTTGATTTATATTTTAGTATTTGTAACAAATACTCATAATGCTTTTAAAAAACTCAGCATCTTACAACAACACTTTACTCAGCACTTATACTTGTAGGTACATATTTTTTTAACTTACTGACATTGAAATAGTATTGAGTCATAATAAAATAACTTATACATATCTATAGAAACATGTGTATTACATAGATTATGGGTTTGTTTGTAGAACGTATTGGCTCAGCAGTTACCTACTAATTTCTAATGATATTAATAGTCTGTATGTGACATCGTTATCTAAATAAATACAATTCATAGTAAATTATACGTCACTGACTCAATAAGATGTACTGCGTTGGGGGTCTCTGAAACACATCACCTCTAGCATTTGCCTACGACTCTGTCCACGTAATTTAAAAATAAGCTATTTTCATGCTCGAACCCATTTTTTACCACAGGGCTGAGTTTCCACAAATTCTTAGCGGATACCTCTTGCCTATGAGGAATTTAGCTATCAAATTTTAAGTTTCTAGTATTTGTGTTTACTGAGATTTCGTAATTTAGTGAGTGGTATTTTGTTTATTATAGAGTTAACTCATACAAATTTTCATCCCCATTTTAATCCATAAATTAAGGAATGAAGGAATGAATCCGGGATAAAAATTATCCTATGTCCTTCCCAGGGTCACAACCTATCTTCTTACCAAATTTCATCTAATTCGGTTCAGTAGTTTCGGAGCTTATTCGGTACAAACAAACAAACAAACACAAAAAATCTTTCCTCTTTATAATATTAGTATAGATTTCACGTGAAGGAAGGACATGAAATAAAAACACTATGAACTATCCACATAAAAGGTACGTACGTGATGTTATGTGCGCACTATACCTTAAAACTACTGAACGTTTACATGAAATTTGGATGCAGTTTTTTGCTCAATGACCTACATTTCCCAAGAAAATTTCTAGTGTATTGTTCAAGTCAGCATAAAAACCGCTTTTTAGTTTATTTATCGACGGTATGCTACTTCAGTAAATTCTACAGAAAGGCCGCGATACAAATCAAATGCAAATCTAGTTGGTTTCATGTTTTAACAAAGTATTTTATTGAATAATTTCTGTTTAAAAGACTATTTGAACGATTAGTTTTTATAAAAATATAAATGATTTCCTCATTACCAGTATATATTAGAGACATAAGCCTTTTACAGTATTCCATTTAGTTTCAGCGATATTAAAGAATGTAAATAAAGTTATTTAGGGTCTATGTTATATGTACATACTTAGATGTCTGTATGCTCAACGGAAAGCCAGTCGATAAAAGATTTTTTTTTATGTTTGTAATAGCTTCAGATAAAAAATGTTAGTTATATATTATAATTATAAGAATTCAACTGTTTTAGAACTGTGTATATAATTTGATAATACTTGAACAAGCATCGGTGGTTCAGTGGTAGAATGCTCGCCTGCCACGCGGGCGGCCCGGGTTCGATTCCCGGCCGATGCATTCTTTTAATGTTTTTTTTTTCATAATATGGTCTAGCGTTAGACTAAGTGTCCTGTGTTCCAAAAAATTTTTTATATATTATATAGCACAGATTACATCATACTTTACTATACATTCAGTATAGTTTTTGATTTTATCAGGAGAAGGCTGTGTGTTAGTCTATTTGTGTATTAATTTTTTTATCTAAACCCTTTCAGTTGCTTCAGCCTGAATGAGTAACAAACATACACATACAAACTTTCGCATTCATAATTACCTGTTTTCACCCAGTACTCAAAATTAAACCACAATCAGTATTGAAAAGAGGGAAATATACACATAATATATGAATAGAATTTATCTATCTAGATAGAAAAACTAACTTACCAAAATGTTCTTATTGATAACACTAAAGCTAGGGTTGCCAACTTTTAGTAAAAGAAATAAAGTCGGTCGGTCGGCTTAATCGGGGTTGGAGAACTAAATTAAACAGTATTTTAGAAAAATAAACAGTATAATTTTTGTATTTATATTATTTATATGAAAACATTTTTTAAGCTTCTTGCCCAATTTATATAAATATTCTTGTGAAGCGATCATTTCACAAGAATATTTTATTTTATTTTTATTATCATATAGCTCTATTTTTGGTAGATAATTTTTCATAAGCATTTTGGAATTGTATTCATTCTGAATATAAACTGTCAATATGATAATATTGAGTCTGTGCAAATTAAGACTTAATTTTTTTTTAAAATGATCAAGGGTCACCAGAATTATTCAATGGAAAATGGATAATCAGTGACAGCCTTCTATGGCTCCAGATCCAGCGATGATAAAAGTATTTTAGAGCAAAATAAAGTATAATGATGTTTTCAACAATATGGTTGGTAACCCAAACTAAAGCTCATCAATAGCTATTAAAGAAAAAAAAATCGGGTGGGACTGTGTAGGGGGCGGGCACACCGCCGTTGGTTTAACGTGAAACGTCTATTTCAGCGAGTCGCTTTTAGTGTTTTTATAAATATTTTGTATATTTGAAAACAAATTAGTAAAAAAGGGAAACGTTGAAGATAGCAACAAAGAATATCATAAATATCATTTGTCAGACAATAACAACGGTTACTATGGCAACCCTAGCTACCTATTTCGTTACGGTCTATACGTTTCGGTGTGATTTTGAAGATGTTTCACGTCAAAAGACAATCGTTTGATAAGCAGAGTACAAAAAAAAATGTAAAAAACTGTTTTGCTTTTGCCTATTTATATATAGACAAAATATCCTTAATTAAAAAGTGACGAGACTGGTTTTAACGTGACAATATAGTTGTTTTTAGTTTTTTCCACAAGTTACAGCTAAAGTTATCTTTTTATACTTTTCCTTTATGTCATCTTTTTAGAATATCAGTATCTCTGAATTACATCTCATACATTTGTGGTAACAATTATTATCAGTGGACTGTACGTATATATAGTGTTACCGCATTATCTTTATTTGAGTTTCATTACCTGCAAAGTCTTACTTAATAAGGATATTTTATTATAAGAACGTATAATAAATCATTAAAGATATAGGTAAGTTTGTTTGTTCATTACAAAGAGGCAGTGTTTTTTAGAATTTGAGATTACATAATTGACAATTATTTACCTATATATTTTTAATGCGAACAGGAACAGTCCACCACGTTGGCTAAGTGCTGGTTGGGAGACATCACATGTCTTTCGAGAACTTGCTTGGTTCTCTCAGACATACAGGTTTCCTCACGATGTTTTCCTTGACAGTGAGACAAGTGGTAATTATATTGAAAAAATGATTCGCACATCAAAATATCAAAGGTGCGAGACCAAAAAGTTGAACCCGCATCACTCGATTTCCTTAGCAAGCACCTTACTACTGGACTACCACTGTCTATTATGTTGCGTAAATCATTATCGCGGGCTTTTGGCCAAGCGTAAAATTATATATCTATATACAATATTATGTGGAAATGGAAGTGAAAATAGAAGTTTTTAAACGTGACATGTATTTTAAAAAATTAGGACCCTCATAAGAACAATAAAATCTGATTTGTGAACAGGTGATACAATGACAGAAACCTAAAGAAGGTCTAGCTACATTAGAGTTTCTCTTAGTACAAGTAAACACTACGGCTTCGCTCAGAGCCTCACTAAGCCCTACGAGTTTTAGTCATATAGAGTTTTAGATTTTTATTAAAAATAGCACAGTATAGTCTTTCCACAAATTATCTCTATAGAAAAAAACCAAGTCAATCCATTGCTTGGGGCAAGAAGGAAAACTAACAAGCGCTAGCATTTGTTTTAGTAAGAATATTATATTTATTTTTTTATATTATAAACTAGCGACTCGCCCTCGCTTCGTTCGAGTTCATCCCTGGGTGCGTTTTAACGGTTAGAATGGAATAGATAAACTATACATTATATATACATATGTAGGTACAAAATAAACAGTTCTGAACTTTTCGAGTTTCCCGCAGTTTTTTTGGGTTTTTCCCCTTTTTTATACTTAAACACCCCTGACACACTCCCAAAAAAAGAATTATTCTGATCGGTCCAGCCGTTATTGAGTATGCAAATGACATAATATATTCTCAATTTTATCAAAATCTGCTCAGCGATTAGGTTTGAAAAGAAAACAAGCAGATATTCCAGAGGTACCTTCACATATTTTAAATATTTATCACACACACACACACACACACGCGTATCTTTCCCTGTTATTACTGGCGTTGTAGAAAAAAAATGGATGCGTGTAACCTTTACGCGCGGTTGAAGTAAAACTTCTTTTGCAAATATCGCAATTAAATTATAACAAATCAATAAGGCCTATTACAATCATATATTTATAGAATATCATACACGGAAAGAATATATTATATATTTGTCAGACAATAACAACGGTTACCATGGCAACATGACAATGTATTCTATCTCATTCTTTCGCCGGTTTTATCCTATGTATGTTTGTCTCTTTTTAGTGTCGCATCTTCGTTTTATCGAGTTTTAAATCACAACGATGCTAAAGAAGTTTCATTTTAAAATATATTTTTTTTTATTTCCCACTTCAATAACACTTAACACTTTTTTAAGTCTGAAATTACTTTCTAGATCTTTTGAAGTGATCTTTAAAATGTTTTCGACCATTTTTCTAACATAATATTTGTATTCAGATATCATAATCATTATAACACCCTATAATAAAACTTTAGACGTAATCCTCTCATTGTTGCTTCGGATAGTAGCGTAGCTTTCTTTAGTTGAATGATATTGCTTGTGTCAGCCAGTCTATTATACAATAAAGGACCATGTCTCCAGACATAAAGCAGGTTTGTAAAATTTTTATTTAAAAAAATAGATAACTATAAATTTGCATATATAAAAATAATTGTCATATACGACTTAGGTATAATATCTCGTATTAGTCTCTCCCGTCAACATGATCGCTTAAAAGCATTCGAAACGTCAGGAACCGAAAAATCAAAATAAATCCCCAAAACAATCTGAAAAAAATAGTTATCTAAAATGTCAAATATTCGCGTAAATCTTAAAAAGTATTATTCCGCCGTTATGTCTTAAATTCTTTATTCATTTTAAATTCGATAATTAATCGTCACATTTCCGTTGAGATCGATATTTCGATCGATTAAATACATAATTAAAGCTTCTATCGGTAGCTTCAATAATCGGTATCAAATGGCACACTCTCTTTTAGACATTTCTGTACTTCAAGAACTTTTAAACAAAGCTGCTACATGTCCGACTATAGACCATGTGTCGCAGCAGTCATCGCCGTTGTGTACTTGTTTACTCTTGAAGTTTAGAATCGAATTTTCATACCAAGAACGAGAGAATAAGGTTTCATTATTTTTTAAGGGCTAGGCGGCGCATTATTAATATATAACAAAAAATAAAAAGACCTTTTGGGATCACAAGTAACCTAAAAACGGTCTGTGAAAAACGAAAAAATGTCTAATATTTTGTTAGCAAATTAATGTCAAATTAAAATTATACTTATTTAATCTATTTTAGTTTTACCTTTACCTATAAAACAAGCCATATGAAACAAACTGACAAAATATATATTTTCGAAGAGTCATCTTAATATATAAAATTCTAGTCTCATGATGTTGGTCCGAGATAAACTCTGAAACTACTTATCCGATCTCAACGTATTTTTTTTTCAAAATGTGTGATTTGTTCCAACTTAAGACATAAGATAGTTTTTATCCCGATTTCCTCTTTTTATTACAAAATTAACGATTTTCATATATATGCACAGCAACGCGTGGTCAGGTCTGCTAGTTATAATCTATACATATAATAAAACTGTAGAAGTCGAATGTCTGTACATAGAATTTTTTTTGTTTTAAAAACTGAGTCAGGGGAATGTAAGAAAAGATATAGAACAAATCCAGATTTTTATTTTTTTTTGTTTCTCTGTCTGTTTGTCTGTTTGTACGGACTAATCTCCAAAACTGTTGGACCGATTTAAATAAAATTATGCATGGTGGTAGCTTATATCCCGGTCAACATAATAGATACTTTTTATCCCGGAAAATTAAAGAGTTCTCATGGGATGGTTAAAAACTATAGTAATTTATACAGCTTAGTACACAACAATTTATGCACCTAATTGAGTAAAATTTGGCATGCTGATACTTTATATTGCTGGTTAAACAACAGACGAAGCTGAGCGAAGCGAGGGTGAGCCGCTAGTTTATAATAATGTAACAGTTTCATCTTATCAAAGTAGATAGAGTTTAGTTTCCTCTCGCGCGGCCCTAAATGTCCAAAAATACTTTGGAAAATCTTTAATGCCAAGCCTTATTATTCTATTACTTTGACCAAGACAATGTATTATTGAGTAAAGCTTTTTAAAAATTAAACTTACCTACCCTATGCTTTTTTTTAACGCTGGAAAATGCATTTACGCATACCACCTGCATACATACAGGTGGTTATGTGGAACTCACCGACTAGAGAAGCCCTACCCGATAAAACTTAACAGAACCTCCCCCGTCTTAACGGGGCTTTGCTTACGCACTCAACCATGACGCCCCGACGGCGCAGACCACACAAACAAAGCGTTGCTCTCATAGTCTATTCTGCTATCAGAGAAGTACCAGGAGCACACCATACACCGAAGTGGGCCGCCTCTCAGTGCGTTTCTTGGCTTAACGCCCGGATATCCGGATCAAATAAGTCCCACCATTATCTATCTTACCTATCTTATCCTACCACAATAATATGTTATTATAAATTTTGTATTTATGTATATTCAATAAATAGAAAATATTTTTAGTATATGTAAATATATTGTTCGATTTTAGACATGGGCGGTGATGGGTGTGCTTCTTAATATGTTCGGACAAGGCATGGTCCTCAGCTTTCCTTCGGTGCTGTTGCCGGCGCTACTGAAACCTGAATCAGACATCAAAGTGGATCTCTATACAGCCTCCTGGGTAGGTACGTATTTTAATTTTCTGAAATAATATCTTGATTGTAATAGTTCTGTCCCAATTTCAATAAAGTACCTGGTTTTTTCGGACAAGACACCCGTATAGACAAACTTAAAATGCAAAATCTAAAACAAAATTTGATCCAAATCGTTAGAGCCGTTTCTGATTTTTCGATTCCGTTTTATTTGAGACCCTTGTTGTCATATATACATACATATAAGCATTAACTTGTTCCTAAATATTTCATTATTTCGGGTAAATTTACTAATAGAGCACTTCTCTTCTTTTAAAATTGGTAAATGCTACTAAAAATATATTATAGTAAGGATATACAAATGTTTTTTTTATTTTGCTAGAACTAGGTACATATATAACTTTGAACCTATAATTTTATAGTGTTTATAGAAAACTAACAGTCACATATTGTTGCAGCATCCATTATCGGCATCGCGGGAATTCCTGGCTTTGTGACATCTTCTCTTCTCATGGACATCTATGGACGAAAGTTGGCTCACGCAGTGGTCGTGGTGCCAGCCATAGTTAGCTGGTTTCTTATATACAGCGCTACTAATGTTCCCGTACTTTTGATTGGTCGGGCTCTAGGTGGCGTGTCTGCTGGGGCCACAGTGTCCTTAGGCGCCATTGTCATAGGAGAGTATACAAGCCCTAGAAATAGGGGAATGTTCTTGAATCTCAAAACTACTGCGGTATGCATTGGGAATATGACCGTGCATATTTTTGGCCACTTTTACACTTGGAAAACTGTAGCTCTGATAGCCGTTATACCTCACATAGCTGCCTTATTAATCATATGTACTTGGCCAGAAAGTCCATCTTGGTTGGTTGCACAAAAACGATTCGAAGAGAGCAAAAAGTCCTTCTACTGGCTACGAGGACAATCCGAAGCGGCAACTTTAGAAATAGAAGAGCTCATAAGAGCACAAAAAGAAAAAGTCGAATATTCGGTATCGTCATCATCAATATTCTCTATGTTTGTAGAATTTCTAAAGAAATTTACAAAAAGAGACTTTTTAAAACCATTACTTATAATCGTTTTCTGTGGACTTCTTTTGGAATCCTGTGGCAGGCATATATTCCCAGCTTACGCTATTCAGATCATCGAAGAGGTCACCGGCAACAAAACCCAATCTTTCTATTACACTTTGGGTATAGATTTGATAATAACTGCGAGTGCCTTATTTTCGTCTGTTCTTGTTAAACTGATGAAAAGGAGAATCCTCCTTTTAAGCACCGGTTTTGCAGCATTATTTGTTTTAATGTGTGTATGTTTGTATCTGTACTTATCATCAGCGGCAATTATTTCAAAGGATAACACATGGATACCTATTAGTTTGTTTGCTATTTACTTTATTTTAGCTAACTTGGGATGTACTCCAATACCATTAGCTTTGTTGGGAGAAGTTTTCCCTCTTGCCCATAGAGGAGCTGGATCTTCTGCGGGAGGTTTTTTATTGTCAATGTACGTAATGGCTGGCATGCAAGTTACACCGTTTTTATTAGTTAGTCTAAAAGTATACGGAACGTTTGCTGTTTTTGGGTCACTTATGGGAGTGGCTCTAGTTGCTTTGTATTTCATTCTCCCAGAGACAAAAGATAAAACGTTACAACAGATTGAAGATTACTTCAACTTTGGAAGGTTCAAAGAAGATAGAGTTGACAGAGACGAAGAAGCTAAAATGCAAATGATGCCTAAATAATTGATTTGTGATATGATTTTGATTGTCGTGTAGAATAATATATGTAAGATAAGTTAATATTTTATAATAGTTTCGAATATAAATATAGAAATAAGGTTTATTGTTAATAATAAAAGTATTTTTTTTATTTATTCTTTAAAATTATACGAAGATATGTTTATTTGTCTACTTAGAATTTATATAACGTTGAAATGAAAAACTAATTTATAAAGACCTAAAGTCCGTGGCTGTGCCGTATGGTACGCCGTGTGCGATTATAAGGTAGCCTATGTTCGATTTAGGATCTTCTTCTTCTCCTTGCCCATGTCCCAATCACCCGGAGTCGGCGCAATACATCTTCTGTACTGACGATAGGATTTGGCAAAAGTTTTACGACTGGCTTGACGTCAACCCTCCTTGGGAATGTTCGTTTTAGGATATAATCTAAGTAATTGCCAAATTTCATCAAAATCTATTTAGCGGTTTAAGTGGGAAAATTTTACAAACAGTCAGTTTTTTAGAGAGGGTGTGGTCTCCGTAAAACATTGATTTACATTTGCTCACTTTAAACTTTTGTAAGTAAATAGTAGGGAATAGTAATAAATCCCTACAATAAATCGAGGTCTAAGTGATTCATTAACATCACCATATTAAGCAGGTATTAGCTTGATTGAAAATGGCAAAGGCCTTGAAAAAATATATAAAACGTAGATTTGTAATCAACGCGTAAACGTAATACATGAAATTGTCATCTCTATAATAACTAATTATATATTAAATATCATATATTACTAGCGACTCACCCTCGCTATCATCAGGTTCGTCCCTAGTAAAAAACAAAACAAATTTATCCCACGGGAACCGTACATTTTCCCGGAATATAAAGTAACTTAGGTGCTATTCCAGACTATTAATCTATCTCTATGCCAAATTTCACCCAGATCTGTTTAGCCGATTTATGAACCGAACTTTAAAATCGAAGTATTAATAATACCCTAACTAAAAACAGTAATTAAACCTTCTAGAATCTAGACATAAGAATTAAGAACTATGTAGTAAGCAAAGATAAGCTACGAAAGACTATAACAGTGCAATAAGAAAAGGTTTTTGGATTCAGCAATCACAAACCTACAATATTTTAACAGACTTTCGAGTACAAAATCGAAATTATAGGTATATTGAAATTGTCATACATTTTCTATGATCTTTTATACAAGGTCATTTTTAATTTACTGAAGACCTTTTGGGAACATACTATTTACGTCATAACAACAACATACGTAACAAAAAAAATATTTCTTAAATTTTTATATTCATACAAGTTTAAAAATATTTTTTTTTTGCACTTTCTAAACGGTAATAGTCTTAGCATCTGGTCAAGTTTAATTGAGTAAGCGCGGCTTCCTACACCCCTCCACCCCTCCCCCTCCACCGGCCACGCGGTTTCTTTTGCTAATGCTGGACTATTACCGCTTAGAAGGTGCAATAAAAATATTGTTATTTTTGTAAAATTTGAGAATTTTTTTTTACAGACGTTGTTATTATTATTTTGTGTGTATGTTATTTTTTTTTTATTTTTCGAAATTAATAATTGAATATTGAGTATCATTACAATTGTGAATTTATAGAAGGAACTTCCGGCCGTTAGAATCAGATAAATATTTATTATTTATTCATTTCATTATATATATATATATATATATATATATATATATATATATATATATATATATATATATATATATATATATATATTATCTAAGCTAACATCATGATATTATTATTTCTTAACATGAAAATACCATACAAGAGTATAATTTTCTATTGATATTACTTAAGTAATAAGAGTATTTTGTTTTGAATATACCTTACATACTATTGTGAAACTTTTTCAAACCTTGTGGCACACTTTGGTGATAATAATTGTTCGAGAAACATGAAATTATAATATAGGTACATATTCTTTATTTATGATATTTGACTGATGACTTCAATGAACTCGCAAATTAAATATTTACAAGTTCATTCACGAATAATAATTATTCTATACATACACATACCGGCAAAACTAGAGGAACACCAAACCTGTGGGTAATTTGAAAGGTGCTTCAGTTATTTAAAATATTACTTCTTAGTGGTAACATTATGTAACTTTTTGACCTTTTTTAACCTCTTAACAGAAATTATACCCTCTCAAGTGTTTTTTTTGCAATCTACGCTTATTATAAGTATATTTGATAATAAAGTTCGTTTATTCAGACGAGTGTGACCCTAGCTCATTTTGTTTGGTTTGTTTGGAGAGTTAATATTGTATTGTATACAAAATAAGTGATTTGCCTGCATCTGAAGTCGTCAAGGCTGTCACAACGATTGAGGAAGGTCACATCTACCGTTCAGTCAGTCGAAGGCTGGGTGTATCAGTATCGGTGATCTACTGTATATCCAACTATACCGACAGACGGGAGGCGAGGACAAGGCAAAAATCGAGCAACCAGTGCCGTAGACGACCGTTTTATACAGGTCCAAATTTTGAAAAATCGTCGTCAAAAGGCTGTTCAGACTCGTAATGACTTGGAAGAAGTGGATAACGTAAGTGTTAGTGAACGAACTGTGAGAAAAAGGTTCAAGAAGTTGGTTTAAAGTCATACGTACCAGCGAAGGCGTTGAAACTTGAAGTAAGTCATCGCGTAGCAAGATTAGCGTTTGCACGTCAATATTGAAATTGGTCCGGTGAATGATCGAGTTTTATTCACTGACGAAAGCCGTTTTTGTGTGAATTTCATTGAAGGAGGGAAAAGTATATGGAAGTTTCAAGGAGGACGTTACTAGCAAGCATTTTTTTTTCAAAACGGTGAAATAAAACGAGATTCCATTTAGAATAGATACCTAATCAGATATTTTCGAAATCTAAAAAAGTATAAGATAGCCTTATTTGTTATCGGCTTATAGGTAACCTACAATCTTGTCCTACTTTATTTAATACTAGCGGCTCAGCCTCGCTTCGCTCGGGTTCACCTCTAGAAAAGCACAAACAGATCTATCCCACGGGAACGGTTCATTTTTCCGGGATGAAAAGTAAACTGTTGTTTGACCGGCAATATAAGGTATCAGTATGCCAAATTTTACTAAATTAGGTGCGTAAGTTGTTATGTACTAAGCTGTATAAGTTACTATAGTTTTTTAACTATCCCACGGAAATTCTTTAATTTTTTAGAATGAAAATTATCTTACATATTGACCGGGGATATAAGGTACTACCATACAAAATTTCATTTAAATCGGTTCAATAGTTTCGGAGATTAGCCCGTACAAACAGACAGAGAAACAAAAAAATTGAAAAAAAAACTGGATTTGTTCTATTTCTCTTCTTTCGGGATGTAAGAAGAGAACTGACTCGGTTTTTAGCATTTTTTATCTAACCTCTACAGTTTTATTACGTCTATGTATAGATAGAATAAATAACGTATAATAAAACAGTAATATATAATAATGAAAATAGTTATAGCGAGTGTACCTTATGAGATAGACATGTAGAACTTTTTTATAGACTTTTTTAAGACTTACAATTTTCTTGCACAATGTTTCTTAAGGTTGAGCCAACGTTAGCCATATACATTTCTACGGACGATTCGATAGAACCAGTTATTGTATTTTCCCGTAGGAATGAATAATTTGCCTGTCGTAAAAGGTATCCTAAATGTTGACCCGAGTACTAAGTTTTATCATTATACAAAATTTAGTTAGAATCGGTTGAGTACTTTTTGCGTTAAGCGCGCACATCGATTTGACTAAGTTTTATTATCCGTATAGATAAGAATAAATATTGCGAGTGTAACTTAGGAGATAGACATATACAATTCAGAACTTTTCTGAAGACATACAATTTTTTAGTATATTGTTTTGATATATGTATGTCTTAAGGCTTAGCCAGCGGAAGGTTTCTAGGGAGGACTCGATAAAACCAGTTATCGTATTTTCCCGTGGGAAAGAAACATTTTCTTGAAGTAAAAGGTGTCTTGGCAGTTGTATCCCAGTGGTAACGCGCTCGTTTGGGAAACCGAAATTCTTCGGGTTAATATATAGCATATGACACTCAGAAAGAACGTGGCTTTCTATTGGTAAAAGAATTTTGAAAATCGGTTCTAACAACATTGTCAACAAGTGTTCTCTTAAATTCCATAAACGGCAATAGTTTTTTCTTTCCATCTTCTCGTTTTTTTTCCTACAGAAAAAACAATAAATATAATCAAAAAATACTTATAAGCATTGAAAAAACAGACCAATCGCTTAGTCTCAGAAATTCAAACACATTTTACATACCATTTTTATGATACTTTATATCTTTAGCCCAAAACCCTTCAAACGTTATATTGTGAATAATACAAGTTGACCTAAACTTTTATTTTATCTATACTAATATTATAAAGAGGTAAAGTTTGTGATCTTGTGAGTTTGTGGGTTTGTGAGTGTGTGACGTCGTAGGGGATAATCTCTGCATCTACTGAACCGATTTAGATGAAGTTTGCTAAGAAGATAGTTGGAGACCCTAGTAAGAACATAGCTTTTATTCCGAAAATCATCCCTTAAAGGGGTGAAAGTGGGGATGAAAGTTTAGATTGTGAAGCAAGCTAATTAACGCTGATGGCTTATATATTTATATACATTTACAATGAATATAGGTTACCTTTCTAACAAAAAAAGCTACGTTAAAATCGGTCCATCCGTTTGGGCGCTACGATGCAACAGACAGACACACATACATACGTCAAACTTATAATTCCCCTCTTTTTACGTCGGAGGTTAATCACTGAAAAGCACGCTTTTGACGTTAATTAAATACATGTTGGGACAAAAATCAATTACGTTTATAAATTCAAACTCGAGGCGTTTACTTAGTAGCCACGAAGAGATTCACTATATATCTCCTGGCTTGATTTATTTGTTTTATTATATACTAGCGACTCACCCTCGCTTCGCTCGGGTTCGTCCCTAGTTTGCTTCCCCATACAAACTTTCATCCCCATTTTCACCCCCTTAAGGTATTATTTCCGAGATAAAAAATATCCTATGTTTTTCCCAGGGTCTCAAACTATTTTCTTACCAAATTTCATCTAAATCGGTTCAGTAGTTTCGGAGCTTATTCGGTACAAACAAACAAAAAAAACTTTCTTCTTTATAATATTAGTAATATAAGTACAGAAGGAAGGACATGAAATAGAAAACACTATGAACTATCCACATAAAAGGTGCCCGTCAAGTGTCCGTTTATACGCACATGATATTATTGTGCGTACTACTGAACGTTTGGATAAAAGGATGCAGTTTTTTGCTTAATGACCTACATTTCCCCAGAAATTTTTTAGTATTTTGATCAATTCGGCATAAAAAGCGCTTCTTGATTGTTTTGTAGACCGTTTTCGGTAATTTCTACAAAATAGCCGCGATACTTTTCTAATTCATATTTTTGATTAGGTATGTATAGTAAATGAAAACTACCAATCAGTTATTTTTTACTTTTTAGTGCTTTTCTTTGAAGTCGTTTTTGTTAAAAAGTTTTTATTTAGTAATATGGTCGGTGTCATATTTTAACCGTGTATTTTATTGATTAAGTTATGTTTAGAAGACTATTTGAACTACTAAATACTAATTCTCATAAAAATAATTGATTTCCTTATATTATCCTTAGATTACCAGTATATATTAGAGATGAAAGCCTTCTACAGTATGCCATTTAGTTTCAGCGATATTAAAGAATCTATACATATAATAAAAGTGTAACTGTTCGCTGCCTGTACGTGAAAGATATTTGAGAAAAACTATCATTGGGAGTATTTATTTACGTAATAGAACCCAAAAAAAATATTTTTAGAATTTTTTTCTGTTTGTCGGTTTGTCTGTGCGTTTGTGCGCGCTAATCTCAGAAACTGCTTAACCGATTTGGATGCAGTTTTCACTAATATATTGTGGTAAGCATCACTTAACATTTAGTATATTTTGTTTTATTGGAATCGGTTCATAAATAAAACGTTACGTCAATGTAAAGAATCACCTAGGGACGAAGCCGAGCGGAGCGAGAGTGAGTCGCTAGTGTAAATAATAACATTGTGATATGCGCACAAACTTATTTAGGGTCTATATTATACTATGTATACACTATATAGACTATACATAGATGTCTGTATGCTCAACGCAAAGCCAGTCGATAAAAGTTTATCTTTTTAGTCTATTATAGTTTTGGATAAAAAATTTAAATTTTTAATCATAAGAATTCAACTGTTTTCGAAACATATCTATAATTTGATACTACAAGAACAAGCATCGGTGGTTCAGTGGTAGAATGCTCGCCTGCCACGCGGGCGGCCCGGGTTCGATTCCCGGCCGATGCAATCTTTTTATGTTTTTTTTTCATTATTTATATGATATCCATACTAATGTTATAAATATGAAAGTGTGTTTGTTTGATTGATTGTCTTTCTTTTACGTCGAAATTGACGTGATTTTGTGTTATCAAAATTACTTTGTCAAAGTAGACTTTGATTGTGTCAACGCGGCTTGATGGCAACACTCGTAATTAGTAGAGTATACGTATAGTGATACCGCATTATCTTTATTTGAATTTCATTACCTGCAAAGTCTTAGTAAGGATAGTTTCTTATTCTCTATCTTTTGCTCGTACTGTTATTTTTATTATAAGCACATATAATAAAGCATTAAAAACGTAAGTTTGTTTGTTCATTACAAATAGACAGGTTTTTTACAGAATTTGATATTAGATAATAATTGACAGTTATTTATATATTTTTAATGCGAGAGGTAACAAGTCATAGTCTACCATGTTGGCTAAATGCGGGTTGGCAGACTTCACATGTCTTTCGAAAACTTGCTAGGAAACTCAGAAACTCAGGTTTCCTCACGATGTTTTTAATTCAAAGTAAGACAAGTGGTAATCATGTTGAAAAAATGGTTCGCACATGAAAATATCAGAGGTGCAAGACCAGGGATTTGAATTCGTATCACTTGGTTTCCAAAACGAGTGCGCTACCATTGGACTACCACTGTTTATAATGTTACGTAAATCATCGGGCTTTTGACCAAACGTAAAATGATGTATAGACAGTATTATGTTGTAATGGAAGTGAAAATAAAAATTTCAAATGTGTCTGGTAGTTTAAAAAAATAGGACCCTCATATGAACATAATAAAATATCAAAAATCAGTTTTTTTAACAGGTGACAAAATGACAGAGCCTAAAGAAGGTCTAGTCTACGTTAGAGATTCTCTATTTAGGTACAACTAAACGCTATAGTTTTAGATTCTCATTAAAAATAGTACAATCTAGCTGTTCTACAAATTATCTCTGTAGAAAAATATCAAGTCAATCCATTGCTGAGGGCAAGAAGGAAAAACTAACAAGCTCTAGCATTTGTTTTAGTAAGAATATTCTATTTAATTTTTTAAGTTATAAACTAGCGACTCACACTCGCTTCGCCTAACGCGTACGTTTTAACGGTTAGTAATGAGTATGGAATAGAAGAATTTTTATTATATATACCTACATTATACATAGGTACAAAATAAACAGTTCTGAACTTTTCGATTTTACAGATGTTTTTTTTTTTGGGTTTTCACTATTTTTTATACTTAAACCACTCCTGTAACCATGACCCACATACCCACAATAAAACACAAAAAGAATGATTAAAATCGGTCCAGCCGTCTTTGAGTTTTAACGATGTTTGTTTGTAGCATAAACTATACAAGTTTATAGCTAACTATCTGCAATTCCGTGATTCTTGTCCTATTTTGGCAAATTTGACTGGACTACTACTTTTAACATGGGAAATAAACTCATTCAATTTTGATTCCAATTGATATGTTTTTTTATGTATGGAGAGTTGTAAGCTTCGAATAGTCATGCCTCTGTTTATCTAGAGATGGACCTGAGCAAAGCAAAGTTGTGTCGCTAGTACATAATAATAGTAAGGATATTAGAGTGGATGTTGATATATTTTTGCGGAAGAATTGAATTATACTTAGCTGTTTATGTAAACACTAGCGACTCTAGCTTACTTCCCAATACAAAGTTTCATCCTCATATTCACGTTCTTTAGGGATGATTTCCGGGATAAAAAGTATCTTATGTCCTTCCCAGAGTCTCAAACTATCTTCTGCAAAACTGTTGGACCTATTTAAATGAAATTTTGCATGGTGGTAACTTATACCCCCGGTCAGCATTTATAGAAATATACAATAGTTCTCGTGGGATGATTAAAAAACTATAGTAACTTATACAGCTTGGTACATAAAAACTACTAATTGGGTTTTAATGAAACTTTACAATATTATAGTTCATACATCAGAATAACAAATAGGCAATATGTACTTTTTATGCCACAAAAATGAACAGTTCCCGTGAAATAGATCTGTTTTTGTTTGTCTAGAGGCGAACCCGAGCGAAGCGATGGTGAGCCGCTAGTTTTATTATATTATTATATTATAAAACTAAGATTAAACTACACCTTGATATTATCTAAGCTAACATCATAATATTATTATTTCTTAACAGGAAAATACCATACAAGAGTATAATTTCCTATTGATATTACTTAAGTAATAAGAGTATTTTTTGAATATACATACATTACATACTATTATTGTGAAACTTTTTCAAACCTTGTGGCACACTTTGGTGATGATAATTATTTGAGAAACCTGAAATTATAATATATTCTTTATTTATAATATTTGACTGATGATTTTAATGAACTCGCAAATTAAAGATAAGATTAAGTAGTTCATTCACTGATATTTTTTGAAAAATCTTATTTAAATAGCCATTATTGTAGATATAGAGGCCGAATCTATAATTTTTAGAATTTCGCAGATTTTGATGAAATTTGATATGGTGATAGCTGATAATTCGGGTCAACACTTAGGATACTTTTTACTGCGGGAAAATGTGTCATCTCTGAGGAATCTATACTAACCTTAAAATGTAGAGACGAACCTGAACGGAGCGAGGATGAGTCCCTAGTATGTAATAACAATCTTGTAGGGCAATTTGTATGATAGATGTTGCTAAGTCCATAAAAATCACTGCTGGGATAGTTTTACTCGTGTATTCATTATATTTTTCTAGAGTTTTTTGATAGAATACGTGAGTAGAAATGTGATATCGTACGAGTTCAAAACAATAAATATTAATTTAAACTAAAACGCAATGCCATGAATGCGATTTCCTCTTTAACATGCAAATAATGTACCAACGATATCTTTTACAGTATCATGGCATTCACCTATATATCTATATATTAAAACGTATTAATTGAGCATCAAATACATTGACATAATATTTTATATGAGTAAGTATAATTTATTCATTTCCTTCCTTGTAAAATGATCTATCATTTTAATAAGCGATGAAAATTTTAGTCGGGTCATGATTTTTTAATTTAAATTTACAATTATTTTGTAACTGTTGAAAATTAAAATACAAATGAAAATGAAGTAAAATATTTCATTGAAATTTATATTGATTCATCCTTGAAGTCCTTTAAAAAAATATAAAAATCATATAAAGATATTGAGGAGTATACACAAAAACACATAACGTAGTACCTCCTCTCTTTTGAAGTGGATAAATGAAAAATGATCGAGATGTTAAGGAGCGAACATACAAACATATATTGCACATTATTATAATTATTGTTTATCTATCAACATATACTGTAGTGATGGATATAACTGTGCACACAACGTTTCATTAAATTAGGTCAAGTTCACATTTAACGACGTTATTGTTTGTATAAATGTAAGAATTTATTGTTGCTATAATTATAAATGCAACAGTGTATGTGTGACTGTTTTTTGCATTTTACGACTAAGTTTTAGAGCTCTAATTTTAATTTGTTTGGCCGAGTGTATATATTTTGTCCCGATGACCGACATGGGCTTCTCGTTTACACTTTGAAAAGAAAAAAATATCAATTACTGTAGAGTACTGAATACTGATGTAATTTTTATTATATTTATAACATACCGTAAAGATGGCATCCCATACCAAATGCTATGCCATCCCCCACCAAGAAGACCTAGGAGCACAGGAAGACTAAGAGAACAATCGGGAAGCTGGTATCCTACATCAAAATTTCCAGTATTCTCCAAACAATGCCATGATTACTCAGTGCTCATGTAGCCTAAATAATATAATTCCATAAAATCCTTTAATTCTCAAATCTGAACGCGAGAAAATGTTTTAATTTTTTTTTTATAAACGAAATAAAGATGTTGGTTATCAAGAAACGCGCGGTAGATGTGAGATATCTATCTTAATATTAGAATTCATAATTAATAAAATCCTATGACAAAATATGGAGTTTGATAAAGAAAAAATAGAGTTTCGTTAATGAAATCAACTTATGTTTGTAATTTTTTATTTATTTATTTTAGCGGTAGCGTATTATAAGGGGCGTCACGCCACGTTTGCCATCATACCACGAGTACATTTTACTGCCAAGGCGCGCCAATAGATGTCTCACATCAAAAGGCAAGGACAAAAAGTCTGTGATGTTCGTATACTTAAAAAAACCTGCAAACGTCAGGGAATACAAATTACAGTAAGCCACAATGGCAAACTGTATAGCTAGTATAGCTGGGGATGAAAGTATCAGTTGGAAAATGCGTTGACGTAATTCCATCTCCTTTGTTTCTACTTGCTATTTATTTTATATGCGTGGAGATTCGAGTTTTGTAGAGCTTGAGCTTGGGCTTAGTCCATAGATACGTACTATGTGTATATGTGTATAATGTATATGGACAAACATACGTTTGCATGATCAATACTCCGGGTATTGATCCGTGTACACAACATTCGAGCAACTCAAGAAGCTTATAACGTGGCTATACTGCCTCCATTGGCAAATTGACTTAAGAGAAAACAAAAATAATTGGGGAATTTATATGACTACGAAAGTTAGCCTCTAAATATTGCTTATACTATTATTCCTTGTCTATTAGCGATAACGGTTAAGAATGTCAGTATATGTAAGATCTCTGATTAGGTATCTACTTAAATTTCTAACGGTCTCTTTTCAGCAGAACTGTTTTTCGAGCCGGTGGTAGCTTCCTGACAGACTGACAGTGACAATGATGCTCTTAAATTAAATTGATGATTTAGAAGTGCTTGTATACATCTAATTGAAAGTTTATTTTTATTTCATTTCGATCTTTCTTGTAAGAGAGTAGCGATTTGTAATACTAAAAAGTGATCTAGGTTCTGAGTAGGTAAAGCCAAAGTTAAATAGTATTTTCGTATGTATTAAGCATATAAAATAAATGAAAAGAAGAATTAATAACTATTTCTGTACACGTAACTTCACTTTCGATGACTGCTTTGTTTACTGCACCTTGCATCTAAATGTATAACAGTGTTGCCAACAGAATGCAATGCAATTGAAGCAAATCTGTAAAATCGAGGTTTACGAAGGTCTGCTCGCACGTGAGTTTTTAGAAATAATATTTACAATGTACAAAAAATATTTGATTAATAAAAAAAGTAAGGCCTCGTACGTGCCTTTATTTCTCACCAGGAAAATCTGCGACACGTAAAATCAATGAGCGAATAAAAGGAGGTCATAATATGAAGTATTTTATATCAATTTATCTTCTCATAAGTACTACTAAGAATATTGTTTCTTGTTTAAAATTATCTTTATTATAAAAAATCGGTCAAGTGCTAGTCGAATTCACACATGAAGGGTTCCGTATAATAATAGATTTTTTTTATTTGCATGGCAGCATTTTTTTAATTCGCCATTTTGGTTTTCAAGACCCAACGGGATGCGAATGCACTGTTGACGCCCTCTGCCTCACCTAGGGGACATAGGAACATAAGTAAGTAAGTAATCTTGGTTTTTATTATTCGATGTTATACCGACAATAGAAATATACAATCTGCGCAAATTTCAACTCTCTACCTATAACGGTTCATTAGATACAGCCCTCTGACAGACGGACAAACGGACGGGCGGATAGCAAAGGTTTAGTAATAGGGTTCCGTTGGCACCTTCGGATACGGAACCCTTATATATGGACAAACAATCAAATGATAATTATAATGTGCAAAAATGTAATTGAATTAATTTTAAATTCTAAACTTAGCATCAATTACATGTTGAGTCATTCGCGTATTCAGTGTCGTAAAAAATACACTCTCTTTCGTCATCTTTATTTTACATGACTTTTCAATGTTTTTAGCAAAAATAAATGTTGAGTTGAATAATATTTCTGTTGATCCTTTCATATACCTACATAATTTTTCATAAATTTTTGTTTTCCGTTTTGCGCTCTCGTATGGTTACTTTATAAATAAAAAATATACCGACTTTAAATATAACTAGTACTCTTCCATTGCTCGAATTTTGACCACTAAAGCTACTAAGTAAAAAAAAAAAATAAGAAAATCAGCCGACAAACAGAGCAGAAAAACGTACTGAACTCTTTTGTCTTTGCCTAGTTATACATGTATGTATAGATTAATTTACCCTCAAAGTTGTATTTTACAAAAAAAATATACTGCATTTAAAATATAATAAGTTGACATTAAAATATTAATAGTTTAAATTAGTTCTTAAATGTAAAGAAATCTCCAAAAAAATCTTTTTGAAGTTCTCGGAAACAGCCAAATATATGGGCAGTCCACTGTGACTAACTAATATACTAATAAATTATATGTATGTATGTATCCAGCCCTTTTTAACGTCCCACTGCTGGGCACGGGCCTCCCTTCAGTACGAGGGGCATCAGGTCATAGTCCACCACGCTGGCCAAGTGCGGGTTGACGGACTTCACATGTCTTTTGAAACTTGTTAGGTTCTCTCAACATCGGGTGGTACCGGAGAAATCCGGCGCGGACCAAATGGCTTGGGTGGGGCCGCTCGTCTAGGCCTCGAGCCGAAGGCGTTGCGGCCACCGGTGGTGGGACCGCTTGGTCCCACAGCCGGATGATGGGTCCTGGTTGCGGGACTGTGGTCGCAGGCCCGCATCCGGCGGAGAGGTAGGCCGCGGCGGGAGAGGAGTGCCGGTATTTCGGTGTGCCGTTCTCCCTACCTTCCGCGGCCTAGACGGGGCCGCCACCGTTTGATGGCGGACGCGGTGGGGCTGCAGGGGAAGAGGAGTGTCGGTGTTTCGTTGCCGCTCTCCCTGTCCTCTGCAGCCGATTGGAGGTGGCCCACTTCGGTGGGCGAAGGTTAGGTATAATGGGGCTGCTCCGGGTACCTCTCTGACGTAGCAGAGTTGACTGTGGAGCAGCCCCATTGGTTTGGTGGTCTGCCTAGCGCTTAGGCAGACCTGCCGCCGGGGCGCCGTAGTAGTTATGCGCAAGCGATCCTGCGGCGTCCCACTAAGGCGGGGGGAAGGGATGTCGGGTTTTAGTGGGTAGTACCGGCTCTTCTAGCCGGTGAGCCCCACATCACCACCTGGGGGATCAGGTGGTATGCGTAAATGCATTTCCCGACGATAAAAAAAAAAAAAAGGTTCTCTCAACATGCATGTTTCCTCACGATGTTTTTCACCGTTAAGACAAGTGGTAATCATGTTGGAAATAATACGCACGTTAAAATATCAGAGTTACGAGACCCGGGATTTGAACTCGCTTCACTCGGTTTCCCAAGCGAGCGCGTTACCACTGGGCTACCACTGCCTCTAATAAATTAAGTAACATTATTTGGTAGCAATACGTAACCGCAGTGCACGTGACTCCCCGCTACTGAGTGCTAGCGAAAGTCTTACACTTACGCAAACCGCTCGCTTTTCCGCTAGTGAAGTGCTGAATTGTCGATATTTCTCCCATCTTTAAAATAAAGAAATAACAGCTTTAAAATAAAGTGAAAGACGAAAAATTGAATTGAAACTTTAATGGGGGGTGGCCAGATTGACGGTAACTTCGTATGGGGCTGACATCGGTCACCAGGATATTTATTATTTTTATTATGTAAACGTATGTTGTTGTTTTAACAAAGATAGCTTAAGGGTAATTTTTACGATTCTTCCACTGTTTTTAGAAATAAGCTATTAAATTATCATAAACAAATGCTTCTCTTTTAAATTGCTTTCAATCATAATTTATAATTTTATAGTGAATTGTGTAGGCACATATGCATATTAGGTTACTTATTATAGATATATTTTTGTAAATAAATCTGTAGAGTTCCACAGGCTACTTCTTACTACCGTGTCTGTAGGAAATTAGTTTATTGCAACAATTGCTTCGAAATACGCCTTAATCAAATGAGAAGATTAATTGCAATTTATTAAAGCAAAAATCTAAAAAATAACACTTAGGCCACTTTGGCCATCATCGATAAGCCAGTAATCGAGTACATCCCTATCAGGCGAGAGTCATACTATCACTCAGTTCCACACCCGGCGCGTTTCCAAACGGCTCGCGATCATTAATTTTGTCATTGCAGTTTGTTTAATTAGTGATGTGTGTGCAAAATGTGCCACATGTGATGCGCAGGTTTGTGTTATCGATAGCAGATGTCACTTTACTAGCATTTTAGTAACTAATAACTGATTTGTTTTAACGTTTAGTCTAGATTTCCCAGAAATGAGATATATTTCCGCAGTATCCTATTTGTATCCTGTTGACCCGGGTAACCAGCTATCATCATACCAAATTTCATCGAAATCTGTCCGGTGGTATTCTCGTAATGCGATCCCAGACAGACAGACAAAAATTCTAAGAACTATAGATTCGGCCTCTGTATCGATAATAATGATTATTTCAATAAAATTTTCAAAGAAATATTTAATGTACAGATTCGACTCCGAATTTATTACATAAGTATAATTATATTTAAAAATAAAGTAAATATCAAAATGATACGGTTGTGAACTTCCTGCTGTTTGAAGTTAAAAATATAGTGATAGAGTTTTCGTTTGTTTAAAATATAGGTCAAAATAACCTAAAATTTAGTTTATAATAGTTTTATTAGCCAAAGAGATATTTTTGACGATCTACAAAAGGAAGTTCTCAATTTTGGCTGTTTGTATGTTTAGATACATCATTCTTTGAAAAACATAAACTGTTTAAATACCTCGTATTTAATAAATAGGTTATAACTTTAAGAGGTTTTTTTTTTCAAGAAATTAAAATCGACCACAATATTTTTTAAGGTTTTTGTAAGTAATTTCGAAGTCGGTAAATTAATTAAACTTATAATTAGCACCATAATAAAATAAAATAGATTTTCCTATTACACAGACAAAGCCACATATCATAGCTTATATAACACCATTAGAAATATTTACGCGTTTAATTTAAAGTGTTGTTAAAGGATAATTTATTGTAATTTGTTTCCGTAACAACAGTACTGCGGTCAGACTTCTCTTCCTTGTGCGTGACCGGTATTGATAGGATATTAAGTACAATAGACTGACTGTACGACTGAGCGACTTTACATGATATCTACTGATTATAGGATAAATCATAAAATTATCCGTTACCCCGGTTAAAAAAAACTACTTTTTATCCCTATTTTTATCCGATTTTTATTTAAAATAACAAGCTCTTTTTAAAAAATATAACTTTTAATATACTTCTGCTTCAGTTTTGCTTCAGTACTTTAATTTATTCTACTTTTCTGATTAATTATTAATTCATAGAAATTGAAAAAAAAACATTAATCCATTTTGCTGGACACCTGCGTAGACAAACAAATTACAGCCTGTAGGCAGATGTTTATATTTTTTTAACGTTGGGAAATAAATTTAGGCCTGAATACATATAGGTGGTTATGTGGGACTCACCGGCAAAGCCAGTACTACCCACTAAAACCCAACGGAACCTTCCCCGTCTTAATGGGGCGTCGCAGGATCACTTACGCACTCAACCGACAACTCAAATACGCCCCGACGGTAGATTTGCCGAAGCACACTTCAACTACCATGGGGTAGCACCCACGGTCCACTCTGCTATTAGAAAAGTATCAGGAGCAACCCGCATGGAGGCATAGTTAACCTAACCTACCATAGACTTCGTTTGGACGAAAAAAAATATGAATCTCGACAACAGCGCTACCTACCATGTTCAACTATAGAACCACCGAGGTGACTCCATAAGTAGATACACAAACAAAAATTTCATCACGCACACCGGGATTTTATATACATACTTAAAGATATGGCAACTCGCGGTGTTTGTATCAACTGCAAAAAAACGATTTAAGTTTTTTTTAAACTATTTAAATTTACGGTTTTGGTTTTGTTTTGGTAATTATGCACATAGAGAAAGTGAATCATAAGTAGGTACATATCGCTTAAAAACTAACTTAAGAACACGTAAAAGTAAAACGAACAAAAAATATACCTACTCATCAATATATACTAATATTATAAACAGAAATTTGTTTTTTTGTTTGTAATGTATAAACGAAAAATTCCCTAAACCGGTTTATATGAAATTTGGTATGAAGATAGTTTGGGACCCTGGGCAGGATATAGGATAGTTTTTAACCCAGAAATCATCCTTTAAGGGGGTGAAAATCAATCATTTCTCAAGTAAGGGATATAAAACTCAGCATACCTAATATATGCACCATACCAGTATTATATATGCTAATATATCGTCTATCTATTTCATACTAACCGTTAAAACATACCTACGGACGATGGATGGATGGACGAACCCGAGCGAAGCGAGGGTCAGCCGCTAGCATATATTTTTAGTTACCTAATAGAAAGTCTTTTTTTTCTAGTGTCTAGAAAGTCGCGGGTTATGCTTATTAGATACACTGCCATTGAGTGCGTAAGTTTATATGTATGTGTGTTCGTTTGTTACGGCTGGTCGGATTTGGTCGACATTTGTTACAGAGATTGAGACCATGGAGTAACATAGCCTATGTTATGTTAGTAATCAAAGGGATATGCAATTTTTTAGCATCATTTTTTTTACCTTTACCAGTAATTAAACTTATAGCATAACTATGAATTATAAATATATTTCTTAGAATAAAGCAAGTCGCTAAATAAGTAACAAACCAAAGATATTTTGTTTGCTACGGTTGTTACGGTTTAGCGAATTCGTTTTATTCTTTAACAGACTTGTTACATAATCTAAGTTTTATTACTGGCGAAAGAAAAAAAAATTATGCCACCGGTCCATACAAAAGGTTGCATCCATCCTTTAACCATAGTATTTGTAAGCAGTTGTTTCTTTCACAAAAATTATATTATTTATAGATCAAAATTAAATATCAGTATTGTAAGCCCGAAAGCTACCATCGGCTCGGAAGGAGCCCTAAATTCTTAATCTACAATTGAAAATTCTCAATTTTTAATGGTTATATAAATCATAAAATTAGAATCTATAATACCTACCAGCTACATATTAGCAAAGACTATAGAATATGGGCTGAGCATGTTTTTATGATGAAAAATGATAAAAATATTATTTTAGTCCTGAGAGTCACTGAGAATTTTTTATGTGAGTTCTTCTCAGAATTAAGGTTTTTTTTCTTCTGTACATCTATATGTTGAATAAAATATTTTAAATATAAATAATATTTCGGTTCCTATAAAATCAATATTAGTTAATATTTTATTAGATTTACGCAAATATTTGAAATTTTAAATAAAACTATCTTTTCAGATTTTTTTCGGATCTAAAACATTAGTCTCTCCCATGACCATGATTGTTATAAAGCTTTCGAAACGTCGGGAACCAAAAAAAACAAAACAAATCCTCGAAAAAAACCCGAAAAGATAGTTTAATTTAAAATGTTCAATATTAGTTGTTAAATTATCGCCCTGATATTTGCCAAACTAGAAATACTGGGTCAGATCAACAGGTGCTTAATAAATAAATCGTTGTCCTTCAATCTATGTAGTTTAACCATTTACCACTATCCTTTCAATCTACATCGACGTTTGCAATCAAAAATCGATCGTATCGGTTGTCATGTAACTCCCGCAATTATTGACTTAACAAGAATCGAAGAACATGTGTAACCGGTCGGGTAATGTCAGCGTATCATCATACTAGCATTGCCCTTGCTTCGAATTGGTTCTAATAAACATTTTAAATTAATATGGTGAGTTATTATTTTCACTTATGTCAATATCGCACTTATGCAGCCTTAAAATCTTAATAAATATCCCTATACTGAATAAATATCATTTTTGTATTGTTTGAAATGATTTTGTAATTTGTGTGTAGGCGCTGTCTCTTTAATTAACAATTATTATTATGTAATGAACCTTTGAAACGTTTTTGTCTCTCCCGTGCCTATATAATTGTTGTAAAGCATTCAAAACGTTGGGAACTATAAATCTAAATAAATCCGCGAAAAAATCAGAAAAGATACTTTTATTTAAAATGTCAATTATCCGCGTAAATCTAAGAAACTATTAAATATCCCTATCATAAGTCTAGGGCAAAAACCAAATATCTGTTACATCAGTCTCATCTCATTTCATTCAGCCCTGTTTTAACGTCCCACACAAGCACAGGCCTTCTAGGAAAGGGAGTGATTCACGATAAATTTTCATATGTGGTTTCAATGAAGCAAGGACAGATTGCATTCTGAAACGTGTATAGGCTACCTTTATATCCTTCTCTTTTACCATTCGAGCAAAGTGCAAAAACTAATGATAAATTAAGGTATAAGTACTTTAAGTCGACGCAACAACAATATTTACATCAGACATTACGTTACGATGCTGACGAAAGTGACCGCTCATGTTTCATTCTTGGCAATATTTCAAGCAATTGTGAATGGTTTGAAAAAATATATCATCTGTCATTAATGACAACACTGTGGGTTTAGTGGAAGTACGAGTATATCTGTTTCAATTATTAGACGTCGCGAATTCAAGTAAGTTGTCATTTTTATGTAATGCTAGTTTTTGTCTGTGATTTTTGTTTAAATTCCAACAGCGAATAAAACCCTCACTCTGTGTATATCTTATATTATAATTTCAATACCCTATAATAATGGCTATCCCATAAAAAATCGATGTATCCAACTAAATTTTTTTGATTGAACTTGCCATCTTCAATTCCTATTCCACTTCATAAAAAAGGAGGTTCTCAATCCGAACGCACTGCTACAAAAGTCGAGGTGGCTAAAAATTAATGAAGTACGTAAGAACGACACGATTTTTTTAATTTATATCATACTTCATCATCGCATGGATATTATTTATAATCATAATGGATACATAATTATGAATTAGTATACATTAAAAAAAAGTCTCGATGAGTGTCTTTTGTCAGTTTTTAGGACTTTCAGAACTATTGTTAGACTCATCACGACGTTTAGTAAATAAAAGTATTCATATAACAAAATTGTAACTGAGTCGTATCTGTACATTAAATATTTTTTGGAAAATCTTATTGAAATAGTCGTTATTATCGATACAGGCGCCGAATATAAAGTTTTTAGAATTTTTGTCTGTCTGTCTGGGAACGCATCACGAGAAAATCACTGGACATGTTCATGTTTGGTAAGGTGATAGCTGATTAACATATAGGATACTTTTTACTGCGGGAAAATATATCATCTCTGAGAAATCTATACTAAACGTTAAAACGTAACTAGTGACGTACCCGAGCATAGCGAGATTGAGTCACTAGTTGTAAATAAAATATTTAGAATTTGAATTTAAATGGAGAATATCGATCGTATTCTGCCAGAAAAGGAATGGCACTTTAAGGTCGTTCTTTAAATGTAACATATATATATTTTCACGTAACCTTGAACTAAAACCTTGTATTAGATAGTGAAGAAAAGTTTTTGTCCTGAATTCTAGTAAACATCAGCGTTAAATGGATTTTGGCGGATTGAGCTTCCGCATTTATATTTAGACTCTTAATTTTCTTCGCATCAAAGTTAATTATCCATAGAAAAACAGTTTTGTTGAATAGTAAGGTATTTACTAGTTCTGCGCACGTCGGTGGAAGTAGCGGGTTCGATTATATGAGGCGAAGGTTTGTATTGACCATATAAGTTTGTTTTGAGCCAGAGTGGCCGCAAAGGGGGGCTGCCAGTCATTAAAGATTTTTTGTTACATTTATACATTCATGGCATATATTCATCATTTATATATCAAATTAAAGCTATTTTTTTCTGTGCATGATAAAATACCTCTATCTATGTAAAAGTGGCCGCAAAAGAAAGAAAAACAGGAAAAATATAATATTATATGTCATTTGTCAGATAATAACAACGGTTACCATGGCAATAAACAGTAACTAACGCGCTAACTCTCTTTCACTTTAATCTATTTATCTTTGCCAAGATTCTATTTTTGTACAAAGTGTTATTTTTAACGTGTACTTACTATCTATACAATATACATATAATAAAATTCTGAGTCACATCCTACATTAAATATTTTTTGAAAAATCTTATTGAAATAGTCATTATTATGGATACATAGGCAGAATCTATAGTTTTTAGAATTTTTGTCTGTCTGTTTATCTGGAAACGCATACGTTTCACACACGTTTGTCTCTAGTTACATTAAAACATAACTCCGGAGTCGCTAGTGTTGTTATAAATTTTGTATTTATAGGCAATAAATATTTTTTAAATAAAATACGAACTGTACAATAATAATGAAGGAAGAAGAATGAGTATCTTGTCGTCGCTTTAAGTATATTTTCGTTAATCGAATTATGATGTATCTACATGGCGCTCTATTAGAACGTTTATTCCGCCAAAATTACGTACAAGTGATGTACGCGTTGAATAGTGGCTAGAATGCTAGCTTATTCGCCTGCTAAATGGTAATGGCGATACAGTATCGCCGATACTTTGGACGAAAAGTGAGCCGACTCTTCTGTCACCAGTAGAGGCGATGAGATGAGGTGTTATGTCTTAACAAATAAATATATTTATATTAAACATTAATATAAACAGCATTACACGTACTTACTTTTCCAAATAAACACTTTTGTTATGCTTCAATTGTATTAAGAGATTTAAATTGATTTAATACGGGGTATTTAAGGCGTATTTTCACAGTTGATTGATTTCCGCAGTTCGGCTACTTCGTTGCTAATCAATGAAATTGTCTATAAATTGCACAGTCATTGACATTAATGTTAAACAAGCAATCTCGATGGAATTTCCCATCACCAATATAAACAGAAGCTCAATCATCATTTTCCTTATATAATTTTAACAATTGAAAATCATACAATCTTTCATCCCCTATTTTACCCCTGGGGGATGTACATATATGGGGTGAAATTTTCGAAAATCATTCCTTAGTACCTTCATCGTATCGTAACTTTTATGTATCGAGACTTAGCGGGCGTGGATAAACTGTCGTTCTAAAATCGTTGAAGAATAAAAAAATAAAAAATGTATGAAAAGATTTGTATGTTACTATTAGTCCGGTCAAGTTAGCCCGAAAAATAGGGGTACCCTTGCATGAATTCCCAAGCAGCTGAAAATTTACATGAACGTTAGGGTTGCCATTACGATGAAATTGTGAAAAGTCCCCGTCGATCCCATGTGTGCAAAAAAATTTAATATTAATTCTCCATAATGTGCACACGTTTCCACACCACCTATGAGGTAGTGCACAACAGGATCTCAAAAAACGTTCAAAAAGCTTCTACCGCTAAATTAAAAAATAATAATTCAAAGAACGTTTGTGTGCTAAAGATTATTATACAATTAATGATTTTATAGAAGATGGCACACCTTAGGAATGAAATGATCGCCTCCAGGCTACTTCAACTTGATAGAAATATTGTAAATTATAATTTAACTTTATAAAAAAAGGTAATGAAATATGTAATAATAGTCCCGCTCAGTTTCTTTCGCCAGTTCTTCTCAGGTCTGAAGCTTCTTCTTTCCGAACTTGGTAGTAGACTCATGACGTTCAGTAAAAAATTGTAATAATTTAATGCTGAATAAAATATTATGTAATAAAATATGTATTTAGACAATTTATTAATAGAAAATATTAAATCTTTAATAATTTCATTAAAATAATTTGTTTCCTAAGACATTGCTCACAGCAGATAATAAGGCGTTAGTTTTTTTTTTTTCATTTTTAATTTCCACTTTGACAAGCACACTTGACCACAAAACCACATCAAAACTATTGGAATGTAGAAAATATGACTTTAAACCAATAATATCGTAGAACACAGAGTCGATTCTTGCTTGTGACAAATGTTAAAATCAACAAATGTTACTTAAAGAAAAACTATAAATACTCTAGCTAATACAACTGTATCGTAGTGAAAACAGTTGGCTCAACAAACGGGAAATTACATCGTCTCTAGTATATTTAGAATCCTCAATGGCGGCGGCAATTTCATTAACGGTTTAGAGGTCATTAGTACATAATCTTGTTGTCTTCCTTTGTTTGTTAATAGTTTGTAGAAATTATAACCACTAGTGTTGTCTTTGTTCATTAATTAATTCTCCATTTCCTCTGTTCTCTCTGCCTTCTGCAAAGTTTATAAAGAAAATGATGTAGGTATAATGAAAAAACTTTTTTTAGATATTCATTTTATTCGTACCTTGTAACAAAAGTGGTACACTGACTTTAAAAACATTTTAAAATAATTAATTAATCGTTCCACAATTGGCGGTGGATTTTAATGTAATGTGGATCGGTATAGCCTTTCAATAAAAAAACAAAAAGTCGATCGAGAAGATACCGTTAGAAATACAGAAAAAAATACCTACAAACAAAAAAACGTTTGTGTACTTATGTACGCACGTAAGAAGTTATACTTCTTTGGCGTAACAGAGCAAAAATAACTAAATATCTCATCCCGTATGTCATAAACCTCTGTTTGTAAAAGGAATGCAGCTAACTTCATCATGTCGCTTTCAGCTAACTGCATCATGTCGCTTTTGCTGTTGGTGTGCGCGCGCATCGTAAAAATTTTACTTTCATATTTATTTTCCGAATGTGCCAAAAAAGTATAACTTAGAAAAATACAGACAAAAAAATCCTCTGGTAGAGTCTCCCGTGCGAGCAAGGCATGATTGCGAGTACAACATTATTGTTGCATTTGGCCATACAAACCTATTGACTAAAATACACAAGTTTCATCAACAGGTTATGTACATCGTTACTTAAGAAAGTACCTTGACACAATATGTACTCGTAGATAGTTGATTGTTACTTGATTGACAACTGCGTGGACTGCCCTCGCTTCGAACAGGTCCTAAATACAGTTCGCATATAATGCCTTTTTAATCAGTACATATGTTAAAATGCTAGCTATTGCCCGCAGTGTCGCTCGTGTATTATATTTATGAACCACCTGTAATAAGAATTGTCATAATAAAAGGTACACAGACTATAAAAACATTACTTAAAAGAAAATCATTTTTCTTATAATGATTACCGTAAATGTACCCTAATAAATCTATAGTTAAATATACATACATACAGAATCTATGTCAGAATCTAGTCGGTTTCTTGATCGTAGTTTTTTTTTATTATAAAAAAACTACGTTTAAAAACCAACTTCAAAAATTTTACTTTTTAGTGTCTGTAATAGGTTGTTTTGTAGGCAACAATGTAATCATCTATACTATAATAAAAGAGTAGAGGTCGAATGTCTGTACATAGCAAAAAAATGCTAAAAACCGAGTCAGGGGGATGTAAGAAGACAAATAGAACAAATCCAGATTTTTTTCATTTTTTTTGTTTCTCTGTTTGTCTGTTTGTCTGTTTGTACGGGCTAATCTCCGAATCTATTAGACCGATTTAAATGAAATTTTGCATGGTGGTACCTTATATCCCCGGGCAACAACTTAGATACTTTTTATCCCGGAAAGTTAAATAGTTCCCGTGGGATACTTAAAAAACTATAGTAACTTATACAGCTTAGTAGGGGAGGGGGGGGGGCATAGTAGGGTACTTAACGTTTAAACATTCCTAAAACCTAAAATAATGTGATTAAATTAAAAGTTTTAACTCAGAATCATAGCTTAATTCATTGCGAATGCCTATGGATACATTTATGTTGATAACGTAATTACTCTACGAGATGTAAATACTTAAATGAAAAAAGGCATTTGACCCGCTATGCCCCGTGCATAGGGGTAAAGTGGGGTCCCCTATGGGGCATTGTGGGGTGGTCATAATAAGGAACGAAAAACAACTTCCAAACGAAATAGTTTTATTTCTTAGCAACATAACGACAGTTTAAACTAAAAATACAAATAACAACAACACTAGCATAACAAATTTACTACAAAAACTTCTCTTTATTATTATTTTTCTAAGTTAAAGAAATCAGAGATCACACAAAAAACTTTAAAACGTTTCTTTAAACTTTTATAAAACTTAAATAAAAAAAAGGACATACAGAACTTTGGTTCAGTTAAGGAACGAATTGCGATTAGTTATAAACATCTCCTTTAAAACTTCAATCAAGATAACAAAAAATAAACGTAACTATTTAACTAATAAACTAACTTAAATATAAAAAAAAGGACATACAGAACTTTGGTTCAGTTAAGTAACGAATTGCGGTTAGTTATACACATCTCCTTTAAAACTTCAATCACGATAACAAAAAAAAACGTAACTATTTAACTAATAAACTAACTTAAATATAAAAAAGGACATACAGAACTTTTGTTCAGATAAGTAACGAATTGCGGTTAGTTATACACATCTCCTTTAAAATTTCAATCAAGATAACAAAAAATAACGTACTATTTAACTAATAAACTAACTTAAATATAAAAAAAGGACAAACAGAACTTTGGTTCAGTTAAGTAACGAATTGCGGTTAGTTATACACATCTCCTTTAAAACTTCAATCAAGATAACAAAAATAAACGTAACTTTTCGTATATATCTTTAAAACTTACAAAATAACATTTTGGCTTCAAATAAACGTTTTTAATCATTTTAAGCTGTAACAAAATTAGTTTTCAATGCACAACGCACATAAATGAGTAGCCTCTTCATCTTTTTCATCCTCTCCAGCACAAGAGTATTGTGCCCATCGAGAACATTTTAGACAACGTATCCATCCCTCGGTTGACTCTGACCACAAGTAACCACAATAGATGCATTCAGCATCTTCAGCATCAGCATCTTCTTCTGCAGAGCTTTTGCTGCCTTTCTTTTTTAACACCTTTCTCTTCTTCTGTTTGATGGATTTCAATTTCAAATCTTTAGCTACCCTCTTTTTCTGTTCTTTTAGTTCTGCGGTCTTTTTTATGGCTAGAAGCTCGTTTTTGTACGGTGATTCTGTGATGATTGCTGTTTTCCCTCGTTGCTTACTAACTCTTTTGCTTGTTCTGTTCTCCTTAGGCACTGGCATTATTTGTTCTGGAGTTGTTGCAAAATTCGAGGACCTATCGACCATCCAAGAACAACCAGGTTGTGGAGAAGGTTGCTTAGGCGGGATTTGTATATTCCTGCCCTGTTGTCGTATTTGCGATGGTGGTGTCTTGTTATCGGTCAAAATTTCTTGGAGTGGTTGTCTGGGTGGGGTCTTGACACCAGGGTCACCTTCTGGAGTTTCTAGTCTCATTGGAGTGTTGTCTCTCTGCGAAATGGCTTCGGTAACTAAAGGCACCTTAGTAGGTTCAGGATTGTCAGTAGTGTCCGCGGGTGCAAAATCTACGTCAGTGAAAACATCCTTGTTGATAGGCCATATACCTGTAGTTCTGAATGCATTAATAGCAGTCGTCATTGTTGCTGCAGATACAAAAGCTTTTCCGAATAGTCCAGCTGTCTGAAACTGTGTCACCACACGTCCGGGATGGCTTCGCAACCAATTCTTTATTTCGCTGGAATAATATGTGCTTATAGGTTTCATGAACCCAACATCCAGTGGTTGGAGTCGGTGTGTGCAGTGAGGTGGAAAACACAATAAAATAACACCATTTTCGCGAGCCAAATCAATGACCTCCACAGATTTAACATGTGCTGCATGACCATCTAGCAATAAAAGTGCTGGATTATCTTTGGTGGAATGCGACCACTCAATGAACCTCTTTAGCCAGAGGACAAACAAGGGACCCTGGATCCACCCAGATTCGTGACATTCTCCCCAAGATCCAGCTGGTGCCCCGTCAAGCAACTCCGGTTTCATACGCTTTCTTGGAAATATGAACATTGGCGGCATATAGTTGCCAACTGCGCTGAAGCAGAGAATTGTGGTCATTAGTTTTCCCCTTTCTGCGGAGGTCAGTGTTCCTACCTGCCTCTTGCCACAAGTAGCAAGGATTTTTGATTGACTTTTGGGCACTGTGGACACACCTGTCTCATCAACATTAAAAATTCTTTGTGGAGTAAGCTTATGGTCATCGTAAACCTTTTCTAAAAGTTGAAAAAACCTTTCAACAGCTACTTTATTGAAACCCATAGCTCTAGCTGCTGATGTTGGTTCAGGTTTTCTGTAGCTAATATCTGGATGCCTTTTAAGGAATCCTTTTAACCAATCTATACCAGCCAAACCACTCTCTAAATCAAATTTATGAGGAATTCCATTTTTTTGAGCCACTTCAAATGCAAGTTTGCGCAGATCACGTGAAGTCAGTCCATGAAACCGTGCTTCCATCAGTTTTATGTAATCAATTAGATCTCTCTCTTGATCGGGAGAAAACACGCTTTGGAAATGGCCCAATTTCTTTTGAAAGATGCTGTCGTCTGGATTGCCCCGATATTTAGAAACATAACGTTCTAATGTTGTTTGTGGAACGTTGTGTATATTTGCTGCTTTTCTGTAGCCCATTTCTCCGGACACAACACTGTGTACAGCTTGTTTCATAGCTTCCACAGACCATGAATGCTGTTCAGTCTTCCTCTTGTATGTGCGGACCATGTTGGCTAAAAACGTAAAAAAATAAATATATTACAACTTAGAAGTCTTTAAAACGGAGCAAAGTGGGACACTTTTCTATAATAAAAAAAAGTGCCCCACTTTGCCCCAGGCACCAAACCCTACTATGCCCCACCGGCTCGTTCAAAATTAAACACAAACTGACGGCATCTTACCTTTGATTCAATGACCTTGTGCTTGTTGATTAAGAAATCCGGAAGGGAACTGATTCATAATAAACTATAACACACCACAGTACACACGTACGTTTAAGAAAGAATTGCTGTTCAATTTCCCTATTTTTTTTAAGAAAAACACTGTTTTTGATATTTTTGCTTACATCACACAAACGCGTACCGAAATGGCGTGGCTTGCATATGGAGGTCACGCGCCGACTAACGACCAATCAAATCGAGCCATTTGACAGTTTGCACAGCGTTTGTTTTGAGCTGTGTAAGGCTCGCCCCGCTATGCCCCGTGGCCCCGCTATGCCCCCCCCCCCCTCCCCTACACAACAACTTATGCACCTAATTTAGTAAAATTTGGCATGCTGAATGCTGATACCTTATATTGCCGGTCAAACAACAGGTTACTTTTCATTCCAGAAAAATGAACGGTTTCCGTGGGATAGATCTGTTTTTGTTTGTTTGTAACGTATTATGTACACAATATGGACCCCGAAACAATAGTTATTAAAAGTTTTGTCTGTTTGCCTGTATATCTGTTTGTCAGTTTGTCTGTTTGTATGTTTATACGGGATAATCTCCGAAACTGTTAGACCGATTTAAATGAAATTTTGCATAGTGATACCTTATATCCCCGATCAATATCTTAGATACTTTTCATCCCAGAAATTAAAGAGTTCCCGTGGATAGTTAAAAAACTATAGTATCTTATACAGCTTAGTACACAACAACTTATGCAACTAATTTAATAAAATTTAAAATTCTGTTACCTTATATTGCCGGTCAAACAACAGGTTACTTTTTATCCCGGAAAAATGAACGGTTCCCGTGGGAACTAATAGATCTCTATTAGTGTTTTTCTAGACGCGAACCCGAGCGAAGCGAGGGTGAGCCGCTAGTCTATACATATAATAAAATTGTAACCAAGCCGAATCTGTACATTAAATATTTTTTGGAAAATCTTATTGAAATAAACAATATTATCGATACAGAGGACGAATCTATAGTTTTTAGAATTTTTGTCTGTCTGTCTGTCTGTATGTCTGTCTGTCTGTTACCGCATTATAGAAAAACCACTGGTGGGATTTTGACGAAATTTGGTATGATGAAAGCTGGTTATCCGGGTCAACATATAGGATACTTTTTACCGCGGGAAAATATCTCATTTCTTAGAAAAAATACAAAAACTGCAATGTAAGAGTATACTAATATGTAAAACTTAAGAATTTGGTTTTTGGTCATCTGAACGCGGGCGGAGCCGCGGGCATTGCTAGTTAAATAAATAAATGGCAACTGGTCAAAACATCTTATCTTGTTTTATAAAACTAAATATAATAAATAACTAATATTTATGGCACTTTTTATTAAAGAACGGTAGTCCAAATATAATCCTTTTCGGTTAGCATAAATGTACAACTTTTTATAAAACGTACAAACTACGGTGCAAACTATAAATAAAATTAAAAACAACAACGAACTAAAAACAGTTCGTTGAAAAACAATAAAACATGCGTAAGCTGGATTCATTGGGTTTCAACTGCTGTTTAGTATAATATAACATTCTATTTTATTGATCAATATACATATTATTATTATAGAATTACATATATTGTATGGTAGCACAAATAAATATTTTTATGCATAAATAATAAATAATAATAAGGAACCCTAAGGGTCGGGTAGTAAGGTACGAGTCTGACCAATTTATTATTAATTTTAAATTTTATTTTATGAACCAAAATACGATCTTTACTTTTTAATCATAAAAAGTGACATCTTAGAAGTTATTATTATTATTCTAAGTGTTTTGTAATTATGCCATTATTCTTTCAAATAAATAAAGAAACAAATAAATGATCCATAATAAACTATATACCTCATAAAAACGTAAATGGTTATAGTTAACTGTTAACGGCATCGTTAAAAGACAGTTACCAAGATAGTTAAAGGAAAAATTCCCGTATTCTATAAATAAACGCTAGTTACGTTAATACAAGTTTTTCTTAGCGATTTCTCGTTACATCAGCGCATTTTTGTCTCCACAGGTTATTTAAACATAACTTATGTTATAATTTCTTACGCGACACTGCTCACATTCGTCAATAAAACATCGCTAATGCTACTCAACGGTAGGTATTTAGTATTTATAAAGATTATCTGGGACAAACAAACTAAGCAAGAAAACCTGTTTACAATTAGGTATAGTGTAGAATAAAATGCAGTCAAAAATAATTATAATAAACACAGTCACTCTTCATGAATCCTAATAATATTATAAATGTGAAAGTTTGTGAGTATGTATAGATGTATGGATGTATGGACGTTTGTTGCTCTTTCACTCAAAAACTACTAAAAGGATTTTAATGAAACTTTACAATAATATAGCTCACACATTAGAATAACACATAGGCTTTTTATCGAGGAAAAATATACGGTTCCCGTGGGATAGATTTGTTTTTGTTTTTCGAGCGAACCCGAGCGAAGCGATGGTAAGCCGCTAGTTATTTATATTAGTTTAAATTCTACTTGACCGTTGACAGCAATTGAGAAACCAAATTGTTTTTCGTATAAGTAGCTAGGAGTAAGATATCTTCAGGCCTTTCACTTTAAAAGTGTAATGATGTGATAGAAAAATAAATAAGAAAACTGAATCAAAATTGGAGAAAATAGCAATCTATATTGTATAAAAAGTGTTGTACTGTTTGTTTGAAACATTCAATTTAACAACAACATTGTTCTTTTGGACAATTCTTAATAACGTACACCGCAAAAGTTTATTACATGATGAGAACCGCATTATGTACGTAGTACATATATACTGGTACGTGTATAGTATATATGTTTACCATTTTTACCTGAACAAAGCCAGGGTAAGCCGCTAGTTTCAAATATATTTTCCCGCAAGAATCAAACTCATATCTTATCATTTACGATTTTGCACTAGATCCTCAATGTTATGTAAGTGTAGGTTAATTGAAGCCACCTAGTTACATGCGGGAGGTCACCCTTTATGGATAATTATGCATTACTATTTATTCAAGAACGTTTTGCCAGATAAAGATAAACAAACATTTCAAGTGTCATGACAAACTAGTTGCTAGGTCGTCTGTTACAATAAACTAATGGAACACGTGACTATGTTCGATAAATCACTCAAAAAAAGTTAAAATTTGTTACTTCATCACACTAATAGTCCAAAGGGTAGGATATTTTATATTTAAGATTAACATATAGGGTACTTTATATCAACGTAATTATCTAGTGAGGGAAATTTCGGAATAAATATTATAAAATAATTTATGAAAATAGCAAACAAAGATTGCGTAAAAAACGAACTAAAAATATGAGAACAAGTTGACGAAGAAACACAGTATTATGCTGTCGGAGACAACAATATAAGTAGCAAGATTCGCAGCAATTACTTTACTCATTTTTAGATTAAAAAATATGTTTAGTTCCTATATTTACTATATGTATATTATGAAAGTTCTTTGATTTATCTATGTTTTTTTTTGGGTCTAAAACACATTTTTTGTTTTATGTCTTTCCTAGTACCTACTTGAAATTAACCAAAATTTTTCACCTTTTGCAAAAATGTTCCAGAGCTTATTTGATTACCTTGTTATAACATTATTCAGTTCTCATTTTTGTTTGACTACAAATTAGTTACGTGTTACATAGACTTGTACTTTGGCGTAAAAATAAAAACACTCAATCGTTTTATACTCTTTAGATTTAACTATTTATTAATATTTACAAGGCGCGTGTACATTAGACTCTCAAATTTTGACATTTTGTGGGAACCAAAATGTTAACTTTACTTTCTTAATACTTTCTTAGATTTACGCGAATATTTAACATTTTAAATAAAACCAACTTATCGGATGATGTTTGGTTCTCGATGTTTCGAGTGAGTTTACAGCAATCATGGTCACGGGAGAGACTAATAAATTAAGAGCCCGTGAACGCCAGACCTTCGTCATTTTATAAAGGCTGAAAGTTTGTCAGCGTATGCTCCCAACACAGATAAGAACGATGGACCATTATGAAGTTCAGGCTATGGTGGCTTTGGCAGGTACACGGTACAAAAGGTGTGTAAAATACCGATCTAAATTCGTCAAATAATAAAGTGTGGTTTTTTAGTATTACCTTCAAAATGTTATTAAAAATCACGTCATTCAATGCCAGATACTTAACATCGTGGCAAACGCTTGCCAGACACCCTTTTCATGAAATCATAATTCTACTTACGTTATAGTATAAAACCTGATTTTTATATATAATACTTGGGTAATAATTAGATGATGTCTCCTCATTATCCAGACATTTTTGATAGTTCCAACCCCTTGCCAGACAAGCATGTAAATGTTAAAAAGAGATTCGTGACTCGAATGACTGAACACTGTTTAGAATGTATGTGGATAGTTTTTTTTTCAATAATCTCCCGCGATAAAAAGTAGCCAATGTCACTCTCCAGCTCTCCAACTATCTCCATACAAAAAATCACGCCAATCCGTCATTCCATTTCGAATTGAAAGAAGGACAAACAAACAAACAAACAAACAAACAAACAAACAAACAAACAAACAAACAAACAAACAAACAAACAAACAAACAAACAAACAAACAAACAAACAAACAAACAAACAAACAAACAAACAAACAAACAAACAAACAAACAAACAAACACGCTTTCACATTTATAATATTAGTATGGATTACTAGTTTTTGTTTCGCTTGTGTAATTAGCAGGGCGGGGTGTAGGAGTAATTTATGTCCGTTCCCAGGATGTAATCTATGTACTTGCCAAATTTTATCGAAATCTGTTCAGCGATTTTCGCGTAAAAAGTCAAGAGGTAATCAGACACAGTTACTTTTACATTTATTATTTTAGTATCGATAAGAATCTATACAGTTATATATTTTTTAAATTGTGAGTGAGTAAATCTCTTATCGTTTAGTACCTCACGTCTTACATTACGTCAAAAACGCGGAAACGGCTTTTAAAAGAACAAATCAATTTATATGATTTAATAGTATTGTAATATTAATTGTATTTTTTCTAAATATAAATTGCTTAAGTGTATTGATTTCCTTATAGATTCTAAATTAGACTTTTTTATAGATTTTTTGTTGAAAATATTGTTTTTTTACGTCAAGTAACGATGACGAAATGTTTACTGTAAAATCTATCTATCTATATAAATAAAAATCAATTGCCAAATGTACGTAAGCGAACTATTTCAGAACAGCTGCACCTATTTGGCTAATTCTTTTATTGTTTTGTTTGTAATTGTCTGGACAAGGTTTGGGTGAAAAAAATATTTGAAAAATTGTACGGAAAAGTAAAAAAAGCGTTAAAAAATGAAACAGTAAGTTGACAGATTGAGTTTAGTTGTTCAGGTTCTTCATCATGTTCATGACAAAAATATTTAAAAAAGAAATTGACAGTATTGTCAAAATGTTAGATAGTTATATTTATCCATATCTATATACTAATATTACTTATAAAGAGGTAAAGTTTGTAAGTTTGTGAGGTTGTAGAGGATAATTCGTGGATCTACTGAACCGATTTTAATGTTTGGTAAAAAGATAGTTTATGACCTTGGGAAAGACATAGGATACTTTTTATTCCGGTAATCATTCCTTAAGGAGGTGAAAATGGGGATGACACTTTGTATTGGGAAGTAAACTATTTTATTATTATTATTTTATTACATATCTATATAGTACCTTCTTTTCGTTTGTTTGTCAACCGCTTTTCTTTTTTTGTTTAGTAGCTATTGACGAGCTTTAGTGTTATCAGTAAAAAAAATTTGAAAACAGTTTTTTGTATACATAGGTAAATTCTATTCATATAGGTTTTCGTCCAATTTTGAATTATGGTTGATTTTCTCATATGATGCTAGACGCAATCTAGTAAATGTACATGAAAGCGGTAATAACATCTATATGTAAATTTGTCAAGAACAACACACATGTCGTATTATAGAACGTGGTATTTATATTACGTTTCAAATAAATAAACAAATATCTACGCAATTCTCATAAATAAAATTTATGTGCTCGTGCCTGACTGATTTTAAACTAGATAACTACTTTATGTATATACATATTCGTGTTACATACGTACGTACTTAAATCTATATATATAAAAATCAACTGCCGTCCGTTAGTCTCTCTAAAACTCAAAAACGGCTGGACCGATTTTATTAATTCTTTTTTTGTTTTGTTGGGGGTGTGTCAGGGGTGACTTAGGTATAAAAAAATAGGAATTACCTTTTCAGAAATATTTTCCTTTTTTTTATTCAGTACTATTTATTTTGTACCTATGTATATAATATAATACACTCTTATGTTCTCTATATCTATTCCATACTAACCGCTAAAATGTACCGGGATGAACCCGAGCGAAGCGAGAGTGACTCGCTAGCTGTTTTATAATCGTCGTAACATTTCCAATAATACCGAATTAATAGGAAGTCGAACCAAAAAATTGGTAAATATCCCATATAATAATCATATCTAATGAACAAAGTCTGTTATCATAAAAGCTTAAATACTTGTAAGTTTGTGTGTATAAATTTATACACTGAAACTTCATCAACTGTGGACCGATTTTCATGACTTTTTAGGATTCCGTAGCCAGTACTGTTAAAATAGAACCCTTATAATTCCGCTATGTATGTGTCCGTCTGCTCGTTTGTCCATACGTCATAACAATTTTAATTGACTTATACTTACTTGAGCTATAATGCTGAGATTTGATATTCAATAATTAAGTTTTGAAAAAACTCTATTCTCTTGATTCACGTATTTTATTATTTAGGTTTTGCATAGACGAGTACTTTTACATAGAAGTTACGTTAGCTTATTGTAGAGGATTCCTTAATCCTTACTTTAACTAAAAGGGTTCTATTATTCTAGGGAAAACTTCTAACCTGTCAGAAACTGCCGAGCCACAGGTGGTTAACAATTGATTTCATAGAAATTAACCGCGAGGTGAGTGTTATATTATATAGTAGGTATGATGTTCTCCTGACCGATATCGGCCACGGCGGCCAATCTCATTGAGAGTAGCCAACTGCGCAGGAGATATTATAGTACATAAGTGTACGCGCAGACACAACGTGCACTCTCTATTCCTGTCACTCTCATACTCTGGTGGGACGACCGCTCGACATGACCGGTGAGAGTTAAGGCGCAGGACCGACGGCTTTACGTGCTCTCCGAGGCACGATAGTAGGTATAGTGGAAATACAAGTATAGTAGGTATAATGTATAGACTAATACAATAGATTTCGAAATAAGAATATCTTATTACTGCAATTATGGAAAACTAATCGTGATAAATTAACTCATTGCAAAGTGGATTATTAACTGTTTGTTTGTAGTTTGTACACGTGTGTTCTGTATTTTGTTTACGTCATATTGTTTTTTTTTTAATTCCTTATTAATTTATCATAAGTTAAACGTCAGTTATTTTAAATTTTTTAATTATGTAATTTGAAATTTAAATCTATATAAGTGTACAAACATTGGTAAATACAACACAGTTCAGTACCTTTTTCTTCTCTGTTTGTCAAACGATTTTAAATTTTTTTTTGTTTATTGACGAGTTTTAGTGATGAGTGAAAAAAAATTGGACAAGTTCATATCTGACTCGCAAACCGAGGGTACCGTAGCATCAAACATTAAAACAAGTTTATTATCACAAAAAAAATGTGCCGTAACTACGGTTTTCGGATTTTTCCCTTATAAGTCATTGCTTCTTGCCAAATTTCATGATTCTAGGTCAACGGGAAGTACCTACCCTATAGGTTTTGATTCCCTTGCGAATGTCAAAATATGCTGCATGATGACGGCGCATGATGATTCGCACGTGAAAATATCACAGGTGCGAGACCCGGGATTTGAACCCGCTTCAATCGGTTTCCCAAGCGAGCGCGTTACCACTGGGCTACCACTGCTTTCAGTCGATAGTATAACATATAAATGTAAAAATAACCTCTTATTAATGTTTTAAATAAAACTATCTTATCGGATTTTTTCGCGAATTCATTTTGATTTTTGGTTCCCGACGTTTCGAATGCTTTACAGCAATCATGGTCACGGGAGAGACTAAGGTGTTAGATGTCTCAAAGGTATTAACCTATAGTTGTTACAGACTCTGTAGATAGTTTTATTTACAATGTCAAATATTCGCATAAATCTAAGAAAGTATCTTATTATTTTTATTTTGAGTGTAAGACAGGTAATGATAATTATATACCTACCTATAGATAATAAATATTCCTACAAAAATATTGAGTAAAGATCATCCGACATTCGTTGTCTTTGTATATTGTTATTTGACTTACGAGGTTATGTACATATAAGTATGTATAGATTATAGTTCAAATGAAGTAGTAACAGAAAACTAGCCTTTTCCTGCGACTACGTGTCCACATGTACTTAATAGTTATATATGTATGTATAACTGCCTCGGCAGTGAAGTTCGGATGTATTTCCGGAGGTTCTGGGTTCGAGTCGGGCCAAGTCTAATTATTGAGTCATTCGGTTAAGAAAGTTGCAGCCCAGAGTTGGGAAATTGGCGATGTTTCACCCCCGTGCCTCGGAGAGCACGTAAAACCCGTCGGTCTTGCGCCACTTATTTTTTCAAATTTTCAATAATAATTATGATCAGTTTGACGGAAACTAGTTCAAATAATAAGGGTGTCTCAAATTTTTCTCTTCAATAATTAAAAAAATCTTATTCCATCATGTGCAAAACCACCTAAGTTGTATGGACTTCCGAAAATACACAAGACTAACGCTCCGCTACGTCCAATTGTGAGTCAGATCGACTCACCGACTTACAAATTGGCTAAACTAGTAGCAAAAGTACTCTCACCACTCAGAGGATTAACAAGAGCGTTCACAAAGGACTCTTACCATTTTGTCAATGAAGTTAAACACCTAAAACTCATGGACAATGAAACAATGGTTAGTTTCGATGTACAGTCTTTATTTACCAGCCTACCAGTGGAAGACTGTATTGAAATAATATCTAGGAAGCTACTAGATCACAACATGTCAATAGAATACATTGAACTTTTAAAACACTGCCTAACATCCGGCTATCTACTGTGGAATGGTGAATTCTATAGGCAAGTGGATGGAGTGGCCATGGGTTCGCCAGTCTCCCCCGTCGTAGCCGACATCTTCATGGAGGACTTCGAGGAGACTGCTCTGAACACATCACCCGTGACCCCTCGTTTCTACAAGCGGTATGTAGATGACACTTTCACAATATTACCATCTGATAAAATAACTGTATTCTTAGAACACCTTAATTCTATAAATCCTAAAATACAATTTACAATGGAATTAGAATCAGACAATACCTTAGCTTTCCTAGATGTATTAGTTAAACGAAACCCAGATAACACCTTGAGTCATACTGTGTATAGAAAGAAGACCCATACTGATAGGTACCTGAACGGTGAATCTCACCACCATCCTTCACAGTTAGCTACCGTGGGAAAATCTTTGTTTCAGAGAGCGCGCGGGATCTGTGACGAGCAACACCTGGCCGGAGAACTGCAACATGTCAAGCAAGTTCTGCGTGACAACAAGCTGCAAGTGCCGCGCCTGCGTCACAGTGACCGAGTGAAACCAGCCACAGTCGAGCGCGTCCCTGCAGTCTTGCCATATATGAAAGGAGTCACTGACAAGATTGGCTACATTCTAAGGCGAGCTTCAATTAAAACTTACTTCAAGCCGCCAAGGAAAATTAGTCAGTTCTTACCACCTGTCAAGTGCCACATCCCTCTACAAGATGCAGGAGTTTACAAGCTTGATTGTGATTGTGGGCTCTCTTACATTGGACAAACAAAGCGATCCATTAGAACCCGGATCAAAGAACACATAGCTGATGTGAAGCACCGTCGCAATACAACATCTGCTGTCTGCAAACATAGCCAGGACCGCCCAAGCCATTATATTCGTTTCGATAGACCTCAAATCCTGGCGAAAGAAAACCGATATCGCCCTAGAATGATTCGAGAAGCCATTGAAATTAAAAAACATCCAAATTTCAATAGGGAAGATGGCTGGGTACTACCATCGTCATGGGATCCTGTTATTAATATAATAAAATCTAATAATAAATATAAACATAACAGACAGGCAGATGTAGTAAGTTCATACTGTGTGGATCAAAATGACAGTTTATCTGATTAATATTTTTCATTTTTCATTTGTAAAAGTATATATTAATAGTGTTGCTTAGTAATTTGTTTTTTTAAATAATAGCAAACTAAATTAAAATTATTATCCTTAATTAATTTTAACTTTTTTAAATTATATGGCTTAAATAATTAATACTTTATTTTATATTTTTCTTTATGGTTATAAATATAATAATGGCAACACTAAATATAGATTACTAATTAATATTTTTAAAATTGTAATAATTATAAAAATAATAGCAAAAATTAAATAAATAATTTTCCATATTCAATTATAATTAAAATTATAAAATTATAAAAATGTTTAAAGTTAAAAAATATTGTAATGTAATTGGTGCAACTTTCATTTTGTTAATTGTGGGTAGGCTGTCTGTAACAACTATACATTCAAGACATGTAACACCTCAGTCTCTCCCGTGACCATGGATGCTGTAAAGCATTCGAAACGTCGGGAACCAAAAATCAAAATAAATCCGCGAAATAATCCGAAAAGATAGTTTTATTTAATAATGTCAAACATTCGCGTAAATCTAAGAAAATATTATGTGAACCAGTACGGACTGGAAACCGCAAACAAGATACGCCGGTTAGAAGATCTAAAGACAAAGCGCGCAAGATTATTAACATCGTTAACTTTCTTGAAGAGATGTCGTGATCATCGTCTCATTCCTACGTGTGTGAAAATATCTTCCAAAAAGAACATACGAGGAAGCGCTAAGATCGTAAACCAGGCAAGTTTTAAGTTGTTACGGACAGTGATTCGACAAAATCGCCGCGATCTACGCAGAAACGACCGGGACATTGAACAGACGTCTAATATTGTTAAGACAGTATTGACACCATCTGATTTCAACGATTGCATTGACACTTTAAATAAGCGTGAAACAACCAAATATAATCAGTGCAAAATTAAACATATTTTAAAATATCAAAAACTCGTTGAAAAATTAAACATCAAAAAGAAAAAGAAAACCATAGAGCATAACGGAACGCGCCCGTCTACCACAGATACACACTCGTGCGGACCTCAAGCTGTTGTCAATCTGTCAAAACAAACGTTGGACGAACCTACTATTCGGGTACTAAATAAAGGTTTGAATTTTGCTGTAACGCCTACGCGCATTCCTTATGAAAACATTATTTGCGCAGTTGAAGATGCCCTGGCCCAAAACAATATGAAAACTGAGGATATGGAGGCCATACGTCAAGATGTTTCGTCTTTATTACGTCGTAGTACTAGGCCCAAACCAAACCTCAATAAACAAGAGTATTTAGCGTTGAAGAACCTACGCAATAGGTCAGACATCACCGTTCTACGCGCAGACAAAGGAAATGCAACCGTTGTGATGGATACATCAGATTATAATGATAAAATAAAACAACTTTTGTCGGACGAGAGCACGTACAAAAAGGTTAAAACGGATCCAACTACCACCGTTTTAAATAATACTAAAAAGCTAATTAAGGAACACTCCGATACATTAAATCTTGATGTTAAAAATCTTATTCCATCATGTGCAAAACCACCTAAGTTGTATGGACTTCCGAAAATACACAAGACTAACGCTCCGCTACGTCCAATTGTGAGTCAGATCGACTCACCGACTTACAAATTGGCTAAACTAGTAGCAAAAGTACTCTCACCACTCAGAGGATTAACAAGAGCGTTCACAAAGGACTCTTACCATTTTGTCAATGAAGTTAAACACCTAAAACTCATGGACAATGAAACAATGGTTAGTTTCGATGTACAGTCTTTATTTACCAGCCTACCAGTGGAAGACTGTATTGAAATAATATCTAGGAAGCTACTAGATCACAACATGTCAATAGAATACATTGAACTTTTAAAACACTGCCTAACATCCGGCTATCTACTGTGGAATGGTGAATTCTATAGGCAAGTGGATGGAGTGGCCATGGGTTCGCCAGTCTCCCCCGTCGTAGCCGACATCTTCATGGAGGACTTCGAGGAGACTGCTCTGAACACATCACCCGTGACCCCTCGTTTCTACAAGCGGTATGTAGATGACACTTTCACAATATTACCATCTGATAAAATAACTGTATTCTTAGAACACCTTAATTCTATAAATCCTAAAATACAATTTACAATGGAATTAGAATCAGACAATACCTTAGCTTTCCTAGATGTATTAGTTAAACGAAACCCAGATAACACCTTGAGTCATACTGTGTATAGAAAGAAGACCCATACTGATAGGTACCTGAACGGTGAATCTCACCACCATCCTTCACAGTTAGCTACCGTGGGAAAATCTTTGTTTCAGAGAGCGCGCGGGATCTGTGACGAGCAACACCTGGCCGGAGAACTGCAACATGTCAAGCAAGTTCTGCGTGACAACAAGCTGCAAGTGCCGCGCCTGCGTCACAGTGACCGAGTGAAACCAGCCACAGTCGAGCGCGTCCCTGCAGTCTTGCCATATATGAAAGGAGTCACTGACAAGATTGGCTACATTCTAAGGCGAGCTTCAATTAAAACTTACTTCAAGCCGCCAAGGAAAATTAGTCAGTTCTTACCACCTGTCAAGTGCCACATCCCTCTACAAGATGCAGGAGTTTACAAGCTTGATTGTGATTGTGGGCTCTCTTACATTGGACAAACAAAGCGATCCATTAGAACCCGGATCAAAGAACACATAGCTGATGTGAAGCACCGTCGCAATACAACATCTGCTGTCTGCAAACATAGCCAGGACCGCCCAAGCCATTATATTCGTTTCGATAGACCTCAAATCCTGGCGAAAGAAAACCGATATCGCCCTAGAATGATTCGAGAAGCCATTGAAATTAAAAAACATCCAAATTTCAATAGGGAAGATGGCTGGGTACTACCATCGTCATGGGATCCTGTTATTAATATAATAAAATCTAATAATAAATATAAACATAACAGACAGGCAGATGTAGTAAGTTCATACTGTGTGGATCAAAATGACAGTTTATCTGATTAATATTTTTCATTTTTCATTTGTAAAAGTATATATTAATAGTGTTGCTTAGTAATTTGTTTTTTTAAATAATAGCAAACTAAATTAAAATTATTATCCTTAATTAATTTTAACTTTTTTAAATTATATGGCTTAAATAATTAATACTTTATTTTATATTTTTCTTTATGGTTATAAATATAATAATGGCAACACTAAATATAGATTACTAATTAATATTTTTAAAATTGTAATAATTATAAAAATAATAGCAAAAATTAAATAAATAATTTTCCATATTCAATTATAATTAAAATTATAAAATTATAAAAATGTTTAAAGTTAAAAAATATTGTAATGTAATTGGTGCAACTTTCATTTTGTTAATTGTGGGTAGGCTGTCTGTAACAACTATACATTCAAGACATGTAACACCTCAGTCTCTCCCGTGACCATGGATGCTGTAAAGCATTCGAAACGTCGGGAACCAAAAATCAAAATAAATCCGCGAAATAATCCGAAAAGATAGTTTTATTTAATAATGTCAAACATTCGCGTAAATCTAAGAAAATATTATGTGAACCAGTACGGACTGGAAACCGCAAACAAGATACGCCGGTTAGAAGATCTAAAGACAAAGCGCGCAAGATTATTAACATCGTTAACTTTCTTGAAGAGATGTCGTGATCATCGTCTCATTCCTACGTGTGTGAAAATATCTTCCAAAAAGAACATACGAGGAAGCGCTAAGATCGTAAACCAGGCAAGTTTTAAGTTGTTACGGACAGTGATTCGACAAAATCGCCGCGATCTACGCAGAAACGACCGGGACATTGAACAGACGTCTAATATTGTTAAGACAGTATTGACACCATCTGATTTCAACGATTGCATTGACACTTTAAATAAGCGTGAAACAACCAAATATAATCAGTGCAAAATTAAACATATTTTAAAATATCAAAAACTCGTTGAAAAATTAAACATCAAAAAGAAAAAGAAAACCATAGAGCATAACGGAACGCGCCCGTCTACCACAGATACACACTCGTGCGGACCTCAAGCTGTTGTCAATCTGTCAAAACAAACGTTGGACGAACCTACTATTCGGGTACTAAATAAAGGTTTGAATTTTGCTGTAACGCCTACGCGCATTCCTTATGAAAACATTATTTGCGCAGTTGAAGATGCCCTGGCCCAAAACAATATGAAAACTGAGGATATGGAGGCCATACGTCAAGATGTTTCGTCTTTATTACGTCGTAGTACTAGGCCCAAACCAAACCTCAATAAACAAGAGTATTTAGCGTTGAAGAACCTACGCAATAGGTCAGACATCACCGTTCTACGCGCAGACAAAGGAAATGCAACCGTTGTGATGGATACATCAGATTATAATGATAAAATAAAACAACTTTTGTCGGACGAGAGCACGTACAAAAAGGTTAAAACGGATCCAACTACCACCGTTTTAAATAATACTAAAAAGCTAATTAAGGAACACTCCGATACATTAAATCTTGATGTTAAAAATCTTATTCCATCATGTGCAAAACCACCTAAGTTGTATGGACTTCCGAAAATACACAAGACTAACGCTCCGCTACGTCCAATTGTGAGTCAGATCGACTCACCGACTTACAAATTGGCTAAACTAGTAGCAAAAGTACTCTCACCACTCAGAGGATTAACAAGAGCGTTCACAAAGGACTCTTACCATTTTGTCAATGAAGTTAAACACCTAAAACTCATGGACAATGAAACAATGGTTAGTTTCGATGTACAGTCTTTATTTACCAGCCTACCAGTGGAAGACTGTATTGAAATAATATCTAGGAAGCTACTAGATCACAACATGTCAATAGAATACATTGAACTTTTAAAACACTGCCTAACATCCGGCTATCTACTGTGGAATGGTGAATTCTATAGGCAAGTGGATGGAGTGGCCATGGGTTCGCCAGTCTCCCCCGTCGTAGCCGACATCTTCATGGAGGACTTCGAGGAGACTGCTCTGAACACATCACCCGTGACCCCTCGTTTCTACAAGCGGTATGTAGATGACACTTTCACAATATTACCATCTGATAAAATAACTGTATTCTTAGAACACCTTAATTCTATAAATCCTAAAATACAATTTACAATGGAATTAGAATCAGACAATACCTTAGCTTTCCTAGATGTATTAGTTAAACGAAACCCAGATAACACCTTGAGTCATACTGTGTATAGAAAGAAGACCCATACTGATAGGTACCTGAACGGTGAATCTCACCACCATCCTTCACAGTTAGCTACCGTGGGAAAATCTTTGTTTCAGAGAGCGCGCGGGATCTGTGACGAGCAACACCTGGCCGGAGAACTGCAACATGTCAAGCAAGTTCTGCGTGACAACAAGCTGCAAGTGCCGCGCCTGCGTCACAGTGACCGAGTGAAACCAGCCACAGTCGAGCGCGTCCCTGCAGTCTTGCCATATATGAAAGGAGTCACTGACAAGATTGGCTACATTCTAAGGCGAGCTTCAATTAAAACTTACTTCAAGCCGCCAAGGAAAATTAGTCAGTTCTTACCACCTGTCAAGTGCCACATCCCTCTACAAGATGCAGGAGTTTACAAGCTTGATTGTGATTGTGGGCTCTCTTACATTGGACAAACAAAGCGATCCATTAGAACCCGGATCAAAGAACACATAGCTGATGTGAAGCACCGTCGCAATACAACATCTGCTGTCTGCAAACATAGCCAGGACCGCCCAAGCCATTATATTCGTTTCGATAGACCTCAAATCCTGGCGAAAGAAAACCGATATCGCCCTAGAATGATTCGAGAAGCCATTGAAATTAAAAAACATCCAAATTTCAATAGGGAAGATGGCTGGGTACTACCATCGTCATGGGATCCTGTTATTAATATAATAAAATCTAATAATAAATATAAACATAACAGACAGGCAGATGTAGTAAGTTCATACTGTGTGGATCAAAATGACAGTTTATCTGATTAATATTTTTCATTTTTCATTTGTAAAAGTATATATTAATAGTGTTGCTTAGTAATTTGTTTTTTTAAATAATAGCAAACTAAATTAAAATTATTATCCTTAATTAATTTTAACTTTTTTAAATTATATGGCTTAAATAATTAATACTTTATTTTATATTTTTCTTTATGGTTATAAATATAATAATGGCAACACTAAATATAGATTACTAATTAATATTTTTAAAATTGTAATAATTATAAAAATAATAGCAAAAATTAAATAAATAATTTTCCATATTCAATTATAATTAAAATTATAAAATTATAAAAATGTTTAAAGTTAAAAAATATTGTAATGTAATTGGTGCAACTTTCATTTTGTTAATTGTGGGTAGGCTGTCTGTAACAACTATACATTCAAGACATGTAACACCTCAGTCTCTCCCGTGACCATGGATGCTGTAAAGCATTCGAAACGTCGGGAACCAAAAATCAAAATAAATCCGCGAAATAATCCGAAAAGATAGTTTTATTTAATAATGTCAAACATTCGCGTAAATCTAAGAAAATATTATAAAATCTAGCAAATTAAAATTACCGTAGCAACAAATTATTATTTAACTTCACTAACTCTTGGGAATTTTATCACTTCTACATAATGTAATACAAATGTGAGGCGACGTGTGTACGTAATTTTTAATCAAATGACCTCTCATTATCTATGACAATGGTTCAATTTATTTAAAAACTAAGAGCAAAAGCGGCACGCCCCGATATTACGCCAATCGTAAAGTTATATACATTATTACGGCCATCTAATTTACTTACGGGTTAAAACGGGATACTGATGTAGATAAATAAAATAAAAATAGTTTTATTTTTCCTTACACCTTAAAATTATAAAACATAGAAAAATCTCATAGATAAGGTAGGCAACTTATAAGCCTTAAGACGAAAAGCACACTTATAAAAGGTAGGTATTGTATATATTATTTATTTATTTAGATATTTATCAGATAAAAAAATACTTTAAATAAATACAATTAAATAAAAATGTGTGTATTCAGCCTACTTTACCGTCCCACTGCTCGGTACTAGTTTCCTGTACGAAGAGGATCAGGCTAAAGTCCACCACACTAGCGAAGTGCGGATTCGCGGATTGTACATGTTTTTCTATAGCTTGTTGGACTCTCGCAGATATACAGATGCCGTAATGATTTCTCTGCAGTGGGATATTAAAAAAGACTGAAAAAAATAGCCATACCGTAACTTATTAGTAGGTACTATATGACCGACTGCGACTGAAGATATAAGCGTCCCGAAAATATTAGTGTCAATGTTTTTTATTGAAAGTATACTAACTAACCTTTCATGTGCTACCTTTGTCCTACAGTTAGTAATGAATATAGTATCACCGTGCGGTAGTCAGTTTCCGAGCGTAGGACCAAGAAATCCTACCATTTTATTTGTAGGACGATGTAAGCATTCAATTATGCACATTTTTAATAATAAATACTATGAAATCAGCCGGTTATTAATAAATTTTATATAAATGTTATTTTAACAAGTTCGGAGGGCGGGACTATTTGATTCAAGCCATCTGTTGGGTAGAATTTTTTTTTTGATTTATGTTAGAATATCTCAAGATTAAGCTGTAGAACAATCTGTTAGTAGGTAATATACAATCACCATTTCGACATGTTCCATATCAATCCACAACTGTATCTACCAGTATCAGATTTTCGTACAAAGAAAAGTTGGGCGTCTCGTCAAAATGAGTCTACTCGTGAAGTTTTGGCTTGTTATTAATCATTAAGAAAACCCGATAGGGACTCGTAGACTATAATGAATAGCAGTTAATTTATCTAGTTATATAGTATTTATCAGTCGGCCCAGATTGTTAGAACAAAGCGATGGACTTTGTAAAGGTGATTGACTCAGTTATCGTGTTCGTGACATATGCACAGACATCGCATGACGTGAAGCCAGTAATATAATAATAATAATCCTTAATTGTACACCCAAAAATACAAAAGAAAATATAGGGGAGAGAAGCATAATCGTAACTTTTCTTAGCCATGTTTAAATATTACTACTCTATGGTAATACTTTATATTTTATTTATTTATTTGAATGCACTAGTGATAAACATTACATTAAAACATTTTTAAATTAATTACACAATTTAACTTAATCCTAAATGCATTACCTTTTAAAGTGGATACAGCATGCATTAATTTAATTCACAATTTTAAATTTTGTTAAATTAAAATATAAATAAAATTACAATAACATCACTTCCTACATATAAATATTCGGAATTTGAAAATAAAACACACATACATAAAACCTATTAAATAATATGGAAGCATTAAACTTCAAAGAATAATTAATTGAATAATTTAAAAAAAATCAATTAAAAATAATAATTATTGAGACATTATTAATTTATACCTATCACCATGAACGAATAAGTCACTGGACCAGACATATAAGCGGACGTACCTTTATCTGTCTTATTAGTAGCCAGGAAATTTCAGCCTTTGTCGTTTGTTTTTTGCGTCAGTCTCAAGCATTTATTTGTCAACAAACAATCTGCCAAAAATGACTAAATGTTCTGTTAAATGGTGTAAAAACTATAGCGGCGGAAGCAGCACTGTTTCTTTTCACTTGTAAATACATTATTTTATTACATTTATTGTTATTTATCACACAATTTAATAAAATTGTAAAATAAAATGTCATATTATCCAACTATGTTAAATATAGTCGATATTTCTATGTATTGTTGACATCTGACAACCATCATAAAATCCCTGGATTATACCATTCAGAACAAATGACTAAACTGTCGAGTGAGTCCATTTGACATCGACTAGTGCTTGACAATGTCGAAAAATATATCGATATTTGACGAAATAACTGAACGAATTGTGTTATTTGTACAGTATAATAACATAAAATACTTTTATCACAGTATCCTACAATCTGATGACAATAAATTTATAAAAATATTTTCTAAGTCACATAAAAATATAAATGCAAAAATTATAATTAATATGTGTACTTAATTTTTTATTTTATTTTATACCACATTTATATACTTTGGAATATTATTCCATTGTAATAATAATAAAGATCATTTTATTTCAACACATAAATTACACAAAATCAAACAATAATGTTTTAGCACTAAACTTCTGGGTTGGCGATTTGTAATAAAACACTTTACTTTCACGATCTATTTTACTTTCACGATCCAACACTCACTTTAATTTGCAATCACTTTTTCTTTTTCCTAATTTCACAAATGTTTATTAAGAACTGAGCAATATTAGGACAGTGTCACATTTTTATAAGCTACCCGAGACAATCAATTGCCAATTAAAATAATTCAATAACAGAATCAACAAAATCACTTTATTTAATTAAATTAGCTTAATATTTTTTTAATCTTTAAAAAATAATTTTTATTATATATTAATGGAATATACACCCGATATTCATTTGTTCATTAACATTATTATAGGCCAACAGAATGCTGCCATCAATGCCATCGTATTTATATAAATCAAATTAAAAAATAATTATTATTTGACACATTATTATTGCCTCTTTAATTCATTTATTTTAATTTATTATAATAAATACAGATATTTTAAATTAAAAGATGTAAAATATGATGACTATGCTAACCAATGTCTAAAATGTCATTCATTGGTTCATCGATATATGTATTTTATCGATTACGTTCAAGCACTAGAAATATTGTATTGTGTACCTGTGTGTATAATAATGTAATAAAATCTTTGTGTGCGTTATGCGTCTTTTGGTTGAACGAGTTTTCATACATTTGTATTTTATGTCTCGTCCAGTGGTTTATTCGTTCATGCCTATCACCTACTCTAGTAGTGACTCACTCAGTTGGTGATCCTTTAAATTGACATATTTTTTTTTTCATTTATGAATCGATTGAAACAAAATAAATACAAAATGTTAAGTAAAGTTTTCCACAATATATTAGTGAAAACCGCAACCAAATTTGTTAAGCCGTTTATGAGATTAACGCGCACAAACGCACAGACAAACAGACAAAAATTCAAAAAAATATTTTGTATTCTATTACGTTGATAAGGACCCCGAATAATAGTTTTTCTCAAATATGTTCATGTACAGACAACGATCAGTTACACTTTTATTATATGTACAGATAGATATTTTCCTAATTGTAATCCTTTATATTCGATAGTTTACAAAATACACATTCATTATTATTTGGGCATTCGATCGTTTCATTTTATATATATATATATATATATATATATATATATATATATATATATATATATATATATATATATATATATGTTTTAAAGCATTCAAATATACCGCCCTTGCCAATCTCAGGAGTCAAGTAATGAAAATACTGATACACCTACTAATAAATTAATTTTAGTCGTTTTGTGATAACCCGAATATTATGATTTTGATTTAACAAAATTTCATCAAATACAAAGAAATGGACTAAGTGTGTAATAGAAATTTCAAATTTAAATAAAATAACCCGCGCCATGATTGCTGTAAAGCATTCGAAACGCCGGGAACCAAAAATCAAAATAAATCCGAAAATGTAGTTTTATTTAAAATGTCTAACATCTTTGTCACACCGAGCCTTTTGTTTTCACTAAGGAAATCCGCTATGGAGATCCCAACTTCCGTAACACCTATATATTGTTACTCACTAAAACCATAGCGGAACCCACATCGCTCTGTTATATGGGTTTTCAATATAGTCCTGTTAAATTATTTACTTTTTTATTGATACACTAAAGCCAGCCCTGGATTTACACTTAGGGCACTCGGGGCTAGTGCCCAGGGCGGCAAATTTTAAGAGGAGAAAAAGGTACTGAAGCGTTTTGTGTTGTGCTTTACTTACCTACGTATATATTGATAATACATATTATATCGATTTGACTTAGGTTTACCTAACTTGAAATTTTATACAATCTATACTTATAAAAAAGTTCTAACTTAGTTGAATCTGTACATTAAATATTTTTTGGACAATCATATTGAAATAGTTATTATCGACACAGAGGCAGAATCTAGTCTGGGAATGCATCACGAGTAAACTACTGGTCAAATTTTGATGAAATTTGGTATGATGATAGCTGGGAAAATCTGTTAATAATGATCTGTTTACGAAAATAATGTTTTTACCTAATGCCTTGCGTGTATATTGTAATTTTTATTTCTCACTGCATAAAGCAGATGTTTCATGTTTTTTTATTAATGAAAATTTAAATTTCTTTAAGGAACTTTTTTAATAAAAAGTTAACGAATCTACCGAAATACATAGCAACTGCATAGCAAAAGGTCATACTTAGACTGCGCGGCAATTAGTTGACTTATGTACATACAATCGAGTACATACATATGTCGTCGTTTGTAAAGCAACGATTGTTTCTTTATTAATATTACGCGACTTTACCTAAACTTATGCAACTTTTTTGTTTTGTTATGTTGTATTAAACACACGTTTGGGTCAGTTTGTAGTGGCCCTACTTGCTGTGCCAGCGGTCGCATGTTCGAGTCCCGCTGAAGGCATTCATTTGTGTGATGAACACGAATGTTTATGTAAATTGTACTCCACTCCAGTCATGACTGTTTATATTTATAATATGTATGTAATTAAAGTTATATATGTGTAGTGTATCCACTATCTGGTATCCATAACACAATCCTCGTAGCTTTCCAAGAAACTAGATGGTTCTGTGTCAATGTCCCAACATATTTATTTATTAAATTAACATAACAACATATATTATTAAAAAAACTTATTATGGTAATACGAAACGATATAAAACAATCACAGTTCGAAATGGTAATTTATCTCGACCAAAGCAATTCGAACTCACAGTTTCGTCATTCAATTTTATTATCTTGAACTCAAGAGTTGACTTCGAAAATAATTTGTTTTCATGACACAGTCGCAATTTTATTAATATGATGTTATACAAATAAGATAAGGCCATAATTTCACAAAATAACATTCAAAAAACCTATACTAATAAGTACTAAGTGCGGATCCAGTCCACAAAAAAAGTGGTTATCACATCTAACTGTAATTGTCCAAGTGCGAGTCGGACTCGTTCATGATCAATATTTTGTAATTATAATGTCCTCCCGACCGTGTCCGACTTCCGGCCACGGCGGCCAATCTCATTAAGACTAACCAACTGTGCAGGAGATATTAGAGTGCGTAAGTGTACGCGCAGATACAAGTGCACTATCTATTCCTTTTCCTCTCAAAGTCCGATGGTCACTTTAACATGACCGGGGAAAATTAAGGTGCATGCTTTACGTGCTCTCCAAGGCACAGTGGTGGAATACCGCCAACTTCCCAACTCCGGGCTACTACTGAGAATATCTTAACAAAAAAAGTCAGTAATCAAACTTGGCTCGATCAAGGGCTCGAACTCAGGGCTTCCGAATCTCCAGCTGCACATGCTCGCCACTCGACCATCGAGGCACAAACATAACATCCTACTGACCGATTTCAGCTCCGGCTAGGCTCAGAGAAATTTCATTGAGTCTAGCTTACTGCGCGAGAGCTATTATGGTGCACAAGAATGCGTTTAAATCCAAGTGCACTCTCTATTCCATTCACACTTAATCTCAGGTGAGATAACACGACCTTAGAAAGATCAAAGTCACGGGGATGAAACACTGCAAGCTTCCCAACTTCCGGTGTCTATTATTGAAAATAAAACAGAACTTTTATACTGCTGCAGGAAGCAGCAGTAGTCAACAGTAGGAGATTAAATTTGTAGGGTTTTAATGGTCAGAAAAATCTATATGTATACAAAGAATATACTATTTGATTACATTAGTGTTAGAGAATAGGTACAATCTTTACAGTGGTGGAGAGTTCTCATGTAGCGCTTAAGAAAAACCCTCTTTCTAAATTTCGAAAACCATATTAAAATTCGTGAAGAAGTTTAGAAAACTTGAGCGCATAAACAGACTAGTGGATAGTGATTTTGTTTTATACTATCAACTTCTTAAAAGATAAATATTGCGCAGGCTAAATAAGGTTCTCCGCAAAACGAGAGTGATACGCTAGCTTTTAAATAAATATTTATCAAAAATTTAAAAATACATTTGATAACGTGCCTCCAATGTCCCCTAAGACATAATATATTTGTATGACTTGTGACGTATGATGTAACATTTCGATAAACATTACACTATACAGAGTGTAACAAATGGAAGGTAACATGGAAGAAAAGTATTTTAAATATTGAAGTTATCAAGTTTTAATGCAGTTATTCTTATTTTTTTAAATAAAATGATGTTTCTTTTGAGTAAAATTTGATATTTTCAGTATTTAGTTATGCAGTCGGAGACATATATATGTGCATACATCTCGTGGCAACGATGAAACGTGTATGCATATGTCTCCGACTGCATAATAATTTATTTCTTTATGCAGTCGGGTTTTTTATTTTTATAATAGGTATACATATATTTTTTTTCACGCTTCGATTACCTGTTCAGGTAAGTTTAAAAAAAATGCAGTTATGTATTATTATTTTTTTAAATAAAGGAATATTTCCATTGAGTTAAACTTGAAAATTTCATTTTCTTGATTTTTACGGATTTAGTCACGGGAGAGATTGGGAGTCTTTGATTGCTGTAAAACAATCGAAACGTTGGGAACGGGAAAAAAACAAAATAAAAATTGATTTCATTTTGATTATTGGTTGGACTCAACATCGGACGTCGCATTGGGAACCAAAAATCAAAATAAATTCGAGAAAAATCCGAGATAGTTTCGTTTAAAATCCAAAAAGATAGTTTTATTTAAAATGTCAAATATTTGCGTAAATCTAAGAAAGTATTATTATTTATTAGATAATCTCAATTTTTAATGTACTTTTCTTCCATGTTCCGTCCATTTGTTTCATTCTGTATATAAAGAAATATCTGCTTTACTTTGCAAAAAAAAAACCAACTTAAATTGATGGAACTAAGTTTTGTTTAGCAATTATATGTTTGCCTGAAATTTAAACGAAAATTTACACAATTTTAATTAAATACAAATAACTTGACATTTCTCAGTAGTTATTTTCCTTAACGTATGATGTTTCATGTGTCATACGTGAATACCCATATTTTATTAAAATGATAAGAAGATTAAATTATTTGTCAAATAAATACATATCTAATTCATTTTAATATTACAAACATTCAGAACGTTTACTTTAGTACTGAAATTAAAATAACATCTAAAAATGTTCAATTCATATATCCATACAAAAACTTATGTATGTTAAAGTTCTATTTTCCTTGCATCATGAATTGTTTCGACAAAGTTGATTAGTTAGTTACTGTTTCAATATATTAGGAATATATTTGATTTCGCGAATTTATTGAAAAAGTGAAACCCTGAGTACAATCAACACAATCACCAATCAATCTCCAAACAAACAAACCAATCTCGTTTTGGCCATAATGTATATTCTATGTTACATTTTCCATTTTATTTTTATGTCAGAAACCATGGAGGGCTTTCTAGAAGAAATTTTGTGCAGCGTTATTTATATATTTATTATTTAAACGCTTATAAAACTTTACGTATATTTCATCAAAATAAGTGACGTAGTAACATGACGTTTGAAATTCTTAATATATAATTTTTCTGTACGTGTGTTTGTTGCCTTACTCCTCCTAAAGGGCTGGACCGATTTGGATGAAATTTTGTATGTATATTTTAATAGTCTCCTGGTTGGTTTGAAAACACAATTGAACCCGGTAGGTGGCGCTGCCGGTGGTGATGTCGGTGTGTCAAAGAATTGGTTTTTTAGTAGTTTGAACGCGGGCAAATCCGCGGGTACTGCTAGTTTTAAATAAAAATATCTTTTCAGATTTTTTCCTGGATTTATTTTGATTATTGGTTCCCAACGTTTTGAATGCTTTACAGCAATCATGGTCACTGAAGAGACTCAGCATTCGAAACGTCGCGTCGGAAACCAAAATTCAAAATAAATTCGGGAAAATCTTAAAAAAGATACCTAGTTTTATTTAAAATGTCAAATATTCGCGTAAATCTAAGAAACTAATATGACGTTTGAATTTAAATAAAACATATTAATTTATACAGAAAAATGGGATAAAAGTGTTTCATTATGAATGCGAAACAGATTTATTATTATCAGCTTATCAATATAGTTACGTGAAACCAATATATGGGCATATCGTATATGTTTATTTGTCGTGTCGTATGTTGTGACGTGCGTTATATGTAATTAGAGGTCAGGGGAAGCCAAAATCGGGTGACGACATAGTTGCGCTGAAATTAGGCATGGACATCTTGTTCTTTATATCGATACAATTACCTAGTCTTTATTTATTCTTTATTATATTCATACTTAGATATATTGTACGTACTTGCTTGTGATTACTGATTTGTTTTTAATGTAAAATTGCATAGGTATGCCTGCTTGTAATCTTTTACGGCCTAATCCCTGAATACTATCTAATAAAATATATATTGTTACGATGAATGGAGAGAGGCGTCTGGTAAAAGACAATTTTTTTTTTTTTTTTAGATTAGGGATAGATGATGATGGTAAGCTACCATGGAACTAGATGGTGTTGTGTGTTAATGTCCTGACATATTTATTTATTTATTTATTATTTATAATTCAATTTATTTTTGTACTTGTCTGTTGCTATGGGGTGAGAAAGAAAAAAATAAGCTCACATAAATCTATCCATCAATAGATGGCACTAGGTAGGTGCCTAATATGCAGAATGATTTTTTCCATATTAATTATATTTTATTATTTCCATTTTTAATTTTCACGTATTTATAAACACAGTTCGATAGTTTGCAGAGTTACGACATCTATTACTATTCAAGTAAACAAAAATAGCCCCAATTAGTGTTGTCCAATGTCTTTGTACGGGATGAGGCATCTTTATTTGTCATATTATTATGTCATCTGCTATTACACGATATCTTCTTAAACGGGTTATATTACCAAGATGATTCAGTATACCTTTTTAGTTAAAAAATAGTTATTTATCGTACTTCTTTTTTCATAGAATTATAACATAGAAGTGGAATTTAAAAATCAGTTTTAATAACTTTTTTATTAGTGCTGTATTTGTGCTACAATTTTGTGATATTAATTTTTGGTAATTTCCTTAATCAACTGGTAGAAATAGGCACCTATATTTTTATCTGCACGCGAACAACACTAGTGTGTATGTATTTTATAAGTGCTTGTCATATTTGCGAGCTCTTAAACTAAGAATCCAAATGTATGCGTCAAACAAACATGTTGAACATTTTAAATCTGTACATATAATAAAATTGTAACCAACCCGAATCTGTACATTCGATTTTTTTCGGAAAATCTTCTTGAAATAGATATTATTATCGATACACAGGCCGATCTATAGTTTTTAGAATTTTTGTCTGTCTGTCTGTTACCGCATCACGCGAAAACCACTGGAGGGATTTTGATGAAATTTGGTATAGTGATAGCTGGTTATACGGGTCAACATATAGGATACTTTTTACCGCGGGACAATATCTTATTTAAGAGAAAAAATACAAAAACTGCAATGTAAGAGTATACTAATATGTAAAACCTAAGAATTTGGTTTTTGGTCATCTGAACGCGGGCGGAGCCGCGGGAAATGCTAGTTTTAAATAAAACTATATTTTCGGATTTTTTCGCGAATTTTGTTTAGGTTCCCGACTTTTCGAATGCAAACTAAAAACAGCAAACATGTTCACGGGAGAGAATAAAAGTCGAAATGTCTCAACAGTCATTATATAGCTGTTACAAACAATATTTACCCTCAAATAAGATGATTAATAAAAATAGACAAAAATGGCACCAAAGTATCTTACAATATTTGTTAATTAATTGTAGTAATAATATAAGTAATAATTATGTTAAACATATTAAATTTTTAAATATACTTAAAAATCATTTTTTTGTGTTTAAGAGTAGGTAGCGTACATTACGTAAATAATGCCCCTACTAAATTAAAATAATAATAAAAAAAAATTAAATAATCACAAATATACTTGGGTATTATTTATTTAATAAAAAATAAATTATTAAATAAACAATACACAAGTATATTTGTTCGTATAATACAAAAGTAGCCAAAATGGAAAGTAACAAGAACTAGCAAAACCAAAAACAGCTAAAAAGTAGCAAAAAGACATTCTTTTTATTCATACTGTACATAGTATAGCTACTACACTATTTCAAAAGTTAAATTTGCTTCATTTTTATTAATTTTCGTATTTTTAAGCACAAGGTAATTTAGATCAAAGAGATTTTGAAGCTTAATAAAAGTTTATTTTAAAAGTAGATGCCAAATAAACTTATTCGTTATACGTATACTAGTTATTCGTTTGGCACGGAACTGGCAAATATTTAACTTTATAAATTAGAACCTTAAGCATATAAAGAATATTTTCCTAGTATTACATAGAACACTAGCTACTTGCTCTGGCTTTACATTATTGTATTTTTTTTAATTTGTCCCTAAAAAATGATTTATTTGCCCTTTTCACCCCTTTACCCCTAAAGGGACTAAATTCAAAAAAAAACGTTCTTAACGATAAAAACACGTGACTTCATTAACATATCTTGATAACAGCTGTAATCGAATTGCAACCTATAGCTTATTAGGCATCTACACGACCATCGTGCCTCGTTACCTTCGATTAGATCATTTTTTTGCAATATTTACTAGATATGTTATTTTTATCGTAATCATGACTTGTTTTATCATTTTTGTTTGCATTTTGATTGTTGAAATTAAAATTATTTCAAGAACTAATGTCTTTTATTATCTCACTTATCATAAGTTGCGTAAATATGCATCTATATGTAGATATGATGATAAAGAAGTAGTTTATATTTTTTTAAGTGAAAGTTCTTTGCGCGCATAAGAATAAAATTTCAAGGTCGCGTCACGAAAAACCGCCATGGTTGCCATAGTAACCGTTGTTATTGTCTAACTATATGAAACTCTTTCCGTTGCTATCTTCAAAGATAATTATTGTTATTAATTTGTTTTCAAATATGCGAAATATTTATAACTAGCGCCTCAGCCTCGCTTCGCTCAAGTTCGTCCCGTAGAGTATATGCGACAGGTGTAAGAATCCAGCCAGATAGAAAAAGATAAAATATTATTCTCTCCTCCTTGTGTGATATTCGTTTGACTAATGTTTTTGTCTAAGTGTAATAATAAAAGTTTTTATAAATTTACTAGCAGAACCCACGGCTTCGCTCGCGCTAAAACTACAAAAAATCTCTACAATGGTAGTTTCATACAAACTTTCATCCCCTATTTTACCTCCTTATAGGATGAATTTCGAAAAATGCTAAAACACGTATTTATTTAATTTTATTAAAGAGCAATAATACCAAGTTTCGAGTAATTCTGATCATAAATATTTTTTTTGGGTTGTATTATAACGTCTTTTCCCGTGGGAAAGAGATAATTTCTCTTCAAATCTTTTGTAAAAAGTAGTCTTTATGTCACTCTCCAGCCCGCCATCTATCTTCACACGAAAAATACGCCAACCCGCGAAGCCGTTTCGACGTAAAAGAAAGATAAACAAACAAACACACTTTCACATTTATAATATTAGTCTGGATATTATTGTAAAGTTTCATAAAAACCCAATCAGTAGTTTTTGTGTACTAAGCTGTATAAGTTACTATAGTTTTTTGACTATCCCACGGGAACTCTTTAATTCTCCGGGATAAAAAGTAGCCGATTTGCTATTGCCATTTACGAACTATATAACTATTGTAAAGTTTTATTAAAATCCAATCAGTAGTTTTTGTGTACTAAGCTGTATAAGTTATTATAGTTTTTTAACTATCTCACGGGAGTTTCCGGGGTGAAAAGTATCTAAGATGTTGCCCGGGGATATAAGGTACCACCATGCAAAATTTCATCTAAATCGGTCCAATAAATTCGGAGATTAGCCCGTACAAATAGACAATATGACAAACAGATAGAGAAACAAAAAATTTGAAAAAAATCTGCATTTATTCTATTTGTCTTCTTACATCCCCCTGACTCAGTTATTAGCATTTTATCTCTATGTACAGACATTCGACCTCTACAGTTTTATTATATGTATAGAATAATCTTACAGGTTTGAAATATAAATAACCATTAACCAATGAAGTTTGACTTTTAACACGTTTCCATAGAATTAGATATTTCTATTCTTATTTGAGAGTTACACAAAAAATATAATGTCATTCTCTTCTCTGCTTTAATTATTTTTAGGGATCGATTTAAATAACACAATCTGGTATCAATAATAAAGCCAATATGTCTTTTAAATCGACTTTAAGAATTAGGTGGCTTAACATGTTTAGTCGGTATTGTTTTTGGTAATAATATGCTATAACTAGAGTATGAAACATCCCTCGAATCGCACAAAAAATTAAGTAATGTAGGTTCAAATCAGGGGGTTGTACATCTGAGTAGTAAAGATAAGACATGATATAATATTTTCCCGCAGTAAAAAGTACCCTATATGTTGACCAGCTGTCATCATACCAAATTTCATCAAAATCACTCCAGCCGTTTTGGAGTCTCTAGGGAACATACACACACATCAATATTTATATATGTATATAGATTTATTGAGGAACATCACGCTACGACTCTTAGCAGTAATTATACAAGTAATAAAATGAGTATCCATATAAAATTAATGATTAAGTAGATAAAGGCTAACTATCCATCAATAGTAATGGTTCGATTTCGTGTAAGATTCTACGAGTTGCAGAACTTGACCCTCAAAGTGCATTCACATTCAACATTACTAAAAAGTCGTTCGACTCGTCTGTTGAAAGATCTTCATTTTCTTAATTTCACTTACGTTCTCTGATAAACAAAGAAAATACAATGAAGTAGCATTCGCTTCAACGCCTTGAGACTAATCATTGAATGGTCCCTAACGCCTAAAATCTCAACGAATTTAATGGATTCACATAATTACTTCAAGTGATTACGAAATTCGAACCTAGGACTACGGCTTAACAGGCAGTGCCTATCAAACACATCCTGTACTATCGCATAGCTTTTTCATGTTACCCAGATTGTCTTTACATAGTAACAGGATACGGATCGATACCCGCCATACCATTTTTTTGTATAAATGACACGTATTACAAAATCTTCTAAGAAATACCGGTGGTACATTTTTCTTTTTTAAAGAAAAATATATTTTTAATATGTACCTACGTACGTATGTTTTATGTTTTAATAATTACAGTTCTAATTGTTTAGTCCTAACAATAGGCTATCAATTAAGTTATAAAAATAGTAATTGCCTTATTATATCAGATCTTAGTAACGATCATAAAAAATATCGCACTTGAAAAATAAACACTACTTTTAATTTAAGTTAAGACTATCTTTATAGCTATTTCTATATGGAAAAAAACACATGTAAATATCAATAAACAAACTAGCACGAAGAAAATAACAAAGATAACAGAAAACCCATAATAAATAAGCCTTGGTTATGATATATGAATAAGGCTAAATCAATATCGATACCTTTATATATCGATACGCGCCCATCACTACCAGTCGAACTGAGTGCGTCGGTGAATGCACGTATCAGTTAACCGCTTGTCGCTACTCTGCGCGTACGCATTTAACGTATTCAACGATATACCAAAGTTATTAGTGTTGTGATTGTGTTTTTTCTGTGATTTTCAATTAAAAGGTATCGATTTATTGTTTATTTCCCCCTTTTTTTAAATTTTAGGTTGTATTTTATTGTTTTCTTGTTTTATAATATTTGTTTTATAGTAATAAGGTGCATTGACATTTATGCGGCAGTTGGCTTAGTTACTGAGCTAAGTGTTCTTTTAGCTGGATATCGCGGATTCGGTTCTTGGGCGAGAACGAGTTCGTATAGTGATTAACCCAAGATAATGAAAAAAGTAAATTAAAAAATATTTTTTTACCAATAAATACTTTACACGTTTTTATCAGTTATTAATTCCACAAAATATACTAAAATACACCAGACATAAATATAACGGAAATCAATTAAATTTTAATTGTTTTGGCAAAAATATATTAATTTTTACGAAAAAATCAATTATTAATAATTAATAAAATGTATTTCTTTATGTTTCATTTATTTATTAGTGGTCTCTAACACGACTTCATAAGAAATCCAGTCACGTGCTTTTTTTCTTAAGGATTCTAGCGCAGTCCCATCTTTCGGTGAAGCATTATGTGCACGAAGGGATTTCCAGAACTAAACGTTCAGCTGCTAATAATAACTATCTGGTATTCGTAACAACTTATTATATATATTTTATAGTGATAAAAGCTCATAATAATCATATAAAATTTAATTAAATGTTTTTATTGTAATTATACTTCAAATAAAATATAAATGTGTTTATGACATGAAAATGACTGATCCATATTGAACTAATATATGCACGTGGCTAAAGTCTAAACAACTAATCCAAAAAAAACGTTTGTCTGTTCGTATATGCTCGCTTATCTCAGGAACCGCTTTAGTATAAATTTCGAGTGAGTGGCATAAGCTATTTTTTCATGGTATCAAACGAGCAAAATCATAGGCCACATGATGTATAAAATAATTCAAAATATTAATAATTAACATTTTTAATAGATGACCGTATCGTAAAAAGATGTGCTTTGTGTAAAAAAATGCACAGTACAAGACGAAATTGTAAGTTATTATGTCGTCTGTCGTCGTTATGGGAAACAGTTAATACGCGAAATAATCCAAAAAGATAGTTTCATTTATTATATCTCTATAAATATATCTCGAGCTCCGGCGAGGGTATATAATTATAGTAATTTAGGTAAAGCCGCAGTCAACCCGTAGCTCGAATAATATTTATATTATAATATAACTAGTTAATATTTATATTATAACTAGTGATTTACCATCGCTTCGCTCGAGTGCATTCTTAATCGCCTTTTGCGTCTTGATACTTTAATCATGTTTAGGTAGACAATTATACCATCTTTTGGCAAATTATATTACCGACAGCAGCCCATAAACTCCAGTTTATAAACTATTGTTGTACTAAATTTCATCAAAATACGCCCAGCCATTTTAGAGTGAATGAGTGACAAACACGCAGATACAAACTTTAGCATTTATGAAAGAAGTGTGATTACTTAAAACTAAAAAAAAACTATTTAGAAGGTATGATGCTACAGACGTACATCATGACATACATATATGTATACCTACAGGTCAGATAAAGGTATCAAACTTGTAACTCACGTGTTTAACCGGGGGTTAAATGTCTGAGAGGTGCAATTACACAATATTTGATTATTTTAGTGACACTACTAAAGGCATTATTGACCTTTGTTGCTACATTGCTTTACATTTTTATCATTCTACGATATTTCTAAAGCTACTTTAAATTTAACTCACCTATTTATATTAGCACTTAGGTGAGTAGCGTAAGTAATAGGTTCGATGCTTGTACAAAGCATGTGTTTTTCTATATAATAATATTAAAAAGTGAAAGTGTAACGCATGATTAGATGAAAAATGAAAGTAAATTATTACCCATCACGCAACGTCCAGAGTAAGTGAAATGTGGTCATTGTGAATATTACGTACTCGTATTTAGAACCTTTAGTTGTATAGACTTGACACTATCTTCACCGACTTACTTAAAGATCTATGTATAAGCTATATGTATATATAAAAAGAATTATTTACGTTTGTCCGTTTGTAAGATTTTAATTTTATTTTGTTTCTACTGTTCACCTATGTGATGAAACTTTAATAAATTGATGTAATTTTGATGTGAGACATCAAACCGTTACTCTTACAATCAGTGATAACTATTAACTCAAAAGAGCCTCTCAATTTAAAAAATATATATAGAGACTCGGTTGATATGTTTGTTTGTATGCCACGCAATATCATTGACAATTACATATATAGCTTTAAAAGGTACAGGATATTTAAACTTAATAAGAAAAAAAAGCCTTTTTCTGTTCATTTCATATGGTTATTCTTAATTCGACTCAAAACATATTGTTATCAATAAAATCTTATTGAAGTTAAATTCTCATTTGTAAAGACAAATTGCATTAAACCAACGTCGTCATAGCAACCATCTCGCTAGACCAGTTCAAGATCTTTTTTTAGTCCATTCCACTCTAAAGTTAAAAATAAACTTTCATCATTGTAAGCTTACGTTAAACTTAACTGGTAAATCAACTTTGGTTCTCGTACGTCGTGGCTTAGTGCGGGATGCCTGAGGCTGTCTTCTATATAGAATATTACAGGTTCAATGTCATCTTGGAGTGAAATGATTTGTTTGTTTATATTTTTGTTTGCTTGTCTGTATATGAGATAATAATCATAAAGAATAAATAGGTATGTTGGGACATTAACACACAGCATCATCTAGTTCCATGGTAAGCTACGAGGCTTGTGTTATGGATACCAAATACTTGATACACTACACATATATAACTTTAAATACATACATATTATAAATATAAACACCCATGACTGGAGTACAAACATTCATGCTCACCAAACAAATGAATGCCACAGCAGGACACGAACCCGCGATCGCTGGCACAGCAAGTAGGGTCACTACAATCTGAGCCAAACGTTTCGTCAATAAGTTCTAAAACTATTTAAATGATTAATTAGCCTTTCCCTTTTAAGGACATCCTCTCCTCGATTACCTGTGAAACTCTTACGATTGTAAATTTGGCCCTGAAAGTATTCTAGAGCAAGGAAAAGTAGACATATTTGTGATAGCATTGCCCGCGGCTCCGCTCGCGTTCAGATGACCAAAAACCAAATTCTTAGGCTTTACATATTAGTTATACTCTTACAATAAAGTTTTTGTATTTTTCTCAGAAATGAGATATTTTCCCGCGGTAAAAAGCCTATATGTTGACCCAGATCACCAGCTATCATCATACCAAATTTCATCAAAATCTGTCCAGTGGTTTTCTCGTGATGTGGTAACAGACAGACAGACAGACAGACAGACAGACAGACAGACAGACAGACAAAAATTCTAAAAACTATAGATTCGGCCTCTGTATCGATAATAATGTCTATTTCAATTACATTTCCCAAAAAATATTTAATGTACAGATTTGACTTAGTTAGAATTTTATTATATGTATAGAAAATGTCCTTATACATTTTTATTATTTGCTGTCATTACATTTATTCAGTAATATACGTAAACTAGCATTGTCCGCGGCTGACCAAAACCAAATTCTTAGGTTTTACAATTATTAGTATACTCTTACAATGCAGTTTTTGTATTTTTTCTCAGAAATGAGATATTTTCTCGCGGTAAAAAGTATCCTATATGTTGACACAGATAACCAATAAATTTCATCAAAATCTGTCCAGTGGTTTTTTCGTGATGCGGTAACAGACAAACCGACAAAAATTCTAAAAACTATAGATTCGAACTCTGTATCGAGAATAATGTCTATTTCAATAAAATTTTCCAAAAAATATTTAATGTATAGATTCGAATTAGTTACAATTTTATTATATGTATAGATTAGATCTACTCAAGTATATGAAGCATTAATTCGGCCATTTATTGGCAATAACCTGATTTATGACACTAAATAAAACTTTATGTGATAACGATAAAATATTATGTAAATATAAATCACTCTATTTCGCTCAGGCCCATTGACCGTACGATATAGTAATTAGCTCTACATAGAGCGACCGTGCCGACTTGCGGTTTTTCTTTCAAGATGGACCAAAATTATCATTGCGAATATCTAAGGTTACCTACAAAACGTATTTTATACTAAAAATTGGGCTATATGACGTATTTTTACATAGTAGAAATAATTGTGTAAATAGAAACAATGGTTTTTAAGCTATTAGTGCACTAACGGACAGACAAGTGTTTTGCTTCAATTACACTAATATTATAAATGTGATAGATTATAAGTGAATGTGTTTGTTTACTTGTTAAAACTTCTTAACAGCTCAACAAAGATTTGGAATAGATAGACATATTAACTAATATGCAATTATATTAACGTGGACGATCCCACGTGGACGAAATTGCAGGATAAAGTAGTCTATACATATAAAAAAATCTGAGTGGAATCTGTACATGAAATATTTTTTGAAAAATCTTATTGTAATAGAAATTATTATCGATACAGAGGCCAAATCTATAGTTTTTAGAAAGTCCGTCTGTCTGTCTGTCTGTCTGTAACCGCATCACGGAAAATCCACTGGAGGCATTTTGATGAAATTTGGTATAATGATAGCTGATTATCCTGGTATATATAGGATACTTTTTATTACGACAAAATATTATCTGTGAGAAATCTATACTAAACGTTAAAACGTAGCAACGCGGAGCGAGAGCGAGTCGTTAGTATTAAATATAGATATAAATTTATTGAAGTATTGTCATATTCACACACCTAATATTTTACTAAATAAATATATATTTTTGCATGAAATAGTGAGAATACAGAAAATTTCTACCGCAAAAGTCGTAGATTAAAGCAGCAAGTAGTGGTCAACATAAAATAAAAGATATGAGTAAATTATGACCGTCTTTGATCTATCAAACGAGATAAGATCATTCATAACTCCTATCTATATCCGCTCTCCACTTTCTCCGATATTTAGACCGTCAGTGCTTATTGGCAATACCTATTACCTATCATAGCTAAGTCAAAAAACCATTTATCAAATCTGTACATAAAATATTTTTTTAAAACAATGACCGTTACGTATTATGTACCGAATATAGAAATATTATAGTTGTAGAATTTTTGTATTTGTTTGTCTTTTACGCAAAAAGTACTGAACAAATTTTAACAAAATTATGTGTAGTCATAACTTATTGACATTAACAATATTTGGCATTTCTTTTACTACAAGAAAATATGTCATTTCCACGGGTATAATAACTGATTCGACTTTCATACAAAAAAATCAATAACTTTTCCGGAAACACTATGAGTATCAGCGTTAAAAATTAATATATAATTTTAACAATTTAGTTAAAAAGGGCGATAAACCAGAAATGAAAATTCATATAATTTTAAGTATTTAAAACATAGAAGAAGGCGTTATGTATAAAAATAGTCACTATTGTAGTAAAAACGAATTATGATAATTTATGTACATATGTATATATGTTTAATGTATGTATTTATATGTAACTCGGTTCCAAGAACTTTAATCTTTGTAAAAGTGACCTACTGCTAATCAAGTATGAATGAGGTTAACACTGAGCTGCGCACGCGCAACTCAAATAATACAAAAACATTTAGTAGATAAGTACTTCTTTATCTGTTTCACTATATCGTAGTAATAAGTTAATGGTGTAAAGTCTACAAATTTGTAGTTTTTCAAATAACAATTTCAACATATAATATTAATTATTTTTCAAATATATGTATTTAATTATATATTTATTCAGCCCTTTTTCGTCGTTTACACTATTGGGCAAGCTGCGGCAACGAGGTGGGCCGCCTCCCAAGTAAGAGACTCACTTGGCACCTAGATGGAACGCTGGATGCTACTGAGCCCCAACTACGAGAGGATAAAAAATAAAAATACGTCCAAAAATATATTATATAGTACCTATGTACATATATAGCTTATATATCCCGGACTAGACTGGATTTTGATTATTTTTTTTCTGGAAAGTAATATTACGGACAATAAGCAAAACTGCGGGCACTGTGTATAAGTAACAAAGAACGTTGACTTTTTGCTGGGCTATTTACATACCTTAGGTACAGAACACGGACCTTTTGTTTCTATTCATATGCGGAAGAGATTGAATGACGCATTGCCTTGACATTACATATTTATTTGCAAATAAAGATAAACAAGTAAATCTTTAATGTCTTAGCCTACTTTAAAAAAGATTAATGGTAAATTTTAATTCTATTTAATATTTCTTAATTATTATCATATGAAATGTCATACCTACTGAAAAGGTAATTGTTTAAACTTTGTTTTGTTTGAGATTTTTTTTTGTGTTGAGTGTATTTTGTGTATGGCTACAGATCCGGAGGTCCTGGGTTCGAGTCTCAGGTTGAGCCAAGTTTATTTACTATCTATCTCCTGCATTGCCTAGTCTCAGTGAGATTGGCCACCGTGACCGATATCGGTCGGGAGAACATTGTTAAAATATAGTTCCAATTAATTAAAATAATAATGATAAAAATCCATTCATAATTGGGCAAGATATCGCGTTAAAAACTAAATATCTTATCAGTAACGTTCTGAAACATAACAGTGCTCCCATCATCATATTAGTTTCATGATACAAACAACTATGTAATAATTCAAATTCAATTCTCTTAATAATGCCTTCAAATCGTGCCCATGAAGAACAGCAATGACAGTAGAAAGATTAATTCAAATTATGCATATTGCAATTTTTTGAAATCGAAGTAAAAACTAAAATGACATTTTAAATCAACTTTCTACATATGTTTACATGTTTATTTTGTTGCTTTATCATTTACATACAAACAAAACAAATTAAAGCATGTTAATGTACAAATATTTGCCTCGATACTCGTGACCTCCTGTATAAGGACTGATAAATTATCTATACCTATCAGTAGTATTGGTATTAATACTACGTACTACGAAGTACGAACTCACTTCGCTTCGGTTCGTCTAAGTAAACAGAAGCATGCCTGAGTCACTATCGACTTCCGACTATCCCCATATAGAAAACCGTATCAAACGAAGTTTCCTTTAAATTGATACCATTAATAATTTTATTATAACGTGTTTCCTATTGGGCATGAGGTATTTTTCTGCAGTAAAACGTCATTATCCTGCTTTCAAACTATCTCTATACCAAAAATCTCACCATATTGTCAATATATTTTGACGTGAAAGAAGGACAAACAGACGAGAACAATGGATCGGTGATCGCCTGTCCGCAATTTGCCTTGCTGTATTTATTTACACATTATCAATTATGAACTTGAAAGTAATCGACATAAAATTAAATAAGGCCCGTTTATTCAATAATTGTTATTAAAGCAACATTAAGGAATATAGGTATAATTCATTATACACAATTACTGAAAAAAATATATTTTTTGTTAATTTTAGTGCTTGTATAGTAAAGCAAATGAATTATTTAGGAAAACCTATGTTTTCTACTAAACTTCATCCAAATCTATTCAGCCGTCTCGATGTGACGGAGTAACAACTTTCGCATATACTCGTACAAAAACTAGGGTCGAACCCTCGCTTTGCTTCGGGTTCGACCCTAGCCAAAAACGAATCTATCCCACGGGTATCTAAGCGTAGATTTTTTCGGGATAAAAGCAACCTATATGCTATTCGACATTATAAACTATCTCTGTGCCAAATTTCATCCAGATCCGTTCAGCTGTTCTGGCGTGAAAGAGTAACAAACATCCAACCATTCTCACAAACTTTCACATTTATAATATGGATAGTGGCTAATGAGATTTAAAATAACGCTTTCCTCTACAGAAAGGTTAAAGGCTACAAACAAACGTATTATAATTAATTTAAGAAAATAGAAAAGCTATACTAAATATAATTAGAGACACGAATATTATTATAGAACAATGTTTTTACTATCAGTTCCTAATATCACGGACCCCGACCACAGAGCTTACAACATATATGATATGTATGTGTGTACCATACGTCACGTACCATATTACGTCACAACTTGTCTAAAACAAACAGATAGCAGACGCGTAGTATCATATCATGTAAAATGTAAGTTACATAATAAACCGATTAATTGAATAAACACTATTGTTTATTCAATTACTACGAGTATAAAAATCTTATATTTTTGCATCATTGATACAACGTACTGCGTTACGCCAGATTAGGTATCTGGTTATCTTTTATTAACGTAAAATCGTAACGGAGTAAAAATCTGTTTTACCGTTTTCAAAAAAAAGAGGATGTGCTCCGATGGTGGTGGTGGGTGTATGTTTTTATTTTGGGATTGTTACGTGATATCTTCACAAATTGTGATTTGATTTTTAATAGTCTTCACCGTAAGGCGAGTGATAAAGATGTTGAAAGTGATTCGCATATAAGAATATTAGAGACGCAAGATCCGGGATTTGATCCCGCTTCCCAAGCAGGCGTTACCTGTACTACGGGGCTACCACTGCTTTTGAAACAGCTATTTTTGTCGATAAATTATCCAGGAAAATGTCACAATTTCAGAGTTACAAAGGGAGGGAAGATTTCATTTCGTTTTTTAATAAAGATTTTGATTCAAGGTGGAATAATTATTTTATAGTCAATGTACATTTTCATCTTGTTTCTAATAATAAATTTCTTTAAATTAATGACAGTGGTAGCCCAGTGGTAGCCCAGTGGTAACGTGCTTGCTTGGGAATCCGAATAAAGCGGGTTCAAATCCCGGGTCTCGCACCTCTGATATTTTCATGTGCAAATTATTTCTAACATGATTACCACTTGCCTTACGGTGAAGGAAAAACATCGTGAGGAAACCTGCATGTCTGAGATAACCTAACAAGTTTTCGAAAGACATGTGAAGCCCGCCAACCCGCACTTGGCCAGCATGGTGGACTATGGCCTAATCCCCCTCGTATTAAAGGGAGGCCCGTGTCCAGCAGTGGGACGTTAAAAAGGGCTGAATACAATGACATATATAAAATGCATCAGCATAACTCTCTTTTGTCCATGTTCTGCAAATTTTTGTATGACTCATACACGCATCGAGTCTGTGTATAAGATAATCGACATGTTTTGGTACATACTTTCATTTTCATATAATTATTACTTTTAGTAGCCTCTTCTTTTATTCAGTGAAAAATATATAATTTACAAATTTTAAAAATACAGATTCTGAGCGTTTGTTGAGAATGTTTTTTTTTTTTTAAATTGCAAAATATTTATTTGTAATATCTCGCTTTCTTTTAATTATTTCATAACTAGCGACTCACCCTCGCTTCGGTCGGGTTCCTCCTTAAATGATTCTTTAAGTTGACATAACTTTTTTATTTATGGACCGATTGAAATAAAACATACAAAAAGTTAAGTGAAACTTACCATAATAAATTAGTGAAAACAGCAACCAAGTTGGTTAAGCCGTTTCTGAGGTTAGCGCACACAAACGCACAGACAAACGGATAAAAATTCTAAAAATCATTGTTTTGGGTTCTATTGCGTTAATAAAGATCCCCAGTAACAGTTTTCTTTAAAATATCTTCTATGTACAGACAGCAATCAGTTACAATTTTATTATATGCCTAGATTTAGAAGGTAAATACCGTCTGTGAAGACTATGACGATAGTGATATCTAACATATTAGTTTCTTCCATGGCTATGTTTGCTGTTAAGCATACAAAATTTTGGGAATCAGAATCTATCTGACAAGAACATTTTAAGTTTAACTAATTACATGCTTTGAAACGCGCGAACATGAAATTCACCCACTTATATTACTTCATTTTACTTCGTGGATTTAAAACATGAGACAAATGAGGACTGCAATGTACAGTGGCAGTGTATTGCTACATTGTGTGGACGTCTTAGGTTGTCAGTTCGATATCCAGACAAGGTCAGACAAAACCAACTGCCTCAGTGGTTTTGTGGCTAACATGTACGGCTGCAGATGTAGGCCTGGGTCTGAGTCAGGCCAAGGTTATCCGAGTTCTGAGTCAGGCCAAGTTTATATTTGAGGTTTTCTTCTAGAGCTGGGAAGTTGACGGTGTTCCACCATCCATCCATTGTCGAATTGTCGTCCAACCGAATTATAAGAATGACAGGAATATAGAGTGCACTCGTGTCTGCGCGTACACTTTTGCTCTATAATATCTACTGCACAGGCTACTCAGTCATCTCAGTGTCTGGAGAACATCAACCAGACAAATTCAGATTTACCAAAACGTTGGTATCTGAAACCAATTGATTGTACGATTCTAATACATAATAGTCAGCTAAAATGGCACATTACTAATATTAAATTTTACTTTAAGTGGAAACCAGTTTACGACGGTCACGATGCCTATACATACGGTGCATAGCAAATACCCCAGTTCATATGACGTCATTTTGTTGATTATTAAATTTGAACGATAATTTAATATATTGGAATTTTTTCATGTCATATTTAGTACTAGCATTGCCCGCGGCTCCGCCCGCGTTTAGATGACAAAAAACCAAATTCTTAGGTTTTACATATTAGTATACTCTTACAATGCAGTTTTTGTATTTTTTCCTCGGAAATGAGATATTTTCCCGCGGTAATAAGTATCCTATATATTGACCCGGATAACCAGCTATCACCATACCGAATTTCATCAAAATCCCTCCAGTGGTTTTTTTGTGATGCGGTAACAGACAGACAAACAGACAGACAGACAAAAATTCTAAAAACTATAGATTCGGCCTCTGTATCGATAATAATGTCTATTTCAATAAGCCTTTTCCAAAAAATATTTTATGTACAGATTCGGCTTAGTTACAATTTTATTATATACATATAGATTTAACTCAAATTCAATTCAAATTCAAAATATTTTATTCAGCATTAAATTATTACATTTTTTTACTGAAAATCATAAGCTTTAGGATAGATTTTTTTTATTTACATATATAGGATAACCCTTGATGACCTATTCATAAAAAAAATTGATTCAGAATTCGCGGATACAGCGAATGAGAATTGGTCAATAGTTTTCCTTATGATAATTATTTTCAGGTATATTCGGACTGCTTCTTTTATTCTCAAGACCAAACAAACAAACAAACGTATATAGATCCACATTTATGGTATCCAAAATTACATTATTTATTATTTACTAGCGGTTCAACCTGGCTTTCCTCGGGTTCGTCGCTAAGTACGTCTTGACGGTTAGTATGGAATAGATAGACTATATGTATATACATAGGTATGATGAGTTTTATATCCCTCAGTTAACATATTGATACCCCATACAAACTTCCACCCCCTTTTTCATCCCCTTAAGAAATGAATTCCGAGGTAAAAGCTATCCTATATCCTTCCCAGAGTCTCAAACTGTATCCGTTCCAATTTTCATCTAAATCGGTTCAGCCGTTTAGTCATAAAAAGGTAACAAACAAACAAACAGAGCTACTTTCGCAATTATAAAAGTACTAAGAATGTTCTGAAGATACTTCGCTAAATTTTATTAAAACAAAGTGCTATAGCAGTTTAACTTATTAGCAAGGTACGTACAGTTAATAAAATTCCACTACACTCGCAGTTATTTCGACTTGATTCGTGAGCAAATATTTAAATCAATGATAATTTTACGAATTGTTGTTTTGGCGTATTTTTCCCTACACATCCCTAAAAATAGATAGATATCTTTAAAATATTTATGTGTTAAGTATTATGTACTCGTATAAGTACATACTAATAAGCGTTTATTAATGTAAATAGCTTTATCAAAATGTATATTTGTTTGTAACACTTAAAATTAAAATTAATATATGTACTTTATATTTGAACATTTTGTCGATCTGTTCGAGCGAATCATATGATGACGTCTAAACAAATTTTGATGGACCTCTTTTATTTTACAACTTAAAGTATGATGTAAAAATACTGCAAAGTTTTATATACCTCAGTCAAATGAGTTAGAAACTCTGATAATGCAAGTGTAACCGTATATAATAAAATCTAGTATTATACTAAATAAAATACATATAAAAAAATCTGTGAACTTTCGATAACATTCCATTCGCTAATTTGCCTTCAAACAACAGCTGTATTATAGCAAACAAATACCAAAATCGTGACATTTAAAAAATGTTTTTCGCGTGTCCAGTGACGAGGTGGTTAGTGCATGGCGTCGTGCCAAGTGCCGGTTCGTTAAATTGATGACAAAAATGACGCTGTTGCTATGTGAGTGGAGGGCGTGGCTGGAGTAAGGGAAATCTGCTGTTTAGAGAATATACTGCCTTGTTCAGCCCTTTTTGACATAATCCACCGCGCTGGCCAAGTGCAGGTTTGCGGACTTCACACGTCTTTCGAAAACTTGCTAGATTTTCTCAGACATGCAGGTTTCCTCCCGATGTTTTCCTTCACTTGCGATGGTTTTCAGAATTTTTGTTTATCCCAGTCAGACAGAGAGACACTGTCTGGGAACGCATCACGAGAAAACTGCTGGCCAGATTTTAATGAAATTTGGTATGATTTGTATCAACATATAGGATACTTTTTACTGCTGGAAAATATTTAATCTCTGAGAAATCTACACTAACCGTATCTAGGACAAATCCAAGCCAAGCGAAGGTGAGTTGCTAGTTATAACTAAAAAATACACTTCAAAATAACATTTACAGTAAATACGAAATTAAGAACGGATTTATTATCAAATTATGCTATAAATTTCATAGGAGAATTTGGGGGCATCCTTCAGACATCTATTTATTTAAAAACAAGTCTTGGAAATCGGCCCACAATGGAAAAGTTTCAAGCTTTCGAGGCCCAGATTATTTCTCACTTATAGTTTTTATCGTGTCTTAAATTTAGCTATGGACTATATTTTAATGTGGCATAATTTTTTATTGACTTTTTATAAAAAAAATCTATTTTGAAAACATCGTTTTACAGAAAAAGAACCAACACTTTATAACAGCATTTAATTCCAATGATTCATTAGCATATCACGTAAATACTAATGTACAAAACAGAATACATCACTTCGCAAGTGTCTTATAAAAATTTTAATGATATTTACAGACATGCAGAGATTAAGTTTTTGTTTCTAGTATATTTTATAATAAACTAACTTTTGCCCACAGCTTCATTCGTGATATGTCAATATGAATAGCAATGTTAAACCTAGACACGAGCTTTAATTTTGACATTGACACATGACATTTTTGTTGTTTTTGATATGACAGTTTAGGCGTTACACTATAAAACAGTAAACAAACAATAGCATTGTACTCATAATTTTTCGCAATATAATCTTAGTATGATGAGTATAACATAAGCGAATTAGGTGTTGTAGACATATTAGTACTGACTATATGTAATGTGACACAGCCACATATGTTATGTACATACTCGCATCGTACGTAGCTACATATCTTAAAACTTGAAACTTGAAGCTATAAAATGCTATTTTTTTTCATTCGTTTTTTTTTCGCTGAGATACGCCTTTAAAAATCCTTAAAAAAATTAAGTATATTTTTCGATCCTTTAATTTTTTACAGTAGTGTATCGATAAAATGCAGATTTATGAGGAAAAATTTGAAAAATATAAAAACGAATGGATGAAGCTTTTGCTTTAGCATCATCTTAATCAATTATTTAGCATTTACATTTTACATACATACATTAATATATATTTTGAATAGATTTAGATATATTTTGAATAGAGTTTTTTGTAACCCAGGTAGTTGAATACAACTCGCGCGCCATTTATTATACGTTGATATTATTATATCTTAAACCTTACCACATATTATACTCATACTATAATCAATCACTACAAAAAGACAAGATACGATAATTTTGTATAATTAACCCAACGACGGACGAGGATAATCTGATGATCAGAATTTATTTTTGAAAAAATATGTTAAACTAAGTTTTATATTTGCGTTTGAGACATAAGAAGCATATGTTAATTTTAAAATACACAATCAAAAAACAAACGATTTCGCTTATTTCGCTTTAAAGTCTCTTATATTAACTTTCGGGCTCTTTCCAACGCCGTGTTTTATGTTAACAGTGACATCCCTACAATTGCGCAACCAATATCAAATATTCATCCGCCGATAACGAAGTCATTATTAAGGATTCCCTCTTACTAAAATCGAACCTATGATCTCCATCTTCCAGTGACAGTACACATGATATCTATAAAACAATAATATTAAATAAAACATTTAGATCTTATCTCCGTCCATGATTGAACTACTTAGCAACCTCCTTGAAACTGTTAGATTGCACGAGATAATAATTACTGCATGTAATACGTACCAACTGCACTTGTTATTAGGGTGGCGTGCCCTATTTATGTTGTATAATTAATATTAATACTAGTTTCTGGATAGGGTTTCGCTTCTAATTCTATCTAGTTATATTTTATCTAGTGGAGCATTGAAAGAAAGCTATCTATACTTAATATTATAAAGAGGTAGTTTGTGAGTTTGTGACGTTGTAGGGAGTAATCTCTGGATTTACTGAACAGATTTAGATGAAATTTAGTAATAGGGTAGTTTGAGGCCCTGGAAAGGACATAGGATACTTCTTATCCCAGAAATCATCCCTTAAGGGGTTGATAATGGGGATGAAAGCTTTTATTGGGAAGAAAGCTAGGGACGAACCCGAACGAAGTGAGGGTGGGTCACTAATTTGTCATAAATATAAAGAGCTTCTTCATTTAACACTAGCTTTGGTCTGCGTCTCTGCACGATGCGATGACTTTTTTACTCACATTAAGATTTACATTTGCAATCAAACAGACATACATTTACAATGGTTGCTTGGGTCTTGACATTGTTATAAGGCAGTAGCAGAGTGGTAACGCGCTCGCGTAGGAAACCGAGTGAAGCGGGTTTAAAATCCCGGGTCTCACAGCCTTGATATATTCATTTGCGAATCCTTTCCAACAGGATTATCACTTGCCTTACGGTGCAGGAAAACGTCGTAAGGAAACCTGCATCATTGAGAGAACCCAGTAGGTTTTCGATAGACATATAAAATCGTGGTGGACTATGGCCTGATCCCCCTTGTGTTGAAGGAGGGCCCATGTCCAGCAGTGGCACGTTAAAAAGGGTTGGTATACATAATACATACATTGAAAAAAAAATCATATACGCACAGCTTCCATATTCAGCTATAAAAGCAGTGAGAAGTAAAGTTCAAGTTATCGAAGCCACGTGTAACCGTTAGTGTGTATTGGTACATAAGCGTTTGCCCGATTATATGTCAAGGCCTACTATATACACACGGATGTATGTATATATACCTACATATATCTAAGTTTTGAGACTGTGATAGCATACTAATTGCTTGTAGATGAGTACATTGTACTTATACATCAGACGTCGTATCTAATTTTTATCGCGTAGAAATTTATTCTTAAAAACGTCTACATTATGCAAGTTATTTTAAAGATTTATCAGAAACAACAAACTGACAGCATACATTTACCAACATGTGCTTTCTTACTTTGTTTTCAATTACCTTATATAATGAAACTTTTGCAAGCTAAGAAAAGATGAGATTGACACAGAAAATACATTAACAATACCAAAACAATTCAATTTGCCCAAACTTAAAAGTCACTGATGAATTCCACCATCAAACTCCTCACTATATCAGATCAGCTCTATGGTGTCTAATTATTATTTTACCATCAGAAACCGGCCTACAACATTTCAAAAATTTAAAAGTAGGTTGAAATAGACTTCCTAGTTTGTATTGCAAAGTTACAAGTGACTACTAAATGTGTATTAAAAAATAACAAACAAGAATGAGTATGCAAAAAAATGGTCATTTATTTCAGTAACATACAAATTGCATGTTCAGAAAATGTTTTTTTTTGGTTTTTTACGGATTTATTTTGATTTGGTTTGGTTGATTTTGGATTGAAATCTCAGAAATTCAACCAAGAATGATCAAACTTTAGTAACCAAAGTTTTTTTCATTTCAATGAATTTATTTTAATATCGAATCAGACAGACAAAAAAGTACCAAAAAGATTCAATGGTACAAAAAACACAAAGATCGCAATTGAATTTAGTTTAATCATTTCATTCGTTACATCATAACAAGAAGTTGCGAGTATCATCAATTAAAAAAATCTAAATGAAGCGTGTCTTTGGTTTAAACGAATATACACCTATAAATACTAAGCGCTATCCAGTTATAATTTTTTAATGGCTTTGCCTTATGGCGCATACGGAAAAGTAATAATATTTTTACTTTATAAAGTAATCATAATTATTTTTGAACTTTGTTACTTTATAAAGTAACTCAGTAACCAGCAAGCAGTCGTAACGTGCTCACTTGGAAAACAAAGTGTAACGATTTAAAAAAAAAAAAAAACTATATATATATATATATATATATACCTTTGAGACGTCTAAAACCTTAGCATTTGTCAAATTAAAATTAACATAAAACCGCGAAAACAATTGATTTTTTTTTTTATTTTAACAACTGAAAATAATTCAAAGCTCAGGTCTAGTCCTAGTGATTTTATGTGCGAATCATTTCCAATTTCAATTATAATTTACATTATGAGAAAAAGGAAATTTTATCTTTAGCATAAAATATAGATTTTCATATAAACGGATACGTAAAAGATAAAACTATATCCTGGTTGACTGAAATACACGTACAACTAAAGCTGCATGCAAAACTAGTTTTTATATATTTTAAAAATTACATAAACCTATTTTCGGCTGTTTTTATATTGATTGTAAGTAGTTAATTTATAGGTGTATTTTTTAGAACTTACTGATGCGAATCTTACACGATTCGTTTATATATAAATAGGATAATATATAAATAGAACAGTTCATTATCTTTGTCTCGTCTGTTTGTCAACCGTTTTTTTAGTAGTTGTTGACGAGCTTTAGTGTTTTCAATAAAAAAAACAGACAACAAATACAGACAGATAATAAACAATTACTTTTTTACATAGATATGTAAAAACAAAACAGTTCATTTTTATTATTTATAAATTTCCAATAATGATTATGGTCGAATTTCAAGCACCGGGCGTACATTAAATATTTTTTGGAAAATCTTATTGAAATAGTCACTACCGATACAAGGGCCGAATCTATTGTTTTTAGAATTTTTATCCGTCTGTCTGTCTGTCCGATGAAGATTTTTGATGAAATTTTGTATCATATAGGTTAACATATGAACTTTTTACTGCAGGAAAATATATCATCTCTGAGAAATCCATACTAAACGTTAAAACGTAACTAGTGACGGACCCGAGCGGAGCGAGGGTGAGTCGCTAGTATGTACTTGTAAATAGGAAGTTGTGCAAAGGATAATAATAATAGTTTTCAATCAGTACATACATTGAATAAAAATTATTAGAGTCAAGTTGTAAACTGAATATTTTTTGCAAAGTAATTTGGTGCTAAATTAATAGTGTTTTTACCGACACCGTAAAAAGAGATGCGATATTATTTTTAATATTTTATTTAGCGATTTTCGTTATTATTTTTTTGTCCATATTAAATTATTTTTCTAAAGGCAAGTGAATTATTATTTTTAAAACAATTTTGAAATCAGTGTACCTTTTTAATTGAAAAGTCGTTTTTGGACTCTTTATTATCTATTTAATTGCACATAACTCGAACATGTCTGGACGGGTTTCATGTGCGTGACAAAACTTGAACTCCACTCTATACTCTTCCATTAAGGGATGGTTACAGCATTCAGTGACATAATCTCATGACTAATACCATATTATGTAAATTAATTAGCGAATTACCTTTGCTTCGATCATGTGCCTCCCTAAGTACCTAACAGTAGCTTATATATTACTCCAAATTAAAATCTATCTTTGTACTAAATTTAATCTAAACCCGTCCAGTCGTTTCAGTGGGAAATAGTAACAAACATACACACATACAAACTTTCACATTTATAATAATACTCCGGTAAAGGTAAAATGACCTCGTTTCCTTTGATATGGATACTAAAACCCATGAACTTGGTATGTATAATGTATATATATACTATTTCAGTATGCGGGGAGTGCGAAAGTTTTATAACAAAATGAAGGCAAACGGCTCCATTCACAATGTATGCCAACTTTAATATTTGTTACATATATTCATATATACACTTTATCAAATCGTAAGTAGATGTAGTTTAAATCAAATTTAAGATTAATGTTTCTTTAAAAATGGTAATTCTTTCAAAATATGACTTGAAACAAAAGTTTATCAAGGTTTTTAACCTAATGTATGTTGATTTTTAGAGGTTAAGCAGGAATTGTCAGTTAAATTGTTAAATATCTTAAAAATAAATAAAAAAATAAACTTTAAATTACGTATAAAAATCGATTAATGTAATGCGAAATGTATATTGTATAGTGATATACATAAAACTACATATATAATATAGTATATATTGCGAAATACCTCAAGTGGAAGATGAATTCAAAACTTCCATCATCATTGTACTCCACGAAACTTTGATCAAAATCCATAATACTAAGTTTTTGTCAACAGATAAGCATGGGCGAAGATAAGAACGGAACAGAAGAGAACGTAGCAGCTAATGAGGAAGAAGAAGCGCCAGAACTGCAGCCAGACCCAGACGAGGACAACATGCAAAAACAAATGAACACTATCAACAAAGAACTTGCTAAGAAATATTCAGACCACGCGATACGCCAACGTGAGAATGAGAAGAACTCATATATTATACAAAGTATTAAGAATTCTAACTCTGGCATCAGCGTGAAGGAGTTTAACGAAGAAACACTTCTTGCCGAATCAAAGACTGTGGCTAGATTCTCGCCAGTATGGAAACAGGTATTTAATTGTTTGACATTGAAATTAGATACCAGTGACATGCCCTCACTTCACTCGTGTGTGTCTCTAGATGCCCTCAGTAGCTTATGTGCTACTCCAGATCATAATCTATGTGTTCTAAATTTCAACCTAGTCAGTTCAGCAGTTTTAGAAATAACAATATAAAACAAAAAAAAACTCACTTTTACCAACTATACTCTATGAGACTCGCCTAAACACGAAGATTTTATTAATAACCATTGCACAGTTCCACTATCCAAACAGATCAGAAAAATCTGTTGATGGTATCAGATCAGTAGTTATCATAATTCGAGCTTCATATTTCAATTTCATAGAGCACTTATAAAAGGTTGAAATCAAGCTCTAAGATTTCATTATAACTACCTACTTATATGATTTTTGATTCTTTAACTTTTTTTGATTAACTATTGATTCGTCATACAAACTTACATCCCCATTTTTACCCCCCTAAGGGATGATTTCCGGGATAAAAAGTTTCACCAAATTTCAACTAAATCGGTCAATAAATCCAGAGATTACCTCCTACAACGTCACAAACTTACAAACTTTACCTCTTTATATAATATTAGTATAGATTACATGGATAGTGAAACTAACAAAAGGATAAAAATTGATATAAAAGTAAAAACAAATGTAGAATTTTGGCCTGTCTGTCTAATGTCTATCAATTATAGAACAACTAAGCCAAACTTGGCTTAAAACAACTAAGTATCGTTATATATTTAGTTCAAAATTACGTATTTGTAATCTTAAATTGTGTTTTCAACGAAACACAGAGAACAAACCGTAAAGCGACTATGTTATTAGTTATAGAAATAATAACTATAGCTGCCTCTCAAGCCACAGGGGTGCCTTTACGTCTCGAGCAAATATAGCTGAACTAAAAGGTCGAAATAAGGTTGTCTGGCCCAAAATAAGAGAACGCCATTGACTACATATAGACTGCCATTATACTTATTTTTTTACAAAAAGTTGACTGTCTATTTCGTTATCACAGCTTACTGAATTATTTTGATGAACTTTAATACGGTTCTTTGCATCAAAAGGACTTATTTTTTCTTGTAAACATCACAAGGTTCTAAAATGGGTGGCCTGGCTTATGTATATGCATAATATCGTATTACGGACTTACATGTACAGACACATGAGATTCGCTAAGTAAAAAACGTTACAGTTGTACATAAATATTACTAATATATAAGTACAGAATCAAAGAAAACTTTCCAAGTGCTAAAAAATTGCTTTGTTTAAAAAATATGTTAATATATGATTCATTCGAATTCTTTAACATGTCAGTCACCATACCCTCATATTTCCAACCTTCACATTCCAGACCCTGGCCGCGTCTGCAGCTATCATCATGACTTTCACAGCTGGACTCACTTCGGGTTACTCCGCCATACTTTTGCCTCAACTGAGGGCTTCCAACACGATACCCTGTGATGAAAGTACTGCTTCATGGATTGGTAAGATATCAACCTTGTATAAGAATACATATTAACACTAGCGTTTTAAATAGATATACATAGTTACTAGCCAGCATTAGCCATATACATTTATAAAAAAAAATCATGATTTTTTCCGATGTTTTAATAGTCATTCTGCTATTCGGGGCGGAGACAAATCCAATGAATCGCATGTATAGATATTTGTCTATTTCTAGCATTACTTAAAAAAGTGTGGGCGGATTTCAGTGACAACTTGAATTCATTGTAACACGTTCTACCATATAAAGAAGGGGTCAAGTTAGATCGCAAAAGACTTAACGGCATGCGCAGTGAAAACTTCAGACAATATAGATAATAATCTAAAACTAAAACATGTAAATAAATAATGGTTAAAATTTATTCCTTTCAAAAATTTTACTTTTTTTGGATACATCAACTAAAACCTTTCAACACAATAACCGTGATAAAAGTGCTACTGAAGTACTGACCAATGTCAGACATCAATTTTGTATATATATAACTTAAATAAAAACTAATAGCTTCCGCCTTCCATACAACCTGCATTGTGTCGAAGACAATTAATAAGAGATATGGTATAAAGCTTTAACAGTATGCGTGTAGCAATTTTATACCTAGACTTCGTTATTTATCTCAGATTCTGTGAATGTTACCACTTTGATATTTAAGGAAATGATACTTCTGACATATATCTTGAATTGCCAAAGAAAACACAATTGGTGAAAATTTTGTCGATAATATATTTTTTTGGAAAATACATGTTAAGCACACATATTTTTATTTATTTCAAAAATAGGTTTCTGTAGGGTTTTTGTTTTGTCAGGAAGCCTAGAAGTATTTCTTCAGTTACCAAATTGCATTTATCGATGCGTTGTTTAATTAATTTATAGTGAATTAAAAACTGTTTTAGTGCTTAAATACGTTGAGCATCTATCGCTCTTTCCTTCTCACTCACGATAGAACATTATCTTGTCATCCCGCTCCTCCAAAACCAAATCTTAGCGATCTCATGGCGCACTCTTGAACAGAATTATACCAAAAAAATACACTCGTTTTAATAAAGTTAATACATTTAGGCTGTAAACTAAAAAGTAATTACTGAGGTTGCATGTTTTTTTTTTAGTTTTATTGTATTCAATAAGATTCTCGAAAAAAAGGAAGTCACAATCAACATAATGAGAAATACGAGATATAGACTTTATTTTATATCGCTTAATATAAACTGCAATGTAAATTATGCTAATTAAATTGTTAAATTACTTAACCTTAATGTTATCGCTAATAACAGATTATCGATTTATCGGTATTATCTCGTCCGTGACTCTCTAAGTCTAAACGTACTTAAATCATTGCCTCATATTTTTTACGTCTGTCAAGACAATTTACTATCACCGTAATCAAGGACACTTAATCGATAATTAATTATTAAGTATTTATAAATCCAGATGAAGTAAACAAAAAATATATAGGTATTTAACTATTAAAAATGCGCAACGTTAGTGGAAGAAAAGCAATATTATATATATATAAGCACACCGACTTCGAAAATATTTGATTAGGTATGTATAGTAAATAAAAACTATAAATCAGTTATTTTTTACTTTTTAGTGCTTTTGTTTGAAGACGGTTTTTATTTTTTTGTTAAAAAGTTTTTATTTTTCCCTTTTTAGTGTAGACAGTAGTAGCAAAGTAAGAATTCTAACCTGTTAGGCTTGTCAAATCAAACAAAATAAGCCCAAACTCAAAGTATCTACTATTAGCCGTTGAAGAGTTCCACCAATCCACCTTCTGGCCTTACCATCAGATCAGGTCAACAATACCGAACCACTGTACTGTGAATGGAAATAGAAACACTTGCAAAGTTTCAAATCAATATGACAATTAGAAGTAGGTTAAATTCATCATTAGCTATTTTTCTATATTTTTATTCTATATTTTTTATTTTTTTTGTGGTATTTTTTTTTTGAAATTTATATGGGACCAATCTGGAAGTATACACTTTCAAACAACACAAAAATTGTCCAAATCGGTTAATAAATGACGGAGTTCTGCGGTAACAAACATAAAAAAACAGTCGAATTGAGAACCTCCTCCTTTTTGAAGTCGGTTGAAAAATAAATCTAATTCTATCCCACGGGAATCGAACCTTTTTTCTGGGATAAAAAATAACCTATGTAATTCAAGACTATAATCTATCTCTGTGCCAAATTTTATTCAGATCCATTTAACCGTTCTGGCATGATTGATTAACAAACATCCATCCAAACTTTCGCATTTATGTAATGTTAATGAGATAATCGGATATTAAAAAAAACTAACCGACTCTCGAGAGCCTTCTTTTCCTCACTCTTATATTTCGGTGGGATTCGACACGCCCAATGACAGATCTTCCTGAGGCAGAGGGAAAAGTAACATCGCTTTTCCTTGATTTGCTACCAAAATGTATAACAGAAAGTCTTAACACGTTTTTATCTTGACTTCGTCTTTGGTGATGCAGTTATTTTGATAACAATTTAAAAAAGTATTATAACAAAGTAAAAAGTGCACTGTCACTTTGTGATTTAAAAAATATAATAAGATTATCAATTATGTATCCTCATATATCGATAGGAAGCTCATTTGTCGGCAGGCTTGGAACCCCATGATAGGTTTCTCATTACAAAAAAATGTTTGAAAGATCTTTCCATAAGGTTTCAGCAAACTTCAAAATAAAATAACTAAATTATATTGTAGAAAGTTATATGTATAATTGTCATGAGAATAAAGCTAAGAGTACATTAATTAGTTCATTAATGTAATCAATTACGAGCTGATATCGACATATGTATGTACATAAATTATTGCATTGACGGAATCGATATTATATTATCAGTGAATATATTATATTATACTAATTACTAACGTTCCAATATTAGCCTCGAAAGTGACGAGCGTAAAAAGATAAAATAATTAATATATTTATTCTGTAAAAACCTGCTACCTGAGACAATAAAACTAAATAATATTATACTTTTTTAAATAAAACTATCTTTTTGATTTATTTGATAAATCGGTGAAAAAATCCTAAAAGATTGTTTTATTTCAAATGTCAAATATCCGCGTAAATCTACTAAAATATGTACTAGGTATACTTATGTAAATGACACATCTAAGCATTGTGTCACGTGGTCAATATACGTCGTCTATCTACAATTTTTTTAGCGATAGCAATTGCAGAATATCATCTGTAATTCTTTTTACTGTTCCTGCGAAATCATATTTTACATCAGTTCATATTTCATTTTATTTAGATATAGTGTACCCACGTTTTCTTTTGTGTGGCCGGAAGAAATTTTTGAATTGCTGCAATTATGAAAGATAGACGATACGTAAAAACATAGTTTTGATGAAAATGATCTATTCATACGCACTCATCAGGATTTCTTAGAATTTTTATAGATCTTAACGTATTCTGTATATTGTGCCCTGTCGTCCATTCACTTTCGTATCATTCAGTTGGAGTTAAATATTTAGATATTAGTCTGTAGGATATAGGCTTTCAGCGTTTATAAAAACTGTTGAACATTATATAACTATTAATAGTGATGAGACATTTTCTCACAGTAAAAACTATCCTATACATTGACCCGGACAACCAGCTATCATCATACCAAATTTCATCAAAATCTGTCCAGTGGTTTTCTCGTGATCCTTTCTTAGACAGACAGATAGACAGACAAAAATTTAAAAAACTATAGATTCAGCCCTTGTATTATAATAATAACTTTTAATAAAAAAATCCAAAAAAAATGTTTAATCCGTTAGAATTTTATTATATGTATTGATGAATAAATCGAGACTATTAATGAAGGTTTTTTTTTTATATTTATTTAACCAAGCTTATATAGAACCGATTAATAATATAATATGTATAGGTACTGCGAGTGGCTGTAAGTATGAAAGCTGTTGCAAGTGCTAGCGTGGAGACCGATCTGCTTTAAATACCAAAGGTCGAAATACGATGGCTTATTACTGCGTGTACTCGTATGAATAATGATCCATCACATCAAAATCTTTGTTTAAGCTTCAATGAATAACTGATTGACAGAGACTTGAGTTCAATTCCGTGTTAAATAAAAACGCATAGAAATGTTTTTATCGTTCAGTTGGTATCAGTCAGTATCCATTAAATAACTAAAATTATTTAATTGGCGTTGAATTTAAAATTATTTGTTTTTAATTTAAAAATTTAAAAGAATTTTAAATCATAAAGGATTTATATGAATGTAAGAAATTTTATGTAAATAGTAAATACTTTTTTTCGCTCGAGTTTTTAGTGCTTTGGCATGTCATAAAACCTATGTGCTAATTCAGGTTACATAAGTTCCATTTTAACTTTCGTCTAAATCCTTTGAACGGTTAGAGCGTTAAAATATAAGTAGCACTTACATGCTCTCATTTATAAAGTGTAATTGTCACGGTGGTGAGAGGCATCACATGTCCTGTTAAGACAATGGACTTTTCCAAACGTTGAATCCTTTATACACATATCTCCTGATGGAGAACTGGATGATTTGCATGATGATATTTGTATTTTAAAGTTTTTTGTACATATTAAAAGAGAATATGATATAGTAAATTAAACTCACTAAAACGAAGATATCTCGTAAATCTTGATTCCGAATCCGATTTTTTTATTTTGTAAAATTATAATTGTTAATGCCATTTTAATTTTACGTGTAGATAAATATACCTACTTAATAGTTTAAATACTCAGAATATGTAAATAGGTAAAAACAAAACAGTTTAGTTTCTTTTTTTATCAATAAAAAAATATTGACAACACTTATTTTTTTTATATAGGTAGATAGGTAAATACTATTTGTATATTTTATATTTTTTTCTTCAAATTCGAAATTCGACCATAATCATTATATGAATAATAATTATGATCGAATTTCGACCACTGGCGAACACTAGTTCATATTATTATTATTAATATCGTAAATGTGGAAGTTATGTGTTAGTACGTATAGATGTTTGTTACTTACTCGGAATAATGCATAATACATAGGCTACTTTTTATTCCGGAAAAATATATAGTTTCCTAGATTTTTTTTGTTTCTCAAGGGTGAGCCGTTAGTTTAAAATAATTGTGCAATCATTGAAATAAGTAAATCGGTCTTGCTGCGCGGAATTTGTTAATGTTCCCAAATTTTGGCATCAAACGAAATTTGCACTCTATTTATAATTGTTTAATGCATATTCGAATTGCTCTTTTAAATCCGCATTGTTATGATTTTTCAACGTTTTACACTTGTATATAAAATTGATATAAATAATGAAATCTTGAAATTCTGAACCTTTTCCCGAGTGGATCAATCGCAGAAGAAGTAATGGGGAATTATATCGTGAAACTTCATTCCGATCTTATTCGAACTTCTGCCACATCTGGTGTAATAACTTATCTATATATAAATAAGCAAAGACAGCACTTACTCCCTCTCTGTTTCTCAACCTTTTCTTATTTAGTAGGTATCGACGAGCTTTAGTGTTACCAATTAAAAAATTTTGGAAACAGTTGTTTTTTTATAGGTATGTATGTATATGATTATTGTCGAAATTCGGATTCCAAATAAATACGGGAGTAAATGTAAACTTCATATATAGACAACATGCTTGGCTCAGTTTGTAGTGACCTTACTTGCTGTGACAGCGGTATCAGGTTCGAGTCTCGCTGGGGGCATTTATTTTCATTCACTGAAGTCAGTCATGGGCGTTGTTATATATATATATATATATATATATATATATATATATATATATATATATATATATAACAACGCCCATGTTATATGTATAAACTATTCGGAATCCATAACATAAGCCATGTAGCTTACCATGGAACTAGATGATGCTCTGTGTTAAAGTCCCAACATATTTATTTATTTATATTAATATTTATCCTTGGTGAAAAAGGAAACAACAAACAGCACGTAAAACTATCGACTTTACCCCGATTGTAAATCATTATTCAATCAAACTTGATAATGATAAAATCGCACTCTACGTTCACTGTAGCGATTTACACACAATATGCTTTAATATCTACTGCGATTATCGCTAGTGTCAGTAATGGTCGCCCTGACGGAAATTGTTCATGACATTTGCTATAGCTTTTTATTGCTTTCACATTATTTAGCTTTATTATAAAGTTAGCTATTAAACTTATATGTACATATATCAAGACAATTCTAAATATGGATTTAAAAACAAAGCACCTTATCCAAGATTTAAACCCAAAAACTATAGCACAGTATTTCTATTTCATACATGCCACATTGGACTTTGATGTTTGTCATAAATTATGCCGATACTCGATAGTAATAAACGTCAAAAAAATTAATGGCTTTAAAAAATTATTAGCCATTATTATCAGATTTAACGGAAGATAAATAAAAATTACCATATATTTCCAAAGAAGTTGTAGCCGTTTATTTATACACTAACGACTCACTCTTGCTTTGTTCGGGTTCGTCCCTAGGTGATTCTTTAAAATGACATAACTTTTTTAATAAAACAAACAAAAAATAGTGAAAACCGGACCCAAATTGGATAAGCCCTTTTTGAGATTAGCGTGTACAGGCAACAGACAAACCGACAAACTCTTCTAAAAATTATTTTTTAGGGTTTTATTGCGTTAATAGAGACCCCTAACAGTAGTTTTTTTTTTTCAAATATCTTCCATGTACAGACAGTGATTAGTTACATTTTTATTATATGTAGAGGTATAGATTATTCAAGCAATGTAACTCTGATGTTTAAAGTACGAAAACTTAAATTATAAATCTTGTTTCAGCGGCTATGGCAGCTCTTCCTATGGCACCGGGGTGCCTCATCGCTGGTTGGCTTATGGAGAAATTTGGAAGAAGAAATGCACACTATATGATCTGCGCACCTTTCTTACTTGGTTGGATCCTCATTGCCGCAGCTAACAACCTCGCCCTCATACTTCTCGGAAGATTCTTTACGGGACTTTGTGTTGGTCTCATTGGACCCTTAGGACCAGTCTTCATAAGTGAAACATCCAGTCCACAGTTGAGAGGTATTTTCCTCGCCGGAATATCTTTAGCCATCGCTTTCGGCATCTTTGTCGCTCACCTAATTGGCACTTACGTTCACTGGCAATGGACAGCTATCGTTTGCTGCATATTCCCAATAATATCTGTGATACTACTAAGTTTTATTCCTGAGAGCCCAACATGGCTAATATCAAAAGGTCAAATTGAAGATGGCGTTAAAGCTTTCAGTTGGTTACGAGGCTATGATGATGAAGCTAGAGCTGAACTAAAAGCTATCATAGACAAAAGAAAAGCTGCTGACTTGGAACCTATACCAACTTTACGGGAAAAATTAAACAGCTTAAAATCGCCAGAACTCTTGAAGCCATTATTTATTATGATTGTATTTTTTGTGACCTGCCAATTTTCAGGCGTCAACGCTGTTGCATTTTATTCCATAGAGATTATAGAGAAAGCGGTCGGCAAAGGTATTGATCATTACGTAGCGATGTTGGCAATTGACTCTTTACGTACAGTAATGTCAGTTTTAGCTTGTATAACTTGCAAGAAGTATGGTCGTAGACCTTTGTGCATGATTAGCGGAGTTTTCACTGCTTTATCAATGGTTGGGCTTTCCATGTTTTTATACTGGACTGATGGAAAGCCAACCAACATGACATGGATTCCATTATCATGCCTAATGACTTACATATGTGCTATTTCGATAGGACTTGTTCCGTTACCCTGGATGATGTGTGGGGAAGTTTTCCCAACAAAAGTTCGAGGACTTGGATCCGGCATAAGTTCTGCAACAACTTTTGTTGCCTTCTTTGTTGTAGTCAAAACCGCCCCTGGTATGATGAAAAGCCTTGGAGAAGTAGTGACATTCATGTCTTACGGTATTATAGCATTTATCGGTACTGGTATCCTATACTTTATATTACCAGAGACTAAAGGAAAAAGTCTACAAGAAATTGAAGATAAGTTTAAGAGTGGTAAAATAAGCATAGCCTAATTTTTATTAATTAATTTAAAAAAAAATATTTTAAGGTATTCCATTGAAATTTACTCGCTTAAAGCGCAATTTTTCGCTATCTGTGATATTATAGATTATAAAAAATTAATAAATATACATATGTTATATCGTAATCGTGATATTTTATTTCCCTCTTCCTAGTTATGTCATAAAAACATATAAAGAATTTTTATCTAAGACTAGCAACTTACCCTCGCTTTGCTCGGGTGTGTCCCTAGGTAAATACGCTTTAATTTTTTTCACCAGAACTCTTTATTCTTTTTCTAATATAAAAGTAGCCTAATAGTAAATTATTTAATACCATAATATGGCACATAAGTGTTACACATAATTGCTAGAAATTAGTTGATGTAAAATTATTTTTAAATTTGTGTTAGATAATGTTCTTATATAGGAACTCTGATTTTGAGCGCTAAGTTTTAATACTAGTACAGTAATAGTTACTCCTTATAACAAAAGCAACTATTCGCCAATGAAAGTCTCGTCAAAATCAGTCCAGCCGTTTTGGAGATTAGCCGGAACAGACACACAGAAAAAATATGTGTTTTTATTAAAAGTACCGTATATAATTTCATATGCATTTTATTTATCTGTTTATAAGATGAAAAAAATAATTAAAGTTCGTTCAGGCTTAACCATACTTCCCCCCCCCCCCCCCAACGTACTTTCACCTTGTCGTGGTGGGGGGGCTCAGTAGTGCCCGGCGACCCAACCGGGCGCGAAGCCAAGAAACGCACAGGGAGGTGGCCCACTTCGGAGGCCGGTGGGAGGTGGCCCTCTTCGGGGGGCGGTGTACCATGCGGGTTGCTCTTGGTACTTCTCTGATAGCAGAGTGGACCTTGGAGCGGCCCCATGGTCGTTGTGGTCTGCCTCGGCAGACCTGCCGTCGGGGCGTCGTAGTTGAATGCGTAAGCGATCCTGCGACGCCCCATTAAGACGGGGGAAGGTTTTGTTGGGTTTTAGTGGGTAGTACTGGCTTTATTCAGTCACAACAGATGTATCAAAAAAACATAATGGCTCCTTGATTCGTTACCCGAGCACCGCCGCCGTAAAAAATAAAAATAATAAGCTATGACGTTCTTAAAAAAGTACAGAGATATTCAGTGGTGGGTCTGGCAAGAGTGTAAAAGGGCAACAACGTAGAAGCCAAAATTATTTATCGCCTAGTTGGGCTCATGTTTTGCATGAATTTGTGCATCAACATCTTTGCCTTTAAATTTTCTTTTATCTTTTAGATAAATTGCCCTTCTAATCCTATCAGACTGATTTTGTAACTGACTATAAAAGTAAGTAAATAATAAATATATAATGTACCTTTGAGGGATACAAGGGTAGTCACAAGCATGGATGTTACATTAAGAGTTATAATATCCTCTGCATAGTGGGTTAATGCGAGGGAGTTTTTGAAAAATTTAAGAATTTATCGATTTTATTTTGTTTTTTATTATCCGCCACAATATATTGTTGCTATAATATTTTAGTAGGCGCTAACATCAAATATTAAACTAGCATCAAAGAATGATTTTTTGACCTACGGTGTAATAAAACCTGTTTTCTGCGCTCAAACAGCAAGGCAAGTACCACATTGTGCAACTACAGCCGCCGATATTGTTATTGCAATACATATAAATTAAATCAATACATTTAATAAAATTCTAAGTCGAATCTGTACATTAAATATATATAATTTAATATATGTATAATTTCATTAAAATAATCATTATTATCGATACAAAGGCCGATTCAAAAATTATGTAAAAGATCTTTATGAAATAAAACAATTTCTTTTAACAAAATGCATATATTAGTTAACAAATTAATAAAAATGAAAATGGCACTGCAGAAGACTTGTTACTTACATATATATATAAATGCAGGACGGTACATAGAAACGAATAATATATACTAAATTCTTATTAAATTATTCAATACCATAATATGGCACATAAGTGTTATACATAATTGCTAGAAATTAGTTGATGTAAAATTATTTTGAAATTTGTGTTAGGTAATGTTTTTATAATATAGGAACTCTGATTTTGAGCACTAAGCCTTAATAAAATTGAAACTATAAGCAATTTCCATTCTATTTTTTGCTAAAATTATCAAATGTTAAAACTTGTGCTCACAAAGTGCTCAAAATTCGTGTTCCTTCATATTTAAGATGTTAATAAACGTACCAAAATCAAGCATTTATCATTTATAACATCGCAAAACGTCAAACATTGTGTGTTCCGAATCTTTAATAAATAGTAAAAATCGTTTAGATGGCTGTAATTCTTTAAACATGGTTTTACTTAGATCGTGGCTTAACAAGTCTAGATGCTGGTGGTGCGAATTTGGCGAAGCCCTGCTGATCGAAGACCGGTAGTAGATCCCTCACCCGAGCAGACACAGTTCCTCCTGTCACCCTAGAAACATATGCTCTGTGAACAAAGAATTAATTTTTAAGGTGCAATCTATTTCTACAGTTGTGAATTTTAGTAATTTAATCGTCTTAATGTGTATCTAAAGAGTTTTGAGATTAAAAAGTGCAATACACACATGCACTGTGCAATAATAAAATTTTAGAAGTTTAGTAATCTAAGTGACTTATCAGTAAAAAATAGGAGTTTCATCTATTTTACAGATCACATATTACTATACTAGTACAAATGCCTCATTCCATACAAAGAAATTGGTCAGCGCTAATTCGGGCTATCCTTCGGGCTATTTTTGTTTGATTGAATAGATAGGTGATAGATGTTGTTGATTCGTAAATATTTAAACTGTTTTATTTTGTAAATATGTGAAAAGTAACGTGTAGTAAATATTGTAAAACTCATTCTGCATTCGAATAAAAAAAAATTCATCAATTGTATCAATTTTTAACCGTGATAAACAATTCATAAAAAGTAAAAGCGCCATCTATAAATATATACTAAAAGCTCATCATTTGATTGCTGATACTTTAATAATCAGTAAAATAACGCAAGTTTGATTTACGGGCGCATTATTTTTTTCCCGTTCACTTAAAATATTTTTTAAAATAATAATGTACTTTTTTGTGAATTTTTTTCATGTATTGTTAATTTAACACAGCTTTAATAACAAATCGATACATGTAACGTCATCTATTGACATTTATTAGAAGTAATTTTTCTTTTCTCGTGATGAGACCCTATAGGAATGTAAAATATGTGTTCGAATATAGAACACTTCAATATTTGGACAGTTTTCAATATTGATTTGGAAATAAAAAGGGATTTAAAAGCAAATGGATTTTACCAATAATTATCCAAATATTTCATTGACGACGAGTCTATTTTTAACGTCTGTGTGTATTGTGTGGTCGGAGTATCATCCGAGGTATTACGCCAGAGATCGCGAATTTAAGCCCAAAAAAAACAATCTAGAGTTTCGTATATACGTATAGGAAAAATACCTATTTTGAAAAACGAACCGTATAATTCTATTTCGTAGCTCATATAATATAAGATTCTATTCATCAAATCTACTAAAAGTAACACTCACCGGCTGGGTTTGATCAGTTTAGCGGCCTGTGCGGGAGTGGCCAACTCTGTCGGGAAGTACGTCGCTCCATAGAAATCTAATCCATTCTGTAGCAAAATGTTTGCCTCTTCTATATTAGCTAATGTCACTCTCAACACACTCGAAGCCTCCTTGGGCACCATACTGCTGACCAGCTCGCCGTCGATGTTGGTGATGGCGCGAGGTGGTGTCTTTTCTATGGGTTTCGGAGTAGAAGTGCCTAAAATTATGTTGATAATATTTTGCTTTTGTTGGAATTTTGTACAACTATAGCATTAACTATCTATATGTATTAATATGCTTTGGGAATAACCATATGGAGTATATGGAATTTGTTAAGAATTTCTTAGTATTTTCACTTCTAAAATATTTTCATTTTTATTGCTATTACTTAAGATAAGTACTACATAATTGATAAACTATAGAAAAATAACGTGAAAACTACCAGTATATGCGTTTAAATAATCTAGCTATCAATAAAGATGTCGCGGGTTCTATTTTACATACATCGATATGATTTATAAGTCATATAAACTTTATAAAGTTACCATTCTCTTAATACTGGTTGATAACACGCTGTGTTTACGGTTTTAACCCAAAAAAATTAACTTTTTCATACCAGTATTTGCTTCACGTGGTGAACCAGCAAAGTGCAAGCGTACCACCTCGACTACCGAGGTGAACTTATACAGAGCGTGGCGTACATCTTCCTCTGGGACTTCGTCGGGGATATCGTAAACGTAAATTGTGAAGGTCTTTTGTGGACGACATGGGATTGCGATCTAGAAAAATCGAATAATTTCATGGCATTTTTAAATTAAAATTCTGAGAGAACGAGATAAACAGAGGAAATATATAATTGAAATAAGAGTTAAAATGGGACGGTGTTGTCTAAAATGTATAAAATACGAATGTAGCAGGTAGTCGTTATCCTACCTATTAAAATTAAAATAATATATCTTCACCTCAGAAACAGTGACACTTCCCGGATAAAAATATAGCTAAAAACCATCCAGGTGAATGTATAAGTACATAAAAAATGTCATCAAATTCGGTCAAGCTTTTAGCAGGAGATTTAGTACATACGCACTAATAATTTTATGTATAAAGATTAAGGATTTAATTCAACAGCAGCAACAAGTAGTTATGTTAGTTAAAACCAAAAATCATTTTCATATTTTTAAGTTAATACATTATTAAATCATGATTAAATATGTAGAAGATAGCAGAAGAAGTAAGTAATATTTTATATTTGCCATATCAATAAATTAAATGCCAGATATTTTACATTTGAAATTAGATAATGCCAGATGAAGCAGTAACAGAAGCAGCCAAGAGATGAAGGGCAGAGCCTTACCTTTCTATAGAACCGCGATCCAGTGACCTTGTGGAAGCCTTTCTTGAAGACCATCTGATAGTCATCAACGCTAGAGAACTTGAACAGGATACCAGTTGCGGTTTTTGTGAGCGAAAAACAACCTTTGAACTCCATTTTTTCGCAAATAGCTGACGCTTTTTCCATGCTTAAGCCATGGGATGGTGTTAAGAGGAAAGCTCCTTTAGTGAGAAAGTGTTCCGAGTCCGAGATATCGGACTCGCTGTCTCCGCCCTTCATCAAGGTATGGATCTGCTCTTTCCACATGTATGGGTCTGACATCTGGTGAATTTTATAATTTATTTGATAAATGAAATAAACAACGAACTTTTACAAAATTATATTTATAATTTGCTCCGATATTTTATCCAATAGTTTGATAATAAAGTCAATAAATTACGAACACTTGAAACGATAGGATACCTTAAAGAAATCTAGATAGATTCAATACGGAAGTTGACTAAATGAATTCAATCTATCATTTGAAAGCACTTCATAAAAACAATGGCTTATAAATATTTGAAGACAGTAATAACCGGGATGGTCGCGGCTCGCTGCGTCTTCCCGACGATAATTGTAGCATTGTCTTTGCTTCCGTTAAAAATGTTACAGATACTTGTGAAAAAAGGAGTGGAACAGAAGAATTCTGACATGAAAATAAATCAATTATTATCAAATAAGCTAAAATTCTATGATATTAATTCCATCCGCTATAGATTAAGATTTACATAGAATAAGAGAGACCCAAACTCAGCGTCTAGTCGGCCCACCCGGCATCCGCCGGCCGAGTATGTATTTAGACATCAAAGGAGTCTCACATTTAGTTTTTTTTCTTAATTTAATTTTAAATTATATAAATAGTTTTTGAAACGCTCCGAAACCAAAAGTAGCTACTAGCTATAAATAATACTAAATCTGGTTTCTATATGTTTTGTGTAAGTACAAAAAATTGAACCAAAGTATTAGAACAGTTAAGTTTAGGAAAGTGACGCACATAAAACTCATTTAAAGCAATCGATATAGTAAATTAGAACAAAATTAGTTGACCGCATACGATTACACCATATAATTGTGTTAGTGGGTGGGTAGATAAGAGCCAAATTGCCATCAATTGGTCCCACGACATCGTAAATCCATATTTGGTGAGATTGTTGCTGTAAAGTAATTTACTTGTTGCTCCAATTTATGGTGGACTTCTTAATTATTAGAGACGAAATTAATTAAATGTACTGGTTAGAGTTCAAAGTTATTCGTAATTGGTATACAGTACTTTTCGTTGTAATTGAACTTTTTGAGTTTCCTTACGCTTATTAACGACACTTCTTTTTTAAGACCTTAATTTAATTAACAATTTGTTTATTTTTTTTTTCTTTTTAAGGAAACTTATATTTTTAAGAACAACAAATTGAAGTTATTTCTATAACTTTTTTTATTATTAAAATGATCAATTTACAGTTCTTGTAAAAATCTATAATTATTTTAGTTTTATAATTTGACGTCTAACTTCTAATTTTTTTAACGTAATTATTATTTTATTACGGTCCCACTACGGGCGCCAAAATATGCAAAAAAGTTATTATCCAAATATTTTTACATTTCTTACTTTATATTTTTGCACTGCTACACACCTGCACTGCACTGCACAAACTTTAAAAAAACCGTAAAACGATTCGAAGCTTATTACTTCTTTTTCAACCGACTTCAAAAAGGAGGAGGTTCTCATTCGACTGTATTTTTTTTTATGTTTGTTATCTCAGAACTCCGTCATTTATTAACCGATTTTGACAATTTTTGTTTTGTTTGAAAGGGTATACTTCCAGATTGGTCCCATTTAAATTTCAAAAGAAAATACCACCCCTAAGGGTGGAAAAACAACTAATGATGAATTTAACCTACTTCTAATTCTCATATTGACTTGAAACTTTGCAAGTATTTCTATTTCCGTTGATAGTACAGTGGTTCGGTGTTGTTGACCTGATCTGATGGCAAGGCCAGAAGGTGGATAGGTGGAACTCTTCAACGGCTAATAGTAGATACTTTGAGTTTGGGCGATTTTGTTTGATTTGACAAGCCTAACACGTTAGAATCCTTACTTTGCTACTACTGTCCACACTAAAAAGGGAACAATAAAAACTTTTTAACAAAAAAATAAAAACCGACTTCAAACAAAAGCACTAAAATGTAAGAAATAACTGATTGGTAGTTTTCATTTACTATACATACCTAATCAAATATTTTCGAAGTCGGTGTGCTTTGGCTAAGTAATTAAAGCCTACCTATTAAATACATACCTAAAAATATTTTCGAAATCGGTGCCAGGCCATATAAAGCTAAGCACACCGACTTCGAATATATTTGATTAGGTATATATAGTAAATGAAAACTACCAATCAGTTATTTTTTACTTTTTAGTGCTTTTGTTTGAAGTCGGTTTTTATTTTTTTGTTAAAAAGTTTTTATTTACTTTACCCCATATATGCTACAACTTTATAAAAAAATACTTAATAGTCAATATCGATACGGTAACAATATTAAAATTATTAAGATTTATATCTTGATTTTGATTTTTAACTTACTGTATACATATATGATAATAATAACTGAAAACATAATATGTTCATACTCATAACTATCTACATAAATTTAAGTAGCCATAATAATTACTTTTTCAATTTTATTAAATTTTATTTTACAAGTAATATAATTTATAAATTGAGAATTAATAATCTATATAAATAAAAATGAATGTTGGTAAGTGCATAACTCAAGAATGGCTGGACCAATTAAGCTAAAATTTTTTTCGTATGTTCCTTAAGATCCACGGAAGGTTTTAATAAATAGAAAAAAAATTAAAGAAAAAAATTCAAATTTATATGGCTAACGCGGCTAATAACTATTTATATATATTTAAAACGTATCTAGCGACGAGCCCGAGTTAAGCGAGGGGGAGCCGCTATTGTGTTTTTTTACTAAGCTTCACAGTACTTGTTTTACAGAATTATTACTAAAATGTATTTTGAAATAATTTTTAAATCTTTTTTTTTATTTTATACAAAATATTTAGTACTATTACTAGTAATTCATCTAATTTTTTTTCTAGAATTTAACGATAAAAAAATATTTCAATTACATATTGTAATAGACATAAAAATGTTATTTACTTTAAAAAAATCATTCTTATATACAAAACTAATTAATTATTAGCATAGTACAATTTTATAAGACTTTAAGCAACATTACAAATTTAAATCTTAAATTTAAAAAAAAAATATGGAACTTCACATACCGATCCTCGTGGCTTCTCACTATTCTTCTTGCTGTCAGCGTCTGGTCTGTGCTCTGTGTCTGAGGCACCTTCGGCTAAGGACATTTTGTGAGTGAGATACGCCCGCGAGACTCCCAGGTATACCACCGAGTGCACGGCGGACCGTGACGCGGCTATAGGAAGCTGTGGAGGGGTCTTACTCCTATACTTATTTGGTAATTGTTGGTAATTGTCATTATTTAGACTATAAATGTAGGATTTTCTGTCACAAGAGCATCGTGAATGGCTATTTCTACACTCAAATTATATTATTATAAAATTTGCCACCCTTTTCAACATTACAAAATCCCACGGTTTGGTTTGAGCAACGTTAAGTCTATCAGAACCATTATGTATGCATGTAAAATGTATTAAACTACTTTTCTTTTTAAAATAATTGACTGACTGAAAGGAATTTAGCTATTAATAATTCAAATATAGGTACCACTAACCAAAACACCTACACAGTTAAAAAAATGAATTTGTCCTATGCAAATACGCCCAGAAATCCTAGAGAGATGTGCAATTACCTAAATAAATGGATAGATAGAACTTTTCATATTTTCTTAATCTAATCACAACATATAAACACGCTCACACGACTTTTAAAAATTATTCAATGTACACTCTGATGCTTAGAACATTCTTACTATAACAATAGCCTGTGGTTTTATCTGTCTTATAAATAATAATGTTTATAAATATAACCGAAAACCCCACTCAAAGTAATCAGAAGAATAAAACATCGTATATATCTTGTATCGCATACTTGTATTTAACACCTGTCCTTCTGTATCTGCCCGTATCATATTCTAGCTGATAATCAGATTACCAAAGAAGTGTGAGAATTTCAAAGACAAATAAATATGTATATTTTTTTAATTCCATTTATCAATCAATTATAATTTAGATAGATTTTTTATTTCATTGTCTAAGCGACTCTATAGATTTTGCACTACATTTTTTTATGACAGGAACTCTTGTCATCTTTATGTTCCGATACAAGACATCATTTATAAGTCGCATAGTAACATGAGTTTAGAAAAAATGTTATTGATTTGTTTTAACAATTAAATTAATTCAATTCTTTTTTAATTTAATGGTTTCGAAACGTGTCATTAAATAAAAAAAATTATTTGACTATTATTTTACTTGGCAAATGTTGACAGATATCCTTTACCAATTACCATCCGTCATTCGTCATTGATGTGATCTCCTTGTTAAGTATGAAGGTCACATGTTATTTAATTACCTTCTTTATAATATTAGATAATATTATGACATTGTCAACAGTGTTATACTATCAAATTGTCAATACCTAATTATTTACTATGTCTTATTTTATTGTTGAATAAAGCTAATATTCTATTTTGGTTCTATCATTATCTATATCAATTTATTCAACAATAATTTTGTGTATCGCTGATACCAACTATGCCTGACGAAAAGGAAAAGTCTTTCTCAATATCTCGGTATCTGCGTCCTGAACGTTTTGACGTGGAACCCGCAATGGCCGGCTCAGACTTGAAATGGATTCATTGGAAGTACTCATTTGAAAATTTTATCGCACAGGAAGCCGCTTCGGCTGACGATGCCCTTAAGTACAAACTCCTTGTAAACCATATCTCGCCATCAATATTTAACTTCATTCAAGCTTGCACCACGTACGTCGATGCCATGACCACTCTCAGTACCACCTATGAAAAACAAAAAAATATTATCTTGGCTCGGCATCGCCTCGCTACTAGAAAGCAACAGCCTGGCGAAACGTTAGCAGAGTATTCGAGATCTCTTGCCATACTTGCTCGTGAATGTCACTTTAAAGCTGTTACTGCTAATGAACACCAAAACGAAACCGTACGTAGTACGTTCATTGCCGGAATATTGTCTCAGAAAATAAGAGAAAGATTGCTAGAAAAATCTACTATGTCTCTGGAAGAAACATTGAATCTGGCTACATCTTTAGAAACTGCTGAAAATACTTCACGACTACTAACAGTATCATCTCCATCAACGTCTGCTGTTCCTGTTAACACGATCTCTGAAACTCAAGCATCGCAACCACAGCTCAACTTGGCAGCATCAAAACCTCAAAATTTTTATCACAGTCGCCCCACGCAAAGTGACCGCCGATGCTTTTTCTGCGGTGGCAATGTTCATAAAAGAATCAAATGCCCCGCTAATAATGCCCAATGTCAACTTTGCTCCAAAAAAGGACATTTTGCAACTGTTTGCCGTAGTTCAAGACCAGGTCAACGTACCGTAAATGTTATTACCATGGACGATGACGACGTTACTCAACCTCAAGTTACTGATTCTCATTTGTCAATGATATCCGCTGCTGCGCCATCAAGCCTACGTAAAGCTACCATTCCAATTACCTTGAACAACTATCAAGCAGATGCGCTACTTGACACCGGAAGTTCAATCAGCTTTATCGATAAGAATACTGCTCTAACCATGAACCTTAAACGAAAGCCCTGTCGACAAGCGATAACCTTTGCATCTCTTAACAATATATCATATGTTGAGGGAATATGCTACGCTACAATTCAGATTGGTGAACATATATACCAGCATCAACCTCTGCTCATTGTTGGCGATCTGTGTGCTGACGTTATCATTGGGCATGATATATTAGGAAAACACTCATCATTTGAACTTCAGTTCGGGGGAAACAAAGGGCCCTTGAAAGTTTGCAATGTACTGGAGGCATCTGTCCCACCAGCTTCAATTTTTACTAATCTTTCACCGAATATAAAACCTATAGCTATTCGCTCCAGACAGCATTCTCAGGAAGACCAAGAATTTATATCTAACGAAATAAGCAACTTACTTAAAGACAAGGTTATCGAACCCAGTATCTCGCCTTGGAGGGCACAAGTACTCGTTACTGGTGATGACTATCATCGGAAACGTCTTATCATTGACTATTCTCAAACTATAAATAGATTCACGGAACTAGATGCATATCCTTTACCTACCATCGATTCTATTATAACTCAAGTCGCTAAATACAATATTTATAGCCAAATCGACCTCAAAAGTGCTTATCACCAAGTTCCCATTCTTCCAAAGGAGAAGGTATACACAGCCTTCGAAGCATGCGGGAATCTCTACCAATTCACACGAATACCATTTGGACTCACAAATGGTGTGGCGGCTTTCCAGCGAACTTTACAGTATATCATTGATTCGGAAAAACTGAAAGGTACATATGCTTACTTAGACGATGTGACTGTATGCGGAAAAGATAAGCAGGATCATGATGATAACCTTCGCAAATTCATGAAAGCTACTGAGAAATATAAACTCACTCTAAATATGAGTAAATGCACTTTTGAATCAGAATCCATAAATCTTCTCGGCTATACCATCAGTCATAACGTAATCAAACCTGACAAGTCTCGATTGGAACCACTAACAAATCTTCCTATCCCATCTGATACAGCTACTTTGAAAAGAGCCCTTGGACTGTTTGCTCATTATTCAAAGTGGGTCGACAACTTTTCTGCCAAAATCAGACCTCTGATCGAAGCTACATTTCCTTTATCTGAAGAGGCTATTAACTCTTTTAACAATCTAAAGATTGACATTTCTAAATCGGCCTTAGCTGGAATAGACAACAAAGAGATATTTTCTGTTGAAACTGACGCCTCTGACTTCGCAATCGCAGCAACGCTGTCACAAAAAGGACGTCCCGTAGCGTTCTTCTCACGATCACTTAACGATTCTGAGAAAAGACAACCTTCCATTGAGAAGGAGGCTTGCGCTATAGTTGAAGCTTTACGCAAATGGAGACACTTCTTGATTGGAAGACATTTTCTACTCGTAACTGATCAACGGTCTGTTGCATTTATGTTCAACCAAACACACTCTAATAAGATCAAGAACGAAAAGATCGAGAGATGGCGCCTAGAATTGTCTTGTTTTAAATACGACATTGTTTATCGACCCGGAAAACAGAACTTTGCTGCCGATGCGCTCTCTCGAGTCTGCATGCACATAGATAGTTTGTCTAATAACTCCAAACTTGTCGAACTACACCGATCTCTTTGCCATCCTGGAATTGCACGTATGGTTCATTGGGTCAGATCGAAGAACTTACCATACTCCATCGAAGAAGTGAAACGAATGACGGCAGCATGTCCTATCTGTGCTGAAATCAAACCTCGTTATATAAAACACCAAGGGCATCTCATAAAGGCAACTGCACCTTTCGAAAGACTAAACTTAGATTTTAAAGGGCCGATTCCATCTAACACTCAAAACCGATACATTTTAACAATAATCGATGAATATAGCCGTTTTCCGTTTGCGTATGCCTGTAAAGATATGACCTCAGGAACAGTCATAAGTTGCCTTAAAGATTTATTCTCCACATTTGGTACTCCGGCTTATATCCATTCCGATAGAGGAAGTTCATTTTTATCAGATGAAATAAGACATTTCTTAACCTCACTCGGAACATCTTGCAGTCGCACCACCCCTTACAATCCCCAAGGAAACGGTTTGGTAGAGAAGCTTAATGGTACGCTGTGGCGAACAATTCAATTACATCTCAGATCGAACAACGAAGACGTTGCTAACTGGGAGAAAGCTTTGCTGCCAGCGTTACATTCTATAAGATCCCTTTTATGTACGGGAACGAATGCAACGCCTCATGAGCGTATGTTCAACCATCCTCGTCGCTCGATAAACGGCCAATCTTTACCAACTTGGCTTCATTCACCTGGACCTGTTTATATAAAGAAGAACGTAAGGAGTTCAAAATATGACCCGGCTGTAGAAGAGGTACAGCTGTTACAAAGCAATCCTGAATATTCTTACGTTCGATTAGCAGATGGGCGAGAAACTACAGTCTCTAATAGATCCTTAGCGCCACTGCCACAGGTCGTTGACGACGACTCGTCGGACGATGAAGAGCAATTAGAAATGGAGGAGGTCCCTTCCAACGAAGCTCCACCTGCTAGCCCAGAAGTGGAGAGTACACAAGTCCGTCGCTCTGTTCGAGAATGTAAGTATGAAGTATGAATTAAGTATGAAGGTCACATGTTATTTAATTACCTTCTTTATAATAAATCGAATCACTAAATAGTCGTCGTCGAAATAAGTCGTTCCGTAACTTTATCGTGTTTTAAATTTGTTTTTAATAGTTAAACTCATATAACAAACCGTGAAATGTGAAATTGGTGAACTTTGTGACTTTTAAAATAATTTACTATAATAGTGCACACTTGTTTCGAACGTAATACTTTAATAAAACAGAATTAAAAATTCTATTAGTAGATAAAACAAAACTACCTCCGCCTATATTTATATTTTATGCTAGCACTCATAAAGCAAGCAGCACAATAAGCATAATTTCGTCATGCACAACAACGTTTGAATGGCCAAGGGGTATCAATAGTACGTTGTAATATCGAATGGCGTGAGTTCAAATCCAACTTGAACGAGGAAGATTTTTTTCACTGTTGTAATTTATTTAAATAATATAAAACTAACAAAATGCTAAATGAGTGTTACATTTGTAAAAATGCTGTGTTAGTTACACAAAAAAGAATCAAATGTATAAAGTGCCAAACTCAATGTCACTTGGAATGTACAAACCCAACTTCTAGAAACAAATCGGTATTATCTCGTGGAAAGTGGATATGCCTGCTTTGCACATCTACGGCAAATAAAGGAGGAAATAATACTCGGACGCCGCCAAGCTGTGAAGAGACAATTAATAAAGAGGTAAATAATACTCAGATATTATCAACTCCAAGTACATCCACCGAGGGACCACAATATCTTAATAAAAACTCTGATTTCCTATTGGCAATAAGGGACGAAGTTAAGGAGGCCGTCTCTAGAACTATTGGAGGCGAACTTTCTAAAATCCGTGAGGAACTGAATGGTTTACAAAACATAAAAGTGTCAATAGATTATCTGTCAAGTCTGTTCGATAGTGTAAAACAAGAACTAGAAGAAGCTAAAACAGAAATATTTAATCTTAAAAAAGAGAACAGTAACCTCAAAGAAATTATTGCAACTAATAACAGCACTATTAATTTCCTAGAGAAAGAATCAAGATCAAGCAATATTGAACTGCACTGTGTCCCAGAGTTTAAAAGCGAAAATCTGGTCAAAGTAGTTGAACAAATTGGTAACATAATAAAAGTTCCAATCCTAGAAGGACATATATCTAAGTGCACAAGAATAGCCAAGTTTAACAAAAATTCTTCACGTCCTAGATCGGTCCTTGTCAAGTTTGGCAATCAGTTACTAAGAGATCGTTTCCTAGCGGGTGTTATTAACTTTAATAAATCAAACGCAGATAACAAATTGAATACGTCACATATTGGAATATCAGGGGATAAAACACCTATATATATTTCGGAAAATTTGACTGCAGTAGCTAAGGAACTTCACGGTGCAACGCGCATTTTTGCAAAAGAAAAAGGATATCGTTTTGTGTGGACTCGCAACGGCAAAATTTTCTTACGAAAATCCATATCTAGTGACATAATAGTAGTTAAGACCAAAGACCAATTAAAATCATTAGAATAGTTTTATTTCATTTACACTTTTTAGATATTAAAATCTACAACATCATTTATATTTCACTTCGGTTTAATTAATTAATTTTAAATATTTATTTTCTACATTTTAGTAAATTATATTTTATCTTTTATGACTGATACTCTAAGATTATTCTATCAGAATGTAAGAGGTATAAGAACAAAAACAGTTGAAGTTTATCAATCTGTGCTAAATTCAAACTACGACATATTGGTATTTACAGAAACGTGGCTAAATAATAATATAATTAGTGATGAGTTTATGGATGGTAGATATAATGTGTTTCGCAGAGATCGTGAAACTACTAATTCTTCTCGTCAGGATGGTGGAGGAGTTCTGATAGCGGTTTCCAAGAGACATAAATGTTACAGAGTAAACTCCTGGGAAACGAGTAACGAAGATCTTTGGGTTAATATAATTTTAAGTACAAAAACTGTCTCCATATGTGGTGTCTATATACCACCACCATTAAACTATGAGAGAATAGAGGATTTCATGCAAAACGTAGAAAGGATTATGAATAAGCAAACGCTAATGTTGATAGTTGGAGATTTCAATTTACCATCAATTAAATGGAACACGGAGGATGAATGTAAGAATAACTTGATTCCTAATGATCTCAATACAATTAGTACACTAGTAAGCGATTTCATGTCAGTATCCGGTTTAAAACAACATAATAGTATTAGTAATTCCTTTGGTAAAACATTGGACTTAGTCTTTAGTAATGTAAGTGATATTAGAGTTGAGGTCAGCGATTTTTCAGTATGTAAAGTTGACAAATATCATCCACCGTTGTCTGTCGAAATTTCTTATGATGATAAGCTTCAGCTATTATTAACACCGGAGTCGACAACACGATACAACTTTATGAAAGCAGATTACGGTGTCATTGAGGAGAAACTTAAAAACATAATCTGGACCGAATTGTTTAAAACATGCGATACTGTAAATCAAATGATAGATATATTTTATATAGAACTACGTAAGGTTATAGAGGAATTTATACCAAAAACTAAATCAAAAAATAAAAACAAATATCCTGTCTGGTATTCAAAGAATCTGATAAAAAGATTAGCAGAGAAAAATAAATACAGAATTTTGTATAAAAAATATAAAATCCACTTGACAAAGTAGAATTCGACCTACTTAGAACAAGATGTCAACTTATTATAAATTTAGAATATAATAATTATATACAGACAGTGGAAGATAATATTAAAATAAACCCTAAATATTTTCACTCATATTTAAAAAGAATGCGAAATAATAAATGTGACTATCCTGCGTTAATGACATTTAACGATTGTGAATTTACTAACGGAAGGGATATTTGTAATCAATTTGCTATACACTTCTCGAATACATATATGACATATAACAACATTTCAGCTTTAAATTCATGTACAAATGCTCAATCTAATTTTAATTTGCAACTTGCTAATGTATGTATAGAAAAGCAAGAAGTCATAGATCAATTAAAGAAACTTGATATACATAAAGGTGCAGGCCCTGATGATATTCCACCCATTTTTGCAAAAAATTGCGCGGAGACATTAGCAAATCCTTTAATTATTTTATTTCAAACATCCCTAGCAGATGGTACATTTCCAAGTGTATGGAAAAAGGCCAGGGTTGTACCTATATTTAAAGGTGGAGATAAAAAAGATATAACTAAATATAGACCCATTTGTATACTCTCCGTCTTCTCAAAGATCTTTGAAATTATTATATGTAGATCGCTCAGTTGGTACGTAAAACCTATTATGATAGAAAATCAACATGGATTTTTAAGGAATAGATCCACAATGTCTAATTTAGCCTCATTTGTTACGGATATATCGGAAGTGTTAGACAATAACGGGCAAGTAGACTGCATCTATACAGATTTAGCCAAGGCTTTTGACACAGTTGACCACAATATTCTACTACATAAGTTAAGGAATTATGGTATGTGTGGGAAATTTATTAATTGGATTGCATCGTATTTGCGTAATCGAGAAATGAATGTTGTAATTGGTGGAAATCAATCTGATACCTTCATTGCTACGTCCGGTGTACCGCAAGGGTCACACCTTGGTCCTGTATTATTCGGACTTTTTATAAATGATGTAATAACATGTTTTGATTACTGTAGGATATATTTGTATGCGGATGACTTAAAATTTTTTAAAAAAATATCAACAATAGACGATTCCATTAAAATGCAAGCAGACTTAGAAAAACTTGTATCATGGTGTGAACGTAATCATTTAAAACTAAATTACCAAAAATGTTATAACATAACATTTAGTAGAAAAATTCGAACAATAAAATATGACTATAATATAAATGGTAATAATTTAACATGCATCAATGAAATATACGATCTCGGAATTTTATTGGATTCAAAACTAAGTTTTATCCCACATATAGAAGATGTTATTAAAAAATCTCTTAAAATATTAGGACTTATTTTAAGAAACACAAAAGATTTCAAAACATCTTACACGAAAATAGTGCTTTTTAACTCATACGTCAGAAGCAAGCTGGAATATTGTTCGATTGTATGGAACCCTTATTACCAAATTCACAAAAATAGACTAGAAAGAGTACAAAAAAAGATATTACGTACATTATGTTATAAAGATAATTTAGAATATAATTACAATAATCTGTTAAAACACTATCGTACATTTTCATTATCCACACGAAGAGATATTTTGGATCTTTGCTTTTTGAATAAAATTATAAATGGAGATATTGATTGCCCTGATTTAGTACGAAAAATAAAGCTAGCAATCCCTAGAAACACTGTTAGGACTTCCAGCTCTAAGCAAACGTTTGTGACCAAAATTGCTAGAACAAACTTAGGCCGTAATTCACCTTTAAATAGAATTATACAACTATACAATACTATCTCAAAAGAAAAAGCTGACATTGACATTTTTAAGTATTCTGGGAAAGCATTCAAAAGAAAAGTTAAAATGCATTTTTTAACTTTAAACTCAAATTATACCATTTAATGTTATTATATTTCTATACTATACAATTTTAATCAATTTTACCCATATTTTTATATCAACTGTTTACTTATACCTCTTCTTACAAAATAGTTTTAATTTTGGAACATTTAAAAAATTTGTTTTACACTGTTTTAAATATTTTATATTTTTAGTTGTAGCTTTTATAATTTTTGGATGTTTTTTTTTGGCAATAACTTTTTACACCATTTAAATTTTAAACCTTCACATTTTTTTAAGTATATATTTTTTTGTAATTTTTTATGCCTGTTTTTTTTAATTATTTATTGTTTTTTTTTAACTTAACTTTTTTTAACTTTACACTTTTATTAAGTATTTTATTTTTCATAGGATAGATGTGTAGTATAAGTTTCGGAACAGCTAGCTAGTTTACGCATGTTAAGTTAGCCTATAAGTGTGGTGTATAGTGTAAAAAAAATATTTTATAAGAAATTATTATGTATAAAAGATCAAAAGCACTGTATACTATGTTGGCTTCCTACATAATAAATAAAATAAATAAATATTAGATAATATTATGACATTGTCAACAGTGTTATACTATCAAATTGTCAATACCTAATTATTTACTATGTCTTATTTTATTGTTGAATAAAGCCAATATTCTATTTTGGTTCTATCATTATCTATATCAGTCATCCAAAGTGAACAGAGAACATAATATAATAGCGTAAGATAGTTTTATACACACATAATATTATACAGAACAGTGGTAGCCCAGCGGTAAGCCGCTCCCTTGGGAAACCAAGAGGAGTGGGTTCAAATCCCGGGTCTCACACTTCGTATATTTTCATGTGCGAATCATTTCCAACATGATTACCACTTGCTTTACGGTAAAAGAAAAGATTGTGAGGAAACCTGCATGTCTGAGAGAGAGCCAGCGTGGTGGACAATGGCCTGAATCGTGGATGAAGCTCGTGATCAGCAGTGGGAGGTTAAAAAAGACTGAATACAATTTTATACACTTTTACAGTGTAGGTACGTACAATTTTCTTAATGATATAATTTTCAAGAACTTTATTCTCAAAATTTGAATTTTGAAATCACTTGTGCTGGAGAAGACTTAGAAGAATAAAAGACAAATGTTTGATAATCATCATTATGTGTTTTTTAATAACTTGTTATTCCTTCCTTCATCTTTCTCTTTCTAACTGGTTATTATCTTTTTAGTTCGCTTTTAACGCAGTCGGTTTATTTTTGTAATTCACGAAGACAAAGAAGAATCACGAGCTCACCGACCATAGATAATCCACATGGCTCTTTGTCAAGAATAAATATCGAACTGATTTCAGCAGTGCTCCACTCTAGTATTGCTACTGGAATTAGAAGGAAATAGGAACGTTATCGATAATTTTTTATCATCTTGCTGTAAAAAAAGCGATGTGTTATTAAGGGAAATTTCACCAATTAAACTTTGATGGAGAATTTTAATGAAAGCTTTAAATTAGAAGAGCTTGAAACAGATTCTAGAGTCGAATCTAGTATATTATAGATAGAATCTAGTAGATAGATAGCAAACCAGCACACGGGAAAAAGGAGTACAATTCCTGCAATACAAAATATGCAAAAATAACAGCACCTACCCTCTGCGTATATATAACTAAATTTTTTTTGCGAAAAACGTTTGATTACTGTTAAAGTCAAAACTCTTTTTCAATAGTGCTTTTCATACATATATGTCTCTTCTGAAGCAAAACTACTAACGATTATGTTAACAATTGAAACGATACAAATAGATACTACTTATTTGAATAGATGTTTGGTGCACTTAAGATATTAGAATATCTAATCATACGACCAAGTACTAAATAACATGCTGAAAATGTTATCAACATAACACGATTGATACAGACATACTAAAGTTGTATAGTATAATAATGTAGATTAAACCTGTTAGATATTTAAAATAAGATGCCAAAATTATAACGTTCACGCAGCTGATAATAGCCTTATCGAAAGATTAAACCTAGAGATATAAATATTTGGCGATTTTTCATTTTAAGCCCATCTGTCGCTGAAGAAGCTATCATGAAGACCTAACAAGTGTAGTTGTGTAAGTGGAAATTGGAACGAGAGGAGATAGATCATGGGTTCGAAAATAACACCGTTTATGAGACAAGTGAGTTAAAACTGTATGTATATGTATATAAATAGGCAATGACAAAACAATTCAGTACCTTTTTCTCCTCTGTTTGTCAACAGATTTTTTCATTTTGTTTTTTAGTAGCTATTGACGAGCTTTAGTGATATAAATAAAAAAAAATAGTTTTTTTTTTGTTTAGATAGGTAAATTCTATTCATAAATTATGTTTTCCTTAAATGTTCAATAATAATAATTAAGGTTGAATTTCGAGAATTAGGAGATACCTACTTGAAAGATTGATACCTACTTGAAAATTAATAATAGAAATCATAGATCGTAATTTTTTTAGTATTCTTTTTAGAGGCAAGGGGTATTTGGATACTTTTTACGGAGTGTCTATTCGTCTTTTAATAGCATAAATAAAAAATAATAATTCGTCCTTTATAAAACAGTATCTGGGCCACCGAGCTTCGCTCGGAGTTTTTGCTCAGAAGTACAATTTTATATATATATATATATATATATATATATATATATATATATATATATATATATATATATATATATACAAGAATTGCTCGTTTAAAGATATAAGATAAGATATAAATTATAAGGAAGAACGAATAGACTAATAAGTAAGTAGAATATGTAGCTCTGCTCAGTTCGGTAGGTTACACTTCTGCTCCTAAAAATCACTTGTTTTATATTTGAAAACATAAAAAATGCTAAATAATCGTAAAAACCGACAATAGTCAGATGAATAATGTGTCTTATATTCATCAGATTATCCGATTTATATTCCGATATTTTTTTATTAATAATTTTATATTCCGTCTTATTCTAAATTAAGTATGTTGTCCTTAGAAAAACTTGTAGCATAGTGCAAATGTATTTAAAATTGTAGTATAGAAGATGACTTATACCTATGTTGATCTTAGCGTTTTAAATTTAGCATTTTTGCTGTCATTTTGTTAGCATTTTCATTGGTCACTGAACTCGAGTCTCAGGTCGGGCGAAATAAATTTAATGGCTTTGTAACAATAGTCCGCCGTTAAATGCGAGCGGTATTATATCCGTTGATTCGGAGATCAAGTTGTCCCGCTGGAGTTAAAAGAGTAAAAAGAAAGCAAATGCACGATGCGCTTGCGCAACACGCCTTGCACCTACCTACTATGTCTCCTACGCTAATGGCAAAATACTTTGATATTGAACGCCGCGGCGTAAGAGAAATTCTGTTATTTTCAAATTAGTAATTTTAATGTTTTAATTGCCGTAATCAAAATAAAAACATGTTAGCGTTAAAGCCGCCGTGACTGAAATCGGGCCGTGAAGACATGTTGCTGTGATGCATATAAATACTATATTTGATTCTATTATGTTTTGCTATTATACGGACCCTGGTCACACAATCATTCGATAAATAATTTTTTACTAGCAAATTTATCAACTTATAATAAAAATAATACAGTTCAGTACTCCTCTTTATCTAAAACATTGTCGGTGCCCATTGTTAAGTTTATCAAGTCCTTGACTCAATATTTTTATGTTTTGATTTTCATGTAGGAATCTCATTTTAACTTGATTATTACTTATTATATGTTAATGGTATAAGCAGTAGTAGCCCAATGGTAAAGCACTCGCTTGGAAATACTTACAAAGGATGCGCGTTCAAATTCTGAGTCTCACACCTCTGATATTTTCATGTGCGTATCATTTTCAATATAAATACCACTTGTCTTACGGTGAAGGAAAACATCGTGAGGAAACCTGCATGTCTGAGAGAACTTAGCAAGTTTTCGACAGATTTGTAAAGTCCGCCAACCCTCACTTAGCCAGTGTAGTGGACTATGGCCTAATCCCCTCTTATATTAAAGGGAGGCCCACCCCCAGCAGTGGGACGTTAAAAATGGCTGTATAGAATATGGCGAAGGAAAATATTGCGAGTAAGCCTACTAATATAAGCAAATTTAAACAGTTATCGAAAGACATGTAAAGTCCGCCAACTTCCACCTCCTCCTCCTCGAGAATGTTTTCCTTTGCATTGAAAAGCCCACGCCCAACATTGAGATGGGGATAGTTAAATGAATAAAAATACTTGTAAAAGTATTTTTTTTATTTTCTTACATACAAAGAGTAACTTTCTATAATATTACAGTGTTTCGTGACCACAGCAGTCGGATTAAACATCATCGGGATGGGTTGCGGTCTTGGTTTCCCAGCCATTTTATTGCCACATCTACATGAAAAAAATTCTGAAATACCGTTGACTAAGGAAGGCGAATCATGGATAGGTAAAATACACACAAACAATATATATATATATATATATATATATATATATATATATATATATATATATATATATATATATATACTAGTATTACCCGCGGCTGCGCCCGCGTTCAGATGACCAAAAACTAAATTCTTAAGTTTTACATATTAGTATACACTTCATTGCAGTTTTTGTATTTTTTCTCAGAAATGAGACATTTTTCCGCGGTAAAAAGTATCCTATATGTTGACCCGGATAACCAGCTATCACCATACCAAGTTCTAAAAATATAGAGTCGGCCTCTGTATCGATAATAATGTTTATTTCAATAAGATTTTCAAAAAAATATTTAATGTACAGATTCGACTTAGTTACAATTTTATTATATATATACTAATAAGTAATATACTAAAAGTTGCTAACCCATAATTTTAAATTAAATTAGTAAGATGCTAAATATGTCCAAAAATATATATTTCTAGCTACAATTTTTTTTGCAGAAACTAATAACTATTAGTTATCCTTTTATCGTGGGGATACATTATTTAAAGCATGGCTCGTGCATCGAAATCAAAACATACATCAGTATGTTCAATATAAGTATGCGTTTGTCCAAAGAAGACAACCCAGTTTTACACCAAATTAGTTCATTTTTAATTATTGCCATTTGTTAATACTTACTTATTGTTTTCAGTACATATAGGGATCTATACGTATTGCTTCTTTAAAATATATTAGTTTTGATTGCTTCCCTTGTTGCACTTTCCAGCGGCCACAGCTGCTCTGAGCATGCTCATCGGGACCGTACTTACATTGTCTATAATGGATCGCTTTGGACGTAAGGCTACCCACTACATGCTTACAATACTGGCCCTCATCAGCTGGTTCATCACTATTTTGGCTACTAGCGTTGAGGTAAGCCTGTTCATTATTTAAAATATAATATCCATGTAAGTAATCTCCTAATGAATGTATTTTGATTCGTGGAAGATATAATGCGTATAAACGTGTTCGTTGTGATAATAAATAAACGTGTAATAAATACACGTGCATTTATTTCCTCATAGTGACAATTCAACACAACCGATGAGAGACCAGTTGCCGAGTTCCAGGTGACGATCTTTCCTGATAATTCCTGAAGCTCTCAATTCCGAGCTGACCTAAGTTTTGAACCTAATTCGGGACTAACATATTATTAATGTATTCAGCCCTTTTTAACGTCCCACTGCTGGGCACGAGCCTCCCTTCAATACGAGGGAAATCAGGCCATAGTCCACCACGCTGGCCAAGTGCGGGTTGGCGGACTTCACATGTCTTTCGAAAACTTGCTAGGTTTTCTCAGACACGCAGGTTTCCTCACGATGTTTTCCTTCACCGTAAGGCAAGTGGTAATCAAGTTAGAAATGATTCGCACATGAAAATATCAGAGGTGCGAGACCCGGGATTTGAACCCGCTTCACTCGATTTCCCAACCGAGCGCGTTACTACTGGGCTACCACTGCCTTTTATAATATTAAATTATAGATATTTCGTATTAAAATTATAGATATTTCGTTTTTCGAACAACATTAGACTTCTTTGACTATATTTAAAACGATTTGTCTCGCTGTGGTTCGAAGAAGTCACGAGAAAAAAACGAAACAAAAAGGAAGGAAAAATTAACACTTTAAAAGTAGAAATCACTTCCAGTTCATCAGAAAGCATTATCGAAATAACAAAAATTACTCCTTTTCAATTTTATGTGAAAGGGCGACATGGATCGCGAGTTCGAACACATTTCGTCTTATCAGACGAAGCCTTGTATTTGTACTGTCGCCTGACAGAACTTGCACGGATATCAAACATGCGATCTTATCATAGCGGTTCGATAAGAGATATAAATTATACAATAGTACCAAATTCTTATCAAGTTATAATTTTTATGCTTTACTTAATGACTCAGTTTTTTACTGACAATCCATACTTTCATTTAATTATATAAATGTTAAAGTAACTGTGTCTGTTTGTTACCTTTTTACTCTTGAATCACTGAACAGATTTCGATGAATTTGGCAAGGATAGAATAAGAGAAAGAGAATAAGTGCATCATGAGGGCAGACATACGTTACTATTTACTCTGTCCCGCATAGGTACCTTGCGAGCAGAACCTTTGGTAAAAATTAGTGCGTTCAGTAGGTTCATATTCAGATGAAAATACTATATTTCTCTTTATTTGAATAATTCAATTCAATGCTTATATTTTTCATTTTCAGGCTCTGATCCTAGGAAGATTTATATTCGGGATGTCAGCCGGCATGCTGTTATCACTACGATCTATCCTCATTGGAGAATACACGAGCCCTAAAAATCGTGGCGCCTTCCTCACTACCGTCTCTTTAACACAAGCATTTGGTATATTTTTTGCCCACCTCTTAGGCTCACTAATCAGCTGGCAAAAAACTGCCTTAGTGTGTCTCTTTTTCCCATTTCTTAGCCTGGTTATGATCATTTATACACCAGAATCTCCTAGTTGGTTAGTATCCAAAGGCAGGCACGACGAGTGCAGGGAAGTGTTTCGATGGCTTAGAGGTTCTGAAGAAGATGAAGAGCTGGAAGACATGATTGAAGCTAGAATTGCGTACGAACAAGCTATTGTAAAGGCCCCGAAAGATAGTAATTTGCTTAAAAAGTTATCCATAATCATACGTAGAGGAGAATTTTACAAACCCATATTGATTATGATCTACTCAAACGCGATGTTGCATTTCTCTGGCGGGACCACGATGGCTTCGTACTCTACGGTTATCCTTAGCTTGTTGATGGGGCCTAAAGCAAATGTGCATTTTTGGATGGTATTTTTAGATACTCAAAGGGTTATTTTTAATACGTTAGCTGTTTACGTGATCAATAAGACAAAACGACGAATCATGGTGTTTTCGACTGGTATGTGGTCTGCTGCGAGTCACTTTGCCATAGCAATCTATGTATACCTCAGACTGAATGGCTGGAATTATGACGCTATATGGTTGCCGGCCTTATTAGTCAACGTGCAGTACCTAGCTGTAGCTGTTGGTACAGTGCCGATGCCTCAAGTATTAGGGGGCGAAGTATTCCCACTGGAATATCGAGGCATTGGAGGATTTATCAGTATGGTAACAGGAAATGGAGTTATGTTTTTGGCACTTAAAACATTTCCTCGCCTGGTAGACAAAAGTGGTTTGCAGGGAACCTATATTGTGTATGGTGTAATTATATTAATTAACTTAATTTTACTAATGGTATTACTGCCAGAAACAAAGGGTAAAACTCTACAACAGATCGAAGAAGAGTTTAGAGGCAGACCGTTGAGGCGGGAAGAGTTGGAGTCCAAACAGTCACTACAAGCTAATCCAATTGAAAATTATAAAAGAAAGATGTCATCATTAAGCTTTGGCAGTTCTACGATTCTGTGATATTTAACTTAGTGACGATTCTTAAATGAATGTCAAAAAGCGAAAATTGAATATTTTCTGTGCCTATGTGATAGTAAACTAATGCCCGATTTCACCAACGTCACCTAAGTTTAAGGGATCCCCTAAGCATGGTTAGGGGGCTGTTAGGGGAGAGTTTCTGTTTCACCGACAGTTAGGGGTCACCTAAATATTAAAAGGTCCCCTAAATTTAGGTGCTTGAAATATGGGCTTAAAGACGATCGTAAACCGAAATTTAATTTAGGGGCTAGCTTAGGGGACTTTTAAGCAAGGGATCCCATACGTAGGTGGTAGCTTATGGGTTGTTGGTGAAATCGGGCATAAGTCTTTCTTGAGGCTGTAGAGGTGCATACCGTGGAACATTCAAATCTTGGACTATATTTTGTTCTGCGACAGGAGAAAAATGCATCAAAATCAATATAGCAATTATAAAGATTAATTCAGACAGACGAACAGTGTAAAGCATCCATACACATGTCATTTATGTATGTATGTATGTATGTATGTAAGACTTGATGAACAACTTTGACAAATGGAAGTATTTAAACGTATTGCTTGTCGCTATTTATAAAATCAATAATAAGTAACAAACTATTTTTCAATGAGGGTAGTTCGAAAAAAAACCAAAGGGTATTTTTCAAATAATTCTCTATATTATTTGGTACACAATAACCGTCGCTGTTCAACCGTACTGGTGATGCGAGCTCAATGATTAATATAAAACAATTCTATACCAGCCTCTCCCTCCGGTACGCTTGCACAGACGACACTAACTAACTGTACATGTATACATTCATCCTGGAAACATCAGATCGACATAACTAAAGTGCGTTACAATGCCTTATAAGTAATATTGTACATAAACAATTTTAATATTTGATCGGAATACAGATTTGTCTTCTCTATAATATAATAGCGATAAAAGCTCCAAAAATAATAAGTTATAAAACGTATAATACTCTACCTTAGTCAAGGCCGTGAATATTTTAGGTGTAAAATACATAAAAATTTGAAATATTCATTAAAAATAATAATTTTGCTATAAAGCTATACATTAGTAATTACTAAAATAACTTTCCAAATATATCTTATCCGATCAAATCTGTACAGGCAAAGGAAATAGTAGAAGAGCGTCGAATATTACAAAGTTTATATTACTCTTCATTCACACATGCAGAGATCAAGCTGGATCGACTTAACTTACAATACAGCCAGTGTTAATAAATAACTCAAATGGTTAAAAAAAATCTTAGAAAATAATTTAAAAATAACTCATTATCGCGAACTTTATATCGATTCTTAAAAATCTAGAAAAACTTGCAAATCGAATAAAATAGTCAATTTAGAGAAGAGCATATGTATTTTAAGTTAGTTTAGCGCAATGTTATCACGTTTTATAAAATAAAAGCAAAAGTGTATATTTTAAACAACTATAGTATAGCTGCTTATTGTTAAGTTGCAAAGTATTTACAGTCATGGGCAGTTTCTCCACTAGCTGGCAACCTACAAGGAAAATGTATGGAAACATTCACTGGTTAATCGAAACCCCATGTTCACTCTCCGGCTAGAGAAAGAACGCCCATAAACAAAACCCTAATAGAAATATAATTAAAAAACTACCGACATAACGAAATTTTTGAGATTTAACCATTAAAAGAAATTATTATTAATATTGATTTATTTAAATAGCACAAATTAATATAACAATGTGTATATGCAGCACTGAAGCGAGTACAAATCTGAAAATCAAAATGAAGCTGAAAATTTACCTAAGGCATACAAACTCTCACACGCTACATACATATTTAATAATTTTAGATTAGAAAATTCTCTATAGATTCCGTTTTAAAAAAATATTTACAAAATTTTGAAGACCGCACTCACTTATATCAAAACACTTCACCGTCGTATAGCCATATCCGTTACATATCAAAAAAATTTACAAGTCCAAAATCAAACCTATACACTCGCCAATGTTTTACGTTCATTTTATCAATACATGAATCTTTCCAATGAACTTGTACAAATAAATTTTATTTACAGTTCATTATTAGATATTATTTATTTTGAATATTTTGCGACAATCCATTGTTTTTATATTCCCTATATGATACATTACACATCCTGAAAACCTTCCCTCATTAAATTAACGAATTATAGTCTCGTCATAAGAATTAAATTGTTTAAAAATATAAGTGTTGTCTGTGGCTTCAAGCCCACAGACAATCATTATGATAGGCAAATTAGTTTTAAAGTACTAACGTTTCAACATTTTGTCTATATTTCTAAGAAAATATATTTTATTAAAGTCAAAATAAGAAATAAAAACGTCCGATTCTAATAATGTTCCTGCTCCCAATATTTCTCAAATCAAAACCCTTCTTGTTACGGTCGTGAAGGAGAAAATACTACTCACAACATTGAATATGGTGAACTTCAAAGTGAACACTAACACCAATGACATAACAGACAACATGTATAATTTTAACTTATCTATGGTACGTCAAATTTGACATTTAAGTGACAGCTCATAAAAAAAACTTTTTTTAATTACTTAAGAAAAAATAATATAATTAGTAATGCTTTCAGTCGGCCGACTTGATGGAATTGTTGTAAAAACCGAGTGCGTTATTAGCATAATTAATAATAATTAATTATAAGAAAATTATACTATAATACAAGAGTATGATTTGAATAAATTATTTTTTATTCATGAATTTTTCTTTTTAAAATGCGATCTTACCCAGCGTAGCGCAATACAATGCATTCATATTCAGCCATTTCTATTTTTAAAGTTTACGTTAAAAATATAATCTGTTTTGATGTCACGACAGATTAAAAAAGAAAAGAGTTTGAACATTTTTCACATTTAAATGTGATTTTAATCTTATCAGTTACAATTGTAACCGTCGATTAACAATTATAGACAATATTTAATTAGAAACAACACGTTTTGTATATTTTTTACAACAAACATTTAAAATGGCTTAAAAAGATGTTAGAAAATGCACCTTGGCACTATGTTAAGCCATACAAGCTCATTTCATTCATTTCTTACCAAGATGACGTTTTTACGTTGCTACATATTTTTTTGCATCTCTTATATTACAAAATTATTTACAACACAGTTATATTACAACACCATTTTAATACATTCTGTAGCTAACTTCAGACATGTTGATTTATCAAAGATGTTATTTAATAAAAATATATTGTGTATTTAATTTCCACCAATAAAATAAGCTTAAAAGAGAACAATAAAGTAAGGAATTTATTGGATCGTTTCTGGATGGATTTCTATTAAGCAAGGGTTCATACAACACTGACTCTAAAACATTGACATGTATAATACAGTATGTTTTCTTAACTTTACTATGATTTTATTATTAGAATTATTTAAATCTAGATTTTGTCATTAAATTAAGACAGATATTATAAAAAGAAGTTCAAGACGGAAGGTCTTAATACTTCAAGTAAAAACTAATATTTATTAAAAAAAAAAAAGATGAAAACTATAATTGTATGATAATACAAATATAATTAACTTTTAACATACATTTTTTTTATTTTTCCTTAAGGAATGGCAATCTTTTTTTAGTGTTTTCTAAAGCCCATTCAAACGATGGCATACATTTTAATAAACTATATTCGCAAATTAGATGTTACGTCCCTATTATGTTAGTTTGAAAAACTTGTGATATATTAGATAACTAGCGCACAAATGCACAGACAATCAGACGGAAATTCTAAAAATCATTGTTTTGGGTTCTATTGCGTTAATAAAGACCCCCAATTATAGTTTTTCTCGAATATCTTCCGTGTACAGACAGACAGCAATCAGTTACAATTTTATTATATGTATAGATATTTTAGTGCTAAATGAATTATACTTTCAACTTATTCTGTATAATACATAAAATTACTAATTTGTTAACAATTTTTTATAATAAGTACCAAAAGTAATATGAGATTTGTAATGAAAAGCGTTTTTTCGAAACTGAATATTAACCCTTTCACACCACTTTCTGTACAACAAAGTTTATGAATAATTCGGTATTTTCCACACAAATACAATGCACACATGCATTCATGACGACAAATCTTTTCACATTTGTTCATGATTCCAAACTTAAGTAACAACATCAAAACTAAAACGATTCAACTCAAATTTAACCAAAGGCAATTGTGTTAAAAGAACGCAAATATTTCAAATTAAAAAAGAAACAATTTGAATTAAGTCTTTAAAAACAATGACAATTGAAATTTTAAAACTACTCATAAAAATCATTGTTTTATTCAATCTCTTTTGAACAAAATTATAGAAAAGTGGCACTTTTAAGCCAGCAATGAACCTTTTTCTTTTTGTCATTTTTTTATCGTATCACATAATATAAAAAATAGATTAAAGATGCAAATTTATTTGAAAATTAATGTACCTTTAATAAATTCTCATATTATATCATCACATTACATAGTGTCTTAAATAAGTGATAAACAGAACAGTCAACACCGCACCTGAAAATATCACTTATAAAAGACTAATATATTCAAATGTATAAAAGGTATCTTTGAACAATACTTTTTGTACATATACATGATTGTAATTTCACATAAACAGATGCAGTATCACATTACACATAGTAAGTACTGTATTCAATGTCAGATAGTGTGAGTTCGGTTCTCAACATAAATATATTAGTAATGCTTACTTGTAAATTGTAATTTTCATTATGCAATTCTCATTTGGCAATGTGTCTCACATTTCACTCTATACATCAAAATATTGCTTCAAGTCTACCAATGCATATGTGTCTTTAAGCAATACTTTTCTGTAAAGTTTTACTAGAACCGACTCAGTCTCAGTTGACACAACAAACCACACGCCGACAAAGTTCAAAAGGGGTATAGTATTTTTTGACAGTAAGTGCGAGTTCGATTAGTAAAAAATGTAACATTTCCATGTACATATCCAAAAAGCTTATAATGTACAGATCACATCACCACTTACAAGAGTACATCATATCCAGGGGCTCGGGTTCTATCTTCATGTACATATCCACAATATTATAATTTACATTGCGTTATATATTTCACAAACTTTTACACAGTCCATGCGGTTATAATCACATTTCACTACATCTGGATAGTCAGCAAGTCGCACTATATGGATGAGAGTGGGACGTTCAATGTCGTGCACGTTGTCCGGCGCAGGAGCCGCACACGTAGTCGTCGTCTTCCCTGAGCGCGCTCAGGCTGAGGCCTACGCAGTGCAGGTGGAACCACTGGTCGCAGCCGCCATCGCATTGAACCCAGTGCACCTTACCTGTTTACATACAATAATAATTAAAGTTTGTAAATAAATAATAATGGGCATAAAATTAAATAATATCTAAAAATTACAATTTAAATAGTAAGTTTTCTTTTTGGTAAAAATAAATAATATTAAAATTGATAATAGAAACCCTAATGAATTAAAGAATGGAAATGTGCTATAGTCTCTCGTTGCTTAATTCCAAATAAAGATATTAAAAAAGATGTTTACATCAGTTACAAACATTACACAATATCAACAGTTATCAAATCCTACATGTACAGTTTACGTTACTGTCCTTTCCATTGAGGTGCAGTGAATAGACATCATACCACTTCCCTCAGGGGGTGTAACACCGCCAACTTCCCAACTCTGAGCTGTTACTGAGAAATTTTATACAAAAAATCTCAATACCATAACTTGGCCCGACGCGGGACTCGAACCCAGGATCTCAATGTCAGTGGCAGTGATGAATTATAATAATGGTGATGGTGCATCTCCATCAGTGATAATGATGGTGATAATTACCAATAGGGCGCAAGCAGGTGGCGACGGCGCAGTCCTCGTCATCATCAGCCGAGGAGTGGGAGGAGGAGGAGGAGCGGCGCGCGGAGCTGGCCGCACTGCGCATGGCCGCGCGGCTGCTGGTGAGCGTCGCGCGAGTTTGTGCTGTGTGGACAAAGATTATTGTATTATAAATAAATATGTAGGGACATTAAGACACAGCGCCATCTAGTTCCATGGTAAGCTACGAGGCTTGTGTTATGGATACCAGATAGTTGATACACTACACATATATAACTTAAAATACATACATATTATAAATATAAACACCCATGACTGGAGTACAAACATTCGTGCTCATCACACAAATTAATGCTCCAAGCGGGACTCGAACCCGCCACCGCTGGCACAGCGAGTAGGGTTGCTACGAACTGAGCCAAACATGTCGTCAACATATTATTAAAAAGAGATACACACAGACTAACATAGAACCTCCTCCTTTTTGGACGTCGGTTAAACAATATAAAGATTAAAGCATGTTTTTTGATTTATCATTTTTAGCTTTTGACCAACTAAAACAATGAATGAGGCGCGTTATAATGAAGTGAGATTAAACTCGTTAACTTACTTTAACTCGTTCCATCATAACACCAGCTTAAAGATATTGAATTGTAATTGGGACTTCATATACAATTTCAAATAGGTATGACAATCAGTAGAAAGTAGGATAAAATCAACAATCACGTCACAGGGCCTATGCAACTGTCGATGCGCAGTGAATCCACTGCATACATGGACGAAGTACATTAATAATATGGGAGCCATCGCTACATGTATTCTACATGATGTATATAAAGCCCTTAATTACATACTATAATTAAACGTCACGGAGGCAGTGGTAGCCCAGTGGTAATGCGCTGGATTGGAAAACCGAATGAAGCGGATTCAAATCCCGGGTCTCGCACATCAGATATTGTCATGTTCGAACCCAACATGATTATCACTTATCTTACGGTGAAGGAAGACATCGTGAAGAAATCTGCATGTCTGATAGAACTCAGCGAGTTTTCGAAAGACATGTTGAAGTCCGCCAATCTACACTTGCTCAGTGTGGTAAACTGTGGCATGAACCCCTCGTATTGAAGGGAGGCCCGTGCTCCAGTGGGGCATTAAAAGGACTAAATACCTGAATACAATAGCAATAACATACCGAGACGCGACTGGCGGGCGTGGTGGCGCGCGGGCAGGCCGCGCTTGCGGCGCTCCTGGCGCGCCATGTAATGTTTGCGCATCATCAGCCCAGAGCCCGACGACATGCCCTGCACACACGAAGCATGTTATAAAGTGTTGCCTAACTATAATTCACTTTGACATAATACTTTCTTAGATTTACGCGAATACTTGACATTTTAAATAAAACTATCTTTTCGGATTTTTTGGCGAATTTATTTAGATTTTTGCTTCTCGAAGTTCTGGGAACAGTCTCTGCCGGGACCATGATTTGCTTTAAATCATTCGAAACGTCGGGAACCAAAAATCTAAATAATTCCGCGAAAAAATCCGAACAATTGTTTTATTTAAAATTGTCTATGGTTGTCCTAAATATACGTTCATGCATAATATAAAATTTTAGATAAAAATTTAGATATTTATTAGTCTCAATTGGGGATAGTTGTACTAAGAATTGATTTAATAGTAGATGGAAGTTAATTATATAAGGTTTTTTAAGAAAAATTAAAAAATATATAAATTTAAATTTTAAAATTAAATTTAAAAAATTAAAAAATATATATAAAAATATATTTTCTGTGAAACATTATTGTCATACCTGTTTTCTGTTTAAGTAATTCGTCGTAGTCGCTGAGCCTCTTTTTATCGTTGTCTTAGTGGTACTTGTGCCTAAAACAAAAATATACTTATTTATATATTTAAGCAGTAAATTAATATAAAAAATTTATAAGACTGTAAAGGTTCCATTGAGTTATAGTGGGTAGAACTGGCTTGGCTGGGTCATGCGGGTTGTTTCCTTTATGGGTCATGCGGGTTGTTCCTGGTGCTTCTTTGACAGCAAAGTAGACCGTGGAAGCAACCCTTTGGTTGGTGATGGTATGCATTTAAGCATACCATCTGTATGTAGTATGTACATATGAGTGGTGAAGGGTGAAATTTTAGCAAAGGTAAGCCGTTCCAAATATATATATATATATTTTATACATTTAAAAAATGACATGTACGTAAAGATATAGCAAAATAGTTTTAAAGTAAGACGTCTTGTATGGACCCGTCGCCACTGGTACATATATAGGTGGTATGCGTAAACACATTTCCAAATATTAAAAAGAAAGCTATGTCTCACCGTGCAGCGGGCGCGTGCGCTTCAGCGGGTGGTGCTTGGCGCGCGCGGGCGGCGGCGCGCGCTTGCGGCGGCCCGCGTCCAGCACGCGCGGCGCGCGCCGCCCGTCGCCCGCGCGCGCCGCGCACACCGCGCTCCACACCGCCGCCTGTTCCTCCAGCCGCACCTGCCGCATACATGTGTTGCTTATTATATCTGTTGTCATGTTTGTGAAGGGACCAAAAATGAATAGGTTTTGGAAAGAGTAAACGATATGGGAGTATCCCCGAATATGTGTGTGTCATATAAAGAAGTAAATTTAAGAGCTCTTCGAATGTAAAGTCATGAGTGTGTATTCAGCCCTTTTTTAACGCCCCACTGCTGGGCACGAGGCTCCCTTCAGTACGAGGGGAATGGGGCCATAGTCCACAGTCCAAGTCATGAGTAACGTAAGCAATTGGCTATGATTTTGGTTTGACATGAAATTGAATGATTACATATTTAACAAAATTAACAAACTCTAAATTGGCAATTGAAACGTCGCGGAAAATAAAATTAAGATAAAATACTGCAAGTTTCGTAGATAACGATCCTGTGCTGGTTATCGGGTATATATGCTATGCTCGGGTCTTCTGCATGACGTTGGTAAACATACAGCATTCCCAAAGATGGTTGATGTCAGGAGGCGGCCGGTTGTAAAACTTTTGCTAAAACCGATGAGCAGTATGGTAGACGTACTGCGCCCACCCCAAGTAATTTGGGAAATGGGCAGGAAGAAGAAGACTATTGTGATGTTTGAACGTAGAAATTATGCGACTGTATACTAAACGAGACCGATTTCTTTTCTAGAGGCATCCTACTCATAAGTGAATAAGGTTTTCGTTACGTTCTTTAACCGGTTAATTCCCGAAGAACGGTTTTTGACGAATTTAAAATGAGTGCTTGTGCGTTTACATTTGAGGAACCTTTGTTTAAAAGTGAGATGAGTTTCTTATGAATTAATTGACCGGATTATTTCGGCACCAAAATTGAAATCTAACCTTTCCCTAAGAATAACCGTTAATAACCATTATTATTTCTGTTTACTGAGCCGTTCTTTTTAACTAACCGATTGAAGAAGAAAGAGCGATGTATTAACCATTACATTGCTGAAGGAAAACCTTTCTTTATCCGGTTCCGAGCCCTGTAATAAACAATTATCTGTGTCTATCCCCCTCACCTCCAACAGGTCCCCCTCCAGCATGAGCTCCTCCAGCTTCTGTAGCAGCGCGGGCGCCACGCGCGCGGCGGCGCTGCGCGGCGTCGCGCTGTACGCGTGCTCCACGCTCGCCGATGACCTGTCATAGTAAAATTATTTGTAAAAAAATTTGCTGTTTTGTAAAAACAGATATTATTTTTCATTTTATTACAGAGTAAAAGTGAAATTCAATAATAGGTAATCTTGATGTATAGTCAAAGAAATTATGAACTCAAAGTGAATAAACAAAGATCCGGTTCTACTTATGGTGTTAATCCATATGTGACTATGATCCAGCATGTAAACACTATGTTTTATAAGTTCCATACATTAATTGACTTACAATAGAACTATAAAGTCAGTATCCAAAACCATAAATCTTACTCACTCTTCTTACAATATCTATTCTATCTCACAAAGACAGGATAAATATGAGGACAATGCAGGATATGTGGGTGAGACGAACCCAACTGTCATACTAACTTTTATATGACATTCGGGAAACGGCTTTAGGGTTGCCACCGTTCACCATGAATTTTATATAACATGATATTTTTGACAGACTTTGCATTTGTCGGAATTTTCGTTAAGTATTACGTAAGCTTACATAATACTTTCAAGTATTATGTAAGCATATTTTAATACTTTAATACCTGCTTCTCTCCTGTGAAAGAAAAAATAAAAAAATCACATACGGGGGTATCCCCCCAAAAATGACATGGCGTTTTTTTAGATTACATGCTAATTCACAGTTTATGAAATAACTTTTAAAGATTAATAAAATATTTTTTATTTAACACACACTGTTTCCACAACATTGCTGACATATAGTTGTATATTGATACAGTAGACATAGTCGAGTGTAGTGTAGTGACGTACCTGGGCGCGGGCAGGTCGCGGTCGCGGTCGCGGCGGTCGCGGCGGTCGCGCGGCGGCAGCGCGGCCAGCGCGGGCGCGGCCAGCAGCGCGCGCGCCGCGTCCTGCCACGCCATGGCGCGCTCCGTCACGCACTGCAGCGCCTCGCCCTCCGCCAGGCGCACGGGCAGCTTCTGCAGCCACACCTGCGCACGCGCACACAGATACACGATGAGTATTATAATATTATAATAGCGACTCACTCTCGCTTCGCTCGGGTTTTCCCTAGGTTGCTTTCCCATAAAAACTTTCACCCCCATTTTCATCTCGTTAAGGGATGATTTCCGGGATAAAAACTATCCTATGTCCTTCCCAGGGTTTTAAACTATCTACTAACTAAATTTTATCTAAATCGGTTCTGTAGTTTCGGAGCCTATTCGATATAAACAAACAAGTTTTTCCTCTTTGTAATATTAGAATAGATTACTTAAACACATTTATAGAAATTTGCCTTTTTTATCATATAACCAACGATTTTCCCTTCGCTTCGTTTCAGTGCGTTCCTAAGTAGCTTACAACAGCATATATGTCACTCTTGTTTGTGTTGTAGTTATAATCTATCCATGTACAAATACAATTACAATTCCATCCAAATCCATCCAGCAGTTTTAATGTAATTGTAAAGGAATAACAAACACAATAAAATAAATAACATACACAAAATGATGTTTTTTTAAAAAGAATAAAAATGAAACAGGAGCTTACCAATAAAGCCAATATTCGATGCAAGCGTGGCCGCTTGGTCCGCGTGCAGTCCGGGCAGAGGAATTTCGTCTCAGTGCAGGGGAATGGTAGCTCTATCCTGTCCGGTGACTCCTCCCTGTCCTCCGTATCCTCGCGCGCTGATGCTACGCATGATGCTGTAATGAAGGCATTATTATTTATTTTAGAATATTTCTTTTTTTTTTAAATGTGTAGAATCTACACATTTAAAAAAAACTACACTGTAGATATATCAATACGTATAATAATAATGTCCTCCAGACAGATTTAGGTCACGGTAGCCTATCTATTTAAAATAACTGCGTAGGAGTTATTATAGTATGTTAGTGTGAGAGAGTACCCAGGCACAAGTGCACTCTCTATTCCTTTAACTCTCAAGCTCAGGTCAGATCTCGTTACGAGAGTAAAACACCCTCAACTTCTAACTCCATCCAAGGGCTCCCAGGACTCGAACATAGAACCAACCACCACATCTGCTGCTATAAATGCAACCCATACACCAATGAGGTAATCACCTATCAATATAATATTAAACAATCACTTATATGACTTGTTATTTTGTTTCAGTGAATTATTAATAGAATTGAACCCAATGACAAAAAAACCTCAATCGTACCATGGAACCAATCCTTGCACAGCTCGCACTGCGTCATGACCCCGTACTGCCTCTTCTGGCAAAGGCAGAACGTGACGCCGGCGGTGGGCGGCGCTCGCACTTCTTTACGCATATTCTTAGTTCTGAAAAATAATTAATGTATTTAAATTATCCTTGAAAATAGAAAATAAAACATGAATTTTTATTTTGCTTTTGATTTTAGGTTATGAAAAATTCATAAAACTTAGTTTTTTCTTATTATATCTAAAAACATCTATATTAATATATAAAAAAGAAGACTGTGCTTTTGTCTTTATTTGAATCTGTGGAAGTTCCAGTGTGATTTGAAAAATCCTTTTTACATTTAATAGCTTAACAACACGGTACGGTCCTTAGAATGCGCAATAATAAATAAACTACGCGGGCGGAGCCAGAGGCAGTTCTAGTTTGCTATATATTGAGTTTCATGCTTCATGTACATATATTAAATACTAGCAGAACCCGCGGCTTCGCCCGCGCTTAAACTACAAAAAATTTCCAAAAAGGTAGGTACTTTAGTTTCATACAAACTTTCATCCCCTTGTAGGATAAATTTCAAGAAATGCTAAAGCACGTATTTGTTTGTGTTAAGGAGCATTAAAGAGTTTCAAGAAATTCTGATCATAAATATTTTTTTGGGTTGTTTTATAACATGTTTTCCCATGTGAATGAGATAGTCTCCCGCGGTAAAAAGTATGTCACTCTCCAGCCCTCCAACTAATTCCACACAAAAAATCACGTCAATCCGTCACTCTGCTTCAACGTGAAAGAAGAACATATAAACGAACACACTTTCACAATTATAATATTAGAATGGATATACTGACATTAATATACAGCACCATCTAGTTCCATGGTAAGTAACGAGGCTTTGTGTCATGGAAATAATTGATACACATAACTTCAAATACATACATACATATTACAAATATAAACACCCATGATTGGAGTACAAACATTCGTGTCAACAAATGAATGCCCCCAACAGGACAGCAAGTAGACTCACTACAAACTACGTTTCGTAGTTTCGTCAATCATTACAAATTCATATTGATTCACAAAATACCTTAATTCCTTAATCGCGGCCAGCTCCCTCTGCTCGGCCTGCTTGAACGCCGCCACGATCTCGGTGGGCGTCGCGTCCTCGCTGAAGTGCTTGAGCAGGCCCGCCTCGGGCGCGTCCCCGCGGCCGCGGCGCCGCCCCGGGGGCCCGCACTCTGTGCGCGGGGACAGCGCTTCCAGGAGAGAGTATGGCCAGTTCTGAAATGGGAATTGTATTCATTAGTTATTATCTAATATATAAATATCTTGCGTCACGGTGTTCATGGTCGCACTCCTCCGAAACGGCTCAACCGTTTTTTTTTGTATGTTTGATAGGTATGAGAATAGGTCGTATTTTTCATATTACTACAATTTTAATATTTTTGTATGAACAATATTATGTATATAAATACATAAAACGTATAACATAAAGCCAAAGAGTTTTTATCGTAGATTGAACGCGAGCGTAGCCGCGATTTCTGCTAGTTTTTTATAAAAAACATAATAAATTGTAGAACATAACGACCTTTTAAAGCCTTAAACACATGAAGATTTTTAAGGCACTATTGCCGCGTGCTATTCGTGCGTTTGTATCGATATGATAGCACGTAATCTGAATTTTTATATTCATCATGACAGAAAAATTGTTAATGACGTAAACAGTATTAAATGTTTGGTGTAATAAAGTATTAAATAAATAATAAGTAAAATGATGTGCCCACCTTCTTGAGGAACATGTCCGCGGCGCCCTGCTGCCAGTCGCGCGCGGAGGCCAGCGCGGCGGCCAGCTGCCGCTTCTCCAGCAGCGCCAGCGGCAACGCCGCGCCGCGCCGCGCCAGCGCCTCCACGCTGTGCATGTACGGGTACAGCTCCTTCGACTGCATCTCCTCCACCTGCGTGCGGGTGGGGCTTATTGTTTAATTCTCCCTTCATAATAAAGAACGTCCTAACTAACAATTTGGTCAAAAATGACTTAAATGCAGATTCAAAATCAGCAAAAAAAAAATGCTACGCGATAGTCTTGATCATAAAGCTTCTAAGTCTTATGAATCCGGAGATACCAGTACAATTTTGAGCGTAACTACGTCACAGCTACTATGAAACAAAATTTCAAATATATCAAAATCAACTTTTGACGAAGTTGCGGCTTTCTTTTTTATGACAGCAGTATTGTGAGCGCACCTTGGGAGATAGACACATACTATTGAGGACTTTACTGTATGCATTTTTGAAACTTACAATTTTCTAGTACATTGTTTTCATATATCTGTAAAAGTTTTTGACAAAACACGCGTCTAAGCTCAGTCATTTTGTATAAAAAATTATAAATTATATACATAAATATTCCTCGTTTGTCACTCTTCCTATTAGTGAAAAATATTTAAACAGAATTTAAATATTAAACAGATATCTGCAAACTATTGGGATAGCAAAATAAACCAAATAATAACGCAATATCCGGCCAAATATCTTATCTTATATCTAATAAGTTTATTTATTTGTTTAATAAACTACAAGAAGAACAAAGTACAACATTCGTATATTTATTTGCTTAAATTAAATTGTAAAATAACAGCTATTCGATTCGTCTATATCCAAGAACAAAGGTTAAAAAGTCACTATCTACATGTTTTAATGTTAAATTTCTTTTTATGTAAATGTAATAAAGTATTTTGTCATAATATGATTAATCACTAACCTTAGCAAGCCAATCCCTCGCATGCGTAGCAGCAGTATGCAGCGCATGATGGGAGGGCAGGGCGGCCTCTATATCCTCTCCCTCCGCGAGGAGTGCGTCCAGCTCAGCCACTGTTATGTGCTCCTCTGACTCCGAAGTGGACTCCGAATCCCGGGACTTCCCCGCAGTTGCGCTTGTATCCTTTGTATCCACGAGGATGGCTTTGGCACGTCGCTCCCATTCCTCTACTTGCACTATATAAATAAAGTGTATACTTATAATCCAAATGTATATTCATTGATTTATTTGTTTAGCACCTAAAAATATACGTTTATAATAAAAAATAGTTAAGAAAACCCCAAGTAAAATATAAGTATTGACGGTTAGTATGGAATAGACTATACATAATACATACACAGGCATAGAAAAGTAGGTAATTTAAAAAAAAATACATCCAATAACTGAGAAATGATTGGTTCCCCATACAGACTTCCACCCCCTTAAGGACTGATTTCAGGGATAAAAACTGTCCTATGTCCATCCCAGGGTCTCAAACTATCTCCATACAAAATGTCATCTAAATCGATTCAACAGATTAAGCGTGAAAAGGTAACAGACAGAGTTACTATTACATTTATATAATACGGATTATAGAAAAATACTTCTTTTATACAATAAAATCATAATTATATCAATTTTAAAACCTTGAAACTCAAAAAACAAATTAACAAAAACATAAAACATACAAATAACTCACATTTAAGCTTATACAAGGTAGCTCTCTCAATCTCGACACGTCGGTGAGGCACCACCGTCTCCGCCTCGGCTAGTAGCTTATCTATGACTTCAGGTGTCAGTGTGGAGCAGTCCTCGCGGTGGGCGCGCACTGACAGGACGAACTTCTCCTGCTGAAGCCGCGCTTGGAGTGCTGATAGATGTGGGAGGACAATGCAGAGACGCGATCCTAGGTCAACCACCTGGGAAAATATTGGTTTTGGGAGTTCAATTTTTTTATTTATAGGTATTTCAGTGCACTTTTTTTCAAATTATTGTGTAATTTTGTGGGTAGATACCGCCTATAATAACATCGACAGTTGTGATTCCTAACACCTTATTCTCTCCAAAGAATTAAAATAAAGCAAACAAAACACGAAAAAATAGATTAAAATAGTTTTGACACAAAACCATATACTCGCAAAGAAAATTTTTCCTGCTACTTTATTTTTTCACAATTTTAATTCAAATTCAAAATTCATCATAATAGTACAATTTCTTCTAGCACAAAATATTAAACATCATGTGTCTACAACCAGTTCAGAAAGAAAAAAAAATACTTCGTATAAGCTACTACTTAGTTCTTAGCTTTCATTTGTTTAAATAATGATAACATAAAATGAACGCTCAAAGAAAAGACAAACCTATTCTTTATTGCACATATATGTAAAATACAGAGAGTAACAAACAATAAAATTAGTTAGCAAAGGTGGACTTATCTCTAGAAGAGATCTCTTCCAGTCAACCTAAGTGAGTTAGAGAGATAGTATTAAAATGCAGGCTAAAGTGCAGTAACTCAAATGTAAATACTTAAATAAATATATATTATATATACATATAACAAAACATTATACATATTATATACCATAACATATGTACATACACAAATACATATCTATATAATATAATGCATAATAATAGTAGTTAATATAATTATTGTGGAATAACTTGGGTGAGAAAATGCTGTTTTATTTTCTTTTTAAAGGCAGTTATAGAGGGGCTTAATTGGATGTCTTTCGGAAGTTTGTTCCAGAGCAATGCGGCATACACCGAAAAAGATTGTAGAAAGAACTTAGTGTTGCTCTTGGGTATGTCAAGCATCGCAGTAATGCAAGGCCGCCTGGAACGGGTGGGAGTAGGGAGAATTTGGAAGCGAGAACAAAGGTATGAAGGGGAATTGGGATCATTAAGAATATTGAAGAGGAATGAAAGGATATGCATATCACGGCGAAGGCGGATTGGGAGCCATTTAAGTTGAGCACGAAAGTTTGATATATGGTCATGCTTACGCAAGCCAAAAATAAAACGAATAGCGAGATTTTGAAGACGCTCTAATTTGTTGAGTTGCTCCTCAGTCACATCTAAATAGCACACATCAGCGTAGTCTAGTATGGGGAGAAGAAGGGACTGAGCAAGCATAATCTTGGTTGTAAAAGGGAGGAAGAATTGGAGACGCTTGAGAGAGTGAAGAGTATGATGCATTCGTTTGCTGACCTCGTTGACATGAGCCGCCCAAGTCATGTTACAATCCATAATTAAGCCCAAGTTTTTTACTTTATTACAGTACGGGATTGGAACACCAGAGAACTGGACTGTAGGTGTCGAGGTCCAATCGATTTTACACCTCAGTCGACTACTGCCAAAAATTATGGATTGTGACTTGCAGGGATTCACAAGGAGGCCAAAGGACTCTGCCCACGTTTGGACCCGGACAAGATCCGAGTTCAATGCATCAATAGCTTCATGTAACTCGGTCAGCTCACAATGTCGATATAATTGTAAGTCATCTGCATACAGATGGAAGGGAGAAGAAATGACTTTTGATATGTTATTAATAAATATTGAAAAAAGTAAGGGAGAAAGAACGCCGCCTTGAGGTACACCAGCAGTAAGATCTAGCCAATCCGATGATGCATCGTTGGTCTTCACGCACTGCTGGCGTCCGAAGAGATAAGAGTGAAACCAGTCTATAACAGTACTAGAAATGTTGACCGCACGAAGAGTTCCCATAAGGATGTCGAGATCCACAGAGCTGAAAGCGCTGCTAAAATCAAGTAAAACCATCACAGTGAGCTTGGTTTTATCCATAGCACCACGAATATCCTCTGTGATATTCAGCAGTGCACCAACTGTACTATGGGAGGAGCGGAAACCGGATTGATAGGGACATAAGAGGTTATTGTGAGATAGATAGGAGTAAAGTTGATTGTGTGCCAATGATTCTATGTATATATGTATATATATTAAACCTATTGAAAAATAAAAAAAAACAAATCCCACTCACTTCTTCTAACTCCCTGACGGAAGCTGCGTCACATTCATCGAGTTCTTTACTTAATATTTCCGTCGCCAGGTCTTCAAATTCCGCTGTTTGTCGTAAAACTTCTTTCACTGCTGAACCTATATACAATAATAATAATAAACTGATGAAACTTAAGAGTGAAAAATAACTAAAATCATCATAATTTAACACCTTCAGGTAAATTTATATGAAATTAATTAAATTTCTAAGAAATCTATTGTTGACTGCAACGCCGGCGTGTCCGTGGTCGTGGAGGAATTAAAGTAATTTTTGTACTAATAAGGTTGAAACTCAGTAAATTTATAAGTTGTCTTACCAGGGTGTTTAGACAGAATTGACGGGTTCATTGTAAGGGGACACCTATTAATTACGTGTGCTCAAAATGGGGAAGAGGGGGTCCCATCAAATCTCACTATTGAATTGATTTCTTTTATGTGAACTACTCAAAACAAAAAAAATACAGGCCACCTCGATACTAGCTAAAAAATATTCATAATTAATTGCTGAAGTAATTTTATAGTATGGCAACACCTACCTTCAGGCAGCACGCAGGCGAGCCCGTCGATCTCGGCCGCGAAGAGCGTGAGCTCGTGTATGGAGAGGCGGTACTTCGGGTCATGGTGGCGCGTGCGCGTGCGCATCTTGTTCAGGTCCAGCTGCTGGATCACCGACGCGCACTTCTCCGCGTCCTCGATGGCCGTCTCCAGCGCGCGCACCAGCTCCGTCTTGTGCATCTGGTTTAGGCGTGTGAGGTTTTTTATATATTTTTTAATATGATAATGATTATATAAATATTTTTATTGTACATCATAATTATTATAATTTATCTACTTATATATTATTATAACGAAAGAGGCGTTAATAACATACAATAACAAGAATAATAATAAATTATAAATCGTTTATATTTATTTAAATTATAATCAATATCATTTTTTCTTCATATGTTTAATACTACTGAGGATTTTCAATGACTTTTTATAACAACAAAAAACCAAACCCAAACATACCTTCAAGTCATGGGCCCTCTTCAGATGAGCCCTAAGTCCATCTAAATCGCAAGTCTTGGGCGTGTCCGGGTCCAGCGCGTTCTGCACAGCCTCCGCCCACTCGCGGAACTGTTCCGACTTGCGCTTCAGCTTCTCCAGCATGGCGGGCAGCTCGTCCAGCGTGTAGCGATATCTGATTGGATAGACATTAAGTATTATTTATTTAATTGGATTATAAAATTAAATTACGTACGAAAACGTTTATTGAAGTATTTTGATGTATGATAGCCTCCAATAGCTTTGTGTTTAGAGGTTATGTTAAATTAGCGACAACATTAAATGAAATCGATTTTCAAAAAACAAAACAAGTACTATATTTTCACACTACTACAAATATTATAAATGTGTAAGTTTGTATGTTTGTTACTTTTTTACGCTGTAATGGCTGGACGTATTTAGACTAAACTTAGTACACTTTCCTATATAATTATAAGACTATGATCTAGAATAGCGCATAGGTTTGTAAGGTATCTAGAAAAGCATCGGAGCAAAGTGAGGGTAAGTAGCTATTTCGATTATTTCATTCTAGTTTTTCGGATAATTATTCATGATATAGAATGTCAATATATATTTTTCTCTTTCTCTTTCGCCGACTCCATCCTGTATGTACGTACTTCTATGAGCCTGGTTACACGTAGCATATGTGTACATGTATGTGTGTGTGCGTGTGTGTACATGTATATGCGTGTGTAAATGTGTGTGCGTGTATAAACAAGTGCGCGTGTGCACATGTATATGCGTATGTACAATTGTGCGCGTGTACATGTGTGGGCGTGTGTTTATGTGGGTGAGTGTTTGCATGTGTACATGTTTGTGTGTTTCTGTGCGTGCGTGCGTGTACCTGAGCCTGTGGTGTCGCGGCGGGCAGGCGCAGAGGCGGTCGTGGTGGCGCAGGCACACGACGTGCGGCGTGCAGGCGCACGTCACGCACGACAGGAAGCACGTGGTCTTGCACTCGTGGCAGATGCGCTCGTCGTCCGGCAGCAGCTCGAACGCCTCGCGCTCCGCCTCCGTTACACCCTGTACACACATACAAATATACACATTTAACTTTTATTACTTCAATTCCTTAAACAATCACTACGTATGATTTAAATAGGAATATACACAGAAACAACCAAGAATTTTATATATATATATATATATATATATACATATATATATATATATATATATATATATATATATATATATATTTTAATCCAACTATGTTTGTATACAGTACCTTTTAAAGTCGGTCACAGAGGCCAATCTTAGCGAGACTAGATATTATAGCATACATCAAGCACTCTGTATTCCTTTTATTCTTAAACTTGATGGGACAACAATTCAACACTCGTGGTAAGAGATCAGATGCATCTTGTTTACCAACGAGCCAATCAATCATGTACTACCTCAATCCTAATAATAATAAACTTGTTTTTTAAATAAGCTATCTTTTCGGATTCATTTTGATTTTTAGTTTCCGATATTTCGAATGTTCTACAACAACCATAATCACGAGAGATTTTCGTCGAAATTTCGAGATCCAAAAATCAAAATAAATCCGCGAAAAAAATCTGAAAAGATAGTTTTATTTAAAATGCTCATAAATGTTAACATATTCGCGTAAATCTAAGAAATTATTAAAGGTTTTAAAGACATATTACTGACCCAATCCAACAGTCCCTTCCTGAGCTTGCGCTCGTCGTGCAGCATGGCGCGCATGTCACGGTAGGCGGCCAGCGCCACGGTCAGCGACAGCGCGTCCGCCTCCAGCGCCATCTTGCACACCAGCTCGTCGTGCGAGAACACGCAGTAGCGGCGCAGCGTCGAGTAGTGAGCGATGCATTCGCGACCCATTTTTAGCTGTAGCAAATGTTACATTTTGTAGTTATAATTTATATGAAAAATAAAAACAAATCTATCCCACTGGAACCGTACATTTTTTCGGGATAAAAAGTAATTTATGTGCTTTTCCATACTATAATCTATCTCTTTGCCAAATTTTATCCAGATCCGTTAAAGCGTTCTGGCGTGAAAGAGTAACAAATATCCATCCTCACAAACTTTCACATTTATAATATTAATATAGATTAATGGCATTACAAGAGACTGACCCCAGTCGACACGATTTTTATAAACATTTATTAAACTTGCAATGTTTGTTAGCTACCATGTTTATTTGGGTCAAATCTTGCAAGCTGAACTAGAACCATTTCCTCCTGTCCTACAGAGTTGCTATTTTACATATTGGTTTAGTTCCGATGACAATGACTTTTTATTATATGACCTGATTCTCCATCCAGGATTAGGTTCAAATCAAGCAACTTCTCAACTGTCAAAAATACAAACACAAAATTTTAATTATTTTATGAACTTATACAGATCAAACACATAACCCTTCTTTAGGCTTCGCTACAGTCGGATAAAATGAAAACATATTGAGTTTAATAACCAACCCAATCAGCGGGCGTGAAGTTGACGGCCTCCGCGAAGTTGTACCCCTGATTGAACCCGGCGTGGTAGGCACGCGGGAACGTGATCACGAACTCGCCCGCGTGTTGGTCCGTCCTGGACAATCATATGGTACACATTAGTATATTTCTTACATTAATAATTGAAATAATTTGTTGTGTGTGTATTCCGCTCAACTAGCAACAATTCAAAATAGCAGGAGACAGCTCATTAAGTTGTATGATTCCATACCTTCAATTGTGAAACGATTTTCATAATTTCAAATAATGCTTTATATTTATTAGATATTATTTATTATACAAATATTCAATACTTTTTTTAAATTCACTTAGTTATAAAGTCAGACGCCTATAAATCTAATAAAATAAAATTATACACCTTTTACAATTATTTGAACATATAATAGTCTTAGTAGTTACTATTACATATATGTACACGGGAGCGGACACATACTAACCTGTAGACGGGCACCCCGGCCTTCATGAGCACGTTGGGGTTCATGATGGTGACAAGCTGGTGCAGCAGGTCCGGCTGCAGCTGGAACAGCTCCGGCGCCTCCGCCTTCATCGCCGCCTCGAACTGCTCCGCTTTGGAGCTGGGCACTCCGTACCTGGGGTAATTGTTATTAAAAATTGATAATTTCATAAGTTTATAACAAAATAATGTATCGCCTGTTCTTCTTTCACTATAACATACATACAACACAATTATATAGTCATTATGGAACAGCCATTGTGTTGTTAATAATTGTTAGGAATAAAGCGTGGCTTGCGGTTTTGTTGGTTTGTACCACTTTGCTTCTGTTTATTGACTGTAGGTATGTGTGTTTGACGACATGTATCTGTTTAACTATATGTATGGACATATTCAAAGAGTTTATTCTACTCAAATATAATTTAATTTAGAAACACACGAACTGTGTAAACATTTGTTTAATAAATATATGATACACATTCAGCAAAAATACATACTTATTAACTATACATAAATAATAATAATAATATTCAATAAATATTAAAACCCTTACCAAGTCTTCGGCTCGCCCCAGTGTAAGTAATTGATGGAGTAACTCCAATGGTCTTCGTTATGCCAGCAGAATGTCGCGAAGCACATGCCGACGTACAGCCATGGAACCTAAACAATCATTATTATACAAATATTCTTTCCTATAATCTTAATAACATAAATATGGCTCGCAATTATAATTAAAAAAAAACACTGAAATGGAAATATTCTTCTATATTGGAGTCAGTCAAATAAATACTTATTTTGTCTTATCTAATAAGCAAGAAAACAATCACAAACTGTGGCGAAACACTAAGTTTTTATACGTCGTTTTGTCCAATCCGAATAAAAAGAAAAAGTAAAGTTAATTATATCTGTGTTATATAGGATTTGTCATGTAATTTTATTATGTTTTGTATACTTAAACTCATGTATATAATCAATAAATTTAATTGAGTATTTAATTTATCCCATACTCCAAATATGTACATTCTAAAACTATAAACTTTGCACAAAAACTAATATTGTAGTAAATAATATAATATAAAACATACCTTCATCCCTGATATGTCAGCATTAATGTGTCCCAAGACAGAACCTTCCAGAACAGGCAGGTTGTTTAAATTCCAGCTAGACTCAGCGTATTGCTGTTCACCAGGATACAAATGTGCACTGGATTTTGTTGGGAAACCTACACAAAAAAATTTATTAAATCTGTATTAGAACTTTAAAAGGCACATAAAATATATTATGATTAATTTACTTATTGAAATTAAAAACATTATTGTTTAATTATTTAAATAATAAACAACAAAGACTTTATTTTTACCATAAAAAGATTTAAAAATCATAAATCAATTTTTTTTACTACTTTTTAAAACATTTAATACCTACTAAATCAAAATCATTCTAAAACTATAATTATACCTATACTAGATTTTTCGAGCAAACTTCAACTAACCAGATCCATGGTCCATAGAGTGTAGATCAGCCCCGTACTCAACTGTCACGTCCTCGTCTATGGATGATACAACGCGCCAGAACTCGCGCTCCACCGTAGATGTTGGTACCATCTATTCCAAATTGTATTATTTTAAAAAACAAGGTTTTAACTAAATGTTAAACATATTGGGCACGTTATATCTAGATATAACAGCTCGTTAAAAACTGTAACAGGAAAAACATAAAAGATACATCAAACGATTTCAGACAACCTTTATTCAAAAGGAAACCTATCACTTGAATATATAGTGGTTAATGAACACACAAAAGGGTAAAAGAAAAAAAAACAGTCTAAAGTAAAATTATAATTAGAGATGGGAAAAATAATGTTTAGTAGTAATAGTGCAATAGCGTAAAAAGATTGACATGCATGTGACATTTGAAATAAAACTATCTTTTCTCGAAGAGAGTGATCATGATTGCTGTAATGTAAAGCATTGGAAACGTCGGAAACCAAAAATCTAAATGAATCTGCGAAAAAAAATCGAAAAGACAGTTTTATTTAAAGTGTTTAATATAAATATAACACTTACGTGTACGGGCATATTGAAGTAGTCAGACTTGAACTGGTCGGCCATTTCGCCGAACTGCTGCAGCGTGTATTCGCGGCTCGCCTGCTCGAACCCGAAAGCTTCCGTTGGCTTTGATACCTAATATGTAAACAGTCACAATTAAATAAATATGTTGGGACATCAACACACAGCACCATCTAGTTCCATGGTAAGCTACGAGGCTTGTGTTATGGATACCAGATAGTTGATACACTACACATATATAACTTTAAATACATACATATTATAAATATTAACACCCATGACTGGAGAACAAGCATTTGAGCTTATCCCACAAATGAAACCCCCAGCAGGACTCAAACCCGCGACCGCTGGCACAGCAAGTTGGGTCACTAGAAACTGAGCCATACGTGTCGTCAAAAACAATTATTGTCTTAACTTACATCTTAAGCCCGAATTATCGCTGTCCAATTTCTTTGTATGGGATGAGGCAATTGCACTAGTATTATGATCTGTGGTATTATGTATGTTTGTTTTCGTATGTAATATTGTTTACTGTTTACCTATTGGTCAATAAATTATTATTATTATTATAAATTATTTTACAATTGAAATGGTATTTTGAAATTCACCTCCTCAGCGAGACAGACGGGGCAGCGCCAGTCGCCCTTGGGCACGTCGGCGAGCGGCGGCACGAGGCAGAACGTGTGGTAGGAGTCGTCGCAGCCGTCGCACAGCAGCATCTGCTCCTCGATGTCGCCGCGCCCGCACACGTGGCACATGTACTTCGCGAGCTGCCGCCGCACACACAAACAGACAGGTATCGTGTCAATATACGAATATTTGACATGTATTCTAATATTATAATGAGAAGAAAAATTGTTTGTTTGTATCGAATAGGCTCCAAAACTGCTGAACCGAAATAGATAAAATTTAGTAAGAAGATAGTTTGAGACCCTGGAAAGGATATGGGATAGTTTTTATGCCGGAAATCCTCCCTTAAGGAGGTAAAAATAGGGATGAAGGTTTGTATGGGGAAGTATCCTAGGAATGAACCCGAGGGAAGCGAGGGTGAGTCGCTAGTTTTAAATAAAACTTTAAGGACCTCTCCTAGGTCATTACATAGTCTAAAACCTTAGTCTCTCCCGTGACCATGATTGCTGTAAAGCATTCAAAACATCAGGTACCAAACCTCAAATTAAATCCGCGAGAAAATCCGAAAAGGTAGTTTCAGTTAAGATATTCTCTCAGTTTAAATATCTTAATAATTCAATTCAATTCTCTTGTTAATGGCTTCAAAGCGTGCCAGTTGAGCACATCGTACTTCGCCAATGTCACGTAGAATGGAGAAAATACGAAGGAGATTGGTCGGTAGAATCAGATCATTAAATCTTAATAAAATCTGATATATCGAATAATATAAAGCATAATATTACGTTGTTTATCAAATCAGACTAATATTTCAATAGACAGACAGACAGTTTATATATAACAGTTAACATGATACAACTCTTTAAGTTTATTTACTGTGTAATGAGAAAAAAAAAATAGGTAAATACAGCCCAGTTCTATAACTAGAAATACAACCAAAAACGTTAAATAAGCTACAAACTAAAGTTGACTTTGGCACTTCTGGAGTATATTTAAAACTTTTAATTATAATAATATCTTTCCGACAGATTTCAGCCACGGCGGCCAATCTCACTGAGACTAGCCAGGGTAGGTGATATTATAGTGCACAATTATGTATGCAAACCCCAATGTGCACTCTCCGTTCCTTTCTCCCACTCTCCGGTGGACAACAAGCTGATCCTCGCGGTGAGAAATCAGGGGCAGGACCCACGGCTTTTACGTGTTCTGTGTCGGCCAGGGCGGTGACACTCCGCCAACATCCCAGCTCCAGGCTGTTACTGAGAATTCTTTAACAGAAACACTCAATAACCACGCTTGGCTCGACCCGGGTTCGAACCAGGACTTCCATATCTCTAGGCTGTAGCCATACGCGCTAGCTATGTACTAGATGAACTAGCAGTAATAATTATGATTTTTATTACTATTGCTTTTATCAAATAACACACATGAATGTATATTTAATGAATTATACATTATCAATGAAATACACTTTATTACACTTTTAAAGTCCTAAAAATATCTGTCTGAATATAGTTGCATAGGTATCGAGTAGGTCCAATTGAATTGCAGCTAAATAAAACTTTCACTTCTTTTATGTTATTGTAAACGTTCATTTTGTTTTATTCTAATTGTTTTGACATACACTATTAAGTTTGTGAACGTTGACATATAGTAATGTCAAATGGTAACATTACCGTCTAGTGGTAACATCAGCCTGTTCTAGTAGTAACTTAACCTAGTGTCACCGGTAACACAATTTAGTGTCACCGGTAACACAATCTAGTGAGAATGGTAACACTGAACGTTACCGGGTCGTCGGGATGTAGCGGCGGCGGCGCGGGCGTCACCGACACCGTCATGTTGGAGAGGCGGTGCTCGCGCAGGCGCGTGGAGCGCAGCACGCGCGCGCGCGCCCCGCAGCTGCCCGGCTGCGACATCCATTTGTTCTCGCGTGGACCTGCGCAAGAAGAAGCGAGGGTATGAGCATCTGAATTAAATATTGAGTAGCATTGTCCTGTAGCTTTACTTGTTTGTATTCAGCACTTTAATATTACATTTTAATATACACTTTAGTATTCTTTAATACTTTCTTGGATTTACGCGAATATTTAACATTTAAAATAAAACTATCTTTTCGGTCATTGTAAAGTTGTTACAGACAGCATTAACCCTCAAAATTATACAATGATTTTCAAAAACAGAGGTCTCCTCCAACTCTCTCTACTCTTCTCTAGATAAGGCAGTATTTTGCCATAATCCCCCCCAACGTGCGTTCACCTTGTCGTGGTGGGGGGGCTCAGTAGTGCCCGGCAACCCAACTGGGCTCGAAGCTAAGAAACGCACAGGGAGGTTGCCCACTTCGGTGGGCGGTGGGAGGTGGCCCTCTTCGGGGGGCGGTGTACCATGCGGGTTGCTCCTGGTACTTCTCTGATAGCAGAGTGGACCTTGGAGCAACCCCATGGTTTGGTGGTCTGCATCGGTAGACCTGCCGTCGGGGCGTCGTAGTTGAATGCGTAAGCGATCCTGCGACGCCCCATTAGGACGGGGGAAGGTTTTGTTGGGTTTTAGTGGGTAGTACTGGCTGTATTACGCCGGTGAGTCCCACACGTCGTGCGTAAATGCATTTCCCAACGTTAAAAAAAAAAGTATTTTGCCATAATGGGCCTGCAATTTTCCTTATTTTATTTAAAATATGAAAACATAGTTTTATTTGAAAAGTCCACAGCTGATCACTAGTCTCCGATCAATGTGAGGGGAATTGGCCATTGCATTGTTCATTTATATATAACCTCTCTTAAAGGTTAAAGAGCGATCTTAAACAGCTTATTTCCCTCTATAAATAGATAGGCTGGTAGATAGCTGCTATCGTTCAAACGAAAAACCAAACTCTAATAGTACATATAGAAGTACTAGCGAATCACCCACGCTCCGCTCGGGTTCGTCCCTAAGTTGGACCACCCTTATCACTTAGGGGTATGAAAAATAGTTTACGTCCTATTCTCAGCCCTACTGAATACACACATAAAATCTTATAAGAATCGGTCAAGCTATTATGGAGGAGTTTTGTTACAAACACTATGACACGAGAATTTTATATATTAGGTATACATAATTATAACTAGCGACTCACCCTCGCTACGCTTGGGTTCGTCCGTAGTTACGTTTTAACGTTCAGTGTATGTTTCTCAGAAATGAGATATTTTCCCGCAGTAATATGTTGACTCGGATAACCAGCTATCATCATACCAAATTTCATCAAAATCTGTCCAGTGGTTTATTCGTGATGCGTTCCCAGACAGAGAAAAATTCTAAAAACTATAGACTGCCTCTGTATCGATAATAATGATTATTTAATAAGATTTTCCAAAAAATATTTAACGTACATATTCGTTTTAGTTAGAATTTTATTATATGGTTAGATTATTTATATACATACAGGGTTTAGTAACAGCTATATTAAAAGTTAAACGGGTAAATAAGTTTACAGAATACATAGTTTACAAAATACATTTCAAAATATTTCCTACATGAATTTGGGATGAGAAACGAGCCAACACTTACAGGTAAATTTCTAAGAAATTAATTAAATTTCAAAGAAATCTATTGTTGACTGTAACGCCGGCGTGTCCGAGGTCGTTGAGTGATTAACATTAATTTGTTAATTATATTGCTATGAAATAAAATGAAAGAAAGTGTAAAAAGTTACAATCTCATGATCAGTAAGAGTCAATATTTATAGAAACAAAGCTAATTAATATGATATTATTATAAGCAATAAAATATTAATTAAGTAGTTCTTTACTATTTGTTCTAGTTCACTTCATTTAAGATAACATACTGATATTAAAAATGTAATAAATTGTTACATTTTTGTAATAACTCATAAAACCCACTACATTTCCTACAATAAAATGATTTAACCAAAACTGAGTATTGCTATTTACGATTACATATATCTATACTAATATTATAAAGAAGCAGAGTTTATTTGTTTGAACGCGCTAACTCAGGAACTACTAATCCGATTTAAAAAAATATTTTTGCATTAGATAGCGCGTTTATTATGGAAAGCTATAATAAGCTATCATCCAGGAAAATGTACAGTTCCCGTAGTAGTGATAGATTTGTTTTTGTCTAGGGACGAGGCGAGGGGGATTCGCTAGTATTACATTGAGGAAAACTTTCTATGTTTGTATGTAGGGGGTAATTTCTGAAACTGTTGGTCCGATTCCGTAAATTCTTTCACTAATAGGGAACTACAGTACCGCCGAGTGCTATAAGCTATTTTTTTATTATAATAAAATGTCTTTACTACCAGGAATATGAATTAGTAATAAACTGATCGTTGAGTTACTTTATTGATTTCATAATAAGTATGTATGTAAGGGATAGGATGTACCTGAGTGAAGGGTAATGATGATGATGATGTGCTCCTAGCCGATTCCGGCTACGGCGGCCAATCTCATTGAGATTAGCCAACTGCGCAGGAGATATTATAGTGCTCAAGTGTATGCGCAGACACAAGTGCACTCTCTATTCCTGTCACTCTCATACTCCGGTGGGACGACCACTCGACACGACCAGTGAGAGTTAAGGCGCAGGACCGACGGATTTACGTGCTCTCCGAGGCACGGGGGTGAAACACCACCAACTTCCCAACTCCGGGCTGTTACTGAGGCTTACTATACAGAAAAACTCAATAACTAAACTTGGCCCGACCCGGGACTCGAACCCAGGACCTCCGGGTGTGCAGCCGTACATGCTAGCCACTACACCACTGAAGCAGTTAAGTGAGGGTAATAACAATAATATAATACTTACTCCGTCTGGTCTCCCCTGGTTCCTCCTTAATGGGGGTCTTCTTATCGTCCGTGGAGGGCAGAGCCCCCTCAGTGTGGCTGCCCTCAGCGGGCTCGGGCTCGGAGCTCTTGTAGCGGCGCGCGGGGGGCGGCGTCGCGGCCGGCGGCTTGCTCGACCTACGCCCTGCCTTCTCTGGTGTCTGTTCGCCTTTTACTTCGATTTTCTGTACATACGTTTATTAATTTATACTTAGTCTTAATTTTTAGGTAATATTATAGGACTACTATTGTAGGGGAGCCCAAGAGGGGATTTTTGCAGTTACTCAAGCTCGGCAAATTAAAATAAGGGGGGATACCTTGCACTCTGTTGAGTACCTCCACCATAATATAAGTCCTCTATACATATAAGGGCGAGCGTCTAGTAGGGCTGCCGATCGATGATAAAGTAGAAATACTTGAAACCATCATATTAAGTTATGGTGGACTAATTACAGCTAAAAAGTGTGCAATTCAATAATCTACTGATTTGCACAAACCGAAAAGGCAACATAACATAATAATAATTACTTAATCCAAACCTAATAAAAAACCCAGAATCAAACCAAAGCGCTAAATATTTTTTAGTTCAGCGAAATATAATAAAAAAAGTTGTTGAATTTTGCCTCTTTGGCTTGTGAAAATCGGCAGCTTACTGTTAAGCATCGCGTGAAACGAGGGTAAGCACCCAAGTTTCCCACATTAGGCTACAAGCTACAACCATGGTTGCCAGTGATCTAGTATTCAGGCTGGTGCTTCTATTGAATATCGCGTCTTAAGTGATCATTAAGCAACCGTGACCTTAATATAAAGTTGGTTGCTGCGACCATGGTCGGGGTCTTTATATTTTGCACTCAACTTAGCCAATTTAAATTCAATGAATTCCTGATACATACATATACTTTCTTCACATAGATTTCTATTTTGATAAATAAGAGTAATTTATATATTTATTTTATATTTTTACATTTAGTTGATCCACCCTAAGTATGATTGAAAACACATTATAATGTAAGATGTAAAAAAAGAGTTATGTTTTAACTAAACTCAAACTGATAGAAACTAAAATTATTTCAACTCAGTATTTCATTGGCTATTTGCGATTAATACTTTCCATATTGAACTCGTTACATAAAACGCAAAACATAAAGAAAAACTGTTAATAACCTATCTAACAGTAAATAAATGTTCTAATAATTTATCCACGAGTGTATCAAACTATACGTTGGAAGGCACTTTATATCAGCTATATTCGCTGCAGTGATTAAAATGGCGATTGAATACAGCTCGGTTCCAAGAGATTTATATTTATATATATTGGGATTTATTTATTGCATTATTTCCAATCAATGTTAGTTTATGGCTAATATGTAAGGTTATGTACTAGTTTTATGCCATGGGAATACTTAAAACTCTTTTTATAGTTCTTTATATTTATATTTTTTTTGTCGTCATTATTACCATGTTTCATGTATTCTAAAGTATATACTTACCGTCTCTTTACTATCCGTTCCGCTGCCCATGGTGCCGCTGTTCTTGAACACATCGTAGGGGTAGAGGATACGCTCGTAGTGACTCTTGAGGATAGATCCTATCCCCTTCCCTTGAGGATGGCCCATACGACGTGCTATCTTCGACCATTTTCTTTCCGCGGAACATACCTCAAAACCACCTTGGGAAATAAAGTTAAACATTCATTTTTGAATTCAATTTCAAAACCAAATATACACATTTTGCTTTTTTTATTTATTCACTTTCGAGAATTATATGAGCTATTAATTAAAAAAAATGATTAGTTTTATTTAGTGTCAAGGAATACATCATGTTATACTCAATTTAAAAAAAAAAACAGTCGAATTTAGAATACCTTTTGTGAAATAGGTTTGCCCACAAGTACCCTTCACGTTTCACGCTTCATTTACGTATTGCGTTAAATAAGATTAACTCATTAATTAATTAGTCTTAAAGAGCGGTCCCATGTTACATTTTTAGACATGACCAAATATGGCTAATTTGTTAGACCTCATCCCCTTCGGGAAATCCCGAATGTTGTTGGGGAAATCATAAAGTCTGAGCATGTTTGTTTTTCTATGCGTGGACGTGACATAATATGTCGCTCTCACTGCAATGTGTGTTATATACAAGTTATTCAAACAGCATCATTTTAGTTTCAGTAGTAAACTGCCTGTAGAACTATGAGGTAAAGTTACCACAAAGTGGAGCCATGAGGCAATGAATGGGAGTCGCGATAGACCAAGAACCGGGACGAATTAGATTTCCACCCATTCCATCCAAATTGATCTATAATAATTGTACCTTACCGCAAAATTTAAAAATATAAAAGTAAGACCTTTGCCCGGTAGTGAGCAAAGGTCGCTTTAGACTGACAATAAACAAACAATCTAGTATTTATTTCCAATAACAGGTACCTACAAAAATATCGACGTGACCTATATTTAAGCGATGTTTTACAGTGAAATACATTATAAATTGGGAAACGTGGAGGCGCACACCCCAACTATTCTGGGAAACGCGCTCAATCAATATCAATTAGCTTATTGGTTCCAACGAAATGCATCTAACTTTACGGTGTAAATTTTACAGTGAAGCAAATATTTTCATTCGCTTTATCAGTGCAAAATCTAAAAGTGCCTCTTGTATTGCTCTTATATTGACACAAAGGAAGAAATAAGCATAGCTTACTACATAAAGTAACTGAAACATTAATTTTCAACCGACTTCCTCAAAAAGGAGGAGGTTCTCAATTCGGCTGTATGTTTTTTTTTCTTATGTTTGTTACCTCAGAACTCCGTCATTTATTAACCGATTTGGTCAATATTTGTTTTGTTTGAAAGTGTATACTTCCAGATTGGTCCCATTTAAATTTCAAAAAAAAACCACCCCTAAGGGTGGAAAAATAATGAAAACTACTAATCAGTTATTTTTTATTTTTTAGTGCTTTTTTGAAGTCGGTTTTTTTTGTTAAAGAGTTTTTATCAATCGTGAAATTTTACTTTTCATAATGGCTTTTCGTCTTTTTATGGTAATTTTAACGATTCACTTCTCGAGATTTCGTTATAACTGATCATCAATAAAACTTTCTTAGATTTACGCGAATATTTGACATTTTAAATAAAACTATCTTTTCGGATTTTGTCGCGGATTTATTAGCATTTTTGTTTCCCGACGTTTCGAATCCCCTGTCGTGACCATGATTGCTGTAAAGCATTCGAAACGTCGGGAAACAAAAATGCAAATAAATCCGCGACAAAATCCGAAAAGATAGTTTTATTTAAAATGAGCATCAATAAGTAATACTGCACTAAAAAAAATTATGCCGCATTTAAAACGTTAGCAAACTAGTTGACACCCTTTTTTTCTTTATCAAATATTAAAAGTCTATTTTGAACTATTTCTATTTTGAACAATTTCATTTTTTTTTTTATTTAAGTCTATTTTGAACAATTTTAATTACGTATGTGTAATTCGGATGGCAGAACAAAAATAACTTGATACAGTCAAACTAATCTGAATATGGAGCCAAAATAGTAGACAATGGAAGTTTTTGGTAGCTTTGAATATGAGACATATCTGATCCTTTTTGTGTTCATATATGGTCAAAAGCGTGTTTTTTTTTAAGTACAAGGTAGTCAGTACTGTCGATTTCAAACATTAGTACCTATTAACAATAATCTCATTTTTTTTAAATCTATACGTATAAATAAAATTAAAAGTGTCTGTCTGTAATTTTAAAATAACTGTGTTCACAATTAGGTACATAAAGTAATATATAATAGTAATAATATATGATACCAGTACCTAAAAATCCTTTAAAAAAAATATGTCTATCTGTGTGTCCATGGTAATCTTTGAAATGGCTTAACCGATTGTAATAAGATTTTCACCGAATAATAGAAATATTTAGGGTACCAAGGCGTAAATCCTTAAAAATTACGCAAAAATTGAATGTACGTTTCTAAACTAGCTAAATAGTAGGTAAAATATAAACCATAGAATAAATATAAGCTCTTATAGCTCTAATAACACGGTAGATCCACATCGATTTTACATAGGATGTGCTAGTTGCAAGAACACTGAATAACTCAACTATATGAATATTTATAACGCCATCGTGGCACAGGTGGAGACTCATCGGATTTATATAGTAGGTATTATAACAATGGCTGTGGATTCTATTTTTCAGTAAAGAATATAACACCAGTCGTGTCGAATTGTTGTCCCACCGGAGTATGAGAGTGACAGGAATAGAGAGCGCATTTGTGTTTGCGCTCGTATTTGTACATTATGTCGGATCCACACTAGTGATGTAACATGAAAGAAAACGACTTTGTTTTTTTTTTCAATAAACTAAATGAATGTCAAGACATGACAATAAGATTTATTCATAAAATACCCAAAAAAAAAAGACATTGAAATCGAGTTTGCTCATCCGTATTTTGGGAATAACAAAATGCGCATTTACAAAGTATATTTTAATATAATCATTTATTAACTCAATTTCCTTGACTTAAACTATTGCGTACATTATTTTATAAGGTGTTATATGAAATTGTTCTTTTCTAGGTTTGTTTGAAAGATTAAGGTAAGTAGTGAATAGGAGTGAAACTAACTTCGTTTGTAGTAGTGCCAAAAAAATACAAAAAACAAAAAAAATGTCATGCCCCGAAATAGGAAAAAAATATTTTTTACGGCCTCATAGAAAAACGTTAGTAATGGTATGTAGTGCATTTTTTTCGTTTGTAGGACAACAAAAATTTCTCGAGTATTTCTCCAAAACGATATTTACTACAATAAATTCAATTTGAAAGATTTTTGATATGATTACTATTAGTTAGTTTAGTTTGTAGTAACGTAGTATAATATATAAATTTATTTCGTACACCTGGAAAAGAGCTTCAACGATTTGGATCGAATTTTGTATTTAGATAAGGTTTTGCGTTTTAAATATATCTATGGGTGTTTTTTTCTGATAAAATGTAATATTTAAATCTTTTCCGAAGAACGCCGAGCGAAGCGAAGCTAAGAAAGGATGACTCACCTGCTTCCCGTACAATTTTGTGCAGGGCGTACAAATCTAGCGGTTTCCTTTCCACAGTCGGTATCTTGAGGACAGATCCTTGAAGCTCCCAGAACTTGATTATCTGGTCCAGGAAGTTCAGCTTCACTCGAGTAATAGCCTAGTCATTGTATAAGTACACTATTAATTTTATTTTGTATTGTTTATAAACAAAAGAAATGTCCTTTGATACATACTACCATTAGTTTCTAGTTTTTTTATAGTAGAAGAAAGTAATATTTATTAAAAAATAACACCTGATGAAAAGGAATAGCAACAACATCTCTGCTTTATTATGGTTTAGGAAGTCAGTTTCTTCTTTATTAGACTTCTTACATAGTCTTCTAATTATGATCTACTGGCGAAAGAAAAAAAAGGATGCCACTTCTTCATACAAAAGTGTTGCATTGTCCTTTACATATTATGTATGTAATAAAATTTATAAAAATAATAATTCTTTTCTAAAAACGATGGCCAAAAATATGACTCATAATAAAACTATTAGGTAAAATGTACCATAACCAATATCAAAATACAATAGGTTCAAAGCCCGGGAAAAAATTAAAAAAAAACGTTACCTCTAATTCATTTAATCGTTGTATTCTTGGCGTGAATCGCAGTCTGTCCACGTCCACTGCAAAAGGAGGCTGCCAATGCTGTAATAAGGATAATAGTGTTAATATTCATCTACAGTATTTTATAAGCAGAAATCTGATAAACTATTTATGAACTGGAATTTTAAATACCTAATAATTGTACCTGTTACATTGATCAAAAAAGTACTAGATATACAATCCCATGAAGTTCTCTTAAAACTGTCACCAATTGTGATTAGGTAATTATTCTAGTTGAAATAAATATACAACAATGTAACTTGAACCTTAAATGCAATGCTTAAAGTTGTTATCACAAAATAAAATTTGAAATAAAAACGCGCTCAAATGTTCAAATGAGCACTCATTCGGTGAGGTCATTTTTTGTCGCTGATTGTATATTTTTATTGTGACTTTTTTGATAGATGACCTGTTATTAAAAAAGGGCTGCATACACTAACAGTACAACAGTATTATAAAAAATAACACCTAAACATAATTGAAATTAAGTTTTGATACATTATAATCTATATAATAAAAAAAAATCGCACCGTTACCGAATTCCTGGCAGATGTGATACAACTAAACTATTTTGCATCGAAAATATTCATGATAGGATGGTCCCTTAGAGGGCAGTAAATATGAAATAATTAAAAGCAAAATATTCAGATTTTTTAAAAAGAACAAAAAAAATTAAAATTACAAACGTGTATACAAGCGGTAAACGTGTCAAGTATACTATAGTGGGATAGAAATATTACTCAGTTTACACAGAGAAGCAACAAAGTGTTTAGTATCACACACAAGGGAGTCGAGAGCGGTGGCGTGGAAGTAGTAGAGCGTCATTTGCCATCACAGCATACGAGTCAGTTTTACTGCCCAGGCGAGCCACTAGATGTTTCACATCAAAAAAAATAAAGTTCCATCCAGTCATTTTTGAGTGATTCTGATAATAAAAACCTCAAAACTCTAATTCCTTAAATAAAAATCCAATGTAGCATATCATCCATGTAGTAATCTTCTATTTGTATAAATCTATGAGTATGGATACCTATTTATAGTTATAGCAAACACAGGGTTAGAATATTATTTTAATCTTTTAATCTTACGTGTTGTTCTATTATAATACCACCATAACAATAAAGTACCTATAATCTTTAGCCTATATTATATTAGTAAAGTAACAGATAAAAAATTGTACAATAAATATTATCAAATGAATAATTCTTGTATACAAATTTATTTTGTGTATCTAGGAAATGGCCGAACAATTTAGATCTAATTTTGTATTTAGATAAGGTTTCGCTTTGTAAGTTTATCTACGTAGGTGTATGTTCTGAAAAAAAAACGCAATGTTCATATATTTTCCGAAAAAAAAAACACGATTTAACTACAAAAAAAAACACCCAGATACTATAAAAACTAAACTGTTATGTTTTACTTCATTAATAATTAAGTAATGTAAAATAATTGATTTAGTAATGTTTTATGTTAAAGGTAAATATGCATGTGTGATGTGGATGTATAATTTATGTACTTATACCAGAACTTATTATACAATATACAATTAATTATATATACTGTTTATGTTTGCTATATGCTTTAATTATGTATAAAAAACATAATCCAATAATTTTTTTGCTATTTGTTTGAAATAGTGTATTTTTTGTTACTATTAATTAGTAATAATAATAACTATGATTAGTGCTTGGCTTTAGTACTTTTGTACAGGCTTTAGTGCCAGAGCTGTAGGTTTGATTCTTGCATTGACCATAATGATATTTGTTTTGGTCTTGTTTCACTGCTATAAAGCAGATACTGTACTTTACAATTTACTTACTTTCCAAAGCTTACTTATCTGCAAAGATAAGAGTCAACAACAAGTAAAGCATTGTATGTATAATTTGTTATATTCAAATTAATATAACCATTTTATTAAAGTTTCAATTAAGCATAAGAGAAGAATACTATTAAAATTATATTTTTATACAATTTACTTCTCTCTTTGACAATTCATCTTTTGGTTAAATTTCTATAAAAAAATATTTATTTCGAAGATTGCAATAAAAATATAAATCAAGCTTTACAACATATACTGCTACTAAAGAAATTGTGTAAACACTACACAATACAAAAATTTTATGAAAATCTAGGTTTTTTGTATATATTTTTTGTAACCACCATAAGTATGGTACAAAGATGTGAACATTCTAATTAAAAATGATAATCAGTACAGATTTAATATTTTTGTTTGTAGACTTTGTAAGCACAGCATTATCTGTGTAATGATATTTTTTGTAAACAATGTTTTAATCTAAATAATTTAATTTTAGCTATTGAATTATGCATGGTATAGAAAGCCAGAGGCGGTACAAACAACAAACACCCAATAACTTGATATATATTTACAATCAAACTTGGCTAAAAAAGAACCTTCACAGAATGTGCAATAACAAAAAATATGTAAACATTTTCCTCATTTATGTTTTATCATTACTTAGGATGGTGAATATGTATAACAGATACACTTTGTAACAATATTACAAACTAAAAGAAACAGTTCTGAATACATATTGCTAATCGACAAAGAAAATATTACAATAAAATTTAAATATAATATAGGTACTGAAGGGCATAAAATGTAACAGAACATACATATATAATATCAACATACATACATTTTACAGTATGATTGGATAATCTATGATCAAAAATATACTTATATGTTAGTAAAGAAAACATTATTGAATTAAGAAAAGTAATAAGTGTTAAATTGAACAAAACAAAGATCATAAAAGTTGGTCCAGCCGTTCCCGAGTTATAAGTAATTGTTGTAACAATCCCAATTATGTTTTTATATATAGATATATTTAAAATATAACTATCTTTCATACATTTACTTTGATTTTGGTTTCCCACGTTCGAATGCTTTACAACAACCATGGTCATGGTAAAGAAATCCAAAAAGATAGTTTTTTTTTAAATATCAAATATTCACATAAACCTAAGTAAGAATTAAGTTTATTATGTGTATTTTATAAACAATTTTAATTTCCATTTGTTAAGACACTAAATAGGGGTTATTACCTGATTGCTATTTTTTATAGGATTAACATATCTAATGTGACTAGTAACTTTTCAAGGTTCTTACTTCACTTAACCATACTGTGTTATTACCAATCTTCATAATAATGAAAAATATCAACTTTGTTAATAAAAGACAGCTTATTATGAAGGGACACAACTATTAAAGTATAAAATATACAAAAAAATATCAGTCAAATTTTTTTATTTAATCAATAAGTATAACAATGGCTTACTGAAATGAAACTCACTTTCTAGAGGATTGAGGGAAGAGATACTTTATGTATATACATATTCATCACTAAGCGGGACTTAATAGTTTAACATATGCTCTAATTTCAAGGTATTTTTCAAGTAAGTATTTTTTTATTATAATGTGAAATTAGATGGTTATTTAATTCTAAATGTAATTCTAATATGTTCAGGTTAAAAACAACCAATTGGTCTCTCAAAAACTGTACCAAATTATCATGTTATAATACAATTTAAAGGAAAAGCTGCATTTTTTTTATATTTGTAAAGGACTGTGTATTCATAGATAATACAAGTGTTTCAACTTCAGATGAGAGCAACATATAAGTGTTTTACACTAAATAACTTAAATAGATTATTTCACACAAAAAAAAGAACCTAATTTCCTTTGTGACCAAATTACATTTTTTTTATCCTGTGACCTACTTTAAAATTTCTTCAAATTAATTCCAATACAGTTAGGTTAAATGAAAAAAACATGACACAAAAATTGTGCAAATATTATTTTACACTACCAAAGTAGAGAAATAATATACAATATCTGTACATAACTGTTTTGTAACAGTAGATCCAAGAGTGAATCCATATTCTTGTAATAAGGTGACCTCATGCAAATTGTTATATCCCTTTTGGCTTTAGGGACAAAAGATATTTCACTATTACATTTTTTTTTTAAATAAATTAAAACATTCTCATAAAAAAACTGACTAAAATCACTACAATAAGAATAAAAAAATATATTTTAAATGCAATTTTATATAACTTGAGAGTTTATTAAAAAAAACGTTAGTTACGTGAAAAATTCGTGTTCGTTAGGTGAACTACGATAATAAATCGAAATATTTCTTTTTTTATCTAAACTATCGTAGGCAGAGGGCACGACACAAAATGGCAACCAGCCTACTCCAACAATATGCGAGTGCATTCAACGATAATTATATGCGCTTTTCAATCAAATGTGCACTCGCAGCCAACTTGAACACGTATTATTTGTAGTTTTACAGTTAAAATACAAGTAAGACAATATGTACAATCGTTAGACAATTTACACGGTTGCATCACAAGGCTTTCTAAGCTCATAAATTTAGGGTTAGAAACTCATAATGCTATGTATATTTGCAAAAAAGGAACTTAATTTTAGAATAAATAAATTATGTTGCATCGATTTGTGACAAAGAAAATAACTTACCGCGGGGGGTTTTATCTTGCATATCCCAGACTTCTCAGCGATGGGTCTTATTTTGCTGATGTACGCTAATGGGTCTAGGAACTCTTCAGGCGTTGGCTCAAAAACAGGAGCTTCAGGAGGCACAGTGAATGTAAAGTTATCGGGTTTCATGGGGGACGCCGAGTCCCCCATACTAACTTCGACATTAGTTTCATCACATTTTCCCATTTTTGAGAAAACGTGAATGCAGTTCTTAAAAATTAAACTATGACAAGCACTTGAACATCATCTAACGTTAAGGAATGAATAGAGCACGTCCACAAAGAAATAACAGCATGAAAATTTGCCTTTCCATAAGGAATCTTGGAAAGATAGTAATTGAAATTATCACCAACAAATAACACAGTTCACTTGCACGTCCGCCATGCAAAATTGAACTTTCGAAACTCCAGTATTGCTATACCAAAAAAAAATCTTCATTTTTTTTGGTCTGTGTTGAAAGAGCATTAAATAGTGAGACCATAGATTTTGTCCAGAAAGGCTAAAGACATATATTTGAAGTATAATCACGCTCATCAAATAAAAAAGTACCTCTTGATATTTTTTTCTATTTACAATTGTTTTTATTCTATATTATGGCAAAATGTTGCAATGGAAAGTAATATAATTGTACCTACAATGGACAAAAACAAGTAGAGATAAGAATTGTTAGTAAGATTATAATATGCCACTATATATTATAACCTTATTTTATCATGTATACTATAATATATATAATGTTTACAATCACAAATTTTATGAATCATTATATTATCATACATTCCTTCTTTTCATACATTTTGTTAAGATCTTAAATATGCTCCTTTGTCTTTACTTAAAGGACATGTATTTTCTACTTTAACGTAAACTAGGACAAGTAGCAGAGATTTTACAGGTCTCTACACTTTTATTACAATTATAATGTATAAAGTATAAGAAATATTAATGTATTTACATATATAAAAAAGGATTCGAATTGAAATTGTCTTTAGTAAATATGTACCTATGTACTGTCAACTATCAAAACATTTGTCAACCTGACTGTACTAGTGTGATAGAGACAGCTACATAGGAAAGAAAAGGAACAATATTATTAATTTTGTTTTGTATAATTATGTTCATTTAAAATAATTAATTAGTTAAAGTATTCTAAAAACTTTTTTAATTTTTTATAAAAAGAATTATAACGATTACGGGATCTATATTTTGTTTTAATTTATTCTTTCTAAAGATTCAGTGTGACCAGGTTAAAAATATTTGACACGAATAATACATACTTCACGAACGCGCAGACTCGAATGCAATCGATGAACATATCCGTCATCTCCGCCATTTGCGAAAGATATCCCGATCGCTGCCTGCGGCGCGAGTGTGTCAGTACGACTATGTCGACTGTTTAAATTGTTATTATCGATAAAAAACAACTGTGAACTGTGCCATTTTAACAGTTAAAATGATTGTGAGATTTTTGAGCATTCTGTGCTTTGGAGTTTTGGTGGCTTCGGCTCACGACAGCAACGACAATGAAGGTAATATTTGAACATCTTTTATTTATATTGTCACTCGATTATAGGCTTTTTTGACTTAAAATTTTGTAAAAAAAATATTTCATTCTGTGTGAAAATTAAAAATTAAGAAAGCTATTATTAGTATAATGTCAACAAAGTTGAATATGGGTTGATAAGTATGATATTTTTATTTTTATTTATTGTGTTGTATACCGGGTGGTATTTTGGTGTGGCTTTCGAAATGTCTCGGCTGCGCGGTGTTGAACTGGTCGTGTAGGTGTGAAGAACCGGCCTGACCGCTTGCACACGTCTGCGACCGGTGGGCGTGCGCAAGATTTCGCTTGAATCACCTTTAAAATTTACCATATAATTTGCACATGCAATAGATAATGTTTAAACAAATAAGCTCAGCATTAATGATTAATGGGATTAATATTTTTCGTCATTATAGGTTCATTTTTTATTTGGCACAAGAATATGGTTTTACCAATAATAAATTTAGGCTTTTACAACTGGTTTTATTATTATACTAAAATTGGGTGTATATTACATTTTAAATTAACACATGCATTCGCGTTTCTTGGATTTTCTAAGTATAATATTATTATTCATTATATATCTATTCTCTATATATAAACATTTAAATTGCAGAAAAAGTCCTATCTTAATCATCAGATTTAACATATCAATTAGATACATAAGGATTTCATAATATCTGAAGTCAATCATTATAATATGCTATTACATTATATTTGTCCATTACAAATATTGTACCTATATTTTAATGACATTCCCACAATATGTTGCAGGAAGTTTGAAGAAGTAATGGCAAATCAATTATGATGCTCATGTGAAAACAGAGTCCTAACTCGGCTAATAAACTACTTGATGGAGTAAATAAACAGTCTTAAATTTACTACATTCATTTTGTTTTCTTTAGATTTTATTTTTAATTTTTATATAAATCTTTCAGAACAATTGTAATAATAAAGATTTCCTTGATATTTTATAATATCCAAATATATTCCTTAATTTTTGTGCTACTTTTTAATAATGAATAAAAATAATCTATCTAACCTTGCAAAAATCAAATTAACTTTTAATATTGATTAGATAGTGTAATTTAAATTCATAATTATTTTTGACATGACTGTTGAATATGTAAAGGAAAATTCACATTTCAAATATAGGTATGTAAGTAATTAATGTACCTTCCAAGAACCTTAAGGAGCATTCAATTTTAGATGTTTATTGCATATTTTTATACACTCTTATACATTATTTAGGTACTCTTGTTCTTAATAATTGTACATAATTAATCAATTGATTAGTGTTTGTTAGTTTGTTATTCTTTTACACAGACTACATATTCTCATCACAATAAATTGCTATGGTGTTAATCTTTAAACTCGTAGGGTCACTTATATTATTTTTATTATGTAAAATGGGTATTTGCCATGAATGACAATTACAAATGATAGTAGGATGCGGTTTTGGTAGAATGTTAACAAAATCAGTCAAGTGCGAGTGGAATTCGCACTCGAAGGGTCCCGTACCATCGCACATGTACTTTTAATCAATATGACTTTTACTCTATGTATGTAGTATGTACCTATATTAACTTCGATGATCGATTACGAACGTTAAAAAAATGTTTCTTGTATTTTTATTATTCGTAATTATAGCGGCAATAGTATACATACTCTGTAAAAATTTCAACTCTACCTATTACGGTTCATGTGATATAGCTCTCTGACAGACGGACGGACGGACAGCGGAGGCTTAATAGTAGGGTTCCATTAGCAACCTTCGGGTATGGAACCCTAATAAAGAAAACGTGGGTTTTAATTTAGGCCTAATCAAAACGATAGCAAGTAGATAATAGTCGTTTTGAGTTATTTTTTTATCTGTGCTGTACTTTATTTTTGACGTGATTAATAGTACTAAATTTGTTTAGTTTTAACTGAGTTACGAGGACGATGGATGACTACGGAGGAGGTTCTCAATTCGACTGTATGGTTTTTTGTGTGCTTGTTACCTCAGAACTCGTAATTTATTAACCGATTTTCTTATTAAAGTGTGTTAGGACTTGTTAGGTTTTCGCTTAATATATATGCTTTCAGTGACATATTTGATATTGCACCTGTATTCAGTTAAATTAAAAAAGGTTTAACTACAAATTAATGACGAGACGTAAATTCAAAATTTATAACAACTACAATACCTTTAGATTTTCCAATAATTTAAAAAATAAACATTAAACACCGTGTTCAATAGAACTTTCTCCGAAACGTCTCGGCCCACACGCATTATAATAATGTTTAGCAATGGTTTTGTTACACCATGGGAGGTTTGGGCACTGTTTGTCGTTTTTCTATTAGACGTATTGTTAGTCATTCATTTATAGGTGAATCAATGGTGATGATATCACTCATCTATTCATAATATAATGAAGCAAACAAAAATAATTTGGCCTGGCCCGTGTTCTGTATAAATATTAATGAATTGCTTAGGTTTTATTTAAATTCTAGACTGGCACATCCTTTTGGGACGGTCGAATTATGGGGACGGCAACGTGACAGAGTTAATAGCGTATTTGCATAATTAACCTCTTTAGATTTTGCCCAGTGGATGCGCCTTTTTTAGTCAGGTGTTTTGTTGTCAGCTCAATTTTTGAGGGAATTTTGGAAAAATATTTTATTTATTTAAACATAAAATAACGATTTAAAGATACTGTGTACGGTTATACATGTTTTTGTTACGTTTTTTCTAAGTTATAAATTACATACTAGAGACTCACCCTCGCTTCGCTCGGGTTGATTCTCCATTCAAACTTTCATCCCTATTTTCATCTCCTTAAGGGATGATTTCCAGGATAAAAACTATCCTGTGTACTTCCCAGGGTTTCAAACTATCTTACCATTTTTTCAAATTTCATCTATATGGGTTCAGTTTATCCAGAGATTACCCACTACAACGTCACAAACTTTACCTCTTTATAATATTAGTATAGATAAAACAGTAGTTAAGTAGGTATATTTACGATATAGATTAACGCATGTTTGTCACTTCTATACGATATAACGGCTCTATCGATAAGGGTGAAATTGACAATGGAGATAGCTAATATCCGAACGTCAGGACTTGGCTTTATTCTGCCGTGCACTCATATACCTATTGTCTATAAATAGTTGTGCCATGATATAATGCATTTATGTATAGCTTATTTCATGGAAAACGATCGAGCCATTGTGAATAAATCACATAAATATTTTAGTACTTATACGTCGTTAGTTTTGTACAAATGTTATATTCCCAAGATTGTTTTGCTCTTTCTTAGAATTTCATTACGAAGCATATACACAAGAAGTTTAGTTACTTTCTCAATTTTTTTGTTACGTACATATATGTTATGTTATATAAAATAGACAGATCGTTTAAGAGAATAAAATATGAAGCCAAATATATAGTTATTTTGTACGTGCTTTCCAAATTCCCATAGCTCCGAACAGTATTCTAAGCATAGTGAAAATGGGGATGAAAGTGATACCGATAACAGTGTATTGCTACTAAAAAAACATCTTGGTATTATAATTATACTTATATGGGACTGTTTTTCCAAATTTACCCGAAGCATTTAAAAATAATTATTAGAATAAAGAATAATAAGCTTTCAATACAATTAAAATTTAAAAATTTATCAATTCCAGTAGTCTAATTAAACCCAAATACCGCGAATACTTTTAATTAATGATATCATAACTGTACAGTTAATAAGCGAACTCTATAAATAGTTGAAAAATATGATGCTATAGGCAGTTTCAAAGGCGCCATGTACTAAGTTAATTTATCAGACACAAATCGTAAAGTGGGAACCTTATATTTTTCGGGATAAAAAGTAGTAAGGAGATCTACTAGACTAGAGAAACACGATGGTATGAGAAGAAGTTTCTAAGTCATGGCACTAAGTAGGTACCTACTCTATATAACCACACGACAGCGAACGCCGGACCGTTTTTAATTGAAACCAATATTATATTTTAAGATACATTTATTTTGTTCCTCGTATAGATCTTTAGAGATCTTCTTGTCAGTATCTACTAATGGAGGCGTATATTATCTTATATACTTATATATCGAATAGAATAACATCATGAAGGATATTTAATATTAAGAGTTATCTCGGGCAAATAAACAATCTTATGCTAAGTCACGTTCCTATGTCGCTGCTTGAAAGGACGATGAAACGCTTTAAAGGACGAACACTTAATAAATATGAGTAAGAAACAGAAGTGTTGAAATAAAATAATTATATATACTAATTTTGAACAACCAACAGGAACTTCTAGGGGTTGATGTAAGATATATAAATATAAATATATATATATATATATATATATATATATATATATATATATATATATTATATATATATATATATATAAAGAACCCCTACAACTAACTTTGGGAACCCCTGCCACATACGGAACGAAAAGAAACTTAAATAAATGGAATGATACATTATTTAAGTCTTTAATACGTTAGGTGATATATTGGAGCGTTCTGTGGCTCTTGCTGCATTTACGCTAATTGATATTTAGTTTTAACTTCAATAAAGAAGTTGGCTAGCTTTCTACACGTTTTAAAGAAACGTTTTGGTCCTTGTAGGTATATTTTGTATAAAAAAATGAGTTGTTACGAAAAAATATTATTTAAAACAGCCAAAACTAGGAGTTTAGAATACTTGCGAATCTGTTAGGCTACTTATCACATACAAAAGGCTGCATTGACTTTCTCACTGTTTACTGCAAATGTATAAAGCAGTATGAAAATTTTTAATACTTAGTAAAATGTTTTAATTAAAATAATCTACCTATGCTCTAAAATTAAGCAAAATTCCCATTCTTTATATATCCTAAATAAAGGATGATTGCCTGATTTTCTTTACGGGCTTTTTCAAGTCGGGCTGGAAATATGTTTTCCAATAGGTAGAAGTGTCAAAACATTAATCTATGTAATAATGATATATATAAATAAATTTCTGTTCGGTACTCTCGCTAATACTCAAAAACGGCTGGACCAATTTGATTTCTTTTTGTTTTGTTGGGGGTGTATCAAGGGTGGTTTAAGTAAAAAAAAAATAGGAAAACCCAAAAAATCTGCTGGAAAATCGATCAGTTCAGAACTGTGTATTTTGCATTTATTTTAATAGTCTTTCTATTCCTTACTAACCGTTAAAACGTATCTAAAGACAAACCCGAGCGAAGCGAGCGTCAGTTGCTAGTATGAAACTAAAATTTATTATATTTATTTAATCTTTCAAGGTATTTAATTCTATTCCCATTAAAGCCTCTGTGAAGTCAAACTTTGCTCACGAAATATCAAATATCTCATTTCCCGGAACAACATCCTCTACGCCTTTGTCATGCCAGACGACAGACCAACAGGTTTTCGAGCAGCTGTCTTAGCCATAATTGTGGAAAACAAAGAAGTTATCAGATTTGAGTGCCTATATATAAATTGTTAATTAACTGTTTGTATTTAATGGATTTTATAGTTGTATACCTGCATACTGCATAAACCTCTTAGGTTATCCTAAAATGTCAAAAGACTATGAAGTCCTCTAAAGTCTAAACCACAACATATGTATGTATATGTAATTGCGTTTAAACATACAGAATTACTCTAGCTTTAGGTATACTAGTGTTCGCCCATTGTTCAAAATTCGACCGTAACTACCGTTCAAGTATAGTTTAGACGAATGCTTAGGATCATTTTCGTATTGAAAAAGGTTTCAGGACCAATGAGATTCAGTCCACTGGGTATGACAGAATCCTGAAGAAATTTCAAATAGTGCTTCTTGTTTAGTTTTTCGGCTATCTTCACAAGATTTCCGAATTTACTGTGGCCAAAACACCCCCAAATCATGACATTACCACCACCATGTTTGATAATAGGCACTGTACATCCTTCTGAAGCCCTCTCTTTTTTTGACTGGCGTACAAAAACACATCTATTGGGTTCCATAATCTGAACTTTGATTCGCGACTCCAAAGAAATTTTCCCATTGGGCTATTGCCCACTTTTTATGCGCCTTTGCCCATTCTAGTCTATTTTTCTTATTTCGATTTGTTAGTTTTGGTTTTTTAGCATCAACACATCCTCTCAGTCCCACAGAGAGTAGACGTCATTTAACAGTTTATTGAAATGGGTGTTCCTCGCGTATCAATTAGAGCTGCGGTAATTTGTGATACATTTAAGCGTCGATCCCGCTTAGTAAGAACTGTGATGAAGTTATCCTCTTGATTTGTAGTGAATTTGGACCTACCAGATCTTTTTCTGTCTTCATTTTTACCAGTTTCTTGTTTTCTAGGAAGGGTGTAGTGTACATCTTTACAAGAAATTCCAAGCTTATCTGCGATTTGGCGTTCACTGTATCCTTCCTTACGTAGAGTACGAATAGCGCTTCGCTATTTAAGAGTGATTTGCTTACGTTTTGCTATTTAAAAAAAAATACGGTCAAAGTACTACTCTAAATCTTTTGAATACAGACAATGATAACATCACAACTTTCGCGTGCCAATGCTCAAATGCGACTAAATAAGATCCAAAAAAGATAAAACTACAAAATATTTTCAATAAAACCGCACCATTGCATAAAAGAAAGCACCCGACGGATTAAGTAATAAAAGACGTGTTTCGTCAAAATCAAGAAATTTGTTAAAACTTAATGAATGTGCAATGATAATCCTTTGGTTTTGTGTAAAAAATTGTAAGGTCGTAAAACTTGATTTTATTGCTAATTTTTACTGCACATAGTCGTCAATCTTTTGTTTTGTTTAAAACAGATGTGCTTCCAAACTTTTGGACGGTAGTGTGTATATATATATATATATATATATATATATATATATATATATATATATATATATATATATATATATATATATATATATATATATGGGTGATTCTTCAAAATTTGGTTAACTTGGTGTTAGCAGCAATTTTCACATATTTATATCTATTTTATTGAATATTTGCAACTACTAAGCAATATTATAAAGTTCATGTAATTTGGTCACTCACTTTGATTTATATCACAATATTTTTTATTTCCGAAAATCGCTTCTTTCTACTCCAAATATCAGGCCCTAGCCATGTAAGATCTCTCAAATTTAGCAAGCATTTCATTGTTATTGTAATTCTCTAAATCATACTTTGATTTAACTCGACTTAAACACGTTTACTATTACATTATTAACCTAGTCATTGCGATTTAATTTTTAATAACAATAACTTTTATCATATTATTTCAAGTTAAAAAGTGTAAGCGTTAAAAAATATCAGTCCCTAGCTATTTGCGAAATTCGAAAATACGCGGCATCTAAGCTTATGGTGTTTTTCAAAACTTACTCAAGCGAAACCATCGATGTGAAGTTAAATGTAAACACGACCAATGCCGCATCAGCTATTTCGTTTTTACTGCAGTCGCCGACTTTGTTACGGAAACACGTGCTGTGCCAGTCAAACTCTCAGTCCCTAGGTAAGTTGTTTCAAAGATAGTTAATTAATAATTGATCTCATTACTTATTGTAAATTTGCGCTTTGTCTGCCTTGTTATTTTGATCACCTGCTGGTTGTTATGTTTATTTTAAATAATAGGTTATTTTTGATTTTGCTTTGATTCGTCAGTCCCTAGACCGTCAGGCCCTCGTCATAAAAGTGATTAGGGCCTGATGGTACACCTAGGGACTGACGGTCATACTGCGTGATCCATGGTTTTAATAATAAAATATATGTATTTGTTGTAGAATATGGTACCTAAAAAGAAAACATTACTTTCCAAAGGGGAACTCGCCAAAAAAAAGTGTGAACAGGCAAAGAGACGTTTGGAAAAAATTAAAAAGACCCTATTTTGCTAGGAGAGTACAAATAAAAAGAACGACATAAATATCCAAAGAAAAAAGAAAAAGGACAAAGGAAATGTGTCAAGGACATGACACCGCATGAGCATAGAAGAACCACGAAACAGAAGACAAACGTAAAATGACGAAAAATAAGAAAGCACTTACACCAAAAAGTAAAATTGAAGCCATGGCTAACGAGCCTAATCAAAAAGCTGAATTAATAAATGGCACAGAATTTCAAATAAATGAGAATGATATCGCTGACGTGCCTTACGATGAATGTTTTAGAATAACTGCCAGTTCCTAACCTAATAGGGTGGAACCGTGTTTCACAAATTGAAGAAACATGTTGTCGCTTACGAAAATTAAAACAAATAAATAGTGATGTGATAGTATTTGTGATTAATTAGAGAAAGAGTGATTATTACGTTCAAATTATAATTTTGTTACTTAGAAAGCTAATTTTTAAAGTATTGTTAGTTATTTAAAGATTTCTAGTTTGTAAGTACTAAACTGAAAGTACAGTTAATAAAAGAAAGCCTATGATTGTAACTTTTCAGTTTACTCAGATTTTTTAAATTTTCTTTACTGAAGAGATAAGTAGGTAATAATAAGTTTCACTGATATAAAAAATAGCTTGTCAAGGTAACATAAAATTGATTGTCTACTTCAGTACATTGAATATTTTTGAGTATGATACTAAATTTAAGATTGTAGGAAGAAAATTCTACTTTTTAAATAAAACTATTTTTTCGGATTTTGTCGCGGATTTATTTGCATTTTTGTTTCCCGACGTTTCGAATGCTTTACAGCATTCATGGTCACGGGAGAGACTGAGGTGTTACATGTCTCGAAGGTATAGTTGTTACAGACAGCCTACCCACAATTAACAAAATGAAAATTTCACTAATTACCCTACAATATTTTTTAACTTTAAACATTTTTATAATTTTAAAGTTTGTTGTTTGTTTGTGAAAAAATAGTTTTATTTAAAATGTCAAATATTCGCGTAAATCTAAGAAATAATTCTACTTGTTATATAAAATATCTTATATTGTGACTGTTTGTTACAATAATTAATAATAATATGTAAGTTATTTTATTTTGTTAAAGTTAATTTTGCTATAAAAATGTGATTAAACACATTAACCGTCTTTGGCGTCAGTCCCTATCATGTCTCGTCAGTCCCTAGATAACCGATTTCAAAAAAACTTGAATTTCTCTTAAAATACATTGTAAAGTGACTGGCCCTTTTAGATGCAATAAAGTAAATATTATATCCACAGTATAGAATCAGAAATTTACTGATAACCATCTAAAAAGACCTTTGTCAAAATTAGGCCATAAGTTAACCAAATTTTGAAGAACCACCCATATATATATATATATATATATATAAGATTTATATCTTGCACACGTTCGATAAATAATATTACTAATATAATAAATGCGAAAGTTTTTGAGGTTTGTTGAGTGAGTTAGCTGAACTCATAGGTAAAGACAATTATTTTCATGTGCTGTACGTCAAAGATGCACCTAATATTTTAATACGTGATGATGGCTAATAAAAGTATTTTTTATGAATATTGGTTTAATTTCTATTGAGAAAATATCTTTTCTATTTCTTTTTAAACTTTTCGTGCCCAATATTGAAAAACTAAAAATTTTATGCAAGATAAAAGTGTCAACAAGGTGGTCGTAAAGTGCCTGGTCACTTACTTTTGATTTTTTTTTTGCCATGTTGCACCTCTTGGATTTTAATGATGAAACTTGGCATGCTATTAGACAAATATAGACAATTATTATGTATTTTTTTCAAAGTGGTAATTAAATTATATCTGATAGAAATCGATTGACAAAATTTTTATTTGCATTTTTTTAATACTTTTATTTAGGCTTGGCCCATAGGAAACAGCTATAAAATAAACTATAAAGCTTATTATAATACTTACATTTTGTTTTACTATGCTAATTTTGAAATTAACTAAGGTATATCGCTTTGAAAAAAAGTCGTCCCCGGACACTTTTTTTCAAATAGCTCCTCAATCAACTAAGATATAGATCTAATATTTACTGGATCAATTACTGTTATTGTCCTCTACAATATAACATTGGTAATATAGGTTCCTGTCGGGGGCACTTTCGCCATGGAAGTAAGGCTAGACCTTTTGAGGAAAACATAATAGAATTTACCTATCTACATAAAAAACTGACTATTTCTTGATAACACTAACGCTTGTCAATAGCTACTAAACAAAACAAAAAGGAAATCGATTGATAAACAAAAGAGGAGAAAAATGTATTGAACGGTTTAGTCTTTATGTATTTATACATATACATATGGAGATATTGTACAGGTTAACGATGATTCTACTAGTGGAATACGTTTAATATTTGTCCCTAAGTGCTTAGTTAGGTCGAGGTCAGCAGCGTCCGTTATTTCTATTGTCATTACAAAACGTTGATACACATCTACAGAGTTTTGAAAATGGTATTTGTCTTTCTAAACATACTATAAATATATTATGAAGTTTTAATAAAGCTTTTCAACCAACACGATTCATTTGGTTATTTATGTATTAGCTTTTCAAGGGAAACAGACAGTATAATATATAATTATATTATAAAACATGTAAAAGTAATTCTAAAACCAAACAGGTTTCAACAGATATCGATTCTATATGTTAATTTATGTTAAAATTGATTGTTCAGTTGTTAAAATTGTAGGTATTAGGGGTAGTTCTGGTTAAATAAATTATGATCGGCAAAGTCCTCTTTTCTATTATACAAATACACTTTGAGTCTTAGAAGTAGCATAATCTTCTGCAATTAAAAAACTACCGTGTACGCTTCAATTATATATAGTTTGCCATTGTTCCATAATATCACCGCGAACCATCGCTCTAACTACTATAAGGCACGATCTACATTTCCTTCTACGGCTGTTTAGTATTCTGTAATTTCATGCGTTTTGGATGCACTGACATTCTCATCACTATACACTTTAAAACAAAGTCCACCACGACGGCGTCTGTCTGTCTGTCTGAACATGATAAACTCGGAAAGTACCTACTTGAAACTACTAGGGTTTTCAAACGGTTTTCACTATGGACGAAGTGATTTATGAGGGAGGTTTTGGTGTATAATTAATTAGGGTTTTGTGTATATTGGCTGAAATATATTACATGGCTATGATTATTGAAGATGATTGATAGATGGGAGCTTCACTGGCGTGCGCCGCGTAAGTCAGTATCGTTATATAAAAACAATATATTACGGAAATATTCCTCTTAAAAAGAAGAAGCTAGGGTAAGTCACTAGTTCATACCAATGGTTCTTCACGATCTTACCCCTAGCTAGCTGCTAGACCAAGAGACATGGGGTTTTAACTATTATCCCGATTTTCACTTAAGAAGCGTATAAAAACAAAAAAAAACATATTCCTATAAGCAATTAATCTTTGCATTCTATAGTTGAGTATATTCTATTGTTAAGTGTTATTTTATTGTTTTAGCTGTCAAGGGAACTAAAGGTACCTACGGTTGACAGTGTGAATAGAGCCTTATATAATAATAGAGAATTCCTATTGCAATACATAGTATCTACTTAAATGTATGTAGCATATAGATGCAGTCACGAGGCCAGTTGAATAAACAAAAGATATGTTTATAAAATGAGTTTCTGCATCAAAGCTGGCTTTAGTAATTATTAACTAGGTTAATTTTGTGTTTGTTTTCATAAATTTCATAAAACTAGTATCTTTTATACAAAAAGGTCTTCGCTTACGGCTTAACATTCGGAGAGTATGGCAAAGTGAGTTATTGCAAATACCATAAATGGCTGTGCTTCTTATAGATCACAAGCAGTTTCGTCTTTACCATAAGGCACACGGGGCATACCCCCAGGGCCCCTAGCCTAACGAGGGCCCCGAAAAGACAATATTTTCGTTTACATGGAAAATATTCTTAGAAGCTCAATTTTTAGTTTATAATACACTGCTCAATATACTATTATTTTTTTTAGTTAAATTAATTTTATCATCCAATTTTTTTTACTTATCAAAGGGGTCCTAAATTGTGATGGGCATGACTGAAATCTTTTTAGTCATCAAAGTTAATAAATTAAGAAATCTTATAGCATTTATTCTAAACGTTTAGTCACCAAGTGTCAAACAATTTATGGATATGAGTAGTACATGTACAGTATTCTTGTCGTCAGTGTCGTCACCATTTTGAAATCGGACACGAGTACTTCCTAGAAAGTCGACGTTGTTATATATATATTGAATTATTATTTGCATATGTTTGTCTGTTCGAAACCCAACCTAACTAATCTCAGGAATTAACTACTAAACTGATTTTAAAATAACTTGCAAGCGGATTGTCAATACGATTGAGAGGGTGATTGTTTATCCTGGAAATTCAAGAGTTTGCGTAAGATAGAAGGTAGAAGAAGGATAATTAATAATTATATTTTAATCGTACTTCAGTTGTTAACCGGCTATTTTTATGTTTATGTGATGCGATATTTTCACCAATTACGAACCGATTTTCATGATTATTTTTTTAATAAAAAGGTCATATAATAATTAAATAATAATAAGGCAAGAAAACATTGAATCATTTTTATGTGGGCGTCGTATTTTTTGTTTCAATAACTAATTATTTACCATCAAAATTACCTAGTTCTGCAATATAAATGCTATGACAAGAGACAAGAACAGTGATTTGTAATAATTACTTTGGATTTTGTCATATCTACAACTTTATCTGATTAGGTACTCAATAAGGACAAAGGCGGGGCCTCACTTACCTTTTCCTATGAAATAATACCATTTGACACACTTACAGCTATCTTATCGCGGTTATACAATATCCGAGCCCATGGTTGGGGACGCTATTTGTGCCATTGTTTAAGTCTAACAAGTGGCATATTCCGTTATGATTTTCTTCTAACTATTGTTCCTAGAGTACTTTATACTATATGTACATATATAAATAGGCAAAGACAAAACAATTCAGTTTTTCTCTTTACAAAACCTTTTTGTCTTCTGTTTATCAACCTATTTTTTTTTTGGTTTAGTATCTAGCTATTGGCGAGCTTTATTATCAATAAAAACATTTTGAAAACATTTTTTTTATATAGATAGGTAAAGGTAAATCCTATTCATATATTATATGTTTTCCTTTAATCTATACATAATATATGTAATAAAACTGTACAGTTCGAAACTCTGTACATAGAAAAAGTAAGCCGCTGGTCTATACATATCATAAAATTCTAACTGTCGACTGTATGTAAAAAGTCGAATCTGTATATTAAATATTTTTTTGGAAAATCTTATTGAAATAATCTGTCTGTCTGTCTGTCTGTCTGGGAACGCATCACGAGTAAACTACTGGACAGTTTTTGATGAAATCTGGTATGATGATAGCTGGTTATCTGGGTCAACATATAATTTATATAAAAACAATAAATTAATATAAAAATGATAAAGATATATTTCGTGGTATATATTTCATCCTATAGTAGGTATTTTTCTATATAGCAGGTATTTTTCTATTATTATCCTAGAAAATAATTTTGTTGCAGCGAGCAGTGTCTTTTCATTTTTGTTAGCGATATATGTTGATGAGAAGGGTGGTAGCCCAGTGGTAACGCGCTCGCTTGGGAAATCAAGTGAAGTGGGTTCAAATCCCGGGTCTCGCACTCCTGATATTTTCATTTGCAAATTACTTCATGGTTATCACTTGTTTTACGGTGAAGGAAACCATCGTGAGGAAACCTGCATGTCTGAGAGAACTCAGCCAGCGTTGTGGAATACGGCCTGATCTCCCTCATATTGAAGGGAGCCAACAGTGGGATGTTAAGGAGGGCTGAATACATACATACGTACATATATATGTTGATAATAAGTTACTGATAAAATAACGCACTCTGTATATATCTTCTCTGATTATGTAATTGTGTTATGACCGGCCGACTGATTCTCCACTGAGACGAAGCAAATTATATGAGCATGCAAGGGCAGATTTATTGTCTTGCCTTCACTATATATCCTTACATACAACTAAATATTTTTATCTGACTGTCTCTTTGTGCCCTTATAACTCGAGAATGAGTTACATAAAAATATTCTTAGTATGAAAACCTGGTAAAGTTTTAGGTACAGGTACATTTGGTTACGTTAGGTAAAGTAGGTTTTAGCAGTAACAATTTGAGTTTAAACCGGAAGAAAAATCATGGCAAGAGGTTAAAGAAGGTCATTAAATACATAGCAAAGTTGGTATGATAAAGTTCCTATAAAAAGGGAGAAATACCCAATGGAGCCGTAAAGTATTGTTTTTTTTTTTGTTGTAATCCCCTACTAAGAGTACACTTATGTTATATCTAGTGGAAATAATAGCCCATAGACTAAAGAGCTTCTAGTAGAATAGAATTTGCAAAGGTCTTGTAAACTGATAGCGTGTAAACCTATTAAGCATGTTTGATCGATTACCATTAAAAATATGTTGTATACTTACTAATAACTCGCCCTCGCTTCGCTTCACTCGGGTTCGTCTTTACGTACGTTTTAACGATTAGTATGGAATAGACTATATATTTTATATATACATAGGTATGATACGTTGTTGTAGGTTGTATTATAACTTATTTTTCCGTGAGAAAAAGTAGCCTATGTCACTCTCCAGCCGTCCATCTATCTCCACACAAAAAATCATGCAAATCCGTCACTCGTGTTTTGACGTGAGAGGGACAAACGAACAAACAAACACTATCACATTTATACTATAAGTATGCATTTATAGAACTCATTACGTATCAACATTATTTTATACTAATTAGGTACTAGCGTTTCCCCGCAGATCCGCTCGCGTAGTTTATTTATGTATATTTGCTCTGCTTCTTAATTTCACATAACCCCAATTTTTCATCCCCAGTGAATTGAGGCCTAACATTTGAATACGTTAGTCATCATTTATAATTTTATAGATTATTCCCAATTTTTAAGTTTAAAAATTATTACTTCTAACCCCGTCTTTGGGGGTTGAATTTTCAAATATCCTTAGCAGACACCTAATTACTCCCTGTGAGGAATTTTCCGGCCAAATTTCAAGCTTATATTATTTGATATTTTGTGATGAATATATTATTACTGTGTAGGTTTTTTTGTTAAAATGTTGACTATTACGAAAGACGTCATAATTGTTACGTTATTTAAAACAGCAAAATTTCTATGTTACTGTAATGATAAATAGTAATGGGAAAAGTTGATATTGTTGTTGTTTATTAAAAACACGAGCCCACGTGCTGGCGAAGCTCTTATCTATCCGAACCGGAAATGCGAAATAATAATCGACTATCACACAGTCATGATCGTATTCCATAAACTTTGTGAAGGATTAGAGATAGAGACTCGGATTTGTTTTCGATTTAATTTTTTTTTATAAAAAGCAATCATGATGACTGCCGACAGAAGTGAAAACTTAAAACTATAAAAAAACAGTTGTTGTTTTTTTGGATATTCAAATTAATTGTTTGATCTTAAATTAAAATTTGTAAATTAAAACTGTTTACATTTATCTGGTTTTGACATCTATCGGCACTCTGAGTGTTAGCGCTAACACCTCGCATGGCAATGTCTATGACGACTTACATGATTTTACTTCCCAGACTTGCCTACAGAAGTTTTCACTTCAATAACTTGCATCAAATTGATATAATTAGGTACAATCCAGTTCCATTCCAGAGTTCCATTCGGGTCTCGCAATTAAATAAAAAATAAATCAAAAATTATAACTTTATTATGATACACAAAACACAAACAAAACAAATCTATCTCACGGGAACCGTACATTTTTCCGGAATGAAAAGTATCTAAAATGTTGACCGGGGATATAAGGTACCACCATATAAAATTTCATTTAAATCGGCCCAACAGTTTCGGAGATTACCCCGTACAAACAGAGAAACAAAAAAATAAAAAAAAAAATCTGGATTTGTTCTACTTCTCTTCTTACATCCCCCTGACTCGGTTATTAGCATTTGTTTTCTATGGACAGACATTATACCTCTACAGTTTTATTATATATGTATTATGTATAGATTAGTTACATTCTTTATTAATAAGTACAGACTAAGCTAAAAAATGATATGTAAAAAATGACATTATATCACTACCGACTGTACTAGGCCGAGTTTGTTTTATAGACGGAAAGTCTTTCCTCTATAACGCAAAAGATTAATATATCTCTATTAGCTTATATAAATTGACATAAAACCGCTTCTTATTACATAATAGCAAATAATCATAAACCCGACCCATAAATTCGCCATACAAAATAAATCATGGTACGCAGGTGTCAGCTCCTCGTACCGACACGCTCGAAAGTCGAAACATCTGGTTTTTATTTATGCACATCAAAAAAATATGCAATACATTGTGCTCGTTTATGGAAAATGACTTACATTTGCCTATTTCATTTTTATACGCATGGTGGGTTCATGTTTGTTTAATAATCCATGGGTTTTCGTTTGTAGACCACCTGGAGTGTAATATTACTTGGCTCTGTTTACTGATTATGAGTTATAAGCTACATGTTCTATTCCCGCGTAAAATGTTATTATTATTGTTATAATATATCCTAGGTTTTATCATACATTTAAATATTAAGACGGTATTTGTAAAAGCATCGAGATTGTATCGTCATTATTTGTACTATCTATGTAATTATTTATGACTTAATATATTTTTTTGCCAAAACTTTAATACAAATTTTAATTTAATAACTACTTAATATACTTATTTAATTAAAGTTTTCATCCTAAAACATAGTTTTCGAAGATAGAAAAGTTAAGTGTATAAATTATAGGTAACCTTTTTCTCTTAATAGACACATTAATAACAAAAAATGCTTATTTTTCTCACTAATTTGTCTGTTTAGCCACAGATTAACAGACAATATTTATTTTTTTACCGTATTGTCATTGTGTACCCTTATTTTTTGCTTACTTGCCTGATGGCAGGTGAGTTTTTGTTAGTTTCCGCATTTGCCCCCGTGAACGATATGTATTTGTTTGTTTTGTGTCAAAAAAGGATCGAAGAGCCATAATTCATGACACTAATAAATACGAAATTTTAATAGATAATTTACTTCATTATGTTGTTACGACTAAGTTAATTTTAGTGAAATTCAAAAATGAGATAGGGTAATTAATATATTTATCGACGTACATGTATCACGGGAGAAGCCTCGGCTAAAAACTAGGTATAAAATATGTAAAGGTCGTTTTATGCTATTATAAATTTAATAATTTATAAATTTATGACAATATGAATAAATTTCTTTGTAAACAAAGGGTGGCTTATGCTTAAGAAATAATAATCGCATTGATATAGCTAAGAGGAATGGTAGTAACATTTTTGTTGGCATGAGTATTTTTTTTGTTAATTATTAAAACACTTAATGTTTTTTAACATCTGTTCATATGACCGTCGTGTCCTCGTTGGCGTACGGCCATCACAAAAAAAAGTTTACAAATCAGTGTAATATGTAGCCAGTAGGTACTAGGTAGGTACTATGAGATTGCAAAAATATTTAATTACGATTAAGTTAAGATTAAATTATTAAAGGTATCAGCGCTCATTTAAAGTTTATTAATAACTAGTATTGCCCGCGCCTGCGTTAAGATGACCAAAAACCAAGTACTTAGGTTTTACATATTAGTATACTCTTACAATATAGTTTTCGTATTTTTCTCAGAAATGAGACATTTTCCCGCGGTAATAAGTATCCTATATGTTGACCCGGATAACCAGCTATCATCATACCAAATTTCATCAAAATCTCTCCAGTGGTTTTTCTGTGATGCGGTAACAGACAGACAGACAGACGTGCAGACAAACAAAAATTCTAAAAACTATAGATTCGGCTTCTGTATCGATAATAATGACTATTTCAATAAGATTTCTCAAAAAATATTTCAGTACAGATTCGGTTCAGTTAGAATTTTATTATATGTATAGATAAACACCCATGACTGGAGTACCTACAAACATTCATGCTCATCACACAAAAGAATGCCCCCAGTGGGACTCAAACACGCAACCGCTGGCATAGTAAGTACTACAAACAGCCAAACGTGTCCTCAAAATTTGTACTAGGAAATTAAGCATAAAATAATTTTGTATTAAATTAATTCTTATACACAAAAGTTTTGGGTCGTTTAAAGGGATTTTAGTGTTGGTATTTTTTATGCAAATTTTTTCGCCCTTTATAAATTTTGTCATCAATTTTCCATAAATCATAACTTTTTAAAGCCGCTTTTTAATAATTCTTTAACTTGGACGAGCCTATAGACTTATTTAAACTCCTTTGGTATATCTATAGGGATGACGTTTTTGTAAGGGTAATTGAATAAACTTTTGAAATAGTAATTGAAGCTTGATTTTTTTTGTTTGACCATATTTTTTTATAACCCAATAATGAATTAGTACATAGAGAGTAGTGTATGGTTCAAAAAGTAACATAGGTTTCCTCATATTTGTATTATATATCCCAAAAAGTCGTAACAGATTTGTGGCCAATCTCACTGACTCACACTGACTAATCATGGAGCCCAGGAGATATTGTAGTGCGTAAATATATGTATTACTTTTACTCTCAAATTTCGCTGGGACGACAACTACTATAAGAAATCAGGCGCAAGACTGAATACTTTACGTGCTTTCCGACGTACGGGGATTAAACGCCGCCAACTTACCACCTCTGATGTTAAGTGATTCTTAATAGAAAAATCTAATAACTAAACTTGGCACGACCTGGGACTCGAACCTAGGACCTCCGGTTCTGCAGCCTTACATGCTAGCCACTAGACCACCAAATAATGGAAAAGTGATCAGTAAAATATGAAGTTAAAAATAAATGATGGAAGTCAAGAATTCTTTATTCAATATTTAATATTTAATAGAAGTTAGAAAAATATGCCTCAGTTCCGAGAAGTGTTGCCAAAAAAACTCGGCAAAACTTAAAACGCAGATATTTCATTTCATTTATCAATAGTTTAAAGGTATATAATATAATACAATATTATAAATATATATATTTAGATTTAGTTCAGTAGTATTTCAAATGTTAAACATCACAGTGTGTATCGATTTCAAATATTCAACATCGGAAAAACACGTAACATCACATTAAAATATTCATTTACTTGGTTTGTTTAGGTTAGGTACTCGAGCGAATTATTTCAGTACTAATTGTTTATGTAAATTATACGATGAATGTAAATGATAAAAACATAAGGTTCCTTTGAAATGCCGTAATGCTTTATAGCTTGCGTGTATTGTGAATTCGATTTTCGTACGTTTTTGTTTAGTTACGAATAGTTATGTAAATTCTAGTCCACTATTGTTGCTACTAAGTTAGGTTTGCAAACCAGGCTTGCCTTTTATTGGCTGCTTTGCAAGAGCTTTATGGCCGATTTCACCAACGTCACCTAAGTTTAAGGGATCCCCTAAGCATGGTTGTTAGTGGACAGTTTCTTTTTCACCGACAGTTAGGGTTCGCCTGCTAAAATGCCACCTAAATATAGGTACTAGAAATATGAGCTTTGACGATGGTAAAGCGAAATTTAATTTAGGTGCTAGTTTAGGGGAACTTTTAAGCTAGAGATCCCATACGTGGGTGGTACATTAAGTGATGTTGGTGAAATCGGGCATTTAAGTGTCAAATAATTACATAAACACCATACGTAGGTACGTAGGCACTTGAACAATTATTACACCAATTGTCTACACTATTTATATGATAAGCAGATGACGCCGTTAGTCTAAAGCCACCGTAATCTAATTTATGCCCAATATCATAGTCTTTTCTTTCTTTATATGTATGTATATAACATTGAATTTTAGTGTAAACAAAAAATTACTAATTTATTTATTTACCAAAGTTACTTGATAACTTCGCTGCTTTATTCTAATTTAGAACGAACACTAAAAGTTTTATTTTTCGTTCATGTGTCACAGGGAAATATCTTCATATACCTACATATAACAAAATTCTAGCGGAGTCGAATCTGTACATTAAATATTTTTTGGAAAATCTTATTGAAATAGTCATTAACACCTGCAGGTAAATGTCTAAGAAATCAATTAAATTTCTAAGAAATTTATTGTCGTGGAGGGATTATTATCGATGCAGAAGCCGAAGTTATAGTTTTTTAGAATTTTTGTCTGCCTGTTGGGCATCATGAGAAAATTACTGTACAGGTTTTGATGAAATTTGGTATGATGATAGCTGGTTTACCGGGTCAACATAAAGGATACTTTTTATTCGGAGAAAATATTACATATCTGAGAAATCTAATTGTTAAAACGTATCTAGGGACGAACACGAGCGAAGCAAGGGTGAGTCGCTAGTAGTATTATATATGTAGTACTCGAGAATATTTTAAGACTAAGTATTCTTTATGTACAATGTGGGTATACGACCTACTTTACTGTTGATTTGCTCTATTGTCCGCCATCCTCGAGTCAGCACTACTTGGGAACAAGACATCACAATTTGGTAAGAACTTTGAATCACCAAGTTTCGCAACGATACGACTTTATTTGCCTTTGAAGAGAAATAAAAAATTAAAATCAAAGTAACTAAAATTACAAGAGCAATACTAATTTGTTTCATTGTTATTATCTGTAATATACGTACTTATTATTTAATATACTATAAAGATTTTGTGTGTTTGTTCGAATGTACTGCTATATCGCCTTTCGAGTTGAGAAAAGTCTTATTGCATTTTATAACCTAATACATATGTATATGACTCAATCAAAAAATATTGAAATAGAGTTTATTTTGAGGATAATGGAAGGGGGTCCATTTGAACGTCATATGGTGTTCTTACTAATTGCCTGTGAAATACGGACCAAATACACGAGACGTTAAAAAGGAATCAGTTTCTTCTTAGGTTGTACCGAACCCTAAAACGAACAAGAGGTAAATTAGTAAGAAGGAGCTTTTTTCTTGGTAATAATCTACAGTTACTCAGGTAAACTTAACCGTATGTTTAACAAATACTTTTGCGGGCTTCATAAACTTGCATTAATTTCTTTCATTATGGCTATTTTAACACCAACTCCTATGAAATATAAAATGGACTTTACCAGCGTATTTATGATAAGTAAGCAAGGATTTTTTTGACATTTAATCCCTAAAGGTCTGCAAGCTTTTCGAGTGTCAAATTAAAAAATACCAAGGTAAAGACGGGACAATTTGCTAATTTTCGAGACAATAATGTGTATATTTTTATTCACTACGGAAAAGAAAAACATTCGGATTTATTTATTTTATCTTGTAATTATTTGTACATAAAACGTACGTATTTGTATCGATCATGACAAGTAGAGGTGACCTACTTAAGCTCGTTGATTTGTTCCGTTGACCATCACTAGCTGACACAAGTACCTAACTAAGTAACCGCAATTCCACTTCACTACTTCTGTTGTTTCACCCAAGTTCCAATAATGTAGCCACAAACAACTAAGAAGTTGCAAACAATTCTATCAATACGTAATGCTTTATGTTTGTTTTCTAATACAAAGATAGGTATTCCTCGTCTATGGAATTAAAAGTTTTTGGAGTTATTAGCCAAAGTGCTATATATTACTTTATTGAACACTAGAGACTCACCCTCGCTTCGCTCGGGTTCGTCCCTAAGTTGCTTCCCAATATAAACTTTCATCCTCATTTTCACCCTCTTAAGGGATGATTTCCGGGATAAAAGTATCCTATGTCCTTCCCAGGGTCTCAAATTATCTTCTTACCCATCTAAATCGGTTCAGTATATCCGTAGATTTCTCCCTACAACGTCACAAGCTCACAAACTTTACCTCTTTATAATATTAGTATAGACTAATCTTTGCAAGTGGCTTTTCTCGTGTTGTACTTATTCTAGTCCGAATCTCATATTTGTCAGTGAAATCTCAATAAAATCTTTTCTTCGTGCAAATAGGCAACAACTCGTCGTATTAGTGCTTATTTCTCCAAAAGATCATTTCACCTAGAGGGTTTTAATACAGAATTATTAACTAATGGTATAAAATACAATTTTACTTTAAAAAAGCTGAAAAATGTATTTTATTTATATATTAATCTTAAAAATGAAGCTTTATTTTAAATAAAGGAAAAAACTCTACTGTAAAGTACAACAAGTATTGAACAAATAAGCGCTAAGGTGACGTGCAGGAGATATTGCTTAAGTCGGTACGCAGATATACTCGTAAGTGCACTATTCATTTCTCTTTAAAGTTTGATGGGACGACGATTTGACACGACCGATGAGATATCAGTCGCAGGATCTTCACGTGCTTACCATCGCTTCGTTCTCAAACTATGGATTGCTACTGAGAATATTTTAACAGAAATAACCATTTTACTTGGCTCGATCACGGACCAGAACCCGGGACCTCCGGATCTACAGCCGTATATTCCAGTCACTAGAGCAACGAGGCATTTAATAAACCTACATTCAAATCACAATTAAGCTTAGACTAATAATTTGTATACGGTTGTCAAATTAAAATCAAATGAACCTAATAAAAGCGTATAGGTCGTATACATTTGTTAGGCTGAATAGACTTCGACTGGGATTGATTTCTGATGTGAGTTGCTTTTAAAAGAAACGTCAAAGGTAATTTGATAGCATTATTCCTTTTTTGTGTCACACTAGAGTGTTCTATATAAAGTAGTTTTTTATTTCAGTCTCTTTTATTTTTATTTTTTATTATTAAATAAGGCTTACCAACTAGAGTACATACACAAACTTAATCACTAAAATAACGTTAATAAATTCCTTTTTCGTATAACTCTAAATTACAGGCATGTACAACATTTTATAATTAGGTAATACATACACTCTGCTTAAATGACAATAATATTAACAAAATAAATGAAATGTAACACTAAATGATATCTTTAAGATTTCTTTTAAAATTGTACATTGTATTTGAAAATATATCTATAACAGGATACTTGCGAGAGATTTCATTATAGTTTATTAAAATTTTGTTTAAAGGTGAGTTTTTTCCGAATCTATTTTGTCTTAAAGTAATGTAAAAAGGTTGATAGTTACTCAATCGTGCGGAAGAGCGAGCTATTTGTAGTCCTATCTTAGATATTATGTTAGGCGACTCTACACAGTTATTCAATATTTTATAAAGAAACATTAACCCAAGAAGTTTTTGGCGCTTTAATAATGAGTCCATGTCAAAGAGATTTAGCCTACCCTCGTACGTAATATGTTTTATGTTTGGTACAGAATTGGTAGTGTAAACAAGTCAAGATGTAAACTTTCTTTGAATTTTTTCAATTCTTTCAATATGATTTTGATAGTAGGATACCAAATTACACAACAGTAATCTACATTGCTACGTACCAAAGCCTTGTATAGAGTTTTTAAAGCATATACAGATTTAAATTCTCTTGTATTACGGTATATGAAATTAAGCATCTTAAAACAAGTACGGATAGTTTTGTTGATGTGACTTTTAAATTTCATTTCAGAATCTATTATAACACCAAGATCCCTAACTTAATTTATTTCTTTTAGTAATGTTTTAGTTAATTTTTAGTTAATATAATAATTTGATAAGTATTTTTTTCTTTTTCGCGAGTACTTGATGTGGTAACATTTGGATATATTTAATTCCATTCGATTAAGGATACACCATTCATAAAGATTATCAATGTCCGATTGTAGCATTTTTTGTTCTTCTTCATTTCTTACAATTCTGAATATTTTTAAATCATCGGCGTATAAGGCAAATTCTGACTTTGTTATTGTATATTTAATATCGTCAATAAACATTAATAATAGCAAGGGGCCCAAGTGTGATCCTTGAGGTACCCCAGATGTTGGTGTAAAGATTTTTGTTTTAAAGCCATTAAGGACTACAGTCTGAGACCTATTAGTTACATATGAATTTACCCATGTTAAAAGATTTCCGTGTATGCCAAAATAATGTTGTAATTTAAAAAGTAGCAATTCGTGATCGACTTTATCGAATGCTTTGCTGAAATCGCTGTATATGGCATCGACTTCATTGCCTGAACTAATCTTACTTAAGGTATCTTCTACAAATGTAACAAGGTTTGTCTCTGTAGATCTCATTTTGAGAAAGCCATGTTGGTGATCAGTTAGCATTTGTCTTACATGCCAATACATAATAGGATAAATTAAGGATTCGAAAACTTTAGCTACATAACAAACTTATAGGTCTGTAGTTAGAAATTTCGGTTTTATTTCCTGATTTAGGTATTGGAACTACTAACGCTCTTTGTATCTATTTACTCCATATTTATACACTTCAACTAGGCATTTAAAAAAAATATATTTATAAATTATTTAAATGCCTAGTTGAAGTGTATAATATATTTTAAAGTTTAGCTCAGAGATGAGATATTTTCCTCCAGTAAAAAGTATCCTATAAGTTGACCCGGATAACCAGTTATCATCATACCAGATTTCATCAACAGCTGTCCTATGGTTAATATAATACTTTCCTATATCTAAACGAATATTTTATATTTTAAATAAAACTATCTTTTCGGATTATTTCGCGGATTTATTTTGATTTTTAGTGCCCAACGTTTCGAATGCTTTACAGCAATCATGGTTACGGGAGGTTCTAGATGACTCGTAGGCATTATAAGGTTCAAACATACCATTCGGTATGTTTTGAAACTTTAACAGTGGACTGTTGGAAAATATCTTCAAAGCCATTGCTACGCGATGGACATAAGCCAGCTAACGTCTGACCTTTGACGCTAGTCTATGCCATTTATGGGCAGGCAATAGGTGCGGCGATAATCCCATCATCATGTTGGGACCCGAAATTGTTACAGTACCGACCGCAATACTGCATTCAATAGAGTTTATCCTATAAATTACACATAAAATAAAGGTTAGTGTTATTTGAATGGTTTAGTAATTTTGCTAGCGACGCACTTCTCTACCATATTTCTCTACAGAACTTATTGAATTACTTAAACTAATATTATGAAGTGTAACAATACTAAATTAAAAAAAAACTCCGACCATCTTGGACCGATTTTCATCAAACATAGTTAAGCACACTTCCAACTACATAATTACCTTTCTTCTTTAAGAAAAAAAACAAAATCGGTTCATCCGTTTGGCAGCTATGATGCCACAGATAGATACACACAAACTTATAACACCCCGTCGTTTTTGCGTCGGGGGTTAAAAATAATACCTGTAAATGTATGTTTAGGAATAAATGATAGTTTCAAAATGTTTGTTTTTTTACCTATATATTTTTATTCTCTCATATTAGAAATGTCTTATAAAAAACACCTTAATTTCTTTTTTATTTTACAATTATTAATGGCATTTATTTTTAATATTAAAAAGGTCGATTCTACTAAGTATTGTTTCTATCAGATCTATCTCATAAAAACAATCTACGTATTAATACTCGTATCTACAGACGAAACCACAATGCATGAAGCAACTAGTATTTAAATAAAATAACCATCTCCAATACTTTATCGAGTAGTCAGAACTCAGAGTCACGTCGCCAACTGTCCCATAACATAAATTCAGTGGAGGGTGATAACCGTTTTCACGCTGTTTGTATGCAGACCGGACATACCATTAATCTTGTTTCTCGCTGGCTCTTTCTTTAACTCAAAACGTACGACGATATCTTAGATAGCCCTAAATGCGAAATATTTTGTGTCTAACGATTTGTGTACGTTTCTTTATATCGGTAATATGATCTATCTATATTTGTGCTAATATTGTAAAGCTAAAAAGATATTTTGTTTTGTTACAACGCGCTTATCTCAAACTACCCGTCAGATTTGACAAATGGTTTATTGTTGATAATATCCTACTTTTAAGTAGGGTTATTGGCTTTCTGACATCACAAATGGTGAACCCAGTTTACCTCAAGAATCTATCTTTATGGGTAGAACTAGCGGCTCATCCTCGCTTCGCTCGGGTTCGCCCCTAGGTACGTTTTAACGGTTAGTATACTCGTAGGTAGAGTATATATTATATAACGTGTTTTTCCGTGTGATGAGATAATCTCCCCCGTAAAAAGTAGCCTAATATCACTCCGGCCCTCAAACTATCTCCACACAAAAAATCACACCAATCCGTCACTCCGTTTCGACGTGAAAGAAGGACAGACATACAAAAAACAAACACTTTCATATGTATTTATAATATTAGTATGGATATTATTGAATGAAATGAATGATTGGGCGCTTTAAGTTAAAACATAATTATTAGAGAGATATTATACTTTTTTGATAGAATGAGAATAAATATAACAACATGGAACAAATAAAAAGCATGGGCAGGATCGCTCAGGGAACTTCATTTGGTAACTTTGATTGCTTTCGCTTTAACGGAAATGGCCCGCGAATATAAATTATTTTGTCTTCCATATGTTTATCTCGTTTTTAAATGAATTACATCGAGTTCTTACAATTCTTTACGAGAACTCAATTTCCAATTTCCAAGGACTTTTTTGTATCTTAGAAAATGTTAGGATTTTCTTTGCATTTTATTTTCCCAAGTACTGCCTACGTCTTGTTAAACAATTGTAAAGAAAATATTTAAAAGCGAATATTTTTGAAATTCATTTTTTTATATTAATTGCTTTATACTTTAGTAGATATTATGTATCATATATTTTTTTAAATTATGAAAAAATGGTGGCAAATTGAACAGGTAATATTTTATTACAAAAAATTAACATAACCATATATTAAGCAGCAAAATGAAAGTTTAATTTCTGAATCAATTCTAACAAAAGTTTGGTATCTGTAGGATGAACGTCGCGTAGGTCTAAAACAAACACAATATCCCCGTAAACGAGAATGCCGTCAAAAGCGTTGATCACTAAATTGAATCCCGAATCTAATTGTTAGTTCAGAACTTTCAGCTTCATGAAATGCACATCTGTACTTTAAAGTCTGAAGAAATTGTGTCAAAATAAAAATTAATAACCAATCGAAATCTTTATCAAAAATGTCGCTTATTTTCTGAATGAATTTTTTTGTAGGAGTACCAATTTATTACTTCTGTTGATTAAAAATTCCTTTTTAATTTTTCAGTAATAAACAAATACTTTCAGCAATATTATGGAGCATTCCATTTTCAATTTGCTACATACATACATACGTACATACATCTATACTAATATTATAAAGAGGCAAAGTTTGTTTGTTTATTTATTTGTTTGTATAAACGCGCTAATCTCTGGAACTACTAATCCGATTAGAAAAATTATTTTTGCATTAGCTAGCCCGATTATCGAAGAAGACTGTTGGCTATATATTATCATGCTGCTACCCAAGGGAGCGGAGCAGTATTATAATATATATATAGTCTATCTATTTCATATTAACCGTTATTACGTGCCTAGGAACGAAACCGAACGAAGCGAGGGAGAGTCGCTAGTATTTAATATTTCTCTTCGAAGTATTGATTTCCAATTAAGAATACAGCCTATTAGCATTCCCGCAGACTAGAACGAAAGTTTTAGCTATTTCTTTAATAAGAGTTCATGATTATAATATCTATTCCTCAGTTCCTCAGCAGTAATCCTTCGGTTGAGCACTTCTTTGAAATTTCTTTTAAACTAACTACTTCTGCGTTTCTTTTTTTATTCGGCAAAACTTCTTTTTCCGATTTAAACGGTTCGTTTCGAGTCTTTTAAAGTCTGCTTTTTTCTTTTAAGTGTTCTTTTTAATCTAGGTCTGGTGGTATAAATTACCATATAGATTAATTTTGAAAGTAAATGACTTCAGTTATTTGAGACTGATCGCATCACTGATAATAATCTATATCTATACTATTATTATAATAAAATTGTAACTAAGTCGAATCTGTACATTAAAATTTTTTTGGAAAATCTTATTGAAATAGACATTATTATCGATACAGAGGATGAATCTACAGTTTTTAGATATTTTGTCGGTCTGTCTGTCTGGGAACGCATCACGAGAAAACCACTTGATAGATATTGATGAAATTCGGTATAATAATAGCTGGTTATCCGAGTCAACATTTAGGATACTTTATACATACTGAGAGATCTGTAACGGAGCGGGGGTGAGTCGCTAGTACTCATATAAAAATAGGAATATTAATTTGTCACTAAACTTCGAATAACAACACTATATAAATTTATATCTTGTTAACTCTGTGTACATCTTATTTTGGTAACTATAGAAGGTCGTAATTACATTGATTAGCAAATCTACGCCCAACGACAAAAACATCGTTATTATATTTCGCTTTAAAGTAAAAGAAGTAAGAACTGTTGTTTATGGGTATACTGTTATATCGTCAATGATTCACCGATGAATGGCTTTGCCTAAAGATGTGGTCGTTTGGTGCGATGCCAGCGCCCGCCTCACTCGGCTGGACCAATAATATCGACGATACGTAAACGTTTACTCGCTTTGTATTGAAACAGTTAATATATTCTAATTGGAGTTGCTTATAGTTTCGGCATTTTATTTTATCTAAATTTTAATTATTACATATAATGTTATTATATATAACCTTTTTCATTAAAACAGATTAATAAGAAAAGCAAAATGGCGTCGGTATAGATTTTGTGTATAAAATCTTCATATTAAAACTTGTATGTTTTTCAAGTAAAAAAATATGTAGAGTCAATACAAATATTTAAGTTTTTTGACTTAGAGGACTTGCTCTATAGGTACGTAAGTCCTGTAATTTATATATATATTTTTAAATTTATTATCATTTTTTTATTGTTACAGGTAAATTAGAACTGAACCTAAAACTACCTTCTTGAGGCGACATACCGCTTTAACTTATTAAGTAAGTGGGTTTATTGTGTAAAAATATCATCTATTTAAATGGTAGCCACGTCGCTAACAGGTTTAATAGAAATACTACTGATGCGTGAAGGCTTTTTAAATTTGAGGAGTAACTTCTTATCTCTTAAGATATATCATAAAACTTTATAGAGGTATATTTAAGAGCCGCTATTTTAACATAATCAGTATCTTTTCAATCAATAAACTAGATCCAGAAATATTGAACTCTCTACAATATGTGGATCCATATAAAGCAGAGGTCATAACAAATGGCATTACATTGACATCAAAATAAACAAACAGAAATACTATGAAAAATAGTACCTATTAAATGTTATTTTAAAATACTTGCATTATATTTTTTGTGTCGAAAAATAAACTCCTTTATACCATATTTCAAACGGCATATTATATTTTATCAATTTAATAGCTACAAAAGTATGAATAAACTTAAGATTACACAAAAATAATATTTTTTGTTGTTATAGTATACCTTAGCGCTTATTCTAATACATTTTCATATAAAATCCTCGGCAGACAGTAAATTATGTAAATTAAGTGTTTCGTACATAAGTTTATCCCTTGAAGCGGTCGAAGGCAAACAAAGTGGAAGTCTTTCATAAATAAATGTCGGATACCTGCTTAGTTCTGAGAATTAACGCGTGTGGGTACTGTTGGTTCTCACTCTATTATAGATTTTGGTTTTAAAAATATCAGTGATGGTCACTTTTATAAAATCATATTATTTATGTACATACTCAATATTAAAAATGTGAAGGAAAGATAATAATATAAATGTTAATATATTTATTTGATTTACTAATAAATAATGTGAATGTAAGTTTGTTCGCATTTGTTTTCTTTAAAAAATTAACATGATTTTAAGCAAAGTTTTAAGGGCTATAGAGTGACTTTAGGTATCTATTATTAGCTCTCATGGGATACCTCTGTTGATGTACCGACTACCGTGTACCTACACTGTAAACCAACATTGCTTCTCTTTGACTTTAGCGATTTTATTTTATATTTCATAAGTGCTTATTTTAATCTAATCGAATAAAGTTTAATTTCATTTTTATAATAGCACTTGAATAAAATCAAAAATATGTAGCTCATTTTGCTTAGAAGGCAAAAAGTCCATATTTAGAAACACTTCTGTTAACAGTGACTCCGACATACAAACTAATTTTGCCATTTTATAATACCTAATACATATGTACATATATCTATACAGTATCTCTTGCAACTGCTTCTATCGAGTTACAAGTGAAATGATACCCGAGTAGGTACACTTTGATATTTTTAAAGTGGTCTAGACGTTTGGTTTACACTCTTTCAAGTTGTTTTGCGTTTGGACTAAAATATCTTTATTTGGTCGAGTTCCCGGTACCTTGCATGCCTTAGACAGGTCTGTGCAGATATTATTATTTTGTTAATAAATTTTTATTTCTTTCGGGCAAATTCTTGTTAAATATATTATAATATTAAATTAGCAATTCTTGTATATGTATATTTATTTCATATACCTATCTAGGAAACGGCTCTAACGATTTGGATAAAATTTTGTATTTTGATAAGGTTTTGCTTTTTAAGTTTATCTACATATATAGATAGATGTCTTTTCTGAAAAAAATGCAATTTTTATTTCTTTTCCAAAAAACACGATTAAGTATGTATAGAAAAAACGCCAAGCGAAACTCCGTCCCAAGTACTAAGTAACTAGCAATTGCCCGCGACTTTGCTAGCATTTTATAATAATTTTAAATTATCTATGTATCTCTTATACGTAGCAAAAATCCAAAACCAAGAATATTGTATAAATAAACTGAGCCAATATTTTCTAATTAATGATGTAATAATTTAATAGTTACACCATAAAAACTTCCATAGATAGCTGTCATATAAGCTGTCACATCGGTGCGAGTGTTATGTTCTCAAAATCAATTGCATCTCGTGTACAAAGAGACACTCGTAAGGTGATCGCGTCGGATCAATACGTTCTACGAATCCTGAAGGGTAATTGCAATTTTATTCCGAGCAAGCCCTTTGAACTGGAAACTCAATCATCCACCAGCTTCGATAAAAACTGATTTTTTTTAAAAATGGTGCAAAAGATGTCGATATGATAAAAATTACGATTAAGTCTACAATAATCTATGAAGATTTTAATTTGAAAATAAACCATTATATCAAATCATGGTGTTGAAGACACTATGATGGAATACGACTGACGTTGACACCTAAACCTTTAGTTTTTTAATAATTTATTTTTAAAAGGTTTTAATCATAGAGACCATGCCTCCCTTATAGGAATTACAAAAAAAATCTTGTCTATTCTACTTTTTTAATACTAATTACACAATATTATCCTTGCTTGATTCGATAGGGGTGAAGCAAGAATGCTTTTTCTTTCAAACAAACATTCTGCCTGCCTCATTCTGAACACATGCCATTAAAATATGTCCAGTATCCTCCACAATCTCTCACTCTGTCTTCTTTTTCGGCTTCATCAGGTAGAAACATGCGACTAATGCCTTAGGCTAGTCTTCTACTTGTGTCTGCTCAGTCGACCGTCCATATGTTGTTCACCACTTTTGTAGCATCTATAAATCCCACTCCTACCCAAAGTTCCGTGAATTTAATACAATAATATAGCAGCACAATAAATCTTTTAACTCACCTGTGAAGGTCTTGTATAACCAGCAGATAAATTGTAAATGTCAATATCTACACTGTATAATTAAATAAAACATCTCATAAGTCTTTATAAATTCATGCAACACACCAAAATCAGTTGGATAAATTTAATCAATTTAATCAATAGAATCCTCTTCAAACAACCCTCAAGAACGAGGGAACGTTAGATTAATATAATTTCCTTATAAAATTACACTGTAAATACTACAAAGACAGAATTCGTTGAATCAGCGGGATTGAAACAGATATCTTATATAACATTTAGCATATTTAGGTCGAGACATCGGACCGGTTGCGGTGAGCAATGGCTATCATTGTAAAATACTGATAAATCCTTTGACACTGAGTCTCTTCATTTCAAAAGGCTTACATAATTATATAGTAAACTAGCGCTCATCATTGCTTCGCTCGGGTTCATCCCTCGTTTCATACAAATTTTCATCTCCACTTTTACTCAGTTATGGGATGACTTCCGGGATAACAACCTATGTTCTTCACAGGGTCTCAAATTATCTTGTTCCCAATTTCATGTAAATCGTTTCAATAGTAGTTTCGGAGCTTATTCGGTACAAACAAACAAAAAACATTCTTTTTATAATATTAGTATAGATAAATTTATAATAATTACAACGTTTAATATTTTATATTATACCTATGTTATGTGCTTTTCGTCCGAATTTTCTATTCGCCATTGGAAATCTTATTAAAATCGCTTCAGTATTTAAAGATATAAATAGGTACAATTTTTGAACAGTGAATTATGGCTCTTCTGAGCCCTAATCCACTGTTCAAAAATGCATCATCAATGGTGCTGAATCGTATAAGTTTTTAGTAAGAGCTGTATTTAAATTAAAGAGTCAAAGACAAAGAAACAAATATAAACGCAGGCACTCCTTTATATAAGGCCTATACCGAGTATAATTCGACAGAACAAGCTTTTCCTTTTGATCTATGTTTAACAGATTGAAATTATCTTTTTCTTTAAATGTATATTCAATATTTAAAAAGAATATTGACTTATCTGTTTTTAAATAAAAGTGGTATACAGGTACTATTATATAAGAAAACGGATTTTTTCTCTTCGTTTTTATAATTCACTATTTTGAGGACATCTTTAATTTCTTGAATGAAATTCATAATATCCTACATTTTTTACAATTGGCATAATATACAGAATAAATGTACAACTGAATTGATTAACTCCTCTTTTTAAAAGCCAGTTAAAATAAGCGACCATTTTGTATTATAGCAAATAACGAAAACAATCTATTAGTAATGTTTGTAACATTACCTGCTCGGTTGCGCAAGCGCATTCGACCACAATAGATCTTATTACAAGTCACACTTGGCTGTTCTGTTGAAGTAACATTAAAATGCTATAATATATATTATTTATATATAAAGAGGCAGAGATGAAACAGTTCAGTACCTTTTCTCCTCTGTTTTTCAACCGATTTTCTTTTTTTTCTTCACGTTTGTTGACGAGCTTTAATACTGCTATCAACAAAAAAATGAAGTTATTTTTTATATGTAAATTATGTCAATTCTGTTCATACCTATAATTTGTTTCCTTCAAATTTTCAATAATGATTATGTTTGAATTTCAACCTCTGAGCGAACGCTAATTTTAATTCAATGAAGGGCAATTTTCACAGATTTGCCAAAATACGAGAAAGTTAAAAATATCTATAGCAAGTACTTCATTGTTTAGACTTAATGTTTTGTTCAAATAATAATTACACACGTACCGTAATGTGACACCTGTTGCTTAAAACAACTTGTTTTACGAGCTCTAGAAATTGAAGGCACCAGTTAAAGTAAAATGATTTAAATTTAACGGTAGCAAACTCGATATTTATGTTGAAAGACAATTAAATATATGTATGTAAAATAATACTTATTAGATAAGGCAAATAATATTGTGTAAAATTGCTGCGATGAATCGAGGCATTAAGATCTGATTCTATAAAGTGTTTAAGTAATGATAGAAAGCTGCCCGTTCTCGGAGCTTTTAAGATACTCATTCTAGGTGCTTTGTTTAGGGTATCGGGTTTGATTTTTAAGTTAGACTTTGTTAATAATTGGTAGTCCACCCCAAAAGTGATTTTTGCATCTAATGACTATTTAGCAGTGAAGGTAGTGGTGCACATCTCAACTTTATGAAGGCACAAGTTTGTATCTACCTCATTTACATGATAGACGTCGATGAACTGTTGTAAGTTGCAGCGTGATAGAATTACAATCAGAATTATATGTATACTGACGACTAACCCTCGCCCCCGCTCGGGTTCGTTTGAGTTACTTTTTAACTTTTAGTATAAATTTCACAGAGATGAGATATTTTCCCAAAGTAAAAAGTATTATAATAAATCTATATATATAAAAGAAAGTCGTGTTAGTTACACTATTTATAACTCAACAACGGCTGAACCGATTTGGCTGAAAATTGGCGGGGAAGTAGCTTAGACCCAGGAGACGGACATGGGATACTTTTTATCCCGTTCGATTGCGTTCCCGTGTGACGTGACATAAAACTCAAGAACGGCTGGACCAATTTTTATGATATTTGAATTTTTGGATTTCTCTTAGTCCGGAATAGGATAATAAGTATTAAAACATCAGAAAAATTAACGAAAAAAAATTATATGGCTAGCGCTGGCTAATAACTATTTATCTCGACGACGACGACGAGCGACGAACCCGAGCGAAACGAGGGCGAGCCGCTAGTATGTTATATATACAGATTCGATTCAGTTAGAATTTTATTTATATGTATAGATTATATTAAGTTAATTATTAGAATATAGAATAAGATCAAAATTATAATAAAACTAAATATAATATTATATAAATCAATATTTAGAGCATATTTTTAAATTTCCAGGTACAATAATTAAGTAAACGTTAGATGAAATAAATCAAAAGCAAAAATAATACATTGGAAGCTCAATCTTGTTACTCGGAATGAAGTCTAAGTAAACTTTTTTGATTACACTCTTAATTGATTTGCGATAAAAATAGACGATACAGAGGAAAAAATTGAATTAAAAAATATTTGTCAATTCAATACTTATTAAGCATACAAGGAAAATTGCGTTACGCAAGAGATATAAATATCGTGTATCATATTCTGATTGTCTCTGTCGCTAAATGTCAATTCAATTGGAATGAATATAATTATATTCTCCCCGCGCGAATATTCCCCATGGAAATTAGGTATTTTTATGGTTCCTCAAATATATACGGAAATACATATATATATATATATATATATATATATATATATATATATATATATCTACACTTGCTCCGTCTTGAACCCAGGATCTCCAAGCTGTATTTGCTGGCCGCTAGACTACCATAATATAAAACAATATTAGACATAAAAAAATTAGACCATACATCTAAATGTTAATACGTAACTCTTTTAAAAATATATTTTATTAGCGACTCACCCCCACTTCACTCGGGTTCGTTCTTAGGTTGGTTCCCCATACAAACTATTATCCCCATTTTCACCCTCTTAAGCGATGATTTCCAGAATAAAAAATATCCTCTGTCATTCCCAATGTCTCAAACTATCTTCTCACTAAATTTCATCTAAATCGGTCCAGTAGTTTTTTTAGGTTTATTCGTTACAAACATACAAAAATACAAATCTTTCCTCTTTATAATATTAGTGTAGATATTTTTATTTTTTACATAAATTTAGAACGAGTTTCCGGCCATTGGTGTCTTTCATCAACGCTAATTAATTTAACACTTCAAATAATGTTTGACGACACGCTTGACTCAGTTTCTCTTGTCACTACTTGCTATACCAGCGGTCGCGGGTTCCAGTCCCGCTGGAGGCATTCATTTGTGTGATAAGCACAAATGTTTGTACACCAGTCATGGGTGTTAATATTTATAATATGTATGTATTTAAAGTTATATATGTGTAGTGTATCAACTATCTGGTATTCACAACACAAGCCTCGTAGCTTACCATGGAACTAGATGGTGTTGTGTGTTAATGTCCCAATATATTTATTTATTTAAAATTCAGCCGCAGGTATCAGGGTACAAAGATCACACCCAAGAACACGTCATGCAATAAATTACTCGTATTTTCTCGTTTTTTTATCGTCAGTGCAACGTCCGATTTCACAGTGTCTATTTTCGTTAAGTACTTTTCGATGACAAATTGACGCGCCATTTGCAGCGGTTTTATGATCGATAGTTCCTGTAATGAACATGAGTGTTGATACATTGGATATATTTTACCCAATATTTTTTTTTGGTTATTACTTATTAGTTTTATAATAATAGGTATATATTGTTTGTTTGTATTCGCTAATAACAATCCTTTGACCATGTTTTCTTTATATAACTGACTGTGTAATTTATTTATGTTAACTTTAGTAAGATTTCTAAGAAATTTTAGTGTGAAATTCAAGGAATATACAAATGATTCAACTATATAATGCCTTTGAGACATCTAAAAGCTTAATCTCACCCGTGATTATGATTGCTGTAAATATCTCACACTTACGTATTTGAAAATAAGATTGCCAATACCTCCAGGTAAATTTCTAAGAATTTAATTAAAATTCTAAAAAATCTATTGTTAACTGACACGCCGGCGTGTACGCGGTCGTGAAGGGATGAATGACGCTAAAATTGTGTCTAAAAAGTATTTGATTGGTTGAAATCTGCAAAAAATGGAGTACATGGAAAAAAGATTATGATATTCGTTCTTTTTGGTGTATGAGCGAAGTCACTGCTTTTTACTAGAGCGTTATATTTTAATTTAAAGGCACTGCACATAAATTAATAATATGCAGTGTGCGGCCACACGTTCAAATACCAATTAAGTCTGGTCATAATTAGATGAAGCCGCAAAATCAACCATAAAGCTTAGATTATTATGTATTAAAGTGTGGTTAAACCGTGGAAGTTTTATACATATTTTATAGAACGTTCTGCCTTAGTGGTGGCTTTTTGGTCCTTGATATTTGATGTAAATGTATTTTTTTTTCTTTATAATTTATTTTAAATGAAAAAAATGGTTTGAATTTGCTGTACAGCATTCAAAATATCGGGCACCAAAAATTAAAATAAAACGCCAAAAAATCCGAAAAGATAGTTATTAAAGTAGATATTTGAAAATGTGACATATTTGCGTAAATCTAAGAAAGTATTAGCCTCTAACCTTCTTAAAAAAATAGACTATAAAATGCAAAAAAAGTTTAAACAAACAAAACAACAACAAACCTAATCTGTTAGCTTTTTTAATGTATCTACTATAAATAATCTTTAAAGTCGGTTTGTTTTATTATTTAATTTAAAATTAAAAACAAAGAAACAAACATTGTATTTATTGTATACTATTTTAGGTAAGTATTTTAAAAATAATGTGGAACAAATTAGATCATTCAATAATAAAATATAATATAGCCATGGACTTAGAAAATATTGCAAATATCATGATGGATGTAATTTAAATATTTGAGCTGTTCTAGAAAGATAAGCTGTAGAAGTATAATAAGATAATCAGTAGAATGTGCTTAATAATAATGATATCCTACCGATCGATTCCGGCCACGGCGGTCAATCTTATTAAGACTAGCCAGATTCGCTGGAGATATTATAGTGCAGCGCGTGTGTCGGTGTACGCGTAGACACAAGTGCACTCTCTATTCCTATCACTCTCATACTCCGGTGGGACGACCACTCGACACGACCGGTGAGAGTTAAGGCTCAGGACCGACGGCTTTATGTGCTCTCCGATACACGGGGGTGAAACACCGCCAACTTCCTAAACTGGAGCTGTTACTGAGGCTTACTAAACAGAATGACTCAATAACTAAACTTGGTCTGACCTGGGACTCGAACCCAGGATCCGTAGGGGATGTGCATCCGTACATGCTAGCCACTACACTACCTAGGCAGTTAATACAAGACTTTTGTCCTTGCTTCGCTCAGGATTAATACCATATTAAAAAATATATTTAACATTAAAATATTCATTTTTTTAGTGTATGTCTTTTTTAATGAGTTTTAACTGTTGATCACTCTATCAATAGTTTGTAAAGATCTAAAAATAAAGCCTCTTCCTAAAAAGAATTGGCGAAAGAAACTCAATGGAACCAAACCTTAAATATTATTAAATATTGCCATGCTCCCTTTTCTCATTTTTGTCTACAAAAAGGACGAGGTAGTCAATTTGGGTCTATATTGTATATTCTTTTATGTTATCTTACGCAATATTTTCAACAATTTTATACAAATTTTCATGTTTATTTTTAAAGTAAAGAAACTAAAAAAAACGTCTTACCTATAAACCATAAACATTTAGGAAAATGAATTATTTTTAAAATATACCTGCTGACGTTCACATGAATTTTTGATTTGCTATATTGGCATGTACTGGGAGAAACCTGTACCATGACATTCTTTCTGCACATCATAGAATAAGTGTGTGCCTTTTTCCTTTTAATTTAAGTGAAGAACAAACAGATACAATTATTTTAGAATATCTAATATTTGTGAATATATGGTATTAGCGACTGACGTTTTAACCCTTAATATAGATTTCTCAGAAATATTTTCCCGCAGTAAATTCTATATGTTGACCCGGATAGCCAGCTATCATTATATGAAATTTTATCAAAATCTGTCCAGTAGCTTTCTTGTGATGCGTTCCCAGACAGACAGACAGACCGACAGATAAAAATTCTAGAAACTATAGATTTGGCCTCTGTATCGATAATAATGACTATATCAATAAAATTTTCCAAAAAATATTTAATGTACAGATTCGATTCAGTTAGAATTTTATTATATGTAGGTATAGATTACATAAGTTGGTGTATGCAATAGGACCATAAAAGCGTATATTTATATTCATACAATTAAATATTTCAAAAGATTTTTAAATACAATATGGTTTCTCTTTATACAGGAACAAAGTAGCCTTTTGTCTCTTATTTTAGTTGGACCTGAGTCCTGAACTTCATCCGCGCGGTCTGCAATAACAAAACAAACTTCTATTGTTAATTTCAAACTAAGTATAATACATTATACAGTAGAGTTTCATGAAAATTTGAATAATGGTTTCAGCTCTACATACAAATATACAAATATATATTTCATTTACGTTGTTCATCGAAACTCTCTTTCGATTTATTCCTTCGCTTTTCGATGAGATAAAAGAAAATTATTTAAACAATAGAGCTACTATTTTTTTAGGTTATCTTAAAACTGTTGTTCCTAAAATTTGTCGTTGTGATTTCTCAGAGATGAAATATGTTCCCGCTGTAAAAAGTATCCTATATGTCCTATATGTTGACTCGGATAACACAACTTTTTTTTTTCTCTTTTGGTTTTCTCGTAATGCGTTCCCTGACATACAGACAAAAATTCTAAAAACTATAGATTCGGTATCGATAATAATGACTATTTTAATAAGAAACAAATATTTAATGTACAGTTAGAATTTTATTTCATGTATAGATGACATGTAAATAAAAGTACCTGGGCTACCGAGCTTCGCTCGGAGTTTTTGGCCTAAAGTACAATTTTTTTTTAAACTTAAGACTTGAATAAATATTAAAAAAAAAAACAAAAGTAAATACTTTATACGCGATCGAGATTCGAACCTGGACACCTGTGATTGTTGATCTTGCACCTTGGCCGCTCGACCACGATGCTTATGCCTGAGCGTGCAAATTACCGACCACATTTTGTGCGGAATAATGCAAAAGAAAACTGCATGAAAACTCGAAAACACGCGTTTTCTCATACGTAAGACTAATCTAGATCGATTTATCGCCCCCGAAACCTCCTGTTTACTAAATTTCATGAAAATCGTTGGAGCCGTTTCCGAGATTCAGATTATATATATTTATATACAAAATTGCTTGTTTAAAGATATAAGATTATGAATTTAATGTAAGTCAACTTGAAGTAACTATGACCTCCATTTTAAATTCTATCAGATCTAAATGATACGTAAAATTGTTCACACACGGATTTTGTACCTACTATATACAAAACATGTAAATAACTTCTTCTAATGAAGAGTGACCTTTGACGTCTACAGCCTGAAACATTAATGAGTTCGTTACATAATACGGGCCGAACCACACTATAGTGCCGATCATATTCCACTCTTGGTCCGATATCGGTCTGGTAAAGTTTTTTTTATATAAGAAACGTTCCCGGAGTGTGAAGCACTCATTGTTTCTTATATAACAATACTTTACCAGAACGATGTCGGACCGAGAGCGAACCGTGATAGTCACTGTAGTGTGGATCGGCCCTAAAGGTTACTAATATTTTGATGAGTGTCGTGTCACAAGAAGAAATTACTTAAGATTAATGACCTCAGACTAAGGAATGTGGGCTATCTTTTCAGATGGCACCAGTTGGCGCCACTGGCGAGTAAGGTCTTATCGCTGTCGTTGAAAAGTATTTGTTTGTGCGGCAGGAACATAAATTTAATATAATAATAATAATATTGTTAGCGTGATATCAGTTTATCAAGATTTTGTTTTAAATAATTGATATATAATAACCAAATAGGTAAAATATTGAAATTTTCTTCTTCTTAAGCTCTTCTTTTAAAGCAATAACATTTTTTGAGCTATATACGGTATATATTCTGCCATAATTAATCAGAAATGGCACAATGTTTACAATATTAGTGAAGATCCGCGATGAAAAGCTCGCAAACAGTAATCAGTCTCATTTGACATTTCTAGAGTTACTGCTTTAATAATTAGTATCTAGGCTACCGAGCTTTGCTTGGAGTTTTTGGCCTAAAGTACAATTTTTTTTACTTGAATAAATATAAAAAAAACAAAAGTAAAAACTTCGTATGCGACAGAGATTCGAACCTGGACACCTGTGATTGTAGATGTTGCATCTTGGCCGATTGAGCACGATGCTTGTCTGAGCGTGCAAATTACCGACCATATTTTGCGTGGAATAATGGAAAAGAAAACTCCATGAAAACTCGAAAACACGCGTTTTCTCAGACATAAGACTAATCTAGATGGATTTATCGCCCCCGAAACCTCCTGTGTACCTACTAAATTTCATGAAAATCGTTGGAGCCGTTTTCGAGATTCAGTTTGTATAGCTATATATACAAGAATTGCTCGTTTAAAGATATAAGATATTTATTCAAATAATATTGCAAAAAACTCATGACCAGTACCTACAAATGGGTAGAGGATATTCAAAACACCTTGTCTTTTATTTAATACGATTACGTCGTACGTACGTCACTTAATTATAATATTGTACCTAACTGAAAAAATATTAAACAACTTCTAAATCTTTAAGTTCATTCGAAATCCTCTTACATTTTACCGCTTCTAAGAGTTCGTACGCAAATTCATATTTATACCGAAAACATACAAAAACAGTTATAAAATTGCGATGAAAACAACAAAGAAGTTCCAATATAAACCATTATCGTACTTTCTAATTCGCTTCCTACGTGGCTGAAATACGGAGAGGCTCAACACGTCATGGACATTAGGATACATCCCACAGCATCCCTCGACAAGTGTTTCACATCTTATCGATAAAATTCTAAAACTTTACGTTTGTATGTTGATTTGAAAAGCAAATATTTTTGTAACACGTATATTGTATCGAGTTTGCAATTTTAGGGTTCTGAAGGGAAAAAATGAAAAATGGCGTTTATTTCTCACAGACATGCAAGTTTCGTAATGTTGTTTTTTTTATTGTATTTTCTAATAATAATCACGTTAGAATGAGATTCTCACCTGAATTCTCAAGAGATGCAAGACTTAAGATTCGAACCTGCTTCACTCTGCTTCTAAAGCGAGCTTGCTTCCGATGGGCTATCACAGCTTCTCCGCTAATATATTATTGATAATACGCGCTGTTTTCAATCAGGTTAATGCGAAATGCGATATTCATCAGTCCCTATTATCAACCAAAAGGTTACTTTAATTTATATATTCATTAACTGAGGGTTTACATTCAAATAACTGATCGATAGATTATATTAGGATAGAGCACAGATTTATAATTGATTGCTTTTTATGTTTATTGAATTTTATTAATCTGTTTTATTAAGCTATATTATCTATAGGTACATATAATAAAATTCTAACCGAGTCGAATCTGTACATTAAATATTTTTTGGGAAATCTTATTGAAATAGTCATTATTATCGACACAGAGGCGGAATTTATAGTTTTTAGAATTTTTGTCTGTCTGTCTATCTGCCTGGGAACGCATTAGGAGAAAACCACTGGATAGATTTCGATGAAATTTGGTATGAAGATAGCTAATTATCCGGGTCAACATACATATTACTGCGGGAAAATATCTTATTTCTGAGAAATATATAATATGTACGAGAATTACTCATATAATATGATAAGATATTTATTAAATATCTACTAAATTTACTAGTAGGTACCTACTTTAGAGACTTTTTACAATAAATTGGAAATAGAGCATATGTATGTAGTATTTCATAGAATAAAATTATTTACCTATATACGCATTTTTGTATTATATCGGAATACTTTGATAATGGGAATTCGAATATGAAATTCAAAAGTATGTAAGTTTTTGCGTGTGTTTGTTTGTTTCTCCTTCAAGCTGAAACCGTTGGCTGTAGGTATGTGGATGGAATTTAGTACATAGATTGACCATATCGAGGAATAACATATAGGCTACTGGTAATCATATTAGGGATACCCCTGACGAGCTTTTTTAGATACTTATGTTACTTCTATACATATAATACAATTTTAACTAAGTCAATCTGTGCATTAAATATTTTTGGGAAAATCTTATTGGAATAGTCATTATTATCGATAAAGAGTCCGAATCTATAGTTTTTACAATATTTATCTGTCTCTCTGTCTGTTACCGCATCACGAGAAAATCACTGGACAGATTTTGATGAAATTTGGTATGATGATGGCTGGTTATCCAGGTCAACATATAGGAACTTTTTACTGAGAAAATATCTCATCTCTGAGAAATCTATACTAACCTTAGACGCAGGGACGAACCCGAGCGGAGCGAGGTGAGTCGCTAGTTTTAAATATAGCTTATGTCCTCAAATATACAAGTACCATTCTAGGCCGTGAGTCAGGTACGCTCACAATAATTTATCTACTAATTATTCTTAAGGAATCTCATTTTCCTTAATTGCTCTCGTCCATATTTTACATTAAAATAAGGTGAAAATATTTAGCGAAAATGCTTTAATATCTAAATTCGGTACTAATTTCATTTGGGCCCTGTCAAAAACACGACCCTCCGGGAGGGACTGGCCGTTGTTTATAATACAACGAAAATTGATGGAAACCTCCCATGGACTTAATAATTATATTAAATGCTTTTGAAAATTAATTTTGATTTATTTCAGTTGAAATTTGTATTGTTAATGGTTTTTGGAGGTAACCAAATGGCTATATTAGGGTGTGCCAAAAAATGACGATATTTTTTTTTCTTCGCTCTCACCCCAAAATATCTTAGAAAAGGTCCCAACAAAGCTCCTGTTAAAAGCGGAGCTCAAAATTCCAATTCTAAGAGGTTCTCCATCGAACTTTAAGTTTTCCCATACAAATTGTATGGAAAATATGATTTTTTAACACTTTTTTGTCCTGCAAACTATGACGAAAATATTTTTCAAAAAAATGAATGACTGGACCGTTTTAACTATTAAATTTACTACAAAAAGTTCCATTGAGTCGAATTTCTATCTTCAATATTTTATTTGTTATATAGGCTTAAAGTTCAAATTTATGGTTTTTTTGCATTTTTTAGCTAAACTGTAAGAGTTACAGAAAAATGTTAAATGGCAAATTTGTACTACGTTTAAAATCCTATAAAAAAAGTCTTTATCAACTTTTTCATATCATCAATAACAACAAAGTTACAGGCTCACGAATATTTATTTTTTCAAAATTTTTGCTCTTACGCTACTACTACTCTTTACGCCCTAGGCTATATACACTTCTTATGTTAAATTATCACATGCGAATCATATTTCTTTTAGCTGTTGATATATCTGACTCATGAACGAATAAACCACTGGACGAGACATAAAATACAAATGTATGAAAACTCGTTCAACCAAAAGACGCATAACGCACACAAAGATTTTATTACATTATTATACACACAGGTACACAATACAATATTTCTAGTGCTTGAACGTAATCGATAAAATACATATATCGATGAACCAATTAATGACATTTTAGACATTGGTTAGCATAGTCATCATATTTTACATCTTTTAATTTAAAATATCTGTATTTATTATAATAAATTAAAATAAATGAATTAAAGAGGCAATAATAATGTGTCAAATAATAATCATTTTTTAATTTGATTTATATAAATACGATGGCATTGATGGCAGCATTCTGTTGGCCTATAATAATGTGAATGAACAAATGAATATCGGGTGTATATTCCATTAATATATAATAAAAATTATTTTTTAAAGATTAAAAAAATATTAAGCTAATTTAATTAAATAAAGTGATTTTGTTGATTCTGTTATTGAATTATTTTAATTGGCAATTGATTGTCTCGGGTAGCTTATAAAAATGTGACACTGTCCTAATATTGCTCAGTTCTTAATAAACATTTGTGAAATTAGGAAAAAGAAAAAGTGATTGCAAATTAAAGTGAGTGTTGGATCGTGAAAGTAAAATAGATCGTGAAAGTAAAGTGTTTTATTACAAATCGCCAACCCAGAAGTTTAGTGCTAAAACATTATTGTTTGATTTTGTGTAATTTATGTGTTGAAATAAAATGATCTTTATTATTATTACAATGGAATAATATTCCAAAGTATATAAATGTGGTATAAAATAAAATAAAAAATTAAGAACACATACTAATTGTAATTTTTGCATTTATATTTTTATGTGACTTAGAAAATATTTTTATAAATTTATTGTCATCAGATTGTAGGATACTGTGATAAAAGTATTTTATGTTATTGTACTGTACAAATAACACAATTCGTTCAGTTATTTCGTCAAATATCGATATATTTTTCGACATTGTCAAGCACTAGTCGATGTCAAATGGACTCACTCGACAGTTTAGTCATTTGTTCTGAATGGTATAATCCAGGGATTTTATGATGGTTGTCAGATGTCAACAATACATAGAAATATCGACTATATTTAACATAGTTGGATAATATGACATTTTATTTTACAATTTTATTAAATTGTGTGATAAATAACAATAAATGTAATAAAATAATGTATTTACAAGTGAAAAGAAACAGTGCTGCTTCCGCCGCTATAGTTTTTACACCATTTAACAGAACATTTAGTCATTTTTGGCAGATTGTTTGTTGACAAGTAAATGCTTGAGACTGACGCAAAAAACAAACGACAAAGGCTGAAATTTCCTGGCTACTAATAAGACAGATAAAGGTACGTCCGCTTATATGTCTGGTCCAGTGACTTATTCGTTCATGATCTGACTGTACACAGTCTTCGTGAAGAGTAACGTTAATATATGTATAAGTATGAAATTATGAGTACCTATGTTGTGTAGTAGAGTGGCTGTTGATCGCGGAATAAATGCGTCGACTAAGCGGATAAGAATAACCTTCTTAACGAGGCCTTTATCTATTAATTACGTGAGCCAAGGTGTGGAGAGGCTGGGGGGTTGGGGGGTGTTCGTGTTCCAGTAAAGTTCCATAAAATCCCATTTAAATTGTGATGAAGGAGAGATTTCAACGTGAGGAGAAGGTATAATCCTACTAATATTGTAAGCGCAAAACTTTGTGAGGATGTATGTATGTTTGTTATTCTTGTCACGCAAAAACTACTGAACGGGCGGAGCCGTATGCCATAATAGCCATGTCTTTTTTGTGTAAACGGTGCATAGTAATGATATGCAAGTTTTTTCTGATTTACTATTTACCATATTTTTTAATATTTTTCGCATAGTTATATGATACACATCGCGTGTGTGTAAACTGGTTATTTTTTATATTTCATAGACTTTGTCTCGTAGAAAGAATTGCTATTAGTTTTAAGTGTTACGAGTTTTGTATATTAACATATTTAATTTTAAAGTTAAATTCAATACTATGTCAATTATGGATAAAGCAAAAAATATATCCTTTCAGAAATAATCAAATCACATCCAATGATATTGATGATATTATCTCAAAATATTAAATAACCAATTATTATTTTTTATATATATCTTCTATACACATAATAAAATTCTGAGTCGAATCTGTACATGATATCGATACAGAGGCCTAATCTATAGTTTTTAGAATTTTTGTCTGTCTGTCTGAGACGAATCACGAGATTACCACTGGACAGATTTTGATGAAATTTACGATAATAGCTGGTTATCCGGGCCTACATATAGGATACTTTCATGCAAAAACTACTGGATGGATTTTGATAAAACGTTACAGTTATATAGCTTGTATATCAGAGTGACAAATAGGCTATAACTTATCCCTATAAATATAAATGAATCACCGAAATGTATGTACACGCATAACTTCCGATCGACTGCACTAATTTGGATAATTCTTTTTTTTGTGTTTGTTATTGTCAGTACAAGCTTTGTATAGAAGAAAATTAAAAGAAAGATTTTTTTTACTAAAACAAGTTTTTTTTAATTCTCATTATATGGTATATCATGATAAGCTACATCACGCATGATAAGCTAGGGACGAACTCGAGCGAAGCGAGGGTGAGTCGCTAGTAATAAATAATTGAACTACGCAGGTGGAGCTTCAGGAAAATGCCAGTAGTTATTACGGTTAGTTCGTTTAAAGTAGGCAGTAAATCTTAATAGTTAATGTGGTTTTTATTATAATTTAAAACACATAATGTTAACTGTATACAGATGAGATCCAGTTTGGGGCAGAGCGAAGCGTGGGCAGGTTGCTCTAATCACATTAATGTTACTAACATCCGCCCAATGGCCGAAATTCGAGCATAATCATTTTTTATATGGAAAGCGCTAAATAATCTAACTAGTGCTCCGTCAATAGCTAGTATACGAAAAATAAAGATAATTAGTTGACAAACAGGAGAAAAGCTACTGAATTGTTTTGTCTTTGTCTATCTACACTTCTACACTAAAATCATAAATTATAAAGAGGAAAGAATTTGTATTTTTTTATGTTTGTAACGAATAAACTCAAAAACTACTGGACCGATTAAAATGAAATTTGTTAAGAAGATAGTTTGAGACCCTGGGAAGGACATAGTATATTTTTTATTCCGGAAATCAACCTTTAAATGTGGTGAAAATGGGGATGAAAGTTTGTATGGGAAATCAACCCAGGGACGAACCCGAGCTAAGCGACGGTGAGTCGCTAGTTTATATATAAGTAGATATTATAATACTCGAAAGCTATTGAGTGTTTATGTATTTGTTAGTTTATAACGCTGAAATGCATCAGTGGTTTTAAGTGTTTGTAAATAGTTGAGCTCTCAATTAATGTGTACCATGCGAATACGAGCGAAGCCGCGAGCAAAACCTAATCAAAATATAAAAAAAAACGTTTTAATTCCTAACCACCTCGGTAGTTATTACTGTTGTGGGTGATGCGGTCAAATGTCAACATTTTGTTATTTTTGTGGTCTTGGTCAGTCTGTCGACTGAAACGGCTCTGTTTTACATTTCATAAAGAATTGTTGTTGTGAAGTTGTAAAAATATGGGGTCTGGTTCCGTTTTAAATCAATTAACATATGACTATAAAAATACAAAGACAAATCAGTTTAGTACCTTTGTTTCTCCTCTGTTTGACAATCAATTTTTTTTAGTAGTTTTCACGAGCTTTATTAGTGTAATACTCGTAAAAAAATAATACGGAAACAGATTTTTTTGTATTGATAGATAAATTCAATTCGTATTATATGTTTTCTTTAAATTTTCAATTATTGTTATGGTCGAATTTCGAGCATTGGGTGAACGCTAGTATTATAAAATATGAATAACATACTAAATAGTATTATTGGATTATTGTTTATTAAGTATAATTTAGTAGTTGTATTTAAACATGCTTTAACTCATAGCTCACAGTTACAGTGGCATTAAGGCCAAATCATCCCACTGTTGGGCAAAGGCCTCCCGTTTACATCTGGAATTGTGTAGTTCATTCCGCCATCTAGAGCGTGGTCTGCCGCGACGCCACTTTCCATAGAAGTCATAGTTATTTTAAACTAGAAAATATAAATACATGTAAATATGCAGCAACATTCAATGACAATGTATGTATACCTATAGAAACCCGTCACGGTCCGCTTCTATAAGTTCTAGGACTAGTACCTAGTTCACGAGATTATAATGCGTTTGAACAAACACACTCTTCTATTTCATATATATATATATATATATATATATATATATATATATATATATATATATATATATATATATATATATATATATATAATATATATATATATATATAGGTATAAACCTATGATATAGATAATCTACTCGATAAGTTTGTTTATTTCTGGTTATTTTATTATCGCTTCATTATTCACTCTATACGTGAAAGTGCATAATTTCTGAATATTCTTCTTAGAATTTGTACAAACATATTTATAATGTGCCTATTTCCTTAACATAAACATAAGTGAATCTTTCTTGGAGATTGGACATTTTAAAGAAAACAATTTTTTGGATGGTTAGCAAACAGAACACAGCTATAGGATAATGACCTTTGAGACGTCTAAAACCTTTGTTTCTCTCGTGACCATGATTTCTGAAAAGTCTTCGAAATGTCGGGTACCAGAAAGATAAATCCGCGATAAAATTCGAAAAGGTAGTTTAATTTAAACATAAGTATCTTTTTTTTAATAGTTTATGCTCATTGGTTAATTACAACGGTTAAATTATCAAAGCTTGGCAAGAAATATTGAAACACTGTAATATCTGCTCGTTATGTTTTAAAGGGCACTGAATCGTGAGGGGAGTATGGATCCAAATAATGAAATATAAAGTTATGATTAGTGTCAATTTGATGTTTGTCGCTTTCACTTATTTTGTTTTGTAATTTCTCGATATCTCAAACATTTACGTACCTATACTCGTACATACTTCGATCCACAATACTAATGTTGATCGAGGTATACATATAATAAAATTCTGAGTTGAATCTATATATTATATATTTTTGGAAAATCTTATTGAAATAGTCATTATTATCGACACAGAGGCCTAATCTATAGCTTTTAGAATTTTTGTCTGTATGTCTGTCGATCGAAAAAACAACTGGACAGATTTTGATGAAATTTGGTATGATAATAGCCGGGTCAAAATATAGGATACTTTTCACTGGAGGAAAATATCTCATCTCCGACAAATCTATACTACCTAACCTTAAAAAATGTTAAGTTTATTATACTTTTTTATTTTTCCTAATGATGAAGTTTGTTTGCTGGTTAATACTTAATAACTATCTATAGATGAAGTTAGCTTTTGAACCCAGAGCACTAAACAGAGATTTTATTATAAAATATGTAAAATCGCCTTATTTTTAAAATTTTTAATTTCGAAAGAAATTTATACATATACCTATATGGTGTAAAAAGATCATCAATATATGAATTCTTCTAAAGATTTTTCTTTAAAAAGCTTTCCAAAGCTTTTTAAGTCAGAAACGTTTAAAAAGTTTAAACGTAGAATCTCAAGGGACGATATGTAATTCTGATTTCCCCGGTCAAGGCACCGGTTTGAGAACGGAGTCAAGGCTATCCACATCGGACACTGCATTTTTATATCGCGACCAAGAGAAAGTTACTGTATTTTTTGACTGACATCAATAAAGGAGGAGGTTAATTCGAGTGCTTTTCAGTTACATGATACCTAAACCAATGCTAAAATGATTTTAATTTTTTTTATTTTTGTTGTTTCGAGAACGATAAAAAATCGACCTCTGAGCCTTACATTTAATGTGATTTCTATTAAATAATACTGAAATATAAGCATCAATATTGAGGAATTATTTACATTCTTATAAGTAAAATTGATTATTTTTTTTATTAAAAAGCAGTCATAAGGACTGTTAACAGAAATGAAAATTTAAAGCTATAAACAAAAAGTTGCTATTTTTGGATATTCAAATTAATTGTTTGATCTTAAATTAAAATTTGTAAATTAAAACTGTTTACATTTATCTGATTTTGACATCTATCGGCACTCTGAGTGTTAGCGTTAACACGTCACGTGACCATGTCGATGACGACTTACATGAATTTACTCCCCATCCAAACAAACCCGCCTATAAAAGTTTTTACTTCAAAATGTATCATTTTGAAACTGTATCGAGTTAAATAATGAATGTCATGATTACAAAACTTTTTTTTTAATTTAAATTTTATACGTGTTTAGGAAGTAATAAAAGCGAAAAATTATATCCGGAAACTGTTATTATGGTAATTATTTATGACCTCTTGATCTATTTCATGCTATACGACTGCCGAAGACATTGCTATTGCCTACTAGCATTGATGTGTATCACGGACCATATATGGTGAAGCAGGTAGAGCCTGCGGCGCCGCGCCGGCGCACTTGACACTCGGCCTACATACAGTATCGCATACTGATAAGATGTCTGCAATCATTTGCAAATAATCAATACTTATTAATATTTTCAATTCACTTATTGGGTACTTAAACTTTTATGCACTTTAAATAAAACAATCATTTCGGATTTTTTCGCGGATTTATTTTGATTTTATGTTCCTGAAGTTTTAAACGCTCTGCTGATGCGTTTAAAAGAAAGTTTTATTTAAAACTAGCGACTCACTCTCGCTCCGCTCGGGTTCGTCCCTAGCTATCATCAAACCGAATTTCATCAAAATCCCTCCTGTGGTTTTTCAGTGATGCGGTCACAGACAGATAGACAAAAATTCTAAAAAATATAGATTCGGCCTCTGTATTGATAATAATGTCTATTGCAGTAAAATTTTCCAAAAAATATTTAATGTACATTTGGCTTATTATATTAGTTACAATTTTATTATATGTTTATTTGCGGTTTTAGTTTTTCCCAAATTTATTAATTGTATGGGCTCTTTCTTTTTTTTTTACAAAAACCTTCTGAAAACGCTTCTAAAGTCTGTTGAGCTATTCTCAAGTGATGCTTCAACATTTTCTCATCAGATTTATCGCTGGTATCAAAATATTATTTTGTTATCGGGATTTCATATTTTTATAGAGTTTCCAATCAACACTTAAGAAGTAGATTGAAGTTGAACCAAGTGAAAGAAATAAAGATACTCCTGTTAAAAATGGCACCAGAATATAGCCACATGGGTTGTATATTATGTACACAGTCCTCTGCTATATTTTCTATGTTTATCTAAAGAAGGGATGCCTGGAAGAGATCAATGACTGAATAACCTTTTGTGTGTATTTGGCTAGTCTGGAACATTCTTGTATTTCAAATACATATTGTATTTTCAAACAATAAATTCATATCTGCTTTTATTCTTAGAATACCTTACTTTCTTCGATAAAGACAGAATAAATGTGAGCGACTTAATCAAAATATTCTTATTCAAAATCGACACCCACGTTTTGAACATCAACCGTGACAAATGACTATAGAAATAAATATTTAAAAAAATATCAAAAACAAACTTATGTTGCTGGTATATTATACATATATACCTACCTCCATACTAATATTATAAATGTGAAAGTGTGTTTGTTTGTTTGTTTCACGTTGAAACGGTTCGGTGGATTGGCGTGATTTTTTGTGTGGAGATAGTTGGAGGGAGAGTGACATAGGCTACTTTTTCCCGCGAGAGATTATCTCTTTCCCACGGAAAAACACGTTATAATACAATCCAAATAAATATTTATGAACAGAATTACTTGAAACTTGGTATAAATCAAAACCAACCATTGTAGTTTTTTTTTGTAGTTTTAACGCAGGCGAAGCCGCGGGTTCTGCTAGTATACATATATTATACAGCTTTAACGTACCAAGGAAGATTGTTATATTATGGTAATGAATTCTATTCATTGCTTCTACAGCTCTCAATGTTTGCAACTTAACTAGCACCTAATATTCCATAGAAATTATTTAAGTACGGTCCAAGTGATTGGTTAATTTGCCTAAATGTCCAATTTCATCATTAATGCAGAATGCATGCTTCAGCCGTACTAATGTAGAGCATTCCGTTTGAGTTTCTTTTAAATAAAAAAGCAATTAATATTAATAAAATCGCTCAAGTGCGAGTCCAATTCGCACACAAAGGGTTCCGTACCATCATACATGTATTTTTTTATTAATATGACTTTTACTCTATATCTCTTGCATATTAACTTCGTTCGATGGAAAAAAAATGTGTCTTGTATCTTTATTTTTATTATTGGTTGTTATATATAATAATGCCTATATTTAATTATGCCTTTGAATTTGTTACAGGTACGTGTTACATAAGAGGGAGAATTTGATCTACTAAAAGCAAGTTTTATGCAATGAAGACCTTAGAGATGAATGATAAATTCGCTATGGGGAGGTAACTCTCATGTTACTACAAAATAGGCTTAATAGCTATCTTATGAGGCTAAAAATCAAGAGGTCGAGTCTGGTTGAAACAAAGAAGTTATAAGATTTATTGTTGAGAAATTCTGAGGAGCGGCTCGTAGTTAGGATGATGGCGATGTTACATCTGTCAATTCGAAATATCTTTATATGTGAAGTATTATATCATCTTTTCGGGGTGTATGAGTTTCCTATAGAGTCCAAAGAGTTCACTATATTTGTGCACTTATATTTTATACTCAACTAGCAGTATCCGCGGCTTCGCCCGCGTTTAAACTACTAAAAAAAAAACAAACAATTTGACACACCGACAGCAGCTACACCTAACGGGTCCAATTGTGTTTTCAAACCATCCAGGAGCCCATTTAATATAATATACACACAAAATTTTATCTTTAGGAGGAGTAAGGTGACAGACACACGTACAGAAAAATTATATATATTAAGTTATTCTGATTTCGACTGTTGTAATGTATTGGCAATCATCTCAGTTATCTTCATTTCAATGATATTAAAATACTTTTTAGTAGGTTCGAATGCTTCACTTAATATATGTAACTAGGTTGAGTCGATCCTTCAACTTTATTAATAAATAATAATCATATCACATGTTTGTTTATAGTAATTTTTAAGTAAGACATAAATTCTTGTTTAAACGATACAATTTAAAAACATCTTGGCACATAATGAAAATGTAAATATTGTTGAAATTTGAATACTTTTTTATTTAATCAGGAACTTATAAAAACGAATGCAGGTGTGCTCATCGAGTCGCCACCTGTTAGGCTAATTTTGTCTCGTTCAACAATATTTCGTGCTCTTTTTATATACCTACTTGTGAATCAGTTGAAAATTTTCACGTATAATAATTATAAATTAGGATATTTTTATTAGAGAAACGCAGTGAGTCACTGAAGTATCTGATGCCCCTTCGCCTTAAAGAAAGGCCCTTTACAAAGGGTTGTATTAATGCCCTAAGTGCATTTTAAAGTGTACATTTAAGTTATATATATATATATATATATATATATATATATATATATATAAATATGTTAGGACATTAACACACACCACCACCTAGTTCCATGGGAACTTAAAACGCTTGTGTTATGAATACCAGATAGTGGATACACTATACATATATAACTTTATATAATACGTTTCATCAATATAAACACTCATGACCGAGGTACAAATATTCATGCTCATCACATAAATGAATACCCCCAGCGGTACTCGAACTCGCAAGCGCTGGCACAGCAAGTAAGGGTCACTACAAACTGAGTCAAACGAGTCGTCAGTGTCGTCTATATTAATTGTTGTGCATTTTTACTATATGTTACATTACCATATCAATTTGCATATACCCTTAAAGATGTTATATTAAAGCTTGCTAAAGCATGTATCTACGCTGTAAAAAGCTTTTTAATCACTAAGCTGACTATTTAGACTTCCGTCTAACATTTCTGACAAATTCCATTATCACTGACATTCTTAAAAAGAAAACAAAAGGTAACATGAGCCTAGCCTAGAGGCTGTAAGGTGGATAATTTGTCAGATGTCAGTAACTTGTCGCGTGTAGAGTCGAATGATTAATTACACAAGTTCTGTAAATATCAGTATTTGTTTAATAAATTCCCAAACAAGAAAGTGGAATCAACAGGATTTATGTTACCTTTTTTGTGCCTCAAAAGAAAACAATCTTCATTTAATCAAATGTTGTGCCTAGATTTGTATTTACATTATAAACTCCGCTCCGCCATCTTTGGGTAAATTTCAATATTAGATTATATTGATTATATTACAGTAGTCTATGTGTCAATCCAGGCTATAATTTATAGGTTTTTTAAATTTCATCTAAAACAGTCCAGCCATTTCACTGTAACTAACAAACAAACATACACACACATAGAAACTTACGTATATATAACAGTCCTCCAACACGGTCATGAATGTTTCGCTCAGCCCAATTATACCATGAATGTTCTTTTGCATTGTTGTCCAAATACTCTTTTCCAATATTTAATGATAATTTATGTCCCTCAATAAAACTTAACTTCACTTTTAAATTCAAAGAAACCTTTTTTTCGATAATTGATTTAACACTCTGCGAACAACGCGCTATTTGTATCGACTGTGATGTGATGAATATGTAGACTCTTTTAACGTTGACTGTATAGAAACATATGAATAAGAAACACTAAAACACAATATGAATTATTTAGAAAAAAATTAAATAAATTATTATAATAAGAAATACATATATATATATATATATATATATATATATATATATATATATACTATTTTTTTTTATATCGACCTATAATATTATAAATGTAAAAGTTTGTGAGGGTGTATGGATGTCTGTTACTCTTCATTTTGCTTGTTCATTTAAGTTCATTTACTTACTTGTACAGAGAGAAAAATCTTTGAAAAACGAACTGGCCCAAGAATTCTCCAGAGCTCCAGAGTACAAAAAAATGTACCTATAGTATAAAACTGAATTTATAAAATTTAATATAAAATATACAATTTTTTTATAAAAGACTAGTTTTACATTTATTTAATGTTTATATTCAATCTAGACATAATAAAATTCTAACCGAGTTGAATATGTACATTAAATATTTTTTGGGAAATATTATTGAATAGTCATTATTATCGATACAGAGGCCGAATCTATAGTTTTTAGATTTTTTGTCTGTCTTTCTGTCTTCTGCTTACTTCCAGAAAACTACTGGACAGATGTGATGAAATTTTGTATGACGATAGCTGGTTATCCGGGTCAACATATAGGATACGAATGCGAACGGAGTGAGGGTGAATCCTAATATTTATAATGTTAATATTATACACTAGCATTGCCCGCGGCTCCGCCCGCGTTCAGATGACCATAAACCTAATTCTTAGGTTTTACATATAAGTATACTGTTACATTGCAGTTTTTGTATTTTTTATCAGAAATGAGACATTTTCCCGCGGTAAAAAGTATCCTATATGATGACCCGGATAACCAGCTATCACCATACCAAATTTCATCAAAACCCCTCCAGTGGTTTTTCTGTGATGCGGTAACAGACAGACAAAAATTCTAAAAACTATAGGTACGGCCTCTGTATCGATTATAATGTTTATTTCAATAAGATTTTCCAAAAAATATTTGATGTACAGATTCGGCTCAGTTACAATTTTATTATATGTATAGATATAGTATAGGTACTACGGATTGGTTAACAATTTATGCAAAAAATATGGGGTTCAACGACCAAGTGATTAGTGTGTTTAAGATACCTAGGAACCGGTACACGGATACCTATATCGCATTACTGTATACACAAAAGTATTTGTTTTCGTAAAAACAACATCGAGCTTTAAGTAATTGGCCTTTTGAGGATAAACTCTTACAATATAATGTAATAAAATGTGTTGTTGGTTGATATTATTCATTGACCGATTTCAAAAAGGAAGAAATTCAACAGTGCTGGTTTTCTTGTCACTAATGGTTGAACGCTTTATTTAGCTTGATTTTGAAGCAGATGTAAAGTTTTTGTTTATAAATAAATAACTATTACAAGGAGAGTGATATAAGCTTATTTCTCCTCGATTATGAAGTCTTCCCTTCTGGAAGTTATATCAAGATAAGTCTAACATTAGTTGAAAAGAAACGACGTAAAAATGCGAAAAACTCGTAAACTTCACGCAACTGCATTTAGCCTCTTTTATTAAATTGTACTACAAAGTTATCCACGTACTAGATTACCATAATGTAGACATAAGTACCGATTAGCATAAAGCCGCGGTCCGACCGCGCGCGACGGTTAAGCTGGGCTTAGCCATGTACTGCGATCTATAGATATAATTCTAGTCATTCTATTGGATGTTGAAATCCTTAGAACTGTTCAAATAGCCATTACTTTTCAATTCATTTGTTTATATTATAATTTATTTACCAAATATCTTAGACGCGTGTTCAGTTGAAATTGGCAGCAGCGTGTAAAATAATGTCTAAGAAGACGATCGCGAAATATAAACCTGTAACCTGTTTATTTTTATTTATTTATTTATTTCAGGCAATATTTACATAGGGATCTTAAGTTTAGCTCCATTTAATTATAAATATAATACTATACTACATTTGAAATTGCGGGGAAAGTTTAGTATTAGATCTAACATGATCGTTGGACCATCTTCTAAAAACTACAAGAATATTTAAGAAATTTATAGGGGAAACTCTTCGTAAACCTATTTAGCGCAGTCTAAATAAATTATTATGATGAAGATAATAAATTAACAACACGACCATGTCAAATTACGAGAGGCGTCTTATATTATATCTTACATGGTCTTAAGACCATCGCATTAAAACAGAGTCTTGTCAAAGCGCTATCAGATGCTAACTTTTGCAAATAATAAACTAAGTTGTAGTACTTGCGTAACTTAACTAAGACTTAAGTTTGAAGTTACCTGAGTCGCTTTGTTATATAATATCTTGATTTAAGTAAACGTTTAAATTGTACTTGTTTAAGTAGTAGTGACACTATGATTTTTCCATCCGGCTCACATTCCAATTAAACCTGATGGAAATTAGTGAAAAATTGAAACAAATTTAACCGAGTATTAACGTAAAAAATATTAAATTTTGTAAAATAATTGAAATCTTTGTGAAATTAAAATTAAACGTAAGTTCCATAGTCAACATTAAACTATAACAATTAAATCTAAAATCAGAAGTACACTATTAAGAACAGTGTGTCTGTCTAACAAATAGGCTTTAGTGGTGTCTTATTTTTTGTTTTAAAATAAAATTGTGTAATTAGAGATAATGCTTAAATAACATTTCTCAGCATAATGGATATTTCAAAATACTATTTAGTCAGTACTTTTAGACCGACCATTTTAAAAAAAACTCGAACCTAAGACCTTTCAAGCTGCAGCTCTAACTTCCTAGATGTAGACCCGCGAGGCAGATAATTAAACGTTGTATACTTGTATACTCATATTACAATAAGTATGATGGTATAACATTATATAAAATTATGTAATAAAAGTTCATAACAATAATTTTCATTAGCAATTCAAAGAACTTGAGTGTATTCTAAAAAATATTTTAAACTAAAGTTAAACAGGGCTAATAGTAAATAAACGAATTCATTTGATTAATACCTTTTGTTCTGACTTCGAGAATTACGGACTAGATGTAAAGTGTTATTAAATTTTAAATTACATCTTTATTATTCAGCGAGTTTTGTGTAAGTAATTATTTTCTATTAGCGACCCGCCCTCGCTACGGTCTCTCGACTTTCTGACTCCGCTATACTGTTTAGACTTCAGTTAGACTTTTATTTGCTTATACTCACATTTTGCGCAAACTGTTTTTTGTACGACGACGACGAATCGACGAATATGTCGTCATACCTATCTATATACTATGCAAAATACTTATAGTTTAAAAACAACAAAAACACGTTTTTGACTAATTGTACAATTTACCATATGTGGGATTTGCGACTACATATATAATATAAATTCAAACTCCAAGGTTTTACTCAAAGCTCTTCAAGACTTCCTCCACTATTAGATCTTATTAGGTCGGTAACATCAAATAACTATATTGTCATCCAGATTTCACACACTTAATCAAAACCTCAAAAATAATCTCAACATATACGGTTATTTTGGTAGTAGGTAATTATCGTCCACATTTCTATAACTTCTAGAAAATTACCCATGATAAGATACGATTCCCAAAGTTTGCTTTAATCTTGCAAATTTGCATACTCTATACAAATATTAGTCTCTTGTGGGTATCAAATGTACGACTTGAAGAGAGAGTGGTAATCAATTGGCTTCCATACATTATTCATACCATAAAGTGTATCTATTATGGCACATTCAAACCCTCCATTATCTTTGATCATTGCATACAATGTTTCTAAACTTTATTCATATCGTAAGAGGCTTTTATCTTATTTGATAGTTAATAATTTATCGAGTATATCAATTTCCCAGCAGATTTACGTAAGTAAAGTCAGCTATAAGTGCTTTACGGACGGGTATGAATACGGAATAGGATTTAATTAGAAAGTTATCCAAGCAATTATACACTCAATTGATCGTGAAAATGATTCCAGGAGGAGATAAATTGCGATTGCCTTCAGCCTAGATCACAATCGAGCGGAAAATCATATAACTTTTCGAGCATAATGCCCGCTTTGCGAGTTTATTATTTGTTCCTCATCGTAAGTCAAACTAAAACGTGTATCATGGTAGATTTATTTAATCTCCAATGATACGAGATAATCTATTTGTTTTCTTTTAAAGACAAATCTGGCGCTAAGACAGAATGTCATTCTACTAACATAGAGTACTACTACTTGTAAAAACTATATATTCAGCCTGTGTATTGATAATAATTGACTATTTTAATAAGATTTTCCTAACAATGTACAGATTCAACTCAGTTATAATTTTATTATATTTATAGACTAGCGGCTCACCCGTGCTTCGCTCAGGTTCGTTGTTAGGTACGTTTTAAATAGATATATGCCCGATTCCCGATTCCCGATAAATAGTTAAAAAAAATATATGGCTAACGCTGGTAGCCATTTAAAAAAAAACGTTAATTTTTTTGATGTTTTAATACTTATTATTCTATTCCGGACTAAAAGAAATCCAAAAATCAAATATCATAAAAATTGGTCCAGCTGTTCTTGAGTTATAAAAGTTGTAACTGACACGACTTTGTTTTATATATATAGATTTAGCATCAAAAATGTCTGATCTATCGTCCATAAAACACTCCAGCTAACTATATCATTAGTTTTTAGTAAAAATAGTGTTTTTACTGCACTTTGATAACGAGTTGGCGCAATCTTGTGCATTTGCTTTCAAAGGGGCTGGTGGACTGCCAACTTGCACTCGTTTAACTTTGCTGCAAATATCATGTTGCATCTACCCATCGGAGTATCATTATCCGGAACTAGATCTAATATCTTGTTCAAACTTTGCTTACTTCATGTTTATTGTAAAATATATTTAATTTTAAATAGTGGTTACACATCAACGCCCAGATGACACGTATAAAAAGATTTTATACAAATGATCAATTTTGGAGAGATTTTAACTGATTGATTGTTCGAAGTCAAAAATTACCACCGTAATTATTTCACAACTTTTCGTTATCATAATATTTTGAATTTCTGCGTGTAGATCTAATCGAATTGTGCATTTTTTACATAATATAATAATCTAGAGTCTTTTTAGTTAAAATTTCTGTATGCTTCTTGCTTTCCATAATAGTTTCTATAATAGTTTTCCATTCTCATAGGTTAAAGGAAGGAAGGGTGGGGGTATAGGGTCTAGACGTGTACTGAAGTCGGTAACGATATGGGAAAACATATATTTTTGGCGATCTCGAGCTGCATCCCTAAGCAACTTGACAAATTAATTTACTGGGATAAAAGGTCGATCGACTCTGTCATACTTTGGTATGCAATGAGTTACGTCGATCCGTTGTTTCATAAAGGAAACAAACACTTTTGCATTTACAATATACTAGTGTATCAGCCTCGTTTGGCTCGGCTTCGCCTCTAGAAAAACAAAAACAAATTTATCCCACTGGAACCGTACATTATTTCGGGATACAATATAGCCTATGTGTTATTCTGATTTATGAGCTATATTATTATAAAGAGTAACAAAGTACACCTATACATATGGACATTCTCACAAACTTTCGCATTTAAAATATTAGTAGGAAGAGAAAATATAGCAATCTTTTAGATTCTAGGATAAAGTGATAGCTCGCTTTTTTAAAAACTTACAATTTTGACTTTCGTTTAAGTGCGGAAAATTTTTCACGATCTTGTAAATAAAATCGCTAATTCCTTTTATTACCTTCCTTAATTAGGCAGTAATACGAATTTTATGACCTCCATCGGATATTTGAGCGTAAAACGAGACGAACGACATGGAACTTGTACTTTACGATCGTACACGCTAAACCCGATCTTTGTTTTTACTCTGATTGTATTTAACTTGATTTTAATCCAAGTCCATTTAACTTGTAGCTTTGTGCAATTCTCAGTTGCGATTAGTTGATTGAATTTGCTGCGAACTGTTGGAATTTTGTTCTTTTTACTTTAATTATATGAAATACAATAAAAACAATGAAATATTGTTTTTTTTTTATTTTCAGGTTTCAAAAGTACTAAATAGTAATACTTACATAAATACAGATTAAATATTCTGCATTCTTACAAACATACAAAAAAGTTTTATTTAAAATGAAAACAGATATGTGAAGAATCTCTACATCGTATCCCTTACACTTCAAAAGTTCAAACCCTCATTATTATAATATTTTCCTTTACTCTCAAACTATTTTCGCTCACATCCTTCAATGTAATATTCAGTACATCACGTCTAGACCCTTGAAAGGAGAGCCCAGTCTTTGTTCTGGCTGAAAATAAAAGGCCACTGAAATTTATTGTCTCGTCCCTCGTGCAATTAAACATTTCTGTTTCCTAGTCTATTTGGAGCTTCCAGCAACGGGGAATTGTTGGACCTTTTTGTTTGGAATGGAAAGCTTTTTTTGAGTATGTAATTATATTGTTAAATAGTTTCTTCGTAATGTTGGTAAGAATGTTCTAGTTTTTGAATATTCCCTTGCCCTCGTTTTACCTAGCCCTCGTTTCACTCGTACAATTACTTTTTGCAATATACTAATAACCCAGAGGAGCCATAATCTTAATGTTTGAGATCCTTTCCAGAAGATAAACTTTAACTCAAAAAAAGACGTTGATTCATTGCTGCATGAATTTATAATAGACTGATATATACACAAATATACTTTCTCGTATTTATCATACATATGAAATATAAAAAGTATATTGACCTCAAAATTTCTTTAAATATTAAATATATTGCACCTAAGGGTCTCTCCCTCACCTCGGAAACTCATTCACAATTTTGAAAGGTATCTCGCAGTGACCATTAAGCATTTATTCCTTTATTTAAACTGTTTTCATTGATTTTCATTTGATAAGATATATTTTTTACAATGTTCCATTCCATTTTCCGTCATCGTTTATTTAGAACGTACATATATACATACATGTTTTCATATATTTTGTTTATTTATTATACGCCTAACAATTATTGTGGGCCTCGATACGTCAGCATTCGCTTGAATTCGTTTGGTATACTGGTCGTAAAATTTGCACTAAAAATAAAAAAGAATTGAATTTAAAGCTAGAAAACTATAAAAGTCAGCTTTTGACTCCCACACAAAAATTTTGTATGCCCACCTACAACATGTTATCATTGTCTACCATATTCAGCTTTTAATTTAATCTACATTCACAATAAAAGGAATATCGACCACTGACAATACTAGATTGAATATAAGATTTCGTAATGATCCATTTACTTCATCATTATTTCAAGACATTGATCCCAACGACGTCATTTTCGTCGCCCTATCGAGGAGAGGGCTCGACGGCTCTTCCACTTACAACCACTGATATAACCGCTGTTTTTAGTATGCACTTAGATAAAATAAATAGTGTTACGAGTATACCTCACCACATCTCACCAAATTGGTCATTCTAAGTTACATCACTACTTCTTTTAAATAGAAATCGAAGCCGTAATATATAGGACATTTCGTTTGAGCCTTTGTATTAATTTTGCTATGCATTATAGTAAATAAAAAAGAAATAATAAATAAAACAAAAAGTTTTAAAGTATTTTTTTTATATAAAACCATAAACGGAAGTATACATTTTAATTCTTGACCTTATTTTCAACGTCCCTGACATGCTCGCGTGAAATATTTCTAAAGTACACGCTCCTTGATATTTACAAAATTGTTATATAATATATCGTACGTTTGTTTTTATAGTTTCAACTAGCGATTTACCCTCGCTCCGCTCGGGTTCATCCCTTGTTACCTACATTTTAACATTTAGTATAGATTTTTTTGAGGTGAGAATTTCCCGCAGTAAAAAGCATCCTTTATGTTGACCCGGACAACCAGTTATATCATATCAAATTTCATCAAAACCTGTTTAGTGCTTTTCACGTGATACATTCCCAGGCAGGCAGACAGACAAAAAAATCTAAAAACTATAGATTCGGCCTTTGTATCGATAATAATGACTATATCAATAAGATTTTCCGAATAATATTTAATGCACAGATTGGACTCAGAATTTTATTATTTGCATAGATTATCAACTAGGTATTTTGTACCGTTACACCGTAGAACTACTGTCCTATTCGGTCAAAAATCACCAAATATTAACATTCTTATATATATTTTCCAAAAAATATTACTGTAGACTACTTTATGCTTTGGGATTAAAAGTATCTTCATAAATTATCTTGAGGTTAAAAAAAAATTAATAACATGTCAAAAGTGAAGAACAACAAAAACGAATCGCCGCCATCTTTGGATGACGACGTCTTAGTCACAGTTGTCTACAAATACCTATTGAGATTATGTAGGCGTTTAGATAGAAGGTTTTTGATAGAAAATTGTAGTAAGGTAGCTTAATAACATTTATAGCTTGTGTTTCATTAAATTTTATTATTTTAAAAGTCATAAAGCAAATAAGAAAGTGTATCTAACTCGTAAAAATGGTCGTTCGCGAACTTCATTTGCATAGCGATTTGGTGAACTTTATTATACTCTAAAGTTTCAATTTTGCAATTCTAATATGAAAAATATTAAAAAGTAATCTACTGTCTGTCATACAATCTTTAATATTTTCTATTTTTATTTCATTTCAGTAGAAGGCTTTTAGGTGTGCCAGGTCGTTACTCTTGAGCTAAGACAGTGAAGTCTTGGTGGATTCAATTAAGCAGTCCTCCTTCTTTTGCTTTCCGCATCTTCTATCCAGTGAAAATCTAATTAAAATAGGTTTAGTTGTTTCAAAGTTTACTACAAACATACAGAATTAAACAAATGATTTTCTAAGTTATGGTACCGTGCAAATAAACATCGACTATAATGGCTATTCTGTAATCAGTGATAAGCTATTCAATTTTATAGAAAATATACACATATAGGAACCTATTATATAATATCTATGTACTCTTGGTATAGGTACATAACATACAGCAGTACTTTTAAAGCTTATCCGAAAGTATGAACAGTCAAATGGCAATATTTGCTTTGCAAGCAAATATCGCGCTATGGAGATATCGTTTGGAAACTTTGTGCTTTCAAATATAACAGTGTTCTATACGTATATATACGTACGTTTTACCAACTTCAAATCGAGGGGGTACTAAATTTAAGTCTGCTTTTTGTGTGTGAATGTGTATGTTACGCAATATCTTAATCAGTAAAAAAAACTCAAGATAAAATCCACCTAAAGGTATGAAACATTTCTCTGTGACTCTTATTTTTGGCAGATAAAAGTAAACTAAACTTTCAACATTGTTAGCAATTCGCGGTCTACAAATCCCCAATATTTCTAGACTTTCAAATGTAATTCCTGTCACGTTTTCGACCCTAGCACAGGATATGATTCCATCGTACTGCGGTCTGTGCATACTTAATACGTAGATATAATTTTACAGATACATACGTACGTACATATTTAAAAATATTACTACATATTGTTTTATTCTATTCTTCTCCTATTTTGGTCACCATATTATTGGTAACTAAAATTCAAGCTGCCCGTTACCTTGTCTCATAATCAATTAAGATTTCAATACCTAACTTCTTTACACGTGTTCACTTGAATTATATACTTAAACCTTCCCTTTAAATCACTCCGTCTATTGTTGAAAACCGTATGAAAATCCGGTAGTTTTTGAGTTTATCGCGTTTAGACAGATAGATAGACGCAGCGAGGAGACTTTGTTTTTATAATTCACAAGCAGTACCAGCTACATCGTCCGCTTTCAAACTTCCGATCGCGATTAGACTTCACAGCATGACCCGCTAGGCTAATCTGAAGATTGCCTGAAAATTTCATCAAAATCGCTACAGCTTTTTGTATTCCATAGAGAACATATATACACACAAAGACTTTTATATAAATATATATGTATAGAATATAGATCTAGTGATATTGTAAATGCAAAAGGCGCACCCGAGCGAAGCGTGGATAAGCCGTTAGTGTTATAAAATTGGCCTTATCTTCAATAGAGCTGTTGAGTTCCTTAGACTCCAACTTACTCTTTTCTGCTCTTGTTCAGGTTTGTCGTACTTTTGATAAAAGCTTGTTGGAAATAGAATATTCTAAAGCCATTGCCTAGCATTCAACCGTTTCTGAGAACTATGGCCTGCCAGTATAAAGATCTCGTTTAAAGGAACGAGAGTGGTGAACTTCCACCATTTAAAAAAAAGAGTTATATTAGAATAATTACTATATTCTATACATATAATAAAATTGTAACTGAGTCGAATCTGTACATTAAATTTTTTTGGAAAATCTTATTGAAATAGTCATTATTATCGATACAGAGGCTGAATCTATAAGTTTTTGGAATATTTGTCTATTTCTGTCTAGGAACGCATTACGAGAAAACCATTGGACAGATTTTGATGAAATTTTATATAATGATAGCTGGTTATCCGGGTCAACATATAGCATACTTTTTACTGGGCGAAATTATCGATTCGACTCAGAATTTTATTATATGTAGATATAGATTTTAAATCGTTATTGTTTGACTTCATGTTTAGTTTTATGATACTATGTTCTTACTTAGTCTGAGACAAAACTATATTATTATTTTAAGACACTAACTGCTTCCGCACCACATATAATTGGGGTTATCTCCCGCAGGTGAGTGACCGATAGCTAGATAATGAAACACAAACTAATTTGTCGACGCGATTTAGTTAGCATTGCCTGAATAAGAGATTTTACTTTTTTACCTTCTATTATAGGGTAATATATATGTATGCAGAGGGGGATATATAGACTTTTTGCTGCAGCCCAGGGCGATAGGGAATGCTGGAAACAATGAATAATATTGTAAAATAAAATATATATTATTTATGTTAATATTTTATTAAATAATAATATTTATTTTAAATAAAAAAATTAGGGCCCAATAGCTGGGCCTAATAATCCTGAGATCAATTAACTAAAAACGAACAATAACGTAAATCTTAATTTCTTCTCTTATCATCTATAATTATAGATTTCTTTAAGACACAATGACAATTAGTGTAATTTTATTTAATTAAATTGTCATTTTAGGCCCCCAAACAGGTCTTCCCCTAGATAGGGCCTCCAAAATTAACGGTCCACCGCTGTATGTATGTATGTATGTATGTATGTATGTACGTACGTACGTACGTACGTATGTATGTATGTATGTATATAAAGCTAAAACGTTTGTCTTGTTTATGTGAATGCGCTAATCTCTGAAACTACTAGTTCGATTTGTAAATTTATTTTTTCTTTTAATAGCCTATTTATTATGGACGGTTATGGTTTATCTTCTATTAAGATAATGAGTTCTACGAGCGGAATACATAAATAAACACCGTAGGCGGACCCTCGAGCAAACGCTCTTTTATACAAAAATATATTAATATATAAGGTAGAATAAACAGACGTATCAGATTATATTTAACTCTCAACTGTTTTATTTCAATAATAATGGAATTAGCATAAAGTTAGTTCATTTAACTAATGTGTGAATTATTTTATTAAGTAAAAAAATATGTTATAATATAGTAACAAAAAATCGATGAATGCTTTTTTTGTCCAATTTTCAACCAGCAAAGCCATACAACATTCACGTGAGAGGAAAGTGACTTAGACTAAACGACTTAGACACTTTAAGTGGTTATTGAGATAATATTATGTTTTAAGTAAAACTAATAGCAACTCTACTGCTATAGAGTTCTCTATAGCAATCTTAGCTCGCGACGTCTAAAACCTTAGTCTAGTACTAGTCCGAAACCTCATCAAAATAAATATGCAAAAAAAAAATTCGAAAAGATAGTTCATTTTTAACCGACTTCCAAAAAGGAGGAGGTTATCAAGTTTTTGGAATCTTTTTTTTCTTTTTTAGTATGTTCACCGATTACTCGAAGACGCCTGAACCGATTTGGAAAATTGAAGGATATACTTCCCAGGTGGTCCCATTTAAATTTTGTCGAAATCGAATATGTTATTAAAAAACTTTCTTCTTACAAATTACCTGCTTATTACCTCTACACTAAAAATGGAAAAATATTTTTTTTTTTTTAAAAAGTCAAATATTTGTAAATATAGTTATGTAAGAAAGTATTACAATATTATATAACAAAAGGTTTCTACAAACACGAGAAGCCTGGTCAGGCTCGAGCGAAGCGAGGGTGGGAAGCTATAACGTATATAAAAATAATGACCACCTCATCGTCAGTCCTCTTTAATTTGAGAGGCCTTTTAAATTTGTCTTCACTTCACACACAAATTCCTTTCTCTTTAGCTTTTGAGATATTCTGCTACACTTTTATTACGATCAATGATTAGGCAAAAAAATTTTCCTCTCAAAATGTATTGTTTCGAATTTTTGTATAAACGAAGTGAATATTTTTGTCATTTGTAATTTGATTAGATGCCAGTCAAGTCGAATACAAAATGTCATTTATAATTATAATTTTAAGTTTTCTATATGGTAGCTCAGTGGTAACGTGCTCGCTTGAAAAAGCGAGTGAAACTGATTCAAATCCAGGGTGACGTACCTTTAATGTCGTCTTGTGCAAATCATTTTCAACATGTTTACCACTTGCCTTATGGTGAAGAAAAATAATTATTGTGAAGGAGCCTACTTGCCTGAGAGAACCAACTTGTTTCGAAAGACGTTAACAGTCAACAGTATGGTGGCCTGATCTCTCGCGCAATAAAGGAGGTTCGTGCCCAGCAATGGCACAGCCAGCGCCAGCATTATTATTATAGATTTTCTACAGTGATGGCGTTAGTTAATCTCCACAACATATTCCGCTTATAAAGGTGAAGTTAGTTTATCCAACATTATAATATTACACAACTTTAAAGGAAATCATACAATGTCTCTTGATTTGCTCTGTACATGATTATAATGCAGTTCACGTTCCTGCGAGTGTTGTCACGCGTCACACCACACGTCCGTGTTACCTTCGATGTATGTATGTATAAGGCATATGTTCTCATGATCATGTATGATGATTATGAGTAAATAATAAATGGTAAAATCATAATTATCTTCTATATATAAGTAGACAAAGACAAAAAAGTTCAATGCCTTTTTCTCCTCTGTTTGTCCAGCGATTTTCTTTTTTTTTGTTTAGTAGCTATTGACGAGCTTTAGTGTTTATATTAGCTCTGTTAAAAATGGTTTTAAAAGGATTCAAATATGTAGCTCAAATTCTTGGACGTTAAGCAAGAATGTGTCGTTAGATCAACGTGGATAGCTGCATCGTATAAGGAATTACTTACATATATATACCTAGTCTTTTGCATATAATATACTCGTATGTACATTGTACTTGTATAATATTTAAAAATATAGTAAAACTTCTATACAATATTCCTTCCCAGCGCTAAATTCGAATCATATACTGAAAAAGAAAATATTAAAAATTATATTTTCTCATCCCATTCTTCTGACAGAAGCTGTGTGAGCATTATCATAAATCCCTTCACAGACAATTTCCTTTAGAAACAGAAAACTACGAGTATCTTTCAAACAAAATCTCCGTTTTGTCCAGAATTCAGAGGATAATAAATCCGTACATTTTTCAGAATAACGATCAAATAGATCATAGTAACATTTCTCGATAACGTATTGAGGCTGAAAGCCTGAAACCGACGCATTACGGATTACACGGGCTTAGACTTTGCTTCAACTACACTTAAATACATTGTAGGCAGATTAGTTGTACATAGACATGGGTAAACTTAAACCATTGTCATGGCATTGTTTCGATTATAGCTATAGTTACGTTTTAAGGTTATGTACCCTGAGTGCCGGATGTATACAATATGTGTGTCTGTCTATCCACTCTTTTATAGATTGCAAATCTTTAAAATTCTTCAAAATCATAAAGTACCATTCGTGCTTCTTCAATTTTAACTTACTGATCCTATACGTAACCGATACTTTAATCTTAATGTCAGAGATCACGCGTTTGATTTTAGACATTTACTTCCTGTAAATGTTTCTATTAGATTTTAAGTGATTCATCAACAAAGAATGGATAAATAACTAACCATGGTCTTTTTTACCATGGCTTAAGCGAATATTTAAGATGGTAGTAAAACCATTTTTACGGGTTGTTCTGCGTTCGATTTAGATTTTTTCTTTTCACTATTTAATATTTATAAACAAAAATTGAAACAAAGGTATTAGATGTCACAACTGTCATAGTTACTACAGACGGTGGACGTCAAATTATAGAATAATTTGGATAAAAGAGAGATAACTTGAAAGTTCCATATAATTTCAAAAGTTGCTAATCAAAAAATCATAAAACGAAAACGATGATCTTTTTATATGTAACCAAAGGTTGTAGTATATTTAGAATTTGATAAAATGTTGGATACATTGTATCAGTTTAGATAGAAGTATTTAATTTCCCTCGCGGGCCATCGCTCTTTTGGGCCAATATATGTATGAGATCATATCGGCGAAAAGCTTTCTTCGTAACGCACCTCTGCGAGGTCAGCTCGCTTAAGGTTAATAGATATTTTGGAGAAAAATGAAAATGTACTCAATTAGTTCTCGTAATGGAAAATAACAAAAAAAAAACAATATTTTCATTTTTATGTTTACGTTTAAATTATAACTCCCTAAAACTCCTGTCTGTGTGCGTCAAAAACAAAATATTTGAATTATAACACACAAAAGAATATCACGATTACTAAATCAAACTAATAATATAAACTAATATTGTAAAAAAAACTTTGTTTGTATGTCTGTTGCTTCTTCAATCTAAAACGGCTGGACAAATTTGGATAAATTCAATAAAAATGCATGTGCGAAATAATAACAAATAAAAAACAAAACGCAAAAATCTTTTCATATTGTATAAATTTTTATCAATCTTCAAATATTGATGATTCGGGAATAATAAACGAATCGAACTGTTCTCAAGAAACCGGAACAATGAGTATATTATCATATCTAAATATCTGCAGTACCGTGTTTTATACCAAAATATATTTTTGCTATATATAGCATCTGATAATAATTTACGTATCTTTGAACATTCCAATTTAACTTGAGAAATAAATGTTATTTTTGATTCGTTTATTTGTTTATAGCGTTTAGATCACTTGAGCACATTTCACTTCGTTTGAAAACGTGTTTTTTCGTGATCACAGGACTTAAGTTAGAAATGACAGATTGTCTTCAAGATGAGATATTGAAAGTGGTGGCCTTCAATTTATAACAAACGTTGAATTCTGTGTAGTTATGAATATTTCTCTTGAAGCAAGAACAATTATTAAGGAGGTTTGCATCAAATTCTTGATTTTGATGTTTGGCGAACGTACAACGCAAGGATATTTAAATCAATTTTAGATTTTTGGTGCAGAGGCTGTTTTGTCTTACTTTCTTCTCTATGTCCGTCATTAGTTTGCGATATACTTATACTATTATACTTATAATACTATTCCCACAGAAACTCTTATCTATCTTTCTGCCAAAATCAAGTTACCTTAAAATTTCATTATTCCATGAAAGCAAAAATTAATTAACTATCAAAACACTCCGCTCAATAATATTACTAAAATACTATTTTAGGATCACACGTACTTTGAAAATCAAATGTCGGTTCCATTACTTACTTCTCGGGAGAGGGTGCACTCAATAACTGTGGCAAATGGAATCTGAGTGTAACTAGATGGACGTCGTTTGTTAGTTTGATGGGACCAGTGTAGAGAAAGTAAGCAATCATGGTGATAGATTCTGCAGGATTATACTATTTTTAGTCTCCGACTCTGCTCGCGGGATATTTATACGTCTTTTATTACAGTATGGAATTTACATAATGCAATATACCTTCATATGTGTAACATGGAAAGCTTAAGCCATTTTTGGATATATATTAAGCTATTTTTTCTAGCCAACGGAAGATATTGACACATCTAAGTTTACAAATCAGATGTAATTTATTACAATAGCTATATTTTCATTATAACGCTCAGACGACGTTGTTTGATGCTCGGCAAACTCAATTAAAAGTGACTATATTTAAGTACTTTTTTACTTGAAATCATTTGATTTACCCGATTTTAAAACTGCCCCCTTTTTTTGGTCGAAAAATGTACTTAAACCATTAATGTATGCTTAAACCAATAAAAAATTAACTTGACCTAAAAGGGTCTATGTAAAAAGTTGACATCCGTCAACCCTTTTCCCTCTGTCCGAGCGATAACAATTCAATATTATGTGGATGCTATATTTGTTCAATCACTATGAAACTGTCTGATGTTTTAAATCGATCCGCAGTATTTTTGCTTATCTATAAACTCCATTTCGTGTCATTTCTCGTTTTGGTTTTAAGTTTTATTGTTTGGTAATAATCTTCCGTGAAGTTAAAGCCCTATCTATGTACATAATTAATATATCAAGTCACGCTTGTCTTATGGCGAACGAAACATCGTGAGGAAACCTCCATGTCTGAGAGAACTTAGCTAGTTTTCAAAAGATACGTTAAGTCCGCCAACCCGCTCTTGGCCAGTGTCGTGGACTACTGATTAGGGCCTGATCCCCCTCGCAATGACGGGGTTCTTGTGCCCATTAGAGACGTAAAAAGAGCTGAATAAAACAATACAATGTATGAAGTAAATATGGCTTTAGAGCAAAATTAGAGTATTATCACCTGTTGCCGAGTATCATCTAAATATGTATGTTTAATGGTTTACTGGTGATTGAATAACAAATATTCAAACATATTTACAAAAAATACAGAATTTTGCTAGACTTCGAAGAAAAACTTAAAAAGATACATATTTTGAAGCTTTATGATCAGCCTTATATCTTCAATGTTATTTCACATAATATGTATAAACAATATTATTAATAAGGCAACACCAATGTGTAATGAAATAAATTACACATATCCCGATTAAAGTCCCAACAGCTGCGGGCCTATTTGGATTACTCGAAGATATAATCGATTAAGTCTTAACTCGATTAGACTTCCTTTTGGCAAAACTTTGCCAGAGCGTGTCATAACGTAACTTATCCTATCCACTTTATAAAAATCTTAAATAAATTTTCTGGTTCAATTATACACATAGCGTAACGTACACATGACTACTAAACACAGACACAAAAATTTTGCAAAACAGTTTCTTGTACTAGAGGGAGTATAGACAGATATTTAGAAAATTTCGTCCTTTTAGGGGTAATTTTTGATGTTAAAAATATGGCACTTGATGTTTAATCTTCTGTTTTTGCTCACTCACTGCTTATCTTATAAGGGTTAAACTGTTCCTTCTATTTATTTATTTTCATAAACCCTTTCAACTCACAAGTGAGGTAGCTCAAAAAATATAGATTTTTTGGCTTACTTAGATTTTTTGATCTACATAGGTAGATCAAAAAATCTAAGTAAGCCAAAGCGAAAGTAATTGTTAGTAATCCTATCCTATATAATGATAGCTTTTGCTTCCAATCTATCGGTAGGCTATTCACAGGGAATATTCTTGGTGTAAAAATATACATATTTATATGAAAGGTTTCAATGTACATTCAATACTATGGTACTTTCTGTTACAATAACAAGTGACCCAACCTTGCTTTGTCTGGGTGCCTGACCCTTACTTTACCCCATATACTGTACTCTTTTCAGTTTTTTCGGATAAGGAATTATTTAAAGTGCTGAGATAATAATTTCTATGGCAATGTCAGTCCATAAACTCTAAATTAAAAAAATATATATAAAAAGTAAAACAAAATGTGTTTTATTGCTAATGAATATCAAGTTCAAACATCAAAAGTCACATAGTATTTGAGTGTATATTTTAACAACTCGTATAATAACGCTTATTAGGTTATCCCAGAGAAATTATTTAATGGACCGGTATCACATTTTTGATGCTTCCATGACACAGGCTACGTGCGTATCAAATTATATTAAGGCTGAGGTGTCGAGAGTAATAAATCGATGCTAAGATTATAAAGATATAGAGTTAATTCGTTTTTTTTGTTTGTTTGAATGCTAATCTCTACAATTAACAGCCACATTTAAAAATTATTTTTGAATTTTATAGTTTACTAGTGACTTATCCTTGCTCCGATCGAGTTCGTCCCTACTTACATTTTAACGTTTAGTATATATTTCTCAGAGATGAGATATTTTCCCGCAGTAAAAAGTATCCTTTATGTTGACCCGAATAACCAGCTATGACCATAACAAATTTCATCAAAATCTGTCCAGTGGTTTTCTCGTGATGCGATCCCAGACTGACAGACACAAAAATTCTAAAAACTATAGATTCGGCACCTGTATCTACAATAATAACTATTTCAATAAAATTTTCCAAAAAATATTTAATTTACAGATTCGACTCAGAATTTTGTTATATATAGATTTGTTAAAGGAGGTTATCGGCTATATAACATTGCACTATGTACTACGAGCCTCAGGCAATAGGCATCAATATACTACGCTAGTAAAGAAGACATTTTATTTACGCATTTATTACTATAGTTAATTTCGCGTAACTGTGACAAAAGGTACACTGAATGATATTTTATTCATTTTAGCGGATAATGATGTTCGATGTAGCGCCACACGACCATCTTGAAATAAACGAAGTTAAAAGTTTTCTAAGCAATATGTTTCTCTACTAATACTAATATCTCTATATTTTATGACTCAAGCAAATATACTAAAATCAAATAGCTTATGCCGCAATAGTTTTAATTGCAAAGCTAAAAGTTACTTACGTTTCACATGAAACAGTCGTCAAGTTGAAGGCCCGAGTTCACGGACACTCATTACGCCGCATTAGGAGTGTCGTTAGAACAAGGTCTATGTGACGTAGAGTATTTGTTATTATCATTTGCTATAAATTTGGGAGGAATGTGAGACTTGTTTACTTGTAAGATCATGGGTTTGATTCTCTATTGAAGATGTTTTATATTTTACAAGACATTTCCAATCTCTCTGGATTAACGTTTAAGTAGGTAGATAGACACGAAATTCAAATAAACTAGATTTATATTACATCCCAAAAACGTTTAAGTCAGAATTAAATACTTGAATTCGTTTTAATGTTATGTATCGATGGGTTTTTTTGCAAAATAAATTTCGTGAGCTTCTGTTTAAGATCAAAGTTTAGTTCTTTAAATATATATTTTTTTAAAATAATTTATAAAACTACAATAGAAACTCTAGAAAGCTTTTCTGAAGTGTCCAAATAATTCAGTCAAGCTATTCTACTGCGCACTGAATTTACAACATATTAGGGACCGTAAACTTCGATTGGAACTTGCCAGTGATATTTCACGTTCCTTATAAAAGTCAGCTCTGGAGAAAGTTTTGAGCAAGCCGTTCACTTAATGTCAAACGAAACTTTATAGTTTGCACCAAGAAGTGCTGCTTGCTTTTTGCCCATTTGTAATTTTATTGTTCTGGACTTGACAAATGGAAATAAATTTTAAAGCTTTTTCTATATACATTGACATTCATTACGTTACATTTATATCTTCCAATAAAAAATAGGGATGTTATTTGGCGCTTATATTATCTGTCTGTGGCATTATGCATATACTGATGACGAATGACAATGGTGTCCTTAAACTTTTTAAAGCTAGATTGAAAGAAGAGAAATTACTTACTGGCTATATTTAGTCATTTTTTTTTGGAAATCCTAAAGAATATATAAGATCCCTAAACAGTTTGGATTAGTCAACTTATTGATATTTAAATAGACGTAGGTTTTAAAGTTACAAAAATTACAAACTAAATCTTACTAGGAAGTTTAAATTGAATTAGAACCTATTTGGCGGTGTCGTAATATAAACATGCTACTCAATTGACTCAATGATATCATCGTTAATGTAATCATAGCCATCACACTTTGTAACGCCGCTGAAATGTGTACTTAGTAATCTGAATTCTAAAGTAATACATCATTGATAAGATGTTTGAAAATTTGTTATAAAATAGTATTAGATGTTTTAACCTAGCGGTCTTCTTTTTACCTGCAAAGCCAGTACTACCCACTAAAATCTAACCGAACCTCCCTCTCAGTGGGTTCCTTGGCTTCGCACCCGGTTAGATTCCCGGCCGCTATTAAGCAACAGTAAGTAAGGTGAACGCACATTGTTGAGGCTGGTTTTCTTTTACCGTCTGTTGTGGATTTTTAGGGGAGTCATGGTTAGATGATTTCGGTTGAAATGATGACGATGTTGACAAATGTTAAGTATGTCGTATTGATGTGAAGCTTTGCATGAAAAGTGTGAATGGTAATACAATTAATACCATTGAGCTAATCTGACGATAATTTACTAAGGTAGGTGTTGAAAATTTAGCCCTCCTTAGTAGGTAGGCTAAATTTTCAATGGTTACTTTTAAACAAGATGCTACTTTATTATTATTTTTGTTAGGTGGGAACTATATAACATTTAAGACATAAATATTAATTTATTGGCTATTTAATTTAAATCATGTTTCCATAAAAAATGCAAGATACTAAGCGAAAAATTTGCACGATGGTCGGTGCAAATAATGTGAACTATGTTGTAACAGTTCACTAAACCATATGTAAATCTGTGTCATCTTATAATTTTTATACAATGTAAAAATTAACTCCAAGTTTCAGTTGTTGGCTCCAAGTTCTGAGTGCTTTTTCAAGTTTTATTAAACTTGCGTAAAAGTTATAATTAAACATATTGTTGTGTACATCAAAATGATGTCGTGAAGGATGATTGCTTTCATAAATAACCTATTTGTGCCTGAAGCGAAACATAAAATTCTCCTCTGTATGAAGATTTTTTTTAAAAATAATGATAATATTTTAATATAAAGGTTTGGAATTTATATACCCTTGGCGTATTGATTAAAAAAAAAGGATTATGAAAACAGAAAATTCGTTGACTATTAGCCAAGATAACGTGTTACATCATATCCAAAAAATACAGATGATTCAAAATGTTTTATCCTTCCTTTCTGAACTTGGTTAACCAAAACTCGTCATAAACCTATCAGTTAATGTCTAGCAACCCTGAGTATTTATTAAATTTGTTTATTAATCGTTTGAAACGCAGACTTACCAAGAAACCAATAAGCATATTGTATATCTTAGAACATGTGTGATACTCAAATTCATAATTTCAATACAATTAGCCACACGTTTGGCTTAGTTTGTAGTGACCCTACTTGCTGTGCTAGCGGTCGCGGGTTCGAGTCTCGCTAGGGGCATTTATTTGTGTGATGCACATGAATGTTTGTACTTCAGTCATGGGTGTTTATATTTATAATATGTATGTAATCAAAGTTATACTGATGTCCATAACACGAGGCTCGTAGCTTACCATGGAACTAGTCCCAAGTCCCAACATATTAATTTATTTTAATTAATAACATCTAAAATAGTTGCTTTTCGAAATGACACAATTGTTTTTATATACATTTTAAACCTACTGGCGTTCGCCCAGTAGTCGAAATTACACCATGATTATAATTGACAATTTGAGGAAAACTTACATATATGTATGTTACTTACTGTTTCCAATGTTGTTGTATTTTTTATTAATAGCACTAAAGGTCTCAATAACTAGTAAAAAAAAAAGAAAGTCGGTTGACAAAAAGAAAAACAAAAAGGGTACTGAACAGATTTATCTTTGAAAACAGACTTAATGCAATATTCATAGCAAATAATAGTAAATCTGTCTTCCACTTTATAGATACATTTGCATCATACCGAGTCTTTTTATTAGTAATTTATGTCACCATTTACTTGAGTAATTTCATCATCTTAATCGTGATATCTCAGCTTTGGATATGTAAATACAAGTAGTTTGAATAGCTCTATGTCACGAATAAGCAGGAAATGAGATTTCTAAAAGGATTCTGACAGTAAAGATTTTAGTATTAATGTGGGTTAAACCACAGCAACATCCTAAAATAAATTAAAAGCAAAAATTTGTATATTTCGCAGATGGATTGTCGAATCAGCTGTTTTATAAAACCTCTAGTTGTTTTACATAAAAGCTCCGTCATGTAAAATAACTGAACGATGTTAAGCGTTTTTTTATATTATATATACACAATTATGTGAACGTTTTGTATTTATTAGATGTAATGTAAAACAGCAAAAAATGACCGTCAGATTGTAAATTTTATTAATTTTTGATTTCCGATTAGGTGACATCCCACTTGGATAACGTAGGTTGAGGAGGCTAAGACACCTCGTTAGGTTTTTTCTATTTCAAACCCAAAACCCCTGTATGAAAAACTACTAGCACAATAGCAATCCAGCTAAAAGTCGTTCAGTTGTTTCACATAAAGGAGTTGTTTTACATAAATGTAAAACAGCTAGCGGTTTTGTAAAACAGCTGATTAGGCTATCCGTCTGCGACATACATTTTTAAACGTTGTAGGATATTCTATGGTAGAATGTAGAGACTAAAAGTTTCTTGTTTGTTTGGTCATCGAAATATAAATTGGAATCGACTCTCGTTTTACAATATAAAATATCGAATTCAACAGCTCCATCTCAAATATTTTTGTATTAAACTATGATATTAAAATAGTTATTTGCCTGAAAGTGAAACATAAATATTTAAAACGTTTCGACATATAAAATACTTTTTCGATTGAGATTGAATTTTTAACAACAAAATGTATTGTGTTAATCTGTTATTTGGCTAAGTTTTCTGATTTGTATTCACTAATAGTTTTCTATCTTTTTGCAGGTACTTTCGGAATTAGTCAAATGTCGTTTCCAGGTCGTAAGTAATTAGTCTCAAGCCGCAGTAAAGGGAGTAATATCTCACGCGGTCAGACTCTGCCCGGCTAAGTGCCTCAAATTCATCTCAAATGTGTATGGATTGCGTTTTAGGCTATTAAGTGTATTCGATTAAAAGATTATTTTGAGAATTTTCTTTTACATTTCGTAAGGAGTGATTTCAAAATTGTAAAATGTTATGAATTAAACAACACTTAACAGGATATAATAATTATATCATGAAATGTTATAAATAAATATTTTAAAACCCAATTTACGCTAAACCATTGTCAGATTCAACCATAGCGTAATTTATATTTATCAATTGTATACAATTTATTTTGTTCATAAAATTACTTCAAACAATAACTTATTGGGTACATATTTATTAAATTATTATATTTGCAAGTCCTTTAATATTAACGAGTATAGCATTACGAGTATCTTGCGAGGAAAAGTCGCATTACTAGACACTTATTAATAAAATTCTTTATATTACTATACATGTTATCTTGAATATATGATATTATGAAATTCCTCCAGACTATTCTTGACATTATAAAAGCTAGCAAAATCGTTGTTATTGCACTCTAGATGAAGCTCGTTAATGTCAGCGTTGACTTTTATTCAAAATGAAACTTGTTCGCGTCCGGCTCGAAGGACCAATATAATGCTTTTAAGTTTTGCTATTAGGTAGAGTACATTTAGTAGTTAATAATATATATGAGAGATTTTATGTACGGTTTGGTTATCAATTGGTGAATTATCTCAACGTCGGGAACCAAAAATCAAAATAAATCCGCGAAATAATCCGAAAAGATATATTTAATAATATCTCATATTCTCTAAAATAGCAACATTAATATTTATTTTGTTGTTTATTCAAAATAGTTTTTTAACTTCGGTCTCTTCGGTTTTTTTTCGTGGAATTATTTTAATTTTAAACAAAAATTTACAAATATTGAAAGGTGCTTTGGTGCCATTTTTGTTTTTTTTTTGTTTTTTTTTTGTTTTTTTTTTGTTGTAAGACACTGTCTGACAACTCTAGGTACTATAATGATCTTTGAGACGTCTAAAACCTTAGTCATTCGTTAGGTCTCCCGTGAACATGATTGTTGTAAAGCATTCGAAAAGTCGGGAACCAAAAATGAAAATAAAACGAAGAGAAAATCCTTAAAGGTATAAAATTTACAATATTTGTCAGAACAATCATCAAGATTTTAAAAAAACTATGCATACATTAAAAAAAGATGTACCAGAAATGGTAACGCCTTCATTTTTAAAATCAGTTAAAATGTATAAGATGATAGTTTTATCGTAAAGAATACTCTATACATTCTTTATTATTACTTTATTTTTGAAATAAATAAAATTCTCCCTTACATGCTTAATGTTTTCATTATGCAAATCAAACTAAACTTAATTCAAATAAACTTTTATGAGCACCTTTAAATTTAGAATTTATAAATTTTAGATTTAAATTAAATATCAGTGTAGTAGTATGTCAGCGTGGACTCTACTACCGGCTCGGAAGGCAGAGGAAGGCTTCTGCTGAGAAGAGCCGGCGAGAAAATCAACAGTTTCTCTTTTTAAATATAACTATAATTTACAATGTATCAATACAATATTTATGTTCATATCCTGAGTGAGTATCAACTAATAGTAATCCCACACATTTGTATCAGCAAATAATATATAGGAACAATATGCTTTGCTCAAGAATATCTCGAATTTTTTTTCTTATAGGATTGATATTTGTAGATTATTTTTCTGTATTTTCATATTTTTATTGTTTAAAATAATGTCTTATGTACAGGTTTTAATAAAAGCACCTCCTTTAACTAAACTAAAAAAAAGTAGGTCGATATTGTGTTGTACAAAAGCTATTGAATTTTATAACAGCGATGCGTCATAACGGTTATGAAATTATTATATTAGCTATGAACCGTAAATCTTAGATAAGCTCGTAAACTTCTTTATAGCCACGAGTACCTTCACCTATTTTGTGGAAATGGGGCTAGTGATTAATGACAAGGTGGTTTTGTTTAGGTAAAACAATATGTGATTTTTGTTTGTTTTTCTCTTATTATAAATTAACTAGCAGAGCCCTCGGCTTCGCTCGCGCTAAAACTACACAAAAAAACTCTTTGGTTGTATGCAAAAGGCATTTATGAAATGGGCTCAGTAGTTTTTGAGCTTGAAGCACTTAAACATATTATAAACATCAGTTTTACATTAATGTAATGAAGTCTGTCCGATTTGTTAACATTTATGATTACTGCCCCGCTCCCTTGCGTAGTAGCATGATGATAAGTAAAAAGATTTTTTATAATATTAGTATAGATTAAGGGACATTTACCGTATTGAAGAAGTGACTGGAAATGATAAAACTTTTGAAATTGGTAATTGTTTGTTTGAGGATGTTAATGTTTAGTAAGGTTTTCGTTTGCTAATTATTTGGGATTCCAAAAGTTTTAATAAAAGTGTATTTTCCGATTTTTTGATTTACGAGTATTTTGATTTTTAGGTCCGACATTTCAAACTATACAGCAAACATAGTCACGGGAAAGACTGTATATATTTTGAATAATTAATAATATTTGTGCTTCTGAAAATAGAAAATGTAATTTTGTAAAAAAACTTTTCATACAGACAAAGCCGCGGGCAACATCTAATAATTAATACGCTAAAATTTTTAAGATTTACATATTTAATTATGTACTAGTTTTCGAGCAGCTGAGATAAGACATGGTTTTGGCACATTAGAAAATATATACACTGGCGTGCAAAAAAATCGGGCCACCTAGAGAAAATGGACAAACTTAAGATATGATATTTTTTATTAATTTTGTTATTATATATGGGTAGCTGTATACCCTAGGTACCTAAATCAATAATCGTTGAATAATTTGAATAAAAATTATTGCTCGAAAATAGAGGAAAATCAAATTTAATGATTTTTCGCGAGTTTGGTATAAAAATGTAAGCCGCAAATTAATGGGAAAATTAAAAGATTTCGATTGGTTTTATGATTTTTAATAATGCGTATTACCGCCTCTATTTTTAATTACAGCTTTTATTCGGTTTTTCAGACATTTGACACACTTTTTTAGATAATCTTGTGTAATAGACTCCCATTCTTCCAATAAGGCGCTTTTTAATTCTAGAATGTTGCTCGGGACTGCTACGCGACTTCTAACTTTTCTTTTGAGATGGTCCCATACATGCTCTATCGGATTGAGGTCAGGGCTTCGCGCTGGCCAGGTAATAGTAGACACTCCGACCTCTTGAAGTTACTGCCTTACTGATGTAGTAGTGTGTGGGCGACCATTATCTTGTAGAAGCAGAAAATCTTCTCCAACGAACCCAGTAAAAGGCATCACATGATCTTCTAAAACCTCCGTTATATACCTAGCGGCTGTAAGGGATCCATTTTCTATGAATATAAGCTCGGTTTTCGCTTCGTAACAGAATCCTGCCCAAAACATAACTGAGCCCCCTCCATATGACACTGTTTCCCGCATAGTGCATGGTGCATATCTTTTACCTATATAAAATAAAATATAAGGTAAACAAAATTACGGCCGTCGGCACCATGCAAACACATTCTGCTTTCGTCAGTAATAAGAACCTTCTTCCACTGCTCCAAATTCCAATTCTGTGCTCGTGTGAGTGATCTCGGGCAAAAAGTAATCTTGCAATTCGATGTGCAGGGGTGAGTTTGGGGCCAGTTGCGGACTTGCGTGGCGTCAGGGAAGCGGCTCTAAGTCGGCGCCTTACTGTCCACTCGCTAACATTAACACCTCTCACTTCTCTCAGGAGATTTCGAACGTCAACCCCTGTGCGATGACGATTTCTTAGAGCTGATGACACAATAAATCGATCATCACGCTCTGATGTGGCTCTTCGTCGGCCGGAACCATGTCGTCGTACAAAGCCACCAGTCTCTATGTAACGTTTGTACACTCTCGGGACCGTAGGACGGCTCACAGAAAAAGCTTGAGCCACTTGACGTTGATTTTGTCCAGTTTCAAGCAAAGCCACAATTCGAGATGATTCAGCCTCGGTCAGATCCATCTTGCAGTATGTCTAATAATCGCAGATCAAAGTAGAAGTGTCTTGTTCAATAATTGGAACTCAACTAAGCTTCTACAATAACAAAAAACAGTATTTGTTGCTTCAATCCATATTATGCAAATATTCACTAATTACTGCTAATTGAGTATGATTAAGCGCACACGTGCATTTCCAGGAATTTTATGACTTTTCGACCGACTTCAAAAAGGAGGAGGTTCTCAATTCGACTGTGTTTTTTTTTCTTTTTTTTTTATGTTTGTTACCTCAGAACTCCGTCATTTATTAACCGATTTGAACAATTTTTGTTTTGTTTGAAAGGGTATACTTCCAGATTGGTCCCATTTAAATTTCAAAAAAAATACCACCCCTAAGGGTGGAAAAACAACTAATGATGAATTTAACCTACTTCTAATTGTCATATTGACTTGAAACTTTGCAAGTATTTCTATTTCCGTTGATAGTACAGTGGTTCCGTGTTTTTGACCTGATCTGATGGCAAGGCCAGAAGGTGGATAGGTGGAATTCTTCAACGGCTAATAGTAGATACTTTGAGTTTGGGCTTATTTTGTTTGATTTGACAAGCCTAACACGTTAGAATCCTTACTATGCTACTACTGTCTACACTAAAAAGGGAAAAATAAAAACTTTTTAACAAAAAAATAAAAACCGACTTCAAACAAAAGCACTAAAAAGTAAAAAATAACTGATTGGTAGTTTTCATTTACTATACATACCTAATCAAATATTTTCGAAGTCGGTGTGCTTTGGCTAAGTAATTAAAGCCTATCTATTAAATACATACCTAATCAAATATTTTCGAAATCGGTGCCAGCCCATACAAAGCAAAGCACACCGACTTCGAAAATATTTGATTAGGTATGTATAGTAAATGAAAACTACCAATCAGTTATTTTTTACTTTTTAGTGCTTTTTTTGAAGTCGGTTTTTATTTTTTTGTTAAAAAGTTTTTTGAAGGAAACAAAGGCGTCTAATCTCCTTAATTACCTTTGCGGTATTTTTTTTCACCAAACAATTGTCAACAAAAAATTATGCTTAAAATTAAGGGTGGCCCGATTTTTTTGCACGCCAGTGTATATGAAAAGAAACTTTCACAGGAATATCGATTAAAGGATACGGTGTACGATTCCCGCTTTAAGCGATATTTATGTAAACCTGACCTAAACAATAGTAACTAGTTGCTTTGTAGCTTTACATTGGCATGTGTCTAAACTGTAAAAAAAGACGAAATTAGACTTTTAAAAGCACGTTTGAATCGTCAATTTTAACTTTTTTTATGAAATGTCAAAAAATTCCACATATTTGACAATTGGTACCAAATATATGAGTTCTAATAATAAATAATAATACAAATTAATACTATAAGATTTATTTTGTTTGTACTATATAAAAACTTATAGTTACGTCTTATACGTGTATGTAACATCGAACTGATTTTAAAAAAAATATGTTCTTTTAAATGGAACTAAAGCGAACAGAAGGTCAAAGTGGAAAAAATGTATAAGTTTATGAACTATAATAAAGTACTAAATTATAAGCTTCGCAGTAAACATTCGTTCCAACTTTGCTGTTTTGTTTACTATTCAAAATTATCTTAAAAATATACAATTACCTTTTTTTGGTTTTGGTTGTGAAAATGTTGGTTTTCTTATCAACCTTGTCTTCAATATCAACAAATAATCCTGCATCGCAAATTGTTTCTTTGTGTTTACAGAAAGCCGCATTTAGGCTTAGCTTACGTCAGTCTAGGCTCTAGACCCACCCATTGCGACACTTCGACAGAATGCGGCATTCGTCGTGGATTTTATTTATATTTAGGAAATACTTCATTTATCAAGTAAAACTTGTCGTAGAAAATAAGAATTCCGCTCATAAACTATTCGATCAATAAGTAATTACTTATATCGTTAAAAAACTTCCAAGGAATTTTGTTTTATAATTACATATTTCAAAATTTTTGTTTTTAGTTAAAAAATAATAATAAAAGATATGAAAATTATAGGCTGTCGACAAGCTGTAGACAATAAGTGTATTGTATGTTTTGATAAATGCGCGTAGTTTAATGTATATTTAGTTCTGAATTAGCGGCTCACCCTAGCTCCTCCGCTCGGATTCCTCCCTACATACGTTTTAACGGTCCGTATAGATTTCTTACAGATGACATATTTTCCCGCAGTAAAAAGTATCCTATATGTTGACCCGGACAACCAGCTGTTTTTCTCGTGATGCGTTCTCAGATAGACAGACAGAAAAAAATTCTGAAAACTGTATATTCGTACTCAGTATCGATAATAATGACTTTCAAAAAAATATTTAGTGTACAGATTCGACTCAGAATTTTTGAAGTTATACTTCTTTTGGCACGTTTGGAAAAAAATATAAGTTAAAAAAGTATGAAGTTAGCTGCATTCCTTTTACAAACAGAGATACGGTATAAAATCTTTAACTATTTTTGCTCTGTTAGGCCAAAGAAGTATAACTGCTTACGTGTGTACATAAGTACACACACGTTTTTTTATATGTATAGATTATTAGCACTCCAAATTTTTTATTCTGAAAATTATTTTAGTACAAAACAGTTCAGTGCCTTTTTCTTCTCTGTTTGTTAATTGATATTAATTTTTTTCTGTTCAATCAATTATTATGATTATAATCGAATTTCAGCCGCTGGGGCGACCATTAGTATGTATGATAATATATATTAAAATTATATCGACTGTTTTTATAATTTTATTGGCTAAATATCACCGTGTTATGGAGGCGATGACATATGAACAGAAAAACGATCTGGCTGGATATGACAATACGTTAATTTGAGCGAGGTTTGTGCCAAGTTCCACATGTTCAGTATTATGTTAATGAGGAAATATGAGTATGTAGAGGAATATAAAATAGAAACATTGTATGATACTTGTTGCTGCACAGTTGTTGTTATCATTCATTTATTTTTGGGCCAACTGTTGCCATTTGTTTGAAATGGTGAATATGAGATACTTTTATTCTATTATGACGGCACGCCTTGGGAATGAAGTAATTGCCTCTAGTTTACTTCAACTTTATAGAATTACTAGCATTACCCGCGGCTCCGCCCGCGTTTTGACGACCAAAAACCAAATTCTTAGGTTTTACATATTAACGTACTCTTACATTGCATTTTTTGTATTTTTTCTCAGAAATGAGCGTATAACCAGCTATCATCATACCAAACATCAAAAACCCTCCAGTGGTTTTTGTGTGATGCGAAAACAGACAGACAAAAATTCTAAAAACCATAGATTTGGCCTCTGTATCGATAATACTGTTTATTTAATAAGATTTTCCAAAAATATCTAATGTACAGATTCGGCTTCATTACAATCTTATTATATGTACTAGCGACTCACTCTCGCTTCGCTCGGGTTCGTCCCTAGCTTGCTTTCCAATACAAACTTTCATCCCCATTTCCATCCCCTTAAGGGATGATTCCGGGATAAATATATCCTATGTCCTTCCCAGGGTCTCAAACTATCTTCTTACCAAATTTCATCTAAATCAGTTTAGTAGATCCAGAGATTACCCCTTACAACGTCACAAACTCATAAACTTTACCTCTTTATAATATTAGTAAAGATTGTAAATTATCATTTGGTTTATTAAAATTCCCTCTAAATTAAAATTACTGGCGAGTATCTAATATTTAAAGGTAGAGTTTTTGCTGGCTTCAAGTACATTTAAATGTAAAGTGCAGTAATATTGTCTGCAGTTTCATTTGGAATTCAGAAAACGTGGTTATCCTTGGGTGACCGTTACTTAGTCGCATTACGCAATCTGACTCGACTAACTTTATATACTAAATACTAACATTTTACATGGTAACATAAACATGCAATTTTTTAACATAAGTCTTTTAATATATAGATATCAAATATTTTGAGACTATTACCATAATACGGTTTGTATGTGCATAAAAGTCATCGATCAAAAAAGTACTAGATACACAAACCCATGCTAAAGTTCCCTTGAAACTGTCACCAATTGTGTTTAGGTAATTACTCTAGTTGAAATATACAATAATGTAAATTGAACCTTAAATGAAATTCTTAAAGTTGTTTTCACAAAGTTTTTTTTAAATTAATAGCACTGTCAAATGTTCAAATAAGCGCTCTTTTGGTAAGGACATTTTTTGTCGCTCATTGTGTATCTAATACTTTTTTGATCGACGAGAACAGCATAGTATTAGAGATGTGAATATTGCTGCACATCATAAGACTCGTCCATATAGCATCAATTCGATATCAGTTATCCTAGAAATTCGCTATTCCGTATATTTTTCGAAACTTTAGACGCAGTACTGAAATCTTTCCAACATTTCATCATTATTAGATCTATCTTAAAATATGATTCTTTTAATAAATAAGTGTATATGTGTCAGGAGTAAAAAAACCGCTTACAACAAGTAAATCTATACGTATAATAAAACTGTAGAGGTCGAATATCTGTAGTCTCTGTACATAGAAAATAAATGCAAATAACCGAGTCAGGGGGATGTAAGAAGAGAAATAGAACAAATCCAGTTTTCTTCAAAGTTTTTGTTCCTCTGTTTGTCTGTTTGTACGGGCTAATGTTCGAAACTGTTAGACCGATTTAAATGAAATTTTGCATGGTGGTACCTTATATCGATCGACGGTCAACATTTTAGATACTTTTCATCCCGGAAAATTAAAGTGTTCCCGTGGGATAGTTAAAATCTATAGTAACTTATACAGCTTAGTACACAACTACTTATGCACCTAATTTTGTAAAATTTGCCATGCTGATACCTCATATTGCCGGTCAAACAACAGGTTACTTTTTATGCCGCAAAAATGAACGGTTCCCGTGAAATAGATCTGTTTGTGCTTTTCTAGAGACGAACCAGAGCGAAGGAAGAGTGAGCCGCTAGTAATATAATAAAACTAGCAACTCATCCTCGCTTCGCTCAGGATCGTCTCTAGGTATATTTCGACGCTTCGAAAATAAAAACTATTCCATACTAATATGGAATAGTTTTTATTTATTTTTTTTGTGATTATTTCCGATTTTTTTAACCCATTTGGACCCAAATACAAACTAGCACAAAAATTTTGAAAACACTTTTATTTATTTATCAATTGGATGCTAAAGATAAATTTTACGAAAAAAAACTGAAAAAAATAATCTTCCTTCTATGAAAAAAACACCGTCCTTAACTGGGGCCAATGGGCTCATGTGTGATAATTTTCAAAACATACCGTTTCGATGCACAATGTTCTATTACATTTTTTACCTTGCCAACGTGCTTTCTTACAGCATATAACGCATCGTAGCTTTCTTGGTAAATTTCCATGAAAGTGTCCAACACCATTTTGACTCATATTTGGTACTGATGAAGGAAGTGTACGACGTCGTCCATTCTTCATTTGTTCATTCGTTGGTCTTTCAGTGCCTTCAGTCCTCAAATAATATCGGTCTATGGATCGAAGAAACTGGAGCTGGTCCATTTATCTTCCACGGCCAGAACGTGAAGACGCCAGGCATTCGCTACAGCCACATACAATATATACGTAAACAAAACCCACCAGCATTTTTCGCCTCATATGGCAGTTCTATGCACAGCAACCAACTGATCTGCCTTATGAACTCCTAATATGCCTTTCTTATAATTTTGAAATACAAAGGGAATGCTTACATCTATCTTTCTCCTGTCGGTCAATATTTTGAGATCACTAACATTTATTGGAAGTCGTGTTTGTTATTTTGTACGGCAAACAACTGTGTATTCAGAAGATTCATGTCCATGATCTCGACACCATTTTTTTTTCAGAAATGATGCTAGGACTTTGGTCTTTTAGTTCGTTTTTAAGGGCTTCCTTTAGGTTTCGCACACTACTCACTGCTTAGGGTTTGTCAATGTACGAATCGTCACATTTACGCCAAGTTGGATTCTGCTCTACTATTCTACGTACTTCTAAGGTTCGTCTTCGTGCTGTCCCATTCAAGGACATTTCTATTTCCAAATATCTCACTTCACACATCTAACTCTTTCTGGTCTCTCTATCTCGCGGAATTGCATTTTGTAAGACATCATCTTCAGCCCCTTCTTCTTTATCTGTGATAATACTGGGGTCTAGGGGAATAGCCACTAGGTCATAGCTGACGTCGGGATCCCCTTCCTCATTCAATATATACTCAATGGCTTCTTCGAGCCCTCGAAAGTCAATTGAGCCGTCAAAACGATCGTTTCGTCATTATTTACGCCGAAACTGAACCTGTCACAAATAAACGATAAATTACATCATATCAGCCCATTGGCCCTGTTTGGGAACACTACGCTAAAATAAAGCTATTATAGTCAATTTTCGATAAATACCTAATAAAATCTTAATAATTAATAGGAAAAACTATAGCCGAGTGAACAATATCAAAATATGCGAGATTTTTTATTGTAAACACAATTATTTATGACTTACCCTTAATCAATTATCTTATTACACAATGTAGTACATAAAACCATCAATTACAGCCACTTTAAGAAATATTTTCGAATATAATGTTTTTTATCATGAGGATACACTCAATGACACAACACATTTACATCAAAACCAACAGTTAATAAAAAAAGTGAAAAGTTGAGGGTATCTAAAGAAATGGCCCCAATCAGGGCCAGCGGGCTTAAATGGGTTAATAGTTATTCTGCTATTCGGGGTGATGACAAATCCATAAAGACCATAAAAATAAAGGTCCTAAAAATCAGTCCAGCAGTTCTCGAGTTGTAAGTGTTGTAACTCACCCGACTTTGCTTTATAGATATATATAATAGATGTACGGCTTGAGTCAATTTACGTACCTATTTTTCTTATTAGGCAAGGTTTATATCAATGTTTGTGTGGCCAAGTAATAGTGTAGCTTGCTTGAATACTTTCGACATGGTGATGTCACTTCCCATATAGAGAAATGGTGTGTAATGCACATAGCGTGTCAAGTACTGACTTAGTTTTGCCGACACGTTTGGCCCAGTTCGTAGTTATCCTACTTGCTTTGCCAGCGGTCGCGAGTTTGAATGCCGTTGGGTGCATTTATTTGTGTGATGAGCACGTGACACACATTTTCGAAAGTCCAGAAAACTTCCTCTGAATATCTATACAGATAAATAAAATTGAAGTGTCTGTTTGTAATGTCAAAATAACAGCTTTTACTAAGGCTTATGAAATTATGTAAGGTATTTATGAGAAAAACACATTTTTTTATTTTTGTCTCTTTGTTTGTTTCGGTTAATCTTCGAAATGGCTGGACTGTTTTTTACAGGACTTTCACTAGTGGATAGCTGATGTTGTAAGGAGTAACTTAGGTTACTTTTGTTTTAGAAAAAGAATTAGAGTTCAGCTCAAAAAAATATATCAAGCAAAGCGAGTGTCACTAATTCCAAATATAAACACAAATGTTATAATATATATTTTTAATTGATCATTGCAAATATTTTTTATGTAAGCTTCGCAATTCAAGATTAATCTATAATACTCTCGTGTCCTTCATTGCCCTGGCCGAAGTTACTGCCGAAATTACTGTTACCATTATGGTGTTTGTCGAAGGCATTGCTATCGTGGGCGCCGGTGTTGTACGCTTGACCACCGCCAATGTCATGTGCGTCGGACTGCTCAGATTGAGTGATCTGGTGAAATAAAATACTCTTCAATTATCTCAGTAGATTTTAAGTAACCATAAAACGAACATGATAACTTGTAATGGAATGGATTAAAAGTTCTCATTAAGCTGTTTCTTTAAAGTGTATTCAAGTTAAATGTATTAAATATTTGTTATTATTATTTTTGGAAGCTTCTCTAGCTGCCTCCTTTTACACTACACATTATTAGTTAAGGTTTATATTTTTAACATATTTGTGATAAATTATGTATTTGTATATTTGAATTATGTACATGTATTGTATTCAGCCCTTTTTTAACGTCCCACTGCTTGGCACGGGCCTCCCTTCAATATGAGGGGAATCAAGCCATAGTCCACCACGCTGGCCAAGTGCGGGTTGGCGGACTTCACATGTCTTTCGAAAACTTGTTAGGTTACCTCAGACATGCAGGTTTCCTCACGATGTTTTCCTTCACCGTAAAACAAGTGCTAATCAAGTTGGAAATTATCCGTACATGAAAATATCAGAGGTGCGAGACCCGCGATTTGAACCCACTTCACTCGGTTACCCAAGCGAGCACGTTACTACTGGGTTACTACTGCCTGAAATTATACACTTACGGAAGTGACTTTGTTCTTGTGTTGCCCCCGGTCGTGGAAATTACTAGCTCCATTGTTGTGGTACCCTTGATCACTAACACCGCTCGCACCGGAGTTGATATGGTTGTTACCGTACTGTCCTCCATTAGCGTATCCAGTATGACCGCGTGAAACTTGACCACCCAAGCCTAATCCTACTCCCAAACCATTAGCCAAGCCTGTTCCCAATCCTCTTGCAACACCTGTACCCAGTCCAACTGCACCTAAACCAGCTCCTATTGCAGCGTTTCCTAAAGCACTAGCCCCATCAATACCAAGGCCAACACCCGTTCCAATTGTGTCACCAATACCGGCTCCGATTTCGCTACCAATTTCGGCCCCAACTAAACCAAGTCTATGGGGCGTGGCTTCAAGCGCTACAGCGCATAGCAGTACGGTAAGGACCTGTGGAATAAACAATGTAGATACTAAATAGAATTATATGTTTTGTCCACGGAGTAATTTACATTCAGAATTCATAAAAAAGAATTGTTACAAGGTAATTTGTATAGTTTGAAAATAGTAGAAAAGGTAGTATTATATTTTTTGATATTCTACTTACGATGCACTTCATGTTGCTGGTTGTGGGACTTGATATAGAATGATGTTCCGAACCGAAAAAACAAATCTTTTATACTCACCTGTCACTAAAAAGTAATTAAATGTTAATTAATTATTATCTAATGGTCTATGAGAAAATGTGATTAGTAAATAATTTTGTGGGAACGATAGTACAAATGACACTATTATAGGTCATTAAAAGGCCTAACTGACTGGGATATCGGTTAGTTGAATAATGAAGAGTTATAATTACAAAAATGTTTAGAATTCGTTTTTGGTCACATGGCAATATTGTGAATAGTAAAAGAAAACAACAATCTTTATGATATTTTATAAAAACTTTTTAACAAAAAAATAAAAACCGACTTCAAACAAAAGCACTAAAAAGTAAAAAATAACTGATTGGTAGTTTTCATTTACTATACATACCTAATCAAATATTTTCGAAGTCGGTGTGCTTTGCTTTGTATGGGCTGGCACCGATTTCGAAAATATTTGATTAGGTATGTATTTAATAGGTAGGCTTTAATTACTTAGCCAAAGCACACCGACTTCGAAAATATTTGATTAGGTATGTATAGTAAATGAAAACTACCAATCAGTTATTTTTTACTTTTTAGTGCTTTTGTTTGAAGTCGGTTTTTATTTTTTTGTTAAAAAGTTTTTATTTTTCCCTTTTTAGTGTAGACAGTAGTAGCATAGTAAGGATTCTAACGTGTTAGGCTTGTCAAATCAAACAAAATAAGCCCAAACTCAAAGTATCTACTATTAGCCGTTGAAGAGTTCCACCTATCCACCTTCTGGCCTTGCCATCAGATCAGGTCAAAAACACGGAACCACTGTACTATCAACGGAAATAGAAATACTTGCAAAGTTTCAAGTCAATATGACAATTAGAAGTAGGTTAAATTCATCATTAGTTGTTTTTCCACCCTTAGGGGTGGTATTTTTTTTTGAAATTTAAATAGGACCAATCTGGAAGTATACCCTTTCAAACAAAACAAAAATAGTCCAAATCGGTTAATAAATGACGGAGTTCTGAGGTAACAAACATAAAAAAAAAATTAATAAATAAATAAAAAAAAACATACAGTCGAATTGAGAACCTCCTCCTTTTTGAAGTCGGTTGAAAAGGTATACGTAAAACCACCTATGAATAAACAACTTTAAAAGTCACTATATTTTCTGTAGCCTATGTAAATACTAACTTTTCAACAATTCCAGAACTTGTGGGCTTATTATATTTTCGCTGCGAAATTTAAACATATCTCGATAAAATTTGGCACTTAAATAACTTGTGATACTACTACTATTCGAAAAAAAGGCCTTATTGAGACTTATCCATAGGTAAACAGATTATCCTACATTGTATATGTATATCTACTATATATAAAATTGAATAAAACAGTTACATTCATTGTATATACAATATACACTTTTCATTTTTACAATATAAATTCACGTCAATATTGTCTAATACTCAAATCAACTTGTGCTTCATCTTCCATATCCACTAAACAAATGTTTCCCACGGGATCGTGATGAATGTAGGGTTGAAAAATATTATACATGAAAACTGAGAAAGAATGTACATTCGTTTTTATGTAAATTAAGTTTAATATTAATATCTTTGAAATTACTGGATATCTCATATCAGTAGAAAGTAAAAGATTTCAGGAGTTTCTTAGAAAATCATTTTAATTTACGTCAATTATCCATAGATTTTAAGGTGTACATAATTCACATGATATTATATTATGATTAAATAAAAAAAAATTATGACGCACTTTTGTTTGCCTGTTTCTGCTAAAAGGTAATGTTTTTCGAATATAATTATGCTTAATTCTTTGGTACGGTCTCAAACTTAATGGGCATATGAGGATTGTTTTTTATTGCTAATGAGTTTCCATAAGTTAGTTCTTAGTAAGTTTTTGAACAACCCGTGAAGTTTGCAAAACTCTGGACAAGTGGACTATGGCATGATCTTGTTCTCATTAGGCCCAGCAGTGGGACGTTAAAAAAGAGTTGAATGAATGGATGAATGAAAAAAAACTATTAAATATTTGATAAACAGCTTATGGGCGATGTTCAGCACAAGAAAATTGGCTCTGTATTTCGAAAATTACAATTATTACTCTAAATAACAGTTAATTGAGTGGGGAATACATTTGGTATGAATATCGATGGTATCGATAATTGAGTTTCTCAAGCCAAGACAGAACTGTGTTTGTAATTGATTCTTGCAGACAAATGGTCCCATTAGCGGAAACAAATTGACATCTCTGTGGGGGATGGATCTACTTCCTTACGATGAAAGAAAGTATCTCAGATTGTCTCAAAACTTAAAAGATGATTTTGAATTAAAGTCTTAGAATTTTGATAATAAACTTTTTAAAAGCAATATGTTAGGAACAGAATTTATTCTTGGTACAAGATCAACCTAAATGAAGATGAATAATTATTGTTACATTGTAAGTGCTCGTGACTGTTTTATTGAAAAATGACTACTTAACAAATACCCGAAAAATATTATCCTCTTTCTGACACATATTTAGGTATTGGACTTTAAAAATCCTTCATTATATTACTACCTACATATATCATAAGTAACTTAAAGGAATACGCTGTCAAAAGTTCATCTTGTTAGATACATTTGGTCCGTATTTGTAGATAAACTAGCATTGCCCGCGGCTTCGCTCGCATTCAGATGACCAGAAACCAAATTCTTAGGTTTTACATATTACTATACTCTTACATTACAGTTTTTGTATTTTTTCTCAAAAACGAGATATTTTTCCGCGGCAAAAAGCATCCTATATGTTGACCCGGATAACCAGCTATCACCATACCAAATTTAATCAAAATCCCACCAGTGGTTGTTGATGCGGTAACAGACAGACAGATAGACAGACAGACAGACAAATCGATAATAATGTTTATTTCAGTAAGATTTTCCAAAAAAATATCTGATGTACAGATTCGGCTTAGTTGAAATTTTATTATATGTATAGATTATTGATATTATCATTCAACGACATTATCATTCCCAAAATTCATCCTCACGCTTCAAAAACGCTTTTCATGTACACCATAAACAAAAATAATGTGCAATAATAATGAATGAAAACAATTTAACCTCAAATGCAATATAATTAACTTAACTATAACAAGCAAGTTGTACATTTTGATCAATATAATGTATTATTGCAATGCAAATTTAATCGTTGGAAATAATAAATTGACGATGTATTTCGAGAGTATTGTACGTCGATTGATTCGCGAAGCGTTGACTGGAAGCCCTCGAATACTTATTCTGCTGCGTCTTTTATTTACTAAGTAGCTATTGTCAATGGTGTTGCCTGCTCATTTATTTTTCTTACCCCTTTAGTTATGAACACCCCTTAATATAGAAGGGTTTGAAGAGATGGATCTAGGTTATAAAATGAACTACAACATCTATACAATAGTAAATGTCTGGTGTAATATTTTACATTCAGCTGCTCTTGACTGATGTGCTATGAAAGAGACAAACTAACCAAAAAGTTATAATTTCATCATCATCATCTCAAATTATTTAGTTTTGTTTATTTAATACTTAATTCTAATAAGTAGTTTATTTTTAATAAATATATCTTCAAAAAAATAGGAATTAAAAAACTACAATTCAAATAGTTCGCCGAAACAACAAAAAATAAGATTTGCACAACATGGCGTCAATGCAAAATTTGAGATAGCGTTTATTTTTATTATTATTTACGACTATCATTGCCCACGGCTCCGCCCGCGTTCAGATGACCAAAATCCAAATTCTTAGGTTTTACATATTAGTATACTCTGACATTGCAGTTTTTGTATTTTTTCTCAGAAATAAGACATTTTCTTCAGATAACCAGAAATCACCATATCAAATTTCATCAAAATCCCTCCAGTGGTTTTTCTGTGATGCGGTAACAGACAGACAGATAGACAGTCAGACAAAAATTCTAAAAACTATAGATTCGTCCTCTGTATCGATAATAATGTCTATTTCAATAAGATTTTCCAAAAAATATTTAATGTACAGATTCGGCTTAGTTATAATTTTATTATATGTAGTATATTTATTAAAAATACATTTGAATAATAATATGTATTGCGAAGACAACGTTTGCTTTTTGATGGAAGCGATGATCAGAAGAACTTCACAATAGGTAGTGTGTGTAATGTTTTTTTTATTGATTTAATGTATTATTATACATAATTTTAAAAAAATATTAGCCTTCTGCACTCCTTTTCTGTATAAACTATAAGTATGGGAAATTTCATATTCCTCCGTCCGCGCAATTTTCGAAAATGGGGTACAAAATTTTTGCTTCACGTATTAATATATAGATGTAGATACGTACTCGTCCTATATGTGATCTTAACCGATTTAGGCCACGGTGGCCAATCGCACTGATAGCCACTGCACAAGTGTGCTCATTAAGTGCACACTCAATACCTCTAAACCGTTCAATGGGACGACAAAGATACGAACGGTAAGAGATCAGGCGTAGGACCGACGGCTTCACGTTCCCGGATGCTACTCAGATACTCTTTACAGAAAGAACCAATAAGCATGAGTCAATAGGTGGCGGCAGAATTGTTTTCAAGAAGCTACATTTCTACAGATTATTCTTTAATTGATTAACTTTATAATTTTCATGTAATATTTTTTTTAAGTGCGGTTCATTTCTTTATCTTTTTTCTCATATAAGATACAATTGATATCTAAAAAATATAAAATAATTAATAATACAATTTTATTTCTTTAACTTTTCTTTCTTATGAGCATGCCCCATTTCGGTCTCATCTCCAATCCAGGACCGCACGGCAACCAATACGGTAATTACTAGATCAACAAATGCATATATGCAGACCAACTCTTAACTATCACATATGTATAGATAGTTTTTCAAAACCAATCAATATAACGTATTGAATGAGGGCCATCGTTAGAACAGACGATATTTTAAAACATAAATATTTATTTGTTTTTGAATAAAAATATTTATTTTAAAACATAAATATTTATTTGTGCAAATAGCTCTGGCGAACTGATGCTCGCGGACGCATGAGCAGATTGTTTAAACAAATGAACGTTTCGCCAAAATTACTCTGGTGAACAATAACTAGAAATACTCTCATTATATATATATATATATATATATATATATATATATATATATATATATATATATATATATATATATATATAAATCAATTACTGTTTGTTAGTCTCGCTAAAACTCAGAAACGGCTGAACTGATTGGAATAATTCTTTTTTTGTTTTGTTGGAGGTATATCAGGGATAGTTTACATATAATAAAAATAGTAAAAACCCATAAGAACAACTGGAAAATCGAAAAGTTCAGAACTGGTTATTTTGTATGGTAATCACTACTTCGGATTACTTTTAATAGTGGTGGACCTACCATCTACAACAATACGTCAAGTTTAAGTTAGAAAATAATAATATATGTATATAACAGTATATAGTCTATGTATTCTATACTAATCTTTAAAACGTAGGTACGTGAGTCGCTATATTTAAATAACTTTCATAATTTTGTAATATTCAAAGTTAATTAATTTCGACGTAAACGTTCCTTTTCTTCATGTTTCAGTTAATTCCATCTTATTAATTTTGCATGCTATTAATATCGTCCGGTCCTCGGCCAGAGGCCAGAGGTTGAAATCCTTTAATTACAGTCTACTTTAACCTTCTTAAAGGAATCTATCTTTCAGGAATTTTCATATAATTTCATAAAAGTATAAAATTCAATATTCTTTGAAAACATTAATAAATATTTTTTTGAAAATCTTATTGAAATAGTCATTATTATCAACTAAATCCGCCGATTCTAAAAGAATTTTTGTCTGTCTGTCTGGGAACGCAGACTGTTTCCTCACGATGTTTGCCTTTAATGAAAAGAATGAAAATTTTAGAGGTGCGAGACCCGGGATTTGTACCAGCTTCACTCGATGTCCTAAGCGAGCCCGTTACCACGGGGTTACCACTGCCTAGTTTACTTTTTATCCTGGAAAATGTACGGTTCCCGTGGGATAGATATATTTTTGTGTAAAATATTAAAGATACTTTTAAATCGTCCAGACAGATTGTGACAATACTCTTAATAATTATTATCGAAACTATCCTACCAATATTATAAACTTTTAAAAGGGTATATAAACTTTTAAAAGGATATATGTTTATGGTTGTATAGGATATATGTTTGTTACGCTTTCACGCAAAAACTACTGAACAGGTTTTAATGAAATTTTACAGTTATATAGCCATTATACATTAGAGTAACATTGTTTTTATTTTGTACTAATTTCTTTTTATAGATTTTGTTTCATCATTTTTGTAATATTATTAATTTATATTTAAATAGTTTGAAAACCCATTCTTTATTTTATTTATTAAAAGTTTATCTACAAAATAGTTAAAATATACTAATATGTAGTGATCCCTCTGGTGACATTTTCTCATTTATTTGTATACACTTTATTGTACGCCACAAAAAAATCATAAATAATAGTAAAATTATAATAAATAAGACAATGTACAAAAAAACCAAAAGTTATCTTTTTGAGTTTATATTTTTATTTCATATTAAACTTTGGACAAATATTCATTTATGAGCCTTTCGTAATTTACCAGTTCTTGGATCTATAACATCTAGGGCCTACTTGTGCCAAACTAAGTCTCTATAGGTACTATGTACTAGAATTAGACATTTGTCATGCTACAATTTCGGCAGAAATAGTAAGAATACTATTATCAGTTATTTATTTAATGACAAAATAATGAGGTAAGCGTTATATCCTTACTCATTTCTCGTTACCTAAAACTAAATTTGCTAGGTTTCTATCTACTTTTAGAGGTTCATCAACCCAAAGATTGTTCAACTTCCTATCTAAAATTGCATTTAAATCATGCGGTATTCCACTATTTTTAGGTACACCAACACCAATTTCTTCCCCAATTTCATCAACTTCTCCTTTTCTTCTTGACCCATCTATAATTTGTAATCCAGAAGGTACACCAGACTGAATTATCTGAATCACTCCTTCATGTCCTTGAACTACTGATTGATCAGGTTTAGGGTCTAATCGGGATACATCCCCATCCATTTGCGGACTAAGCGAATCACTTATTTCTCCTCTTTTTGAATCGTTTGACTTCTGGAGTGAATTATGTACATTTTCTTTTATTAGAAGAGGTGGTTGTTTTCTTTTTAAATCACCCACAGCAGTTAACCCAGACATTTTATCTCCAACACCGATTATCCCTCCCCCAATTTTTTCAAGTACTTTCAAGCCCAATCCAGTAAGTAAGCCAATCGATGTGCTGTAACTTCCAGTAATACCACCAGTAATCTCTTCCCCAAGCTTAGCAGCTCCTCCTTGTCTTCTAAACCTTTCGATCTTACGTAATCGATCGTCTAATCCTGATGGCATAGCATTGAGACTAACGGAGCAAAGTACGGCGCAAAATATCTGAAATAACATATAGTTTTTAAGGTTAGCCGATTAGAAAAAATACAGTCCTTATAATACTTTCTTAGATTAACGCAAATATTTGACTTTTGGTTCTCGACTTTTTAATGCTTTACAGCAATCATGGTTATGGACGAGACTAAGGTTTTAGTCTTAAGGTCTCTATAGAAGAATGAAAGTGTTCAATTAATTTATGTTTTTGATTTCTTTTTTGTTTTTCTATATGTCTATAAATGTAAAGTAATAGCAACTCTAAATCAGATTACTAATGAATAGTTTTTAAATATTAAAATAATAGTTTCGAAATGTCCTGAACCAAACATCAAAATAAATACGAAAAAAAATCCTAAAAATTGTAATATATTCATTATTTTTAGCCTTTTTATTTCTTATTAAACAGGCTTTAGTGATATTGTATGACAATTTTAATAGGCTACTTAGAAGTTACCGGTTGCAATAAACTTAGGCCCTATAAGGTGTTGGTTTATGAGGATAACACATCTTATATGCCGTGATTCAAAAGATACATGTCCTATAAGCCATAAGAATGATTGATGATGGCATCATAATGTTACAATATTAATCAAAATTAAATATTAATGATCTTATTTTGCCGACCAATCTCCTTCATGCCTTCCCCATTCTACGTGACATTGGTGAAGTAATCTGTGCACAGTCGGCACGCTCTGAAGCCATTAACAAGAAGATTGAATTGGGTTGAAAATTAAATAATACTTACAATGCCTTTCATGGTGAACGTTGTTGTCAAAAGTTATTGGAAATATAAAAAAAACAATACTTATATACCAATGTGGAGAATCAAAATAAACAGATTATTTAAGTATTAATATTTTAATTAATGTTAATTATATTGTAAGTTTTGTGAACAAATGTTATTCTATTGCAACGCCTTGGAAATTACAACGTCTTCGGAAAATGAACACACCGATGTATTTGGTCTTAACAAAATCACAATAATCGTTCTTTTGCAAATTGATTCGGACCAGAAAATTATAAATTAAATCACGTTTTGTGACTATTAGTAACAGAAACTAATTTACATTACATTTGTTTTAACATATTGATTTGAAGATAAATAAAGACGAAAACAAATATTAAACATTACTGGAACATTATTTTAAACTACTCTATTTTACTTTTAGATTTTTTTTATTAAATGATATATTTCAGTACATTTTTTCAGGGCAATTTCAAAAATGTCCTAGGATCTTCTGAGCATGCAACTTTTACTATATTATATAGTACCAGCTTATTTTAAGATTTAAATATAAATTTCTTAGTAATAATTCAATTATAAAATTGAACGGACACCACTGAACCGGAGAATCGTAAATTCTCGTATTTTTTAAAAGTAGGTTAACAACTTTTGTTATTCTTTCTTATCTGTCAGAACTCTATTTGCCTTCACCAAAAAAAAAACCATAATAATACTAATACTTTCTTAGATTTACGCAAATATTTAACATTTTAAATAAAACCTTTTCGGATTTTTTCGCGGATATATTTAGATTTTTGGCTCCCGACGTTTCGAATGTTTTACAGCAATGATGGTCACGGGAGAGACTTATATGCTACTTTTACACGCTTGCCGAGGCTTGGTAAACGTCTACAAGCTCCAAGCCTTTATAAACGCTTGGATGCCATTTACACGTTTGCGAGTGCGTTAGTGTGCTCCGGACAGGCAAGCTATGCAGGCAAACATGGCAGACGTGGACATTGAAGTTGTGTCGACTATTGCGTTTGGCTTGACACTTGATGGTTCATTTTGATATACCTCGACAAAGATCATAATTTCATCGTTTGACCAACTACTCATAGTTGATACGTAGTCGTATACAGCGCAGCGTAATAACACCCGTTCGGTGCGAGCTCGTGAGCGACATTAAACACGCACCAACGTGTAAATACGTCATAAGTACTTGCCGCAAGCTTCTTTTGATCTGTGTTCAAAAACCGACACAAGCTCGGATCGGTGACAAGAATATAAATAGATGTTACTGACAGCGCCTACCCAGAAATTACAACATTATTTAAAACATTCAATAACTAAATATGGATTTGAAATTTATCATACTGTATAGTATTCTACTAGTTAAGCCCTTTCATTTGGGACAGCACCCTGTGCAGAGCGTGTCGCCAATATGATGAAACACCAGCTCACATTCTGCTAGAATGCAGTGAACTGAAACACTTACGCGAAGAAAGACTCGGCCCCAAAAGATCGCTCCCGGAAATCTTCCAGGACACCAGCAACCTGCTAGACTACTGGGACGCTCTGGGGTGGAAAGAATTAACACACAAAGTAGCACAAGCTTACGTACAACGGGCAATGCTGCCTAAGTACTGAAAAAGCCTTGCAAGAAGAAAAAGATGGCTAAGGGTTCTTATTTTAACATTGTGAGAGAGCTTAGCGTTGTCGTTTCACTTGGAACTATTCACTATTACAACTTCGACTCCCTATAATACTTATGTTTAAAAAAATTGTATTAACTCTCTAGAAATAAATCACTTCGAAGTCTCGATTTGAATCCGATAATACATGTATGGAAGAATTTAAAAAGATATGTTGGGAGTCGAGCCACATCTCTTACCGTTATGAGCCACTACCAACTGGAAGATGCCATTATTGAAAAGTGGTAAGTAAGTCTATACGTATATACAAAAACTTCATAATATAAATAACATTTAGCCACTTCTAGTAAAAACTAATCTGTGTAACTAGTCTATAGTTCGCAAGTCGCAACAGTGAAATGAGTATTTTGTATTTTTTTATAAGATTATCCTCATAACTGGCGTGTTATTACATATAACGTTTTTGTTTTATAAAATAATAATCTTTTTTGTTTAGAAAGATTATTAAATCATTTGTTAGATCATACGAGCAAGAGGAGGCAACACGCATTATTATAATTTTAATTATCTAATACTCAAAAGTCATAATTTCAGAAAAAGATAAAGTGTCAATTATCATTACTTAATAAATTGTTTTTATAATAAATTTAATTAAATAACAAAGTTTGTGTTTTATATTATATGTAATGCCTATGACTGTATCGTATTGTCTATTTTGGCATTAATAAGTTCCACTCCTCACTATGAGCTCCTTTACCAGATTAGCAAAATTTTATCTTATATAATAACATTTAATTATCCGCCTGGCAACAATGAGCAAGCATTAAAGTTGATACACAGGATGTCAATTATATTAAATAAATAAACATAAGTATCTGTTGAACTAAATTTATCTTCTTCGTATTACAGAATATCTGATAACTAAAAACTTCTCACCGTTTGTGGATTATATTTGTATTAAACAGGAGTAAATGAAAGATGCAGATGACGCACTTAAAGTATGAAATAGAACATATATGTATTAATATATCATTTGCGAATAACAGAAGGAGGGAAAGTTTAAATATTTTGTATTTACAGTAAAACATATATTTAGTAATAAAATTATCAATACTTAAGATGCATAATATAATGTTTCGCTATAATTTTAGGAAAAAATATTATTTCCATTTATTTATTTAGTAACAAAATAATTAGTTAATCGTTATATCATTAACCTTTCCTATACCCGCAATGCCTACATCTCCAGTGTGTATATCTCCAACCCCTAAAATCCCAATTCCTGAATCTATCAATTTCGAATCGTATGGATCATCTAGCCAATCTGCAGGCACATGAAAATGTTCATCAACACCTTCATTTCCTATACCGTCAAATTCTGATTTTAAACTTCTTCTTAAATTATGCACAGCAGTTAATCCATTGATTAATCCTGATGACGTTCTATCGCCAATACCGACTATCCCTCCTCCAATTGCTTCCAGAACGCTCAGGCCTAGTCCAGCAAGGGCGGCAACCGATGTGCTAATACTGCCAGCTATACCACCAGCAATCTCTTCCCCAAGCGTAGCAGCTCCTCCTTTTCTTCTTAACCCATCTGGTAACCCTAATGTAGCTACACCATCGTCACTGCGTCGCCTAAGTGGATCAGCTATTTCTCTTCTTAACTTATCTAACTCTTGGGGTGAATTAAGCACATTTTCATTTGCTTGAAGACGTCGTTGACTTCTTCTTAAATTATGCACAGAATTTAATCCAGTGATTAATCCTGATGACGTTCTATCGCCAATACCGATTATCCCTCCTCCAATTGCTTCAAGAACGCTCAGGCCTAGTCCAGCAAGGGCAGCCACCGATGTGCTAATACTTCCAGCTATACCACCAGCAATCTCTTCCCCAAGCTTAGCAGCTCCTCCTTTTCTTCTTAACTCTTCTATTATACGTAATTGATTGCCTAATTCTGATGGCATAGCATTGAGACTAACGGAGCAAAGTAAGACGCAGAATGTCTGAAATAACATATAAATAATTTTTAAGATTAGCCAAATATAAAAAAATACAATCTTTATAATTTTGGACTTGTTCGCCAGTGCATGTCACAGTTATTTCACTTGGTGTCTATTTTATTGAGTAGTGGTTGAACTCCTAATGAGAGTATGGTTCGCATTTCATTACTTGTTATTTTAATTTACGATTGGATTCAAATCATATTTAGATTATAGGTATATTACCAACTAAATAGGAACGTTAAAATACACGTATACGTGTGTGGGAATTATATAGCTTTTATTTTTATTTTTTAGGAAACAAACTTAAATATTCTATATTACCTATAATTATATTATTTATAATTACCTTAGATATTGGTTTATGAGGGTTATCCCTTGTCTATATACCGTGACCCACATGATACATATCCTATAATACCTGAGAACTATTGATGATGCTAACATGATATTACTATAAATATTAATAAATATTGAATAATACTTACAATACCCTTCATGGTGAACGCTGTTGTCAAAAGTGATCGATGATTTAAAAATGAAATGCTTATATACCATTGTCGAGGGAACATAAACAGATTATATTATTTACGTATTAATATTTTAATGAATGTTAACCATAGTGTAAGTTTTGTGAAATTGCAACGCCTTGGAAATTACGTCATCTTAGGAAAATTAATACATCAAATTATTAGGTCTAATATTAAATTGATTTGGAACAAATAATTGCAAATTAAATCAATTGTTATGACTATTAGTAACAGAAACTAATTTACATTATATTTGTTGGAATATTGGTGTGTACAATAAGTTACAGCATTTTTTCATATACTATAATAGTCTTACGTTGAAAGACATCGTGAGGAACCCTGCATATCTGAGAGAATCTAGCAAGTTTTCGAAAGAAATGTGAAGGCCGCCAACCCGCACTTGGCCACCGTGGTGAACTGTGGCCTGTGCCCAGCTATGGGACGTTAAAAAGGGCTGAATACATACAATACTTTGAATTTTTTTAAGTCTCTAGTTAGGTAAAAGTTTAATAAAGTACCACTTATCTTTGCCAACAAAATAATGTTACTCGCCAATAAATATATTTATCATAGGCAATAGACGATATGCTTCTTTTATATTCTTATTTTTGTTTAATTAAAATAAACAGAGTTTACCTAAGAAAATATCTATTTTAACCCGTTACTGCTACACAATGAATGTAATAAATAAGCGTTTATTTCATTGTTGTCCAATGAAAGCTTTGAAACAAATCCTCTCGATCTAATGAGGAAATTTAAGGTATGATTATATTATCGTGTCTTTTCATTGTCACGGCCACCGTTCGAGATTATTTGATGAAAGCGTTAAGCTCTATGCTTCTTGGTTTTCTAAATTCATTACAAATATTGGACGACACGCTTGGCTCAGTTTGAAGTGGCCCTACTTGCTGTGTCAGCGGTCGCGGGTTCGAGTCCTGCTGGGGGGAATCATTTGTGTGATTAGCACGAATGTTTGTACTCCAGTCATGGGCGTTTATATTTACGAAATGTATGTATTTAAAGTTAGATATATGTTGTATATCAACTATCTGGTATCCATAATACAAGCCTCGTAGCCTACCATGGAACTAGATGGTGCTGTGTGTTAGTGTCCCAAGATATTTATCTATTTAAATATTAACCAGGTTGGACTGATAGAGAAGAAATGTCAATATTTTGTATATAAAGCCAATGTAGTTTTTCACAGTATAATATATAAATCACCATTAAAAAAATATTTTTAGAGCTAAAAAGTTATGTTTAAATAATTAAATATTTTGTATACGACACGTAATGTCTAACGCTTGAAAAAATACGCGTATTAACGTTTTTATAAAGTTTCATAACAGCGAAACATTTTCATCGCATGAAAGATTTTTAGAATTCCGTTGTACGTTTTATTTCTTTACGAAGCTTTGAGCTTACATTCCAGAAATACGCATTTCCGCGTTTTCTCAACTCTTTCAAAAACCTTATACGTATAATAATTACTAGGCAGTATTTAATTATAATAGATTTTAAAACATAATTTAGCTTTTTACATAAATTTAATACATATTTTAAGTTAAAAATGAATGTGAGATCAAAGGGTCCCTCAGACCTCGCCTTCAGCACCTGAGTGTTAATTACAGTCGCGATGAACTTCGCATAAAACAGCATAAAATGAAGAGCTCTACGAAATTGCGCTTCAAAACGTTCTTTGCCCATTTTCTTCTTTTTCAAACTGAAATTAAGAGTGGCGAAAATAAAACTCTACAGCCTAGAAAATAAGATTGGTTTTTCTGATCAGCGATTCAATTACATGTGAAGCGTCTGGCAATAGGTACTGGACAGGTTAATAAAACTTTTGTTCTTGTTTGTCAAATATGAATATAAAGATTGATATTTTGCTAAATTAAGAAGTAATTTCAATGATTTGTACGTATTTTATACTTATTATTGTTATGAAACGTTCAAATACACATATATGTAGATATTAAAGATATTTGTTTGAATATACATATAACTCGCATTTTTTTCATGTAAACAACATATTATATTAAATATTAGGTTTTGCCTTCGGTTTCACTCTGATCCTAAGCGGAACATGAAAAAGGTAGCTTTTTTTATTATTGGGAAATGCATTTACGCATACCACCTGTATACATACAGGTACCACTTGTATACATACAGGTACCACCTGTATGTATACAGACTACATAAATTGTATAAAGCTGGTGTACTTACAGGTAAGGTAATAACGGTAGCCTAGGATGATGATCCATCTAGGTTCTTGCCAAATTTTAGCGAAATCTGTTCAAAGGTTTAAGCATGAAAAGGTAATATACAGACAGTCACTTTTTAATAATAGTAGTAGTATAGATTTTCCATCGCTTATCTTAAACTTTTAAGTAACTTAAACTCTAGCAAACTAGCTAATTCAGCTAAACTAGATGAAACGTATCCTATATCCGTATCCGGTGAATAAAGTACGAGTATCTCCATCTAAGTCACATCCAGCCGTTACATGGATAAACCAACTAATACACTATCGCATTTATAATATAAACAAGTAATTATACGTATATGTATGTTTAAAAAGTTTTTGATGAGTTCCAATGACGATGGAAGACAAATTCAAAGAATAATGCATATTTAAAAAACATATCTAGAAGTCATACGAAGTTAGACGTAGTTAAATAGCTGACACGTAAAACAAAGATGGTTAAAGGGTCCGAGCAAAGCAAGGTTGTGATACTTGTTAAAGTTGCAAATTTTTTGCAATACAATAGTTTCGTTTGCCAAACCACAGTATCGTTAGTGCATTGTGTTTTGCTCAAATGTAGTTAACTGAGTGTATTTAATTAAACTTTAAATTAGTATTGCTGTTTGTTCTAACTTAATATTGTTACTCTCTCGAGCCATTTTATTTTATTACTGTTTTAAAAATTCATTTCTTGTTGGCTATCAATATCGATGATTAAGCCACATTGGAAAATATGCTTATTATTTGTGTAAAAGTCTTTTACAACTAGTATAGTACTACTACTTGATTTTAGTGACTTACTCGCTTGCGTCCCTACTTGCCTTGCAACTACGAGTATATAGAGGAATATCAACTATTCTTAACATTTGTTTTTGGCAAGCAATCAGCGCCACCTTGTGTTAATTTATTACTAATATCAAATATGCGTTTATGAGTTAGCCTAGACACATATATACATACACGCACGCACATACATATACAAATCAAATCTATACTTCTATACTAATATAATAAAAAGGCAATGTTTGTTTGTATGAAGGCGCTAATCTCAGGAACTACTAATCCAATTTGAAAATTTCTTTTTGCATTAGATAGCCCTATTATTGAGGAAGGCTATAAGCCTTGTATCATTATGCTACTACCCTAGGGAGCGGGGCAGTATATATAATATATATTCTATCTGTTACATACTAACCGTTAAAACGTACCTAGGGACCAACCAGAGCGAAGCGAGGGTGGGTCGCTAGTATTCACATAAATCTAAGAAAGTTTATTTTTTTTTGTTTACCTGTAAATTTTTTTGTATCTAGAACTTGAGGATGCATGACCTGAATTTTCAAAGTTGAAACACACGCGTGTGTTTTAGTGTTTCAGAATGTAAATATTCAAGATATACGTTTAAAGACTACCCCGGCTAAAGATAAAATCGCATTCTAAAAATATCTTATATATAAAATTTCCATGTCACAATGTATGTTACCGTACTCCTCCGAAACGGCTTTACCGATTTTTACCAAATTTTATATGCGTATTCAGTCGGTCTGAGAATCGGCTACTATCTATTTTTCATACCCCTAAGTGATAAGGATAAGGGTGGTCCTCCCAGACCCCACCCCAGGGACGAACCCGAGCGGAGCGAGGGTGAGTCGCTAGTTATATATAAAATTATGAGACGTGAGAATGGATAATTAAACATACATACATACATTGCTTGCTGAAATTATGACCCTCCGGGCTTCATAGTTGGGTGAAAAGGTACTTCGTATCAGGCTTAGATAGTTGCCGGTTAGAGCTAGCCGCGCAGTTAGCGCTTTGTTAGTGCGAAGACAATAAAACAACTTTCCATTAGTGAAGTTTAAATGAAACTTGGTAACAGTTTGTTGTTTTATTTTAACTTTCGAATTAATTCTAGTATTAGAAAACGGTCTTTTCGTAAGTGATTTTAAGGAGAACAGAGATACGAGAACGTAGAGAAATAATATGCATTTGTAACTACACTCATCTTTTAAAGGTACGCAGTAGATAAATGAGAAAAAGCAAACCGTGACCAGATAACGGAAGCTCCTTTTCATTATGGGAAAAACAACAGGTTTCCAGAGGATTGAGAAAAAAGCCCCCCTATGTTGGGGTGTATTGCGAATATTTAAAAATTTAGGCTTTATTCAAAACTTGAAATCGAGTTTGGACTTTTCATTAGGTAAAATATATTATTTAAAAATAAGTTATTATACAAGTAGTAAATATTTAAAAATATTATTTACGCTATGGTAATTACATATATATCAGAATCGATTAGCTATGATCGTAAATTGAAATTTATGAATCGTTTTGTAGGTAGAACTGATATCGGACGTTATCAAAATGAGCATGTCGTACGCACTAATAAGTTAGATGTTTGCTTAAGAATACATTACAGATTTTTTTTATATATTTGCGTACAGATTTTTGACGTGAAACGTCTTTGAAAGCACACCGAAACATTATGATGTTTTAATTTTTATTAATATGACTTTTACTCTATGTACATTGTACATATCTAGTATTTATCTAGTTTTATTATTTATTGTTACATCAGTATAAATATATACTCTATAAAAAAATCAACTCTTTACCTATTACGGTTCATAAGATACAGTCTTCTGACAAACGGACGGACGGTTCCGTTGACATCCTTCGGCCATTCCTAATAAATGAGATAGGTATCTCACGTTTTAACGAAAATACTTCGAAGTTATATTATGTAAGTTAATTACCTTGTTATTTATATTACAAGTCAAACGAAGCACTTTCCCAGAAAAGCTAAAGTTAGTGTCTATAAAAACTTCGTTCCTAGTATAGCCTTCTTACTAGTACATATTTACGATGGCGGAGATGAAAGCTGAAAATATAAAAAATGAATAAAATGTAGAGCTTCGAAACTATGAACTTTTACATGAAACTTACTCTAATTAGTTGATACTAACGGACTCAACAGTTTTTGCGATTCGTACAACTCTCATTTTAAATGTTAAATGCTCAACTTACGAGGTTTTTAATTAATTATTCACCTACTTATATATTCGATTATAAACGAAGATAATCTCTGACTAAATTCATGTACTTTTATAAATCATTATGAATATATTATATGGAATTTTATATGTTCTATTTACCATCACCATGGTTTTTCAACCCTAGGTAAGCCGTGACTTGGTAAAATGAATTTTTCAATTACCTATTTCCAACTGTTTCTAAATACCGTGTGCTGACCACGGCATATAAGACAGTGGTAGCTCGGTGGTAACGCGCTCACTTGGGAAACCGAGTGAAGTGTGTTCAAATCCGGGGTCTCGCACCTCTGATATTTCGTGTGCGAATCATTTCTTTTTCTTCTTACTGTGAAGGACAACATCGTGAGGAAATCTACCTGCATGTCTGAAAAAATCTAGCAAGTTTTCGAAAGACATGTAAAGTCCGCCAACCCGCACTTGCCCAGCGTGGTGGACTATGGCCTGATCCCCCTCGTATTGAAGGGAGTCCTGTGCCCAGTAGTGGGACGTTAAAAAAGGGCTGAATAAATACATACATACATATACACTAGCAACTCACCCTCGCTCCGCTCGAGTTTTATGTGTTTCATACAGCTGTTTATGTACAACTCCTGAAGCTACTTTTCCTACTCTAGGCTGTTCTTATCTAAGCTTAGGCCTGTCTCGACTTTTACGTCTCGATCTACATCCAATTTATCCTCTAGTAAGCGTTTGGATTCCATTCCATTACGTCTTTTTACAAAGTCCAGCGCAGGCTTTCAATTTTTATTATTTAGTTCGTTAAGAAGGTCGTGATTGAAAGAGGTTGGTCAACACTTGTTCTCTAGTTATTTCTTAGCATTTTACTTTCGAACAGCAATAGAGTTTTAGTACTATTTGTTCAGAACCCCGCACTGTGAAAGATCCATCAAAATTAATTTTAATATACACTTAATAAGCCGAAATTATCCCACTGCTGGGTAAAGGCCTCCTTTCTACAGACAGAATTGCATAGAGACAGAACTTCATGTTTCGTGAAAATAGTTAATAGTATACTCAGTATTTCTTCCATTGTACAAGCTGGTAAAAAAATTACAATTGTTCGAAAAATAAAAATGATAAAAGTTTAAAACTGAAAAGCTAAAAACAAAATAACTTCTTTAGTCTCAGTACTATGCATATCATTAGTATTTTTGAGTCAGAACTAAAGGAACACGCTGACTTTTGTTTCATTATTTTTCATACCCTTATTTTGGTTCGGATTCCACTAATAAATAATCACTTAAATTATACAGAAGAAAATACGCATCGTTTTGAGAACCTCCTACTTTTTCGTCGGTTAAAAGTCTAAGACCACCCTAGATTCGACCTCTAGACGCTGAATCTTAAAATTTATGACGGGTTTATTATTTCAGACGCGCAGTAAACTTTATATTTATAATAAAACAGTTATTTACATTTCCTTTCCCTTTACTTTGGACCATAAAATTTATATAAATGTGTTTTTTTGTTACAGGTAAGGTTCTCTTCCCCGAAGCTTAATTCTAACCTGAATTTATTGAAGGGTTGAGTGCTTTTAATATATTTTACTAATACTAGTAAAAAGTCTTAATCTGACTCTTTAATAGTCTGCAGGTAAGTTAATGTTATTTATGTACGATAAACAAGCATATTCAAATTTAAAATATTTTATTCAACATTGAATTATTATACCATTTTATTGAACGAAGGTCCTGAGAAGAAGTAGCGAAAGGAACTCAGCGGGAGTAAAATATATCTGATTAGAGGCTCACCCTCGCTTCGCTCGGGTTTGCATCTAGGACGACAAAAACAAACCTATCCCAAGGGAACCTTACAATTTTAGCCTATGTGTTATTTCGAGACTATAATTTATCTCTGTGCCAAATTTCATCCAGATCCGTTCAGCCGTTCTGGCGTGAAAGAGTAACAACCATCCATACTCACAGACTTTTTTCACATTTATAATGTTCCTATAAATGATAAATATTAACCACGTCCTATGTGAACATCCCAACGGCAATTCATTCTGTATTATAAGAAGTGATGAGGATGTAGAAGATGTAGGTTAAAGGGAGGGAAAAGGAGAGCGGTGTAGTTGATTCTCTATTGCCTCACATGTAATACAAGTATACTGTATACAATTTCTAATTTGCCGATGTTCTGTAACGGGGTATTACTTCTCCAATTGTGCCTGTCTATTCATTCTAACAAGGTGGTCTACTACACTAAAAGGCTTAGAAAAGTGAAAATTAAGATTTGAAGTATTATACTTTATACAATTATTTTATTTTCTCTATTTATCCAAGAAAAGCTCTTGCATCTAACTATCTAATTTAATTATTTAAATCTACAACTATGCACATTCACGTTTAATGCTTATGCTAATCTGTTAAGCTCCTCATTGGATTCTCTCAGCAGAACTGCTTTTTATAAAGTTGCCAATGCACTTGAAATGTTTAATTTACAAAACGTAGAATTTGTTCTAAAATTATTATTACCATTGGTAAGTTTCTCGCGGATATACGAACTCATCCAATTTTTTTATTACATAAATGTCTGAAAACCTCAAATTATACGCTTAGACATTTGCTTAGATATTTTTACATTTGTATATATTTAAGATGCTTACCTTTGCATATATTTAAGACTAGCGACTCATTCTCATTCCGCTCGGATTCGTCCGTAGTTCCGTTTTAACGTTTAATATAGATTTCTCAGAGATGAGATATTTTCCCGCAGCAAAATGTACCCTATATGTTGACCCGGATAACCAGCTATCATCATACCAAATTTCATCAAAATCCCTCTAGTGTTTTTTCTGTGATGTAGTAACAGACAGACAGACAAAAATTCTAAAAACTATAGATTTGGCCTCTGTATCGATAATAATGTTTATTTCAATAAGATTTACCAAAAAATATTTAATGTACAGACAATTACAATTTTATTATATGTATAGATATAATGAAAAACTCGCGGATTTATTTTGATTTTTGGTTCCTGATGTTTCGAATGCTTTACAACAATCATGGTCACTGGAGAGACTCGGTCTCTTTTTTGAAAAGCTAGTTTTATTTAAAAATGTCAAATATTCGCATAAATCTAAGATAGTATTAAATTATAAAATTTGCTTTAGAATTTAGAACCATATGGAGTCCTTGCTACTCGGCAATTAAAATGCACTTCGAGACATTTATCTGAATTTTAAAGACCTTTTTGTAAGTAACACATGTTTGGAGTGCCCTATATATTTTAGTTTTTCCGATTTGACTACAGTATACAGTAGATAACTAGCTACCAAATTTTAGCTATATAGCCCTTTCAGGAAAATGGCTGTGACATACGGAAAAAGAACATGATGAAATTATAAAAGTTCCATTTGTGCCTTTCGGTTACGGAATCCCAAAAATTGTCGATTCGAAAGTGCTCGTAACAGTTTATTTGAATAGCATATTTAAATATTATTGATCAAATCGAGTAAAACGTACATTTTAACAGACAGCACCTTTTTTTTAACGTTGGGAAATGCATTTACGCACGAGGTGTGGGACTCACCGGCAAAGCCAGTAATACCCACTAAAACCCAACACAACCTTCCTCCGTCTTAATGGGGCGTCGCAGGATCGCTTACGCATTCAACTACGACGCCCCGACGGCAGGTCTGCCGAAGCAGACCACAACAATCACGGGGTTGCTCCAAGGTCCACTCTGCTATCAGAGAAGTACCAGGAGCAACCCGCATGGTACACCTCCCTCCGAAGAGGGCCACCTCCCACCGTCCACCGCAGCGGGCCAGCTCCCTGTGCGTTTATTGGCTTCGCGCCCGGCTGTATTGCCGGGCACTACTGAGCCCCCCACCACGACAAGGTGAACGCACGTTGGTGGGGATAACAGACAGTACCTACTTATAATCTCGCTCGAACGTAATGCTGGCTCGATCTAATTTTGTGCTGCGACGTTATTTATTATTTATAATACCTTAGTCCTTGATTATGTCTTGAAAGGAAATCGGCTATTACATATTTAATTGCCCATCATGTAGAAACGGCTTGACTGATTTTAATGGATATTAAGTTTTGTATAATAGAGTTTGAGGACAAATATTTTATATTTATGCCTTATAGAGTGTAATATTGTTTTAAATAAAACTATCTTTTCGGATTATTTCGCGGATTTATTTTGATTTTTGGTTCCCGACGTTCCGAATGCTTTACAGCATCCATGGTCACGGGAGAGACTGAGGTGTTACATGTCTTGAAGGTATAGTTGTTACAGACAGCCCAGACTGACTGTCTGTTGCTGGGCTGTCTGTAACAACTATACCTTCAAGACATGTAACACCTCAGTCTCTCCCGTGACCATGGATGCTGTAAAGCATTCGGAACGTCGGGAACCAAAAATCAAAATCAATCCGCGAAATAATCCGAAAAGATAGTTTTATTTAAAATGTCAAATATTCGCGTAAATCTAAGGAAGTATTATGTAACATTGTTTTTTGTTATAGCTATATGAGTCAATTTATTAATTCCAGTCATTTCCTCCATATACTTCTTTTATGTTGCAGATGTTGTAAGGTAGATAGTTTGTCTCTTTTACTATAAAAAAGAAAAACAATAAAACAAAATACTACTTTTTAACTACAAATGTACATGGAATTTTGCTCTTGGGGATTTTAATATTGAAATTTACATAAAACTCTCGACGTGTTAAAAATAAAATCGTGAATATGGATTCCCAATGCACGAATATTTTCGTTTCATACCCAAAACTGGGGGTCTTGTTGAATTTAAATATCAGCTTAAAGGAATTTCAAATCAAAAGTTGACTTACGTATATCAATTGTAATCAACAGATTTAGAAATATGACTTAATGAAATACAATTTTGTCCTCACCCATCCAGACAGCAGCTAGCGAAAATTCACATTTTCTAGAATTTTCCTCGCAGTTTTCCTATGAACAAAGCAAATACTATTTAACTTCACTATTATGAGTTTATGACCTACAAGAATTCTCCTAACGACGTACCATAACCGCATACGGTGTTGCCACAAAAGCTTATCTAAAGTCGACTACACACGAGTGGGAAATATGAGCACATTTAATACTAAGTAATGGTTATTACTTATTACATAATTTTTGCTTCAAAATGATTATGTAACTGTACACGTAATGCAATTTTAAAAGCTTCTACTGAAGTGATTTAAACGAGCTTCCGAGCTTTAAACTGAGTGAGCTTTGTTTAAAGTTTTAAACAATTTTCCTCGGGGTTATAAAAATGAACGAAAAATCATTGCATTAGTTTTTTTTGTGCCACGGGTCGAAAAAATATTGTCTTACATTAATTTGTACGTACACTTATGTTTTATTGATTTCATTCATTTTTTTTTTTTGAAAATTTCAGTTTCTTTACTTTTATAACCTGACTGATATAACCTATAATAGACTAAAATATTAATACAATCTGTCATAAAATATTGTTTATTTAAAAAATCAATACAACTATCCAAGTTATATAGTATATACCGACACGTCCTAATCGAAGTGAAATTGGGTTGCGTGTGTGAGTACCCTTCTGCCTGTAGGCACCTGACGTCATAAAAGTCTTATCTTGACTGAGCACTATTTACATCTACAGTAATTTAGTCTCTTTGCTTAGAAACTCGTTCTTAATAGTCCTTTATTATATAAAGGAAATAATCTTTTCATTTGTAAAGCAACTGTTTTTCAGCGCTAGCCCCCGCGGTTGGCCGAGTGTTTTTAGGGTTCCGTACCCGAAGGGTGCCTACGGAACCCTATTACTATGCCTCCGCTGTCCGTCCGTCTGTCAGAGGACTGTAACTCATGATGTAGGTAGAGAGTTGAAATTTTCACAGAGTATGTATGTATTTCTATTGCCGCCATAAAAAAATAATAACATAAAAATACAAGAAACATTTTTTTAACGTTCGTAATCGACAATCGAAATTAATATACTACATACATAGAGTAAAATTCATATTAATAAAAAGCACATGTACGATGTTACGGAACCTTTCGTGTGCGAATCCAACTCGCACTTGACCGATTTTTTATTTCATCAATGAAATTCAATGGCATCTTTCTTTATTCTACAGTCTATTCATTATCGAAAAATATTGCAACGTTTCATTTAAAAATATTGAATGCTTTGAAGTTTGAATATTATTAAATATTGAATTTGTGGACCCATAAGTACATATAACTTGAGCTCCCGACAATATATGGCCTTAATAAAGCTTAGGTCATGTTAGCTGGATATGATTGAATAGTAAAAGTAAAAAGACACATATAACAGACGGAGACTAGTATTTTGTAAATGACCGTCTTTAAAAAGGAAAAATTATCTTAGTAGTTTAATTTGAGGGTATGCTTCTTTTTACGCAATGTCTTCGCTAATTATGAACTGATGTTCATGATTCTTTTTAAATCGATACTAACATTATAAAATAGGAGAATGAGTTCGTTTGTTTGTTTGCTTGCTTGAACGCGCTTATCTAAGGAACAACTAATCCGATTTAGAAAATTCTTTTTGTTTTAGTTGTTTATTGAGAAAGAAAAGAAAAGAAAACATCATGCTAATACCCAAATGAGCGGAGCAGTAACCATAAATGTCAACAAATCGAGCAGACTTCCATACATTATTGTAAAACTGATGTTTATATCGGAAGTTTGAATGCAGGCGAACCCGCGGGTACTGCTAGTATGAATATAAATTTCAAGAAAAAAAATCGTTCATAAACTAACCTACAATTTAAGGAGGTTTTAACTGACTTTAAAAATGTGCTTAATTTTTATAGGTATATTATAGTATCAAAGTATACGAGCGAAGCCGCGGGCGATAGCTAGCTTTACAATATACATAATTAAACAATGATTTATAACTATTATGTCATACAGTATTGAGCGGGGCAGATTCAACAACGCGCCGCAGAAACAACGTGAATGATTGATGAACTATCATTCGCTAATGGCGTCAAAGTAAAACACTGCTGTAATACAACGTAGTTTTTAATCATCCATACTGTTTATATATTATTTATGAATGACACTCAGTTTGTTACTATTTCATGCTTAAATAGCTGGACAGATTTTGATAAAACTTGGTAGAATCTGACATGGCTATTATTTATGTATTTTTCCTCTGCCCCCCTTATAATATGTCAAATAATCTGCAGTTTTTTATTACTTTATATTTTTTATTACTTTATATTACACTAGCGACTTCACCTCTCTTCGCTCGGGTACGTTTTAATTTTTTGAGCGGAAGCCTAATTATTTTTCTAAAATAAAATTAGCCTAAGTTAATATTTTTATAACATCAGATATTTGTCAGTGAAAGTCCCGACTAAATCAGTCCAGTCTTTTTGGAGAATAGCCGGAACAGACGACAGACAGACAACAGACAGACAACATTTTAAAAAATTGTGTTTTTCTTATAAGTACAATAAATAATTTCATATGCATTTTAGATTTCGAGGTCCAACCATGAAATTTACCAGATCATGATCTGCCAAGGCTATTCGATATATTTCGCCATTTCGTGATTTGGCAATCTAACACCCGCCATACCATAGGTATCGTCTCTAAAATGAAAACCTTGTAAATGAAAACGTCAATTCAGTATTTTTTTTTTATTTTAAAACCAGTCTTTCTTTTTTTTAAGTTTTTATGTATCACACCAATATTCTTGATATACTGTCATCGATCAAAAAAGTACTAGATACACAATCAGCGACAGAAATGTCCTCACCTAATGAGTGCTCATTGTTGAGCGCGCTTTTAATTTTTTTTTTTGTGAAAACAACTTTAAGCATTGCATTTAAGATTCAATTTACATTGTTGTATATTTATTTCAACTTGAATAATTACCTAAATTAAAATAATTACAGCGATCAAAAACGTACTACATTGTGTATCTAGTACTTTTTTGATCCATGTATATTGTATACTGTATATTATGTATAAAGCAGAGCACGTCTAGCCGTCACTCGTCTACCGCGTGGAAGAAAGTCAACACTTTGCATTACAAATAACAAGAAGGTGGCATGAAGTTAGCCTTATCTTCTTATTTGCATAATTATTAGATTAACAGCGCTCGGATAAACAACCATCATACTAATCACGCTTCACGCTATTATTATAAATGCAAAAGTTAGTAAATGTTACAGAGTAGCGTGTTTGTTACTTCTTCACGCTGTAACGGCTCAACCGATTTGAATGAAATTCAGAATGGAGATAGCTTATGACATGATTGAAAACGAATTTTTTATATACTTACCGTGAAAGAAGAGCTTCAAATAAAAATTATTATTTAATACTAGCCATTCCCTCATGCTCCGCGCGGGTTCGTCCCTCGTTTCGTTTTAACGCTTAGTATAGATTTCTCTGAGATGAGATATTTTACCGCAGTAAAAAGTATCCTATATGTTGAGCCAGATAACCAGCTATCATCATATCAAATTTCATCAAAATCTGTCCAGTGGTTTTCTCGTGATGCGTTCCCAGACAGACAGATAAAACTTCTAAAAACTATAGATTTGGCCTCTGTGTGGATAATAATGACTATTTCAATAAGATTTTCCAAAAAATATTTAATGTACAGATTCGACTCAGTTAGAATTTTATTATAATATGTTATATGGTTAAGATTCGTGAGATTCGACCGGGTCAACGATCCGATTTCTATGGAGTAAATAGTGTCTGCTAGACATTAACTCTCGACTTACGGCCAAATTAATAAGCTTCATAGCACTTACCTATATCAAATCTCCGTATTTGGTGGGCTAAACAATCGTAAGACAGGTTATTAGTTTGAGATAATATTATATAAACTATCGTTTGTCCACGGCTTTGCTTGCGTATTTTATCTATATTTTTATTTTTGGCTAGCGTGGTATATTGTGGCCTGATCTACGTATTGAAGGAAGGCCCATGTCCAGCAGTGGGACGTTAAAAAGAACTGGAATACTATAACTACAACATCATGCTGTGACCCTTAAGGTCTGTTCTAAACTGCAGTATCTAAATTTTAAAGTCTCATCAATTAAATTTTATTTAAATCAGTTTAGCGGTTTAACGATAAAAATTAAGCTGACAGATTCAGTAGATTTTTTTTTATTGACATTTACCTATAGGTAGTATTCTAATTTGATAGCTGTCACCCTTATCATTCTTTGATAACGCTTAATACTTTTTTGTCCAAAGAATAAAAATATTGTGTGTAAACCCACTATAAACAGGTAGTATTAAAATGTATGTATAGGTATAATAACTAGCTCTAAAGTGGCAACCATTAGTGAAAACTGTTAATTTATATTCAAATTAAATTACCAGTTCTGTTACTTTAGCTCTTTCCGAGTTTATTTTCATTTAAAAATGTTTATTGCTTATGTATTATTAAATATAAGGTATTTTATAAAAGGAACTAGCGTATTTGACGACACGTTTGGCTCAGTTTGTAGTAACCCTGCTTGCTGTGCCAGCAGTCGCGGGTTCGAGTCCGCTAGGGGCATTCATTTGTGTGATGAGCACAAATGTTTGTACTCCAGTCATGGGTGTTTATATTATGTGTGTAGTGTATCAACTATCTGGTATCCATGACACGAGCCTCGTAGCTTACCTTGGAACTAGATGGTGCTGTGTGTTAATGTCCCAACATATTTTTATACTATCGCTATGCTTGGGTACGTCCCTATGTATATATGTATGTATTATTATAGGCTGTTTCTGCCTGAAGGAGTAACAGACATAGAAAGATACAAACTTTCTCAATTAAAATAAGAGTCCAAATAATTTACTTATATAAAGTTTGCTCTTTTTAACCGACTTCCACAAAAGAGAAGATTATGTTTTTTTTTTAATTTCTACACAACTTCCTGCCGTTTTTTTGCATCTAAGATGTTTCATGTTGCTGATTAAACCTGTTATCTCAGTCCTAACACTTTTTACTATTACACAGTAACTTGGTAGCAAATTGATTTACAATTGAGTTTTAGTTCTATTCTGCACCGTATTTAGTCGTAATTGAATTTCAAAGTAAATACATCTATTGCAAGTCGGTTTAATCAATCCTAAGTACTTAGAGTACATAACGGTGTTTCTACAAATATATATATATATATATATATATATATATATATATATATATATATATATATATATATATATATATATATATATGTACATATATATATATGTATGTAGAAGATAAAAAATAGAGGTAAGTTCATATTATAGAATATATATAGGTATAGATAACTGTATGGAGTAAGAGATCTAAAGGCTTTGAAGAGACTAGTCCTCGGAGTTCCAAAACTAACGATGGTTTATGGAGACGGATGCCCGAAAGCTGTAGCAGTGATTGATTGCGCGTACAACTTCGCTCATATAACATGATATAGTATAAATGTTGTCGGTTGGTCATTGTTTTGGGAAATTGTTAAAGTAATTTCATTGATAAAAGTTCTGTTACAACAACCTTTCTTTACAATTCACGCTATAAAATATTGGGTTGAGAGTCTGTTCAGATGATTATTAGGATTTAGGGCATAGTATAATGCCTTTAGGTAATACTACTTTTTGTACTATATGGATCGATAGATCTAGGATATAAACTATCTATATTTCAAACACTCAAATCCGTTGAGCTGTTACAGCATTAAAAAATTGCAAACATACCGATATACTCTCACAAACTTTTTCATATGTAATGCAAATCATTTTTTCTTCTGTAAATATTTGGGCTTATTGTATTTACCTACAGATTTTTCCATTTTGTTTTTTAAGTAAAATATTTATGCTGCCTGGAACTTTCAATAAAAGCTTTATATTACCCAATTGCCATGAAGAGAGGTAATGTTACAAATTATTTATGTAGATATATGTGTACCTACTCACATGAAAATTAGTTAAACATAAGCCAAAGGAAGAGAACTTTTAAAATGTATATCTAATTTACTTTGGTATGCAAATTGCATGAACATAAGAAGGCCTTGGACCGTAGTGAAAAGGTGACGTCGTTATGTGTGTTGCATGATGATTTATATTTTACATTCCCACACCCTTGTCCCTTTCTCTAATAAAGTAGACAGAGGTCACAAGATGTCTATGTTTTCTTTTATATTCTGTCCTCAAGATATTGCATTAAACGGAAATCGAATCCTCGATAACTGGCTCCAATATATAATTATTAAAATTTATTTTGTTACTTTATTATGGCAGGTGCAATTTGATATAGATTAAATGTCGACGCCTGAACAAGTTTAGAGCGTTCGACGCTAACAGCAATTGCTATTAATTTCCTTAAGGCACATTATTTAAGCAACTATATTACTAAGCACATATTCAGTAGATTCTTTTGCGTACATTACATTGTACCTAATCAATTAAATAACTATTTTTATAGTAATAGTAATTATATTACTTGCTTATTTAAATACGATATATACAAAAGATTCTAAATATTTTTTTAGAAATAGATTTCTTATGTTCTTATTGTCTGTTTGATTTTTTTTTAATGTACTACAATACTCTAAACATACAACTATTTCAACATCTCACGCTGGGATAAAAAGAACCTGTGACGAAGAATCCTTGTTTTGTAAACTGCATTTACGCAAAAACTTATTGATATTTAACTTGACTAAGAAAAACTAACATATGTAGTATTATAATAATAGCATCTTTCATTGATTTTTATTTTAACGAGATTTAGGTATATCTAATAATATTTCAATTAAGTAATCTTACTTATATATTATTAAGGCTTACCCTCACTTCGCTCGGGAGCGTCCCAAGGCGCGTACATATTATAGCATTGCTACAGTTTAATAGATCTTTTTAAGAGGAATATTCCCGTAATACATTGTTTTGTATAACTTCATTGGTTTCCCCGGCACACGCAAGTAAAATTCCCAATCGACATGATTTTTACCTACATTTTGATTAATCATCGTCATAATTCAGCCAATTTTCACAAAACTTTAATGAATTATCCACCTAAACCTTCCTCATGAATCGCTCCGTCTGTTGGTGAAACCATATGAAAATCTGTTTGGTAGTTTTTGAGTTTCTCACGTTCAAACAGACTGACGTGTCGGGGGACTTTATAATTTTATGTAGTGATATAGATACTTACTATCTAGAAATGTAAATACTGTAAAATTCATCATCGATGGATGGATGTTTTTCGATAAACTATGAGGCCACCCTTAAAGTGTAAACCTATTAAATAAAAGAAAATATTCATCCCCACTTTCACCCCCTTATGGGATGATTTCCGAGATAAAAAGTATCCTATGTATCCTTCCCAGGGTCTCAAACTATTTTCTTAGCAAATTTCATCTAAATCAGTTCAGTAGATCCAGAGATTAACCCCTACAACCTCACAAACTTTACCTCTTTATAATATTAGTATAGACTAAAGGATATAAAAATATATACAAAATTGAAGGAAGGAGGAAATTGAATAGTTTTTTTCTTTGCGTAGCATTTTAGATAAATCTGAAAATAAAGGCACACCTATCTTCTAAGCACTCGTAAATCAATCTCCCTCTGTATCTTAACGTTTCAGTAAGTGGCGGTCAGTCGTAATAGCACCACTTCAGGCGGAGTATCTTGTGTTAGATTTATGGTGTTTTTATACCATGGCATTGATTGTACCGCGGACGCAAGAAAAGTACTCGATAAGCAATTTATGTTTGAGATTCATGAATATTATTTTAACAATTTTGATGCGGTTTTGAGATATTAATTGTAGATTAATATTGAAATATATTATCATAAAATTTATCAATTGTATTTAGTATAAAAATTAGTATGCTCTATTGATGTGATGATAATTAGAAAATAGCTAGGTTTTACCTTTTCAAGCTTAAAACACTAAACACATTTTGATAAAATTTGGCAAGGACAGATTGCTTCCTGTGGGAGCGTTTGACAAGGACGTAGGCCTGCCTTTGAGCCCCACCTCATTTACCACGGGAGTGTAACGCCGCGGGCAAAAACTAGTGTTTTATAAAATTGTAACTCGTACTCGTAGTTGCAAATTGATTTCTTCATTAAAAATCTTCAATACTTATTCTAATTTCTTATTAAAAATAAACCTTAGTTATACATAATTGCTATATAAGTGTTGGCAGGCGCAGGTATATACCTACTGATTACTGATAGTAAATAATGCCTACGATATACAAATATCTGTTGATTTCCTTAACGATAATAAATTTTCCACGTTTATTAATTTTATTTTCATTTAATTTTCGTGAGATTGGATGGATATTTTCAATATAATTAATTAAATTTGGTTTAAAATTTAATCTTTTATATCCAACACTCAACAGTAGGTATATACCTACTAAGATTTAAATTATGTAAAGGCTGGAAATAAAATGTCATTTTATTTATAACTTAAAGAATGACTAGACTAATATCTATAAGACTTTTTAATAATAAATCTATACTAAATACTAATATTGTAAAGAGGCAGAGTTAGGTAGTTTGTTTGTTTGTTTGTTTGTTTGTTTGTTTGTTTGTTTGTTTGTTTGTTTGTTTGTTTGTTTGTTTGTTTGTTTGTTTGTTTGAACGCGCTAGTCTCAGGAAATACTAATACGATTTGAAAAATTCTTTTTGCATTTGATAGCCCGTTTATTGAGGAAGGCTATATAATATATATCATATTTATATCGAGCGAGGGTGAGTCGCTACTTATAGATAAGTAACTAATTGACTTAATTCTATAGTACTGTTGAATTACTTGTTTTATGAGTTCTCCTTTAAAGGGAGAATCTTATTTAGTGCTTATGGCTGTATAGGTTAAATTACAGCTCATATTTTGGATTAGATAAGATTCTAAAGTAACTTGTGTTTTAGAACTAACGACTTAACAATTAACATGGCTCGCTCGGATGCGTCTCTCCGGGTTATTGGCTATATTTAAATTAAATTTCATAAAAATCTGTCCAGCTGCTTTAGTATAAAGCAGTAACAAACATACATACACACATCAAACTTTTCCATTTAAACTAGTAGTAGTGTTATATATACATATTACATATGAACATACATCTATACGTAAAAATATGTATAATGTAATGAAAATATGTAAAAATAAGCTCATGAACTACATGCTATAACAATTACCATTCGAGTCGTTTGATAAAGAAATGTAACGCCGTGTAATTTATAAATTCTTACTGTAATGAATGTTTCGCGTGTCGCTCCACCGAGATATTAATATTGTTGCCATTCTTGTTTCTTTACTTCGATGTGAAGTGTTGTATCTAACGCACGAAATTAAAAAATATATATTATTTGTCAAGTCATTTTTACGTTTTGTGTATTTATTTTTACTTGCTTTTTAGGGTTCCGTACCCAAAGGATAAAACGGGACCCTATTACTAAGACCGCTGTCCGTCTGTCACCAGGCTGTACCTCATGAGCCGTGATAGTTTAACAGTTGAAATTTTCACAGATGATGTATTTCTGTTGCCGCTATAACAATAAATAAATAATATAAATAGAATAAAGTTAATATTTGAGGGGGCTCCCATACAACAAACGTGTTTTTTTGTTTTGCTTGTTTTTGCTCTATATTATAGATAATCGTACGGAGCCCTTCGTGTGCGAGTCCGACTCGCACTTGTTATGTTTTGTGTATTTATTTACATATATTATTCTTTCACGTTTAAACGGAGGGATTTGGATGAGACTTAGTGCATAGACTATGATGTGGAAGTAATACATACCTATCTATTAACAAGAAAATATGCCAAAAGAGGGCGCTGCTTATATTTATGTAAGTAGCGACTCGCCCTGACTGCGCTCGGGTTCGTCCCTAGTGAAAAACAAAAACAAGTCTATCCCATGGGAGCTGTACAATTTTCCGGACTAAAAAGTAGCCTATGTGCTATTCCAGACTATAATCTGTCTCTGTGCCAAATTTCATCCAGATGCTGATCTGGATGATCGTTTTGGCATGATTTAGTAACAAACATCCATCCATTTAAACTTTCGCGTTTATAATATTTATATGGAATTACAAGGCACCGAAGGAAAGATGAGCGAAACGAGGCTAAGTCGCTAATATGAAAATTTTACTTTTGGTTCCTGCAAAATTTTGCAATTAGGTTATTGTAAAGAACGCGGTTACGCATTATTAATATAAATTAAAGACAATATTAAACAGAAGAAGCGACTCCTTATAGTATAAGCTTGAAGATAAATGTTTTTTTTCCTTCCTGAACAAATTGCCTCTAAATGAGGCAATTACTTGAGAACTTCAAAGAAAATTAAAAATCTTAAAAATCCTTTACAAAGACAGACAAGGTAGCTCAAAGTTCAGGGACAATTAATAGCAACTTTTGATTGGCCGCCGAGTTGCCAAAGTACTCGAAAGCGTAAGAACACTCGAATCTACCGAATTGAAGTTTTTAAATATTAAAAATACTTATTTGTGTTGAAATGGCTGGAGGATTGCTTCTTTATATTATAAAACTAGCGACTCACCCTCGCTTCGTTCGGGTTCGTCCCTATGTACGTTTTAACGGTTAGTATGAAATAGATAGACTATATATTATATGTATACATAAGCTAGTATTATATGTATACGTAAGTGGCCCCTATTGAAATTAATTCGCAGTAATGATTCCCACACAAAATAAACAATTCTGAACTTTTCGATTTCCCAGCTGTTGGGTTTCCCCTATTTTTTTATACTTAAACCACCCCTGACCTTCTCCCCCCTGAAAAAAAAAAAACAAAAAAAGAATTATTCAAATCGGTCCAACCATTTTTCAATTTAAGCGATACTATGAACAGCAATTGATTTATATATATATATATATATATATATATATATATATATATATATATATATATATATATATATATATAAGAAGAGAAGAAGATAACACTATAGCTCGTCAATAGTTATTAAACAAGAAAAAAAGAAAAATCGTTTGACAAACAGAGGAATAGAAGTAACTGAACTGTTTTGACTTTGCCTATTCATATGTAGATATTATAAATCACCAAAGTTCATATAGCGATTACAATATCCCGTCTTCACGCTACTAGCAATAAAATGCTAAATTTGTATCTAATGCCACAGATTCGCCTACAAAGCGATTGTGAGCGGAGTAAAATAAAGCCGACGTGAACGTTAGGACGGGGTTCTACTGGTAGAGCTAAGCTAGTACTATGATATACTATTGTCTAAAAAGTTTTTTGTTAAATATAGATTTCGATTTTTTTTTATTTCAGTTCCTTTTTATGTTTATACATATGTATATTAAGATATTATTTGTTAGGTGTAGTGGTGGTCAACTTGTGAAAGAGATATAACGTATTATCAAAATAAGTAAAACTTTGATGTTCTATAGCTTTATAAAACTAGTGAGCACAACCCTAGCCCTGTTACGATACAAGGGATTAGAATATGGGATTTAAAAGAGCTATGGAATATTCAATGGTAGTTTTAGCCGATATGAATTTTAGCGTTACAATCTTATGTTGGGATCAAAGGCTTTGGAAATATTGCCTTTCGGGTAATTCTTAAACGATGCTGGAAAATTATTTAACATAATATTTATTAAACTTTGTCAGTCAAGTCTTTTATGTATTCTTGTTTAGGAATAACTAAACTCACTGAATATTTCATTATATAATAATAAAAATATTAATATTTATCTATTTACTAATGTCATTTTTAGACTGTTAGCTTGCTAGCGTGCGGCTTCACTTACGTTTCTATTTATTGCTTACAGCCAATTTCCATTTATTAAATAAATATTCTAACAACATATTTATAATATACTAGCAGAGCCGGCCACGCGTTGCTGTGGCACACATATGAAAATCGTTAATTTTGCGATAAAAAATCCTTTTTTTATCGCAAAATTAACGATATCGGGATAAAAACTATTTATCTTTTAAGTTGGAACAAATCACACATTTTGAACAAAATACGTTAGATTGGATAAGTAGTTTAGGAGTTCATCCCTTACCAACGTCGTGATATGGGAATATTATATATTAAGAATTAAGAGATATAAACTATAGGTGGTCTACAAACTGTCTCTTTCGTGCCCATGTTTGTTGTTAAAGCATTCAAAACGTCGGGAAATCAAAATAAATCGAAATCAAAATAAAAAAATGTAAAAATCGCCAAAATTGTCTCACGTAATTAATGGATACTCCCTACTCTAGTTAGTGTAAGTGACACCGCCGTTCTAATTATACATATATAAATAAATAAAGAAACAAACATACAAATAAATATATAAATAATAATAATAGATGGCGCTGGTTGTTTTGATGGAAAATATAACAATAAGACGGAAATTATTATTTTGTAAATACATTTGTATACCATGTAGTTTGTTTTTTCTTGCCACGAAAATGCTACCAGTTAGCTTTTTCTAACCTTGTGTGATGTGTTACCCATAATCTAACTCGACATATTTATATTATTAACTAGCGACTCACCCGCGCTTCGCTCAAGTGCGTCACTAGGTACGACCTTGTTCACAATTTCATGGGTTTTAATTTATTTGCGCGGATTTCTGATTCTTTTCCTTAAATAAAAATAGTCTTAGTTTCTTCATAAATCATTAACAGTGCCAGTGAAAGTCCCGTCAAAATCGGTTAAGCCGGTTAGGAGATTAGCCGGAAGAGAACGACAGACAGTCAAACAGACAAAAAAATTTAAAATATTATTTTCTTATTAGTACCGTATATACTTTTATATGCATTTAGTAAAAAGCTTGTTATTTTGACATTACACACACTTCAGTTTAATTTATCTGTATAGATGATAAACACAATATTTTCCACCGAAAATGAAACTTTCTGAGTGTTCCACATTAGGCACTTAGTGCTCAAATGCTACCCTTGTTATATTTATTTATATACTGTGAATAATAGAAAATATTACACATATAATATAAAAATATATTTTACGTAGAAACAAGAGTGTATGCATTACAATTTAAACTAGCAACTTTATCCGGCAAGCAATTTATTTTGCCCTTATCTAACTCATAACTTATCATATATTCCTGTCTCGCTTTTATACTAGTTGCACAGAATATTAAATGGAGAAGTGGCATCGAACGAGATAATACTAATGAAGCGTATTTTTAATGTAGTATCATCTGCCTCCTTCCTTATTTGCTTTCTATGCATCTATACAGATAAATAAAATTGAAGTGTCCGTTTGTAATGTTAAAAATTAAAATAATAGCTTTTTACTAAATGCATATGAAATTATTTACGGTAAGTACTGATACAAAAAATACAATTTTTAAGTTTTTTGTCTGTCTGTTTGTCTATTTATTCCAAATAATTTCCAAAGCCGCTGGACTAATTTTGACGAGACTTTCACTGGCATATAGCTGATAAATAAGGACTAACTTAAGCTACTTTAATTTTAGAAAAAGAATTAGAGTTCCGCTCAAAAAAATTATAACGTACGTAGGGACGCACCCGAGCGAAGCGAGAGTAGCTCGCTAGTTTAAATATAACAACGTTTCTGAACGAAATTTGAAAACGTTTTAAGTTTTACTCTTGCTGAATCTATTTTAAGGAGTAGGAGTAGTATATAGTAGAGATCAGAAAGTTTTTTTTTACCGTACAAATAAAAAAAAAACGTTTTAGATTTGCATCTATATTACACTTTTTTATGAATTTTTACGCAATATTACATTATATAAATCATTTCATTTTATAAAAAAAACCTCATGATTTTGTCCCTTTTAGTTTTGCTCCCTAAAAGTTAAACTTAATTTTGTTTTCCTACTTTTATAAATATAAATTTAAATATAACAGTCTATACTTCCTCTAGTTTTTTAGTCTGTGACAGAAGTTATCGCAGCATCCTTATCACTTGTTGATCTTATCAGCCTATTTGCAGTTTTTCTTTTCGTAAACGTTTGGTTTGGGGGTTCCGGGCTTAAGGCGAGTTTCATTTTAGATTTTGATCTTTGTTGTTGTTAACTCTTTAAGCTTTTGGAAAACTTTGTTGCGATAATTTTGTTTTTTATTATCTTCTTGTTTATTTAGTTGTAAGAGAAAATAATGTTTAGTAATTACAATTAGTAATATATATGTATTTGGAAATGTTTAAAAGTTCATATAGTGAATAATACTAAATAATAATAATATATTGTAGCCTGGAATAGCGCATAGGCTACTTCTTATCCCGGAAATATGTACGGTTCCCGTGGGATAGTTTGTTTTTCCACAGGCGAACCCGATAGAACCGAGGGTGAGACGCTAGTCCATATGCAGACTAATATTATAAATGTGAAAATGTGTTTGTTTGTTTGTTTGATTGTTTGGTTGTCCTTCTACCATGTCCAAACAGAGTGACGACTTGGCATGATTTTTTTGTTTGGAGATACTTGGAAGGGCTGGAGAGTAACATAGGCTATTTTTTACCGTGGGAGATTATCTTATTCCCGCGGGGAAACACGTTCTACTACAACCAACAAAAATATTTATAATCAGAATTACTTGAAACTTGGTCTTAATGATCTTCAATGCAATTAAATAAATACTACGTGTTTTAACATTTTTAAGATTCATTCAATAAGGGGATAAAATAGAGGATAAAAGTTTATATGAAACCTACCTTTTTGGAGTTTTTTTTTGTTTTTTTTTTACCGCGAGCGAAGCCGCAGGTTCTGCTGGTAATGTTATAAATGCTACTGTTTCAGTAAGTGAGTACTCACTCGGTTGTTGAATAAGGTAAGTGAAATTCGGAGTGGATGATAATCATGAAAGAGATAGCTTATAGTCTGGATTAATCCAGGCCACATTTATCGATATACACACCGTACAAACAGAGTTACGGGACAAAGGGGTACAAAGATAATAAAATATCTCGGCCTGCTTTATTAAATGTTTTAGTTATTACGAAGAGAATTGTTAACTATAATAATGGATGATATAAAATACTTGCTAACTTCGCATTTCTCGACGATATTTTCAAACGCAAAACAATGAGAACTCAGCCTTTAAGAGAAATTATCTACTGTAATAGAACTAATTAAAATTTCTCCATAACAATTTATTTATATTTAATAAGCGATTCGTCCTCGGCGATGAAATACAGTATATAACTCTCAGACCAATAAACCGTGAAATATCGATAATAATATCAATTTCATTTAAAATATTAATATACATACTAGCGACATACTCTCGATTTGCTCTAATGCTATTTATTATTATTTTATTAGGTTATACTTTTTCTGTATACTAAATTTCATCAAAATCCGTCCAGCCGTTTCACCTGAAGTAGTTACAAACATATACAATTATTAATTTTTCCTATAAATATTTAGCAAGTTTTAATTTGACTCTCTTTTCTTTACAGGTAAGGGACTCTATGAGATCGAGGCGTTCAGCTCTATGACATTTAAGCCATATGAAGGTATTACGCTTGCAAGGAATAATATTGTACCTCATTTTTGTTTTAATTTTCACGTTAAAAGTTAAATATTTGATAAGTACCTAAATGTATTTTTTTAAATTATTCAAATACAGAGATGCAATGTATTTCTTTAAAGAGACAGATGTTGTTTGTATGTTTGTTCTTGATTGGTTCATAAAAGAAGAATTATGAAATGTGTAAAATAATTTTATTAATATATAATTACTCTAATATCTCCAATAACGTAGAACGGATTTGAATAAAAATTAGCTAATAGGTATATAGATTTTATTTTGAGCTACTATAGCATTATTTTTTCTAGAAAATATACAGTTCCTAAAAAATCTGTTAATATTTATAATTCTAGTTACTTTCATCTTAGGGAAGGCACCCATACTATGTGACACGTTCAGGGGGGGAGGAGGTCTTCAAAATGTTCACGCAGATATGTATGCCTTGACGCCACCTGTTTCAAAACTGATAGTTTTTGTACTCAGACAGTGGTGTGCTTATATTATATAGTTTTATTTGTAGTAAAATTGTAGATTTTTAATATTTTTGGAGATTTTTTATTGGAATAGTTCAAATTTGTTTTCTCACTCCTTCAGAGCTTTCTTATAGCACAAACATTATAGTAGCAAACGTGCACTTGTCATGTAAATCAATGAGAGTTCGTGCCGGTACCGAATATAATGAAAAGAGTTAGATATGAGCCAAATTTTTTTTTAACTTTCTGTTGGGGGGGGGGGGGGGAGGGGTCCTTTAGGTTTAGGTGCTTGAACGAGTATTATTGAACTACCATGAAAAATACGAAAGTTTGTATATATGATTCTCCTTCACGTTGAAACGGCTGCGCGCAAGTGCAACATGCTCTATGTCTATATAGTATGATGTTAGTAATAAAATTGTAAAAAGATACTCTCTAATATTATAAAATAAAATTAACTTAATGACGCCCCCGAACAAAGGTTATTATAAATTATATTTGCTATATATAAAAGGCAGTGGTAGCCCAGTGGTGACGCGCTCGCTTGGGAAACCGAGTGAAGCGAGTTCAAATCCCAGGTCTCGCACCTCTGATATTTTCATGTGCGAATCATTTCTAACATGTTTCATTCATTAATTAATTCATTAATTCATAACATTCCACTTGTCTTAACGGTGAAGGAAAACATCGTGAGGAAACCTGCATGTCTGAGAGAACCTAGTAAGATTTCAAAAAGACATGTGAAGTCCGCCAACCCGCACTTGGCCAGCGTGGTGGACTATGGCCTGATCCCCGTCGTATTGAAGGGAAGCCCGTGCCCAGCAGTGGGACTTTAAAAAGGGCTGAATACATACATACATACATATATAAAAGGAATAGAAAAAATAATAAATGTATTTGCATTCGATTTTCATGGCTTTTATTTTCCATCCATAAATAAAAATAACTAAACAATATCGATTCTGCTTTCTAAACTTTCTATACTAAAAACAGCATCCTATACATAACATCCAAAATTCTGTTTAAATTCAGTTCTTGAGGCAGGAGTTAGTAAACATTCCGATAAGATCATATTATTGCGTTCCACTCGAGCTTTCCCTCGGGATATCCTCGATCCCAGCAAAAATCCCAGGATTCCGGAAAATTAAGAGATTAAGGTGGCACAATATCGAGGACAACAAGGAAATAGATTACGTGCCGCGACAAATGATTAGCTGGGATGTTTTCGTTCTTGAAATTGCGCTCATTGCAAACTAAAAAGAACTATTTTTTTGGGATTTTTAGCGGTTTTATTTTAATTCAAAATAAGGTATAAAGTTAGTTGCCAAAAAAGGACGGAGTTCACTTAATATTAGGCAAATTGAATACTAAAAAACTTATGTCACCAAACATAGAGTAGTGCTGCTAAATCGGATCTCTAAGTACTACCTATGTGGTTCATTAATATTTTCTTAAATATAATTTGAACGCTTACTATACATTTCTCAGAAATGAGATATTTTCCCGCAGAAAAAATATCCTATTGTTGACCCGGATAATCAACTATTATCATACCAAATTTCATCAAAATCTGTCCAGTGGTTTTCTCGTGATGCGGACACAGACAGACAGACAGACAGACAGACAAAAATTCTAAAAACTATAGATTTGGACTCTGTATCGATAATAATGTCTATTTCAATTAAATTTCCCAAAAAATATTTAATGTACAGATTCGATTCAGAATTTTATTATACGTATAGATTTTGCGTCTTCTACATCTTTAGGTAATGAATTATGTAGCTGTGCTCCTTCAAAGAGAATCGTTTTTATACCGTAATTTGTTCGAGTTTTTGGTAATTCTAATTTATTTCTATTGCGATGTGAGTGAGATTTGGTTTTAAACGTCAGTTGTGAGTGTAATGCGTTTGTTATTATTTTTCGAATGAGTATACATATTTTATATTGGTATATCTTTTTGTTTATCGATAATATTTTAATATAACATTATTTTTAATATTTTTTTTATTTTATTTAATTAAAATAAAATATCCAATATATAAATATCTCGTGTCACGGTGTTTGTGGCCGCACTCCTCCGAAACGGCTCGACAGATTTTAATGATTTTTTTTTATATATATTTGGGAGGTATAAGAATAGAACGTATAGTATTTTTCACCCTCCTATCACCATAAATAATAAAGCCGCGACAAAATCTAAAGATAATTCCATTTGAAATATAACTTTCATTGTGCAAGATCCATAGAGATAATATCTATTTAAAAAGGGCTAAGCTTGGCTAATGCCATCATATCAGAAAGTTAGATCGGATTAAAGTCCGCAACTCGTAACCAAGACGACAATACTATTAATACCGGCCGCTAATTTGTTTGAGGATAAACTATTAAACTTCGGAGTAATGACTTCACTGGGTTTGTGATGTGTGATTTATGGAGTAAATATATTATGGCAACTTTCAAAGCTGAAAGCTCTATTTATAATACTGTTTGCTTTGTTTTGTTTATCCTTCACTGCTTAGACATAGTTTTATGATGGTTATGTTTAATTCAAGGATTTTTTGTATTGTGTATTCAGCCCTTTAACGTCTCCCTTTAATGCGAAGGGGATCTAGCCGTAGTCCACCACGCTGGCCACGTGGGGGACTTCACATGTCTTTTGAAAACTTGCTATGTTCTCTCAGTCGTGTTAGTTTCCTTACGATGTTTTTCTTCATCGTCAAGAATTCTGTCGCCAAAATTTTAAACCTTAAATGCGTACTTTTTCTATTTAGATTTTTTGAAAAAAGATCTTTTAGCTTTCCAGATTTTAAATTTGTATCTTTTTACTCTAAATTGAAGTGCCGGTATTTATAGTTATTGTTTTTTTGTTGTGTTATATAGAAACAAGTAATTATTTAAGAATCAATAAGATTCTTTCAAATAGCAACAACCTTTAAAAATCGGGATCGTCCTGATTCTCCAACATATTTCATTCAAAGGCCTTATAACGGAAAATTCCCGATATTAGAAACGCTTTGAATACCTATACATTACATTCGTTCTAGCATTTGAAGGATATATTACACTTTCAAGTTAAATTGAATCTTTTCCTTTTTATTATTTTATATGTACGGTGAACTCAGGCAAGTGCGCGTTCAATTCCCAGAACGAGGATTGCGTGGTATGAAACATTTAATTTATGTTATGTTTTATTTGACATACATAATTTGTTACATTAAAAAATTATCTATCTACATCAATCTGTTCATTTTATTGCCAGTAAAATAAATAATAATAAATATGGTGGGACAAAAACAACACCATCTAGTTCCATGGTAAGCTACGAGGATTGTGTTATGGATACCGGATAGTTGATACACTACACATATATATCTTTATACATACGTATTATAAATATAAACACCCATGACTGACTGTACACACATTCGTGCTCATCACACAAATCGTTATAGCTTACCATGGTACTAGATGATACTCTTTGTTAATGTCCCAACATATTAAAAAAGCTACAATTAGGATTCACATATATGCATAAATATATTATTTATATAACTACGTAAAGTAACTATATATTATTTATATAAGTACGTAAGTATCTATATATTATTTATATAACTACGACTGCACGAATTCAGCCTGCTTTATAACACTATTTCTCACTACCATAGGTTGGCTGGAAGAGATCTCTTCTAGAGATAAGTCCACCTTTGCAAACAATGACTTTAATTTACTGTATTGACTTTAAGTGCAATAAAGAATGGTATATAAATCATATTTGCTCTTTCTTTTCTCATTATGTACTCTTCTATATAAGGAAAAATCACGTGCCTTTATAATATAACGAGCGTCAAAGATTACCCGAGCGGAGAATTCAGAAAGACGTCAATATCTTTATTATGTACTTACACGTGCTCGCGGCTCCGCTCGCGCAGTTTATATTACCAAGAATAAATTATTTTTATGTCTAGCAGCAAAAATGTAGAAGTTTCATATAAATCGTAGTCATAAAACCCCTTAATTCAATCCTGTCGCAAAAACCGTTTTCAGCTGACTTCATAGGTCAAGTAGATTTCAAGATTTCCTGTTCGGTCAATATGTAAATGACAAATGATATTTCCTTAAATGAATACCGTGAGATTGCAAAGAAACCTAAGATGCAATCATATTCAAACTTCACCTCTACGCATATATTTATAAAACAATTAATATGAAGCAAATAATTTATCTAGTATCTCAAAGTAAGATACGAACGAGTATCTCAAATGTTACGGATTTTTATCCAGTAATTTACAGGAGATACTTCTTTTTCACCTGACTATGGCGAAACCCAAGATGCCTGACCTATATATCGGAGACATACCTACATACATGTTAAACTTGCCGTTGCTACGTTACGTCTCCGATTGCATAATAATTGTGGCCTTTTGTCAACTTGCTCCCATCTTTTCAGTTCGCTTTTTACGCAGTCGCGTTTTTTTAATAAACATTTAACTACGATTGTAAATGTATGTGTCAGTCACACAATCTCATCAATATCGCGGTGCTACGAAAACCTTGTATTACATCTTGTACCAACATATCAACTTCAAGTGCAGGTTTCGACGTTTATACACTTCGGTAAACATTAAATCAGTGGCCTGCCGCTCCCCGGTCTCCCCCATTACGACAGGTAAATTATTGAGTTACGTAAAAGCTTTGTTGTTGGCTCATTCCGGATAAAATTTTAAGAGTTTTGGTAACACAATATCTTCTGATGTTCACAACGAAGTGATTATTGGTTATTTTGTAACATAAATAATGTTACATGGTTAAGATTTCGAAATCTTAATTTTTCGTTAGTTAGTTCAATACTTAATATGTTTTATCTCACATTAAAAACCTCATCAATATTAGTCTGCTTGTTACTAATGTTATTCTAAACAAACTAACACATTTTTTTGCTTTCTGTGATCAAATCCTACCTTTCACGTCACTAAAATCATCATCATCTCTAAAGATTTATTTATTTATTGTAGAAAAGTAAAGTCTTTATCAATAATACAATTACCATAAAAATAATGTTTTGAAATTGTAAATGTGCAAAGTTAAGTCAGTATTCATTAAGCCATTCTATTACGCAGGATAAATTGCCCTCTTGTTTGCGCAGTATCCTTGTTCCGGTGCTTACATTCCCTGATTAGATATTTGAGATGCTCGACAGATTTTCTTAGAACTACAGAGTCATTATATTTTAAACTAGAGTGTGTATGCGGTTCTGACTTAGATTATTTATGTTGTCGTTGGATAACCTATAAAATTCCCTAATGAATAGACTATAACAGACAAACATATTTTTCAAAGACTGATAATTCCTTAAATAAGAGTGTTCCAACAAACAAAATAAAACTCAGATCTACAATCGTCCTTTATAATAAAAACAAAAAAAAATGTAAATCGTCTATGAAAGTAGAATAAAAGGCAAAGAGGAAAACAATAAAATAATTAACTATCCAATTTCTACATACAGTATTGAACGCTTCTGTTTTTCTCAAAGTTTGCAGATGATATGTTTTAAGATTAAGACATTGCCAGATCTACACATTAATCTTTCATTCTCTACTTTTTTTCCAGACTCGCTGCCATTGTGTCACATGTTACATACACAATAATTATATGTGCATATAATATCAATACGATATCTGTAGTGACCCACACGTGACAGATAATAATTAATGCATTGGTAATGAGAACTCAATTTGGTGACAGTAAACTAATTAGGATTTTGACAGCTGATGAGCTATACCCATATACATATTTATAATGAGTTTGTATTTAAAGTTATATGTTTATATGTGTAGTGTATCAAGTACCTGGTATCCATAACACAGGCCTCGTAGCTTGCTATGGAACTAGATGGTGCTATGTGGTGTGTTAATATATCAACTTATTTATCCAAATAACTGCTTGTAAAGCTTTGCCCGTTTTCGGTATATTTGTTAATATATTATTTTAAAGTAAAAATAATAATTGTAATTATTTTTGATAATTATTGAACCGAAACCGAATATTTACCGAATAACGGGTTAAAAATAGTGAATGTTGTTTATAATAACCGTATATTTTCGGTAACGGTATTATATAGTACTTATTTATTAAAAAGTGGTCGATTTCTGTACAAATTCAAAATTACCTCAATATCTTATATAGAATATCAAGCAAACTAATCTGTTATTGATGTAAATATTGTTATGTACATATTTTATTAATATAATTACTTTTATCATTATTATATATATACTATTTTTATTAAATTAAAAAAAAAACACGAGAAATTTTCTCTAAAGGGACCATTTGCCAAGATTTTAATTACATTTTTATAAAATTTACATTACGCTGAGTAATATTTGTGGAAGGCAAATCAACTTATTTACATAGTAAGAATTATGTGATCGTGGTCATTTGAATCCACAAAACTAAATCCCAAAGCTAACTATTAATTTTTCTTTAACATTTTGCTCGTTCTCTGCTGGGAAATTGACTGATGATTGTTGACCGAGTTTCTGTTCCAGAGCTTTATTTTAAATATTAAACCTTCAATTATCAAGAACAATACAGCTCTGATCGCAATTAAGATGGTCGGTACAATTATTGCGAAATCGTCCATGCGTGTTCGTAACTTGTCCCTATTAATGCACGTTAATGGGATTGTACGCTGGACTGACGGGGAATTACTGGATTCCAATATTTATTTTCGATGGATATGTCCCCAGTTTCAAGTTTTTAATGTTTATGTGACAAAATTTTCACATACTATCTTTTCCATTTATCAGTTCTTAGATATTCCGGTTTTGATTGTATTAAACTATCCGAAAATAATTTTTCGCGGATTTATTTTGATTTTTGGTTCCCGATATTTTGAATGCTTTACAGAGATTATAGTCACAGGAGAGACTAGGTTTAAGGCGTTTCAAATGGAAAAAATCTGAAAAGATAGTTTTATTTAAAATGTCAAATATTCGCGTAAATCTAAGAAGTTATTACGTATTTTATTTTATTTTGATATGGGTACTAGTTGATATGTATTTTTTTTATTTTTTTGGTAAAAGTTGTGCTACATACTTGAATGAAAAGCTTATGATAATTTTGAAAAGGTGGTTTAAAGTCTTTATATATGTTATTATATATACTATGTATATAAAACTATAATATTATGGTTTTCTTTTACACTATCTGAGCTTGATAAAATAATAAGTAATAATTGATTTTTTTATTTATTTTTTTCGTTAACTGTATAATTTACTTAACATATAGTCTTCATAGACATTGTTACTATTTTAGTATCTGAATGGGAGACTTGTTAATTTTTAATCAGATTACTAGTAAATACCAAGTTCTGTATCATTGGTCAAGTTACGCTTTTATTAAACTTAATTTCTCACCGCATTTTGGACCAAGTTTTCATTAATAAGACCTTTTCATCGAAAGGATAAACCTACAGAATACGTAACTTTTCTATTTGATCGTTCTTTGACGCCCTCAATTTTGTTTTCCCGTAGTGTTTGTGAAGGTCCGCATGATATCAAACACTCGGGGGATATTGTTTGACTAAGCTCTCCCATTTTATCGCTTTTGATATGCCGCATAACTTCTATAGGCCTCTCATTTTCAGGGTTTTCATTATTTTGGCTACTTGGATCACTTGCTTGAAAGAAAAATAGTTATGTACGGTATATTGACGACATGTATGGCTCAGTTTGTAGTGACCCTACTTGCTGTGCCAGCGGTCGCAGGTTCGAGTCCCGCTGAGGGCATTCATTTGTGTGATGAGCACGTAGCCTACCATGAACTAGATGGTGTTGTGTGTCAATGTCCCAACATATTTATTTATTTATATTATTTTGTTAATGTAAAGGCAATTGTTAAAGGAATTAAAATATATTAGTAACTGAATTATATAGTATACACTTGATTACTTAGTTTTACATTCTGTAGTTAATTGTATTAAAAAGATCATTTTTAATCAATTTCAATAAAGAAGGAATTCAACTCGGGTCTATTTTTTTGTGTGAATTGATTTTCATCACTGTTAATTAATAAGTTATAGATCAAAAGTGACCATACTAAATTATTTGATACCTATATGTTTTTGTCCGTAGCTACGCTTGCGTGGTTGATACGTCGATAGAACGTATATATGTTAATCCTATAAAAGCTCTCCATTCAATTTTCACGCAAATATATATAATCGTTAAAGCGCAATGAAATAACAACACATATATACGCTCTCATATACTTTCACATTTATAAAATTAGTGTGAAAATGCCTCTTATAATTGTTAAGACGTTAATTATCTTATACTAGCGACTCACCCTCGCTTCGCTCGGGTTCGTTCCTTACTTGTTTCCTAAAACAAACTTTCACCCCCATTTTCACCCCCTTAAGGGATGATTTCCGGGATAAAAAGTATCCTATGTCCTTCCCAGGGTCTCAAACTATCTTCTTAGCAAATTTCATGTAAATCGGTTTAGTAGATTCAGAGATTATCCCCTACAACGTCACAAATTCACAAACTCACAAACTTTACCTCTTTATAATATTAGTATATATATTTAAACCGATAAAGCTTCTGTCTATTTATTTACGAAAAGAACTGAACACGAAAACCTTTTCTTCCATCTCACGAAAAATCATCTAACGTGATCGGGTAAGAAGTATAATAATTTAGCCCAATTCTGTCGATTTGTCTTAAGTTCATAAATATTTCGTGCCAATGGGTATCTGAAACTAATATTGTTAGCTTCTTTTAACGTTTTCGTTTACCGGCTGGATATATATCTTTTGAGAGGGTTCGACCTATTCATTATTCAGTGGGAAACTGGATTGAGAGTGTTTATAGCAAATAAAATCTTGGTAAAGTCGTAAAAATTGCGTTCGACAGTCTTGAATGGTATACGGGCTTAAAAGGTGAAGTCTTTATTACTTTATGCCAATATGCTACCATAAAAATCGCATGTCGCATTTGAATTCTACATGGTTTCGAACTGCTTCATTATAATATTGACATGTCTGTTTTTGATCGACTTCAAAATCGTGTAAAAGCTTAATTCGAGTTTGTTTTATTTTGCGCGCGTACGCGGTCTAATTTTCATAATCTTTTTATTATAGCTCAATCCAAATCGATTGACAATTGGCAATGATAGGATGCCATGTATGGAAGAACATACACCCAAAACACTTACAACCAAATTGAATATCTCTTCAATTTTTAGTCGGGCAATAAAAATGCCTTAAATCTGTGAGTACTTGTTTAAATAATTTTATTAATTTCTTTAAAACAATATAGCTAGTGGGTTGATTAGTTGGTACTTGGTAGGGTGCGATGAGGGTGAAGCGGGGGCAGATGACCCGCGAGTCCTTACTGTGAAAATATACCTAATATTAAAATAAAATGCATGAATAATAAATCTTTTTTAAATAATAATTGATTATTCGATACTTCATAAGATCTTGAAAAATTTGATTTCATTTAAAAGTAATTAATTTCTCTACCAGTTGACATGAAAGGCTTTTGAATGCGATACAAAATATTAAGCGCGTATAATAAAAGCTACTCCATTAGGGCGAAATATTGTGAATGCCAAATGAATATGTCGATACGTGGTTTGACGAACGTGGTGGTTTCATCAAACGAACAACTCGAGTGTATGAGTAATCGTTTAAATGGCTTTGTAAAAGTTTAATAATTTTTATATTAAGTTTCCTTTTGTTTTTTTTAATGTTGAGAAATGCATTTACGCATACCACCGGCATATATACAGGTGGTTATGTAGGATTGTAACCGGCCAGAAAAACCAGTATACTACCAACTAAAACCTTACAAAAGTCTCAACGTACATAACATTACATTTTAGATAAGAGCAGATAGAATTTGAAGCTCGAGGCCATATAAATAGAGGCTCAAAACATTAATATACGCATTTATAAGAAAATATAAGAAACAGTATTAGATTTACCTTTCTAAAAATTTAAACTTAAAATTAAAAATATATTACTGAGTAAAGCATATTTCTCTGTTCAAGCGTTTCTTGTTGGTAGAAATGTGAGGAATTAAGTTATATTAACTCATATATGGGCTAGGTAATCATGTTAAAAAAATGTAACTCGATATTTAATAAAGTAACTGTTGAGTTTCTGAGAGGATCGGGTCTTCTCAACAGAACTGCTTTCCAAGCCGGTGGTAGCTTCCTCACGGGTCGACTACGCTGATTCTTTTTCAATCAAATTGATGGATCAAAAGTGCTTGTAAGTCTAATTAAATAAATTTTAATTTCTATGTTCATATTTCTTTTAACTTTAAGAATGGCGAACTTTCCACTTACGGTATGGATTTTCAAAAATTAACCTTTGGGTCAATTTTGTTTTATAAGAAATTGTGCAAAATTTCATGCTTATTGGCTTAGGCTGTGTATTACAAGTCGATTAGTGTTAAATTCTAATAAAAAAATCTATTTACATAGTTGTATACTTTGGATAGAAATAATCTTAAAGAATAATCTACGTTATAAAAAATATTTTTATTAATTCTTCTCAGTTCAATATCTTGTTATAATTTTTGATTACACTGGATATTTTAATCGATCGTTTTTTTAAATTATGCACCTGTTATATATGGAGACGTTTCTTAATTACCTACCTATCACTGGGTAAGCATCAAAAGACTTTCAATGATGTTGGCATTGTTATTTATTAAGGCATTCTTTAAAAAAATATCTAAAAAAATTTGTATTCTTAATTCTATACTATATCTATTTAACATAATGTACTTTAGAAAAAAAATTACTTCATGAAATCAGAGATTTGACGATTTAAAGGAGCATATAAAACATAATATAGCACTTTTTTTTAAAATACTGCCAAATTTTATTTTCGTATCAAGTAAATTCAAAGATACATTTGCAAGTGAATCCACAGGTAGAAGTTAGTTGAAAGTAAAATATTAACCTCATTCACACCAACATTCACGGTATTGTGAAACCTGAAGCACAAGTGCCTCTGTTGAAATAAAATAGCGTATAAACTATCACAATGCCTTTCCTAGTTCAGAAAATAATAATACAAATGCACAAAGGACAAAGGTAGAATTGTATTGACGAATTCTAGATATTTCGTGTGTTTTCGATTTGTTTTAGCGCTGTTGAAAATTTCGACGAAATTGCCTTTCTGTCTGCTTCGAAAAATTTTTTTAGATCAGAGCTATCTCATAGAGAATATTTAAATAGGGAAGAGAAGTTTGCATAAAATACATGGGTTCGTTCGAAACCAGCCTTTTTTCAATATGTATATAAGCAGTGATAGCCCAGTGGTAACGTGCTCGTTTGGGAAACCGAGTGAATCGGGTTCAAATCCCGGGTCTCGCACCTCTGATATTTTCTTTACTTATATGTACGAATCATTTCTAACATGATTACCACTTGCCTTACGGTGAAGGAAAACATCGTGAGGAAACCTGGATGTCTGAGAAAACCTAGCAAGTTTTCAAAAAACACTTGAAGTCCGCCAACCCGCTCTTGGCCATCGTGGTGGACTATGGCCTGATGACCCTCGTATTGAAGGGAGGCCCGTGCCCAGCAGTGGAAATTTAAAAAAATGGCTGAATACAATATACATATAGGAACTACAGCGTCGATATTGATGTAAATAATGATTTTACTTAGTTCTCAGGTTAACAGGTCAATTAAGGATTATTTACAGGAAAAACGAAGAATTTCCATGCTTTATACGATTGAAGTTTGATTAAAAATTGTAGTACCTGTAATAGTAGATTAATTTCATACAAAATTTGATACATTGAAAACTTATTTTTTGAGGTTATTTTATCTGTGGATGACATTGCTTGTTTTGGTAATGGAGTCAAAATAGACGTAGTTTTATAGACTGATTCGAATAACAGCTAAAAGTGTTATAACCATATGTTTTAAAATCGAAATGGTAATCCGAATACTTTTATGTGGTGCTCCATGGATCATGACATCTATCGGGGATAAAATAAAAATTATCTATGATTAGTAGGAATTATGGTATAACCGTTGCGACAAAACTCTTGTAAGATATTAAAAGTTGAAGCAGCAAAATACTTTTTTCATGCCATTCTAAGCTTATCCTGAGATTTTCCTGGCTTCAGGAGGCTCTAATTAGTTCCCCAGGGGCAGTATTAATCAACGTTGACAAACGCTGGACATGTTTAATGACTTGGCTGAGTTTTATAAAATTCGGGCAAGACATTTCATTAATGTCAACTATATAAAATTTAGCGTATTTTTTAAAAAAAAATCTACGTTAAACGTTCCAATTTAGCCATTCTTATAAGAATTTTATATTAAGTTTATAAATATTCTGATATATTAAAACAATTTTGAATAAACCTCATTAAAAATGATTATGAAAATATATTATGCTTGGTTTGTTCTAATTATAAAAGGGTATACTTCCCAGGTGGTTTCATGGTCATCGGGTCAGGATTTGATAATGAGAAATCGAGGGAACTCAAATTTTATAGGCACACTTGAAGCGATTTGGGTATTTTTTATAGTGACTCATGCATTTTAATTTTAGTAGGCTTGATTAATTATATGATGCTTGCTACTATCGTCAAGCTTATTATTGATTTTATAAGTTTAAATTTTCATGTGTTATACATAAAAGAACTTGTTATATATACACTGAAAATAACATCTCTTACAAAATAAACGTTAATATCTACAAATTGAACCAAGAAAATGTAGAAAATATTTTTCTACTATTTTTAAATTAATATGGAGCGATAAAACCGTCTATAGAAATAAAAGCTCCCTACACCTGATAAAGTGGCAAAATGTACTTTAAATGAGGAAAATGTTTTGGTTTAAAATTCGCGATTCCAGCTGTCGGCTTATATAATTGCGTCTCTTCACCGCAATCCAATTACTCGAAACGAAATTAATTTTGCGACAAAACGACGGAACAAGATCTTTATATATAGGTATTATTGTATAAGTAAGGAATTCTAAGGATCGTATATCAGATTGAAAGATTACTCTTGAGATAAACTGTCATCTAATAAGCACTGTGCATTGTGCAGGATCAGTGAATCAGTGACTTTGGCATAGCAAGAATAATAGAAGAGGTTTAATTAGATTTTCAATTGACTTTAAAGAACATACTTTTGTTTAAGCGAAATGTATTCAATTCTGATCATAATCTTACTACTATTATAAATGCGAAAGTTTGAATGGATGTTTGTTACTCAATCATGCCAGAACGGCTGAACGGATCTGGGTGAAATTTGTCACAGACATAGATTATAGTCTGGAATAGCACATAGGCTATTTTTTAAACTGAAAAAGTGTACGGTTCGCGTAGGATAGTTTTATTTTTGTTTTTTACTAAGGACGAAATCGATCAAAGCGAGAGTGAGACGCTAGTATACGTATATAGGCTTAGTAACCACCCCAGAATCATTAAAAAATACTAATTTCTATAGTTTTTCTTAGTATTATATCTTCTCTAAGTACCCTAGTATTTAGTACAATAGAATAAAATATTGTACAATATAAAACAAAATACAAACAAGACAAATGAAATAATCCTAACCATATTTAACATTTCGAAAACTAAGGAAACAGTTGAAAATTAAATAAAGTTTCTATCGGCTGTTGGAAACTTATAAGAAGTAACAGGCTCACAAATGAAATTTGACCTCAGAGGGATCAGACCAAGCGAATCTATTTAGTTATTAATGTGAATGATCGGGAAAAGTAAAGCTACTGAGAGATAAGGGTTGAAGCGTGATTGACGTGTAGTCGTAAAGGTACTCAGTGCGTATGTAAGCTTTGAATTGGATTACTAGAGAATATTTAGCACCGCTTCGCATTCGATGCTTCATAAATCATTACATTTGGCCTTGGGGCTCACGATATAAATACAACATGGACAGGGACACATATCCAGACTGAGAATTATTTCGCTCAAATAAATATTTGTCTTTATAGGCACTGAAACCTGCGACGACGAAGAGACATACTCAAAACTTTGATTGTAACAACCTATAAATATTCTATATATAACAATAACTAGAGTGGGCTGCATCACGTTTTTTTTTATATCTTGCAATATTCTTAAAAATATAACGTAAATTCAAACTAGATATAGGTTTCGAAACTACTCCATAGATTTCTAGATTTCAAGATTAATTAGTATCGATAACAGTATTGTAAATCTATACATATAATAAAATTCTATCTGAGTAGAATCTGTACATTAAATATTATTTTGGAAAATCCTATTGAAATAGTCATTACTATCGATTCAGAGGCTTAATCTATAGTTTTTAGAATTATTGTCGCATTCAACGCGTCATTGAACGCATCATGAGAAAACCACTGGACAGATTTTGATGAGGTACGATGATAGCTGGTTATCCGGGTCAACATATAGGATACTTTTTACTTCGAGAAAATATCTCAACTCTGAGAAACCTATACTAAATGTTAAAACGTAACCAGGTACGAACTCGAGCGGAGTGGACATATGTCGCTAGTATATTTATAAGTATGATTTGCTTTTTTAGAGAAAAAAACTTAAATCGATTTTTACAAACACTCTCTTCTTTCCCTTTCTGTAAGTATAGAAGTGGATACCAGAAAAGCCGCTCTACTTTATACAACAATAAACCATTTTCAGCTGGATCGCATAGAAAATTGAACGAATAACTTGAAAGTCCTAGCTCGAGCAGTCATTAGCGCGGAATGCAATACTCCACACTGAGCCAGAGATAAACTATCGTGTTCAATATTACAGCTGTGTAAATTATAACTACGAGATATTTGTTATTTCTTACTTAAGTACTTCTGTACAAAATAATTTAACATCTTCCCAGTATATTTTCGTTGAAATTTCAGCTGATTGCGCTTTAATACTTTTAACCGACTTTAAAAGTGAAGACAATGAACACTACTGAATACAATGTTTGTGTTTATGAATGGCAATAGGCTCGCTCAAGGATTCCATGTTATTCAAAGATAAGCCTATCCCTATCCCGATCTAAGGACAAAGAGTGATCTATTTCCACACAAAACAACTATAAATTGCAAGGGAAATCGTTAAAGGTCTCAGATTGAACCTTTTTCAAACCATTTAATTTTTAATCAAAAGTATATATTATGTAAGCTAACATAATGTCTTCACGCTGTTTATTCGAAGCGCATTTCCGAACGCCAAGATTAAATATTTGATTCCGAAAAGTTTTGATTTCCATTATCGCATCTAAAATAATGTTAAAATTGGATTTTGAGAATGAATTAAAGCAACAATATTCAGATTTTGCAGAGGGTAAACTCCGATAGGCCGCTATATTGCAGATCGCTTAATTTGTGAGTATAATGGTAGTCTGATGTGGTTACATGGAAATATTGTCATATTTTGATTACTAAAGAGGTTTTTGGGTACCTGCTTGATCAGTTGGAAGGTAAAAGAACAAAAAGTTATGTTTGCAATGCCTTTTTTAGTATTTGTCTTTTAACATTTGCATTGTCATCATGTCCTGAAACAGTTATGTCTTAGGTTGAAAAGAATGTATTTTATACTAGCGACTCACCCTCGCTTCGCCCTGATTCGTCCGTAGATACGTTTTAATGCTTAGTGTAGATTTCTCAGAAATGAGATTTTTTTCCGCACTAAAAAGTATCCTATATGTTGACCCGGATAACTAGCTATCCTCATAACTAATTACATTAAAATCCGTCCAGAGGTTTTCTGGTGATGCGTTCCCAGACAGACAGTAAGACAGGAATTCTAAAAACTATAGATTCGGCCCGTGTATCGATAATAATGACTAATTCAATAAGATTTTCCAAAAAAATATTTAATGTACAGATTCGAATTTTGATTCAGAATTTTATTATATGTATAGATTAAAATTAAAAATCTCCTTTTCTTCTCTTAAATTAATTTACAGTTCGAGGTCAGTAAGTATCTTTCAGCTAAATCTTAACTACACATAGGCTAATGTTATGCTAACGTTGAGCTTAAAATATATAAAAATAAAACTTACAAGAAAAATTACGAAGGTATTTAAAAAATCGATCAGCCATTTTTCTGCTCTGCTCTTGACATTTTATCATAGTACTTAAAAGAAATCGACAAAAAATGCGGTGTTTTAGAAGATGAGCTCGCTCAGCTTCATAAAGTTTGCAACTGCCATTACATTGTTTTACGGCGGATATTGTTTCTAAGGCATCAAAACCTATTAAAATTATGTTTTTTCATGGATTTTACGCTCTGCTATAATATCGTTTTGAAGGGTTAAACTTTCATCGCTCAGGGCACTGTCTACTGCACCAGATGGTGTAGATTCTGTTCTGTAGAATGATTATAAGATTTTTCTTGCTACTTAAGTTTCTTAAGAAATTTAAAAAAACCGGTACTTAACATTTTTATAGAACTTGAGTGCAAAATAACATTTTATATACAAAATCTTGCTATTGAATCTGAACACTGAGGCACGCTAAATACGTCATGCATACATACTAATGTGTATACATGTAACACAAAATACTTAAATATATCAAAACTCAAACTTACTTTTATTAATAAAAATATTTACTATGAGTAGAAATTGAACCTACATTCTTCGACTTACAGGCAGTCTGACCACAACGCCACTAAGCGATTATTAACTAATATAGTACTATTTTACTCCAATATCGCTTTTAACATAAAAACTTATATCATATTCAATAACATTTTCCAATATTTTCGGCCAGCGCTGACGGCCGTCCTCGTAAAAATTAAATTTTAAATTATTAAGCTTTATGCCAGGGTTGGCACTTTCGACATTAACAGTCATCAATTTTCTTTTTATTAGTTGTTTCGTTGTTGTAATTCGCAATTTCCTTAAAAAAAAACTTTCAAAAATTCTCTAATTTGATATATTTTTTCTATAATATCAGAGCTACTGTATGACGTTAAATATTGAGGTAGAACATTCCCTCCACTAAATTTAATGCTCCAGTTTCCGGCGTAGCAAAAAGAAAGAGAGCCCCGACACTACCTAAAATTGAAATTGACAAAAGTATACTTTATTAACGGACGAGTCACAAAAACCTTTATTTTATACTGCGTGTCAGAACTGTAAAACCAAGTTTTAACTCCCGCTGGTCATAATAAATTTACGGCCCTATATAACTTGATGCGTAGGGGATAAATGAACGCTTATATCGGCTCACGCGCGACTTCGCCAAATCAATTTATTAAAACATTCAAATAGGGACTGGCGATTTATATAAACTAAATAAAACTTTAAATTATCTTAATGTGGCTTAGATAAGATACTAGATGTCTTTAATTTGTTGTTCATTGTAAAATAAGATCTATCAAGTGTTTCACGTAATTTTATATTAAGTATGAATTTCCGATGTTCCGGCACTGTTACAAATACCATGAACGTGGGTATGATCGCGACCCATGAAAGCTTAAAGACTTGATTTGTTTATTTATTTTTTTGATAACCAAAAATGATTATTATTATAAATTATAAACAATTTATAAATTAATTTTACATTTATTTTCAGGTAAGAGCAGCGTTTATGGAAGATCATCAAGAGAAACATGGAGGTTTGGAAGAGAAATATTAAAAATACTTTTGTTGTTTTAAACTAGCGGGGAAAATAACAAAATGACACTAATAAAAATTTGATTGATTGATGAGCCTATCTGTACTTTTCCTTACTAGCGATAGAAATTAAACATAGACAATTTACTTTCTCTGGTAAGTAAATAATAAATGTGAGTTAATACAGTCAGTAAAAATACTTTCAATTTATAGGGCCTGAACAAAGCAATAATTCAAATGTCAATGAAAAACATTTACGATTCATCCCTTTCTTATTATATGGTAATGTAACCTAGGAGGGACTCGAATTCGTGACCTCGGTGTACCTCAGGGTACAGAATAGCTAACTTTGGCTATTCATCGATCAGCCCTTAGTAAATGACTTTAAACAAATTACGGAAGTACATAGACGTTGGATAACGAGGCATTGCGAGTCACGTCCGGTGCGGGGCTCCTCGTTACAGACGAAGCGAACACGTCCCCTATATAACTAGAAAATTCGTTGCGCTTTTCAAAATGAAATTAGTAATACATTGCTATTTCATTTTATTTGTCAAAAGCTGAGATTGATTTGAGATTTTTCGATAGATATAATTTTTAAACTGTGGTATTTCATAATATAGCTATTTATCTTTAAACCTCGATAGTCAAATTAATTCTAATGTATAATGACTTTAACATTGTAAAGCGGACTTTTAGCCGTGTTTGATATGACTCATCTATACTTGCTTTGTTTTCATAAAGGAATATATCATGAATTTGTTTAACAAAGCAATAAGCACTTTGCTTTATCACGTTTTCGTACATTTAGACATTTCAAAATGTTTTCCGTGGAAAAATGTATATTTCTGACGAGATACCGTGGTTACGACGGTCATTACTTTGAAGCCATTTGGTGTACAACTAGAAAACTAACTTTCTTCTCTTAACTAATTAAAGAAGTAATTAGAAAAAGCATCCTTTTAAGAAGTATGATATGCTTTTCCCTCAAAGACGCTTAAAATAATACATTTTTTGTATAAAGTAAATAAATATACCTACACAAAGAAAAAAAATACAATATAAATATTCGACAATGTATAAAATTATTATCTAATCTATATCTATAATAATATTATAAGGAGGCAGAATTTGTTTGTTTGTTTGATTGAATGCGCTAATCTCAGGTACCTACTACTAATCCGATTTGAAATATTCTTTTTGCATTAGATAGGTCATTTATTGAGGAAGGCTATGTATATAATTATATCATATAATACATAGTCTATCTATTCCATACTAACCGTTAAAACCTATCTAAAGACGAACCCGAGCGAAGCGAGTGTGAGTCGCTAGTATTCTAATAAACTTTACAGTATACTAAAGGCAATTATATTTTTGTTCGAACAAGTGCTTATAATACAAATGGTCGAAATTTTGATAGAAATACTTTTTACCTACCTGTTAGCAACGACGCGGTTCGAAGCTCAATATGTCACTCCATTCTAATTGCAGATTATAAGTTATAACGTGCTACAGAATTTCTCTTGAGATGGCGGTATCTTCGCTTACTTATTCTTTCTTCGTCAGAAACGTGCTGAATTATAAACGGTGTGTCAGTGCTTGTAATGTTCAAAAGTGAAGTCTAGATTTAAACTCATTTCCATGGTTTTATAAGTAACAATATTTTTAAGTCTCATCGAAGTACTGTTATAAATGCAAAATATATGTGCTTGTTCGTTACATTAGATGATGAGATTTAAAACATAGATAGCTTTTTTTTTTTTTAAAACCAGTACTCGACAAGTAGTAGTAGACGCTAATGTTTAAAAGAGGTTACACCTATAAATATGTATGTAAGATTAGTGCGAAGTTTCGCATTGTATTAGATTTAGAATCTCCCAAACAGTATTCAGTATGAGAAAAGTAACAAACATCAATATCAATTTAACGAGCTAACCGTTTCTTTAGTAGGCGTTTCCTAAAACATTTCTTTATGTTTACGCAAAAATTAAAGCATTATTTTACTCTTTAGTCATATAATTAATTTATCAATACTTAGCATTGTATTTTAGTATTGACCTTAAAACACAGTACTATCTAGTTGCCTGGCTACGAAGCTTGTGTTATGGATACCAGATACATATATACACATATGTAACTTTAAATATATACATATTATAAATATAAACACCCATGACTAAAGCGCAAACATTCGTGCTCATCACACAAATGAATGCCCCAGCGGGACTCGAACCCACGACCGCTGGCATAGCAAGTAGGGACACAGAGCCAAACGTGTTGTCATATTTGTTCGTAATTTCTTAACGTTGGTGTTTAAATTACCTAATATTTCAATGAGCTTTAACCGGAAGTACGTAGGTACTATTATATATTATTATTATTATATATTGAGCGTTAAGCGTAGCAACGGGTCACATCCGACCTTAAGGTTGAGTTTCTATAATGGAGTGTAGTAGTATGACGTAGAAATATATGTATATTCGTTTACAATATTTTATTATAATAAATTTTCATAATGTACTGACCAATATCGCTTTTTTTTTAATTTATATCCATCGACCAAAAAAGTACTAGATACATAATCAGCGACAAAAAATGTCCTCACCGAATGAGCGCTCATTTGAACATTTAAGCGCGCTTTTAATTAAATTTATTTTAGGTAAAAACAACTTCAAACGTTAAATTAATATAAAACATCTAAGCTTTAGACATTGCATTTAAGGTTGAATTTATATTGTTGTATGTTTATTTAAAAGAATTACCTAGATAGAATTGGTAACAATTTTAAAAGAATTTTTGCATGGGATTATGTATTTAGTACTTTTTTAATTGATGTTTTTATCAAAAGCTTTATTTTCACTTTTTTATTATATTTTTAGACTCTGGTATACCTATGTAAAGTTTTCGATCTCCGCCCGAAGAACAAACTTTAAGAACCGAGTCTGTGAAAGTCAATATATAATAGCTTAGGTTATTTTGGTCTCAATTTGCACTTCTCCGGCTTTTAATGGCTAAATACATGCTTATTTCTTTTAGGGACTCATATAAAACATCAAATCTATGTAAAACTCAGTATATATTACTAAAGAGATCTTTCATAAAATATCGGACTACTATTATGAATGTGAAAGTTTGTAAGTTACTCTATCACGCTGAAACTACTGGACGGATTTGGATGAAGCTTAGTATACAAGTAGACTATGGCGTGAAACAACACAAAGGCCACTGTTATACACATAAGCGAAGCGAGAGTGTATACTACATAAGTATTATTCAAACGTACAACACTCAAAAAAGCTCAAATAGCTTTAGAGCTTTATCAATAATTTGCATAATAAAGCTAAACTCAGCGCTAGCAATTCCTTTAGCTGTTTCAACATTCATCATAAACATGCATTAAACTACGTGCTATTGAAGCTTCTGGACTGTAATTAATGATTACTTAACTCAAATAACAATATTACATTGTTCTAACTCAACCTTGACGTGTTTTTACATTTGTTTTTATTTGGGGCGCGCGTTCGTTATTGCTTTAATGGAGAGATAAATATTATGAGAATAATGGTGTCGTGATGGGAAAATATGTTTGACAGGCGTTATCCACTCGAATACATCCTTAGAGATGGACAATTATATGCAACAGCCCTTAAGGCAATATTTTATTAAAAAATAAAAAAATAATTAATATTTTTTTGGATTTACGCGAATATCTGACATTAAACTTCTGTCTCTCCCGTAACCACGTTTCTTGTATATCATTCGAAATCACGTCGGGAACTAAAAAGTTAAATAAAATTACAAAAAGAACCGGAAATATAGTTTTATTTAAATAACAACAGTTTGATGGCAGGAAGAGTGCCAGAGCCCGATTTAAGCACTATCAGTGCAGCTTAAACGTAATGATTTAACTTGGAAGCTTCTCCAACGAACTAAGTTGAAAACTTAAGTCATACGAATGTTGCGGACTCGCTCGCTTTGCTTGCTTTAATTTGTTGAAAACAAAAGTTAACGAAACAGCTACAAGATTATTAGACACGTATTTCTTTGGTGGAAATTATTATGTAATTGTATTTATATACACTGATTATTACTATACAAGTCATGTCGGCGTGGTATCGTAGCAATCCTTGGCACTTTGACTCTATGGGCCAAAGGAAACTAAAAATTAAAAAAAAACATAATAAATATATGTATGTATCTATTTAGTGCAAGCCTGTGGTATGTTCTATACGCCGCGTTTACAGCAATCATGGTCACGGGAGAGACAAAAGTTGTAAAGCATTCGAAACGTCGGCAACCAAAACTCAAAATAAATCCGCAAAAAACACCGAAAATCTAAGAAAGTATTATTAAAACATATTTTTAAAAATTTTACCATTTCAATTTTTTACTCAATATATAATTAAGTCGGAGCTCGCTGCTTTCATGCCGTCTTTAAATGTTAGCCAATTCATAACTCTTGCAAACAAACATTGTTCATTAGGTATTACAAGATTATACCGGTTTAGAGCGGACATATTTTCCAAGGCCTCTTTGTTCAGATTATGTCGATACATAGATATTATATTGTGTTCATATACCTATCCAAAGTACACTAGATTTTAAATAAAACTACCTTTTCGAATTATTTCGCAGATTTATTTTTGATTTTTGATTCCCGACATTTCGAATGCTTTACAGCAATCATGATCACGGAAGAGACTAAGGTTTTAGATGTCTCAAAGGCATTATTCATATACTTGTTACAGACAGTGCTTACCCACAATTTTACAAAATGATTTGAAAAATTCAAAAATGACACCAAAGTACCTTACAATATTTGTTGATTTTAATTCCAAACATTTAAATCATTAAACGCGAAATAATTCGAAAAATAGTTTTATTTAAACCATCAAATATTCGCGTGGATCTAAGAAATTATTATATTTACTAGATGTTAAAAGAATATAGGTGTTGTTTTATCTCTCCTTTATACTTTTGACATTTTATTGTGACATATTAGTCCTAATATTTTAAATCGTTAATTTAAATATTAGATTAGGTTATTGAGTTCAATATTCTATTCCTTCAATAAATTAACACTCATAACGTAAAAAGTGAAGACAAAGGCGTTATGCCATTCGTTATTTATATCCAAAAAAGGAGATTAAAAGAACATTACTTTTCATGATGTTTAAATATATTGAAGCAAGTGTCAGTCTGAAATAGTAATATGAGAATGGATATCATACAGAATTGGGAAGAATTCGTACACATCTCATAATAATGCTTATAATAAAGAAGTTATAAAATATCAAGGAATTGACGAAATATAATATCACAGCTCTTTTAAAATTCCACTACTGGGCACAGGTCTTTCCTCAATGAGAGGGAGATTTTTGACTCAATTAGAGAGGTTACACCATAATCCACCGTGCTGGCTAAATTTAAGCTGGAGCTAAAATAAATTAAGTTCTCTTAGTTTTTATATTAAAATATTTTTTACGTGAAATCAAATGCAATGAACTACCACTGTTTCAGACGTTTAACAGATAATAATATAAAACCACATTAGTAAATATGAAGGTTTATTTTCTCATGTAACTCTAACTTTGCACGTGCCAATTATAGCGTTTCAGTTTGTGGAAAACATTATAACTTGCTAATTAATTTTGAACGATTTTACCAAATATTGGCACCCGACGTGGGACTATAAAGTTTTCTTTTGTATAGTAATATTCTCCATTTATGAATCATTGATTTTATATATGATAAAAGATATATTATAATCTATTCTGCTTTAGATTTAAATAGCGCTTGGTTGGAAATATTACGGGACTAAGCTGTAAATTCACTATGTTATTTGATTGTTTATTTAATGTATCACAGTCATTCTTCTTGTTCTTTAATTTATCTTTTTAGGTTTTCGTCCTTGGTAATAAAATATGTTCTTTTATCTTTATATATATTAATAACATTCTGAGTCGAATCTGTACATTAAATATTTTTTGGAAAATCTTATCGTATCTTATCTTATTGAAATAGACATTATTATCGATACAGAAGCCAAATCTATAGCTTTTAGAATTTTTGTCTGTCTGTCCGTCTGGGAAGGCACTACAAAACAGATTTTGATGGAATTTGGTATAATGATAGCTGGTTATACAGGTCAACATATGGGATACTTTTTACTACGGGAATATATCTTATCTCTGAGAAATCTAACTGTTCAAACGCACCTAGGGACGAACCCGATCACAGCGAGAGTGAGTCGCTAGTTTATACTATATAATATATTCTACTCATAAATAATAAATATAATAAATATATTCTACTCATAAATTGATTTATATTAATTATTTAATGATTATATGATTAACTAAAAAAAATAGTACAAAAATATTTAAGTTCTTATTGATAACATATGGGTAAAATATTTTACTTTTCACATTAACGAGTACTCATGTATATTCAGCATCGCTGACAGTAACTGATATATGGTGTTATAAATTTTGCATACGTTTTGTATAAGTCGAGAATGAAAATGTATAAAGGTTTCATTAAAATTCCGGACAGACAGCGTTTAATGTTTGTTGTTACATTTTAATATGTTGTTTGTGATTTTAAAGCTTAAATTATATTAAAAAGGAATACGAAGCTCAAAAATTATGTTAATAATCTGAAAGCTTTCCTGTCTAACAGTGAAGTTTAGAGTATGTATGTATGTATGCATTCAGCCCTTTTTAACTTCCCACTACCGGGTATGGGCCTAACTTTCAGTACGAGGGGAATCATGCCATAGCCCACCACGCTGGCTAAGTGCGGGTTGGCGGACTTCACATATCTTTCGAAAACTTGCTAGGTTTTCTCTGACATGCAGGTTTCCTCACGATGTTTTTGTTCGTCCTAGGACAAATGGTAATCAAGTTGGAAATGATTCGCACATGAAAATATCAGAGATGCGAGACTTGGCATTTGAATCTGTTTCACTCGGTTTGCCAAGCGAGCGCGTTAGCACTGGGCTACTACTTCCTTTAGAGAATACATAGAAGGAAATAGATAAAAACTCTATATGAAAGCTATTTAATGCAATATGTATTCGTATATATTAACTTACAAAACATAGTGTAAATTTTCCACTGTAGTATGATAAAAATAAAAAATAGCAAATACTTCAATTTGCCACTTTCATGCTACATTTTTAACGAACGATCATTAAGAGGTTTAAAGAAGACCATTCTTTATCATAGTATTGTTAAGAAATCTTAAGCAAATAAAAGCTTTAATGAATATCTTTTGTAAGCTTTCGAAACAATATCAGAAGGAGAAGTAGATAGAACAAAATAACAGTACCAGATGAATGTAGACACTAATTTATTTAAGACGTACGTTTTTCTAGAAAGTTTTCTCATTGCAAGAATCACTGTGTGTACAGTAAAGTCAGTCTTATCCGTTAGTTGTGCTATCGTGTCGGTGTATAGAATAAGTTCAAAACTTAGTTTATTAAGCTTATTTAGCAATGTGTAACTCAAATATTTTTTTTAGAAAATCATAAAATGCATCTAATGGCAAATATAATAGGACTAGTGGCTCACCCTCTCTTCACGCGGGTTCGACTATAGAAAAACAAAGACAAATTTATCCCACGGGAACCGTACATATTTCCAGGATAAAAAGTAGCCTATGTATAATCTATCTCTGTGCCAAACATCCAGATCCGTTCAGCCGCTCTGGCGTGATTGAGTAACAAACATCCAAACATTCATCTAAAATATTATAATATTAATAAGATGACTACAGCAATTGGCAAATACATAAGAATAAGAAAATAATGTCAACATAAGGAAACCTTGATAATAATAAATTTCATACATTCATCGTAAAGGTTCATGACGTTATTTTGACCAAGACATTATTTTTCTAAAGCATTACTACCATCACTAAGTAGCTTTTTATGATCTCAACTTATCTATTAACTTTCTAACTTCTACCGTTGATATAGAGTTTTTGTATATCAACGCTTTCTACATTAAAAATATCGGCCATCTTTTGCTCGTTAGGATGAAACAGGTTAACATTTAGATTTGTAACATTATAATTAATCGTTGAGACTAAAATCTGTACTTCATTATAAACTATATATAAGCGACACGAAAACATCAACAACAATTTGGCCGCAGAGCAAGTGACGCAAGGCCATCCGAACAAATAAAAAGGCGGAAATTAAGGTGCACGAACCATGTGTTGCCATTCGTGGAAAATAAAAGGGTTTCAATGTCATAAAAATTAATGAGTGTTATTTCTAAACAACTACGGCAAACAATAATTAAAAAGTTTAAAGATATAGCATATATTTTGTTGCGATGAGCTGATCTATATATTATACATACTAACATTGTAAACTAGCAACACCCTCGCTTCGCTCGGGTTCGTCCCTAGGTTGCTTCCCCATACAAACTTTCATCCCCATTTTCACCCCCTTAAGAGATGTCTGAGAGAATCTAGATATAATTGGTATATTTTACGGTATAAAAAGTATCCTATGTCCTTCCCAGTTCCTCAAACGATTTTACTAAATTTCATCTAAATCGGTTCAGTAGATCCAGAGATTAATCCCCTACAACCTCACAAACTCACAAACTTTATGTCGTTATAATATTAGTATAGATAAAGAATATTTTATAAGTGAAGTATCAAAGCTGCTTTAGATAGTTTCAATTAGACCACATTTAAACTGAATATTTAAAATCAATACACTGTGTATTTGACTTTTAGTGAAAATAAAAATAAAATATTACTTCAATGTGATAAAATATAGTACTAAAATATCAGATTTTTTAAAACGAACCTAAGCTTTTTTGCCTTTGATGTCTTATCTTTCGGTCTGGTTTCTTTGTAGTACCTGAAGTTTTCATGATTTTAGTTGTACTCGTATATATATTTTATCTATAAAGTATTTAATTTGAACTCCACGTAGCTTACGCGCGAGTGCTAAGCACATATATGAAGGGGAGATAGTAAATAAAGGAGAAACAACAGTAAATCGCTCTGCGAATTACCTATATATTATGTATGTATATTATTAGTATTACATATACTATTTATATATTATTAATAATAATAAGCCATTTATTCCGAATTTTGGGCATATTTTTAAACTATAAAACGATTTAAATTTCTTTTAAGCTGGAGAAAAACTATAAGATTTCCCCCAATTCGACGTGCCTTTTGGCATAGGCCTTTTTCTATTGTGCTCTATATTCTGCAACTCTGGCCCAGTATGGCCCCAAGTTAGGCAGATGTCGTCTTCCCATCTTATTTTTGGACGCCACTTTCTTCTAATCCCGTCTGTAGGATACCATAGAGTCACTTGTTTACCAAAATAATATATAAGACAATTTTATTAAAACTTGAAAATTAATAAGTAGGTACATTGCTCCTAGCGTGGCTTAAGTAATAAAAAACACTTAGTAAGTATTAATTTAACACATGAAAAGAACCTTTCCAATAATTTTTAGTCTTTGATAAATAAAAATATTCAAAAAATATTTAAACTTACAATGAATGTAGGATATTTAGAAAAAATAACTATTTGTTTACAAGTAACAACAAGCCAGCAGAATGGCGTATCACGTCAGCCACTTGCATAAAACTCGTGTCACGAGGGAAACATTGTGGTGTCAGATTTCTACTACGTCGAAAAAAAATTTGCTTTGTTTAAAATTAACATTTCATTGGCTTCTGTTTATTTCTTATAACAGTTTTTCTATATCTTTAGGCCTGACAACTTTATTTTCAAAACAACGTTTTAATGTTTAGTATAGATTTCTCAAAGATATTTTCCCGCAGTAAAAAGTATCCTATACATTGACCCGGTTAACCAGCTATCATCATACTAAATTTCATCAAAATCTGTCCAGTGCTTCTTTCGTGTTGCGATCCCAGATAGAAAGACAGACAGACAGAAAAAAACTCTAAAACTATAAGTAGGCCGAAGCTATATATAGTTATATGTATATACTATATATAGGTAATAACGACTATTTCAATAAGATTCTCCAAAAAATATTTAATGTACAGATTCGCCTCAGTTATGATTTTATTATACGTTTAGATATGACGTCGCAAATACATAGGCACATTTCGAAAATACATATGTATGTTAGACAAAAACATTTAACAAGAGGTCTCTATTTCTTGACAAGACATTTGTTTTGTCTTTATGATTTTTTATACTTTTTATATTTAATGACTACACGTTTGGCTCAGTTTGTTGTAATAAATAAATAAATTCCAACATTCATTTGCGTAATGAGCTCGAATGCTTGTACTCCCAATCATCAGTGTTTATATTTATAATATGTATGTATTTAAAGTTATATATGTCTAGTGTATCAACTATCTGGTATCCATAACACAAACCTCGTAGCTCTACCATGGAACTAGATGGTTCTGTGTGTTAATATACCAACCTATTTATTTATTCAATCCTTTTCGAACAGCTTTTGACTTGCAGTGAGGTAATGTAAAATTCCTATTCTAAATACACTGGCGTGCAAAAAAATCGGGCCACCCTTAATTTTAAGCATAATTTTTTGTTGACAATTGTTTGGTGAAAAAAAAAATACCGCAAAGGTAATTAAGGAGATTAGACGCCTTTGTTTCCTTCAAAAAAGTCATAAAATTCCTGGAAATGCACGTGTGCGCTTAACCGTAGTCAATTAGCAGTAATTAGTGAATATTTGCATAATATGGATTGAAGCCACAAATACTGTTTATTGTTATTTTAGAAGCTTAGTTGAGTTCCAATTATTGAACAAGACACTTTACTTTGATCTGCCATTATTAGAAATACTGCAAGATGGATCTGACCGAGGCTGAATCATCTCGAATTGTGACTTTGCTTGAAACTGGACAAAGTGTGGCTCAAACGTTATATAGAGACTGGTGGCTTTGTACGACGACATGATTCCGGCCGACGAAGAGCCACATCAGAGCGTGATGATCGATTTATTGTGTCATCAGCTCTAAGAAATCGTCATCGCACAGGGGTTGACGTTCGAAATCTCCTGAGAGAAGTGAGAGGTGTTAATGTTAGCGAGTGGACAGTAAGGCGCCGATTTAGAGCCGCTTCCCTGACGCCACGCAAGTCCGCACTGGCCCCAAACTCACCCCTGCACATCGAATTGCAAGATTACTTTTTGCCCGAGATCACTCACACGAGCACAGAATTGGAATTTGGAGCAGTGGAAGAAGGTTCTTATTACTGACGAAAGCAGAATGTGCTTGCATGGTGCCGACGGCCGTAATTTTGTTTACCGGCGACCAGGTGAAAGATATGCACCATGAACTATGCGGGGAAACAGTGTCATATGGAGGGGGCTCAGTTATGTTTTGGGCAGGATTCTGTTACGAAGCGAAAACCGAGCTTATATTCATAGAAAATGGATCCCTTACAGCTGCTAGGTATATAACGGAGGTTTCAGAAGATCATGTGATGCCTTTTACTGGGTTCGTTGGAGAAGATTTTCTGCTTCTACAAGATAATGCTCGCCCACACACTGCTACATCAGTAAGGCAGTATCTTCAAGAGGTCGGAGTGTCTACTATTGCCTGGCCAGCGCGAAGCCCTGACCTCAATCCGATAGAGCATGTATGGGACCATCTCAAAAGAAAAGTTAGAAGTCGCGTAGCAGTCCCGAGCAACATTCAAGAATTAAAAAGCGCCTTATTGGAAGAATGGGAGTCTATTACACAAGATTATCTAAAAAAGTGTGTCAAATGTCTGAAAAACCGAATAAAAGCTGTAATTAAAAATAGAGGCGTTAATACGCATTATTAAAAATCATAAAATCAATCGAAATCTTTTAATTTTCCCATTAATTTGCGGCTTACATTTTTATACCAAGCTCGCGAAAAATCATTAAATTTAATATTCCTCTATTTTCGAGCAATAATTTTTATTCAAATTATTCAACGATTATTGATTTAGGTACCTAGGGTATACAGCTACCCATATATAATAACAAAATTAATAAAAAAATATCATATCTTAAGTTTGTCCATTTTCTCTAGATGACCCGATTTTTTTGCATGCCAGTGTATATTTTTTGATTTTTGAATGTAACTTTGAGATATCATATTTCAAAAAATTAAATTATGTATTGTCTAAAGAATTTGGGTTCCCCTTAACTCAATCTACCCCTCTTCATAAATTACATGTCGAGAGTCGACACGTGTATATAATTTGTTATGAAACAACACAAACACGAGACCGGCGACGTGAGGATATCGGATTTCCAGTTGTGATACAAATGTTAACAAAATATTTTTGACCAAATAAATAACCTCAAGCTATATTTTCCATACTATTTTTGTGGTAGTCACTTTGCTAGTTTTTTGCTTTATTTTAAGTGATGCGTGGTATGCTTTTGGTTTACATTAGGATATTAGTTATACATTAAAAAAAAATTAAATAATGGTCCATCCCTAATGCCTAGATTATATTTTTTTATGTTATTGTTTTGGGAATAAAACTAATATATAATAACTAGCAGAAAAACAAAAACAAATCTATCCCTCGGGAACCGTATATTTTTCCGGGATAAAAAGTAGCCTATGTGCTATTCCAGACTATAATCTATCTCTGTGCCAAATTTAATCTAAATCCGTTCAGCCGTTCTGGCGTGAAAGAGTAAGAAACATCCATACATACTCACAACACTCACATTTATAATATTAAAAAATAATAATACGAATAAAATTAATTATAAATATGAATTGATGTACCAGTAAATAAGAACTTCTAGCTGTACATTAAATTTCTTAGTTCTTCAAGGCTTTGTTGCTCAACCTAGACTCCCTTGAGGTATTTTCGCAGACGTATAATCGAAATAATATGTTTAGAAATATTAACTGTAATATACGGAGATGTGAAGAATGTTGCTATTTTCTTTCTGTAAGTGAAATTTATTTTATATTTTTTTAAGGATTCTCTTCATTTTACTTTTTGGAATTATTTCTGTATCGTATCTGTTGCTTATACAGAAACAATATATGAGGGGTGATAGCTTTTAACACTGTAGCTTATTAAATGAAAAATGTGACAGTACACCAGCAGATATGGTCCTAAATCCAGATCAATTTAGAATACTAAAACAACCAGTTCCAATCATCTTTTGCTATCTATGAAATTCATTATTTGTCACAGTTGCCAGCTTGTCGCCTGTTTCCAAAAGATAAACTCAGTATAAATCGCTTTGAGGCCGCATTTTCAATTGGATTTGAGCAGCTACCTTTATACTAGTACGTGAATTAAATTTGACCCTTGAACTATTAAGAATATATATTCGACTATTATTACATGAATTAAAACAATGTTTTCTATAGTTTTTATTGATACACAGAGCTACTCTTTAGATAGAGATTATTTTGGGCCAAACGATGGCAGTCGTCCGACGTCCACTTGCTTCTCCAATGTCTGACAATACACACAATAAAAATTATTTATGATATCCTAGTCCAGTAATGATGAATATCTGATGCGCGATTCTCATTTTAAAATTGCTTAAAAACTACGAACTGACTATCCAAGAACATTTCTTTCATTGTCTTCTGGCGGAAAGCAAGAGTTTTTAAAACAAAATATATCAATTGGTAACTTATAAAATAAATAATATATATACATATATATATATATATATATATATATATATATATATATATATATATATATATATATATATATATATATATATGTTGGGGCATTAACACACAGCACCATTTAGTTCCATGGTAAGCTACAACGCTTGAGTTATGGATATCAGATAGTTGATATACTACACATATTATATAACTTTAAATATATACATATTATAAATATAAACACCCATGACTGGGTACAAACATTCGTACTCATGACATAAATGCATGCCCGTAGCGGGACTCTAACCCGCGACCGCTGGCACAGCAAGTAGGGTCACTACAAACTGAGCCATACGTGTCGTCAATATTATCATTATAATGTCGTTATATGATAACAGCAAAAAGTAAGTTGTGAAAGAGACTATATCTTATTGTTTGTTTCCCTTTCATCTTCTTAGTAAAGAAATAATAATCCTGTTTGACATATAGGCCATTAATATTTGCAAAGTTCTCCAATCGACTTCGTTAAACTTTACCGGAACTTGATTTGGGTCCATGTCGTCCATTAGACCGACATGATTCCTCTATCTAGACATTTAGGTCAATCATGACAAAATTTTAGCATAGTATTATGTTCGAACTGTATATGATTGAAAACTAGATGATTATAATACCCCAAGTATATTCGGTTTTAGTGGTACTATGGAAAAGTAGGTATGTTAAAGGAAGGTTATTATTTTATTAGAATAATTACTATGAAAAATAAGCTGGAACTCGGTTGAAATTTTCTACGAGAAAAGTAATGATGCAAAATATTCATTCATAGCACACTTTGTGTCTCGTTTTCGCAGAGATGCAGTAGTAGCTTATCGCTTGCATTTATTACATGATGTAGTGAGCTAAAGTTCTTTATTATATGCCATTATTATTTTTATAAAAATCTTATATTTTCTATAGATCTCAGTATTCAGATTCATCGTTCCTAATTAATTTATTAATAACTTTTTGAAACGCTCTTATTTACCTAAAGATTTCAAATAAATTATTAAGCAAAAATACTTTTATTTGTATCATACACAGATATTTTTAATTATACATGTATATGTACATCTTGTGTAAATGTAATCTATATATCGAACCCTTTCAATTAATACAGGATACAATGTTATAAATGTACCTAGTTTCAATATTCTCGAGTGCAGTAATTTGTATAAATCATTGATATGAAAATATATCCATTTCTACCGACAATAATATTTATAAATTACGGGAGCAGTTATTAAGTTGAAATACATAAATCCTCCGCAGAGTTTAAAAGTGCTCAATTTTAAATCTGAAAAACATTAAATGCGGCTTGAATTATTTGAAAATATGTATCTTATATACATACATTGTGCTTAGTATCTATACATTGCTTTTAATAATAAATTTACTGAAAAATGGATACCATTTATTTCATAACGGAAACGGAAACAATCGTCTTTGTATTATGATCGGTTATTCTCTGAGCCTCAAATACATAATATCAACATGATTGTGAGCTTAACGTGTCCACATGCTCGCTTGTGTGGCCTTTATCCTCTCATCCAGAACGTACAAAGGGACAATGAGGATAAAAATACACTATTCACAAGCTCGCGCTACAACGATTTTGTAGGATACAGTAGATATTGTGATTATTTCTAATTTATATCGTTTTAGTAACGTTAGTAACTAAGTGTCATGAGTTTCTATCTTATCCCACGTTGGGTGCCAATTTTTTGTTGAACATACTTTTTTCCTACTCTATTAGTTTTATGTTCAATTTTTGTAGCTCTTCGTAGAAAAGCTCTTGTAATATTTTTACCTTTAAACATTTTATTTCTTTTTTTACCATAATATTGTAAACGCGGAAATTTGTGAAGATAGATGGATGTTAATTATTCTTTCACGCAAAAACTAATGAACGGATTTTAATGAAACTTTACAGTTATATAGCTTATACATATTACAGAGTATATACGTTATAATTTTAAAAAATACTGTAATACATAATTAAAATATGTTTGCGGAGCCGCGAGATAACGCTAGTTTTACATAAAATGTTATACTGTTAAGTAAATTGGAAATGTAATCTAGTCTCAAGAGTATCAAAATAGATTGGAATATCATATATTTTATACTGAACCTTTATAAGCTCTATAGTACACGTTCAATTAAATCCACATTATATATCGTTGCGGGCTATTGGATGGATTATAGCGATTTGGAGGCGTAAACCGTTTTACACGGTAGGTTTCCGGAAAATGGAATAGTGTGTAGTAATCTCTGGTCCTTTTAATTTACTAAGTTTTTGTTCGTGTTGCTATTTTCATTTAATAATAATGAATTTATGGATATACTTACTTTTAAAGAAGATATGTTTTTTCTTGTGTTTTAGGCATTTGTCTTGTTGGTTTGTCCTTTGTTAGCGGATTGGTTGGAAGGTGATTCTTGCATTAGGATAGTATATGGACTGGGGAGTGACGGGCTTCTTTTTATTCCAGTGCCTAGAGTGATTCAGGCAGGACATTCGTCTAGGAAGTTATATCAGGATATCTGAGTCAAAGAATGTTAGTAGTGAACAAATTAATCTGTACCGCATATGAAAAATTCGTACATAACCAAATATTTACGTATATATAACCACGTCCGAGAAGTGAATCCACAACATAAAACTCTAGTGACTCTCTATGGCGAGTTTATTGAATAAAGTAAAAACCTTATTTGAATAAAATATCGACAAAAATCTTCTGTATGTTGTAGGATTTGAAATAAAAGTAAATGTCAAAAGGCTTATAAGCTTCCGTTCGAAGTATACTAACCCCTTATAAGCTGTGAAGCACACATCCATTCAAAACCGAATTATATATCGTTGCGGACTCTAGATTAGAGCGCTCGCTGGGTAGATTATAGGATAGATTTAGCTACCACTTTTCAATTAATTTTTCAAAACTCATAACGTAAAATATTCCTAACTTTAAAATGTTTTGGTCTTGGTTTCATGGAACATCTCTGCGTAAAATCAGCCGTTAGCAAATAACTGATTTTCATATTAGCTTCTAGATGTACAAGTGATGAATTATTTATATCTATTTAGCGATTCTGGAATTGGATAGTACAAAAATCGATACAATTGGAGTGTGTTTTGCAATATAATTACTTAGTAATACTTATTTTACTCGGATTACTAACAGGTTTAATTTTTTTTTTAATAAGACTGCATAAGGTTTTTTTGAATAAGACTAAATTTGAAACGCTTTACAGCAATCATGGTCACGGGAGATACTAGGGTTTTAGACGTCTCAAAAGTTCAATCAACTATATTATATATATACATACTCGTAGGTGTTACAAGGTACTTGTACCTATAAAAATCTACAACGATTTTAATTTAAAAAAATAGAAAAATTGTACTAAAATTTGATTTTAATTTTATAAAAGGGACATTAATTATTTTTTTAGTAAAATTTTAAAATATAAAAACTTGGGTGAAAAAACGTACATAAAATTAATTCAGGTATTACGCATATATAGTAGTTGCAGTGTAGACCTTCCGTAACTAAATCAATATTTGATAAGAGACCACTCGACTACCGTATTGAGTGATGAGAATAATAAACTGATAAAGTGCTGTAATAATATGCATACTTGCCTTTTTATTTCCTTAATAATCTTATCTATTAATATTAATTTCGATTTTCAACAATTATTGAAGAATAAAACTGTAACGTCCCGTACTATCAATTGGCGAAAGAGTTACTTTTATGTATTTGTATTAATGTGTAAAGTGACTTACATTAAAACGGCAAAAAAATGCAAGAGTGAATAGGCATCTTCTCGGCAAGCGCGCTCCAACCTAGACCGCATCACGCTTCCCAACGTTGATTGTTGTCAAGCGCAAGCATATCTAGTAATAAAAAAAACTTATTTGAACACCTTTGTTCAAACCCCTCGTATTCATATTAAGAGAAGAGAATTATAATTTATCCGTTATATTTTGCGCTCCTATCGCTCATTTATAGTACTCACTAGCGATTCACCCTCGCTTCGCTCCTGTTCGTCCCTGATGAAAAACAAAAACAAATCTATCCCACGGGAACGCAACATTCTTCTTAGAAAGTAAGACTACTTCTAAACTATAATCTATCTCAGTGTCAAATTTCATTCAGATCCGTTCAACCGTTCTGGCGTGATGATTTTTTTTTGCAAAATATATCAAGTGAAGTTTATTATAGAAGTATAATAAATATTAAAACAGTGTATCAACTTGATCTAAATTTCCAGCTAAAGTTAATATGCAAAATCGACTTTGTTGATATTTGATCGGTATTGTTTCATGGGAAATTAGAAATCAACTTCGCCTCACATTCGGTCCATCGTTTCATGAACTTTCGTAATGATATTTAAATATCGCAATCAGTATATAATTAGCGGACTAGTCGTCATAAACGAATGTAATTTAAATAAAAAACTTCATACATTATAAAAGATAAAAAACCTAAGATGGTGCTTTAAAGTTTTAAAAAACGTAGCGTATTTGCTTCTAAGTAAGTTTTCTGTAATGCCTGAAAATTATGCATTCAGTGTTCTGAAGAATTTCTCTAAAGGTCCCGCTGCGCCTAACAAGATTGCCTTCAGTTTTTCTTTGAAAGCTAACAGTTTTAAATGAGCTTAATTGTAAAAAAGAGTTAAGCTTTTAACAAGTCACAATGTTTTGAGATCATCTCGTTGAATTTTTAAAACATGCCAGTTAAACTACTTTCATAGTCAGTGTAGCACTTAACTAGTTTATTTAATTATTTATTAACTAAACTGCGTAGTGGTTAGAGCTTTCTGAAAGGTTCCTATATATTGGAAAAGCAGTTAGAATATACATAGGTATTGTATATAGCTCTTTTTTATATTTTTCTAGTACATTTTTTTTTGTTTGTGGGTGTACAATAAAGAGTATTTATTATATACTATTATCTGGTTAAGTAATGGCCATAGTAAACGTGTTCCTGTAAATATTAAAGGTTTAAATTGAATAATTTGAAAGAAATGTCAAGTGGGAGCACTTCGTCCATTATTCTATAACTTAGTCTGACTGATTTTAAAAAGCAGGATCTTTAAATTTTTAAAGACAAAATAGTTCAGTACCTTTTTCTCCTCTGTCTGTCAACCGATTTTAATTTTATTGACGAGTTTTAATGTTATCAATAAAAGTACTTGATTCGGGACTTCGGCATAATATGTATTTTGTGGATATTTAGTTTACGTAGTATTTGCCAATAGTGAACCGATTTTACCAATTATTTTTTATGACTACCTACATTTTTATTTCTAAGTCGATACTGTTTAAAGACCAAGAAAATTTACATCTCTAAGGGCGGATGGAATTATTGCTTTAAAAATGATTTTGAAGTTAGAAAAGTAATTTATTGCCAGTAATAAGAATATACATTCCAATTTTTCTATTATTATAGCCATTTCGTTTTTTTCCTATCATATCATTTCGTTTTTGCCATCATGTTTTTCGAATGAAATTAATCTTACATAAAACGTTTGCGATAATGAGTCGAAAAGTTTTTCGCGTGATGAGTTGATACCTACGTCGGGACTTTCTTCATTAGAGCTTATGTTGTTAGCCCGAATATATGAGATTATGAAATGTCAGCTTTTTGTTTTAATTACTTGACGTTATTTTAATATCAATATGCAAAACACTTTAAAATAAATTTTTATATAGGGCTTTAATATTAAAATTAGCTTTTAGTGCGGCACTGCTTGCATAGATAGTATATTTATGTTTCACTGTCATGATCCTAAAAATTGTAACGCGATGTTAGATAGCCTTTTTAAAGAATTGGGCTATGAAATACAAGATTGTTCAAATCCGACTAGGAGTTCCAGAGATTAGCGCGTTCAAACGAAAAAACAAACAAACTCTTTAGCTTTGTATATTAAATATAGATATGAAAAATAAAGTCTTTAATGTTTTAATTATCGATAATTATAATCTATACTAATATTATAAAGAGGCAAAGTTTATTTATTTTTTTGAACGTGCTAATCTCAGGAACTTAGTAGTTCCTGAGAAAATATATAATAATAGTATAATCGTTTATGGCTTATTGTAATTTCGAACGCTGTCATTTAGGGATTATCGGTGTACTTCAATATTAGTATGATGATTGAAGCTTTGTTATGATAAATCTATTTACTTCAAATTTTGTATTCGAGTCACATTTCATGATAAACAACAAAGATGTACTAAGTAGCAAGGAAATGAAATGAAAATTAAATGCCTCCCTTAGAATATTATAAATACTTCATTAGCGGATAAAATCACAAGATAATCTTCACTTTAGAACGCGCTGTGGATAATCTTTCGTCTTACATTGATTTTTGACGTGATTTTGCTTGGGTACGTCGTTGGAAGTTAGGCGGCATCTGTACTTATTTATTTTATCTGTATATATAAAATAGAATTATTTATCCTTTCACGGAATTACTAATCTATACTAATATTAAAAAAAGACATAGTTTGTTTGTTTGTTTGAACGGGCTAATCTCAGGAACCACTTAAAAAAACTGAATCCGACTTAAAAAAAATGCATTAGATAGTCTGTTTATTGAGGAAGATAACATGTTATATATCATCATGCTACTACCCAAGAGAGCGGAGCAGTAAGCATAAATGTCAACAAATCGGGCAGACTTCCATACACTGTGGTAAATATGATGTTTATATCGGAAGTTGGAACGCGGGCGAAACCGCGGGTACTGCTAGTATAAATTAATTAAATATTTTCTCTAGGTATCAAGAAAATATAAATACTTTTTCCTTCTCTAAATCTACTTCAAAAATATATGATAAAAAGAAATAGGTACCTATGGTTAAAATAAAATCGGTTTAATTTTAAGTTTTTACATAAAAAATAACATTTTAGCTTTAAAAGTTTAACTTTTGAATGGTCCTAGTCTATGTTGCCAGTTTAAGAAAAAGTAACCAACATAGAACGCCAGTCTAGCAGTATAGTGAGTAAGAAACTAAACCGAATACTTCTTACAATTAGTAATGAGCCATGCTAGCAATAAAATCTACTTATAACTTAACTAGCGCTTTCCCGCCGCTTTCCCCTAGTTATATTATGTATTACTATATCTTTAAAAATTATAGCCTGATTATGTTAGTCTGATGTATAAGCTATATTACTTATAAAGTTCAAATTCAAAATATTTTATTCAGCATTAAATTATTACAATTTTTTACTGAATGTCATGAGTCTACTACCCGTTCGGAAAGAAGAAGCCTCAGACCTGAGAAGAAATATAGAAAAAAACAATATAGAAAAAAATAAAAAAATAATATAGAAAAAGAAACTCAGCGAGACTAATATTAACTCGTAACTTTTTTTTAAAGTTAAATTATATTTCTATCAAGTTGAAGTAACATGGAGGCGATCATTTCTTTCCCAAGGCGTGCCATCTTCTATGAAATCATTTTTTGTTTATTTATTTGTTTATTTTGTGTTCATTGCCTTTAGCACATAAACGTTCTTAAGATATTTTTTTTGAATTTGGCGATAGAAGCCTTTTCATCATTTTCTAGGATCCTGTTGTACAAGTGTATACATTGTACATAAAAAGAATTACTGACGCTGTGTAGACAAGTCACAAGCATTACAAGTTTTTGTTTGCTTAAAAAAGTTTCATCAAAACCCGTTCAGTAGTTTTCGCGTGAATGAGTAACAAATATCCACCCATCCATTCTCATAAGTTGGAAGTAGGATGATTAATTCATGATTTCATCCCTGATGTAAGTTTGGATGAATGTTTGTTAGTCAAACCCACCCGAACGGCTGAACGGATCTAGATGAAATTTGGTACATATATATATATATATATATATATATATATATATATATATATATATATATATATATATATATATATATATTATAGCACATGGGTTACTTTTTATCCCGAAAAAACGTACAGTTCCCTTGGGATAGATTTGTTTTGGTTTTTAATTTGCTAGTTTAATAATAAAGACTGAAAATTGTAGCTAGAAATGTTTAATTTTCAGTCTTAATTTTTATATATATATATATAATAAAATTCTACTAAGTAGAAACATAAAATTTTGATTTTGAAAATTTTATTGAAATCTTATGGTCTCTTATCGTCTCTCTGTCTGGGAACTCATCATGAGAAAATTACTGGACAGATTTAGATGAAATTTGGTATGATGATAGTTAGTTATCCGGGTCAACATACTTTTTATTGCAGGAAAATATCTCATCTCTGAGAAATTTATACTAATTACTAAACGTTAAAACGTAATTAAGGACGAACTCGAGCGGAGCGAGGGTGAGTCACTAGTTTAGATGTACAATATTACAAACGAGAAAATGATTAAGCTAGTCAAGTTTCTAGAATAGTCTTTTCTAATAAACGGAGGAGTTTGAGAACTTTAGTCAAAGCAATTTTATAAGAATCCTATTATGTAGATTACTTGCCCTAAAGGTCATAGGATGAGTGGTGTTTTAGCATTAAATAAGCAAATTATTTAAGCTAAAATTTTGTTGGATATTAAACGAAATTTTTAATCTTTATAATGATTTATCTAAAAAAAAAAGTGCAAATTTCCAATAATTTTACTAAATATTTACTGAGTATAATAATATATATACTTTCTTTATCAATGTTAAAATATGTTTTAAAGAACGAAATGATTTTAACATGAACCTTCGAAGGCGAAATTGAAAATAAACTGAATAAATACTATTTTTAACGAAGCAAAGTCACAAAGGAATAACGTTAAACAAATGTACATAAAAATACGAAAAAAATAATACTTTTAAATTTTTCTCACCGCATCGGTTATACTTTTCGAACAGCTTTGCTATAGTTTGTTACAGTAAATGCAAATAGAGTGTATAAATAATAAAAGGTTTGAAACTTTTAATATTTTACAATTAAAAATAATATTACTCGATAAGCTATATTTTAATACTTGGTTCTTTTCAAGGAAAGTCTTGATAGTAAAGATTGACTTGACGTTAAGTTTTAAAATAAATTAAGCTTCACTTTGCTTAAATTTTATTATAGAATTTTATTCTTCTTTAAATTTTTTAGCCTATTCAAAAACTCGCAAGAAAATGCAAACATATTTTCGTGTCGTACACATACTCATATATGGCATTCAAGCAGCGGTAGCCCAATTTTAAGCATGCGTGGGAAACCAAGAGAAGCGGGTTCAATTCCCAGGTGTGGCAACTCTGATATTTTCATGTGAGAATCATTTCCGACATGATTACCTTGAAGTCTTATTATGATGCAAAACATCATGAGGAAACCAGCATGTCTGAGAGAACCTAGATAGTTTTCGAAAGGCATGTGTAGTACCACAACCCGCATTTGGCCAGCGTGGTGGACTATGACCTAATCCCCCTCGTATTGAAGGGAGCAGTGAGACGTTTAAAAAGGCTGAATACACACACATGCTCATATAACGATCTGAACACGAAATTACTATTTTGGAACCACAGACGGACAGATACTTTAATTTTATTCGAATAATAGCTTCTTCTCAAAATCTTTTTCCGAATAACGCAAAAAAATTTTATCTAATCGGATAGATTTAAAAAAATACATTAAGAAATTAGTGCGTTCAAACATACACACAGATTTTTCAGCTTCCTATATTATGTATATATTGTATAGATAACTGTTTGGGCTATAACACATAGAGCTTTATTCGACTTTACATGCTCTCTGTTAATTCACATCCAGTGCGTTCATTAGTAGCTCAATCCTTTGACTACTCCCTCGTCAATTTCGTCCCAGTGAATTGAGATGGCGGCTTACTCGACTAGAAAGAGAAATAAAAGTACATTTACAATTTTCATTCAAAGTGTACTAAACTCTACTACAACTACTAAAACGACTAAACTAACCACTAAAAAGCAAAGCTTTCTTAAATATTTAATATTGAAAATAAAACTATTTAATTATTTTTTTATTACACTTTAACGCGTTGTTTTGATTTTTGTTACCGACGTCCCGTTATTTTTGATTTCTTATTTTTATTTTTTTGATTAAATAAATAAATATGTTAGGACATTAACACACAGTACCATCTAGTTCCATGGTAAGCTCTAAGGCTTGTGTTATGGATAGTATATAGTTGATACACTACACAAACATAAGTAACTTTAAATATATACATATTGTAAATATAAACACCCATTACTGGAGAGCAAACATTCGTGCTCATTACACAAACGAATGCTCCAGCGGGACTTGAACCCGCGACAGCTGGCACAGCAAGTAGGGGTACTACAAACTGAGACAAACATGTCGTCGATTGATTTAATCTTAGGCGTTTGTTTAATATTTAAATACAAAGACATAAAGCCTTTACAGACTTAAGGGTTTTACTTTGAAGGTTGTCCAAAGTAGCACAATTAGAGCATACAATTAGGCATGAACAAGTAGACATATCACAGTGGCATATGCAAGCTTTCTGATTAGAGGTGACCCAGATCTTACACCGCGGCTTGATAAAAGTTGCCGCAGTATTACATGCCTACTACAGCTTTCTTCATAAAGGTATAAAAGTACTCGCGTTTTCGATTTTGAACGAAAAAAGACGATTTTATGGAAGAGTGATATATATGGCTTTATACGGAAACATCGCGTGATTTCTATAGATTATTAATATCTATATGTAAAAATAGGCAAGGACAAAACAGTTTAGCAAACAAATGTTTGCTCCTCTCTTTTCCATTTTTTCTTGTACAGTAGCTATTGATTAGCTTTATTGCATCGATCAAAAAAGTACTAGATATACAATCAGCGACAAAAAATGTCCTCACCGAATGAGCACTAATGATGAACATTTGAGCGCGTTTGTAAATTTTTTATGAAAACAACTTTAAGTATCGCAATAAGGGTCAATTTACATTGTTGTATATTTATTTCAACTAGAATAATTACTTAAACAAAATTGGTAACAGTTTTAAGAGAACTTTTGCATGGGATTGTGTATCTGGTACTTTTTGATGGATGCTTTAGTGATATCAATAAAACATTTTAGGAAACAGGTTTTTGAAGACAAAAATTTTTTGTATTGTTATTTATAAATTTTCAATAATAATTATGGCTGAATTTCGACATTGGGCGAATACTAGTACTGATAATAATTATAATTAAAGTGTCAAAGAACACGTGTCGATGGTATCCAAGCAACTAAAGAAAGTAAAAACTTAAGTTAATCCATCTTAGAACTATCAAAAATAAGTGTTTCCTGCAAATAAAATGTTACATGTACCTACTACAGCTACGCACGTACGTTTCTGACATGAATTAATAGCTTCAACCCGACGTGGAAGAAGCAACAACCACTAAGTTTCCAACTAATTATTATTACTAAAAGTTCGTTCAGTAATGAATTATTAATTTTAATTACCGTATCGTAACTGCAGCGATATAAGTTTAAATTGATACAACAAATGATTAACAAGCTCATTGTATAGATAATTGATTTTTGATTAAGTCATCATAATAGAATTAGGTTTTTTTTTACTGGTTCTGTTGATTGTGTAAAAGTTTTTGGGTTGGTACCCACTGGACGATTGATTGTATTGAGTATATTATGAATATTTATTCTGGCCTACAGTTCTACCAAACTAAAACACAATGCCAAAGAGTGAACACGCGAAGTCATTATGCATTTTCTTCCTAACACAAAAATGAAAATAGCAGACATAAAACTAGGTTACTTTCAGTGATCTTAATGTAACGATGCTTGGGGCAACCATAGAAGACGATGTATGTAGGATGAGTAAGTTAGGTAATAGAGAGGTTGTGGGAATGAGATAGGTGGAATGGAATGAGTGAGTAAGTGAATGTGGGAACAAATAAGTGGCAGGATGAGAGAGGTGGCAGAACGACGACAGAACGACGCTTGAAAGGACGCTAATTAAACAATTAATAGTTATCATTAAAATTAAACTCATTTAATTCAAAAACGTGTACTATATTCCATCCCCGGACCCTACATGTATATGTTTTTGTTATAATTTCAATTCGGTCTATATCTTCAGTAATTTCATTATTATTAAACAGCAAACCTATTAATACTTTCTTAGATTTTCTACCTTAGTCTCTCCCGTGACCATGATTACTGTAACGTATTCGAAACGTCGGGTACCAAAAATCTAAATAAATCCACGATAAAATCCGAAAAGATTGTTGTATTTAAAAATCAAGGTTCTTAGTTGAAATAATTTAACTGACAATTTCTATTATGTTCAACAATATCGAATTAAACAATATTTTTATAATAATAAACGTAAAACATGAGAGAAAAATTAATAGGTACCTGTAAATAACTCGATCAACTTCGCGTTAGCTCTTAAATATTATTCTTGTAGAACCTATTTTATTTTATGCCAGAATGTAATCAATTTTCCTTTAACACGTTCCGTTTTTTTACCTAATTTTCTGTTCCTTTAAATCATCTATTGAAAATGTTATAACAACTGCTTTATAGTTTTATTTAATGATAGAATATTTGTATTAGATAGCAGAATAATGTTTTTGTAAATGCTTTTACTTTTTTATTAATTTATTTGGATGACAAACAGTTTTTAGTTAACGAATTTTACTTACATTTTAGAGATATATTGTTTTTATTATTGACGACATGTTTGGCGCAGTCAGACCCTGCTTGCTGTGCCAGCGGTCGTGACTTCGAGTCCCGCTGGGGGCTTTCATTTGTATGATGAGCACGAACGTTTGTCCTCCAGTCATGGGTGTTTATATTTATAATATGTGTGTATTTAAAAGCTATGTATGTGTGATGTATCAACTATCTGATATCGATAACACAAGCCAGCTTACCATGGACTTACATACTAGATGGTGATGTGTGTTAATATCCCAACATATTTATTTATTTGTATTTTTTAATTAGAGTTCACTTGACAGTTAATAATACTCTTACCAAAATCAACCAGATGTACGCAAGCTAATAACCTTGTTTCATATACAATGTACATACACATGTATGTATAATATATCTTACACACCAGCAGATATAACTCACCCCTAATTTACAAGATTTAACTAAGAGTAACGTGCCTCCATATGTTTTAATTTGCCCAAATTCTGGCGAATTTTACTTTTAAATAAAAGCTTTATTAAATTTCCGAAGTATGTGCCCTGTCTCTAGATAATGTAATTAATGTAGCCTCGATGACTACGATATATTTTGCTTACGCCTATTTTTTATTAGGATATGCTTAATTACTTTTCTGTCAACTTTTTATTTTAAATATCTATATAGGTTTTATAGGACAAAAGTTCTCAACGTTTTTAATACAGACTGTATAGGTTTTAAAGTATTTTAATATAAGATAGAAGTTTCTATAGCATGAAGCAACTGGAAATGAAGCCGGGTCTCAGTAAAAACATGTAGCCACTTCTTTAAATGTTAATATGGGATTATTGAGCTCAAGTTATGACTTGAACTCTACGTGAGAAATTAATGGCGCCCAACGTGGGGCAATTGTAGGCACTAATTACAAGAACGTATTTAGAATAGGAATGCTACTGACGTTAGTGTGTACCATTTGTAAGCTAAGCCTTGAGATGCCCATTAGGACGACATAAAGTCAACCGCAAAGCTGAACTAAATCGACATAAATGTAATTCGGCAAGATGCCGACTGTAATAGCGGCCTAATATCACATGTAATCTTCCTGTAAATAATTTCACGTGCGTAGGGAACATGAGAGTATAAGGAAAACTTTACTGAAATGAATTGTCATGCGAAGGTGAAGGTGTTGGTAATAAAAATGAAGGACATGTCTACCTTATAAATATTCGCGTTTTTGTTGGTGATCTATACTAATATTATAAAGAAGCAGAGTTTGTTACTTTGTTTATTTGAACGCGCTATTCTCAGAAACTACTAATTCGTTTGAGAAATGCTTTGTCCATTAAATAGCCCGTTTGTTGAAGGAGGCTATAGACTATATCATCATGCTACTACTACACAAAGGAGCGGAGCAGTAATCATAGAGATCAACAAATAGGGCAGACTTCCATACATTATTGTAAGGGTAATAAAAAGAAGAGTTTATTTTTTGTACTTAGAACGCGAGCAAAGCTGCAAATTCTGCTGGTGTCTTATATAATTAGATTATTGTAAATTATAGATATTCAAATTTAAGTTGTATTCATAAGTATATAATACTAATTCAGTCAATTTACCAACTACCAGCACTAATATAATCATTTGTTTAATTTCAAAAGAAAATATAAGAATAAAAGGACCAAAACTAATCTAAATCTAACAGAGATAAATCCGCAAACACTGTATTTATTGAGAGATATAAATTTTATTTATTAGTGTCGACCGTCAATTAAGAATAGAGTTCGCTTCGAGCGCTTCAGAATTCAGTCGAGGAGATAATATCGTCAAAGAAGATGTTTTACTGATCACTGAATGAATTAGAACTCAATTTAAATTAGTTTAATCAAAAATACAATGAAGAAGAAAAATAAATATAGACATAGATTAATCAAACCAAGTATTTGGTTTAAAATTGTGTTTATAAAAATATTTATTTATATTTATTTATTTAGGTCGCAGGTTCGAGTGCCAGCAGAGGCAATCATTTGTGTGACGAGCACGAATGTTTGTACCTAAGTCGTGGGTGTTTTATATTTATAACATGTATGTATCTAAAATTTATATGTGTAATATATCAACTGGTATCCATAACACAGGCCTCATAGCTTACCATGGAACTAGGTGGTGCTGTGTGTTAACGTCATAACATATTATAATACTATCATTGCCCGCTCGCGTTCAGATGACAAAAAACCAAATTCTTGGGTTTTACATGTTAGTATACTTTTACATTGTAGTTTTTGTATATTTTCTCAGAAATGTGACATTTTCCCGCGGTAAAAAGTATCCTATATGTTGATCCGGACAGCCAGCTATCACTATACCAAATTTCATCAAAATCCCTCCAGTAGTTTTTCTGTGATGCGGTAACAGACAGACAGACAGACAGACAAAAATTCTAAAAACTATAGAATCGGCCTCTTTATCGATAATAATGTTTATTTCAATAAGATTTTCCAAAAAAATATTTAATGTACAGATTCGATATTTAGTTACATACATTCATCTTGTACTACCTAGTACTGTGGATATATAAAAGTGTAAAAAAATACTTATTTTTTATATACTATAGAGCCAGAAACTATACAGCGATGTGGTTCTATACGCTGAGCGCTAATGCATTGTAAAGTTTACTTTTAAATTAAAAACTCTGTAGTTTGTTTTTAAACTACATTGTATGTCCTATTTTGTAGAGCTTTACCAACAAAACGTATGACTTTAATTATGGCTGGTTAGCTCTACTTTTAATTTCGCTACGTAATATGTAGGTACTAGGTAGTTTCATTTTGTATTTGGGAGCGAGCGTATTGTCGCTTTTTGTTCGTATAAATCTTATGTAAAGAGCCAAAATTTGCAGAAGCCGTTTGAATATTTTTAATGAAAAGGATGATTTTAATTCCTTTTGATATCGTTTCCAAAAAGGAATATAGAATATATGGTGTAATCAAGCCAGCGGTCTCGGATTTGAATCCCGTTTGGGGCATTCATTTGTGTTATGAGCACGAATATTTGTGCTACAGTCATAGCTGTTTATATTTATATGTATGTATTTAAAGTTATATATAGCACATAAGTAGTGTATCAAATATCTGGTATAACACAAGCCTCGTAGCTTACCATGTAACTAGTAGATGCTGCTATGTGTTAATGTCCCGACATATTTATTAAACATATTTATATACTAGCAGAACACGACCACGGCTTCGCCCGATATCATTTTACGGAAAAAATAAACTCTTTCGCTACGCATACTTTATTATATGCAAAAATAAGTTCGTTAAGATTTCGTGTTTTTAAAGATAAAAGAAAACAAATTTAATTCGTAACTACTAAAACGTAACTCAAAATGTCTTAAACATAGATAACATATTCTGTAATTATTTTTGGAAAACAAATGTTGATTTAAGTATATTAAAAACTGAATTTTGTTGATTTTTTAAATATTTATACTACTCGTATTTTAATTTGTCAATACGATATCTCTATATATGTACATATCTCTATATAGAACATTATTTAAAAAAAGAGTTCCATAAGTAATTGTAATACTATTCTACATCGTAAAATAAAGGAATCGTACCTATAAAGGCAACAAAATTTTTTTTTTTGGAAACAATACCAATACCGGCCGGCCGTTATACAGACATAAAACGTACATATACATATTTTGTTTGGTAGCACTCAAATACAATATTATAAAAATTTAATTTTTCATTGACATAGTGACCCTGAGAGGCCTTACATTACACCTACAACATTGCGCTCTTGACAGCTCTCAGACAAATACCTTAGCTTTTATCGTCATCTATCATTACATTTACAACTAGAGGTGCTAGATGTCGCCCTTTTTTCAATTCTCACTTGCGTCTCATCTATTATCCATTTTAGAAAAAAATAGCCCGCACAGTAGCCCGACTTAGCGATGTTCAAATATTTGTATAGGATACGCGATCTGTAGTAGTATAGTATTAAATTATCATACAGTATTATGTGATCTGTACTCTCGGGTTGCTTGCGCTTGCGCATATTTATGAAGACATCTGTATCCACCCATGTAGGTATATCGGATTAGATGAGAAGTTGTTCGGCGGTGTTCGTTGCATTGCTATTGACATACCAGAACTATGTATTAGAACGAGACGAAAAATCGCACTTGTCCTTTACCGCAGCGGGGGTGAAGCAAAAGCGCCCCGCGAACACGACCGAACTAAGTTATGACGAAAAGAGATAGGAATACTTTATGATATTATTTTTTATCGACGATAACACACAATTATCAGCTGTATAATGCAAAATAGTAGGCTGTGAATTGTTTAATATAGTTAGCTAACTTTAAAATGAAAAACAACAACAATCTCTCAATTCAGGTTGAACGTCGAATGTTAAATCAACTTCGCACTCTGCAAAGAATGATAAAATAAAACTATGGCAAAACAATGTTGTCTCTAGTGCTGTTAGGGTGTATGTGCTTCGCAATACTAGTGTCCTGTACAGGTCCAGGTTCGTGCACCGGACCTGGTGCATGTACTGGACCGGGTTCGGGATCGGGGACAGGAACTTGTACTGGACCCAACTCCTGTTCAGGACCGAATAGCGGTGGTGGTCAGCGCTCTTGTACCGGACAGAATTCGTGTAGCGGAGAAGGTTCGGGAAGTGGAATTGAGTCGTGCACTGGAGTCGGTTCGTGCAGTGGAGCTCGAAGCGGCGGAGGCACGGGTTCGTGCATTGGCGTCGCTTCGTGCACCGGAGCTCGAAGCGGCGTAGGTATGGGTTCGTGCATTGGAGTCGGTTCGTGCAGCGGAGCTCGAAGCGGCGGAGGTACGGGTTCTTGCATTGGAGTCGGTTCGTGTTCTGCTCCGGACTCGGGCAAGTGTGACAGGTGTTGTATCGCTCCAAATTCATGTTAAGAACGAATGTATGTTGTATAGTGTTGACATTCAGATGTGATTTATTCAATAAAAACTCTAATAAATTGTTTTTTATTACTCACTAGCATAACCCGCGGCTTCACTCGCGCTAAAATACAAAAAAAAACTCTTTGGCTTTAAGCTATTAGTAATAATTTGATGGCTGTGATGATTTTCAAATGTGTATGATTGTGATTGAGTATGATTTTGACTCGCGCATCGAGGGTTCCGTAGCGCCGAATATTGTGCTGTTTTAAATAACATACTACGAGTATATATACACATTTTTTTTTTATTCTTTCGCAATACATATTTTTTTATTATTGTTTAAAGATATTATCGAAAACAAAAATGTTTGTGATAGTGACATAAAATATCCAGTATCTGAAAATATATTTTACGTAGGTACGTATATTCCATAAATTAATTTTCGTTTAATGTATTTAGCAAGCTCCACGACCTCTATTTTTTGCATATTTTCTACTTCATCTAGGTTAGAAAAAGGGAGTACAATGATACAACTCGCATATAATGTTTACGACTTAAGAATCATGTAACTCGGCTAATATGGGCTTTAAATTAACATATAAACAGGCTTTTTTAAAGGATTTTTAAAAATCCAATGTTTTGTACACCTTAAACTTACACCTTAAACTTTGCTAGCAATTGATTAGATCACCAAACATTTAGAGAAACAGACATTTAGTAAATACACAGATAGAAGAGGATAGAACAAGGAAGAATGATAGGAACGGGCTCACTTTATGATCGTAGGCAGTTGATGCGGGTAGGTAGGTAGGTATCCGGGTTCCCCAGCCGTGGGATCAGCTGATTAGGCGGCTCCAGGACGTAGGCACCTCCAATGCGCCTCGTGTGCAACCGATAGGTTATGTAGGCATCGAGCGCGCGTCTTGAACTTGACCTCGTCCTTCTTCGACGCAGGGATAACACCGCCCACGGTGCTTTGCTTGGGTCCTCTTCTTGTTCTGCTGGCTCCGAACACCTCTGCAATGATGATGGCTGTCTGTTTCGGCGTCGATGATTTGTTGTAAAACCTGCCGGACTCGACTGTCACGGTCGCCAGTTTTGTTCGTAATAGGAAAAAAACTTTAAATAAAATACGTAGATTTAATGATATAATTATAATTAGTACTTTAGGCAAATACACATAATTTGAAGTTTAGAAAATAATGAATTAGCTTAGGACAAGACGCGCGCTCGATGCCGTGACAGGTGGTAATGTGTTGGCATCATTAGCGTAGGTTGAGAACGTGGCGCGCGTATGTCGTGATTTTCCGATCTTGTCATTGGCTTGTTATCGCGTCATGCCGCGCGTGGTAGCTAATAGCGTGAGGGCTGCGGCTGCGTTCCGATTCTCGGTGCCGATGTGGCGCCGACAGTCTCCTTTTTTTCCCTCCTGTTCTAAGTTACTTTTGTAAGGTTGCATTTTTATATATTGAGTGTTTTAATAGAAAATAATATATTTGATTAATTTGTAATGATTTATGTATAAAGCATTTACTTATGTGACCTTGGCCGATAGGAATGTGTTTTAAAGAAAATACAAAAGGGCGCGGATATTCATTTGTTTTTCACGCGCTTTTGCACAGATATGTCGGTACCACCCTGTAGGTCACTACGAATTATTTGTAATACTGAAAATTATGATTATAAATTATGTAGCTCACTGGCGATTATAAAAGAACTGAATATAAGAATATAAGCAAGGAATATCTCGAAGTTGTATTAGGGACCCAACACTTTAAAGTTGCATTTTAATTTTATTAAGCTTTCTGCTCGCGGCATCGCTCGCTGGACTAAAGAATTTGCTTAGTTTTAATTTTTCCATTGAATTTATATATTGTCATATGTATCGGATTTGTAATATAATGTGTACATTTATATTGTCAAAACACTAAAGAGTAAAAAATGACTGTTTTTATTCAAATCTAATTGAGTTTTCAAACATGTGTCAAAATAAAATGTAATTTAAGTCAAAAGAAAGAAGTATTGATATCAACTTCGAAGCAAACCACCCCCAAAATAACTTTCTACTCCTTTTTAACCGTTAGAAATTCATCCCAAATTTCAATAAAATACGAAGCACGTCTTCCATCAATTCTGTTAAAGAATGATTATGCAAAATTTGAAGTAGATTGGACCACGAAATCATGTTGTCCCATACAAACTGCCTTTTTCACCATTACTATAGGTAATATTGTAGTGTCTCTCAGGTCACTTAATATTGAAACTTCTTTATTTGTTAAACCTTTTGCTAAACATATACGCACAGACAAATTTCGCATTTGTTACATTACTTTAATTAGAAACAGTGAAAATTCGCATTTTTATAATCGATAAATTTTGCACTTACTGAACCGATTTTAATAATCCTTTCATCATTGGCAAGCCACTCTTACAAAAGTGATATAGATTATTTTACTGTAGTAATGGGTAGTATGGAATAGATAGAATACAATATATTATATGATATATAATAGATAGATTATATATTATATAGCCTATAGCTTCCTCAATAACCGAGCTATCAATACAGAAGATTTTTTCAAATCGGATTATTAGTTCCTGAGATTAGCACATTCAAACAAACAAACAAACAAACTCTGCCTCTTTATAATATTAGTATAGATAATTTTTAGGCAGGCGAGACAGTGGTAGCCCAGTGGTAACGTGCTCGTTTGGGAAAAATTTCCTTACGGTGAAGGAAAACATCGTGAGGAAACCTGCATGTCTGAGAAAACCTTGCAAGTTTTCGAAAGACATGTTAAGTCTGCCAATCCGCACTTGGCCAGCGTGGTGGACTATGGCCTGATCCCCCTCGTATGAAGGGAGGCCCGTGCCCAGCAGTGGAACGTTAAAAGGGCTGAATACATAATTTTTAGCCTGAAAAGTCACCGAAGAATCACTCTTCGCTAAAAAAGTAAGTTCGTATAATACGAGTTTAATCTAAAATTTCCGCTATTAAAACTATTGATTGTTTTGAACAAGTAGTTTCTGTAACAACTGATGTACGTCGAATGCAACTACCAACTTTGTTCTCAATAGTAGTTCTACACTAGTTCTGAGAAATGTTAAACATTATACTACGTCAAAGACTGTTTGTTGGCTATAATACTAAATGTTTTAGACGAAAAAGTTAATCGTTTTTTAATTTAAACTGAATATCATTCCCTTGTGTTTATTATTCGATGGTCATCTTAAATAAAGTGGCTGGAAGTAAAATATCTATAACATATCGTAAAGCAAAAGTCTACATCATATTTTCTAACCTCCTAAGACATATTACAGTCAGTATTGATCTTAGTCGCAGATCTATAAGTAAATTGGTTATAAATTTTCATTAACACACAGCACCATCTAGTTCCATGGTAAGCTACAAGGCTTGTGTTATGGATGCCAGATAGTTGATACACTACGCATATATAACTTTAAATACATACATATTATAAAATAAACACCCATGACTGGTGTACAAACATTCGTGCTCATCACGTAAATAAATGCCCCCCAGCGGGACTTGAACCCGCGACCGCTAGCACAGCAAGTAGTGTCAATACAAACTGAGCTAAACTTTCATATTTATTACATCTTTTAACATATTTTTTTATTAATATTTTTCGCCTATATTTAATCCGTTTAGCTGTTTCAGCGTAAAAGAGTAACAAACATACACATTTTAGTAGTAATATAATTTGAGTAGCTCAGTTTTACATTAAGACATGTGTCTTATATATGTATGATAGAAAAGAAAATTATAAAATAAAATAAAACCAAAAGTCCATTTATCAATGGCAATACCAAACTTTGGTTGGTCGTGTCAAAGTTTATCTGTCGGGTGTAGTTTCGAGTATAAGTCACGTCGTATTGCATCGTTTTTGTTATTTTAGTTATTGCTTACAACTTTCGTATTGCACAGCTCTCGATACAACAGTGTGAGGATGTTGTAAGATTGTGTGAACAGATCCTATAGATGTTACTTTTATTGCTTTATCAGTTTTTCTTTTGTCGTCGATATTTGATTCAACAATAATTACATTTTATAAATGTTTGCTCGAGAAATATAATAATAGATATAGTTCAATATTGTTAGGAGATTATATAACAAATATACAAACAGCTTTAAAGGTCCATAAAACTTATTGAACTTTACCGATTTTAGACACGATACTGTTATTAAAAACCATTACTACTAAAAGTTGATGTAGATATTAGATTTTTTTATTGTTCGACCAAAAAGTCTTTTTTACAATGAATAGTACCTAATCTAATAAAACAAAAAGAGCAAGTAAATAGCTCAAGTTATAACTTAATTTAGATATAAATTTAGAATACTTTTATCACTGCTTGTTTAAGCATCAGTCTTCAGATATTCGTATTGGGTAATTTAAACTAAAATACATTAATATAAATCTAAATCGTATTAAATCTTTCTTTTTACGACGTATGTTAAAAATAATGTCTTGAGCTTACCTATATTTTAACTAATAATATATTGCGGTAGTTCGCGATATAAATAGTGTTTGAAACGACCGTAGGTCAACCCTCTCTAACTCTGGACGAGATATAATTTCAATAAAGCACCGTTGAGAATACTCTGCGTTCTTGTTATTCGTATTGAACGTCTGTTTTAGATGTGTTAGTAGATGGGGTACTTTGCTTAATTATACGAGTATCAGCTTATTTACGTATCTTTGAGACTGGATCTACATTACTGTATTATTTTTTTTCTTATTTTTGTTATTTTGTCATTCTCTTTGACGCCTTCTTTAGTTCTGCACGAACTACCCGTATTACTAAAGTTTTACTATTAATTACTACGTATAATAAATGATTGAATTATTTTAATGATCCACTGCTGTGCGTGGATTGGTCCTCAGTAGGAAAAGTGACCAAACGTTCTCCGATAAATGCAGCTTCGCTTAAAATGTTTTCATGTTGAAAATCTCACGAGTCTTGAAATACGGCGTGTACTCGCTTCATTTATTATTTCATGTTAGTCCTTAACTACTGTGAATCACCGCAGTACCTACTTAAGTCGTTATAGGCAAGCCAATCATATTAGTGCCCATTCGTTTTCATCAATTTGTTAACATATATATTCATCTATCGAAAGTTATTAACTGGTATTGAAGGATGAGCCCCCTGTTATTACTTTATAAAGAATGGGAAATAATTTAGTAATTATATAAAAACTTTTATTAATATACCAGTGACTTGCCCTCGCTACGCACGGGTGCGTCTCTAGGTACGCTCTCGCTTTTAAACAACTAGTTAGTAACGTGCCAGTAACTTATAAAACAAATATAAACATTTGGGGTAACGATCTTGTACAATAAGCTAGGTTCACGTTACCATTAAGACTTCCAAAGGTATTTATTTCAAAAGACATCATAAAGTTCTATTACAAAGAAAATAGTTCTTCTTTGATCACAACTTGTACCGTAAATAAAGCTAAAGAACTCCGCTGACCCGCTAAAGTAATTGCAGAGCAAAATGACGGTAGTTGCAAAACTAACATGAATCTGTTTGTATCGAGCTTTTTATTTTAGTAGATATTTCCTGAGAGTTATAAATACATGATTATATGTTATATTATTATATTAATAAAATACGTAGTGAAAGTACTATTTTTCGCTTGGTGATTTTTTTTAGTTCGAGTGTTAATTGTGCTTTTTGATTAATACTGGTATATTCTACGTAGATCTGTTATAGAAGATAATACACCTTGAGAATGATCTTCTCCAGGCTGATTTTTGTCTATCTTTCTCAAAAATTTGTATACAAAGGCACCTCGAGAAAAATATTTTAACTTAGACTAAAGGACCCTTAGGTCCCCACAGATAGAACACATTAATTTATATCGAATCTTTTGCAAAAGGCACAGTTAAATACAGTACGACTATGTCGTGAGATTCTACTATTTCATATCAATTTTATGTAAATAATTCAGCCTTGCGTGATTGACCTCAACATACAGTGTAGTAAACGCGATATGATTTACGAAGCTGAAATTCTTCAAATACACTATACTAATTTCTAGGCAAGCAAATATTAAAAGTTCATTGTTATACATTTTCCCGACATTTAATATAGTGACTCATCCACGCTTCGCTTCAGGTCGTCCTTGTGAAAAACAAAAAAATCTATCCCACGGGAACCGTACATTATCCGGGATAAAAGGTAGCCTTTGTGCTATTCCTGACTATAATCTATCTCTGTGTTAAATTTCATCTAACTCTGTTCAGCCGTTCTGGCGTGAAAGAGTAACAAACACCCATCCATCCGTCCTCACAAACTTTCATATTAATATCGATTGAATATCCTTCAAAGTAAATAATATTTGTTGGAAAAATATAATATAAGCAATATGAAAACATATAGTATATCAATCATTTCGTAAACAAGATTATTCTAGCAAGTTAATAAAATAACTTATTTAGTATATATCTCTTTGACCTTTTCTAAATAAAATCTATATAGAAACTTCTAAATCAGGATCATCACTCAACGAAACATCTATGTATCTTGTTTATTAGGTGAAATCGGTCTTTGTACTTCGAAAATACACAGTAAAAATATATTACTTAATTTTAATATTATAAGTTATTATATTTTAATAAAAACTTCGGCATTATAACACGTACATATTTACCCAATATAAGTAATTTTAATACCATTGATGAATAAAACAAAATGAGTTTGTAAATAACATTTTATTTGCTTTAAATGATAATATTATGAGATAAACTATTTTAAATAGTTTTAAACATAAATATGTATTTAATTTAAGCCTGATTATATTATATTCTTACTCATTTATTGCTAATAGGTACTTCAAGTTTACGGTTAAACAATGTTTAACTTCAATTAATTATTACTAACCAAAGACTTCACTTTTTCTCTGATTTAGACCAGGATGTCATTATACAACCGCTGAAGAAGTTTAAAAAAATATGAGGATATTATGATTGTATGATATAGAAATTAAGTCATTTCATTACAATTTTGAGACATTTTGTCTAAGTCCTTCTGATACAAAATTTAAATTAAAATGTCACTAAATTTAAAAACCGTCAAAAGTAATATATTTTGACGAGTTCAATATTTTTGCATAAAACAAGGTCAGATGTTATTTACCGAACGATACACCAAAAAGTAGTTCATATTTCGTGATGTCAGTTCATCTTTGTTGCTTTGAGACGAGTGAAGTGGAGTGGTTTGAGACAACGCTCGGCCGCCATTTGCAAATGAAACACTTACTTAAGATGGCGGCTCTCGACTTGAGAGGCAAGGAAATAATGCTCTGCTTTTCATATCTCAACTTCTACCCCTTTTGTTTCGAATGTACAACTTGGAGATTGTCAATCTAAAGAATTAATTACGTTTTTACCAATTTTCTCATTCGAAATACACATTCTATTAACAGTGATGTTTGTTATATCGACTCCATCTTATGTACTAGAGGTTGTGGGTTTATTTCTATATGGGTTTATGTTTGTATTTACCATAATATAACTTTTCGTCTTTATCCGCTTTCTAGCTGGAATGAAAAATATTCTACGCCTCCAAAATAACATTGCCATTATAGTTATTAAATTCATAAAAAAAAACTACTTTGTACACTATAGTGCCAAATCAGAATAAACATTTAGCCAACTATTTTTTTTAAATCCTCAACACGGTGTGAGTGGAATTGGCGTAATATACCTCTCACTGTTAAAGCCAAGTCACAGGTCGCGTTAAAAATTCACGACTAAATGTAACTCGGGCAATGACTGCTGCTACATACATAGCTACTAGCTGTTATAAATTATGTTGTCTGTGAATGTAGACATATTTTTTTTTAAATTATACTTTACAAATAAAATTTTGATATGATGTGTGGCAATTTATTTTTCTTCAAATCAGACATTGAAGTTTCAAACATTTTCCAAAGATAAATATACTAGCATTGCCCATGGCCGCCTGCGTTCAGACGACCAAAAACCAAATTCTTAGATTTTACATATTAGTAAATATATAACAATTTCGGTTTATACCGCAATATCGCGAAACAATGGTGGTGATACACAATGCCACAAAGATGCCTCAGTTAATCTCATATTTCATTTAGTAATATTGAACTTTTTGTTTTAACAACAACGTCAAATGAGTAAAGATGCTTTATATCCATCACATAAAGGATTTTTACTTATAATGCCGAAAATAAATTTATTTCAAAGCCATCAGTTTATTTCAAACGACAATATATTGGTTGGATTTAAGCTCCTATGAAAGGTTTACCAGAATTATTGATGTAAAGACACCTTCACTTGCTAATATATGTATATCTTTCTGTATAAACATGTAATACTTGATTCAAGAAGCCAAATCTAAACACGTCGTTCCCAGAGCGTAGAATCAATATGGCGTACTCCGGAACACACTCGTATGAATAATGTACAAACTACAAACCTTGACTCTTTGGAAACTCTGACGACATTATGTACATGTGTATTTTTTTAATATATATTATTTTAATATTAATATCGATATTAGTGCTTAGGCACTATTAACGTTCTTTGAACGTTTACTCTAAATAGGAACTTCATATTTGTATTAAATAATTATTTTTTTGTCACTTGGAAGTAAACATAATGAATTATATCTACAGACAAGCTAAGCATATTGTTTGTCCTAAAAATGAATAAAAGAGTTTCTCTCGGGATGGGGACTAAAACATAAAAAAAATATTTTACATCGTTTTTGGCTAACTAAAGGCTGTAACTTGGCATGGTTAAGTTTGACCAACAATGAAGAATAATGTGCTCCTTGGCTAGCTGATAAAGCATTTTCATACATAGATTCTACACTCGCGTGCAACTGAATCGACTCAAGCCGTATATTGGTGTATAGGGGAAATGCGTGTAATACGATCCCTCGAGGTAAAATGATTCCTCACCGTATACGAATATCTACTAGCGACATTAATCCAAATATGCAACAAACGTCATCCTCGCAACTCCTCCAGTTGCCTTTCCGAGTGTCATGGCGGTGTGAGCACGTGCTTCTAACCTATGGTTAGTCTATTTTTCGAGTTCCATTACTTTCTTTATGTTAAGATTTATTGAAATATTGTTTTATTGGCAGATTCCATTAACGTTCAGCTATATTTAAGCAATGTTTGAATACCGCACGTTGTATTTGAAGATTATATTTTGATCGATGTCTTGAAATTTGGTGTTTGAGGTGAAATGATCCCTCTTCATGTGCATAAAACGATCCCTTGAATCATATTACCTCATTAGCATTTTTAAAAACTTTTATTTAACTTGTAATGTATGTCTGTACGTATATCTGTATGTATGTCTGTAAATTTACTTAATTTGAACGTTAAATTTGACCCACTTTCTGGTGTTCGATTGAACTGAAATATTGCATACTTATGTTAGTCCGGTGACAAATCAATATTATGATACCATCGAGCTGATCTGATGGTGGAACCAGGATGTAGAGACTGGGACTACTTGATGGCAAATGGTAGGACAGTTGAATTTGGGCTAGTATTTTTTCATGAGTAATTTCCATTACACATGATGACGAGGGTTTGAAGATGAATCTAAAAAATTGCCACTGGAACTCCGCTTTTATATCATATTAATTGAGTAATGTAGTAAATTGATGGGTTTGATTTGTTATAAAGTTTATTTTCCTCTTTTTAGAGCATTTAAATTAAAGCTTGTTTTAAAAATGTTTTTCTTTGAATTATTATTTTACAGATAATGCCGCGAGTTTACAAACGTTAACCCATTTGCCAAAATTGGTTTGAGGAACAGTCTTTATTATTTTTTTAATTATAAAGAAGAGTTTATTTGCTTATTTATATGTTGTTAGTTATATAAACCTTAAAACGCTTGTTACAATTGTTTAACGTTTAATTTTGTTGATTTAGTAGTAAAAAATTGATTTCCAATGTAACTCAAGACTTAAAATGTTATGTATAACACGCTTAAATATTTTTGTTGCTTTAAGCAATACATATGATTAAAATAAACAGCTGGGTGTTTTATTTTGTTAATATCATTATCATTTTAACCCTTCCCAGGGATCGTTTTATACACATGTATGTATAAAACGATCCCTTACTAAACTTTTTTTTTAAATGACGAAACTAATAAACCACATACAAATCATCACAAATAAGTATGCAGTTACAAAGATAAGTAAATTTACTATTCTTAACAATTTAAATCTTGTGTTTTTGTCTAAAACTTTGAACACAGTAAAGATTTTCCCTTAAGGGGATCATTTTGCACGCATCTCCCGTAAGTTTGATTTTTCGGAAAATGGCTTATCCGATTTTTGTAAAAGTTTTTTTATTCGTAAGACATATATTTTTTTTCTTAAATATAGCAATTTTCAAATAAACAATGACAATTTTTTTAAATAAATACGGTCAAATATGAGCGTTACAGAAATTACTCGTTGCGGTACCCATGAGTTGCGAGACTAAATCATGTATAAAAGCTCACGTGACCCATATTTCTTATTAGTCACTCGTCAGACGTTGACAGGTACACATCTCCTTAAGCGTCCAGTATTTTAATCGCGATTCAATGGACACTACCTCAGAAGCAGCGGCCCAAGTTGTAGGTTTGTTGCAAGCGGATCATAATCAACGGCAAGTCACTCGTGAACTTAACATGAGCCAATCAGCTGTTTCACGAGTATACAGAAGGTTTCAAGAGACTGGTGACTTCGTTCGGAGACCACAAACCAATAGACACCGGAGCACATCTGAGACGGACGACCGCTTCATTGTCTCAACTTCGTTGAGAAATCGTCATCTCACGGGCGTTGATGTGCAACAGGAGCTCAGAGGGGTTCGAGGAGTGGCTGTCAGTCAGTGGACAATTAGAAGACGCCTGAAGAAAGCCAATTTAACTCCTAAACGGCCTGCCAGAGGCCCGAAACTGAGCGCAGCTCACCGTCAAGCCCAACTTCAATTTGCTCGTGAACACCTCAATTGGACTATTGAGCAATGGAGCTCCATCCTGTTCACTGACGAGAGCAGAATGTGTCTCCATAGCAACGACAGAAGAGACCGAGTATATAGGCGTCCAGGGGAATGGGTCTTGCAATGCTGTTTCGCTGAAACACTATCATATGGCGGTGGTTCAGTCATGATGTGGGCTGGAATATCATATGAAGGCAAGACCGAGCTTGTTTTCGTGCCTGGTGGTGCTCGGAATGGTCTAACAGCTCAAAAGTACGTGGAAAACATTCTTCTCGATTATGTTGTACCTTATGCAGGGTACATAGGAGAAGATTTTCTATATATGCATGATAATGCTCGGTGCCATACAGCAAGTATTACTCGCCAGTTTCTTCAAGAGGTGCAAATTGAGACGATGATGTGGCCAGCCCTCAGTCCTGATCTGAATTGCATTGAGCATTTATGGGACGAGCTCAAACGGAGGGTGCGAGCCAGAGATACGGCTCCATCAAGCATCATCGAGCTCAAAACTGCGCTAGAGGAAGAATGGAATACTGAGGTATCTCAAGATTTTATCAAAAAATTGCTAAAATCAATGAAAAATCGCATGCAAGCCGTTATAAAAGCTAGGGGAGGCAATACAAAGTATTGAAAATTTTAATTTTCTTTACTTTTATCAACAATATTTTTTTTATTCATTATGTTGTTGTTTTCATTTTTCTTCATTTTTTATGCATTTCTGTCAAATTAAATTTTATCAATAAATACTCAACCGATTTTTCTCATTAGGATAGCATTTTTTAGGAAAAAAGATTAGGCTTTCAAACAAAAAAAAACAAGCAAATCGGATAAGCCATTTTTCTAAAAATCGAACTTTTATACCAATATACGGCATGATTCGATTCAGTTGCACGTGAGTGTATTATAGTTAAATGAAATTACTGACATCGCCTTTTTTTCTTTAACTTTCCGTTGATAAAAATTATCATTTTAACGAGTTTATGAAGTACAAATCCAAAAATTTTGATCTCCATAACATTTCCTATCTACAAAAATATCTTTATATTTAACAAAGTAAAAAAAAACTAAATTTGATACTATTATTTACTCGTACACCTTTGTATATGTAACAAAGTATTCTGCGTGTATCAAATTATAATGTGGAAATGTAGCTGTCGAAAATGAGAATGGTAACATTTATAACTGGGCCTAAAGAGAAAACGACTAACAACTGGTATTGTTCAACGGGGCTAACCTAACTCAGTGGCCCTTGCCCTGGTACACCTGGCGACGGATTGCAAACAAAAGGTTCTATTTCAATATGGACAAAGGCTATATTCCTCTGGCAAAAACTTGTAATGTATGGTGTACTTAACAGAACGAACTCCATTGTAACCGTTCGCAGTCATAACAGCTCGGTGTTGGTTTACTTATACTTCGTACATGTTGAGAGATAGGGTTGCCTCATTCTAAGAATTATTTTACCAATTAATTTTCTTATAAATATTCTTTCACACATACTTTTGAATCTTTAGAGTATATAATGACACCTAATGTTGATACTTTTTAACGTTATTATTGAATTTGACTTTTCTTCAGTCACTAATAGTACTTAGTTATTTTTTTTATTTACCTACTAGTATGAAAATTAAATAAGATGATAATATTAAACAAACATAGTAGTGTTGTTACAATTTCATATTAATGTTAATGTAAAAACTTTCGCATCAGAATGTTGGCTGGTGTATTTCGAATTAGCGAAGACCGTGTACTAAACTCTTGCACTCGTTGAACGTCAGTTATAATACTAATTTTGTCAATAATAATTTAGCAATTTCCATTCATATTATTACTTTAAATTAATTTTCCTCTAACTCTTAACATTTGCGTATTTAATTCTTAATTAATATTTTTATAGAACACGTATTTTATGAAAATAATTTAATACGTTTTTTTAATCTAACTTACCAACTTTTGATCAATGTTAAACATTATTTTTTAAAGACTATGATTAAATTAAACATATTTATTGGTAATGGAAGTTACGTCGATGTGACAACCCTACAGTAAAGTGCAGAGCCATGATTACAATAAGTCGAAATGAAAATGGCTGCTTGTTCACAACCCCCGAGAATGAACACTGAACTCAAAATGTCTTTTCAAAAGGTTATTGCTCAAAAGAAAGTCGAGAGATTGAGTAATAACTCGTTGCACTGATTTTAGGGGGTTCCCCTTTTATATCAAAATTGAAACTCTTTTTGTTTATTTTGTTTCTTTTTCATCCTTCAATAACCTGTTACAGATGAAGTTCTTAGGCTTTTTGGGAACGCTTATTACAATCTCTGAAAGAAAAACGTGATGTGCATAAAATACATTATATGAATATGAGCTAGTCTGTTGCTACCCGCACAGAAGAAAGTCAACACAACTACTGTGATATAGAATAACTTACTGTGTCTTCCCTAAGTGCAATTCTGACGTGACAACTTCTTTGAGCTTCGTTATTAAAGATTCAAAAGCTGTCGTCCCATAAAAAAGCTTTTTGTATTAGATAGATTTACGAAGAGTATGAATTAGAGATGAGTTGGTAGAGTAAATGCTTGTGTGTTTACAGATTGAACTCTTTTCTGGAGTTAAATAAATTGATTTTTCTTTTACTTTCTTATACTTCTCACAAGAAAGGTTTTCAGACATTTCCCTGAGTATTAATGAAATAATCTAATTGAACTTATAACAAGACTAATATTATAATTAAAAGTCTTAAATGTAATGAATAAAACTTTGAAAATTATAACTTAATCTTCAACGAATCTTTCAATAAACTATATTTTAAAACCTAATTATTGTTTTTGATCGGTTTGAAACGTCAAAAGTTACCAGACGCATTATTTCTAATAATTTAATCAATGAGAATCTAAAATATTATATACTAATAATCATTCGCTGTGTAAATTAGTATAGATTACCTTCATAGGTACATTACAAGACAAGATTTATTTTTAAACTCCAATCTCTAGACTAGCAGCTGTCGCTAAGTAATTACATGGAAGACGTAATCTGCAATTTTCCTTACAAGTTAAATTACACATGCGTAAGATAAGCATAAGATTCTGAACGCTTGGGATGAATTTGGCCTTCGGTAACTTACCTTAGAATTAACAGAACAATATTATAAAATTACTATCCATAATAATATTATGAAAGTAGCTCACCGTCTCTTACTAGTTACCTTACTATGCTAACGAAGTTGGTAAAAAGAAGTTAAAAAAGTTGTATATCGTTGCATAAACTCCAAATCTTCTAAGCTCTTCTTTGTAATCAAACTGCAACACACAGTCACTATTCACCCCTGTCTCCCTGTTCTCTGCCCCGCAAGAGTCATGGCGTAATCTATTATTAAATTGCATATTCAGGCAGTTTATGTTTATGCTATCAAGTATTCAGTATGCACATTTACATTAGTACTAAGCTCGACGTTACACAATTTCAATTTAACTGTACATACGATATTGTAAGATTATACAATATACATATACTTAAACATATTTTATTGATGTATAATTTTGTATAAACATATTCATTCATTTAAGTAACATAAGTTTTTTTATTACATCTATATAATAAAAAAGTTACACCATTTATAAGTCAAGAAAATCACGAAAAATAATTAAAATTTACATAGCTAATGCTGGCTAATAAGTAATTACTATTAATACCTATTTAAAATGTACCTAGGACCCGGAAGCACCCGACCGAAGCGAGGATAAGTCACTAGTTTATTATAAAAATCTTTAATATTATAGATGTTATTTAAACAAAAACTAAAGGTTATTGCGAAATTTTAATCTGAAATGAGCAAATATTGGAGACACAAATCAAATTTTGAACTCACTTGTTATGAAGCTTCTAAAAGTATTTCTTATTGTAAAGCAGTGGGGCGTAATCTCAGAGTCCTATTAATATTTTTTTTCGTTTACGTTTTTTTTTATTGGACGTAGAAAATGAGGATATTAAAAATAAACACAAATATATATTGTAAAGAAATAAAGACAGGATGTTATGAATGATATGAGCATTGTTATAGTGCATGCTCTAGTTCCCAGTCCTCACGGAGAAAGATGAAAAACTGAGCGACCCACGTCGGACGCCAGCTTTGTTCTAGTTAACCTATTTACTCAGTTTTCACTTAACTTATATATTTTAATTAATAAAACACAAATAAAGAGAAATTTTGTTGGATTCCTCACAAGTGGTTTTGTTGTACATTTTTCACATTCATATTCATTATATGATTCAGAAATACTGCATTAACATTGTATGGATACAGAAAAGTCTTCTTAACGTATTTCCAAATGCTCATACATTTGAAGATTTCTATAAAATAATATCGGTTATATTTATCCTGTCTGCGACAAGCCAATATCACGGCCAATTTAATCGTTCTTTCATAGAAAATTCTCGTAGTTTCTTTATGTGCTCACCGCAGACTCGGGAAAGTATCTTTCTACTCGAGTTGAAGTATAGGAATTTATTGCTTATAACATGGAACTTCAAAAATAGAAATTTCAAAAGTTTAATTTCATATTTTCTTGAAAATTCATAAATTTTGTGAACCTCTGGTGCCCAACGTGGGACAAATTGACTTGAAAAATACATATATGAAATAAAAAAGAAGAAAACATATACTTGCTTGAAAAAGGCGAAAAACTTTGTTTAATTACTCTCAATTAAATAAATTTTGAAACTTGTAAATCACTATTCATCGTCCTAACAAGGAGCAAAAACAAATAACTTTATATGCGACAAGTTTCTACAATAGCTTACGAACAAGAAAATTACATATTAAAGCATTATGTCATGTGCATAACCGCTTTTAAGTTTTCCTTAAGCGATATTGATTTATCTTGTAGGGCATCTAGCGTATATGCAAAAGATATATCCCTAACATTTATGAAAATTGCTGATTAATATTTCTTTTAACGTATAATTGTCAAATATTATCCATCAAATGCCACATGAAGTTTAATTAACTCGCGTATATTGAAGCCATTAACTGGGGCATGTTTAAAATTTTAGTGCAGGTTAACAACACATTTTACTCGCATTATAGCGAAGTATACGTTCTTCCAACGAGAGGCTAACAAAATTGCCAACTTATATAGTGTATAGTGTAAATTCAACGCCTAAAGTACGGCTGCTCACTGAAAAATTTAGCTTTTACAAAGCTACTACAGTTCTACCAAGTACTAAGTAAAACGAACATGAAATTTCTAAATAATATTCGTTTAAAAACAACACAAATAGCATGTGTGTTACATGTAAGAAAACTAAAAATAGAAACTTATTATTATAAACTAAGGCAAGCTTTGAAAGGAAGGTGTATTAGAAAGCCCGACAAAGGTGAACAGCTTTATGGAAGCTTTTACATTACGGAGAAAACTTATCACGGGAGTTATTATGTATGCTTTAGCAAATAAAGTAAATGTCTAATTAAAAAGCTTTAACAAAGCTTTATCCTATTTTAGATTACTTAAACTATATTACATAAAGATCATAAGTCCTTTATTTGATACAAAATATAGCTCATTTCTGAAGCCAAAACAAATATGTAAGATCTAAAGTAGTAGGCCTAGACCCAAATTTCGGTTACGATAGTCAATCTTACTAACCAATTTCACTGAAGATATAATAGTGCAGTGTATGTGTAAATGACAATCCAACATGTCTTGTGAGAGATAAGGTGCAAGACTGACAGCTTTACGTACTCTCAGAGGCATGGGGGTTAACACGACTAACTTTCCAACTACGGGCTGCTACTGAGAATTACTTCAAAAACCTATTTTCGTAGTTAAACATTCTTACACTGACTCTTATCTAAAGTCCAGAACCTCTTAAAACGTGCGTCTTAACTACTGAAGGCTATGCACAATCGCACACATAATAATCGTTTTGTATAGAATTAAAGTCTTAAATAAACTATCCTTTAAATAAACAGATCTGCAGTGATATATTGTACCTTAAAAGCTATTTCTTTTTAGTTTTTTTTTTGTATTTTAATATTGATGTTACTGCTAATATAATATATTAAATCTGTTCACATAAACAAAGCTGTTAAGGTGAATAACCATAAACATACGAGAAGGACGCCTTCCTTCACTTGAGATTGGCATCTATCAAATAAACAGCCATAGCATCTGTCTCTGCTCGTAAAACCCGTTTGGTCCAAGGGTCAATTTTACGATTGCTATCTTGTGACTGGAATTTCTGATGGAGTTGTTTTGTTGGCTTGTCCCTCCGATCGTACGCGGTTCTTGAGATCAGATTTATTTGGCATTGGCCAATGTCCTATTCTTGCATATATCACATAGTGTATTTTTGTTTATTTTTATAAAGTATCAAAGTAATGATATTTTAATGGTATGGTATATTAATTAGGAAAATAGGAAAAACTCAAAAGCATCCAAGTCTTCTAAAAGTTGATTATGTTGTGTTGTGCAATTCTTTTTATTAGATATAAAAATTATAGCCTTTTTTGTATTCGATGCCCAAAAAGTATAGTCTTCTATTCAAAATGTTCACTCCTGTATTCAACCCTTAACGTCCCACTGCTGGGCACGAGCCTTCCTTCAATACGAGGGGGATTAGACCATAGGCCACCACGCTAGCCAAGTGACGATTGGCGGACAGAAGTTATTTAATAAAAACATGTTTTATTGCTTATTTTTATTTTTCTAAAAATCAATAAATCCAACGGTAGTCCACTGGCAACACTCTCACTTTGGAAATCTATGCGTTCAAAACCATTTATATTATGCGAATCATTTTCAGCATGATTACGACTTCTCTTACGGCGAAGGAAACCAACGCGAGGAAAGCTGTATATCTGAGAAAACCTAATAAGTTTTTGAAAAACACGTAAAGTGCGTCAACCAGCACTTGACCAGTGTACTGGACTATGGCTTGATCCCCTTCGTATTGAAGGGAGGCAGTGGGACGTCAGAAAAAACTAAACACAAGAATAAACTGTACAAGTTGTAGTAAAGTTGTCAAAATCATTCTCTACTACTCCACTCAAAACCGGCGGAGTCCTCTGGTCACTGATGAAGGTCAAGGAGCTTTTAATAGCTTGATATGATTTCACAAAGGTATATCGGTTTCACCGGAAGATTAAGAAACATACGAGCGTAATAAGCGGATAGAGAGGAGTACTATTGACCCAAATTGAATTTCCTGTAGAGAAATTAACAAAAAAGGCTACTTAAGAAAAAAGTATAAAATGTTGCCTATATTCAATCGAATGACTATTTAAACTATTATTATAAGAAATTAAAAGGATTCTTACAATAAATCAAAAACGTTACAAAATAAATTAATAACATACTTAATGCGATATTGCATTAAAATCGTAAAAGGTTCTTGCGATAAAATCGTAACCGTTATGTTTGCGCCAGCCCTAACTGCGGGCGCGATTATTAAATTTACCAGGATGGTACCTGCTATTTGGTTGAATGAATTTTTATTGGGCATTTCACTCGAGTATGCGTTTAACAGAATATTCCAGATTTTATCCATAATATTTTATTTAAAAACTTAAATTTTATTATAAGCAAGCTCTATGTTAGTACTTTTTTTAAGTATTTTAATGATTTTATGTTTTTTTTGAAATAGACAAAGAATCGTTATGATTAATGCTGGATAATAGTGAAACAGGATATTAGCCTGTAGTGAAAAGTTATATTATATAGAATTACCGTTCTGTTATCGTTGGGAAAAGGCGATATATTTCTATACATATACATATAAATAGACAAAGACAAAACAGCTCAGTACCTGTTTCTCCTATGTCTGTGAACCAATTTTCTTTTTTATCTTTAGTAGCTACTCGTATTGATAAGCTTTAGCGTTATCAATAAAATTTTTTGGAAACTGTTACTTCTTTTTTATATAAATAGGTAAATTCTATCTTATGATTATGACCGAATTTTGACCACTGGGCGAACACTAGTTGTTATGATTCAGCCAATTTGAGTGTGTACAAGTACAACGTAACTCGAAATTGAAGTGCTCAAATCGCAACTCCCATGTAGATTCAATTTGGCAATCTAGAGTAGACTCTACACTCCGATTGTCTTCATTTGAGACCACTGCTGTTCAAGGTATTTTCAGATTATACTCAGCACAATTTGAAGAGCTTATTAGCTCTCCATCCAGCATTAGTCTTGGTCTCGTTAAATGCCAATAAAACGTACCACAATGATTAAGTTTAATACCGATTTTTATGAGTAATTTCAAAATCTTAACAGTTCGTTAAGTAAATGGATATTTGAACAATTAATTACTCTATCGCAGGTATTAGAAAGTATATTAAAAGTTCTTAAGTCTATATACAAAAAAAAAACAGTATTTTTTCTATATTTGTATTTCATCATGTCATTCATGTCATTTTGCTTTTGGTTATGTTAATATGTTTTGATGAAACCACAAATAAAAATTAAACCAGAATTTAATAATAATGTCAATATTTACAAGAATGAACTCGTAGAGAACTCCACAAAGGACCGAACACAAAACCGATTAACCGAACAATAAATTGAGGACGGTCAAAAACTCCAATTACTCCAAACAATTTCACATTACGTGTACGTTCCTTGGCCGTTATCCAAACTGCAGGCTTCTGCGGTTTCCATCCATATTTTAACATGCACATTAAGCGGCAAGAGGCCTCATGAGTAATACAAGATTGTCATATTACTTGAGTACATGCTTTATATATTATGCATGTATGTATTTCATATATATGTCGTTGTACAGAGTAACTACTAAACCGATTTATCTAAGTTTATTTGACACGTTCTTAGATTTACGCGAATATATGATATTTTAAAATAGAACTCTTTTTAGAGTCATGTCTCTCCCGTAAAGTATTCCAAATAAAAAAATCTAAATAATTCTGCGAAAACATCCGAAAAGATAGTTTTATTAAACAAATTTATTTGATTATTTCTCATCAAAACCAAATATTTTTTATTTAAACTTGAAGAAATATAATCATAGCTGAAATGCGCAAACGAGAATAAAATCAAGAGAGGATAATGAAAACTAAACTTGATTTTGGCATCGCCAATGTTACGTATACGAACTGGTCAGCTTTTTTACTTCGTAAGACCGAACTTGCAACTTTCGCAATCAAAACGTAACAGATCTTCTTCGTGAATAATACCTTACACTACTTGTGCACATTTATTATTATACAGACATATGTACATGATTATTTTACTAGTTAGTACCTTTGACTTTGCCCACGTGATACAGATCTTTTTATGTGAACTCGCGAAGCAGGCAGCTTTTGCTATACATATTTTATACATTTGATCGATTAAAACGGCACATCGCTAAGTTTTTCTTCATTTTAGACTACTACTATAAATTATAATACTTTCTTAGATTTAAAATATTAATCTGAAATGCTATCATTTTGATCCACACATTAAGAACTTACTACATCTACCTGTTTGTTATGTTTAGTTTTATTATTTGATTTTATTATATTAATAACAGGATCCCATGACGATGGTAGTACCCAGCTATCTTACCTATTGATTTTTTTTTTCAAAAAATTTACATTACTAATTAGGCAACACTAAATATAGATTACTAATTAATATTTTAAAATTGTAATAATTATAATGATAACAGCAAAAATAAAATAAATAATATTCCATATTCAATTATAAGACTAATTCAAATTATAAAAAATGTTTAAAGTTATAAAATATTGTAAGGTACTTGGTACAATTTTCATTTTGTCATTTGTGGGTAGGCTGTCTGTAATATACCTTCTACCTTCGAGACATCTAACACCTCAGTCTCTCCCGTGACCATGATTGCTGTAAAGTATTCGAAACGTCGGGAACCAAAAATCAAAATAAATCCGCGAAATAATCCGAAAAGATAGTTTTATTGATAATATAAATTAATATATTATAATGTAATAAAAGAAGTACAATTAAAGTTTTTTATATTTATTGTTTACGCCTTTGCACATACATCTCTTAAATTATGTTTTCTTTTAAATACACTATTTTATTGTGAAACAAAGTGTTTTAAAAGTAATTTTTGAGGTAATGCACGAGATGCATTTTTTAGTAAAATCAAAGTTCCCAAAATAAAGGAGAACTTTGATTCATACTGTATCAGTAATTATCAGGTTTTGGTATTTCTATTTGAGACTCTACCTTTAGCGGTGAAGTGACAAGCTGTAAATAAACCAGTCGCGATTAACAATGCAGTGTTAATTACAGTTTCGTTATTCCATACGTAATTATTATGACAAAAAATAAATTTATTGGATTTATGCTATTATAGCTACTTAATGATTTAAAATATACTAGCGATTTTTTAACGGTTAGTATAGATTTCTCAAAGATGAGATATTTTCCCGCAGAAAAAAAGTATCCAATAGGTATGTTGACCCGGATGACCAGCTATCATCATACCAAATTTCATCAAAATCTGTCTAATGGTTTTCTCGTGATGCGTCCCAGATAGACAGACAGGGGAAAATTCTAAAAACTATTGATTTAACCTCTATATCGATAACAGTGAATATTTCAATAAGACCCTCCAAAAACATATTTAATGTACAGATTCGACTCAGAATTTTATTATATGTATAGATGATAATTTTCGCATATAACCTATCAATTATGATTTTCTTACTTTACTGAACTTATTTACTATGATTTTTACTTTTTTGATTTTGATACGACTTATTTATCTTTCATTTGTAAATGTATCCGCGAATGTATTAATGTAACTTTTACTGTTATCCTAATAAAATAAATAAATAAATTTAAAGTATGACCTTAAACACTATGCTTACAAACCCAATTATTTTTGTTTCAGACATTCCATACTTAGAGCTAGCAGAACCAGATGAAGGCTACCATGGGTTGATCCGAGAGAACGAGACGCTAGTGGAGGTAACGCCGGCGATTCGAGCGAGGGGGCCGCTGTGCTCATTCCTCATCCTGAATAATAAACACCATGGGGAAGCCCCCTTTGAGGTCAGTTTTCAATTGATTTAATTAATTTATAGTGCTTAAAGTATTAGGCTGAAGATTCATTGAATTCTTTTAAGAATAATGTTTTTTAGAAGCTTTTCTTTGCGAGTTGTTTGTTTGTATTCAGCCCTTCTTAACGTCCCACTGCTGGGCACGGGCCTCCCTTCAATACGAGGGGGATCAGGCCATAGTCCACCACGCTGGCCAAGTGCGGGTTGGCAGACTTCGCATGTTTTTCGAAAACTTGCCAGGTTCTCTCAGACCTGCAGGTTTCCTCACGATGTTTTCCTTCACCGTAAGACAAGTGGTAATCATTTTGAAAAAGATTCGCACATGAAAATATCAGAGATGCGAGACCCGGGATTTGAACCCGCTTCACTCAGTTACCCAAGCGAGCGCATCATCACTGGGCTACCACTGCCTTAGTTGTTTGTTTGTTGAATGATAATTAATAGGGGAATAAAGTAGAAATGGGAAATGGAAAAATGAAAAAGAGAAAATCTAAAACACGTCAATATGTACATACATAAGATTAGATAGTAAGTTACATTAAACTTGAAAATAACTAAACACGTACGTATGTTCCTTGAGCTGTCCACTAATGTAACAAGTCTGACAATACTACAATCACTTTTTTATACATTCATATTACATCACTTCCTTGTCACTGTTTTTCCGTGACAAATGATTCAAAACCTACATAATATATTGTAAACAAAAAGAACAGAACAAAGTAGAGAAGTAGAAACTCAAAACAGTAAGAAACTCAAACTAAAATATAGATAAACAAAGCGTATGGAAAATTGCGATTGAAGCTTAAACAATCTTACAATTAATTAAATGTTGATAATACAATTTATAACAAGGTTAATTATCATAAGATAATCAGTGAATCTTATTCCTTTAGACTGTAAAATATAGAGAAAGGAAGAGAAAAAAAGAGAATTTGTATTTCATCATCTTCCATACCCGTCATATTTTCTCCATTTCGTAAGTGAATCTCAAGCTCTTGCAATTTAATTAACTAGTATTATATAAATGATGATGATGATGATGATGTTCTCCTGGCCGATTCCGGCTACGGCGGCCAATCTCATTGAGACTAGGCAACTGCGCAGGAGATATTATAGTACATAAGTGTACGCGCAGACACAACGTGCACTCTCTATTCCTGTCACTCTCATACTCTGGTGGGACGACTGCTCGACACGGCGCAGGACCGACGGCTTTACGTGCTCTTCGAGACACGGGGGTGAAACATCGCCAACTTCCCAACTCCGGGCTGTTACTGAGACTTACTATATAGAAAGACTCAATAACTAAACTTGGCTCGACCCGGGACTCGAACCCAGGACCTCCGGGTGTGCAGCCGTACATGCTAGCCACTACACCACCGAGGCAGTAATATATTAATGAATATTGAATACACTTACAACTTGTTTGAATCTAATTACAACTAAATGCAAAATGTTCACAACTTCCACACATTGTTCGGATACACGGCGTGAAACGGGAGGTTTGCCAAAATATCGCTTTGTATGTGTGAACATCAATATGAAATTCCCTACAAGGAAATATTTGATATAAAATTCTTTTAAAATACTTTTTTTGATTATGTCGTAGATAGATATAAATAAATTCTATTGCACACTGCAGAGCAAACACATTATTAATTTTGCTTGAAAGAAGCTGTTTGCGTAGCGTGAAAGAAGAAGTTCAACTCAACACATATTTTTTTTTATTTCGTTAGGCACGTTAAAGATTAAAATTATGATCTTAAATTTGCTGTCCAATTGTATTTGTACACAACGTTCAAATAAATATAATTATATAAACAAACCTGACCAAAAAGTTTAAAATATGAAAAAACAGAATAATGCAGTAGGTATATACAGTTATGGTTAAATAAAAATGTTTAAAACAAAATTAATATTTACATTTTATTTAAAAAAAAACGAACAAAATGGAAACAGAATAGAGAGCTAACTAATAGAGAGAATAAGCTACTTTACACAAAAAGAACCACGGTCAAAACTTGTTGTATGTAAAATTTGAAATACAATTTAGATTTCATTACCAGGATAAAATAAACTGATCTCGCCAATCGCAATATCCTGCTTAATAAATAAGGATATAATGAAAACTGGCCGATTGTGAGCCACAATTACGCTAAGGGTTTCAATCACTATTCATGACCTTTAAGGTTTTATGGGGAAATATGACATAATATTATAGGTATTATTTAAGATCTCTCGGTAAGGGAGTTTGACTCGCGCTTCACCGATATTTCACCATGGATCTATCTATACCTATGTTCAGTGTAACAGATGAATTGTAGTATTTGAAAGCGGGCGCAGTTGATTAAATTTTGATGACATGAAATATTGAATCAGAATCTTGTACAATAGCCACATTTTAACGGTCAGTATGAAATAGATAAATTATATAGGTATTAATATATGATGAGTTCTATATCCCTTACTTGAGAAATGATTGATTCCAAATACAAACTTTCATCACCCTTTTCACCCCCTTACAAGATGAGATAAATACAATGCTATGTCCTTCCCAGTCTCATACTATCTTCATACCAAAATTTCATCTAAATCGGTACAACGGATTTTTAGTTTATCCTTTACAAATAAAAATACCTTTTTTCATTTATAATATGTACTAGTATAGATGAGTATATTACCGATTCATTTGAATAAGTTTCATTAATATATACATACACAGGTATGGCGTCTGAACAAAGTTTTTCAAATTTTGCAACCTATTTTCATAGACCCTTGTGCGTTTCCATCTCATTGTTGTGCATAAAACCAAAATGAAAATGGGTTTTCAATTAATAGTAGGTCGAGCTTACAACTTCATGTTAAAGCAATATTGAGATCGAATTTCCACACTGAATCCAGAAAAGTCTTTTTTGTATGCAATCTGTGTTGGAAATTCGTATTTCTGTATGCTACGATTTTTTCTAAAAATCATAGTTATACCTAGACTATCTAGATTTACAAGCGGCACCTCTAGTCTATTTCCTATTTTAGCTTCACGTAAAGACAGAACGGAAAAAATTTGAAATAATTGAAATCAAAACTGGCTTTCCAATGCAAAAACGCAATTTTTCTATGAAAATAACTTTTATGTTATATTACTATGGTATTTTTCATCTACGAAAAGCATATCCTCTGAATAGTGTAGTGACCGATTGGTTTCATCCTCACAAAGGACGTTTCGACCGTGCGTATCGTATGATAGGTTTTTTCAATTTCGTGTGTATTGAAAATAGTTGCGACGCTTTTGTAAAAGCCTCGTATCTGTTCCTAAACACTTAATAAACCTGTAACAGGTCTGTTTGCACGTGAATATTTCTGAGCAAATTGGGTTAGAAAGTTATTTGCGATGGCGTAAAAGTTATGATAAAAGTTTAAAGGCACAATGGATGTTTAACAAGGTTTTAGAAAAGGTTCTTGATACATTTTGAATCAGTTCTATAAATCTTTTATTTAATCAATAAGCTATACGTCAAGGTTAATCGTATACGAGAAAAATATCTTACAAATAGCGAAGTACATCATTAATATTATGAAGATTTTTAAATGATGTATCTTTTGAGTTTATTTAAAAAAGCTGTTTATTATAATTCATATATATACAACTAGCAACTCACCCTCGCTTGCTCGGGCTCGTTCCTACTTACGTTAGTATAGATATCTCAGAGATGAGATATTTGCCCGCAGTAAAAAGTATCCTATATGTTGACCCGGATAACCAGCTATCATCATACCAAATTTCATCAAAATCCCTCCAGTGGTTTTTCCATAATGCGGTTACAGATAGACAATAATTCTAAAACTATAGAATTATTGTCTTAATGTACAGATTTGGTTTAATTACAATTTTATTATATGTATAATAACAACGCAGATCACTCGTATATGAATCTTTGTGTTATGTTATGATATCGTAAGCGGCAATATTTATTATATCTAATGAATGCCTATTTTTCAAACCTTATTTTTTTATTGAAAGGTAGACTTGCGCTTGACTACAATCAGCGCTGGGAAGCACTGATGAGGTCTAGGTTGAAGCGCGCTTGCCTAGAAAAATGCCTGTTCACTCTAGCCTTGAAGGTACTTGGATTGCAGGTGGCAGGGAACACGGATGCTGGAAGGGTCTGAATTGAATTGCTAAGGATAGCAGTTCGATTCAGAAACGTAGAACTGAAGCGTTTCGTGCGAGTTGGTTGGATTTCTACCACATAAGGATGCCAACGCTCACGACTTCTCGCTGTTCTGTGGTAAAATGGTGAAGGGGGCACAAGGTTGTGAAGTTCCTGCGCGCACTCCCCAAAGTATATCCGATAGAAGATCGGTAGACAGGCGACAATGCGTCGATGCTGTAGAGTGTAGACTAAGTATTTTCGTCTGCGTTAGTGTTTGAAAATAATTTATTTTTGTATAAATTATATATTTTATTATAATGCCTCGTTCATTAATTAATTACAAGATACAAGTTTTTTAAGTTAAATAATAAACGTAGTAAAGGAAAATATAAAGATTACTAATTTGTAAAATTAACATCTAATAAAGTGAAAAGTTAAAATAAAATATTATATTTATGGGAATACTTAATTTTTTCAAGTGAACGTGGGCGAAATCTTCAAAATAGGTTCTCGCGCAAAAAATATTCAAGGGTCAAAGGTCGATTTTAATATAAATTAAAACTGAATCATTAGATTTGTTATTAAAATCCCGGAATCAAGTACTTTCTTTTCTAAAAAATAAAACAATCAAATGGTGCCAAAAAGTAAACAGAGATTTTGCAAAGCTTCCAATCGATATGTACTAATAAAATCTAACTTTGGAAAATGTTGACACGAGGCAAATTAAGAGGAAAGGATAGGTTCTATTTTTTAATGATTTATTAGGGTATTCGCGATTACAACAAATAATATGTGTTAAAAACTTATTGAAACAATCCAAATGAGCCCAAACAAGAGGTATTTATGGAGTTCCTCATCCACAATCTTAGAAATCCGCTTTATGATACCTATAAGTTTTTGTATTATTCCCTATGCCCCTTTTATACCTATGAGTAAGAATCGAATTACTAGTTATGTTACCGTACAAAATCCTATACAAGTAATGCAAATCAATAAAAATCATACTTTTATTATATGCTAATATCCTGAAAACTGTCGAATTGTGAGACGAAATCTTTCATATGACGTTTAAAATAGCTCCTTACACCAAACTCAACAGCAATAACGTTTAGAACTAACACATAATTTCCCCCGGGAATTTTATACTACCGCGATAATTCAACGAAATATTTGCGTTTTACAAGTTGCAAACTACATCCACTCAGGAATGCAGCTTTGGAAAGTAGAAATATCCTTTATATTTATACAATAAAAAGAAAGCTTGAGGCTTTTTGTTAAGACTCCACTCGTGTAGATTTTCGATAACTCTTAAATTAAAAATTTAAAAAACCCCTACACAATAATTAATATTGAGGCCATTTCAATGAGCCTAAAAACAATATCTCTGCAGTACTTTAGTAAATATCTTGAAGTATACTTTAGTAAGTATCTTGCAGATTCCAGGTGACGCTGGAGTATTAGGCCTAGGTTACCATATCATTGCAATGTCATTAAAATAACGTAAAATTATTGTGAAAGTTGTTCATATCCTTTACCATTTAGAAAAAAACTGATAGCCTGCAAACGTCTGAACGGATTTTCTTGATTCATTTTATGATTAGCTAAAAATACTTTCGATCAAGTCACCTTCAAACAAAAAAAAATAAATTAACATCGGTTTATCCATTTCCACTACGATGCCACACACAGATACACATTAAACGTAACTCCCCTCTTTTTGCGTCGGATGTTAATATTATATTATATGTCTATTAGTCAAACAGCCCTTAAAATTAGAAGAAATTTTCCAGAGATTATTCTCTACATACATAACAAACAAATAAAAAAAATGTAGGACACTAAAAAACACAATTATATAGTATTATCCTTTTCGTTTTATTTAGTTAAAGTGTATTTATCAGAAAAGCAATTTTTTCAACCATAAGCAAAATCATACCAGATAGCAAAAGTTAGAAGGATCTGGCAATGCATTCGAGTAGATCCTCGAAAAATATTTATTGAATTTATTTCAATGTTCCATTCCGAAGTTTGAAAACTTTAAAATGTATCACTTCGATATTATTTATTGGTTGAGATTTATCACAAAGTTTCGTGTTTGAGAAATGCATTGCAGCTACTTTTATATATAGTTTTCATTATACTCCAGCTTACTGCTACTTGTCCAAAGTTGGAACGACAAACAAGTTTATGTATTTTAAAATTAATGCTTAGTAATATGGTAAATACGAGAGTGTGTTGTCCTTTCAGGCATCAAGGGAAGGCTTTAAAAAGAAAAGATACTCAATTTGACAGCATGTTCTTCAATTGTTTAAAATTCAAAAACAAATTCAAAACCAAATTGATACTTCGACTTTTATGACGTCAAAAACCTTTGCCATTTGAAATGTGGGGTATAAAAAATCAAAATAAAACCACAAAAAACCCGAGAAATTAATCTTCATAATATTGTCATAAATCTAAGAAAGCATCTAAAAAAATTCGATCAGAAATCATATCAAAGAATTATATAAGGATTAACTTATCTATACGTAGAAATAAAATTCTGTAACTCGGGACGAACCCGAGCGGATCGAGGTTGAGTCGCTAGTTCGTACCTAATTCTCTTTTTTTGATCGATCCCTGAAGGGCTTACGAAGCTATAGACTTTTGAACTTTACAAAACTTTCACTAAGTATTTCACGGTTTCCTTTTTAGGATAATCAAATTAATTTGCGTTCGCGATCAAAGATTTTAGTATCTATTTACGTGGAAAATGCGCAATAAACATTTATACGTAATAGAGTGTTTGAACAATGTTAATGATAATGTGTCGAATACATATTAATCTAATCGTAACACATGAATAGGTTTTGTATTCATTTAATTAAAGCTTGGTGTAATAAAGTTATATTATTAAAATACGGTATTTATTAAATAAGCTACTGCTTTCGGCTTCGCTCACATATACGAGTATATTCCTATTTATTTCACACAATATAAATTTCTCTTGTATTTTGGCTCTATGATACCTCAAGGATTTTTCAAATATACTATAAAACTAGTGTCAGACCGCGGCTCCGCTTGCATAGTAACAGAGTACAGATTAAACGTATAAAAATTTGCTAAACATAGAAATTCTTGAAATGTAAAGAAATATAGAGTGCACTTGTGTCTGTACGTACGAGTATATTTTTACTATAGTATCTCCTGCGCACATGCCAAGTCTAAAAGAGAAGGGCGAATAAAGTTGGTCTAAAGTGTCATTAAACCTTATGTTTAACACATTTTAGGCTCCGGGCTAATGTCAAACAGTTACACCAAAATGTGATTCAGAGACTCATTAATCAAAAAGATTAATTTACGTTAGGCGCTCATCAAAACAAATACGAGCTTAAAGTAAAATATAATGTTACATTCAGCAATCTGGTAAACAAAATACCATTGCTTGTTCTTATAAAGCTGAAGTTCTTGAACTATTGCAAGGATATTGTCTTAGCATTTGCCGTAACAAAATATCTGCTTGTTAGTAAAATTAATAGGGATTTGCTTCAACACTGAACTTCGTCGGGTCTCATTAAACGATCCAAGTTATGAAAATGATACTCCTGTTACTTACTTTACATTAAATTTCATATAGAATTAAGTGAAGTTACATTCGACTATCATGTCTTTATTTTAGTGCCTATAAACGGGATTTCCGATAGTTTCAGGCTAGATTTTAAATAACATGTACATAGATTTTAGAAGACACAACTAATGTAAGAGTGTAGCAATTTTCTAAAAAATAAAAACAGTTTTATAAGAAACCTTTTTTTATATACATATCTATGGTATATATATATATATATATATATATATATATATATATATATATATATATATATATATATATATATATATATATATGTGTGTAGGATTTACACTATACGTACATAACTTAAAATACATACATATTATTATAAATATACACCCATGATTGGGTACAAACATTCGTGCTCATCACACAGCGGGGCTCGAACCCGCGAACGTTGGCACAGCAATAAGGGTCACTACAAACTGAGCCAAGCGTGTCGTCAAGGAATAAAATTGCCTTTTTATTCTGTCAATGTTATTTCTATTTTAAAGCCAAGAACGCAATAAGTTTTAGCGCAGCTTCTTTATTGCTTCCTTTTGTTTCGACCCCTCGCGTTTTATGTTACAACTTACAAGACTGCATCTAACACGATTCTACTACGTGTCGACTCGAACACTCGATATCATTATTCGCTTACTTTATTCAGTTTCATTCAATAGGGATATATGATTAGTTTAAACAAATATTTATAAATGAAATGTATTTATTGAGTCAATCTCCTTCGTATCTTCTCCATTCCACGTGACATTGGCGAAGTAATCTGCACTCAACTGGCACGCTTTGAAGCCATTAATTAACAAGAAAATTGAATTTAATAATGTAAATTTTATCACATATAGCTTGTAGTAATCGTTTTATATAATAAATTATGTATATAGAGTAATTCTAGCTATAGCCTTCCTCAATATAAGGGCTATTTAATGCAAAAAGAATTTTTCAAACCAGATTAGTAGTTCCTAAGATTAGCGCGTTAAAACAAATAAACAAACAAACAAACTCTACCTATTTATAATATTAGTACAAATGAGCGTAATATGATATCTTGAGTTAGTACTACGATTAAATGTCTTATAAAGTTTACGGCATGCGGAGGTCAAACTCCTAACTATCGAACAAATCAGTTTCGTGGCCACTGCGCTGCTAACGTGTTATTCAACCTTCAACTCTCCACCTTATGATGTGAGATGAGTGGGAGGCTCTTATATTACCCAAAGCCTTTTTTATATAGAAGACTTACATAGGTACATACTTTTTCCTTTTGTTTAACTATTTTAGCGATTTTACAGCAATCGTCGTTATCTATACATACTGTAGTTAATATATTATCTATAGATAATATTATCTATACATCTGTAGTTAATATCTAGAAATTGTTTCCATTACGAAGATCGAAACTGTTAGTTTTGTGTAAACCTTTTTATAAGAAATACTGTCCAATCTAACAATATTCTATCTTCAGAAACCGTTATCTTTTTGCCATATACGTATATACGAGTAGATGTGGGGCTAATAGCAATAGCAATTTCGAACATCTTACACGTGATTCACGTTTCTGGTTAGACTTTCACAATACAAAAATAGATGCGATGTCGAGCGTCCGTCGCGATTCGTCCGATCGATATCTACCTGTAGAGAGGTCATGTATATAGGACGATTGTGCTGAATTATATTAATGTTATATATTTTAAATCTATAGCACTACGGTCTTAATTGTACGCTTAAAATTAAAAATAACTACATATCTTAAATATCTCTATATGTTTTAAAACTTATTCGTTTAAGTACATATCGTTGGCCCAATGTTACAAAGTTCTATGTTACAATTTTAGTACTTATGTAGTTATGAATGCTACAAGGTTCTATGTGTCATTAGCTACAGTTTTGCAAAAACAAACCACTTGACAGCAGCACTATACCTAAAAAATATTCAATTTTACATAGTTCTATGTTGTTTTTTTTTAAATCACAAAATAACGAAGTTCTATGTAAAACATAGAACCATTCAATTTTGGTATTTATATTTTTTTAGGATAGCAAGGTTCTATGTTAAACAGAGGACCTTTCTTAGAGTTTTATACTTAGAGTTTAATTTACAACTAGCGGCTCACCCTCGTTTCGCTCGGGGTTGCCTCTAGAAAAGCACAAACAGGTATATCCCACGGGAACCGTTCATTTTTCCGGGATGAAAAGTAACTTGTTGTTTGACCGGCTATATAAGGTATCAACATGCCAAATTTTACTAAATTAGGTGCATAAGTTGTTGTGTACTAAGTTGTATAAGTTACTATGTTTTTTTAACTATCCCACGAGAACTCCTTAAATTTCCTGAATGAAAAGTATCTTAGATGTTGACCGGGGATATAAGATACCACCATGCAAAATGTTACTTAAATCGGTCCAATAGTTTCGGAGATTAGCTCGTACAAACAGACAAACAGGCAAAGAAACAAAAAAATTGAAAAATTTGGATCTGTTCTATTTCTCTTCTTACGGGATGTAAGAAGAGAACTTACTCGGTTTATAGCATTTTTTTTCTTTGTACAGACATTTGACTTCTAGTTTTATTATACATATACGTATATATAGATAGAATGAATAACGTATAATAAAACAGTGTTATACGAGTATAATAATGAAAATAATTATAGCGAGTGTACCTTCGGAAATAGACCTATAATATTGAGAACTTTTCTATAGACCTTTTTAAGAATTACAATTTTCTTGTACAATGTTTTGATCTCTCTTAAGGTGGAGCCAGTATTAGCCATATAAATTTTTAAGGACGATTCGATAGAACCAGTATTTGTTGTTGAACCGTGGGAATGAATAATTTGCCTGTCGTAAAAGGTATCCTAAATGTTGACCCGAGTACTAAGTTCTCAATATATAAAATTTAGTTAAAATCGATTCGGTATAGATAAGAATAGATATTGATTATAAGATAAACATATACTATTCAGAACTTTTCTGTAGGACTTTTCAAGACCTACAATTTTTTAGTATATTGTTTTGATGTATGTTTGTCTTAAGGCTTAGCCAGCGGAAGGTTTCTAGGGAGGACTCGATAAAACCAGTTATTGTATTTTCCCGTGGAAAAGAAAGATTTTCTTGAAGTAAAAGGTATCCTAAATGTTGACTGGAGTAATAAGTTATCACTTCACCAAATTTGGTTGAAATTGGTACATTAATATTCACGTGAAACGCGCTCACAAAAACAGACATTACAGGCAAACAGACAAATTTTTTAATAACTATTGTTTTGGGGTCTATGTTGTGTACATAATACGTTACAAATAAACATGAACATTTACCCCACAGGAACCGTACATTTTACCGGGATAAAAAGTAGCCTATTTGGTATTCTAATGTATGAACTACACTGTATATTATTGTAAAGTTTCATCAAAATCCAATTAGTAGCTTTTGTGTACTAAGCTGTATGTATAAGTTACTATAGTTTTTTGACTATCCCACGGGAACTCTTTAATTTTTCGGGATGAAAAGTAGCCGATTTGTTATTGTCATGTATGAACTATATTATTGTAAAGTTTCATTAAAATCCAATCAGTAGTTTTTGTGTACTAAGCTGTATAAGTTATTATAGTTTTTCAACTTTTCCACGGGAACTCTTTAATTTTCCGGAATGAAAAGTATCTAAGATGTTGCATGGGGATATAAGGTACCACCATGCGAAATTTCATTTAAATCGGTCTAATAGTTTCGGAGATTAGCCCGTACCAAACAGACAAACAGACAGAGAAACAAGTAAATTGAAAAAATCTGAATTTGTTCTATTTGTCTTCTTACATCACCCTGACTCGGTTTTTAGTATTTTTGTTCTATGTACAGACATTCGACCTCTACAGTTTTATTATAGTACCAGCGACTCACCCTCGCTCCGCTCGGGTTCGTCCCTGGGGTGGGGTCTGGGAGGACCACCCTTATCCTTATCACTTAGGGGTATGGAAAATAGATAGTAGCCGATTCTCAGACCTACTGAATACGCATATAAAATTTGGTAAAAATCGGTAAAGCCGTTTCGGAGGAGTACGGTAACAAGCATTGTGACATGGAAATTTTATATATAAGATAGATAGATTTGAAGTGAGCTTTAGATGTTCATACACAGCAGAATCTATGTATCGATGGATACCTACAGTGGACAAGGAGTTCTATGAGGCAATATTCAAAGTGTAAACCATATTTTATGATAATAAATTTCACATATGTACAAGTATTGTTTTTTAATGGTACTGAGACATGATAACGTATTATAATAGTTCAGATGACTCGAGAAAATTAATACTTAACTTGGACATAAACTAATATCTTTTACTTATTTCAATGAAACAAAGTCCTAAGTTCTGTTTAAAATAAATAAAAATATTTTTTGGTATCACAAAGTTCTATGTTATTTTAATTTCGATAATATTGCTTAATATTAAAGTCAATATCCAATTGTTAGTTCCTAGAAAGCATCATGTAGTCCTTAATTATGCTAATAAACTGTCACTTAGGGATTAGGACTAATCAGTATACATTTTTCAAAAGTCAAAAACTTTAAAGTCAAATTACTAAACTTCATTAAAATTAAAATAGAACCTTGTAATACACAGCCAACGATATATCTTCTGTAATAAACATACATACATATAATAAAATAGACAACATAATTTTAAAGTTGTATATAAAATACTTTGGAATTAGTTTCTTTTGTAATGATTAATGATACTATAAGGGAAGTATCATGTAGAAAAGGTCTTTGAATCTTTTAAGATTATGCCATACCTATAGCATCATAAAAAATGTATGTAATTAAAACCTAATCGAACGCTTTAAATTTTTTTGACAATCTGTTTATTTGTACATCTTATACTCCACAAATTATGTATAAACTTGCGGTTCACCTTCGGTTCGCTCGGGTTCACCTCTAAAAATACAAAAACAAATCTATCCCACAGTAAACGTACAGTTTCCGAGATAAAAAGTATCCTATGTGTTATTCTGATGTATGAGCTATATTATTGTAAAGTTTCATTAAAATCCATTCAGTAGTTTTTGCGTGAAAGAGTAACAAGCATCCATACATCTATATATCTATATATACATCTATATATATATATATATATATATATATATATATATATATATATATATATATATATATATATATATATATATATATATATATATATATATATATATATCCAGACATCCTACATCACAAACATTCGCATTTATAATACTAGTATGATGATCTATGGCATAAATCGATATTTTTCAAAATGTATATTTTCTTTTCAGATAATGGTGATAGATGAGAATGAAGCGCGGCTGCGCGTGCGCTACCCCCTCAACTGCGAGAAGCGTCGCAACTACAAGTTCGACATCGCCGCTGTGGGCTGCGACGGCTCTTATTCTAACACGTATGTATTTTTCTAACTACCCACGTTTTTAACACACGATTCTTAAAATGTTAATACATTTGGTGTGTTGTCTACAAGTAAGTTTAGAAGATAACACGTATTGAGAACGATTCGATCCGCTTTTTTATGTTGAATTTTTTTTTATAGTATTGACCTGTATAAAATTATTGTCCTGCTGAAATTCTTTCTACTTAGAATTAAGACATATTCTTATGAACTACTAGTGGAGGTATTTTATAAATAATAATGATTATATTTCGGAAGTAATATTAACAAAATGTTTATTTGAGATTTATGCTATTTATCCACTGATTTAATGAACATATTATGAAGGTTTCAACAAATACGAAGATGCACTTTCTGTCTGTATGTAAATGTGTGCATCTATCAAAGCTACTAAGTAACTACAAATCGAAGTATTTTTACTGAATTTTACGCCATATTTCAGGGTTCCCGTACACATAACAGTGACAGATGTGAACGAATTTCCGCCAGTATTCAGTCAGTCGGCGTACGTACGCTCCGTAGACGAAGGGAAACTGTACGATGAGATAGTGCGGGTAGAGGCCACTGATAGAGACTGTACCCCGCGCTACGGGGACGTGTGCAAGTACGAAATATTAAACGATGGAGACCGCAGCCAGCCCTTCAGCATCAATAATGAAGGTAATTTTGAGAATGAGTTCTATTTAATGAGCCTATTGTATCTTGTTTAAAATGCCTTTTGCACATGCGTGTACTCGTAACTATACTAATATTATAAAGAGGAAAGATTTTTTTGTTTGTTTGTATTGAATAAGCTCCTAAACTACTGAACCGATTTAGATGAAATTTGGCAAGATGATAGTTTGATACCGTGGGAAGGACATAGGATAGTTCTTATCCCGAAAATAATCCCTCAAGAGCGTGAAAATGGGGTAACATTTTGTATGCAGAAATAACCTAGGTACGAACCCGAACGAAGCGAGGGTGAGTCGCTAGTATTATATAAAATTTTAAAACGACCTATATATGAGACATAATAATCGTATATATTTTGACTAAATTTCATTTAGGCCAATTAAGAAAATGGCGAAGAATCTTAATCTTACTAGAACAATAAAACATTTTTAACAGCTAAAAAGTGTATGTACTTTTTTTACTTCTTTGCATTAAAACGGCTGGATGGATTTGGATGACATTTATCTTACACAGATAGAGGTCAGGTGTAACACATGAGCTAATTTTAGTAATAAAAATTGACAAAAGGTGGCGCTATCCGTAAATTGTGGGGCATCCAAGCTAAGAAAGGGTAAGTTGCTAGTTCCAATATAACTAATAAAGGCATAAAAATTAACACTAATTAATTATTATTGTCTTCCCAGGTGTGATCCGCAACACAGAGCCGTTAGAATACGACAAGTCGCACAACCACATCTTGTCCGTGGTCGCGTACGACTGCGGCATGATGCAGTCGGCTCCTGTCATGGTCACCATAAAAGTGAACAAGCCCTGCCGTGCTGGGTGGAAGGGTAAGGGCAACATATAATACTGTACTATAGTTCTGACGGGATAGAGGCAGAGGGCGTTATTGTCTTTTCTTAATATTAGAGATGGGCTTTTTGATGGACAACTTCGCACCCAAACAATATAAATACTATATTATCTTAGTAACAAGATAAATGTTTGTTTTAAAAAAATATGTGTATAAGAACTTATTTGAAATATTCAACATATGGTGCGGACAGAAATAAATTTACATAAAAGATTTTTTTTGTTTAAAAATTTATTTATTTTTGCCTAAATATAATTAAAAATTTGAAATATATGTGTTAGCTTCGTGACAGAAGAATATAGCAACTAATTTCCCAATCATAGTACTGGTACAATCAAATGAACATTACATACATTTTGTATAAAAGGATTGCAAACGTACATAATTATATAGTATAATACATTCTCAACTTTCATCCTTAACACAATATGAAGAAATTATGAAATGGCATCATAAAGCTCCTTTCTCTGTGTCGCGCGGAACTTTCCAAATGTAACATAGAGCTTTTGCTTGTTATAAACTCGGATGATTAATCCTTTAACATAAGTTTGTCGATTTGTTCTCTTTACATGAAACGAAGCGTTCAGACCGTGACTAATATGTAATATCTGAAATAAAAGAGTTTTCCTAGAAGCGATAATAATACAAAATTTAAATTTTATTGTAAAAATATTAACTAGGTATTTTAATCCCATATATAAAATAAAAATACTACTAATTACTCAATACTAAAAGCAAAATCTGAGATTTTATTATGTTATGTGTTTCTTTAAATTATTATTCTCTTCCCAATCTTCCCTAGGTCTAGCAGAGCGTGTGGACTACGCGCCAGGAACAGGTCCGCTGGCCCTCTTCCCTGCTGCAAGGTTGGAAGCGTGCTCCAGTGATGAGAGGTGTCCAGGAGTCACGAGGATCCAAGCAGCGGTCACTCTGCAAGCCTCCAGGGCCGGAGTCGCCTGTGACCGGGACACATACACTTTACACTCTCAAAGAACTATTTGTGGTAAGTCGGAAACCCACACGCGTCAGTTGATTAAATATTTGTATGAAGATTGTGGTGGAGAGTTAACATCTACATATATAAAAAATGGTAATTTAAATTCTTTATAAGATTGAGTAAATGCTCTAAACATATTTTGTTATCCTTTTTTATAACATCAGTTTATTTTCAGCTATTTTACTCAAAAACTATGTATGTGAACTTAGAATAACTAAATCATAGTTTATATAAACATTAATAATGCCAAATCTAACACTTTTTCTTGGAGTTAAAAGTAGACTTACGTTTTTTTCTAATTCTAAACATTTTTCTAATTCTAGGTTTAGATTCGAAAACTATCGATCTGCTGCCGAGTCCCGGCGCGGGCAACGAGTGGGCAAAGTCTCTGAAACCAGACTCAGGTTTGTATACGTATATTAAAAATCCTTAAAGATGTAACAGCCTTTCATTTTCAGGTATCACTACACTACTATAAGCAATTTAGAGTAACAAATACCAATAGAAATATTGATTAAAGCGGGATGCGAACCCGTGATTTCGGTATAAAGGCCTTTAGATCTTGTATTCAGCCCTTTTTTAACGACCTACTGCTGGGCTCGGACCTCCCTTTACCACAAGGGGGGTCAGGACATAGTCCACCACGCTGACCAAGTGCAAGTTCACGAACTTGACATATCTTTTGGAAACTTGCTAGGTTCTGTCAGACGTACAGAAATATCAGAAGTGCGAGACCCGGGATTTGAACCCGCTTTATTTGGTTTCCCAAGCAATCGCATTACTACTAAGCCACCACTGGGCTACCAACGCCAGGATCTTATAAGAATTAATTTATGTCTTCATTTGCAATAATAATATATTATATCAATAGATGTTATACAATATTAAGGAGATATAGTAATATCGAAATTCAGCAAAGCTCTAAAATTTTGATCCACACCGTATCGATTCGACTGTAATCGCTTGCTCCGAAGTTAGACCGACAGAGGAACTTAGTTTTGCTCTACTTAGAGCATGACATGTGCTGAAATATCTTTCGATATATGCTAATTCCTAACTGCGTTTTCCTACATACAGTATTAACTATTACATACTATTGTAACGTCTTGAAATATCTAGATAATGTATTACGTTTTAACGAATTCAAAGATGTACATTATAATCTCAAGGTTTATTGTTATTATTATTCCATACTTACCGTTAAAACGTACCTAGGGACGAACCCGAGCGAAGCGATGGTGAGTCGCTAGTTAATTATATTTGTAATTTCCTTTATTGTAAAGAAAGAAAAAAAAGTCTTAGATTATCTCTATTGTCTTATATTTAGGGCGTGATGGCGAGCAAATGTTCGAGTTCGATGGAGAGTCCACGTCAGCTGTTGTTCCGGAGAGTATCCTGAAACATTCCCTTGGATCCACCTTCTCCATCAGCACATGGTTAAGACATGCTCCTCCTCCCGACCACGATAAGCACAGGAAAGAACATGTCGTGTGCTTGGCTGATGATCATAGTGAGTACAATTGTATTTATTGCTTTTCTACCGTATTATGATTGTGGTTAAATATTTTAATTAAATGTTTTGGGCACCGCAATTGGTATAACGATAACAATATTAAAAATAATGAAAACTAAATGTTCAAATATTTAGTATCTTAATGACTCTACATTCCCTTGGCTGACATTTAATAGTTGAACATTAGGACAATGTCTTCATCCCTTGTAATTGTTGACTATAATCATGTAAAATACATTTGAATAATAAAAACGATTGCAACTCGTTACTTAAAACAATTACTTGAAACAAGAATCGATTTTCTCTGTATATTGAACTGAAAATATATTTATTTTTACAGAAATGAACCGACACCACTACGCACTTTTCGTACGTAATTGCCGTCTCATTCTCCTTCTGAGGAGAGACTTCGGAGAAGGAGATCTGAACATCTTCAGACCTGCAGAATGGCGCTGGAAGTTGCCTGAGGTATGAAATACAATGTATAAATTTTAGTTTAACTTTTTATTTAAGAAATTAGCTATGATTTTAATGTCGTCATTTGTATACTTTATTGCACCTAAAAATACATAGTTCTTATACTACGAGAAATCCAGTCTGAAAATGATGAGAAATGGATTTCATCCAGTCAACTTATGGGTTTCAGAAAGAATGTTATTTAGCGGAGCAGAGCAGTGCAAGAGAAAGACGCCATTTTATGAATTTCTAAGAATTTTAATTAAAAGTATCGATTGATTTTGTATGAAGCAATGCATCATATTCAAAAAATACAGTTTGAACTGTTAAACTAACTATTCTACCTCTGCACAAAACGGGCCATAAATTAAATTAAATTTAATTAAATTAAATTAAATTTAGTAGTTCTTGTACACTAAACAGTTAAACACACGCAAGCTGTAACCTCGTGAAGTTTCAGTACATTAATAACAACTTTAATAACTCCTTGGCATAGCAAATGAGTTTACTGAGCTTTTATGTTAAATATAACTTTGGATTTTCATGTTATTTTTGATGTCATTGTATTCATGTCTTATATTGTGATGATCTAATTATACCTAAACCTAAACAAAACATGGTCGCCGACTCAAAGTTTATATTTAATACTAGCGACTCACCCTCACTCCGCTCGGGTTCGTCCCTAGATACGTTTTAAGAGATAGTATATAGATTTCTCAGAGATAAGATATTTTCCCGCAGTAAAAATTATCCTAAATGTTGACCCGGATAACCAGCTATCATTATACCAAATTTCATCAAAATCTGTCCAATGGTTTTCTCGTGATGCGTTCCCAAACAGACAAAAATTCTAAGATCTTGCACATTATTCATTATTATCGATACTATAATAGTATCGATAATAATGACTATTTCAATAAGATTTTCCGAAAAATAATGTACAGATTCGATTTAGTTAGAATATTATTATATGTATAGGTGACGTTCGAGAGGTCAAGGTTAGTGTCTCCTTAGTGAATATGTGTGTCGTAAAGCATTCCAAATCAAAATAAAACACGATGAAATGTGTAAAATAATTTTGTTTAAAATGTCACTGAAAGTAAAACCTAAATCTATTCTTTAATATTTTAATCAAAGAAAAGTCTGAATATAAATATTATTGTTTATGGTAGGTTTGCGACAATGAATGGCATCACTACGCCGTGAACGTGCGTTTCCCCAATGTGGAGTTGTTCGTGGACGGTGAGCTCTGGCGCGCTCCAGACGCCAAGGCACCAGAGGTCATCGACGACTGGCCACTTCATCCGGCACATGGTGTTAACACTACCTTGGTAGTAGGAGCTTGCTGGCAGGGTGAGTACTAAATATACATTGCTAACCGAGAAATTATAAACTATATAGTAATACAAAAATATAAGAGAGCGTTTGATAAACAACACAAATAAAATATAATATGTATGTACATAAAATATTTGCAGGGATGAAATTAATTATTATTCGAATAAAAACTCATTGATAACAAATAAATAAATATCGATTATTCAAAACGAGAAATACCTATGATATCACAGATACATTACTAGTATACTTTAATAAAAAATATATTTTGACATTTAAATTGGAGGAAAAATTCAAGTAATTTATTTATTATATTTTATGGTTGTAGGTATAATTTCATACATGAAACTAAGCCATATACCGTAAAGTAAAAAATAAAAATAAAATAAATAAATATGTTGGGACATTAAATCACAGCACCACCTAGTTCCATGGTAAGCTACGAGGCTTGTGTTATGGATATCATATAGTTGATACACTACATATATATAATTTTAAATACATACATATTATAAATATAAACACCCATGACTGGACTACAACATTCGTGCTCATCACACAAATGAATGCCCCCAGCGGGACTCGAACCCGCGACCGCTGGTACAGCAAGTAGGGTCACTACAAACTGAGCCAAACTTGTCGTCTAAGCTAACTGTACTAACTTACTGTAAGTGTCAACATTGTGTATGTATATGTATGTGTGTGTGTGGCAGGCACAGAGGACGACATGAAGCACCACATGCACGGGTGGATGGCGGGGCTGGGCGTGCTGCCGGGCGGCGTGCAGCCCGCCGCCGCGCTGCGCTGCGCCGCGCGCTGCCGCGAGGGGCTCAGCCTCGCGCCCGACCTCTGTGCGTATCTTAGAATAAATATTAAATAGAAGTAAACTTGTTTAGAAACGCATGAAAAACGTCCCAAGAAATAATCTTCCTTTTTCGCCAGAAATCTTCGCAGCCGTATAAAAAATAATATAATATAATGGTTTAGGAACGCATACAGAACAAATATACAAAAATTCATTTTTCTTGTTAATTATGTGCGCGTATACGTGTGCGCGGCGTAACGGATTTGAATGGAATTTAGTACACAGAAATGATCTGGAGTATATTTATTACAAGTTAATAAATACTATTTATCAATTTGCTATTAAAATCAAATTATTCCATAAGCAGCTCCATTGCACATAGAAGTTACAATTATTTAGCAGTCGCAAAATCAGAATAAAACCAACGTTACATTCCCATCTAGATCTAAAGTCAGTATCTGTGGAGGGCGACGGCGCGGCGGAAGTAGAGACGCTGGTGCGGCGCGTAGCGTACGGCGACGCGCGCGCCTTCCCCACGCCCGGCCGCCGGAACGTGCACCTCGCGACCACCATCACGTAAGTACTGCTTATTTTTTATTTGAATAAACTCCCTCGCCTTAATGGGGCTTCGTAGAATCGCTTATACACTCAACAACGACGCCTCGATGGCAGGCCTGCCGAAGCAGACCACACAACTAAGGATGTATTATCAGCTTTGCTAGTCTGGTGGCTAGTGTGTTTACCTGCAAAACTGGTGATGCTGGTTTCGAACCTCGGTTTGGTCAACTCGAAGTTGGAAAATCAGCGACTTTAGCAGCGCCTCTGGTCCTGCGCTATCTCTATTAGATAAACGATGAATGCGTGATCGTTCAAATCATACGCCTATCATCCTACTGAACGGTACTCTATCCCTTTCTTCCTTATACTGCTCATTCTCTGTCTCTTTCGCACACAGCTGCGAAAATACACGCATCGCCATCATACTGAACAACACCCTATGACCTATCTCTTTCTACCTTACACGACTTCTATGTAACTCTCCCTGTATCTCTCTTTGGAACTCAGCTGCGATAACGGGCGCATCATCCAAGCGCGGCCAGCGGAATCGTATGTGATGGTGCTAGCGCCACAGACGCCCACCATCCTGCTGAATGGCAGCGCGGACGCGGCGCGCGACTACGCGCACTTCCGCGCCGGCCTGCCCGTGTTTCCCGACCTGCGCGTGCGCGTGCTCGCGCGCGCCGGCGACGCCGTCAGAGGTATCCTATGTTTTGTAATTATAATACTTTATCACAAATTAGTTAATACTTTCTTAGATTTATGCGATTATTTGACATTTTAAATAAAATGAACTATTTCTTTGGATTTTTTCGCGCGTTTATATTGATTTTTGGTTCCCGACGTTTTGAGTGCTTTACAGCAATCATAGTCATGGGAGAGACTAAGGTTTTAGATGTCTCAAAGTTTTTACAGACAACCTACCTACAAAATAACAAAATGAATTTAATAATTAAAAAAAAAATGTCTGGAACCAAAAATCAAAATGACTCCGCGAAAAAATCCGAAAAGATAATTTTATTTTATTTAATATTACAAAGTAGTTAAGTTAAAAAACTCTATTTATTGTAATTTTCATCAAAAATAAACCAGATGAGTTTAAATTCAAAAAATTAGAAGACAAGAATTAAAGAAGACTTGTTTAACTATACGCTGACGACTTTCACTATACGTATCTCTCAGCACTATGTAATCAAGCAAGTACAAAATATGTTGTCATTTTAATTATATATAGTACACCTACAAATTTTCACAGCGATACAACTCGAATTGGGTTAATATTTTAAATTAGCTTCATACAAGTGTAACTTCAATGAGTCATTAAAGTTTTAATGTCATTACAGAAGCGGAGAGCCAGAAGCTGGACTCGTGCGTGGTGTCGGTGTACCCGGCGCTGAACCCCGACCACGAGGCGCTGGCGCTGCGCGGCGCCGCGGCGCTGCCCGCCTCCGACGTGCGCGCCGCGCTCACGCGCGACGGCGTCAGCCTCACCGGCGCCGACACTGTGCATAACTACCAGAAGGTTACATTTCTTTATTTGCTTTTCTAGCTGCTTCTATTACCACTGTATAATTTACACTCCATTCTACGTGACATTGGTGTAATCTGCGCTCAATTGACACAATTTGAGACCAAAAGCCATTCACAAGAAAATCGAGTGACGTTATGTGTAACTACCAGAAGGTAAAGGTTTATTGTACACTTTACACTGATTTGCCCTTCATTCCACATGATATTAGCGAAGTAATCTGTGCTCAACTGGATCGTTTTGAAATCATTTAACATCATCTTATATTTGGAATGCTATAATTAAATTACAATGAATATGAGTAACAAAAGCAGGAGAGAGAGAGTTAGAGAGAGAAGCATAAACATAACATTCGACATGTGGCAGGTCCTCCGCGAGATCGAGTACAGCAACAAGAAGCCGGCGTACTACCTCAACCGCGTGTTCAAGCTGACGTGCTCCGAGCTCAACGGACGCTTCACCAGCAATGAATACGTGCAGACGGTACGGACACACTTTATGTCTTACTAACGAATCATGCTCGCTGCGCTCGGGTTCGTCCCTAAGTTAATTACGAATACAAATTTTCATCCTAGTTTTCACCCCCTTAAGGGATGATTCCCGGTATAAAAACTATCCTATGTCCTTTCCAGGGTCTCTAACTATCTTCTTACTAAATTTCATCTAAATCTGGTCCCTAGTTTCGGAGCCTATTCGATACAAACAAACAAAAAATCAAACCTTTCCTGTTTAATGTTATTAAGTTATATATATTATTATATAATATAGTACAAATATATGACAATAAAAGAGCCTGTACTTACATCAAAATGAATATGACGTACAGACTTACAGAATGTATATGTTTACTAGCCGCTACCCACCTGCTTTGCTGGCGTACCTAAATGTTTCCTTTAATCTTCAGAGACTTTAATGTATATTTTGGTTTTTCGCTTATAAAATAAATAAAATATATAAAAATTAGTATAACGTATTTTGTTTTTACTAGCGGGAATATTTTTCATGAAAGTTAATAAAAAAATGCGAAGAGTGTATGGAATTCAAAAAACAAATAGCTTTAAACCACAGAAACAAAATCCAGAGAAACAAACCTACAGACGATCCCGCGTCATTAATCAAAGTCTCATACCGATACGTTTTTTTCGTAATGTCGTGATTAGATTAACAATAAGACTATTTATTCAATAATGTACATACGAGTATATACTGTATGGATTTTTTTGTTTAATGAAATATGGTTATGTTTAATTTAAATAAATAATAATTAATTAAATTAAAAAAAAACAGAATTACAGCTCCATTTTTTATTAAACATTATCATATGAATCTTTAGAGCTTATGAGTTTAATTGAAATTTAGGTTGATAAAACAACAAAACCTTTTAAAAAAACCAACTTCAAAAAAACACTAAGAAGTAAAGAATAACTGGTTGGTAGTTTTCATTTACTATAGATACTTAATCAGATATTTTCAAAATTGGTGTGCTTTGATCTGTATCGGCTTGCGAATCGAAAAAAAAATTTTCAGCCGAATCGAGTACAGATTGTTCTCAATTATTTGAAGAAGTCGGTTGAAAATAGTAACACTGGTATGTATGAATGCTCCAGCTGACGGTGGTGCACCCGCGCGCCGCCGGCGACGCGCACGCGCAGCGCCCCTCCGGCCTCGCCGACAAGCTGGACGTCGCACGGGACAAGGTATGTAGCTTATTATCTTTATTTAGGTTTTTGGACCATTTAAACTGAAACAATCTACCAAATAAAAACTCTCCTTGAAGTTTTGTAACGATGTATGTCTTCACCATAACCTATATAGGAAATTCATAAAAATATGTATATTATCGTTCTAAGTTTTGTTTACGTATTTTGTAAAATAAATAAATAAAAGTTCATATAAAATTAAGAATGGTTCACATTTAGTGAAGATACCATCATAATATGATGGTATCTTCAACGACGAAAATTAAACTAACATACACAGCATTTAGCACATACAATATACATTCATTTTTTTATTTATTTCTTTTACAAAATTACACAAATGTAACCTATAAAATATAAAAGAATGTACAAAAACAAACCCACCTCCCGCAGTCGGCGGCCAGCAACAACATCGCGGGCGCCATGACGGCGCCGCGCGCATTCTCCGCGCACGCGCTGCGCTCGCCGCACGCCGCCGAGCTGCCCGCCGCGCGTCTGCTCGACCTGCGCGAGCGCACGCATGAACATGCCTCCAGTACGTATAGTGTATACTTGTCTCACACTTTGGATTTACTCGGAGTTTACAATGAATTAATGAATGAAAATTAACTTTATTTAACTATTATTTATTATATTTTTTTTGGAAAATAAAGAAAAAGTTTTTGATAACGAGAAGAGTATTTTCTTCCCGACCTCCGAATTTTGCCCCTAAAAATTTGCCGCCCTGGGCTCTAGCCCCGAGTGCCCCTAGTGTAAGTCGAGCGCTACGTACGAGGATAGAAGGTGTGTTCAAACTCAATGTCATCCCAACAGACAACGTAGCGGTCCTGATCGGCGCGGTGTGCGTGGGCGCGTTGGTGGCGCTGGCGGCGCTGGGCGCGGCGCGCGCGCGCTCGCGGGCCCGCGCTCCGCCGCGCGCGCTGCGCCTGGCGCCGCACGACAGCGAGATGGCGTGGGACGACTCCGCGCTCACCATCACCGTCAACCCCATGGAGGAGGTGAGACACTCTCCGTGCCGGAGCCGGTGCCGGTAGACTAGTGTAACTGTGTAATCATCTTATTTTACCGACCGATCTTCTTCGTGTCTTCTCCATTCTACGTGATATTGGTGAAGCAATCTGTGCTCAATTGGCACGCTTTGAAGCCATTAACAGAAAAATTGAATTGAATTGTAACTATCTAATATATTCGGCCCTTTTTAATGTCCTGCTGCTATCAGGCCATAGTCCACGCTAGCCAAATACGTGTTGGCGGACTTCACATGTTTTTCGAAAGCTTGCTAAGTCCTTTCAGACATACAGGTTTCCTCATGATGTTTCGCTCAATAGGCGATATAAATTTTAAAGTACATGCGGCAGTCGGGAACGGCTTTCCCACGTCTCCCCCTGCACGACTACCCTGTCTGGACACCTTCGTTAGACGGCTGTACGAATTAATAGACTGTGTGAATAATATGATTTTAATGCAGTAACAACCTAACGGATTTTAGGGGGGATAGCGTATGCTTGTATAAGAGTATAAGCTTAAAATAACACATGAACTATTTAGGTAAAAACTTTACACGATAATGCCAGCAGGCGGTGACGGAGCGCGGCGCGGCGGGCGCGGGCGCGGGCGCGGTGGGCGACGACTCCGACGCGGAGTCCTGCTCCGACTCCGACTCGCACAACGAATCGTCTGACGAAGAGGATGAAGGTTTGAATATTATGTTTATTAACTATTGGATGCATCATGCATGTTTTTATGTTTATTTTTCCACCTTATAAAACAATGCGAAAAGATATGGGATCTATCAAAGATGCATTTACATGGAAAGTTTAAAAGAAATGATGTTGTAAATGTTATTCACATTTTATTAATTAATAAAATATATTTTAAAAGACAATTTGGAATACAAACAAAAAAAATAATTGCTACTACTAGCACTTCGAGGTTGGTTTCAATTGATTCATTTTAACATGTCCTATACATTATAGTTGATTAAAAGCGTGTTATTCTAGTTTTTTTAAATATAAATAATAAATATTTCTCATTCCCAGTGATGTCCGGCAAGCAGCACAAATACAGGAACATCAGCCAGCTCGAGTGGGACAACAGCACGATGTAAGCTATCGTCGTCCTGCTCGCACGCGCCCACGCACTATACCCTTCTCGCTCGCTCTCACCACTTTAAATAGGTTACTCATAAAAACTACTGGACTTGGTTATGCTATATCTAAGCTATAAGTAAAGTTAAATGAAATACGTTTAAAATCTACAGAAATATATATTAATAATTATATCATAAATTCTGATTTCTATTTATACCTAATTATATATAGAATTAATTTATTGATTGTTTCGGCATAGCTAGGTCCACTTTTCTACCCATTTTCATTACAATAAATGGTAGGATTCTACAAGCACAAATGAACGCTCAAATGTTTTACAAGTAACTTATTTAAATACGTCAAACGATAGAGTGGAATGCGAGGTTTTTAGCACCGTTTATATGGAATTGGTTTTAGCGTCACAAATTACATTACCAACAGCACAAACTTTCGGTCCGTACGAAATTATGATTCGAAATATCGTGGGGTTTTTAAAATAAGTCGAAATCATATCAATAACTATACGTAAAATCCCGTGCTTGCTTGTAGAACTATCGTTTCAACTGTATCTATGTATTTAACTTGTATGGAGTATAAGATAGGTTTAAGCGATCAAATACTATGTATTATATTATATAATATATATAAGAACGCTTTTTCCGTTTGTCTGTTTATTTACGCATTTATTCAGTACAAGATATTACGTACAAACATTTCACGTAGATTTAATGGTCCACTTTTTACCCTTTACGAGCTTCTCAATCGGCTTAAATGTATAGGCACAGAAATATTTGACAGAATATATGTATACTATACATAGTGTAGTATCAACATTACGGTTGTGAGTTCGGTTAACCGAACCCGTGATGGTTGTCGTGATTAATAATTGTACGAGAACGACAAATTATATGCCATATGTAAACACTGTTTTGGTGATTAAATTTGGATTGCATTCAAGTATGAAATCACTGTTTTTAGTTCGCGACTCCGCTTGCGTTATACATATATCTCTTTTCCAAATTTCACTTCAATCCCTTGAATTGTAACAGAGTTAAGAAGTTGCATTACTGATTACTTTAGCTACATAACCAATTGTAACCATTCTCTATAGAATTTTAATCACGAAATCGTGTCACGGTTTCGGTTATCCGAACCCTAACGTAACAACCAACATGACACACTTATACACTATCGTTTAGGGGCAGCTATATATATATTTTGAATGCGTTAAGATTTTTACTAACAATTAGAATAAGTGGCTATGTTAGAGGAGGTCGTAGTATAAGTATAGTTAAGTTTCCGGCATCGCTCGCTGACCCCGGGGTTCGCATATCAGGATAGTTTGCCATACTAGTATAGTATGTACGTCTGTTTGTACTAAGCAATTTACATAATCATTGGTGTTTCGTCTCTAGTGACGTCAAGTGTTGTTCGTTATCTTACCAACTACTATTTGCTCTGTTATTATCTGTGGTTGTGCCGAATTTTGGAGGGAAATGTCACTGTGTGTTGTAGATTTTTAATCTATGGACAGATAAAAAATATCTAATTGACATTATTTAAAACATTGTCGTATCTGCAATGTACGGTGATTATTTCGTATTAATATTTGCTTGCTAATTTAAATCTTATGATTGATATGTTAAAGTACATTTTACAGTATTTGTGACTACTAAATTCGGCACATAAAATTCAATGATGCGTTTAGGAAACGGCTAAATGTTACTTTTTTTTAATTTTTCATGTTTTCAAAAGTAACGTTCCTGAACGCAACATTTGTTTCTGGTTATTTCGTTACGTTTGGTTTTTACTTGACAACCGTCCAAATAACCTCCCCGTTCATTTCTATAGTTTTAAGATCTGAATTTTACATGAGAATAGCACAAAATGCAGGCGTTTTTGATTTATTTTTTTCTTTTTCATAATATGTGTCCATAAGGTAGCTTATTTTATTGATTTTTACTTTGTATTACTGCGGTATTGTAACTGATTACTTACTAGATAACTTCTGATGTATGGATTATTATATTTTAGCTAAAAATAAAGTTGGTTTAAAAATTTATTGATGTTTCATTTTTTAAGTATGTCCCCTCACTGTTATGTCAATATGTTAAACTGCCCGAAAATCTGAAAAAACGAAAAAATATTCACTGTACTAAATCTACATATGTACCAATTTCCATAGCAATCAGTTGAACAGCAGTATAAAAGTTGATGCGCTACACAACGCTATCTAGTGGTGAGTTACATCATAATGGATGGTATAAAAATGTTCTTATAAAGAATTAAAACTATAGGATACTTCCCGTTGACCTATAATCTTGAAATTTAACAAGAAGTAATGTATCATACCACAAGTCAAGGGAAACATTCAAAAGCAGTAAATCTGTAGCTTCATCACAAAAAAATATTTTTTGGAATTATAAACCTACTAGCAGATCCCGCGAAAAAAAACTTTAAAATGGTAGGTTTCATACAAACTTTCATCCGCTATTTTACACTTTATGGGATGAATTTCGAGAAATGTTATAACACGTATTCCATTAATTGTATTGAAGAGCATTAATACCAAGTTTCAAGTAATTCTGATCATAAATATTTTTTTTTGATTGTATTATAACGTGTTTTCCCGTAGGAAAGAGATAATCTCCCGCGGTAAAAAGTACCCTATGTCACTCTCCAACCCTCCAACTATCTCCACACAAAAAATCAAGCCAATCAACCAAGCTGTTTCGACGTGAAAGAAAGACAAACAAACAAACACACTTGCACATTTATAATATTAAGTATGGACTTGTCACAAAAGCCTCGGTATGCAAGTCAAACATGCACTTGTCCAATTTTTCATTTTGTTACTTACACGATACTTACGATTTACACCTGTACACGTTTTAAGAGTTTTAAAATCACTTTCTCTAAAATAATGTCCACATAGCCTTAAATATACCTAAAGATTGTGATTTCGCCGATTCGTCTTATTGCTTTAGCTCACAATTTCTTCATTTTTTGTCTTTTGGGAACAAATGATATACATTTTCTATGCATTCTGGAATCTGCATAATTTATCATTTTTAATAAAATTTTAAATAAAACGAAAAAAAATCTATCTACGCTATAGAAATTAACAATATACCTACTACGGATTATAGTGATCGCGACATCTGGCGAGAGAAAAAGGCAAAATTCTTCCCTATTTAAATTTAAAAAAAAATGACATGCAAGCTTTAATCCTATCATTTCATTAGCTTTGTTTTTTACTTCTTCTGTAACTTCTTCTGTTCGCGTTTTACCGACCGGTTTCTTTCTTTGGTCATTTGATAAAGCGTCTCGTAATTTTTAAGGGTTAATTCATTTTTGTTTCATATACCTACCTATAGAATTTTTTATTCATGTTTATGACATAAGCGACACCTATTGTAATTTGCTTTTACTAGTTTGTAATTGTAAGGCTTAGATGAACGTTTTAATCTCTATGCAACATTAAAGATGTCGCTAGTAAATTTCTCTTTAGATTTCCACGCATAAAAGTTCAATCAAAACCCGTGATGGAACATAATACTATACCTGTTGCGTAAGCGATCCTGCGACGCCCCATTAAGACGGGGGAAGATTTTGTTGGGTTTTAGTGGGTAGTACTGGCTTTGCCGGTGAGTCCTACACCTCGTGCGTAAATGCATTTCCCATCGTTAAAAAAACGGACACACGCCGGGAGCGTGCAAAATAAATTACCCTCTACGACAATTGTCTTCAATACTGGGAGGGCTAAACCATAGCTGACCAAGTGCGGGTTAGCTAGCTTCACATGTCTTTCTAAATCTTGTTAAGTTCTCGTAGACATAGGTTAAGGTTTACTCTTGACATAGATTATGTTTTCCTACACCGTAAGGCAAATGGTGATCATATTGGAAATGATTTACACATAAAAATATCAGGCATTTGAACCCACTTCACTTGATTTTCCAGCGGGCGCGTTACCAACTGGTCTATCACTGCCATTAGTTGACCCGGATAACCAGCTATACTAAATATCTTCAAAATCCCTCCAGTGATTTTTCTGTGATGCAGTCACAGACAGACAGTCAGACAAAAATTCTTAAAACTATAGGCTCGGACTCTGTTAGCGATAATAATGTGTACTTCAATAGAATTTTCCAAAAAATACTTAAAGCACAGATACTGCTTCATTAAATTTTAATATATCTATAGATGTAACTAATTTATAAAGCCAAAAAGATTGTTTTTTGATCATTTAAACACGGGCGGGGCCGCGGTTAATTTAGTAGTAATTCTAATAAAATCATAGAAAGGTCGAATTCGTACATTCAATTTTTTGGAATTAAAACTACGTATTTTAAAGACACATGGCGCATCTATTGACAAATATCTAAATAATACAAAAATAAATATTCATTAAAATAATTTTTTTAATGAATAAAATAGTGCTATTGATATACTTTTTCAAGATTAGCCATTGTTAATAGTTTTTGACATATTTAGTAAGTTAATTTGCTAAAATCTATATAGTATCATCGTTTTTTTATTCAAACCAGTTTTTGTATTTTTTCTCTGAAATGAGATATTTTTCTGCGGTAAAAAGTATCCTATATGTTGACCCGGATAATCAGCTATGACCATACCAAATTTCATCAAAATCCGTCCAGTAGTTTTTCTGTGATGCGGTAACAGACAGACAGACAGACAGACAGACAGACAGACAGACAGACAGACAGACAAAAATTCTAAAACCTATAGATTCGGCCTCTTTATCGATAATAATGTCTATTTCAATAAGATTTTCTAAAAAATATTTAATGTACAAGATTTGACTTAGTTAGAATTTTATTATATGTATAGATATTTAATTATAGAGAGGGCCTCGAATAAAACTATAATTATTATTAAGTTTTATATAATTATTATTAAGTTGTATACCTTAATATAATGTCACTTATTAGATACTTTGACATAACATTTACAACAATATTAAAATTCCAAAACTAATTTAGTACGTAATACATAACTTTAAAAAAAAGTTATAGTTCAAAAAGTGGATTCGGTAGTCTTCTCAGCAGAACTACTTTCCTTAGACGATAGAGTTCCGAGAACTGGTATCTTCCTCGCGAACGGACTACACTGACGCCTTTTAAATTGATTTGGCGTTTCAAGTGCAGTATAAGTTTAATTTCATTTCATACGATGCCCTGCATAGACATTATTTGGTCTAAAAATAAAAAGTAAATGAGATATCTACAACAGCGCCACCTACTAGGTCCAAATATACTAAAAACCATCCGACGTCGATCAAATATGTACAAAAAAATAATTATAAAAATCAGTCAAGCCGTTTAGGAGTATAATAACTACAAAAAGACGAACACTTGAATTTTATTATTATATGCTTAGAAAACCCTACATTCAAAATAATTTCTTAATGGAATACCAATTACCATATAGTGTAATAAATCACTCTCTACGTCTCTACACTGTGCCACACTGCGCAAACCTCATAAAACGTTCGCCAAACATTCTGCATTATGCACGTCGGGACCCGCCTGAGCTAACAAGCGAGATGGAAATACTCATTACCATACATAAGAGAGAGACAGGCAATAACGTAATATAAATGCGCATCAAAACCGAGCGAGACAGCGCTACATAATTGTAGGAAATGGAAAGGGAAGGGCGGAGTTGAATTATTGAAGGCGTCGACCGTCGTTTGGGCTGCGAATGGCGAAGGGGTATATACAGGGGGTTGCGGGGTCCGCGGGGGGTCGCGGGGCCCGAGGGGTCGGGGGTGTTTGCCACGGCCACTTTTCGCGCGTCTTTCGCGGTTAGACGTCGCCATCTTGCAGTGCAATGACCGTGATGCTCACTTGGTGACATGGAATAGGCAGGTGGGTGTAGATCTAAAACCCGATTTATCGGTCTATCTATTCTGGAAATTATATCGAAATTTGCTTAGTAAATTAATAGTGTGAAGGACTTTGAAGTGTAGTGATGACTATTTTTAAAACTTTCCAAGTGTATAAGTGAAGCGAAACTTAGTATAGCACTTTTTTTAATTCTGGAAAAATTGTAGAGTTAGTGATTCTTCGGGATGCTCTCATTTTAATAGGTAGGTATATTATTTTTTATGACGTGGGTACTCTTTTATCTTACTATATCTAATATATTATATGTCATTAGTAGCCCAGTTGTAAAGCGATCGCTTGGGAAACCGAGTAATGCGGGTTGAAATACCCGGGTCTCGCACCACTGATATTTTAATATGCGAATAATTTCTAACATGATTACCACTTTTTTTACGGTGAAGGAAAACATTGTAAGAAAAGCTACATGTCTGAGAGAACCTAGCAAGTTTTCAAAAGAAATGTGAAGTCCGCCCACCCGTAGGTACTTGGCTAGTGTGGTGGACTGATCCTACCTGATCAACACGAGGGATTCAAGGAGGCCCGTGCCCAGCAGTGGGACGTTAAAAAGGGCTGAATATAATTTACTTACATTATATAGTAATATAACTTGGCATAAAACATACGTAAGTAAGTACTCTATGTAGAGTATTAATACGTATTATTATCAATATAATACCTATAGGTACTCGTATATATCTATCTATCTATTGCAAATTAAAAATATGTACATTGTACTTATTTAAATTACTGAACTACTGAGAGACTATTGCAGCTATACTCAACCTGCGGCCCGCGGGCCGCACGCGGCAGCATCAAAAATCGCATTATAACATATCTTTGTTAAAAAAGTAACTACATCGTTAACTTGGATTTACGTTATCATTAAGACCTAAATAATTTTTGCTTGCGGCCCTCGACACCATGACTGAAACGTGTTTGTGGCTCCTATAAAAAAAAGGTTGAATATGGCTGGACTATTGACTCTTAAAGCGCTTTAATTAGACCTATAGGTACTTAATCATTTCGACATTTTGTACCATGAGCTTCGTATGACGTTATGTTTAAGTCACAGCAAAAAATCTAAAACGAACCTCAAACGTTAATATGCTTCATTTTATTCGCACCCTACAACACTGTTTAGTGTTAATGGTATGAAAACTGACGATTCAGTTTAAGATCCTAAAGTGAACTGCGTCGGAAATAAATCGGAAAATATGTAAAAGTCGTTTGGTAGGTCTTCAGAACTTTATTCTCATCTTATCTATAGGTACAGATAAATAAAATTTAATTGTCTGTGTGTAATGTTAAAATAAAAGCTTTTTACTAAATGCATATAAAGTTATATACGGTAGGTACTAATAAGAAAAACACAATTTTTAGCATTTTTTGTCTATATATCTGTCTGTTTGTTCCAGTTAATCTACGAAACGGCTGGACTGATTTTGACGGGATTTTCACTGACAAATAGCTGATTTTATAAAGAGTAACTTAGGCTACTTTTATTTTACAAAAAGTATTAGGGTTCCGCTAAAAATATTAAAATGTACCTAGGGACGCAAGGATCCGAGCGAAGCAAGATAGTCATAAATAAGTTTAACGAACTTCAAGCAATATAATGAATGTGTCATCTTTTGAACATGTTAAAGACATTTAAATCAAATTATGGACTTGGTGGCATAGGCGTGTTACGGTTGAAAAGACTTCAACGAATTCTCAAAAGTAGAAACTAACTACATCATTGGTACTAATGATATTTTACATTTAATTAAATTATATTGAATTAAAAAAAATCAAGGCACATATTAATAATATGACTTATAATTTATATTTAGTTATCAAATTAAATAGTTATCCTTAAAAGTTATGATCAAATGCCATTCGAAGAAATAGCCATCCCTTGAATCGGTTGTACTTAGTTTCTTAGATACAAACAGTATTAAGTATATAAATTTGAACAATAAATTATAGAAAACACAATATATCTTTAAGACACAAAGCATCTCAATAATATAGGTACCTAATCCTGTCACGTTTTTATGTTTGCCACAAAATATTTAAATTATTATAAGTTGACGCTCGACACTTCCTTTTATACCTATAGGATGAATAATGAAAGATACCTTCTCAATAATAATCAAATGTCTTGCCTGAATCTAACCTATCCGTCGAAACCTAGTCCACAAATTCGCGTAAGGAAAGCCCTTCAGTCATGCGTACCTACTCCTTGAGCCACTTCTAGGTCTCTGCCTAGACTCAGCAAAAACTCGCCATACAATTTTAAAACTAATAGAGTCAACAGCAATATCTATTCTAACACTTTTTTTTCACGTTGGGAAATGCATTCATGCACGAAGTGTGGGACTCACCGGCAAAGCCAGTACTACCCACTAAAACCCAACAAAATCTTCCCCCGTCTTAATGGGGCGTCACAGGATCGCTTACGCATTCAACTACGACGCCCCGACGGCAGGTCTGCCGAAGCAGACCACAACAACCACGGGGTTGCTCCAAGGTCCAATCTGCTATCAGAGAAGTACCAGGAGCAACCCGCAAGATACACCGCCCTCCGAAGAGGGCCGCCTCCCACCGCCCACCGAAGTGGGCCACCTCCCTGTGCGTTTCTTGGCTTCGCGCCCGGCTGTATTGCCGGGCACTACTGAGCGCCTACCACGGCAAGGTGAACGCACGTTGGGGGGGATCTATTCTAATACTAACTCAAGTTAACATTCTTCTTATTATTAGTCTCTAGATAATCAGCATAAATAGTTACACAGACAATCTGTCTGTTAACATTCTCCATTAGTGCCTGTAGGTTTAATGTGTCGTTTTTATGTTTCACTTTTAACAGGCAGTTCTAGTAAAGTTGTCAAAAAGTTTAAAATATTACTTTATAGTACCTAGTAGCTGACCTGGCAGAGATTGCTTTGTCTAAATTTCAATAAAGATTGTGATCTTTGTGAAAAAAGCATTTTGAGTTTTGCTCATATTTTCACATTTTAGGGTTCTATTTTTTCCTCATAAAAACGAAGAATATTTAAAAATAAAATTAACTGAATTGTGGTAATGGAACAGAATTTCATTTTTATTTATATAGGTACACTAGCATTGCCCGCGGCTCCACCCGCGTTCAGATAAACAAAAACAAATGCAGTTTTTGTGTTTTTTCTCAGAAATCAGATATTTTCTCGCGGTAAAAAGTATCCTATATGTTGACCCGGATAACCAGCTATTATCATACAAAATTTCATCAAATCCCCCAGTGGTTTTTCTGTGATGCGGTAACAGACAGACAGACAAAAATTCTAAAAACTATAGATTCGGCCCCTCTATCGATAATAATGTTTGTTTCAATAAGATTTTCAAAAAATAATTAATGTACAGATTCGGCTTAGTTAAAATTTTATTATATATATAGATTTAAGAGGATTGTAACACTTTCAAAACTTTGGTCTTGGGCTTGGACAATGAACAGATAAAACGCACTTAATTTCCTTCTCTTCGCACTAGTAACGAGATTTTAGAGCAGTTTTTTAGATATTTCCTCCAGAAATTCAAACAGATAATCAACAAAAAATTGTTTAAATATTTTAGTTAGTAGACGTTAAAACGAATAAAACATTTAATCCTGGTGTCGTTACACCATTTTTATTAATTAAAATTTGAAATTAATAGTAACAATTCGCAATTTGTGAATCCTTTTTTACCCGACTGTGGGGGCCTTATATTCGTCCTACTTACCAACCTCTAATTCGTTACATTTTTTTATATGGCGAGTGTCATAAACTATAGGTAGATGCTTATAAAAGTTATAAAAATCAAAATAATTGATTTTATTTAAGAAAAAAAAATTAAAAGCAACAAATTTATACATATAATAAAATTCTAACTGAGTTGAATCTGCAAATTAAATATTTTGTGGAAAACCTTATTGAAATAGTCATTATTATGGATACAGAGGCGGAATCTATAGTTTTTAGAATTTTTGTCTGTCTGTCAGTTTGTCTGTCTGTCTGTGACCGCATCACGTGAAAACCACTGGTGATGATGCTGGTGATGATGATTATAGTTGGTTATCCGAGTCAATATATAGGACACTTTTCATTGCGGGAAAATATCTCATCTCTGCGAAATATATACTAAACGATAACTTAACAAATTGTTTGGCCAAAACCATAAACTTAAAACACAAATAAAAAAATATAGTAGGTACTGCGGTATGTACGTTAAATAAACGCCGTCGTCTCTATACATTCGTTAAACGATAGTTTCGATAGTCCTTTATCAAAAAGCGTTAACTATTACGAGTCTTAACATTATTCGTAACAATTTCTAAAATCCTTCTTAATCTTCATAGATATATTTGTGGATGGGCATGTCACTGTAAACGTACCGACAGAAATACCACCGGAAGTTGACAAACAGTTAAATGTTTATCCTTTAAAACTTCCGATTTTTTTAAGTTGAAAGTAGGTACTCTATTCATAACTTGCTTGTAATTTAAAATGGAGAACTTAATTCTAAATGTAATACTACATAATTAATATTGTTGTTGTTGAAGTGTCAGTTTGTATTTTACCTTATTTATTTTTCTTTTAGCGTATCAAATAGATGTTTTCTACAAAGAGTACATGACCCAGAGACTGATTTCGGCATATTGTATTTCAATAGGGACTATATTTTATCCACGCACTGCTTACGTAGTTTATATACGTTTTTATTTTATTTTAATAGCTAATAGCTATTGATGAACTTAGGTGTTATAAACAAAAAAAAATAGATCAATTTTTAAAATATAAATCATCATCGGGCGAGCACAAGTAATCATAATTTCGTGTAGTATCGAACTTGACTCTCTATGGGTTTTATATATTTAACCACAGATCATATAATACATACTATACTAGTATAACTAAGAACCTTTAGATTAGTTTTAAGGTATATATTATGCTATGGGCCTCTGTTCACATATTTAAGATCTTTTTGTAAATATTGCCAGAAATAAATGATTAAATTAAAAAAAATAAAAAATTTAGATAAGGTATAAGGTAGATAAGACCAGGATCAAGTGTTGAAATCAGTCAATAATGTTTTACTTCAGAATATACAAATATATACATATATACTCGTATATTACTAAATCCGTATTCAATTCGAGCATAAATAATTTAATATGACAGAGCTCATAATATGACACAATGCCCTCTAAGCTTTACAGCAGTTGAGCAAACTGTATAGATGTTAGAGCTTTATCCAATAAGGCCCTATAACGCCCTCCGACGTCTGCCCTCTGCCCTCCGAGAAAATATCAGGTGTGAATGTGTTTCTACGCGACGTGGGCTTTTACATCTTTTGTATATGTTTAATTAGCTGTTACTCGAGAATTGTATCATTTATAGATATCGTTTCTAATATCTTTGTAGAAATACAGGGACTTTTTTACATTATACTATTATTATAAATGAGAGATAGAGTATGTGTTTTTGGGTATGAGTGTATGTTTGTTACACTTTCACACTGAAACAGATAGACGGATTTGGATGAAATTTATTATACAGATAAACTATAACCTAGACTCTGGAGTAACTAGCACTGCTACTGTTAGTAAAATGTACATCTATGGCCTTAAGCGGGGGTAAGTCGTTAGTAATTATAAAAAAAAAAAATAATTAGGCTAAACACTCAAAGAGTCCAGAGCTGGCAAAGATTTCATTTTGAGGTTTTATATATCGCCTTGTTTTGTTAAATTCGATAAATAGCTATAGCTATATTCGATAAACGTCAAATTAGCCCATGTTTGATAAGTAATTTTATAATGTATTTTTATTTATTTATAAATAAACGGCTGTAAATATTATTTTAATGCAGATGATACTAATTTATCGCTACTCCAAAACTAGTGAAAGAAAATTGAAAATAAACTTTAACAAGTGAACGCTCTAATTGGCCGTATATTTTAGGCTCCACTGAAACGACAGCAGGGACGAAGGGGTGACACCTCCAACAGTAACAGATAGTGGAAGGGTGACAAACCGACGCCTGCGTTTTAAATAGGGAGGATTAAATTAATTGGCAATGTCCGATTCATGGTTATAGGGGCTGATTTAAAATCTGTTAAACGCTATAGTAATTAATTAACAACATGGCAGTGATGCTATTTCCAGTTGACATACACTTACATGTAGGATAAATACAAAATTATTATTTTTTTACTTATTTATTAATCGAGTTTTTCGCCGGATCTGCCTTCTGAGCAGTGGTACTAACTTCTTCACGGAATCACATACTACACACGGACGGATATTTGATTTATATATAAAAACTTAAAAAAAACGACTTCCAGGCACTAAAAAGTAAAAAAATAACTAAACGGGGATTTTCATTTAGAATAGATACCTGATCAGATATTTTTGAAGTATTATATAATATATATATATATATATATATATATATATATATATATATATATATATATATATATATATATTTAAAGATATAAGATACATGCATATTATAGTACCTACAGAAAAGCCCAGAAATTCAGAGATTTGTATTTCATACCAACCGTTAAAACGTAGGTATCTAGGAACGAACCCGAGCGAAGCGAGGGTTAGTCGCTAGTATCTCTATAAAAAAATGGTGTTCTATAAAAAACAACGGACCAATTATATCTAAATTATTCTGTGAACGTTCGAAGTATTCCAACTTAGGTTCTTAGGGAATAAAAATTGGAAAATTTATCTGGAATATAGAATTTTGGGAAAAAATTTAAAGTGTTTTATACTATATAACATTCAAAGATCACAAACAAAATTGTGGACTAAAGCTAGTCTATACTAATATTATAAAGAGACAGTGTTTGTTTGTTTGTTTGTTTGTTTGAACGCGCTAATCTCAGGAACTACTGCTCCGATTTGAAAAATTCTTTTTGCATTGGATAGCCCGTTTATTGAAGAAGGCTATATATCATCAAGCTACTACCCAAGAGAAGGGAGCAGTGATCATAAATTTTAACAATTCGTCCAGACTTCCATACATTATTGTAAAACATATCGGAAGTTTAAACGCAGGTGAAGGCCGAAGCCGCGGGTACTGCTGCTAGTATATACTACATATAATTAAATTGTAACTAAGCCGAATCTATACATTAAATATTTTTTGTAATATCTTATTGACATAGACTAAATTATCGATACAGAGGCCGAATCTATAGTATTTGGTCTCTTTGTCTGTCTGTCTGTCTGTTACCGCATCACGGAAAAACCACTAGAGGGATTTTGATTAAATTTGGTATCATGATAGCTGGTTATCCAGGTCAACATATAGGAACTTTTTACCGCGGGAAAATATCTCATTTCTGAGAAAAAATACAAAAACTACAATGTAAGAGTATACTAATATGTAAAACCTAAGAATTTGGTTTTTGGTCATCTGAATGCGGGCGGAGCCGCGGGCAATGCTAGTCTCTAATAAAATAATGAGTACATAAAATTTATACGTCGCCACCCCACCCCTGTCCCGAAGCGAGTAAATATTTGCACCTTATAATTGCTCTGTGGTTCAACTCCCAGCAGTAAACATATCGTAATCTGCTAAATCGAAAACGTCGCGAGACTTAAATTATTTCAAGTGTACATTTGTTAATAGGTTACGGTGCTACATTGCACGTTATATAGATATTTTGCAGTTATCTATACTTACTTTAACTAAGAGTTATATCAAAATCAGTTATGTTTTTTTTGTTAAATATAATAATAAAATAAATATGGTGATAATAATAAAATAAATCAATAAATATGTTGGGACATTAATGTCCCAACTGTAACAAAAACAAAAACTGTGTTAACACACAGCACCATCTAGTTCCATGGTAAGCTACGAGACTTGTGTTATGGATACCAGATCGTTGATACACTACACATATATAACTTTAAATACATACACATTATAAATACAAACACCCATGACTGAAGTACAAACATTCGTGTTCATCACACAAATTAATGCCCCCAGTGGGACTCGAACCCACTATCTACTGGCGCAACAAGTACGGTCACTACAAACTGAGCCAAATATGTCGTTCATGTCGTTAACTTTAATAAGGTGTATCTGCATTAAAAAATAAGCTTTGACACGTTTCAGTAATAGGTAGTATTACATTGTAGGATCGGTCTCTCGTAGTCATGGATTCGGATCCCACCACTGCCAAATTTTGGCCAGATACTCAAAATATTAAATCTGTACCACGCTTCTTGCAATAGCTTTTATGAATACTTAGCAAAAACTATTTATAGTACAAAAATTTTTGCTTCCTCACAAATATCGAATCTGGGATCTTTATCGTGTAAACAAAATACATAAAATAGTACATTTTGCCTATATACATATATTAATTAAGACACTTTAACCCATAAACGCTCGTGTAGACATCAATACGTTGTAGAAGCGTAATTGCCCCGGTCGCGTCGCCCCCCGGCCTTCCATTGTAATAACCTATTCTCGATAAAACCGACAAATTATAGGAAAGGGTCTATTTAAGAAAATATGGGTTTATTGAAAATATACCTACATTTGATAAGTACATAATTATTAGGTGAAGGATTGGGTGGGGCTTACTACTACTGTACAACTAGAGCTGTTATTTTAAACTGTAATAGTTTATCAAAACAAACTTGGTGATCACGGTCCTGCAGAGTATTTCAACAATATGCGATATTATAGGTACATATCTACGTAGGTGACTACCACAGGAGTGGTGCTCTTAGCAAAAGTCATACATACATATCTATGTATATTTATCTTTAATTCATTTCACGAATAATAAATACCACTAATACCAATTATAACTACTATTAAGGCAGTAGTGGCCCATTAGTAACGCGCTCGCTTGGGAAACCGAGTGAAGCAAGTTCAAATCCCGGGTCTCGCACCTCTGATATTTTCATGTGCGAATCATTTTTCTTACTGTAAAGTGGTTATTACTATGATTACCATTTGTCTTACTATGAAGGAAAAAATCGTGAGGAAACCTGCATGTCTGAGAGAACCTAACGTGTTTTCGAAAGGCAAGGTGTAGTCCGCCAACCCGCACTTGGCCAGCGTGGTGGACTATGGTCTGATCCCCCTCGTATTGAAAGGATGCCTGTGCCCAGCAGTGGGACGTTAAAAAAGGCCCACCACTATTGGCTTCTCACTCTACTGCTCGGCAAATTAGTTATTCAAATATTCCGAATGAAAGAAAAAATTATGGTATACAATATGCACTCTAGCCTTGAACTTTCATAAAACTTTAAATGGACCCTTACGAATAAGTAAGAATTTCGAAGCCAGGTGCAGTGTTGGCACAACAATGTGCACTGCATGCACTGATACAAAGCGAGGCGTGTCGGGGCCGTTGGTAGTCGAGCACTCATTATTTCATTTGACGGTTAACGGAGCTTTTTGATAAAGCTTTAATTGAGTTTTCGTATGTTTTAATAATTGTACTTCAGAACCTTTGTTTCGCTTGGCATTTTGGTTGTATGTTTTATTAAAACATTCCCTTTTAAAAGAAAATTATTCTTAAAATACAGAACAAATCAAAGGCCTTATTTTTTCAATTTTATGCGTATGAATAATAATATTTTTTTTATTTTACAAAAGGTTGTATATCTATTTTTGAATAAAAAGTAAAAATAAATAATCAAACAATTATAATAAAAAATATATTTTATAAACGCTAAGATTTTGTATTCTTTATAGTAAACACATGTTTTTAGTTTATTTGCCCAATCGTGAACTTCACGAAATTTCGTCTAAATTAACATAATTTACCACCCCTTTCTATTTATTTATCGTAATGATATAAACTTTAGGAATCTCCTTGAACATAAAAATAAAAACTACATTTACGATATGTTCATCATCAGAACTTTACAAAGTGTAAAGCACAAAAAAAATATTTAGTATTAAATTATTATACCTTTCACTGATACAAATAATCTATAAAAAAAGTAATGCCGCATTCCTGACAGGAACTAAGGGAAATATCTCAACTTAAGTTAGGTACTTTTTTATATAAAATTATCATGTATTATTCTAGCATCGCAAGAAAATCGAACCCACTGCCCTTATCACCCCTCCCATTATCTCATCACTTTGAAATCAGCTTACTGTTCCAAAGCTAATCTGAGTCAATATCATAATTACTAATATCTAGTATCTCAATGCGCTGCGATCGCATCACAGCCTCTTGACCGATCGCAGATTAGGCACATGCTACTTAAAACACTATTAATTAAATTTAAACTCTACATCCTGAACAATAGGACTCAAAATTCAACGTATTACAATGTAATCTACTTATATTAAAAGCACTCACAAGACAAGTATACTAGGGGTTAAAGATATGCAATGAGATGCGAAGTTGAATGTTATGAGTAGTTTTAGTCTGAGGTTTTACGCTATTTAGTGGTAGTCCTATTAACATGGTTATAACATATAACCATGACTAGACCACGTAGCATGGAAGGGTCAAACCGTAATAATTCTATTAATCATTTATAGATGACCTTGACTTTTGGAATAAAAGATCTAAGTCTACTTTCTTCTTACTTTCTTTAAACTTTACTGTTTCATTCGAAACGTCGGGAATAAAAATGAAAATAAATCCGCGAAAACAATCCGAAATGATAGTTTTATTTAAAATAGAAAAACCTAGCCTGTTATATTATTACACTTCAACCCATTAACTAAGCAATGTAAGAAATGGCGCCCAAAAAACACTAGTATTTTTCATATTTTTTTATGTTTTGATTAAAGTATGTTTTTTTCATTCTACTATGTTTTAAATAAGAATGACAGCTTAAAAAGCCTATTGTAGAATACCATCACTTAATATCTCAAACAAATTAAAATATCAAAATTGTCACAACTGTTTATTTATTACCCACTAAAATTATAGAGATCTTAATGGTTTTATCCCTTCAATGCCCTTATTGAAGGCATGAAAATTAATACAAGAATTCCTTATCATGAAAAAAGCATATTTCAAAATAATTGTCCTTTATCAAAAATTTATTGTGGGAGTATTCAAATATGAAAATAGATTTTTAAGCTTTTTTATTGGCATTGGCAAGATGTAGGGCTTTCTGCTTGTATTTTTATAATTTTCTTCTCTAAAGCTCCACTCAATAGTCGAGTTTGATAGAAGCTTGTCGTGACGTCTGTCGCTCGAGACGTCATTACCAGCGATCATTAGTGCGATGTCGACACCCGCTGCCGCTGCCGTGCGGGCTGGCCCCCACTCTACCTAGGCGTTTTATATGTTGGGAAATAACGCCGTGTTCATGCCCCCGTTAAATACTTTTTCTAACATTTTCATCTACTACCCGCTATTTTTTAACGAAGGTAAAAAAATCTTTTTGGAAAATACGATTTTAATTATTCGTTCAACAATCCTACTGCATAGTTCCATAACATAACATTTTATACTAAGTTAATGCTAGTTAAAATATATTGTTAAAAGATATGTTGTAATATTTTTTACCAGCAACTGTTCTCGCACAATATATCGATAGATAACGGGTAGCCTAGGTTTTAATCCAGTATTATAAATAATGTATTTTCATTTCACATTAGACTCAAATCAATTAATCAAATATATAATACCACGTGTATATTATACGTATATTGATGTGAAATTAAAAAAAACGTAGTTAACAAAATATAGGAAGCGTCCTCAATATTAGTTCTTCGATTGCGGTGCAAATTAAAAGCAAATAAAATAATCAAATAAAAAGAAAATATATTAAATAGAACAATTAATAAATAGTTGTTTGAGATACGAAAATATGACTTTGATTCATATTACAGATAGAAATAATTCATGAAGCGAGTGGGGAACATTTGATACTCTTTAAATACGCTGCAAATATCATTAATTGCATCTCTTTCTTACATTCAATAACCTCTATCCCCGTCTCTTTCTAAATACTGTAATCCGGATTTATCGTTTTGTCGGTTGTGATTTATGGCGTTGACGGCATTTATTTATATTGAAATAAACGCTCTGTTTATTTTGATGGGGTTTCGTTGATGAAGCAATTTGTTTTACATTACATTTAGTACTAAGGACGTAACGAAGGGACGTAAGGGGTTACGTAGAAAAATGTTTGTCACAGCTGTCACCTACCTACCTAAAATGTGATAAATAAGCCAAGTTACTTATTTTGATTATAAGAATTTTTGATTATATTTTACCCCAAAAAAGTATTTTACAAATCATCCCGTTATATTCATTTTATTTGTTTTTTTTTTCACTAAAGAAAATTACAAATATAATTAAATGATATATACAAAATAAATGTGCATATTTCAAATGTGTACAAATAAATTAATTAAGAAATGCACCGTCTTTAAAGTCACTTCAAAAATTATTCTACATTTAGCGGTTCGTTATTTATTTGTTTATTTATTATATTACTACTTATATTATATTTATTTATTTATTATATTACAGGCGTAATACTTATTACATATATGGCTTTACAATTAGCATGCAACAATGTCTGTTGTCAATCTTTTTTTTTCGAAAACAGACAAAAGTATACAAAGTATCTAAATAAAAATACTAGAAATATATAAAATAATATAACATAAATGTACTATAATAATACTCACTCGAAGTAATACCCAAACTATAGCAATTACAACAATAAATGTAGAAATAATCTTATTTTCAAACTTCCTTAATAGTCGCGTTTAACCGTCATTACTGATTCTCAGCATAATTTGACCTCCACCCTCATATTATTTTTATTAGAACAAGGGCTCACATCAGGGTGGTTGTGTTACGCGGTGTAAACGAGGGGGAGTAAGCCGCAAAATAGTATATTAACATGTTTATATTTTCATTTGAAATCTATTTGGATATTATGGCATTTGGTGTAATTCCTATGATTTAATGAAAATGTGTTTTAAAAAAATAGTTTATCTATACAGATAAATAAATTTAAAGTGTCTGTTTATAATATCAAAACAAAAGTTTTTCACTAATGCATATGGAATTACATACGGTTCTCATAAGAAAATACCAAATTTTCAAATGTTCGTCTATCCGTCTGTCTGTCTTTTTGTTCCGTTTACGGATGGCTAGACCAAATTGATGGGATTTTCACTGGCAGATAGCTGATATTATAAGGAGAAACTTTGTCTACTTTTATGAAGCGAGGGTAAGGCGCTAGTCTATACTAATATTATAGACGAAATACTTTTTTGTTTGTTTGATCGAATCGACTCCGAAACTATTGCATCGATTTAGATAAATCTTAAGGGATGGTTTTCGGGATAAATTCCGGTGAAAATGGGGATGAAAATTTGTGTGGGGAAGCAACTTATGGACGAACCCGAGCAAAGCGAGCGTAAGGCACTAGTCTTTTAATAAAACGAAAGCACTACACAAGATATAAGACATAAAAAATCTCTTTATGATCGTTGATGATTTCTAATTCTGATGTTTCCACACCTCAAATTATATGTAAGTGACAGGAGGGTCGTCTGAGGGCTGTAATAAGCCTATTGCGGAACTCTCGCTGAGTGACGTCGAGTGAGGGCGGGAGTCGGGAGATACCTACTTTACTGCTTTACTGTGTTTTAGGATGATTAAAGGATTAAATAATATTTGTTCAATCAATTACTAATATCCTCGCTAGTAGGTAATATTTCAATAAATTAATCGTGGATCAATAATGTGCATGCTCAAGGTATTTACATACCTATATCATTTCTTTACATTTACGTCTTATAACAGTTTAAGCGTCGAGATGGTTCTTGAAATTTTTAGAAGAAGAATAAGAAAGCTCATACATTATGTAATGCAATGAAATGGAATGACGTCTTGTAAAGCATATACTACAATTACTTTTGAATCCATTTTGTAATTTTGTGGGTAAGCTTCTGTAACAACTATATAATGACCTTTGAGACGTCTAAAACCTAGTCTCTCCCATGACCATTGCATCGCATTCGAAACGTCGGAAACCAAAAATCAAAATTACTCCGCGAAAAAATCCAAAAGGATAGATTTATTTAAAATGTCAAATATTCGCGTAAATCTAAGAAAACACCTTATTGTTTTCCATTTAATGAGAATGATTATATCATCATTGATTTTATTTGTCAACGTTTTTTTTCTATAAAATGAATACTTAAATTTGATTTATGGTTCACAATACACGTGAAGCTAGAGTGAGAAGTTAGCACATAATAATATTTCGTGACAGTATGAATTGTCGTCAGTCGCGCTCTAATGGGCCTAAAGCAATCTGTCGCGCTGATGACCGCTGACGTGGAGTACTGAGGGGTTGCGGTACTTGAGATACACGTCCAATTTTTTATTTGCAAAATCTCTATGAAATTATATTATTTTGTATTGCCTATTCGTTTATGTAATGAGGAATATTTTTAAACATTAATTAAAAAAATATTTTCTTGTTTGTTTGTTTGTCAGCAATAATCTGTCAAATAATTGGATGACTTTTGATCATTTTATGAAAAAAATCAGCTTAAAAAACTTCGGTTAATAAAGCCTTAACCTAACTTCCTATCCTTACGGTTTCGAAATAAAAAAAATATTTATTTCAAACTTTACATTGGTATAAAAATACAGTATTTTAGTTATACTTACTTTAAATACAAAATATCGTAATCAATTTCTCACTCATATTTTAAGGGTTATAAGAGAGTTTCCGGCGGAAGTACGGTTTTATAGATAATTGATAATAATCGATATTAAATTGAATGTACTTCAAAGATTAAATGCTAAAAGGGATATTTTGATTTGAGTGACATGTTGGATTGTATGGAGTTTACTCCACTGATTCAGATTTTTGCTTAATAATTTGTCATCTAAAGCTTTGTCAATTCAATTCTATTCCTTTAAAGTCTAAAAAAACTATACTGTCAGATTTTTTTTAATTTTTCATATAAATTGTGTTTAGCTGTCTTTGAATGATATTATGCTATATTTATAATACTAGCATTGCCCGCGGCTCCAAAAACCAAATTCTTAGGTTTTACATATTAGTATACTCTTGTATTGTATGTATTGTATTCAGCCCTTTTTAACGTCCCACTGCAGGGCACGGGCCTCCCTTCAATACGACGGGGATCAGGCCATAGTCCACCACGCTGGCCAAGTGCGGGTTGGCGGACTTCACATGTCTTTTGAAAACTTACTAGGTTCTCTCAGACATGCAGGTTTCCTCCGGATGTTTTCCTTCACCGTTAAGACAAGTGGTAATCATGTTGGAAATGATTCGCACATGAAAATATCAGAGGTGCGAGACCTGGGATTTGAACTTGCTTCACTCGGTTTTCCAAGCGAGCGCGTCACCACTGGGCTACTAGGCAGTGGCCTTGTATACTCTTACATTGCAGTTATTGTATTTTTTTTTCAGAAATGAGGCATTTTCTCCTATTGTTGACCCGGATACCAGCTATCACCATACCAAATTTTATCAAAATCCCTCCAGTGGTTTTTCTGTGATGCGGTAACAGACAGACAGACAGACAGACAAACACAAATTCTAAAAACCATAAGTTCGGCGTCTGTATCGATAATAATGTTTATTTCAATAAGATTTTCCAAAAAATATTAAATGTACAGATTCGGCTTAGTTACAATTTTATTATATGTATAGATGTATGTATTTAAAGTTATATAGGTACGTGTAGTGTATCAACTATCTGATATCCATAACACAGGCCTCGTAGTTTACCATGGAACTAGATGGTGCTTTGTATTAACGCATTTATTCATTTATTAATTTATTTCTCATTGATAACTAATAAATTAAGGTCTTATATTTTATTATGGTTATTTATTCCAATTAGAAAAGTTTCCATAAGGTATATTTTTAGTGACACTAATTAAAGTTTATTATAAAATTGTCGATGTATCTGATAATATATTTCTTAAAATGAGTTATAAATTTTTAAATCGTATGATTATCAAAAAAAATTAGAATATATGAAAGTAAAATACATGCTTTATGTCCAGCGATAGCAATTAGCCTTACATTTTGGTACCTTCATAATAACGTAATAGAGTTTCTGCATTAATTTAAAATTATAAAACATTTGCACGAGTAGGTACTGAAGTCAAATATTTTTGAAAATCCAAACAACTACTTCCTTAATTAGTAACGACAGTGGAGTTCGAGTTTGAATACGCATTGAAGGGTCCTTTTCCATTTGGAGCTATTCAAAACGCAATCCGAACGAATGTTTGCAAACGATTTCTCCACAAAGGCGCCGCGACAAATCGAAAAGGGTACACCCCTACACCCCTCGCAATTTGCTTAAAACAAGCGAGCTTTGTGTCGTAACCGCCGCAATACGTGTAGAACTAAAAGTATTATTCTTTCCGCAGGCACTTGTCGAGAATGCAGCCGTTTCAATCGACAGCCCGCCCCGAGGGCCCGAGGGAGTCCTCCCCCGAGAGGGCGAAGTCCCCGGACACCCCCACGACACCGGTCCTGAACTTCTCCATCGCACGGCTTATGGAACCAGATAGAAAGAAGTCAGTCAGCCCCGAATTACCACCACCTCCCGGTTTCTTATCTTACGGTGCGCAACTTCTGGATTCCGCATTCAAACAATACATACCAGCAGCGAGACGACAGCTCGTGTCTCACTACCCGCTGCTATACTATGGTCCAGACTTAGTATCACTGACCTACGCCCACCAGCTTCACTTACCAAGGCCACCGCCAGTGCAATCTCCAGTTCAAAGACCACCAAGTCCTCGAGCCCCAGCAGCAGACCACGCCGTCTCTTCAACGACTGGCCCCACTCCCTCTCCAGCAAAAAATAAGAGCTTTGCTTGTGGCGATTGCGGCAAAGTATTTAACGCGCACTACAACTTGACGCGACACATGCCCGTCCACACCGGAGCTCGCCCATTTGTTTGTAAAATATGTGGCAAAGGCTTTAGACAAGCATCTACGTTATGTCGACATAAAATCATCCACACCTCTGAGAAACCGCATAAGTGTCTGACCTGTGGGAAGGCGTTCAATCGTTCCTCAACATTGAATACTCATGCGAGAATCCACGCGGGCTATAAACCCTTCGTGTGCGAATTCTGCGGAAAAGGATTCCATCAGAAGGGGAACTATAAGAACCATAGACTGACGCACAGCGGGGAAAAGGCTTACAAATGCAATATATGCAATAAAGCGTTCCACCAAATTTACAATCTTACCTTCCACATGCACACTCATAATGAAAGGAAGCCATTCACCTGCAGCATCTGCGCTAAAGGGTTCTGTAGAAATTTTGATCTTAAAAAACATACAAGAAAGCTTCACATGGGAGTAGGCAGTTCTAACAACGACTCATCTTTAGACACGCAAGACGAGTCGACTCAGGAAGCAACAACTAGTCCAAGCGAGGAGACCAGTCGAGCTGCCTTCAGACCGTTCCTCGGGTCTACATACCCCAGAATCTTGGACCCAGCTAGGATGACAGCTCCCAATACATTCTTCTCAAAACTCTTGTGACCCGAGAATTATTTTAAAAATTATAGCGAAAATAACGAATAAGCGATTTGACGTTGGATTTGATTGAAATTAGTTAAATTAGATATATATTATAAATGTAAATATACAGATAAACATATATCAGTAGCGAATGTTTATGAAGTTTATATAATATAGTCTAAGAGCTAGCATTGAAAATGTGTAGAATAGAAATGTTTTCTCAAACATTATTATTAAAAATATTATTTTATTACGTTTTGATTTTAAAGTGACATTTTTTTATATATTTATGTGTATGACGATTGTGATAGCAAAAATGTATATAGAGTTTTCGTGTAAATATTCTGTATTTTTATTAGCTTTATTGGTAGAAAAAAATCAAGTGTAATAATTACCACTTTTAGTATAATTTACTACCAAACAATACATGAGATCTTGTCTACCATCTGTATGCAGAGTTGATTTATAAAGAAACTGTTATTAATTTGTTTTTTTTTCCAATTAATGTATGCAGTATAGTTTTACATATGTGCTTTTAATAATTGAACTTTAACACACAATGAAACAATATTAAGCTACTTCAAACAAAGGGAAAGTACTGAATTTAAGTGGGTACTTTCATATTACTATTTTACGTATGTATGTCTGTATGTTACACGATATCTTCGCCAGTTTTGACCTGATTTTATGATTCTTTTTTTCATGCCTATATAAATTTCAAGGAAAATACCACTTCGGTGAAATAAGTACCTACCTACATTTAAAGTGATTGAAGTTGTTGAATTTGTTAAGTTAAAAAAATTACAATAATATTACATATTAAAAAATGTAAAAAACGAAAGTGAGATAAATACAATACAACCTTGGCATCACTATGCTAACTTCTATCGCCTTGGACTATTTTAATATTCTTCCAAGTTTTATATTCTTTTGAATTGTACATAAATTAATGTGTATTTGAATTTTCTTAAATCGTTTCGACATATGTATATAAGATATATATAAGAGCTTTTCCGTATTTACTGAACTTTTATTAAATACTTTAAAACCTTTTAATATAATGTAGCCGTGGATTCAAATGTAATCTAATTAATCAGGATCTCATGCATTAATAATACAGTACATATAAAGTAGGTAAGCTTTTTCTTCCTAAAGATTACCAAAAGATTTCAATTCGTAATAGCTCTTTGTAAATGTTTTCAATAGTTTTAATATATGTACTCATATGTTTATCAGTACGTTGTGCAGACATAGTGTAGGGAATAAAATATTATACATATACATAATGTTAATAGCGACCGCAATATGAGTGTACCTACGAGTATAATACTGAGATTATAACTATTATGTAAATTTTACTGCAGTTTTATTTAATAGTGTAAATTCAGGAAGACAAATCAATTCATCCACATAATGGCTGATAACTTTGTTAATTAGGTATAATTGCTTAACATTTTAAAATAGAATTTTCGCGCATACTTCAAAGTATCAAAAAGCTTATTCGGTCTCATTCGATTAGCTTCAATATGCTTAAACCACGAAAAATAACAAATATTTGAAATATTCCGTTATTTTAACCCCCGATCTCTGTCTCAGTGGGAGTTGCACGCCGCGCCGACTTACTGTACTCACTGCTTTGTTAATTGAACAGTCAAATTGCAGCCTTGACATGCCCTTGAATAACTCATCTATTCTCAAACTTTTTTAAATTATTCGCTCTAGATATTCTATTTGTATTTATTAAAATCTAACTTCCTTAACCGAATTGAAATAAAAAAAAGACATGAATCCAATTCGAGATCCTAGGTCAACGGGAAGTACCCTGTAGGTTCTGATTTCCTTGCCAGTTCAAAATATGCGGCATAAACGCCCGTATCTTTTGATTGCGTTGACTTAGAAGTTTGATTTTTTCACAGCCCCAAGGCATTGCAGAAAAGAGTTTTTGATATTAATTTCAACTTAATACCTGCCCTGCACGCATTTTTGAGAAAAAGGATCTTGACAAGCAGACAAACAGACGGACAACGAAGTGATCCTGTAAGGATTCCTTTTTTCCTTTTGAGGAAGGGAAGATTGTTTTTAACAATGTTCTCTTTTATTACTTTGAAGACTACATTTATTTATTATTTACATATGTTATAAAATACAGCCATCATTTTTTAGTTTTTTTTTTTACACTTGCAACAGATGGTCAATTATTCATGAAATAAATGATAAATTCAGAAGTTTCACATTTTAAACGTTACTTATTACTAAAATAAAGAACAGATACAGTAGTTTTGCTCATATTTACTATTTTCTCAAAGTCTTCTAAAACAGAAAACGGAAGAAGAGATGCTTATATAGGGCTTAACCCATGATTATAAAAAAAAATTATACAATCTTCCACATAGTATTACTAGCTTTATTTATTTTTTCAAACTATATGGCTTACTAAGTCCAAAAAAGTTACATTAAATTTTGTTCATTTTTTTCAATTACCCATAAACTTTAAAAAGCAAGGAATTGTTCCGATATATTAACCCCTGATTATCGTCGCAGTGGGAGTCGCGTCGCGTCGTCTCGCCGCTTGCGAGCTCACCGCTTTTTAACTGAACAGTCAAATTACAGCCTTCACATACGCTTAGGAGTGCCACAGATTCCCAAACATTATAAAGTGTTTATTTTTACTTGCTCTTTTTTTATAATAAAAATAAAATTCTAAGTTTTTACCTAAAAGTACCTATCAAGAAATCTTGTCGCTGAAATTAATTGAAATATAACATGTAAAGTAAAAATAGTTTGTTTAAAATAATTAAAATGCAATTAAATTCAGTTTCTAAATTTGTATTTATAAAATAAAATAGGTATATTGCAAAATATTAGATAATTGTTCGTTAAACCAGATTAAATGAAATAAAGTTATATTAAAACTTAAAACCTATAAAATACAAATCTGCATTAAATTTTAGCATCTGTACTTAAATTACTTACGTATTACTTACTTTAGACACCATTATTACATAACATCATCTAAAATTCTCAATACAATACCACTAAAATAAAGTTGAGAACCACTGCCTTTCAAACCTAAACCGTAATACGAGATTCAGTAATAATAATATAAATAATAGGTCGCTCTCGCACTGTGCTTTTGTCCGCGGCACACGTCTCCGCGAGAGAGTCGGTCTCCGCCTTAATTAAACTACAACAATGCTTTAACGGACTTTCTGACTTTCAAATGAACAATAGAGTGAAAAAAAGCAGATTTGATTGTGACTTCACCTTCCGGTAGAGTTCCAGCGATTGAGGGCATATTGATTACGGTTTTTGCACAATAAATGAGCTTTACAAATGAAATAATATTTATGTTATTTGATAATAAAAATAAATTATAAATAGCTTTTCGCACAAAACTGTATTGAAACTTTAGAAAACCTAAAATAAGAAAGCTTAGCTAGCTAATTTGCAAAAGATTATTTTGAACTCACTATAAAAATTTTAAGTAGGAAAATATTTGAGCTTAATGCCCTTCTTTTACAGTATATCCAATTCTATAAATATATGATTTTATAATAACTAAATAAGTGTAAGCTGAAGTCATTTTTGTTTGCGTTTTTGTAGATAAGTGGACCCCGTAAAAATAAAAGCCAATAAAAACTAAAACCTCTTTATTTGCGTAAGAATTTTAGATTCTAATCAGTAATTTCAGAAATAATTAAAACGCTATACAAGTAAATTATATACCTACTCCTATACTCGTAAATTGTAGTCCTTTTTATAAAATAATTGGAAAAATAAAATAAAATCGCATAAAATTTAAAACCTTGTCAGCACGATTATAGAACTATTTAATGCTGTAAGAGGTTTAGTAAAATATTAATCGAAATATAATATCGGATAAGAAAAATATATATCGGATCGCCCGACCGCCGAGGAAGCAACATCTCCAAAGCATCGCACGGACCCAACAAGAAGACTCCAGACGGCATTCCTACCGAGTTTAGTTATTAAACTCGGTGGAATCCGGCCGCGCAGCAAAGGCGCTGAGGGGATTCCCCCTTCACCCTTGTCGAAGCCCGACCCTAAGATGGTCGTGTGGGTCGCGAAGAAAGTCGTCCAGTAACGCCTCCCCACCACCATGAGCGGACAAGAAGAAAATCCGAAGCCGCCTCGCATCCAATCGTGCTCGCGTCTGCGGCATCGCAGCTCGCAAGAGACGCGTCACCCGACGACCGCTGCCACCACCTCACTCGCCCAGCGCACACTGATGTCGTTACCGATCGGGCCGCGTGATCACCGTGCCCCTCGCTCCGTCGTGCCCGCGATATTCTCGCGTAGGTCGTGGCGGAACACGGGCCGGCGCCACCAGCGCCTCACCACACAACAATGATGCCTCAGTAGCCGCCGTCTGGTCGCTGGTTGCCTGGCTGGGCCTCCCTGAATAGAGTCTCACCCGGCCGGGCGATCGCCCGGGCGGCTACCATTACGAAGCCTTAAGGGTCCCAGAAGGGCCCTCCCAGTGACGCGCCTATATTTGTGGGCGGCGGAAGAACCCACGGTCAGGGGGCTATGCCCCGATACCGTTTCCCCACTCCCCTTACGGGGTTTGTGAGATGACCACGGAGAGTAAAATATTGATTCAACCTCGGAATGGGAAGCAATCAGTTTTTCGCTTTCGTTTTTGGATTTATACCTTGACCCAGTCAGTTATTCAAAGTTCAAGAATACGGAAATCTGTTTATTTTAAATCTCTTTTTTCCTTAGCTCAAAATGAGAACGAGAAGTTAATTTTACAGCTGCCATATAACATTAATCGCTGACCAATTTTATTATTTTGCTAGCCACTATTACTAACTGAAAATATTTTGGGGCTAACTAGAACTTCAATATTGTATTCCTGCTAAAAACCAGATTGATCCACAGCGTTTATATTAACGAGAGAGTATTTAGAGTTATTATCCATACTAATTCATACTAGTATCCATATTTAATATTATAAATATGAAAGTGTGTTTGTTTGTTTGTCCTGCTTTCACGTCGAAACGGAGTGACGGATTAGCATGATTTTTTGTGTGGAGATAGTTGGAGGGCTAGTTTAGCATTTTTCGAAATTCGTCCTATAAGGGGGTAAAATAGGGGATGAAAGTTTGTATGAAACTACCTTACTATTGTAAGGTTGCCTTTTTATATATTGAGTGTTTTAATAGAAAATAATATATTTGATTAATTTGTAATGATTTATGTATAAGGCATTTACTTATGTGACCTTGGCCGATAAAAATGTGTTTTAAAAAAATATAAAGGGCACGAATTTTCATTTGTTTTCCCGCGTTTTTGCACAGAGATGTCGATACCACCATGTAGTTCACAACGAATTGTTTGTAATACTGAAAATTATGATTATAAATTATGTATCTCACTGACGTTTATAAAAGTACTGAATATAAGAATATAAGCAAGGAATATATCGAAGTTTTATTAGGGACCCAACACTATCAGTTTTAGCGCGACCGAAGCCGTGGGTGCTGCTAATACTTTATAAATACGCCATAAGAAACCGAGGACTGAAAAACCTTATTCCCATAATCTATACCTAAGTAGGACTTTTAATAAAATTCTAACTGAGTCCAATCTGTACGTTAAATATTTTTTGGAAAATCTTATTGAAATAGTCCTTATTATCGATGCAGAGGCCGAGTACAGTTTTTAGAATTTTTATCTGTCTGTCCGTTTGGGAATATATTTGAGTCTCGAATCACGAGAAAACCACTAAGCAGATTTTGATAAAATTTGGAATGGTGATAGCTTAGTTATCCAATTTAATATATAGCATACTTTCGGGTAAATATCTTATCTCTTCTGAGAAATCTATACTAAGCGTTAAAACGTAACTAGGGATGAATCCGAACGGAGTGAGGGTGAGTCGTCAGTACATAATAAAGTAATTTTTTTAACTTTTTTAAACATCTAAGAGATATAAGCTCTACCAAATATACCTTTACATTTTAATTCCAACCTACTATTGTACACGTCGTCGACGAGTATACTTTGAACATACACCATACGCCAGTCGTACAATGGAAAACAAAACAATAAAAAAGTCCATTACTTAAGCAGTAGAAACACCGCGGCTGCAGCCGTCAAAACAATAAATACTATTCATTTGATGGAGCGGTTATGAGGAGCATATTGCTCGCGCCCCTCGCCCGAGGACAATGGAACAAATCTGCGATCTCTTAAAGTACTGGGAAGAATGAAACATAGATGTGACAGATTTAAACTTCAATTTAATGCCTGTTTACCGAAAAAATATAGGCCTGTAGAATTATAATTTGTATTAGGCGTGATAGGTCGATAGAAATTGCATAATTACTGTGACGATGTTGATGTTCTCCTGACCGATCTTGGCCACGGCGGCCAATCTCATTGAGACGAGCCAAATGCGCAGGAGAAATTATAGTGCACAATAATTACTGTAGGTACTCATGAAGTCCAGTGTAGAATTTTGTGTAAGAATTTTAGATTGTAATCAGTATTTTCTTCTGAAAAAAAGACTTCTGTCTTCCTTTACTGTAAGTTCTTTTAAGTACTCCTTTTTATAAAATGATTAGAAAAATGAAGAATCAATGCACTTTTTTAACATTAGGTACTGTTTGTATAACCTAGAAATTCCAAGTTTCTTTAGTTTAGTTTTATATATAAAATTATTATAAACTGTTTCGTAATAAAAGAACGTTTGTCACTTTAATCTTTTCCTATCAATCTTCATAACTACATTTTTAGCTATAAATATATTTAATATCTGTCACATCTCCGCATTAATCTTTGACACAGTTATGATTTTCCCGTCGGTGTTTCACGCGACCGGCGGAGTGTAGTTAACACAATATTTATTGCTGTAGGTAACGGAGCGCGAGGGTCAGACTCGATACAGCTACAACTAGGTAGAGCACCCGTGCACTGTTATATCATAATTACTTATTTAAACTTAATTGTTATTACTTCAAGGGTTCCGTAGATAAAAATACGGAATTTTTATAGAAAAACTTCCTTGTTAATATCTCTCTTTTTTTAGGAATGGATGTACTTAGTCTTATTTAAGAGATATAATTTTAGGAGCTTTCGTTTTAGCCCATAAAACTTGTGCAGGATTCAACCCTGGGCCCAGGTTCTCGCGACACATCACCGCAGAACTTATATGGGATACTAGTGGTTGCACGTGACTCCTACTGCGTTGATTATTTATGTACAACAAGGATAAATTCCTAAGGATAAAGCACACATAACTTATAATATTTCCCAAAAAATGGGGTACAAAATGCAAAAAGAATTTTCAAATCGAACTATTAATTCCACAGATTTGTACATACCAACAAACAAACTCTTCAACCTTATATACTAGTATAGATGTAACGAACCTAGTGGAATATTTTTATATTATTTTACAATCTGTTCATTGAAGTGCAGTTAACTCAATGTTTATTGCTTCTTTATCAAACCAATAGCTAATGGACCAACAAGGGGTTATTATGGACTGGGGGTATATTTTATATTAGTACAAATTACTTTGTTTCTCTTCATACTTGGTAATCTTTTATTGGAAATAAACTCAACAGGATGTAAAAATTTAATTAATAAATAGAGCGCTTGAGTTTGATAAGTACTATTATTAACTACCTTGTCCATACAGCTTTATCCGCGCTTTAATAGGTTCGTATAAAATTGACATGTGGTTTGTATGGTAGCGTATAAAACGGGGAGCTCGAGCTATATCTTTCAGGCCCATGAGATGAAATAAACATTTATTAGTCTTTTTATTAAAATGTTGTATTTTTATGTAAAATGTGATGTTTAGGAGCAATGCTCAGACTATTCTTTTATCTGGACTCGAGCTGCGACGTTTGAATTTTAGCTGGATAACAATCACAGTATTTTTATACACTTTATTCATTAATAAAGGTCCAATAAAGATATAGAAAAAATGCTCAAAATCTGTTTTTTTTTTATTCCTTTAAGCATCCTGCACGCAAAAATTTAAAAAAAATTATGTAAATACAAAGACGAACTATCCACAATTTTTTTGTCAAGAAATTGTAGTTGAAATAACAATAATAAATAACATTTTAGGTGTATTAAAAGCGATGAAATACGTTAATATGATTTCATTCAAAGAAATTAAAATAACAAACTCGTGTAGAGAAAGCACCGTATTTTTGTTTTGTATTTCACCATGTTTGTTTTTTATTGCAATTTTTTGTTTTTTTTTAAATGCTCTGGTGACTGAAGATATAAAAAAGACTTATTTTTTTTATTTTGCAGATTTATTTATATTAATATAAATTGCAGAATCTTAATCTTATCTTATAAAGCAGCAAACAGAAACTAGTACGTTCATAATTTCTACTCTATAGGTATCAAATATACGCACACAGAAAAGAAATAATACATTCAAATTCAAATGTACGATAAATAACCATGTAGGTATTATTTTACAAGCATCGGATCAAAACTGCTGAGCTTCGTTTCATTCGCCAACACAGTCGATATTATATTTTTTTACGAAAGCTCTATATTCTCTATTGAAAAGAACTAAATAAAAGAATTTCATTCGACAACTATCCTCGAATCCCCCAAACGCGAAATTGTGCAAAACATGAGTTTTTCCACAAATCTATCAACAATAGTATAATCCGTCCGTCTGTCACAACTATCTATAAGCCTATTAGTATCTCAGTTTGTTCAAATCACGGGGCGGACACTGGACGTGTCTATTAAAAAAAAAACTTTTGACATATTTATGTTAATACTTATTCAATTAAAAACACAAAAAAATCCTTAGAACGCCATTAATTAAATAAACAAATAATAAAATTAAAAAGATTCTTATAGATTCTGAAGAAATCAAAGCATTTTCTATATAATAAAAGGAAAATAAAAAAATGGAAAAAAAGGAGAAGGTAAAGATTAAAGTGAACTATTACTTGCAATATAACTCGAGCGGCTATTAGTTCTAAATTTTACTAAAATTTTACCGGATTTTGTCGTTCGTGAAAAATTACAATCTTAATATCTAGGGTTTTCTTCGAAACATCTCAGACTCAAGGCTCATGAGCCGAAGGTATAAACGTATAGGCTATCATATCTAACTCTGTTCTTCAAGAGATATGCCGATAATATGAGATAATCAAAGCCTACATTTATGGTCTCCCTGCAATAGGTACTGTTTCCTGAAATTCCATCCACTCAACAATGCCACGTCATGACGTCTTCACTGCGAATCTTTATAACACGCGTTCGTTGCCCAACGTAACACAAGCCTATATGTATAATAGAATATCAATAATGCGTGAGTGATGTACCTAATATCTCCACAAAACTGTAGGAAGCTCCGGAAGTATAACACAATGCGGCGGATTTACGCGGATTACACGCTCATCGCTCTCAGGACATGTACAAGTATGTACGATGTACGTATACAGTGTTCATGTACCATATTATATATAGTGAAAAGATGTTTGAAAATGAGTGGGAGAAGGAACTTTGAGATATTTTTAAATTCCTGTGTGGATATTCGATTTCGTTAATAATATATAATCTATAAGTATATTTATAAAAATAGGTTGCGGTTCGTTATTCTCGCTAAACCTCAAAAACGGCTGGACCGATTTCAATAATTCTTTTTTTTTGTTTTGTTACCTATCCGAAATAATTCTTAACTTTATTTCGGATTCGGTTACGGATACGGATAAAAAATTATTGCGGATATCCGACAGTTTCGTTTAGTTTGTCATTTATTACAAAAGTTCTATATTCTTCCTGCTGAAAAGGACTGAATTAAATTCATATCCGCGATTTGCAATAAAGAATAAAAAGAATTCAATAGTAGTAAGTATAGTTGTGTAAGTAGATTAGGTACCTACTCTAGTTACTTGAGCCTGCACTAGAAAGTCTAAAAAATTAAAATTCTACATAAGTGTTATTTAATAAGTACCGTGTCAGTGTGATTTACTAAATGAAATGTTTGTCACCAAAATTACTATTACAAAATGCAAAATATATAAAAAAATACAAATATCTGTATTTTTTACATCCAGCATTAACTATCCTTATTTTCAAAATAACTAAGTCTAAAATTGTGAATATAAGGTCTATAAGGGATACAAGTTAGAACCTATATTTCCAAAGAGAAAGATTAAATGATATTGACTATGACCTAACCTCCCTTGTAGTAAAAGGAGGCCCATGCCCAGCAGTGGGACGTTGGAAATAAATAATAAATAAAAAATACTACTTTTCCAGCCCTTAAATTTTAAATTGAATTTTTTACCCGAAAGCTTTTAATAATTTTATTTAGCCTACGTTCTTTTCATACATGTGCATGTATTGTAAGTATTCGAGTTTTACTCTCTAACATGATTAGAGGTAAGCATTTCCATCGAATGTCGTCCCTGCGTCGGACAGGCAATCGCCGTCAGCATTCAATAGCTACGTTATCTGTCGACGGCTCCGACGCACGACGTGGCAATTTAGTGGAGTGACTGCGACATAGATCACACCATTTTTCCTTATTGCAACCTTACGTAAGCTTATGTAACCTGTTTGCTAAATCGAAATTTTTTGTCAAGATCGAGTCGAGTTTGGATGAAGAGGTAAAATTTCAAGTTTGAATGAATTTCGAGAAATGGTAAAACACGTATTTATTTAATTATATCGAAGAGCACTAATAATAACAAGTATCAAGTAATACTGATCATATTTTTTTTGGATTGTATTATAACGGAAAAACCGTGGGAATGAGATAATCTCCCACGGTAAAAAGACCTAGTCTATGTCACTCCCCAGCCCTCTAACTATCTCCACACAAAAAAATCACGCCAATCTGTCACTGTTTCGACGTGAAAAAAAAGACAAACAAACAAACACACTTTCACATTTATACTATTAGTATGGATATAGATATTAGCAATTGTATAAAAAATTTAAAAAAACACGCATAGTCCCTATTTTAAATACTCAATGGTCTAGACTCTAGGTTATATCTTACTTACATACTCTGCACTAAAAATGGAAAAATAAAAAGATTTAAAAAAAAGCAGATTTCCAGGCACTAAAATGTAAAATATAACTAAACTGAGGTTTTCATTTAGAATAGATACCTAATCAGATATTTTCGAAGTCGGTGCCAGCCGACAATATTTTAAGATATGAATATCTAATAGGTAAATATGTGTTTTACGTGTCGAAATATATTAGATTTGCTTTGCATCGGCTGGATAACTGCGTGCCAAGGTAGATAGGAAAGATAGTGAATAAGCCCCATTGTATTTTTCTAAATATTCGACGCATGTCCGGAAAAAAAATTTAACACATTATGTTTGTACTCGGAACTTGCGGATCGGAAGCGACTCGACGCGGCGGTGGATTAGACACTATTATACTACACTATTATGTTATTAGCTACCGTCGGTCCGTGTGTTGCTTTGTACACTATATTTGTGGGTGTCGGCTCAAATCAAATACGAATCGATGAGAAGTGTTAGGATTACATTCATTGTTAAGTACAGATTATTGGTACGATTCTGATGTTAATTTATATTAATCTATAGGAACATGTTAGGGAACGTCTTATTGAATTTATAGATGGGTAAGAATGGAAAGAAAGCATGGGAGCGATGATAGATGGTAGAGAGCCATATATGTTACTTTGTTACTATACCTACATAATTTAATTGTTTAGTCAACTTAAAACTTTAAGTGTGCCTAATTTGTTTTGTATATAAAAATAAAAATATTTGTATGTACAAAAAACTAAACTTAACAATATTTTTTATAGCTTCGAACACCATAGACATTGTGTGTAAGCTTTTAAAGTTTAACGAGTACATTAATGGGATATGTGTCTCCGACCCTATTGAAGCCACATAAAGTGTATTGATCAGTCCAGCAAGTAGGTTGAAAATTTTAGAAAAATAATATTTAATATTTAAATGAAACTAACAGAGCAAGAGTAATTGGTTAGTATCGTACGCTTACATTTGTATATATTGCGAAATTATTTGTTTGGTCAAAATACAAAAACTATAAAGTGTAGGAAGTTCTTTAAAAGAGTCCGAAGGCAGTCCAGGCTTCTTTCAAACATTATACTCTTTTATACAGTAATCTGCAGTAAATCCTTGCACAATTACTTCCGTTCCACGAGGACTTGTGGTTCGAGTCCCGGTAGAAGCATTGAGCGACATTATCGAGAGTTGGGTTAATATTTTCTATAATAATAGTTTTTTTGCAATATCTTTTGTCACCAATTGAAAACGATTTCAACAGTAGGTACTACCGTACGTTGAATGGTACTTTATATTACTTTAATAAAGATTGGCAGAATTTTTGAAGTGAAAACTTCTATAGGCAGGTTTGGATTTGGAGTAAATTCATGTAAGTCGTCATCGATCAAGATCATATGATGTCAAAACCAGATGAATGTTAAAATAGTTTTAATTTACAAATTTTAATTTAACATCAAACAATTAATTTGAATATTCAAACATAATATCCGTTTGTTTATAGTTTTAAGTTTTCACTTCTGTTGGCAGTCCTCATAACTGCTTTTTTTATTAAAATTCAAGTACATTATGCATAGAGTCATTAAGTATATATATAGGTAGATTTATATATTTTTCATGCTCAGATGTTTAATAAAGGCTTTGTCTTGCCAGAAAACCAAATTCTTTCAAGTAAACCCTCATCATCGCTTTATCTCAACGTTATTATTTACACAATACACATGTATCTGTACACACATATTACATACCATAAAATGTCAAGTATAAGGGATATTTAGCAAAATTATTATTTATATATTTTTGTTTGTCTTGTGACTAGCGTGCAGGGCCGGATTTAGGGGAGGGCAACCGGGGCTAGAGCCCCGGGGCCTTCACAAGAGAGGGACCCAAAACCACAAAAGAAATTAAAATAAATCAAATTCTGACTGGCGACAACTTTTTCGTTTTTATTTATTATTATTTTTCAGTTTTTTTTTCTCACTTTAACCTATAATACTTGTACAAATATGATTATATTATTCTTAAATATTAAAAACAAATATTGGTTCACCGCAGTTCATCGCAGTCATGTAAAAAGAGGTTACAGAGGGATTATGATTAATTAGTTATAATCATGCGTTTTTTTGGTTCTTCGCGAGTTTATTTATTTTATAATTTTAAGGTCTGCAATATTATCATCAAATGTGCATGCGCTCAAAAGTAATATTTTCCTATATGTATCTACTCCATAAGCTTAGGTAGTTAACTAAAGGTAAACAAAGAACGCATGGGGACTTAACCTTTTATTACAAAAAATTTAATACATATTGTCAACTAGCGAATTACCCTCGCTTCGCTCGGGTGCGTCCCTATGTACGCGGATTTTGTTCATAATTTCATGGGTTTTAATTTTTTGTTCGGAACCCTGATTTTTTTTCTAAAATAAAAGTATCGTACATCACCCACAATAAAATTGATGTAGTCATACAAATTTATATACAATATAATATTTAAATTGATGTTGTATGTTACGGACGATGAGTCTACACGATGGCAGAATCTAGCTTAAGTCACGTTCCTTTAATGTACAATACGATAAGAATTTAGACTCACTCTAATAAGGTTGTTAACTAGACATGAAAAAACGTGGTTTTGCTCATTGTGCACCATTCGTCGGATAGCCATAGAAGAGGCAACTAGCAAGAAAAGTTAAGGAAGGAAAAACTCCCGTTGATTGGAGTTTCATTTTGAAACCCTTAAATACAGTCCACCATATTTAAATTTAAAAATTTCCATATAGTATATCATGTTAAAACAAGTGAATAACTTTGGATTATATGCGGTTGTTGAATGCTGATATTATATATGTAATATAGATGTTTGCTATTTTTGCTTAATTGAAAAGTAACTTTATCATAGATTATTTATGCTTGCATTAAGTCTATAACTTATATGGTCATTTTAAAAGGTAATTTAAGATTTTTATCCATAACTAGCGACTCACCCTCGCTTCGCTCGGGTTCGTCGCTAGGTACGTTTTAAATAGATATAAATAGTTATTAGTTAGCGTTAACCATATATTTTTTTTTGTTAATAATATTGACAAATATTGACATTAATATATAAATATTAATGTTCAAATTGACTTTTAAGTATTATTACGAATCTTTTGTATGGGAGTATAGAAAAGTGTTGTTTTTAGACTTTTTCAGGCAATTTTTTAAATTTTTCTCTCCGTAAGAACCATCCTCGTACTTCAAGGAATATTCTAAAAAAAGAATTAGCGAAATCGGTTCAACCACTCTCGAGATTTGCGCATTTTTATATTATAGATAATAAAAAAGCATTAATATTCAGCGAAATCATCAACGATTTTTCATCGATAAAAGCTCGCAAGGTTCCATTCATTAACACTGTCATTTAATTTCGAATAATTCTTGCATTTGACTATATCTACATATGTTTATTAAAAATAATTTCATTTGTTTTGCATTAAATACTTAAAACACTTGACTAAAATTATTGATTATTTTATTCGGAAAATAGTTAGGGGCCTCCACTCCTTTTTTGCCCCGGGGCCTCCATACCCCTAAATCCGGCCCTGCTAGCGTGTATGAACATGTGTATGTAGCCTACAGTGGGGCAGTTGGCGGTGTTATACCTCCGTGCCTCAAAGGGCACATAAAGCAGTCAATTCTGCGCTTGATCTATCAGCAGTTGCGTCAAAATATCGATATAATAATGAAAATACCTGAAAGCATACTGTATAACTAGATATATGACGACCACTAGGTAGGTATATTTGTAAGCGCATCTGTTTCTAATTCGGAAGTCACAGTATCTAGTTTCGCTTGACACGAATATTTTTGTGAATAATTATGGAAAAAAAGAACTATATAGTAGATACACAATCAGCGACAAAAAATGTCCTGCACCGAATGAGCGCTCATTTGAACATTTGAGCGCGCTTTTAATTTAATTTTTTTCTTGTCAAAATAACTTTAAGCTTTGCATTTAAGGTTCAATTTATATTGTTGTAAGTAGGTATATTTATTTCAACTAAATAATTACATAAACACAATTAATTGGTGACAGTTTTAAGAGAGCTTTTGCATGGTATTGTGTATTTAGTAAGTACTTTTTTGATCGATGTGCCCAAGTCATATTTCTCATCCACTAGTTACGTTCTGTAGGTGTCTGATATGTAACAATGCTTTAAACAAACTAAGTAGGTATAAATCAAATCCACATTATCTTAAAAATTGTTAAAAATTTAGTTAATGATCAAAACGGACTTCTTATTAAAGTCCTCAAACATAACAATCTGGATGGCACAAAGACGCCGACGTCCTTAGAGCCGGCGGACAACGTCTCAAGTGCTTCAGATTTTGAAGTTTTATGCTTGTCGTTTTTAAACAAATTTCATTATTTACTATTATACTTTTTGCATATTAAAATATGTACCTTTTGTGTAAGGCCTTACAAGAGTACTTAATTTTATTTAACTAATAACTTCAGAATCAGCGTGAGCATCGCCAGGCTTTTGTTGAATGTTGTATGTCAACTTTAAGTCAAATAAAACTAAGCAATGTTAAAAATAAAAAAGTTTCATGAAATGCATCCTAAAGAGTTTAAATACAACGTCTTTGAAAGGTAGTCTAGATATCAATGAAGCTCGTGACGTGATGGTAACGCGTGGTTGGTGATGCACCATCGGCTACTGATTCGAATCGTATCCAAACAAAATATTGTTCATACGTTTATCCTGTTTCGTATAGGTAGGTATAAAACAAAATTAAAATATCAAAAGTTAGTGGGTAATGAAATTATAATAACTTCACTAATTAGAACTTACTAACTTTTAATTCTATTTACAAATTAAACTTGTTGCACAGAGTAGGTAGGTACTTTCCAAATAACACATATAAATAAAGATTCTTTAATAACGGAAATGAAATGAAACTTTATTCAAATAGACTTATTACAAGCACTTTTGAAAAATCTGACATTTTATAGTTATATTTATAGATGTGTAAGATGGAAAAAGGATAAATAAATATGTTGGGACATTAACACACAGCACCATCTAGTTCCATGGTAAGCTACCTGTGTTATGGATACCAGGTAGTTGATACACTACATATATATAACGTTAAGTACATACATATTATAAATATATACCCATGACTGAAGTACAAATATTTGTGCTCATCACACAAATGAATGCCCCCGGCGGGACTCGAACCCGCGACCGCTTGCACAGCAATTAAGGTTACTACGAACTGAGCCAAACGTGTCGACGAAAAAAATACAGTCGAATTGAGAACCTCCTCCTTCTTGAAGTCGGGTGAACACAGATAGATACCCTTCATTCCGATGAATGATCGTACAAATACTTATAAATTAACAAGACCCTCCCTAAATTGCACATCTACACGAACAATGTGATAACATAAAATCTGCGAAATCCATAAATAAAACATATGTCCTCTCAAACAGCGGAAGCAAACATATTATAATTATTACTAATATTTGCTCAAATTTAGAAAGCAAACTCGCGAGTCGCGTCCCGCCGGGAGGCGCGCATATGTCGCATTACGTGGCTTGATTACTTTAGTTCAGGGTTATTCAAACTTGGGTCCCCACGTTTCAATAGGGCTACTATATAATTTTTTTATTGTTTCGCCAGGTGTTTTCAGGTCTAAAGCATTTCCTTTCCGAACTGGCAAAAGACGTTTTTTATATACGAGTATATAAAAACATAAATTATAATATTATAATTAATATATATAAATATTTTATACATAGTTAACGAGCGATAGTAAAAAATGGATGCCTAATATTTCTTTACTTTTACTTACCCAGACTTCTAAAAAATAAACGTTCCCAATTTCATATACTTTATTTTACCTTTATCATCCGCTAAGAAGGATTAGTAGGTAAATATAATGTTTTAAATAAATCTCATCGTAAACCTTGAGGCTATGAGCCAAATGCTTGGGGCGTCAACTACCCCACTTTGAGAAACCCTGCGGCGTGTCACTTAATGTATCATATATTTTAGTCTTACAGGTATTTTTGGCTTCATATCAGCTAAAAACAGCTCTAGTTTAGTATTTTAATAAATCTATAAGTACATATATAGATATAGATTGTAGGTATAATGACCCATCTGTGACCTGAACGACCGAAATTGCATGTTCAATTATAAAAAAATGTTTTTTTGTTTTTGTGATAATTGCGTTCTTTTGTGTACATAATGTTAAGAAGCAAAACCTTATCTAAATACAAAATGTAATCCCAATCGTTAGAGCCGTTTCCGAGAGACACGAAATAAATTTATATACGAGTATACCTATACAAGAATTGCTCATCTATACAGATAAATAAAATAGAAGTATCTGTTTGTAATATCAAAATAACAGTTTTGTACTTAAAAGAAAAACACATTTTTTTAACATTTTTTGTCTGTCTGCCTATCTGTTTGTTCCGACGAACCTCCGAAACGGCTGGAGTCTGGACCGATTTTGACGGGACTTTCACTGGCAGATAGCTGATGTTATAAGGAGTAACTTAGCCTTACTTTTATTTTAGAAAAAGAATTAGGGTTCCGCTCAAAACAAATAAAACGTACCTACCTAGAAGCAAAGCGAGGGTGAGTCGCTAGTTTTATTCTCTATAAGGTCGACTCCATGAAACCGATACTCTACCATACTGTACTTTTGTACGGAAAAAAAGTCGACTTGATTGACTTTAGCTTTTATATCTGGTTGGTGTCATCATAAATGTCGAGCAGAACCGCGGGTGAATGCGAGTTACGAAAAGGTAAACGAAATACTATATTCTCATATCAATATCATTAACAATACCTACTCGTTTGAAATTATTGGAAGCGAATTCATTATAAGTTTCTCATCGTTTAAAACAAAAGCAATTTCCGCAACACGCGCCCTCACCTCGCCCAGCCGCCGCCCTCGCTGGTGTCAGGGAGGAAGGAACGCATAGATAGCTTACTTGACTTTAGTCCATTAATTTTTTATGTTATCTTTTGTACAAGAACGAAAATATTTCTCGTTATCTTATTTTACTTATTTAGGTACAGAAATAGAAAACAAATTTAAAAAATTACAACTACGCAATAAAAGCTAAAATATCATTTTTTGTTGTCTAATTATATCTGTACACAAGATCCAAATAAATAATATCAAAAAATCTCCTTACTCTTTCTCATGTACCTACTATATGAGTCCTGTAATTGAATAACGTCAATCTTAATATATATTTTTTTCCTATTGCCAAATCACAGGTGTTAAATTCGCTCTACTGTCGCTCATAGAGGTACAACATAGAGTATATTGCTACATAGGTACAAGCAAGTAGCAGTCTCAGTTATAGAGGTCCACGAAAGAAAAACGACTTTCTCTTATAGAGGTTTCTGTTTCTCTGTTATAAAAGTTTTAAAAGGATAAAGTGACGGGACCTGGCAGTTACTCTCACTTACATATTTCTCGCTTACCCAGATCTCTCTCACTCGGTTTTGACTGTATTCATGCTTGACGAACCTACGTCAGTGTGTCATCTAACTATATAAGTATATATATATATATATATATATATATATATATATATATATATATATATATATATATATATATATTATATACTTACCAATTTCAAATTAAATTCAGTAGTTTTGGAAAATAAGCCATAACAGCTAACAGATACACATACACCCACAGAACGTACCTATAAGAGTTGAGTATTTACATCACAGTATCTACAAAATATATCCTAAAGACAATCTTTTGATATGTGTGTGCATGTGTGTGTGTACACAAATATACACGCACGTATGGACATATCTGGACAGATTTGGATAAATTTTAGTACACAGAGAGAATATGCATGACCTGGAAATACAGCCTACTGTTAGTGAAGTGCAGTCAGAGCAAATCGCTAGTATTTACATATTAATTAAATAATATTAAGTTCATCGAAACACTTATTTATCTCCGATGAATCCCCCTCCGAAGGCCACACTCGATGTAACCAAATGTTTGAATCAAACCAACCGTTCTACGGTTCTCTACACGATATATCCTGTGCTCATCCACAAATTGCATCAAAATGTTTATTAATACAATTTAAACTCTATTAAGTAGCAATAAAGTTTATTTTCTCACACAAAGATGGTTTCGAGTGGGGTGCATGCGGGCGGGAGTCGAACCCGTAATAGGTTATTAAAACATTGAGCTAAGTTCCCCGATTTATTGGTTCTCATTGAGTTCGTAATTGCAGTCGCCGGGAAATATTTCATTATGTTTTATATGGAGATAGTGTACTACGTAAGGGTTGCTGGAATATCCTATTTTGGATAAGCAGTTTTTATTACTTGTGTTACAAGTAATAAAAAAATAAAAAATGAAGTGATATTTATTCAGTTTTCTTTAAATAGTTTTCTACTATCCATGACATTATTATAATAATCTATCCCAACTAGCGACTCACCCTCGCTCCGCTTGCGTTCGTCACTAGTTACCTTTTAATGTTTAGTATAGATTTCTCAGAGATGAGATATAAAGTATTCTGTTTGTTGACCCGGATAGCCAGCTATCAAAATCTGTCCAGTGGTTTTCTCGTGATGCGTTCCCAGATAGACAGACACAAAAATTCTAAAATCGATAGATTCGGCCTCTGTATCGATAGATAATAATGATTATTTCAATAAGATTTTTCAAAAGTATTTAATGTACTGATTCGACTCACTTAGAATTTTATTATAAGTATATGTATAGAGTATAGATGTATAGATAATCAGTAAACGTTTAAAATCCTGATTGGTAAAGCACGCGGCCGCCACGCGCCGCCCGCCGTCGCGCCGCCTCTGGCGCGGCCTATAAACTAATTATCAACTTACATATTGCACATTATTGCTGGTAATTCACGCTCCACGATAGTAAAAACTATATGAGTGGAAAGGTATCTATTTCTTTAATGGTTCGCAAAACAAATGACAATGCAGCATAAAATCGCAATTAATTACAAAATTCATATATGGAATTGTATTTTCTTGGATGCAGACACAGTATGCATAATCTATATAGGTAGGTACCTACAAATAATAAAATTGTAACTAAGCCGAATCTGTACATTAAATATTTTTTGGAAAATCTTATTGAAATAAACATTATTATCGATACAGACGCCGAATCTATTGTTTTTAGAATTTTTGTCTGTCTGTCTGTCTGTTACCGCATCACAGAAAAACCACTGGAGGGATTTTGATGAAATTTGGTATTGTTGATAGCTGGTTATCCGGGTCAACATATAAGACTTTTACCGCGGGAAAATGTCTCATTTCTGAGAAAACATTCAAAAACTGCAATGTAAGAGTATGCTAATATGTAAAACCTAAGAATGTGGTTTTTGGACATCTGAACGCGGGCGGAGCCGCGGGCAATGCTAGTATTAAATATTACAAGGATATTCCTAAGGATCTTCAGATTCAATACTTAGAAACCGGACAAAGTCAGATAAAAGCAAGTGGATATAGCGAGAAAGGATTTTGATCTTAATTTAATTTCACTGTAACCTCGCCCACGTTTTCAATCGTTAAAATTTGACTAATTTTTATTAACATTAGTTAAATCTTTCATCTGCTAAGGAAAGTTTCTTAAGCATTAAATCAGCCGTTTCTACTATAAACGCATACAAACGGACAGACAGACAAAATGCTTTGTGAAATTGTTTGTGTCAATAGATTAGCCTCTAAAACAAAATGTAACGAATTTTATGTAGGTAGGTATATCAATTTGCAATGAAATTTTTGTGTTTTATAAATTTAGCTATTCTACAGCATCCATTTAAAAAATTAAACAATTCTCATTTATTGATAAAAATAAACCGCGGTGTCATGTAGTTCAATTAATAAATGCTAAAGTAAGGTACCTACCAATCGAGTAAAGCATTAAAAACATCTTTGTATCAACTCTTGAGAAAGTGAATATTTATAAGTCTATAGGTACCTACATATAATAAAATTCTAACTAAACCGAATCTGTACATTAAATATTTTTTGGAAAATATTATTGAAATAGACATTATTGTCGATATAGAGGCCGAATCTATAGTTTTTAGAATTTTTGTCTGTCTGTCTGTTCACCTCATCACGGAAAAACCACTGGAGGGATTTTGATGAAATTTGGTATGATGATAGCTAGTTATCCACGTCAACATATAGGTTAATACTTTTTACCGCGGGAAAATATCTCATTTCTGAGAAAAATACAAAAACTGCAATGTAAGAGTATACTAATATGTAAAACCTAAGAATTTGGTTTTAGGTCATCTGAACGCGGGCGGAGCCGCTGGCAATGCTAGTAGAAAATATATTGTTAAATCTGTATGGCGGACAACGGAAGGGCGTAGGGCAGTAGGGCGGCGGGTTGATTTCAGCTAATATTTGTAGAAAGTAATCGCTACATGCAAAATAGCACGGACCGGATCTGCTGGATATATGTTCCTATCATGTTTTGAATTACTATTTAATTAAAATATTTAATATACCTAATAACAACATTAATAAGGCACCTTCCTATTTGATTTACCAAAAATATATTTAAGAATTTAGGATATAATATGCACAAGTTCTTCTGTGCGAACGATGTGCGTGTTAGGTGTATTTTAAATTTTAATTGATTACGACTTAGGTCCTAGGTCGTAAAAAATAGTCCTAGATAGGTTACTCGAACATTTTTAACCGATTAAACGAATATTTGTTATTTACCGTTAGTAAACAAATTAAAATAGTAACTTTGGTTTGAGTTTTTTTCTGTCCAGAGTAGGTCCAGAGTATCTTTTAACTAGAATTAAGTACCATTTCTATATTTTTGTAACAACAGATAAGTAATTAATATAAACATAAATAATAAGTTTAACTTTATTAATGGAATCGAAGCTAGGCCTTTGCTTCATCTAAAACATAATATACCTACGTGTAGGTTAACTGCCTCGGTGGTGTAGTGACTAGCATGTACGGGTGCATACCCGGAGGTACTGCGTCGGGCCAAGTTTAGTTATTGAGTCATTCTGTTTAGTAAGCCTCAGTAACAGCCCGGAGTTGGGAAGTTAGTGGTGTTTCACCCCCGTGCCTCAGAGAGCACGTGAAGCCGTCGCTCCTGCGCCTTAACTCTCACCGATCGTGTCGAGTGGTCGTCCTACCGGAGTATGAGAGTAACAGGAATAGAGAGTGCACGTTATGTCTGCGTGCCTCAGAGAGCACGTGAAGCCGTCGCTCCTGCGCCTTAACTCTCACCGATCGTGTCGAGTGGTCGTCCTACCGGAGTATGAGAGTAACAGGAATAGAGAGTGCACGTTATGTCTGCGGGTACACTTGTGCTCTATAATATCTCCTGCGCAGTTGGCTAGTCTCAATGAGATTGACCGCCGTGGCCGCAATCGGTCAGGCGGACATTATATGTATTATTATTATACGCGTAGGTACATACGAGTATCTAGGTAGGTAATACAAAATTATCTATTATCAGATAAATAGTCCTAAAAAATGTACATTGTGTAAATTGACGATTCAATAGTACTTACTTGTAATAAATCTAATTGAATAAAGTTTATTTCATTTCATATCCTATGTGCAATTCAAGCCCGCCACCTTCCTTAAGCCTAGTTCGCATTAAGCTAGTATTTTAGTCTAGTAGCGAGTAATTTAGTAGCTAAATTACTCGCTACTCACCAAAAATCGTTCGCACTTTGGTCGAGTACAGTTTACAAGTGAGTGGTGTTTTGCAAGATGAACAGCCTACAACGCAATAAAGTAAATAAACTGATTAAGCTGATCGTAACGGCTACTTTAGAAGAGGTGGATGAGGAGATTTGTGTAATTAATAAAAAGAAGCTATGGGTACGAAAATGGATCGAAAAACGAGATAAACTAGGAGCTACTAATTGTCTTCTGAAGGAATTAGCATTGGAAGATCCCAAAGAATACTTCGATAGTTTGAGAATGTCCGAAAGTTGTGTAAAAATGACATTATGGCGGCAACTAATGAACTCGGCTAATTCGACAGGTTCGTACTTGTTTAGCCGGTGAACCAGTGAGCTCGGACGCGTGGTGGGGGCTGCTACTCGCCCAAAAAAATAGAATAAAATGGATTGACTCGACTAAACTACTTACTAAACTAATCGACTAAATTTTTAGTGTTCACACACGTTTAGTTACTAAATTACTCGCTACTAGACTAAAATACTAGCTTAATGAGAACTAGGCTTTATAGACAGTGTCAGTGTCGTTTTTAGACATTAATAAGTACCTACCTAATGTCCTCCTGACGGATTTCAGCCACAGCAGCCATTTATATTGAGAATGGCGACTTACACAGGAGATATTATAGCTAGTGGACAAATATGCAAGCATAGGCACATAAATGAACGACATTTCAGCACAATCGTTGCGAGATCAAGCGGTGAGCCGACGGCTTTACGTGCTATTTGAGCTGTCAGATATAACTCCTTCAACTTCTTAACTAAGATTTTTTGATAAATAAACTCAATAAACTTTCATAAAAACACAAACTGGGATCTGCACCCAGGTCCTCTCGGTGTACCTACAGATGCACACACCAGCCCTAACTAAGGAGGCAGTTAAACAACTTTAGTAGGTAAATATTGGTAACGTTCGACGTCTGTTGGTTTCTGGCAGCGACTACAAAGGACAAGAAGTCGATTCAATTAACTACTCTCCTTTCTAAATTTTTATAAGTACCTAATACATATTTTGTTTTCTAACTAGGCACGACCACGTCATGATATAAGTAAAGATAATAAAATAGAATGATATAAAAATATATATAGTTATACCATGTACAACACCTTCCTCCATTAATCTTGCATGGTGGGTAATAAAAATGATACACCTATATACTGAGGAATCAATAAGTCTAGTTCTCAGATATCGAAGCCTTTACGAACACATGGAAATATATAAACAAAGTTTCAGTGTGTACAGAGTCAAAAGGGCGGCCCTTAAATTATTCAACATCAAGCAACACTGAGTATCTATAGCTCTCTCACTTTCCCTTACAGTTTATTCATCAATCCATCTCTGTTTATTTTGAATGGTAGGTATTGCGCTTTAACCGCCACATATAGTGGTCTCGCTCTTTCGTATAGTGCGTGTGTTGGTGCATCTCGCTCGCTCTCATTAGGTTAGTCCGGTCGTGTTTGCACGACGCTTGCCAGTCGCATTTTGTTTTGTGTGACGTGCACAGAGTAATTTGTAAATATAGAGGCTACTTTAAACGATGTATTTTCTGAGTTCAATAAATATAAATAAGTATATAAATAAGAATACATCGATCTAAATGTTTGTTGATAGAAAACTACAAATCTCTGAAAGTTCTTCATTGATGACTGCTTTGAAATTTTGACATCTCATAAGTGTTTTTACATCGATAATGTTTTTAAGCTATTTACTTCACTGTGCTCATCCGATCGCCATGAAAATTGCTACACATTAGGATTTGAGCATATTTTCTTGTCTTTCTTATCTATTCACGCGGGCGAACCCACGTTCAAAGGCTAATTTTTAATAAATTGACTCTACATAAAATATTATTTAAGCCACATAATTGACTTATGTGTGACTCGAAAAAGTTAAAATTAATTAAGAATAATAATTCTAATTTAGTTTGCTATTATTTAAAAAACAAATGATTAAGCAACACATTACTACATACATTTACAAATGACAAAAATGAAAAAATAAAAACGAATTCGCGAAAAAATCCGAAAAGATAGTTTTATTTAAAATGTCAAATAAGTATTCGCGTAAATCTAAGGAATTAAAATGTAAATTAATTATATAACTCAATATTTTACAAATCATATAAAAACTCGTAAATGCATGCATGAATTGAAATATTTCTATTTTACAATCGTAGTAATCTGATGACAATTTTCACTTTATAACTCATAAAAAATTATTAAGCGATAATCTGTTGTCCGGAAAGCGGTATAAAAAACAGAAATCGACAGTTTTGTCAAAATTTAAGATTATTTTGTTTAGATTAGTTTTTAGTGAAATTATCAAAATATTAATACAATAAAGGCTTAATTATTACGAAAATATAGATTGTACACAAAAAAAGGATGTTTATTATTCGTTAAAGGTATGTTTATCTTTTGTAATGACTTATTTAGGCATAGAAATGTATGGAAATGTTCTAATTGTAATTTCTAATAATATCCTTATAGCCTTATGATACACAGTACCTACAGACATACCTATGCAGTGATGATATATCTACCTACCTACCAACGTAAAGAAAGAAAATACTAAAAATTATTAAATCGCTATTTAATCAATTATTTAGGCCGTCCTACAATACCGAACATTATGCTCGTAACACGTGTAAGTAATCTAAAAGAACCTCACACCGAGTATAGACATTAAAACATACCGCAGTCATTGAAAACATCCACATCAATTTAAAGGTAGTATACAGCGGCTACGGAGGGCGTCGCGCGAGGGTCGCAGTGACATCGAGAGGGCTTTGATCTCGATCGACCTCTCGCTTCGGCTTGTTTGCGTATTAAAGGATTTATTTAATTGAATCGACTTCTTGCCCTTTGTAGTCGCCGCCAGAAATAAACAGACGCCGACAGACCAAAGACAGGAAGCGACAAGTGCTCTTTTGTTCGTCAATCACTTTGACAAGGTTTTATAACAACCCTAACGTGTAAATAGAGTTTTATGTAGAGTTATTTTGAAGTCATGTTTATATATAACTAGATTTTACTGTTTGTTATTAAGTAAGTAATATATTAAAGGGGGTTAATTATTTAAAATTATTTATCATTTCAAGAAAGCTGTGCAAACTATCAAATGGCTCGCTTTGATTGGTCGCTAGTCAGTGCGTGACCTCTATATGCGAGCCACGCCATTTCGGTATGCGTTTGTGTGTTGTAAACAAAAATATCAAAAGCAGTGTTTTTCTTAAAAAAAATAGTGAAATTGAACAGCAAACCTTTCTTAAACGTACTTGTGTACTGTGGTGTGTTATAGTTTATTACGAATCAGTACTCTTCCGCATTTCTTAATCAACAAGCACAAGGTTATTGAATCAACGGTAAGATGCCGTCAGTTTGTGTTTAATTTTTAACGAGCTGGTGGGGCATAGTGGGGTATGGCACCTGGGGCAAAGTGGGGCACCCCACAAAGTGCCCCACTTTGCCTCGTTTTAAAGACTTCTAAGTTGTAATATATTTATTTTTTACGTTTTTAGCCAACATGGTCCCCACATACAAGACGAAGACTGAACAGAATTCATGGTCTGTGGAAGCTATGAAACAAGTTGTACAACAGTGTTGTGTCCGGAGAAATGGGCTACAGAAAAGCAGCAAATATATGCAAATATGCACAACGTTCATTAGAACGTTATGTTTTTAAATATCGGGGCAATCCAGACGACAGCATCTTTCAAAACAAAATGGGTCATTTCCAAAGCGTGTTTTCTCCCTCTGCCAATTACATAAAACTGATGAAAGCATGGTTTCATGGACTGACTTCACGTGATCTGCGCAAACTTGCATTTGAAGTGGCTAAAAAAATGGAATTCCTCATTAATTTGATTCAGAGAGTGGTTTGGCTGGTATAGATTGGTTAAAAGGATTCCTTAAAAGGCATCCAAAAATATTAGCTACAGAAAACCTCAACCAACATCAGCAGCTAGAGCTATGGGTTTCAATAGAGTAGCTGTTGAAAGTTTTTTTCTAAAACTCTTAAACTCATACTCTTAAACTTCTTTTTTGTTTTGTTTTAAAGGAGATGTTTATAACTAACCGTAATTCATTACTTAACTGTACCAAAGTACTGTATTTCCTTTAATATTTAAGTTTTATAAAAGATTAAAGAAACTTCTTGAAGTTTTTTGTGTGGTCTCTGATTTCTTTAACTTACAAAAATAATAATAGAGAGAAGTTTTTGTAGTGAACTTCTTATGCTAAAGTGTTGTGGTTATTTTTATTTGTTTAAACTGTCGTTATGTTGCTAATAAATAAAACTATTTCGTTTAGAAGTTGTGTTTCGTTCCTTATTATGACTAACCCACAATGCCCCATAGGAGACCCCACTTTACCCCTATGCACGGGACATAGCGGGTCAAATGCCTTTTTTCATTTAAGTATTTACATCTCGTAGATTAATTACGTTATCAACATAAATGTATCCATAGGCATTCACAATGAATTAAGCTGTAATTTTAAGTTAAAAATTTTAATTTAATCACATTATTTTAGTTTTTAGGACTGTTTAAACGTTAAGTACCCTATTATGCCCCGCTCTCCCCTAATGAAGAAAAATATTTATTAAATTATTATAGGTAGGTAAAATACGTAAGTTCCGTGTATACATTTAGATAGGTATAGTTCAATGGGAGCCTGTACCTACCTAAAAGTGCACGTCCAAGTTGTTCTGCGCGCATTGTTCCCGAGTAAATAAATCACACAGCGTATTTTATATAGGTACCTAGGTAAATACCTGTAGGTACGTTATAACATAACTTATATTCGACAATCCTAATATTTGAATCATGCCTACTGTTGGTATTATTCCACGGCAACCCACATAGGTAATAACATATCATGTCGATACATATCTCAATTTAACTCAATATAGAGCTAACTGTTAGGTCTAGTTGCTAAGATATCATAATGAACAATTAACATAAGATGATAAGTAGGTAAGTGATAAATACAGAGACCAGAGATATATAGAGACCTTAACTCAATTATACTAACTGCCTAAGAGCTTAATAAGCATGTATTTTTAGGCTATTATGTTAACTAATTAAAGCGCGGTCATTATTTAGCAGCAACAGTTTTAATTAACGGCTCTCCGACGAGTTTAGAGGAGGCGAGATTTGGCATGCGTTAGAAGTCTTACTTTGAGATGCAAATGGCAGGTGGCAGCTCGTTGTTTATTCTTTTGATTATAATAAACGTCGTGAGCGAGAGCTCTTGAATACATCTCGTTAATTCACTTTGTATGGTGTCTAATCTTTTCAGTTCTTTGAAAGTTTAAAGTATATAGGGCTTGTTTACGTTAATGGCGACGTGGTACAGATGTGCTCACGTACAAACTACGTGTAATATTATTTTTAAATGAAGTGTTAATTTTTTGTGCTTATCATATTTAGATGGAATTGTCTGCAACTATTTAAGTTTAAGAATCTCTTCACATTATTCTATCGGAATATTTATTATATGTATTATGTAGGTACCTATATTTGTTATGTTCTTTAGTTCTATCAACTTTGTAGTCAATAAGAAGCCAAGTAGGTAAGTCCCTACCTAAGGATATGTATAACATAATATATTATACTTACCTACATATTTTTATGTAATAAGATAGTTTTACGTATAAAATGTACCTATCTATTTGTTTAATTCAATTTTTTTATCAAAATATATCTAGGTAAGTACTCTAATCGTGAATTAATATAGATTTACAAGTATTTAAAGGTTAGGTTTAAATGAAATGTCATTAGGTAATGTAAGTCCGTGAAGAAACTACAACGAAGTCAAACGGCAAGTTTAGATACTGAAAAGAGCTGGCGAGAAACTCAACAGCTGTTCTTTTAAAAATTTTCTTTATTTACAAAACAGTAATACTAAAAATTTTAACATATTATGAAAACTTGTTGGCCTGTCCACACAAACAAACAGAACTCCTTCAAATGCATTAGGATAATTATAATCAGCTTCATAACTCCGACTTCCGAGCCCCCCTCTCAATCCTCGAATCCTTAAGCACGTACGAGCACTTAAGTTCGATGAGCAAAAATAACGCATCTATCGAGCCGCACACTGTCGCCCTCGACGTGCGCCCGTGCGTGGTCTACAGTCTCTACGATCAAAGACAGCGGATATGGAAATATGCATTTCCAAACCTGAGAATAACAAAGTCAATCATTAATTAATGAATTGGGACTTATTTAAGAAAATAAATCTAAATAGAAGAGTTATCTTATTATAATAATAAAAAAAATACCTAGGTATATTTTAAAACAATCAATTAACAAATTGTATGTATCAATTTAGCCCTTTTTAACGTCCCACTGCTGGGCACGGGCCTCCCTTCAATACGAGGGGGGTCAGGCTATAGTCCACCACGCTGGCCAAGTGCGGGTTGGCGGAGTTCACGTCTTTCGAAAACTTGCTAGATTCTCAGAAATGCAGATTTTCTCACGATGTTTTCCTTCACCGTAAGGCAAGGGCAATGGTGGCCCAGTGGTGCTTGCTTGGGAAACCGAGTGAAGCGGGTTCAAATCCCGGGTCTCGCACCTCTGATATTTTCATATGCGAATCATTTCTAACATGATTACCACTTGCCTTACGGTGAAGGAAAAATATCGTGAGGAAACCTGCATGTCTGAGAGAACCTAGCAAGTTTTCAAAAAACATGTGAAGTCCGCCAAACCGCACTTGGCCAGCGTGGTGGACTATGGCCTGATCCCTCTCGTATCGAAGGGAGGCCCGTACCCAGCAGTGGGACGTTAAAAAGGGCTGAATACAATACACATACACAAGGCAAATGGTAATCATGTTAGAAATGATTCGCACATGAAAATATCAGAGGTACGAGATCCGGGATTTGAACCCGTTTCATTCGGTTTCCAAAGCGAGCGTGTTACTACTCGGCTACCACTACCTTTTTCCTCAAATTGTACTTTTTATAAATAATATAAAAAACTAATTGTAAGTTATAGGTTATGTTTAATTTAGTTTATGGCTTTAAGTCATGGTTATAGGTTTGTAACGAGTGTTGCCAATTCAAAACGTTGACTTCATTCGTAAAGTTTGTCAAATAGTGTTAAAATTATACGGATATCATAAATACAAAAACACATATATTTTAAAGTACCTACTGTAAAATAAGATTCAACAAATATATATAATAACTGTTTGGAATAAAAACGTGCATTTGCAGGTATATGATACTCACAATAAAAAAGCTCCTAACCATTCGGCGTAACGAGAAATTGTATAAAAATCGTAAATATTATTGCATAAGAATTAGACGCCTCTAGTACTGCATATCCTCAACTTGGAACATTAATAACCTATACATATAATAAAATTCGAATCTGTAAATTAAATATTTATTGGATTTTTTATTGAAATAGTCAATAATATCGATACAGAGGCCGAATCTAGTTTTTAAAATTTTTGTCTGTCTGGACTGGACAGATTTTAATGAAATTTGGTATGCTGATAGCTGGTTATCCGGGTAAACATATAGGATACTTTTTACCGCAGGAAAATGTCTCATTCCTGAGAAAAAATACAAAAACTGCAATTTAAGAATATACTAATATGTAAAACCTAAGAATTTGGTTTTTGGTCATCTGAACACGGGCGGAGCCGTGGGCAATGCTAGTTTCATATAAATCGATTCATTAGAACTAGAGATTGTCCCCTACAACCTCACAAACTTTACCTCTTTATAAAATTAGTATAGACAACTTTGGACAATAATGGTCAAGAAATAGTAACAGCCCGAAGTTGGGAAGTTGGCGATGCTACGCCGTCTTACCTCGGAGAGTACATAAAAACCTTGAATTACCAATGAATAAAATAAAAATGCAAGAAGGTTTTTTGTAATTTCTTTTATTTTTTCACCATTTATCGTAAAACTTTCCTACGGCACACCGCGCGTCGCAGTCGCGCACCAATATTCCGCCTTGTGTATGTCGAGCGTCCTCCGGCACGTCACGATGGCTCGTCGGCCCCATAGCGCACGCAACACTACCGCTCCCGCCGGCGCGGGCACTCATCAAACGTCCCCTCAAGGAGCAAGTAGTGTTGCGTTTACAAAAAATCGTAAAAACTTAGGACGAAAAAAAATACAGACTACTCCCGAAATTTTGAATTTCACTCGTATTAGAAAAATAAATAAGCGTTTTTATTATAAGAAACATAGAAACAATATATATCCATCGTAAGTACACACAAGCACCATGTCGCAGTCAGACTGCCTTACCGATACGATATAAACCTTCCGCGGACGAATCACACTCGAAAAAGCTTACATTTTAATTGCTGGATACAAAAAAGAACATTCGTCCGCGGAGTACACATTACACTCCCAAATATACATAAGATATAAAGTGATAGACACTGGCCCCAGAAAGTGAAGCAGTTTCAGCGACACGAAAGAAACAAGAATATAATTTGATTATAAAACGCGTTTCGTTAATGCTATGCTATGCTGTTAGTAGTGAGCCGGCAGTGTCTCCACTCTCCACTGTCCAATGTCCTCTGCGCTCCGCACTAAGCTACCCGCACTCGGCACACACACAATTATTACTTTTTGACCATCATACGATCGGGAGATCTTTTCTTGTTCCGAACTTTACCAATAGCTAGTGTCGAACAACAGAAAACAACAAGTTTATAAAATACAATAATACAATAAACCTATAGGAAAATTCATCACACTAAGCAATCTTTGGATACAAAATGTTAAGGCGCTTTCGCTCAGTAATCTGCAATACATATAATCTATAAGTTTATTTGAATAAGTTGGACTAGTTCGCTCTCGGAAATCGGGTTTGGTCTTAGAGACCACAATCACAGATTCATTAAGTTACACATTACGTAACAAGAGCGCCCGGGACCGCACCTGCGCCCCTCACAAACTGAGCCAGTCTCAAGAGAAACGTGTCGTGTTACACACGAATTAAAAATTTTGAAATCATAATTTAAAATCCAAAAAATTTATCCTCATCACATGAGCCACGTCAGTCCACATTTCCATACATTACGATATCATTTACCAACTATACATATTGGGTGCCCAGTCTATACTCTTTAGAGCAGGTCCGTCTCTCGGTTTACGCGCTCCTAAAAACAGGCGAGATCTGATCAAATAACTTTAAAGAATTGCTTTAAGATAACCAAAACAACCTTCCACACCAAACCCCTCTCTCCATACACAACACCCAATATGCCAACAATTTCGTACTTTACACCACAAATTATATTGCATTCTATTTTTTTTACAACTTAGCTTTTCGTGAACATAGTTCACGACTAATTTTGCGCCGACCATTTTGCGACCCGGCAAAGCGTTCATCAAAATGGCGACAGAAGCAATATAGACTCAAGTCGCAAGATGGCCGCCGCGACAAGTGCAAACCTATCTAGACAACGCCCTGTCGATCGGTACACTACAGAACACAGTTTGTATCCATCGTCCTCATCCTAAGGAAAACATTTAATTAGCGCGCGGCGGCGCGCGGGGCCTCCCCTGCCGGGGCGCCCGCGCGCCGCTGCCGCCGCATATACCGATACTATACATAAAATATGAAATATTTAGGACATAATATTTCGAAATCGTTTAAGTCTACAAATCATTTACCATTATTTAATATAAACTACAATCGATTGGCAGTATTCGTTCACATTTACCTTCACTCTCATGATATTATAACGTATCACTCGTGACGTGATTCGAGTCGAACCGCGACTCCGCGAGCCGACGATAGCTCCCGACCTTACACACTTAGTACTTACTAAGAAATTATACACTGATGTTATCAAATACATCCGACAGACTTGAGCCACTCCCGCCACCGCCGGCGTCAGCGGTCGCCACGCGAGTCGCGACATTGACGCCGGCGGCCGCTACGAGCGGAGACAGCGTCAGGTTACGTCCTACGGCTAACATTTATCACCTCGCATGTGATCCCTTTAACCTTTTACCCTAACCTGCTCTAGGATTTCGATAGATCATTTCAAATCGTACTTCGCCGATCTGACATTTAATACGTCAGCAATTAGAATACCAGATGCAATCACATTCGTGCTCAACTAATCAACTAACACAACGATCGACAATCTACGATTCGTAATAGTCACTTAAAATCCTAAAACTACCTCCCCACCTTCGACCGCCGGGGCGGGATGCACCGGCCCCGGCGCCCACTATCGACCGCCCAATCAAATCACATAACTATTTTAATTCGATACAGTAAATCAACACAAGCGTCCCTTTAAAAAATCGACTGCGAACTCTATCCTGCGAATGCTCTGCACCACTCGGACTCGGAGAATCCGACCACTATTTCCGTTCTATTATTAATTTTTTCATCTCTATCAATTTCAGGTACTGGTATTGCTTAAATGTAATTATATGAATTTCAAGGTTTATCACATAGTGGCGGGTAATCGGTGATGATGAGGCCTGATCGGGTACATGCAGCTCCTACCGAATAAACTCGCAACAAACAATGATTAGTGCCAAGAAACAAAGCTACTCTGGATAAACTGTAAATATAAATCAAATACGATAAAAATATATGAGTATATGAAATAACATAGATCCGTTACCTATAAAATTAGTAAAAATTAAAAAAATAATAATGACTATGTGCAATGTGCAGCGCACGTAGGTACGCGGCCCGGAGACACGGCACTATTGCAATATGAGGAACAATCAACGTCACCCGACGAATTACTTTCATTTCATCGCACAGAACTCTTATTCCCGACAAAGACAAAACTCAACTTAAGCCGGATTTGAACATCGACAATGTCGTATCTTGTGAATGTGAACATATTTCTATGTATACACTTCCTCAAATCCATGAATTGTTCATAGGACCAAGTTGGCCTTTATATGGAGTAAGTTTCCTGCAACGTGGATAGATGTGAAACAAGATGCGCGGCGGAAGGCTGCGGAGGCTGCGACGGCAGAGCGAGCTCCACGCGACATCAAACGTAACGCACAGATAAATTATCTTTTAGCAAAACATCAATCAATATCAGAAATATAATTAAAACTAACGTACTATTATAACTCTGAATCTTTTTTATTATTTTTTTTTATTTTCCAGTATCGATCAGTATCTATTAAGTGCTATGTAATGTATGTATAACGAAAGGAGCGGGAGAGGCGCGGGGCCGGCGCCGACACACCGTCACACGGAATCGTACCAAATTTAAACTTATTCTTAATTTTGTCATATTTCTATCAATATCTTATATATTTTTAAAACGTGTCGATTGTTGAATCGCAACAAACTTATGTTTAAATTATTAGCTCTTTTATCCGGAATATGGTGTGACGGCGCCAAGACGAATGCTAATAAATATTATAATAATTGACTATCACGTCAGCCAGCGACGCCGGCGGACCGCGGCTCACAGAGTCACTTCCACTGTTACTGCTGCGAAGACACTCGCATCTCAGGCACTCGGTTCAAATGGAAACAATCTCGCTATTTATACTACATACTTTATGTGAAAAAAATTCGCCGCTAAGCAACTAGGTGACGTGTCCGGCTGGAATGTTGCTGCCATCGTGCAAGGCGATCGTACTGTGAAAAATGAGCCGATATCCTACACACAAACTCGATGAAAAATATTACAATGATATAAATGCGATGTGTTCAGTGATGAATTTGTTCGAGTAGAAAATTCGTCAGTGGCAGTGTCAAGCCGTAAAAATCATAAAAGCTTAAAAACAATCGTAAGTTATGAGATGAAGAGAAGGTAGACCCTGTGAGCCGCAAAGAAATACTGGAATTGGTTCAAGCGACATTTGCAATTACCAATGGCTACTTAATACAAAAAAAAGTAAGCTGTAAATAGCCTTCTTCTGCTATACAGAACGGTATGTTTATTTTGATTACGAGTGTAAAATCAAATAATAATAATGAAATATAATATCGGTAATAATTAACATCATACATTACCAAGATCTCTTTAAAATCGATTCTTAAAATAAAAAACGATTTAAGACCTTGAGCCAACCATTATCTTTCCACCATTCTAGTTACTACTCATTGACATGTCTGACCAAGGCTTTTAGTTGGACAGTGGACCAAAACCGACGATTGGTCCAAAATAAATGGGGAATTTTAAGAAAATATTAATGATTGGGGGCTTTTTGTTTAAGTATTTTAGGTGCAAATATCGTCCAAAACCAATTCCGATAAAGCGATGCTAGGCGGCGGGCGCGGCGCGCGCGAGTATCACAGGAGGCAGCTTCCGAACTCGACACTCCTCGAACACTCTCATACCTATACTGTTGCTAATCTATTGTCCAGGCCGTTCGGAATTATTACAGAGGAGGGATTTTTATGTTATATAATTTAAATAAACTAATATGGAAACAAAAACACAATGATTTTTAGAACGGGACATTAATTATTGAGCAGTTTAATAATTATTATACTCGAAAATGTCTCGAAATTGTAAAGAAATTGTATAATTAAAGGGATTTGCAAGCAACAAGGGACGGGCCCGCCGGCCAGACAGAAAATCAAAATCCCGTAGCGTACCACCCTCGCGCCACGCTGTGGCGACGCCATCGACTCGCGCAATAACTAGCTTCAGAACATAAACACTATTTCAACTTCACGTTAAACACTCATTGTACATATATCATTATATTATATTTATCGACCGGATATAATCATTTTAATCTTCTCTAAATATAAACTCTGTAAATCTTAAACGTCTATGGAACTAAAATTACATTTTGTACCATAAATTGTTATTTAAAATGAAGCCACTAGTCGCGGGCGCTCCCGCTCTCAGTACTCATCGCTAGACTCGGGGTCGCGCCGACCCGCCCGTTCGCGCGCGGGCCCGCGCGTGCGAGCGGGACGGCGCGTGCGGCGCGCACCGCGCCGGCCGCTCTCTACTCGTGAGGCGCCACTCCCGCTCCGCATATATTTCTATTATTTATCATAAAGAAGTGATTTATATAGGTATTTTTTTATTATTTTACTATATTTTAACGTTATCGGACGTCACCAACTTATCCAACTCTATTTTAGGGGCTGAGGAAAATGTACTGTAAATTAACCTATTTCGAGGACCGTTTTAGACTGCATCTCTCACTGTTCGTCTCGAGGTCGCTGCGTCGGATGCAATCTAAAAGTCGACTACGCCCGCGGCCGCCAGCGCCCGGCGGCGCCGCGGACGCCGCGAAGGCGCCAACGTTTACAACTTTACAATTACAATGCTGTCAAAGAAATGAGGAAAGAGGATTTAAAATGTAATACATTGTCTTTAGTCACAGATAAAAAGAAAAAAAAAACATAAAAATAGAATTATTATCTATACTTTTACAGATCGAGTAATCTAGGCAACGTAGTATATAATAGCTGCTAGTCAGGACAGAGTCACTATCTAAAAACAATGATATACATATGTATACATATACTCTCGAGTGTACTTCATATTTCGATGATCGTACAACTATTGCTAAAATAATATATATATATATATATTATATAAGTAAAATTCACTGCCGGACACAAAACCCATACGCTAATATCGTTCCAAAATGGACCATGATACGTCAAGACAAGGTACACTTTCCAACAAAACTAGCATATGACTTGCATCCACGCTGCATATACGCTACGCTGTACAGAACGAAAAGCTGCAGAGATACTTCCGCGGCGCGCGATCACACCGACCGAACGGAGAAACATTCAAATAAAACGTTGACATTATCGCATTATTGTATAGAGGACGGTGTGACGGCGGCCGCGGTCTACGTCGATGCGAGGCCCGGCGCCGAGTCGGCAGACGACGAGCGCGGGAACTAACGATGACCGTCTCGATCATCTTAAAATAACGTAAAATATATATGAAACGAGTGTATCACTAACTGACTCGAGTCGTAGATAACTACGTACCTACTTATTGTAAACACTTAACAGCCTAAATTTTTTTGCTGTATTTTTGTATATTTTTTTTTTATTAATTTAAGGTGTACAAAAAGTCAAGAGCTCGTCCGAGCGAAGCTTAGCTGGGAGTCGAACTGAATACAGACGTCGCACACTCACACACTGCACGCGCGCGCCGCCCCCGCCGCCCGCGCCCGACCACTCCCGTGGGAGATTTAGACATGTTTGCTTTGATCGTATTTTTTTTCTTTTTATTTAACATGCAAAGTTCTGTATTGTGAGTAATGTATGTAAAGTGTGCAGCATGTAGGATGTGTAGGATGTGTAGGGTGTGTAGGGTGTAGGGTGCAGGGTGCGCGCGGGCGACGAGAGACCGAGACACACAGGTGCTTACGAAGCCAACTTAACCTACCCCGCGGCGGCCGGCGCTAGGCGGATATATAAAACATATTTGCCAACTACTTTCAGTAGTTCGAGTTTTGGGACAAAAGGATTTTTAGAGACATTCGTCTTTTTAAGTGGGAATAATTATCATCTGATGTAATACGCGCCTAATATTTAATATCTTATTTAATTCACATTGTTTATAGACACTCTTGTCTCGTTTGAATTCATTATGTTAACATTGACAGTGTAAACTGTCGAATATTATGCAAATCATGCGTAAATCTTATGAAATAGCTATAACAATTATTAAAAAAAATATATAAAGCTTAGTTATGTTACCAATATACGACGTTTCTCATCGATCGTTTGCAATTTCCAAAGAGCAATACATATATTCAAACCTAGCTTACAATTTAAAGTTTACCAAAAACAATTGCTTAAAAAACTTGTAATTCGACTTATAATACAATAACGCTAAAGAAATCTAACGCAGGATTAAATCCACGATCCGCGTCACACGCGGGGCTCTACGCTACGTGATACTAGAGAACTAAGTAAGAAGCAAAGGATACTTATCCGTTCACGCAGTATCCGTCACGACGGATACATGGACGCACGGATGCACGGATACACGGATATAGGGATACAGGGTATAGGAACAGGGGGGAGGCCGCGGCCGCCGCTCGCCTACGAGTATATCACAGCAGAGCGCTACTTATCTAAAGATTCGAGTGTCGCCGCTACGTCGGTGTCCACACATACAGTATTATTTAAATATATATATATACAATATAAGATAATAACTGATTTCATATGTTAATAATAATTTCGTTACACAAAAAAAGATTTTAAAAAAATAACAAAGACGTTTTTTTTAATGTTAATTACATCAATTATTATTATTAAATTGTTTGTGAAAATCGGCGTAGCGGCGGATGTAATAAGCGCCTGTAAACACCCGGTGTCCTCCGGAACCTAACTACGTGGAACCGCTTCCGCCTAAACCTTTTCTGATTGCGTTTCGCTGTGATCGATATTCCGAACGTTCATACCGAATCGCATTCACAAAACAACTACCCTTCTCACTTCAATAGACATTTTTCCAATATTTTACCTAAAAACTTTTTTTGATGTGTCCGATTCCACGTCTAATCCCTCACTCCCGTGCCTGTTATATACATCTCGATGTAAACAGACAAAAACTGACTTATTAAATAATAATAATAAAAAAACACATACACCTACAACTAGATAAGTGGCGTTACAATCTGATTTTTTTTACACCGCCCGGGACTTTTTAAAGAAAATCTTAGTTATTCGCCCGATTATTTACAAATATAAAGCCTGATTTACACGGCTTTTCTTATGTGATAACTATCACAAAACCGAATGAAAAAAACATACATTAAATATTGAAACACTGTGAAAGCAGCTTTAAACCCTGTTTACATTAAAGTTTTAGATTCGCTGTTCATTTTCCGCGTGTAAACCGGTCAATAGTTAATGTATATTGTAGATTCCATGCTAACTCCAACCAAAAAAAACTTGCAATTCATATATTTCGATTTTTATCTTTTCCATTGTAATGTACTAAAATTTTTCCCTTTAAACATTTTACAACAATTAAAATTAAAATTTTAAACAAACAAATTACTTTGAAATACAAATTATAATAGAAAAGTTAACATATAAATACATTTTTAAATCCAATCTAATCTACAGAAACAATGGAGTTAGCAAGTAACCACTTACATAACCTTCATTCGGTTCAATACCAGGAGATGTGGTAGAAGCGAGCGTTGACGAAGCTCCGGTAGACGAGGCTGGGAATGCCCACTAGGAGCAGTATGTACAGTTGGCGTGGGCGTGAGCGTGGGCGGGGGCGGGGGCCTGGGCGTGGGCGGGCGCGGGGCGGCGCTGGGCGTGGGCGGTCACTGCGGGGCGCCGTCACATCAAATCCGGGGCGGCGCGCTTCCCGCGAATGATTCCTGCAATCAAATAAACCATGTGATTGTTTTATAATGTTTATTTCTTTTATAGATTATAACGGAAATTGTTTTCAATAGTCAATATCGACTTCATCTAACAACTAGATATTGTCCAATTTGTGAAATCCAACTACGTCCAATATTCAATACTCCCAATGGGCATGCTTTAAATTATATCGAATGTACAGTAAACTTAAAGTAGAAACACAATATAAAAATCATTAGAGCAAGTGATCGCCTATTTAAGATCGCCTGATTAAAGGGTTATAAAAATACCAATTTTTATGTTGAAAGGTTTCGAAATTAAAGCAGTAGTGCCATTTTGTAGCAAGTTACAGTGATATCTGTCAACCCTAAGGCCGTTTCCCGACTGTCATATTACAAAGATACTGTATGACAGTCGGGTGCGCCTCGCCCGCGTGCGGGCTCGCACGGACGTCCTATCTAGTCGCTTTTTTAGACGAATGTATGAATTAGTAGACTGTGATTGAAATATCTCATATTGATACCATTATATCATAACGATGTCTCTCCCGTGACCATGATTGCTATAGAGCATTCGAAACGTCGGGAACCAAAAATCTAAATAAATCCGCGAAAAAATCAAACACTATTGCTACCTTTATAAACAAAAAATATTAATATGAGTTACTGTTATTATTGCGTTTATCTTCAAGATAAACGTTTTCTTCATTCATTTCAACATAAAAGTGAAAAATTGAAGTATTGAAGAATGCGTAATAACTAATAATATAAAAAAACAATGCATTATAAGCAGTTTGCAATAAATTAACGAAAAATGTAGTATAGTGACATGAGTAAGACCACTATCTCCTAAAATATGGGAGATGGGAAACATGGGGAAGAGTGGGGAAAAATGGGAAAGAGTAGGAGAGAGGGGGCAGTGTGCGCACTCACCACGTCCCTGGCAGGCTGCGCGCTGGGTGCGCGCGGCGCCGCGCCACCGCCGCTGCCGCCCTGCGACCAACACGACTTATTGTAATTAACAACGATTAGACTAATATTATAATTACTGCGGTGGTTTAGTAGCTAGCATATACATCGCAGATCTGGAAGTCGTGGTTTGGAGTCCCGGATCGAGTTGAGTTTAGTATTTGAGTTTTTCTGTAAGGACTATTCATTAACAGTCCAGAGATGGGAAGTTGGCGGTGTTCCACCCCCGTGCCGAGGCAAAGCACGAAACGTCGATCCTTCGCCTGATGTCTCACCGCGAGTGTCGTATTGTCCTTAAACCAGGGTATGAGATTGACAGAAATAGAAAGTCCACTTGTGTCTATGCAAGCATACGTTACACTGCAATATATCTTGCCCAGTCGGTTGGTCTAATTGAGACTGACCGACATTGTAGAAATTGGTCAGGATGACATGTATAGATGCAAAAGTTTGTGTATGTATGTTTATTTATCCTTCACGCTGTAAACGACTGAACAGATTTAGATGAAATTTATGACCATGATTTGGAGTATAAACTATTGTTTAGTACATAGCTTATCACATAGCCGAGAGAAGAGAGAAAAAGTCGTAAGAAAAAGAGTATGTAATATTGATACAAGGCACTGATACAGATCATGTAGCATTCATTCATTATTATAATTAGATTGCTTGGTAAAGACAATAAATATTAGTTAATTCAACAACATAATATAATTAACAACTTTAGAAAAATTGTCCTTTTAGGATTGTTATGAATTACTAAAAACTATAGTCTGTTTTTTATTTTTAATCTCAGAGGCAAAACTAATGTTATGTGGGTTGTCAGTTTTTGCGATTCTTAAATAGTGATGTGTCACTATCGATAATAAAATCTAGTATCGCTTTTTTATAATAAGTTGTCCTGAAATAATGTATAGGTGCTTATTTAAAACGTAAAAATACAAAATAATGTAAATTTTAATGATACGCTTTGGAATATAAAAAACTTTGAAGCGAATCGTCTAAAGATATAAAGTTACGATTCAACAAACCGGTATCGTAGGCATAACACTGCACAAAAGAGCTGGCAACATTATCTGTAAATTTGACATTTGCATGTGTCAATTTAGTCTCTGAGATTCAAAAACAGACTTTAGTACACATCCATTTTGATGAGTGCGTATTTTTGATTAGTATTTTAGATGAGTACCTGGTGGTGGTCGTGCGCGTCGGCGTGCGCGCGCGTCATCTTGTCGCAGTAGTCGGCGAGGATGTCGCGGAAGCGCGTCCAGCACTTCTCGGGCACGGTGATGGCGGTGCGGAAGTTGCTCTTCACCTGCACACACCGCGCACCGCGCACACTGTACTACCCTCCTCCAATACAAAGGACTCAAATGACAACATCCAAACAAATACTTATATTTAGAATGTCAAATATTCGCAATAAATCTTACGATTTTTTTACTATAATAAACATAAATTATGAACTATCTAGAAAATAAATTGAATCTAATTTGACAGAAGAAGTTCTTCGGGCAATAACTGTTTAAATATGGCTGTTTATTCATTTTAGCTGCTACGGGACGATTACGTGGCAATTTAATAGCATAGGTAGAATATGGTGTCAGAAACCGCTTATTGCTAATGAGGTTGTGAGTGATATTTGAAATTTATGTTTTAACAATTAAAATTATTCTAAATTTTTAATTAACTCTGGAATAATAGCTTTAAAAACATGACAAACAGACAATTTTGAATTAATCTTTTTATTCAACAAATTAATTCAACGAAGTCTAGTGGCAATAATTCTTAACATTTTAAATAAAACTGGAGAGACTCTCCCGTGACCATGAATGCTGTAAAGCATTCGAAACGTCGGGAAACAAAAATGCAAATAAATCCGCGACAAAATCAGAAAAGATAGTTTTATTTAAAATGTCAAATATTCGCGTAAATCTAAGAAAGTATTATGTTAATTCTTAACATATATCACAAATTTATAAGTGTAGTCAAAACGTATGTGACATTGACGAAGTAATCTGTGCTCTACTGGCACGTAATGAAGCCATTAATAAAAAAAATAAACTGAAAACACTCATTGAACATCACCTACAAATTAACTATAAAAAAGAGAGAAGATTTTTGTGTGTGTGTATGTAAATTTTAATTTCTGAAAATACTGAATTTATCCGAAATATTCTCTCATTATTAAAAAACCAAACTAACGTATCATTTTAAAATATTATACGCATACAAAGCGAGCAATGGCACATACACTCATATTGATCTACAAGGGGTTATGAGCGAGCAACAATTTTGTTTTTAACAGGAAAAACAGGACTTTATTAATGCCATCATGAAATTGAAATTAGTTTTTTTTATATTTTACTATTAATACGATAGAATTCGAGACTGCGAAATCAATAATTTCAAAGACATTAAAAAATGAATTATAATTACACTTTACTAAATGTATTTCAAATTAAATTAATGTTACAATGTTGGCGGCAGCCTTCATAATCGTTTCAAAAAAAACTAACGCTGAACACGCATATGAAATATATGTATGTATATGTAAGTGCTACGCAAATTAACCAAAATTAAATCCAATATTTAAAAAAATCTTATATTAAGAGAAGATAAATTAAATAATGAAATGTGTGTGGGGTGTGTGTGGGTTGAGTGTGGGTTGAGTGTGGGGTGAGTGTGGGGTGAGTGTGTGGTGAGTGTGTGGTGAGTGTGTGGGTGTGTGGTGAGTGTGTGGTGAGTGTGTGGTGAGTGTGTGGTGAGTGTGTGGTGAGTGTGGGGTGAGTGTGGGGTGTGTGTGGGGGAGGGGGCGGGCACGGGGCAGTATCATGCATAGTGAACAGCGCGGCTCAATTACTTGCAACGAGGGTACCACCTCGCTGACTTTCATGTAGATGCCGCGGTTGTTCTGGCCGATGTCGAAGTAGAAGTTCTTGTTGTCGACGCGCAGGTGGCGCCCCTCCGGCAGCTCGCCCTTGAACCTGGCGCACCACACGCGTACATACATACCATATAAAATATACTATTATTTAATATAATTTTATATTTACAAAACGACATTATACATATATTTACACTTAAATTATGAAGATTACACAGAATTTATCGGTATTAAAAGCTGTTAAGAATTTATTTTCAAGACCGACTTTTGAAATAGGTCAAGAAATTATGGACGATTTCTGAAAATGATGCTAGCTATAATTTTTAATATCTTTCCATATCGGACCACTACATACATATGAATGTAAATATGAAAATTAGTATGTGTGTCCGTCTATTACTCTTTGATGTAAAAACGATTGAACTAATTTTAATAAAATTTAGTACATAAATAAACTATAGTCTGTCTGCACAGTCTACTGTTGATAAGTTGGCTAGGGCGTGGTGGTTGAGTGCATAAGCGATCCTGCAACGCCCCAGATGGGGGAGGTTCTGATGGGTTTTAGTATGTAGTACTGGCTGTTCTAGCCGGTGAGTCAAAAAAAAGCATGAGCTCACCCGCCGTCGTCGGTGCCGAAGTCGTCGAGCAGGTCGGTGAGCGCGTCGCGGAACTCGATCATGCCCTGCGCCGGCAGCGCCACCTGCGAGCGCGGGCCGCCGCGCGTCACCGTCTGCGACACGCGCAGGAAGCGCCCGCGCGAGTTCTCCTTCAGGTCCAGGTAGTACCGCCGGTTGTCCTGCAACGGCCCACGCTAATCACTTCGAATTATACCTGCGCCGGACAGGCACATTGGCGGAAACAATCTATATCGCTGGGTTTGAGTCCCAGCTCGGAAAATGTATAATTTGGACCGGATGGACATTTCTAGTTAGCAAAGTTACTCCCGTGCCGAAGCAAAACACATGTCGCGTCGCTCCTGAGACTATATATCTCGTCGCGAGTGTCGAATTATTATCGCCCCAACGAACAATAAGGATGGAAAGAATAAAGAGTAGGTACGGTACACATTTGTCTACACTCTATATTATTTCCGACGCAATTAGCCAGTCTCAATGAAGTAAGCCGTCTCAGCCAAAATTATTTTAATTAGAAAATACAACATTAAAATATTGTAACACATTATGTATACTTAGCATAAAAATCAAGTTCGAAATTACTCTAAATTCTAAGTACTAAAGCTCCGAGAACGAACAGGTGTCACGTGACACGTCCCTGCACTGGATATTCTAACTATATTTACCTATACTGGGGCAACTTTAAACTAAAAAACATGTCGATATTCATATGCGAAAAAGAGCTTAGTGATCAGGGGAACATAAAAAAATAATTATTTCTATTAGTCAGCAACAAACGTACATTTTTTGTGTCATAGTGGCCTCAGTCTCACTAAGATTAACCAATTATATAATTTTATTCATATACGCGAGAATTATAGTTTAAACCTGCATAAACACAGTTCCTTATTTGACTGTCAAATAGGGCAGCTATCCAAACCAGGGTTCTGGCACAGAACTAGCTACTGACTAGACATTCACTCCGAGGCACGGAGGTGTAGCAACAACAAGAACCATGAGAGTACATTGTAATCCCTCTAATACGATTCCGTCCATAATGTCCGGCCGTTGCGAATGACGTAACTGTACTGTGAAGTTTGGTCTCCACACAAAAGCCCGTGAAAAAAGTTTGGATATAACGACTTCCCTAATGACATCGCTTATAACAAACAAGTTTTACGATTTTTTTATAAAATTTTATATATTATATAATATGAAACAAGCTTTTGATTTTGATTAGTTGTCTAAAATGCCTTTAGTGGAGTCCTTCTTAAATAGCAACTTTTACGAGTTGTGTAATGTCATACGTATATGACGTCATTTTCAATTCCCTTCTATATCACAAATAGCGTTAGCCAGCGACTCTGTCCGCGATGGCGCATTCAAGCAATAAAAAAACAAATATTAGAATGTTTAGGGTCTGAAATCTTTTCTTAAAGTATCTCTTTATGAAGGAACGTATGGAACGGAAAGAAACGGACGGAATCTCGATACTCATTTTACCCTCTATTTTTCACCCCCCTTGAATGTACTGCAAAAAACTTTGATTTATAGTAGTCGCTATTTTTAATAAGAAAAGTTATTTTAAATGTTGATCACTGCAACTTCAAATATGACGGATTCCTATACAAACTCCTAGGAGTTAGAAGTTTATATAGGAGTTCGTTTTACCCTTTAGGGGTTGGATTTAAAAAAATCCTTCGATTAGACGAAATCTCTAATTTTCCAACATCCCCTAATTTTCATCCTCGATTAATATAAAGCCTAGAACTTTAAAGAATCGTCATATTTGACCAGTTCAAGTCTGCATTATAATACGAACCTTGAGCATCATCTCAGACTTGAGCTTGCCGTCGTCGGGCACGTTGTCGGGGTTGGGCGGGCCGAGCGATGAGTAGAAGTCGCTGAAGCTCGACAGGTGGTCGCGGAACTCCGCCGCCGTCGACATCGCCAGGAAGATCTGACTGCGGCGTCCATCTGCGCCGATCTTGAACAGTCATGTTTAACATTTTACTAATAAAACAATCACCATACATATATATATATATATATATATATATATATATATATATATATATATATATATATATCAATTAAATTTTGATATAAGTAATATAGCTCGGAAAATAATGTTTATTTATAATACAATACAAGACTTAAAATTGTAAATATTATTGTAACATATCTCAATGTAAAAATAAATGCTTCAAAATAAACATGCACGTAACAAACACATAAAACAATGTGTAACGACTAACGACACATCGTCTCCCTAACGACCGTGTAAAGCAGTAAACTATCTCCAGCCGAGCAGATAAGATTATATTGGACAGTGAAAAATGTTTGTAAGTCAAGAACGATTATGACATCGGTCCAATCATCTGCTTATCTCGAATTTATTGCATCAACGCAGCATCTCTTTACGTACCGTCAGGTGCCTTGATGTATTAGTCATTTATAATTGGCAAATTACTTTGAAAAAAGACTCATGAGTCACGTAACACACCGTCAAAACCAATTCAAAGTCGATCTCGGTTAAAACCATTAGCTTTGTTGGAACAACTTTGATAAAACTCGAAGAAACCAGAAACTAATTCAACTAAACGATTTATAAGTTTAAAAATATGTTGCTTCTCGTATGATCGTAAGTCATTAGAATCGTTGTCAAAAATTTCATGTATGTAAAGCAAAGGAAAACAGGTACACATTTGGTCTGTCGCAATGGAAAACTTTTATTTTTATTACACACAGTCTCCCACCGCTCACCGGGCGTCGGGTCGTGCAGCAGAGGCGAACAATAGAATATTTCTAACTTACGGGATACTAGGATTAGAGTGTCGGTCGGCCGCCCCCCGGCAGACAGTCTGTATTAGCAAAATACGAAAAAGGTAAAATACAGGACTAGGATACGAGACTAGTTTAAACATTGATGTATGATCTTTGCCCTATCCTGTGTTTTTGGAAAGAGGATTTGAATTTCTTGGAACTTCTCACTCTCGGTCTCCCCTCGGTTCCGAGAATAATTAAATCTTAAAAATACCTTTAAAATATATACTTTTCTTTATTTTACTACGCCTTTAGAATACCAATAAAACGAGCTAAATCGACAGCGCATTATGCGAATTTAATCAATTTGTAGATTAATATTTATGTAGTCTGTTCGTGCCACTGTACTACAATGAAAAAAGTTGAAGTTGTACACTTAGGTGAAGAGATAGGTGACCCGACAAACGTATAGCTAAAATAAATCAATTCAATTTTTAAAGGTTAATTTTGGCCAAATAAGAAAATTAAAAAGTTTCATTAAGTGTATCGTGCATAACATTAAATGAATGGCTCGTAGCGAGGAACATAAATAATTAACACATTATTATAAAGGTATTGAAAAAAAGTATGTAAATTGGACATTCTGCGATTCTATGACTCTTACTAAGCCTATTTTTTCAATTTGTTGAACATTTTAGAATGTACCTATGAAACTTTTACTTCATACGAGTCTTCTTTCTTTCTTTTTACAGTTCCGTACCCGCAGGGCGCCAACGTAACCCTATTACTAAGCCTCCGCTGTCCGTCCGTCCGTCTGTCAGAGGGCTGTATCTCATGAACCGTAATAGGTAGAGTTGAAATAAGTGCGAATTCGTCTCGTAATTGACCGATTTATTTTCCATATAATTATGTACTATATACAATTAAATATATTTTATCGATTTACTCTTTGTCTTTCGAACAAACATAAATGAACTGAAAAGGAGCCATTTACGAACTTTTGAAATGAAAAGTCTAAATTTAAATTACGTCTATAAATAAAGGAGGTTTTATAGCTATTTCATTTCAATATAATTTGGCCTCAATCGGCTAACGACCCCGCCAACCTAAAACATTTGCCGCTTAATTATGGTGATAGCCACACCGGCGATGCCTATTGCCTACAGACGTCCGTCTGACCCATTTTTATCATTCGCCCAAAGTTAAGCAATAACCTGCCTCCACACATTTGCTATACAAATTCGCACCACTTGCAGCGAGCAATCCACGAACGAGACATCGATATGAAATTTCGCTATAAAAACTACACGATAACAACGATAACAATTTACAAATAGTGATTAATGTTCAGAGTTTTACATTCGCAATTTCCGGAACTTTGTGGATTCAGCGCGAGCAGCACTTCCGGAGCGGAGCAGACGTCGGGACAATAACGAACAATATCGTTATTAATAATCCGTTAAATCCCGATTAAATACCCGTTACCGGCATGGGGACCACAAAAGATCAGGATCCGAATATATTACGATATCTCATAAGTTACCTATCGATAGGTTTCAAAAATTATTTGGCTATTCATAATAAAAAGCATTTTTTTATTCTTCTTTTTATAGCCGAGTCGCTTGGATCACTGTTACTCTGGGAAGTATAACAATATTAATATCCTTATATAGATCCAATAATAATTATATACATACATATCTCCTATACTTATTTTCGCTTGAATATGAATTTCTCCATAGTATACGTACCTAATATTGGCTAAATCAGAAGTAGGCGTTGTGAGATACCTATTATACCTTCCAATCGACGAAAGAGAGCTTTTAAATACTGTTATTGCTCACATATAGGTATCATATTATGCGAAAGTCGCATTTATTTTAAATATTTTATATAAAAAATGAAAGTACACTTTAATCTATACTAATATTATAAAGAGGTAAGATTTGTTTGTTTGTTTGTATCGAATAGGCTCCGAAACTGCTGAACCGATTTAGATGAAATTGGTTAAGAAGATAGTTTGAGACCCTGGGAAGGACAAAGGATAGTTTTTATCCCGGAAATTATCCGTTAATGGAGTGAAAATGCAGATGAAAGTTTGTATGGGGAAGCAACCGAAGAGCTTTAACACTTTTCGACATTAATGGAAACTTTAAATGAGTAACGCAGTTTTAAAGGCTTTGAAAAATGCTATTCGTTAGGAAACAATGGGAAAGTAATGATAGTTTACAAACCTCTGCTACTTTGATGAACCGTCCACGTCGATTCTGTTTCACGTCGAGATAAAACCTCTTTGACTGTATCTGTAGCATTTTTGTCGCCAACTCTTGCTCCTGTGGCTGTTGACCTGTAACATGACAATTGGTCAAACTGTGCGCCAATTCTATATATTTTATTGACAAAGCTTAAATCAAATGATAAAATGAATTCATTTGAAAGTATTTTAATTTATTGAACAGTTTAAATATATATACTGTAAAAATATCCACATTAAATTTGCATATAACAGGCTATTTTATTTTAATATTGATGTTCTTTGCTTTTTCTTTGTTAAATGAACATCATAAATTTGCGTACGATTCCACCTGCCGATAGCAACGTGTAGGTGTGTACATAATGTATAACCCAAATTCAATAATTCTCGGAACACTTAAATAATAATTATTAAATATTAAAATAATTATTATCTAATGCAAAAAATATACATTTTACCTTCAATTAACTAAAGGCATATCCATTATACATATATATATAGATTCATTATTTTTGCGATAAAATAGCTTACACGTGTTTTTGAGTTAGTTTTTTATTTTAACTTATTACACAAAGTATTTGGCGGCCTTGTTTTTTTTTTTATATCAATATAAAATAAACACATGACCAGTTCTTTTTTATACTTAGGCACTTAAGCATAGTTGTTACAACTTTATAGTTTAACCTAGTACCTTTGTTCCATTATATTATTGCTTTTGAAATAAATAATAATTATCGTATTCAATTATCCGAGGCAGGCAGGTGTCGAAATTCGAACGGTCGTAATTAGAAATCGCGATCGATTACTTAGCTTTACAACGCGTTACAGACAGACACGCACTACTGCTTCCGGCCAACGTACATAGATAGCTAAAACGTAACTACTAATCATTTTTAATTCTTTAATCGGACATTATCTCAATTTATAAACCATGAAATCTTCATATTTGCTGTCTAAAAGATAGTGTGATATAGGCGTGATTTTGTCTTAACCCAAAACGAAAGTATGAGTTTTAGACGAAAAAAATCAGAAAAACGTTGACGGTATATCGTGATCGTCGATCGTGATGATATATCACACCAAACCATCTTACTTAACGTAAGTAACAATACTACTTATAACCTTTTAAATTTTAAAAATAAAATGAGTACAAGTATGTGAGAGCTAATAAAATTATAAAGAGCACATACATAATTCTATTGAACGTGAGTACAATTTCCACGCCGCGCCGCGCCGCGCTACGTCCACGCCATAAATCAAGCATTAGATAACACAAAAAGTTGTTTTTAAATAAGTTCAATGACCTCCGACAGAAACCCAAACAGGAGCAGACTGGATTTTACAAGTAGCAGCAAAGTTTGAGGCCCACGCGATATTATATGTTAATTTTATCGACTTCGTAACATCGCACTCGTAAATTGCTTGTATGTGTACAGTACAGTTTACATTAAAACCGCTGGGCACAGCCACATGACGAGACTAGTTATCTGTTATCTTTACAATGTAACAAAGATGACATTATTTAACGCTAGCGAGTGAGCCCTTGCTTCGCTCGGGTTCGTCTCTAGGGAACCGAAACAAATCTATCCCACAGGAACCGTGCCGATAAAAAGTAGCCTATGTGCCAAACTAAAATCTATCTCTGTGCCAAATTCATTCAGATCTCGTTCTGGCGTAAATGAGTAACAAACATCCAAACTTTCTCATTTATAATATTAGTAAAAAGTAAGATACACATTTAATAATTTCTTAATGTACAGAACTATAAGATAATCCCTTAACAAGCACATATCCATTAAAAGATTAATTAATTATTATTAAAAACACATGTGTCTCATACGTCGTTCTTAATCCTTCTAATAACCAACTGCTTATAGATAGTATATAGACGGTTTTTATATATCCGTAGAAAGCTCTTTGGATATTATTATAAGAAATTCCCCATACATTTTCGACCGACTTCCTCAAAAAGAAGGAGGTTCTCAATTCGGCTGTATTTTTTTTTATGTTTGTTACCTCATAACTCCGTCATTTATTAACTGATTTAGACAATTTTTATTTTGTTTGAAAGGGTATACTTCCAGATTGGTCCCATTTAAATCTCAAAACAAAAAAACCACCCCTAAGGGTGGAAAAACTAATACTTCTAATTGTCATATTGACTTGAAACTTTGCAAGTGGTTTCTATTTCCGTTGATAGTACAGTGGTTCAGTATTGTCAACCGACTTCCTCAAAAAGGAGGAGGTTCTCAATTCAGCTGTATTTTTTTTTTTGACCTGATCTGATGGTAAGACCAGAAGGTTAGGATAGATGGAACTCTTCAAGGGCTAATAGCAGATACTTTGAGTTTGGGCTTATTTTGTTTGATTTGACAAGCCTAACACGTTAGAATTCTTACTTTGCTACTACATACTGTCTACACTAAAAAGGGAAAAAAAAACTTTTTAACAAAAACATAAAACAAAAACTATACATACCTAATCAAATAATTTCGAAGTCGGTGCCAGCCGGTATAAAGCAAAGCACACCGACTTCGAAAATATTTGATTAGTTATGTATAGTAAATGAAAACTACCAATCAGTTATTTTTTACTTTTTAGTGCTTTTGTTTGAATTCGGTTTTTATTTTTTTGTTAAAAAGTTTTTTACTTCCCGGAGGGCTCCCTTTCAAATAATAAATCTATGTTTAGCATCTAGAAACGTATGTATGTATAAAATAGGAATAACTACAGATTTAGATTTTACTTTTTTATCACATTACCCACCCTTTCACATTATGACTATTAAATACTATAAATGCAAATGTAATCTTACTAATATTATAGATGTAAAAATTTAGATGTTTGGATGTTTGTTACTCATGTATCCCGTGGGGAGACGGGTTTAGAATACATTTCTCCTCCGCCGCTGGCAAAGCGTCTCGTAAAAGGCGAGTAACCCAGTATGGTGTAGAAAGCACTGCTCTCGACTAGCTTGCGAGTCTTTAGCTGTGCCGTCTCACTTTTATGCGGTGGTAGGTCTCGCAAGGGGCCGCCTGGAAGCTACCACCCTCCCGTCGGAACCAGACGCCAAGCAGCTCGCTGCGTTCCGTCTGCGAGCGGGAGAACCAGTGCCTTGGGGGAACGGATCGGTATCAGTTGCGCTGCTTATCACTAGTCTGGGTTTCAAAGTAAAGCTATACCGGGAAACTCATCTTGGAGGGTAGCGGGATCCGAGGCACGGTCTTGCCGTTGGCCGACCGCAGGTAGTTGGGGGCCCAAGTAGCGCGCCAGCCACGTGCCAAAGGCTGCCCCGCCAACTCGCGAAAAATCCCGAAGTGCTCCACCGTGCCAGTTGGCGACTGGATGGGAGGACCCGGTGGCCATTTTCGGGGGGGCTCGGGCGTCCCCGCGGTCTCCAAATGAGTTTCCCTTCAGTTGGCTAAGCTCTGGAGTCCTGTAGGCTTATTAAGTAGCGCCTCGATTTCCTAACTGTTTTCCCACCAACACCCAAAACCACTATGACCAAAGCTAAGAAGAAAAGAAAGTTTAAACAACGGCAGCACTTCCTCCCACTGAAAGTGCACCTCAAAAACATAAGAGGACTGCACTCCAATCTCGACCCGGTCCACCACCACCTCGAGACCGAGAAGCCGCACCTTTTCTTCTTAACGGAGACGCAGATAGCAACACCGTCTGACGTGGCGTACCTCAACTACCCAGGCTACACGTTGGAACATAAGTTTCAATCGCATGCTGGGGTCTGTGTGTATATGCGTGACGATATCTGCTGTCGGCGTCTCCGCTGCTTTGAGGGTTCAGGATTCTCGACTTTGTGGATTTTGTTGGACACTGGCGTGGAGTCTACCCTCTATGCCTGTGTCTATCGATCGCACAGCGGAGACCAGGAGACGACCAGGCTCTTTGAACACCTGTCTGAGATGGCTGATAAAGCCCAACAACGGTACCCGGCGGCACAACTGGTTTTCCTTGGGGACTTTAATGCCCACCACAAAGAGTGGTTGTTCCCCTACAAATTCACTGACCATGCTGGGAGAGAGGCGCGCAAATTTGCGTTATCGTTAGATCTCACTCAGCTGGTCCAAGTTGCGACGCGGGAACCAGATGTGGACGGACATACACGCAATTGCTTGGATCTTCTGCTGACAACAGAACCGGACAGACACTCAATTTCGGTATCATCCCCTCTGGGATCGTCTGATCACAATTTGGTGAAGTCCGTATCGATCTTCTCTCCTCCGGTTGACTGTCCAGTGGGCACGAGGAGAGTATGGCGATACGAGTCAGCGGACTGGGATGAGATGCGGCATTTTTTTGCATCTTTCCCGTGGCAGCAAGCGTGCTTTTCTTCGACCGACCTCTCGAGCTCAACTGATGCGGTTGTCGATGTGATACGGCAGGGAATGGAATACTTTATTCCGTTCTCCGACATCCCGCTGGGCCACAAAGCCAAGCCCTGGTATAATGCGGACTGTGCTCGTGCTGAGGCGCGAAAAGAGGCCGCCTACCGGTCCTGGGTTTTGGCTCGTGATCGCAAAGTCAGAGCTCGGAGGGTTCGTGCGAAGAAAAGAGCTTATAATGTTGCTACCAAGTTTTGCAATAGGGTTCTCCGTAGGGCACGTTTTGACCATGTCAGTCGTATAGGAGCCAGACTTGCTTCCTACCCTCCTGGTAGTAAGCAATTCTGGTCCCTGTCCAAGGCTGTCGAGTCCAATTTCTGCCGTCCCTCTTTACCTCCCTTGCAGAAACCAGATGGATCACTGGCTCACTCCGCGGTAGAGAAAGCAAATTTACTTGCAACGCTGTTCGCGAGCAATTCGCGTCTAGATGCTGGATCCAAACATCCACCAACTCTTCCCCACTGTGATTCTACGATGCCCAAGATTGCAATTCACACGAAAGAGGTCCGTAGAATACTGCAAAATCTTGACGTGAATAAGGCCAGTGGACCTGACGGTATACCTGCAAGAGTCCTAAGGAATTGTGCGCCGGAGTTATCTCCTGTGCTGACTCGCTTGTATCGCCTCTCTCTCCAAACTTGCACAGTGCCCAATTCTTGGAAGCTTGCCAATGTCCAGCCAGTACCAAAGAAGGGTAGTCGTGCCGATCCCTACAACTATCGACCAATCGCTATTACCTCCATACTCTGTAAAGTTATGGAAAGGGTGCTTAACAGTAAGCTGATGTCATACCTTGAAGCTAATGATCTCCTTAGTGACCATCAATATGGCTTCCGCAGGGGACGGTCTACAGGGGACCTTCTTGTGTATGTCACACAGTACTGGGGTGAGGCCATCGAAAACCGTGGTGAAGCTCTAGCAGTTTCACTCGATATCTCGAAGGCATTTGATAGGGTTTGGCACGCAAGTCTACTGAGCAAGCTTCCTGCTTACGGCATCCCCTCCGACTTCTGTGACTGGGTATCAGACTTCCTAACCGAACGGTCGATCAGAGTCGTCGTTGACGGCTGCTCCTCCGATCCAATGGCTATTGATGCCGGAGTTCCACAGGGGTCTGTTCTCTCTGCGACTCTTTTCCTGCTACACATCAATGACCTACTTTCATCGGGTATTGTTGCATATGCAGATGACAGCACAGTCATAGAGAGCTATGTGCCCGGTGCAAGGGACGGAGGGGTAATAATAAGTACTTTGAGAGAGGCCATGGTAGAGCGTACAAATGCGACCTTAAGTCTTGTCTCACAATGGGGTGATGACAATCTGGTCGATTTCAACGCCGCCAAAACGCAAGCCTGTCTATTTTCCGCAAAAAGGAGTCCGTTCAGCCTGACTCCTACTTTTCGTGGTGCACCTGTAGAGATTTCCGACAGTCTAGAGCTTCTCGGCATAAAGTTAAGTGCAAATCTTAACTTTGGCGACAACATCGAGTCGAAGGCACAGACTGCGGCCAAGAAACTGGGCATCCTTAACAAGGTTAAGCGATACTTCACGCCTGGACAGCTTCTCACATTATATAAAGCTCAAGTCCGATCATGCATGGAGTATTGCAGTCACCTTTGGGATGGCTCAGCAAAATACCAACTTGCCGCTCTTGACTCGGTGGAACGCAGAGCTAAAAAGCTAATCGGCGACGAAAAGCTTGTGAATACTAAGCTTCACAGCTTAGCACCCGTCGCCAAGTTGCTTGTCTGTCGGTTTTCTACAGACTGTACTTCGGGGAGTGTGCCAACGAGCTCCACAGTCTCATACCGCCATCGCCATTCTTCTATCGGAACACCAAACGTACTGCAGGTTACCATCCTTTCTTGGTTGACATTCCGACCACTCGCACTAAGCGCTATTCGTCATCTTTTATAATGCGCACAGCCAAGATGTGGAATGCGCTGCCTGCGTCTGTTTTTCCGAGTGCGTATAACCTGAACCTATTCAAGGTGCGTGTTAACAGGCTTCTCCTGGGCAAACTCGCTAGATCGTAGACCTTATCTGTGCCTTCGAGCTAAGATGAAGGTCAAGAGTGAGCCCATTTCTAATAAAAAAAAAAAAAAAAAAAAAAAAATCACGTCAGAACGGCTGAACGGATCTGGATGAAATTTGGCACAGAGATAGATTATAGTCTGGAATAACACATAGGCTACTTTTTTATCTAGCGGTTTACGATAGATATCGTAAACCGCTAGTGAGTCGCCAATTTTAAATAATTGCTAAATCCTATTTTATTTTTTTATGCACATGTAAATAACATCTCCCAGGCAAAGCCGTTGGACATAGGCAATTAAAAAGTTGACGTATTCCTAAATGACATAAGGAACGGATAAGATAATGATTTGGTAAAATGAAACTATCGTATGATAAGGAGGCGGCGAATTTTGAATTAGAGAAAATAATATAAAATTAAACAAAACAAAAAACAATTTTTCAGGTTTTAAATTACAGAAAAATAGCCGAGACTCGATTACACATAATACATTGAATGTTTATGGAGCTATGGACTAAATATTTGATTCAATCTTACTGATGCTTTGTTTGATGTAACTTGGCATACAAATAAGATCAGGTCGGGATACTATTGTTCCGGTAAGGGGATCCGTGGAATAATAATTCCAACTTGAATTAATTATACCTATGAATTAATTCTGATACTGTCTAAAAACGTTAATAAAATCCACTATATTAAAAATTAGGTTAGTTTGAACCTAGAGTCGGTTATTTAGCGTATTCAAAGTAAAAAATATACAAAAGACTCAGGTTACAAGAAAAATCTGCAGTTAAATACATACATATTTTACGACCTGTGGGCGAGGGTCAAAGAAAACTGATGTAGCCAATTTCATAAAATTGAAATCATTTAATCCCTCCACGACCGCGGACACGCCGGCGTGTCAGTTAACAATAGATTTCTTAGAATTTTAATTAATTTCTTCGAAATTTACCTGGAGGTGTTAAACACTAGCGGCTCACCTTCGCTTCGCTCGGATTCGCCTCTAGAAAAACAAAACAGATCTATCCCTATGGAACCGTATATTTTTCCGGGATAAAAAGTAGCCTGTGTTATTTCAGACTATAATCTATCTCTGTGCCAAATTTCATCCAGATGCGTTCAGCCGTTCTGGTGTGAAAGAGTAACAAACATCCATACTCACTGACTTTCACATTTATAATATTTACATATACTCGTATATAGATTGTTACTATATAAAAATAATTAAGATATCGATTTAAACGGGCATTACTGTTCCTCAATGCATACAACTTATAATTTTAATATACTGAGCTCGAACAAAGGATCCTGCGAGATAATATACTGGTATGGGATTTTTGAAGTTCTTCATTTGGCTAAATGAAAAAATATATAAATATATTAATCAACAATATGACTTCCTTTTCATTCTTTAATTCAACGCGGAAGAAGTTACGGTTGAGCTTGTCGTTTTTATATTGTATTTTTTTTATAATAAGAGCTTATTATGTTGGCAAAAACTATTGTCTAGAATAATACCTAATGATTAGTGCATGTCAAACTGGTCGCACTACGGTTGTAAATTAAACAGTGTGTACATGTGTGTGTGCTGGATGGATTTGGATGAAATCTAGTATACATTTTAAATAAAGCTACCTTTTCGGATTTATTCGCGGATTTATTTTGATTTTTGGTCCCCGACGTTTCGAATGCATTACAGCAATCATGATCACGGGAATCTCTCCCGTGACCATTTAAAATGTCAAATATTCGCGTAAATCTAAGAAAGTATTATCTAGTGCACAGATAGAATATGACCTTCATAAGTGATAAAATCCCACCAGTTCTCAGGAACGCCTCAGCGTTTTTCTTTCCGAACTGGTGGTAGTCATTACATTCGGTAAAAGAATAGTAATAATTCAATGCTGAATGCCCTTATTTTGAATTCTGCACTTCTAAAAGGCTGCGCTACTTGTATATAATATTATACATACAAAGGCCCCTGGAGCGCACCCGAGCGAAGCGAACGCAAGGCGGTAGGTTATAATAAGAATAAGTACAAAATTCGTTGTATGGCACATCCAACTTATTAAATAAAAAACAGTATTTTATAAGAAATTATCTTGCGTGATCAATTTTCTCACAATTTAATAATTTGACTAATATATTTTTTTATTTATTTTTGTTTGTGGTGCGAGTGATCGACCATGATATCATACAATCTTAAGACTAGTTTTAATATCTACCTATTTAGGTAAGTATACATTATAAATAATGAACTTACCGGAGTCAAAATTATTTCCACCCGCCTCCATTCCTGGACCATGATATTCTGTAAAAAAAAGCAAATAATAAGTCATCTTCATCACGTAAACGTATATATCCCAGATAAGGAACTTTACTACAAATAACGTCAATGTAAAGACGTCGAAGTGTCGAAACATCAGTAGAACGTAACTATCTTTTGTCTGGGATTCCACAAGCGCATTCATTATAATTTTCGTATTATATACGAAATGTACAATACAAAAATTATTATATAACCATTTTTAGAGAACCACAATATCTTAAATTAGCTTATGTATGTACATTATACATGCTTATAGGTATAAGTATACCAGCGAACAGATTTTAACACTATGACACACAAAACATTTAATACATAAGCAAACAGATTCCAGTCAGTTTTAATTTGATTACAATAGATTTTATACTGGTTTAAAATAGTAACAGGTTTCTATTTTTAAAACAAACAACGTTAAAAAGTCTTTAATTCTAAGCAGGAAAAGCTTAAAAGACAGAGTACCGAGCGCAGCAAACTCGGAACTCATTCGTAATTAATAAAAAAAATAGCAAAGGATTAAAAGGATATTTTATAACTAAGTATACGCTTTGCAGGAAGAACTCCTTTATTAACGTCACAGGTATTGTTTTTGAAGCTGATAAATATTTTAAATGAACGTTTTAACATTGAGAAGACGGATAATGTAATATGATCTTGAAATCTTTTGCCAATTAATATTCATAATCATTCTTGCACAAAATTGTTATTTTCAACCGACTTCAAAAAGGAGGCGGTTCTCAATTCGACTGTATTTTTTTTTATGTTTGTTACCTCAGAACTCCGTCATTTATTAACCGATTTGGACAATTTTTGTGTTGTTTGAAAGTGTATACTTCAAGATTGGTCCCATTTAAATTTCAAAAAAAATACCACCCCTAAGGGTGGAAAAATAGCTAATGATGAATTTAACCTACTTCTAATTGTCATATTGACACTTGAAACTTAGCAAATGTTTCTATTACCGTTGATAGTACAGTGGTTCGGTATTGTTGACCTGATCTGACGGTAAGGCCAGAAGGTGGATAGGTGGAACTCTTCAACGGCTAATAGTAGATACTTTGAGTTTGGGCTTGTTTTGTTTGATTTGACAAGCCTAATACGTTAGAATTCTTACTTTGCTACTACTGTGTACACTAAAAAGGGAAGAATAAAAACTTTTTAACAAAAAAATAAAAGCCGACTTCAAACAAAAGCACTAAAAAGTAAAAAATAACTGATTGATAGTTTCCATTTACTATACATACCTAATCAAATATTTTCGAAGTCGGTGTGCTTTGGCTAAGTAATTAAAGCCTACCTATTAAATACATACCTAATCAAATATTTTCGAAATCGGTGCCAGCCCATATAAAGCAAAGCACACCGACTTCGAAAATATTTGATTAGGTATTATAGTAAATGAAAACTACCAATCAGTTATTTTTTACTTTTTAGTGCTTTTGTTTTAAGTCGGTTTTTATTTTTTTGTTAATTTTTTATTATAAAAGCGAAAGTTTGGATATATGTTTGTTACTAAATCACGCCAGAACGGATGAATGGATCTGGATAGAATTTGACACAGCGATAGATTATAGTCTGGAATAGCACATACTTCCTATCCCGGAAAAGTGTACGGTTCCCGTGGGATAGATAAACATACCTAGGGACGAACTCGAGCGAATCGAAGGTGAGTCGCTAGTATTTTATAACACGTTCAGTTACTGTGCCTACTTTTTATCTCGGTACATTAATAGATTTTCTTGGAATTAGCTTATTGCAAATGTAAAAAATATTTAAAAAAGGCGGCGAGAAAATCATCTAACATTGCATCAATTACTAATACAGAAAATGCGACGGTGAAACAAAGAAAGTGCCACTATCTCATAAAATTTATACTATTTTCGCAACAGCATCACATTGTGCTTTGCACTCAGAGGCGACCTGCGCGTTCTGCACACGCTCTGCCTTCCCTGCTCAAATTAGGTATATTATAATCAAACACGCAATGCTAAGTAAATACCTCCAAGTAATTAAACTTGAAAGCGCAACCTCTCAGAAAACAGACGAACTAATAGTTACCGTACAACCAGTGCAGTTTTAGTCCACTGCATTGGCTCATCGAATCGATTTGCAATTTTAAATTAATCAAACTTCTGCACAACTAACTTATGTAAAACCAAAATTAGACAGATATTCATTTAAATTACAAAGGCCTAAGTTCCCTTTATATTCTATTCCTGAAAAGAGGTAAATTCTTGTTTCTTCATGGACTATTACACGCAAAACGAATTCCAAAGCCAATACAACATATATGTACAATGTTCAGATTGCAATTTAAATTGGAGCAATAGGTGGTGTTAAGGAGTGTGACCGGACACGGCCGAGTGGTTCGGCTCGGGTTGCACGTGACAAGGCCTCCGGCACAAAGCGGCTTAGCGCTCGCCGGCGACTATCGATACGCCGGCCTCCAACCTAGCTAGGCTGGTAGGCTAGGCTTATTAACCTGCAATATTATCGTTACAAAAATGGTAAGCCGACATCTGCGATATGTGTTCTGCTTCTAATTCTTTAAAAAATGACAATATAAAATTTGTCGAGTGTATCCTATCAAAACACAACACACACAACACCAGGAAAATTACCGTAAAGGAATAAGCTAAGCACCTTGCATAAAATAGCAGAGAACAAACTAATTTGTATGCACTACAGTTACCCACACTGATCACAATATAATGATCCGTCATCATTGGGACACTGCCACCATAACCGGACCGGGTCACTTGGGAAGCAAAACAGTGACAAAGAAGAATATATAAATTACTCAACGCTACGACACTCGCAACATAAATATGTTACGCAATAGGATTCGAAGTATCTAACGTTCCATCATCCATGGTATTACACCGCAGGTATTTAGATTTGCGGTTTTCAATCGGCTCAATGTCTTAAGTTTTTGTGCAGAAGAAGTGTGTGTTCCGCACCGTAGCGATATCTTTGTTGGGATTATGAACAATTTTAGTCCGTTTTGTTAGGGGGACTGTGGATTTTTGGATAGCTTTATTAGATATAGGCTTGGTAATGTAAAATGTTAAAAATATTTTTATACAAACGATAGGGCTTTAACGCGACTCGCTTACTTTATTATTATTTCCAGGAATACGCCCCAATCTTCTGATGTGCGTCATGCTCACCTAAATCCCAAAAAGTGTCTATTAAAAGAATTACAGTTCTAGGTCAGCGTCGTAAACCTAGGCATGTAGTAACAACACTTGCAGTGAATGTGGAACTATCTCTTCCAAGAATATAATTTTTCGAGGTCAAACGTCCTACTATAATATGACGCTTATAAATAACCGCTTATGATTTGTCATTCTTCACTAATAAAATGCTAATCATTATAAATTTAGTATAATTATTGTAAATATACGCCTACAACCTTTATACTTAAACTTTTAACTATTTTTTGTGATGTTAATAATCTCTTTTTATTTTTAAAAAATCAGTAAGTACCTAATCATATTATATAATCCTTAAACCGATCCATCGGCAACACTACAATTCTTGAGGAGTCCAAGGCGATATCAATTATATCTTTAAACCTAAGGCGGGCCGTCGAACAAATGCTAACGTTGGCAAATTTTTGTAGGCGTTTACATTGCTGCAAATTGTTTCAATGGCAAGCGTAATAAGCAAAAATATTGTCTAATACTTGGTAGCGCGTGCGATGGTAAATAAATCCAATAAGCCGATGGAGCCGGAGTCAGATTGCGTCGTTATGTAAGTGGTTCAAGGCGGGTCATTGGCAGCAGACACAATTTTACCACAGACACGAGCCAGACGGACAAAAAAGTGAAACCATAATTTTTTCTTGAGAAATCACCACCTCAGCTCGTTTCGCGCTTGAGAAGGGACCGTTTTCATTGAGCGGAGCGCTTTTTATATGCCGCGTTTCAAACATTAATTACATTGCAAATGAATTACTCTGCGAATTAAATTACGTGGTTTCGTATTTATTTCCTTTTATGCGTTGAGAGATATTTAATTGAATCGTTTAAAGATTTTGCTTATAATTTTGATAATGGTTTTAATACATTAAATTATTTTTAAGTTAGTTAAATTTCAGTTCTTAGTACAGTTTGGTAAGTACATTCACAATTTGAAATTACAGTTTTGTTGAGTATAATAGGTATACATAAACAGCAACTATCTAAAGCACTAAATACCATGCAAGTAACAAACACCATCAAGTTAGCAAGTAGAACAATAGTCATGCCAGTGTAAAGACTCCTTATGGACTAACAGCCATGTTAGGACACCATGACGCAATGACGAAGAGAACTAAATTCGCGGTTCGCACCTCGCAAACTGTTCCGTTTCACAATAGCTGTATAGTTAGCCAATATAGTATTCAAATAAAATGCCACTGGATGGGTCAATGGTGAAGGCGTATTGATTAGCAAAATCCGTTCTCGTCAGTATCTGAATAGTTTCAAGCTGTAAACTACGACGGAATAATCTATATTTAAATCGGCATTGCGAGAAAATCTCGTAATAAATGCTCCTCTATTATAGCCTTAAATATGTTTTCATTTCTGACATCAGAACAGAACTGTCAAGGACTAAAGGTACACAAAGGTACCTAACGTAGCAAACATATAAGTTATGAACAAGTGTGAAGTTTAGCAAGCCGCGGCGACCGTGGGACGTCTCTATCCGTTAAGGGTCGATGACCGCTAGGGCCGGCTTTTTGGGCGGTACGCGAATATGAAATTAGCGTTACGCGTGTACTGATAACAAATCCACTCTAATATAAATTAATTGCGAAAAACTGAATACCGAGCTACCGACCAAATAGCTACGATAATAATTCCTTTAAATGATCATCAAAATGTCTTGCAACAACTTCTTTAAAAAATATATTATATTTTTTTCAATATTATAATGAAATATTATTAATTAAATATGCGAGGGCTTACCTCTACATAAGAGGCTGCACTTGTGAGTATTTTTATTTTAATTATTATCAATCCCTAGGAGTCTCGCAAACATTAATTAATTCATATTTGCCAGTCTCGTAAATCAAAAATTTATCATAAATGAATTAATAAAAATACATATGTACATGGCAATGTGAAGTAACAGAGAAAAGTTATAAAGTAAAGATATTGCGTTTAAATTATATAGGTACATTTAAAATTATTCAAGTTTAGAAAGATGAATAAGTATGTATTTATATTATTTCTTAATTCTCAGCAATATTATATTTAGATAAACAACATATTAATGATATCTGTATTTATAACTTAGTAATTATATTTAAAAAAATAATCTAAAATAGTCACTGAATTATTTAAAAAATCTTTTTGGAATACTGACAGTTTCAGCTATGATAGTTTAACTTCGTCTATAGTTATATTTTATCATTTGGTATAAATTTCTCCAGAAATGAGATATTTTCCTGCAGAAAAAACTATCCTATATGTTGACCTGGATAACCAGTTATCATCATACCAAATTTCATTAAAATCTGTCCAGCGGTTTTCTCATGAGGTGGTCAGACAGAATAATGTATTATTAATTGAATGAAAGTGTAGAGAATCTAAGAAAGTGTAGAGAATATAATAATATTCAAGTATAATCTATATTTTACTAAAAATTTATTTATTTATTCTTTAGTTTTTTTTAGTTAGATTTTTTTTTAAATTCATTATATGTATACATTTTAAATTTTATTTGTGAATAAGTCTTGAATTAGCACAATTTCACTTCCTAAATGAATTCATATTATGTTTTAATAGAAATTAGAAGGAGTATTAAATTGAAACAATCAACTGCTTGTACAAAACATATTAAATTACGACAACCTTATTTAACCATGAGTGGACTTTCAGTATTTTTATAAGTTCAGTAATACCAATATCATTTTGGATGAAAAGTAAAAAATACTTCAAAAATAGACACTCCATGTGTTCCACAGACAGCGTTCTAGAGTTCTCGTCAAATGCTATGAAAACCTTATTTTTCTCATTTCAAGTTTGAAAACTTTACATATGTTATAGATTTAAGTCTCAAAAAATGTAGTACATATATTTAAGAAAAATAATTCATAAGAATATCGTGTTTAAATGATGTTTTTTTTTTCAAAAAGTAAATAAATTATTTTGTATTCATACACTTTGACGACACTATGAAAAAATATTTTACAATAATTATTACCATATAAAAGTAGTGTAGGTACTACTATTTTTAGTGTATATTTTATCAAAAATATTCTTATTTTATATTTATTTGTGTTCTAAAACAACTATAGAAATACACATACAAAAAGTAGTACAAGAGATATTTTAAATATTATGCTTTCTTAATAGTTAATAACTCTTGCACAATAGTCACTGTTTGCAGTAATTATGCAAGTTTATATTTTGTTTCTTTACTGCATTTCAAATATTAATTAACCATTTGAAAGCCTATAAATATTTTATTTCTTGTAGAACCTTAAGGAAATTTTTAAAGACTTCAATTTATTAACCATAGAAGTTACAAAATGTCAAACTTAATAAAGGAGAATTCAATCAATATGCAGCTGTCATTGAACAGCAATAAAAGATTTTTCAATTTCTTTGTTCCAAAACAATTATTTGCCTTAGTTAAATGATTTAGCTTTAAACACTGCAAATGATTCCACTAGCACTGGTACACAAAGCACTGCACAATTATAACAAACCACACTAGCAGTCATTTGAAGTAGGAACAAAGAAACACAACACAGGTCATCTTGATTAAGTGATTCGAAACGATATCTGGCAACTGCAGTTTCAGGAGCATTCAGCGAAAAGTGCGATACGACTAGCGGGCAGCGGGGAACAACAGGAATCCCTGCGAGAGCGCGGCCACTGACCTGCCATAGTGCTGGCCCGTCAGCTGACGATGAGGCGGCGGAGTCGCCGCAGTGCAGGCCTGGCGCCTCCGCCGGGCCAGCTGCCGCCCTCGCACCCTCGCCGCCACCAGACACCGGCCCGCCCGCCGACGGGAGGTCGCAGACGAAAAAATCGATAGGTCGTCAACCTCCACCGGCGCTAACACTGAGCCGGGCGGGCCGCCGCGCCGTCGCCCGCCACCGCACCGCTATCCCGCACCAGAAACCCACCGAGGCCTCAACACCCGATAAATAACAGACCCGAATTCGCCATTTTGAAACGGGAACAATGAGATATTTACTTTCGAACGTTACGACGGCTCGAAATGTTTTTCGCGACGGTAAGCGGAAACGGCGCGAAACGAAACGCGATTCGGTCGCTACGCCGCTGTAAATAAATACGTACTCTGACTAGAAATCCCTTCGTCACCGCTGCCGATATCCGACATCTCAATCCACACCGAAATCTACAGGCAACCCACCGATCTTTTCGGAACCTCTTGGACAAGTCAAATTGTCTATGGTTTCGAAGCCATCAAACTGAGGTTCTTTACAAGGCGCAATGACAAATAATAAACAACTATAGAGTAATTTCACAGTAATGTTAACTATAAATTAATAAATCTTATTGGTCTTAAAATAATCAACAAATTTTATCGAAATAAATAGCTTTATAAATATTTTTAACTCTCGGTTTAAAAAACCCGAAGTTTAAAAATTGAACAAAAACTTGACATCAAAACAACCTTGCAACTTTTGTCGTCAAGCTGATTTTTGTATATAAATATATAAAAAAATATATCTACAATGCCAGCTGTGTCAACTGTAATTTTCATTAGATGTTTTTTTTCTAATTATAAAATATATAAATAGGAACAAAAGTATTTTCATTTGTTTCATTAAAATTCATATGATTAAAATCGAATCTTACGCCTAATCAATTTATTAACCTCATGTTTTTCATGACATTATTCTGGTAAGAATATAAATAATTTTTATTGTTTTAAGTGTATTTAATTATTATTATTTGTATCTGTATAAACAGTATATAGAAGTTATTTCACAGAGTTGTTTTTAAGTAACATAGAAAATATTAATAAACTTAAATTAAAAAACGATACTCTAAAAACTGGCAATAATACCAATGTTGTCAATGTTAAAAATTTTGGCGCTAAATTTAAATAAAAATGTTGTTATATTTTTCTACACAATAATTTAAATCTCAAAAATATCATTTTTTTAGACCTGTTTCCTATAACTATCAATAATCTACCATTGAATCTTCCAATATCCACTATCGATGCTATGAAGAGATATTGAAATTTGAAACATCTTAAAACAGATATGCTTATTGTATTATAGTTATGACCTTTTTAAAAAAATATTCTAGCAGCAAGATAAAAATTTGTTAAAAATACTTTACTTCTAATAATAACAAAATCAGTAAATCTCAATTTTAGTTCTAACCAAAGTCATAAATTTTTTCTATGCCCAGTGGGGTTTTCTCGGATTATAAATTAATTTAATAATAATAAATTAATATAACAAAATGTATATTACTATTATGATAATTCCATAATAAACATGAAGAAACAGTTAAATTTTAAACAAAATCATTTACTTATAACGGTACTCCGATGTACCCTGTTAAACGGTTCAAACTAAAATAGTGTCTCTGAATATCGTAATTACGTTTAGATCAATTATTGTTTCCTTACAGTTGCAATATTTTCACTCCAAAAAATTCCTGATATAGTTAGTACCTACCTGCCGGAAAAACAATATTGTTTTTCCGGCTTATACTTACCATGGATATCCCATTGTAATCAGATCACTTCCTCCGGAAAATAGTCCTGAAATCCTATAAGCTTTTTCCTACTTTTCTCTCCCACGAGAATTTATTCTCAAGACTCACTTAAAATTGTTGTGTGATAACTTTTATATGACTACAATGGCTATAAGTAGGTTCGATTTCAAAAAACTTTTCAAACATACCGAAGTTCTAAAATTTTTTATGTTATTTCTACTCTACCCCAATCATCCCCACTTATAGTTTTTATCTATACTACTACTACGATTATAAATACTATTATAAAGAGAAATAAATTATTATTTTTGTATGTTTGTTTGTAATGGATATACTAAAAATCCGCCAAACCGATTTGGCGAAATTTGGTATGATAATTTGTATGGGGAATCAATCATTTCTCAACTAAGGGATATATATATATATATATATATATATATATATATATATATATATATATATATATATATATATATATATAATCTAAATCTTGAAAACGGCTGCAACGATTTTCATGAAATTTAGTTTATAGGGGGTTTTGGAGGCGATAAATCGATCTAGATTAGTCTTATGTCTGGGAAAACGCGTATTTTCGAATTTTCATGCGGTTTTCTTTTGCATTATTCCACGCAAAATATGGTAGATAATTTCGCACGCGCGGACATAAGCATCATGGTCAAGCGGCCAAGGCACAATATTGACAATCTTAGGTGCCCGGGTTCGAATCTCGGTCGGATACAAAGGTATAATGTATTTTTGTTTCTTTTTTCTATTTATTCAAGTTTTTAGTTTAAAAAATAAAGAAAACTGTACTTTTGACCAAAAACTCCGAGCGAAGCTCGGTGGCCCAAGTACTGTACATTTATATGTATTAATATAGTCTTTCTAATCCATACTAACCCTCAAAACATACCTACGGACGAACGTAAGTCGCTCGTTTAAAATATTTTAAGTCAGGTTTAATTTAGTTCCCTACTAAAGGGTTTAATTTACCTACCATAAAAATCATTCATCCATGCTCCATTTATTACTCATGCCAAGTTTCCAAATGGATTCTAGTAGGTACAGCAGATCCTTATTAAAGCATTTGACATTACTCCAATATAAAATTTTAAAAAGGGTCTTGTTGAAGGTTTAATAAAACATCACTTTAATATTACAAATGACTATAATTTTGTCACAATTTTTCCATACAATGTTAATAACTTTTTACCTTACACCTATTTTTATAATACATTACTTATTATTAATGTTGTATTTCATTATTTAAAATTTTCCTGTTTAATTTCTAATTACATCCTACGGAGTCTGTTTCCAATGAGACATTTAATATTATATTCCAAATAAAACCTCACGAGGGACCGTACAATCTTAAAACGAAATTTTGAAAAACCTCGAGTACTTCATTATATTACACTAAAATGTAATTCGATTAGATCTTACCATATACTAAAATAATTCTTGCTTAGTTCACTACGAGAAGTTCGTTAAAAACTGTACAAACATATCAACCGCGTTACCGCTAGCGTAAATATATAAACGGGCACACGGGCCGATCTCCACCGAACGAGAACATGCGACATCGCTCAACAGTGACAACAGTGTAGACTGCAGCTACTATATAATTAATTAATAATAATACAGATAAAGTATATCGATAAATTGTACTTTATAACGCGCGTCGGGACGCGGGGCGCGGGGCGCGGGGCGCGGCGCGATAATTGACTAACGTGTTGCGGCGGGCGCGCCCGGCGCCGCCGCCCCCCGCGCCAACGCCAGCACCTGTCTGCGAGTCTGAGAGTCATCGGCCGAGTCTACTGCGAATAACAAGCGAGTCGAGTTACAATAATAAATTACAATAATTAAGTATCAATAAAATTGAGCTAGGTTCGAACTCCGGCGCCTGTCGGAACTCTGTTGGTCACCACTAAACGCTATCATCACGTCTCCCGTAACCAAAAATTTAACAGCTATGACGAAATTTCGATGAGAATGTCGTCGAATCCGAAGTCTCCTCGATACGAACGCGACGCAATCCGGAGTTTATTGCTTGTCGATAGTCTACGTGTAAAATTATTGCTTCGGGGTTCCTGCGTCGGTGTTTGGCACACGTCTGCGCGAGAAGAGCGACACTATTCACAACCTGGCCACGACGGCTTCTAAGCGAGTGAGTCGTGCAACTATCCCCGATCGATGCTCGTCCGTTCCTGCCGCTCTGACGACCACGACGACGTATGGGAATGAACGATTATGTAAATTAACTGTATAACAATTGTACTAAATATCAATATTAGAGATAAATTTTAAAATTTCATAATATTGCCACAAGTTAGAATGAATTTTACAAAAATATACATACTGTACAAATAGTTGAGCGACTCAATGCATACACTGGTCGACCCTAACAAGGCGGGCGGCGCGAGCGTGGCTGACCCCGCGCTCGCGCCGCTCGCGGCTTACGCTAACTCGTTGACGGCGCTTACCCTACGCCGGCCGACCGGTCGCGCCGAGACCGAGGACTTTGCATAGGAAACCATCTAAAAGTAACATTAGTAGCAAAATTACATCTTATATTATTATAAAAAATAACAACCAGCAGTTGATTTATAAAATAAATTATACTGATTTACAAAATAAACAAAATCAAGGAAGGACGTTTACCGTCGCAGCGCGATCCGCGTCGAAAGCGATATATATGTAAATGTAAACTTCGTAATAGTAGAAAAGCAAAAATATAATAGTATTTTAGATTAAATAAAAATATAAGTAATATCAAAAAAGCGTAATAAAGCACTCATTATGTACAATGACAATACATGACCGTTGTCGCCAGCTGCCGCGCAGGCGCGGCACCGCGGCCCCGCACCGACTTTCGAGACACCTCTTTTAAATTAATTCTAAATAGGTAATATATAGATAAATGAGAGTTTTGTCCATATGCAAATATTAAACAATAATTTTATATATTATTACATATTTCGATATAACTAGTAGACTAATGAAGCAAAAAGTAACAATATAAATTGAAAATATAGTGACAAGCAATAATCAATTTAGTAAATGTAGACACACAAACCACAATGATTGCTATGGGTTCCAATAAATAATAGCATTAAGTGAGGGAGTGGTCGTGATGGTCGTGTAGGGCGCGAAGGGCGGGCGGGGCGGGCGGCGAGGGACGCGACAGTAAACAATATCAGTACAGCAAGTAACGCTAACACGAGCGCGAGCGCGCTAAAATAATTATAATAAATATAAAATAATATTTCTTAAGCAATCTTAAATACCCTGTTGATTTCATTTATAAACTTATCATTTCTTCTCTGAATCAAATAATAAATAAACAAAACGCATTGAAATGATGCAACGATATGGCTTCCGACTCGTGCTGTAAATGTGGACTGCAAAGCAAACAAAATATTACAACGCCGCAAAATATCACGTATTTACATATTGCATTAGAACGGTACGGGTACGGTACACATTAGTAACATTTATAGTAAGCGCCAAGACATCTCGGTCCAGCCGCGTCCAGTGAGGGACTACGTTCAATTATTCTATTTCGTTCCTATCTACGTGTTGCGTGTCTGCACGAGAGCCCACCGGCCGACCTCCATCACATCACTATAATATATATAAATTCTTTCAAGTAAACCTATCATTAACGTATATGTCTTTCTTACGTATGTTATTTCGTTTTTACCTTACATTTAAAGATTTATCGTTTGTGCAAACAAAATAATTTCGATACACGATTCAGATGACCGCCTCGACGCGGCGTGACATTGCACTGAACACGAGACGCCGCCCGACGGGCCGGCGCCTCACCCCTACCCCCGCTTCCCCCACTACCCTCGGCTCCTGGATCCTCTGCTTTCACCAAACAGTCGAAATTAAAATAAAAACATCAACAACATACTAAAGACTTAAAAAAATACTACAAGCGAGTACCGCTATGGCAGACGACTAACAACAAAACAAACGAACCTCAGCACCCAATGTAAATATTATGCATTTAAAACATGAAACTAAACCTACGCGACGAGCCCTAAGATAAGATGGCGCAACGATTCGTAAAAAATACATTACATAATGTAAAACGATGCTAGTGGCTAGCGATCCGAAGCTACGTAACTGTCCCGGTAACGTGAGGCGGGCCGCGGGCCGCGGGCCGCGGGCGACCGCGCCCTAAGTACGTAACTCGTAACTAAACCTAAATAAAAGTATACATTACACATTTGTAGGCCGCTCTTGTGACTTAGATAATACACATCGCGCGGCTCGCTCGCTCGGCGCCGGGGAAGAATTTCATTTTTTTTTTCCTTACAATTTGACTAGCCGACACGAATTAGTTAGTGACTAGAACACGAAACACATCCATTGGCAAGACTTTTTTGAGGCTCCACCTTCCAAAAATATACAATTTGTGTCGAAAACATTAGTAAAGGTGTCGCCGCCGAGCGTCCGAGATCACAGACCGTCCGATACACTACTAGAGCCCCGGGCCGAGCCGAGGCGCCGGCGACGTCGCTCGGTGTGATGTCTAGCGATTCAGTAAAACGTGTGATGGACAAAATAAATACATACAATATTTACAAATAAATCCTAAAAATTAAGCTCTTCAGTTTGAAAAAGATTAAATTACATCACTAACGACCGCCCGGCGCACGTCTGGCGACACGTCCGGCGACACGTCGAGTCGGGAGATTCACACTAACAGAAGCCGCCGAAGCCGACGGAGGGCACGGAGGGCACGGAGGGCACGGCGGGCGCGTGCTCGCCGTTCTTGTGCAGGTCGATGAGCGGCGGCGCCGACAGGTAGTGCTGCTGGTGGTGGGCGGGCGGCGCCGCGTAGCCGTTGTAGTAGGGCGCGTTGTAGGGCGCGTAGGCGGGCGGCACGCCGGGCGCGTACCCGTACTGCCACTCCGACAGGTAGCCCGGCGCCGGCCGCATCAGCTGCGTGCCCCAGCCGCCGCCGTAGCCCACGAACGGCCCGCCGTACCTGCAGCCAGCCAAGCCACACGCTCACTCACTGTCACAATTACTTACTCAATGCTAAAGCTATTGCACGTTACCGATACCGTCTACGGCTAGCTGTTGACAATACAATAGTCCAACAAATCATCCCACAGATCTCCGCTCCCGCCGGCTCGCCAGCCATCCCTGTAAGTGTTGAACTTAATGCGCTTCATTTATGAGTTCATATGTTGCGAGCGTTAGCTTGCTATTTTTGATAAAATTTAATAATTATATTAATCGGCCTTATATTTATGTGTAAGATTTTTTACGTATTTAGTAAAATTATATTTCACTCAATATGAAGTCATATTGAGTCAGACCATGTCTTATCGAAAAACATTTAAAAAAAACTACAGTTGTGGTATTTTAGTCACTATCTAAGCATACATAAGTTAACAATAATGCAGCGAGCACAAGTGTAACACTGACCCGTTGTTCCCGTAGGCGGGCGCGCCGTACGCGGGGTAGGGCGGGTAGAGCGCGGGCGCGTAGTCGGGCAGCGAGGGCACGGGCGGCGCGCCCTGCTCGCCGACGCCGCCGCCCACGCCCACGCCGCCCACGCCGCCCACGCCGCCGCCCACGCCGCCGGCGCTGGGCCCCTCCGCGATGGAGGGGATCTGGTCCACGAGCGACTCCAGCCCCGACAGCGACTTGGACGCGACGTCCTGCGACTTGCTCTTGGGCGTGCCGGGGCCGGACTCGCCGCCATTGCCCGCGCTGCCGTACTCGCTCGGAGACCCTGGCAAAGTTTCAAACGATAATAATAAGTAACAGTTCCGCTTTATATGTGAGGACATAAAAAGATAAGATCAAATAAAGTGTTTGAAAATACTCGACCGATTAGAACGAAGTAGCTTTCATTTGTTTATGTAAGACTAATGTACTTATGCAACAAGTATATATCCATGATCTCATTGAATTCACCTCTTCCTTCAACGATACACACGCAAACAAGAAGATACTCTTCTAAAACCTATTCATTTAGCTTCTATTTAACGAAACATGAACTTTAAATTATAAATATTTACTTAAACATAAACAATTCTTTTAAATATATGTTTTTGTTCATATTCAATGTACAACTCAAATGAAGTACGTTACCTATTTTCATTTATAACTTATGTATATATATACATATATACATAAGTTATAAATGAAAATAATACTAATCTATATATATAATAAAATTCTCACTGAATCGAATCTGTACATTAAATATTTTTTGAAAAAACTTATTTTAGAATTTTTGTCTGTCTGTCTGGGAACGCATCACGAGAGAACCACTGGACAGATTTTGATGAAATTTGGTATGATGATAGCTGGTTATCCGGATCAACATATAGGATACTTTTTACTGCAGGAAAATATCTCATCTCTGAGAAATCTATACTAAACGTTAAAACGCAACTAGGGACGAAACCGAGAGCGGGGGTAAGTCGCTAGTTAGAATAACTCGCGTCATCTAAAAAGAACGCTGGCTGTCAAGCTGCGCAGAAGCGATTTATCGGTCAAATTGGTGGTAAGAAGCGGGGCGCGGGGCGGCTCAGAGCGGCGGGGCACGCGCCGCATGCTTGCTGGCGCGGATTGGTTCATCAGTTCGAAATACCATCGCGTACACAAAAGTTTTTAATTACGAAATGGTTTTTTATATAGAAAAGAGAAAAATTGTTTTTGACGTATATTGTTTTATAAAGAGAGTCTAATAATAATGCAGTTAATAATAAAAAAAAAATGTATTAAACGTATTAATTTTATTTTTTGTAAGTAGATTAAACATTCTACACTGAATCAAACATATTTTAATAATGAATAGAATTCTATTTAATATATTTTTCAATGTACTACCAATAACTAATGTAGAAGACCGCGAGCGAAATGTTATGAAAAATAAAATAATAGGCTTAGTACTTTTGTGCGCAAGTATACCCATGCGCAAACATACCCTCTCCACTTTCTTCCAGCGTTCTTTTTAGATGACGCGAGTTATAGTATAAAATCGAATTTACGATTTGATTACCCAGTCAGCGACAACGTAAGCTAGTACAGCGACGAACCCTCTATGTGTGTTCACCATGTCGTGGGGGGAGGAGGAGGGGAGGTGGGCCTAATTAGCGTCCGGCAATCCAGCCGGGCGTACAGCCAAGAGACACAGGGAGATCACCCTTTGGTGGGCAATATAACATGCGGGTTGCTTCTGGTACATACTTCTCTGACAGCAGAGTGGACAGAAGTAGTGAGCAACCTCTGTGATGTGGTCAGCTTCGACAGACCTGCCGTCGGTGCGTCGTCGTTCAGTGCGTAAGCGATCCTGCGATTCCCCATCTTAATGGGGGAGGTTCTGTAGTATTTTAGTGGGTAATACTGGCATTTCTAACTGGTGAGTCCCACATAGCCATCTGCATGTATATAGATGGTATGCGTAATATTTCCCAATATATAAAAAAAATTAAACCATCGAGTACGCACCTGGCGGCGGGTGGTGGTGGTCGGGCGTGCGGAAGGGCCCGCGCGCGAACCCCGCCTCGCCGTCGCCCGTGGGCGTCGACCTGCGCACATTGTGGGCATGTCAACACAACAATACTTACAAAACATTAAAAAAAACTGACGGATTTCATCTCGATGTTATTAATACACAATGCAACAAATTGGTACAAAGTTGCCACTGGAGAGCGGTTGAGGTCGTGGGTTCATATTCAGCTTAAAAGCAATGTTCCGTGTTCGAGATACAAATATTTGGTATTGGAGTTTAATTCAGACTTTTTGCGATATACTTTCAAAGTGTGGTACAGATAGATATGTTTTATGCATCTCTAAGAGTGTGTAGTTTTATTTACTAACGTTTTAAATTCCTTTCTTGTATTTGCTTTAGTAATTCTTTTCTCATCGATTTTGTAAATGCAGTGAAGCGGCCAGTATAACCACTTGTTGTTACGCAACGGTATAACATACAAAATATTTGAAACAGAACACATCATATAAAATTTTATAAGTTTTATAAAAAATGTGCGCTAAGCAGTTATAATATACAAGCTCTTGCCCGCGGATGCGCTCACGTAGTTAATTTATATATAATTGCTCCGCTTTTAACGATTGTAGCGTGATGTTACGTAGCCTGTAATCTTCCTCAAAAATAGGCAGCAAAATGCAAAAAAAATTTATCAAATCTGACATCTGTTCATTATTTCCAGACCCTTTTTTTGTTTAAAAGACAAAAATAAAAAAATAAACGAAACTTCAACGGTAACTTATAGTAGAAAGAAGACAAAAATATATGTGGTATAGACCTGTGAGGTTTACATAAATACTTGGTAACTTGCCTATTAAAATTGCTAGGATACATGGAGGGATGTTGATGCAGCTGGTCTAGCCGGGGACTATCTCCCACGCCGTTGCCTGAAACAGTATAACATTGTCATTTAGCACTACTAGAACAACAATAAATCAAAATACATGTTAATATATAAGTATGTTTGCAGCCCTTTTTAATGTCCCACTACTGGGGGTGGGCCTTCCTCCAATACGAAGGGGATCAGGCCGTAGTCCACCACGCTGGCCAAGTGCGGGGCGGACTATTTATGTCTTTCGAAAACTTGCTAGATTCTCTAGATTCGGTAGAATAAGATAAGTGGTTATCATACTGAAAACGATTCTCACATGAAAATATCAGAAATGCGAGATCGGTATTAGAACCCGCTTCCCTCGGTTTCCCAAGCACATGAGCGCGTTACCACTGGACTACCACTGCCTTCACTATGACATGTTAGTATAAGCGATCAATTTTTCAACTTAACTACTTACAATAGTTTTGTATCATTTGCACAAACTTCTTCTCCCTGCCCATTTCCCAATCGCTCGGGGTCGGCGCAGTACATCTTCTGTACAGCTGATAGGCTTTGGCAAAAGTTTTACGACCGGCCGCCTGCCTGACGTCAACCCTCCTTGGGAATGCTATTGTCTCTCTTTGTCTGAATGGTATCGCGGAAGTCTTGTAATATGCACTTTCGATTTTTTTGTCTTTTAAAACATTTTTTATACTATTACTTAAATGTTTAATGTTATTTTCGGATATATTTTACAATAAATTTTGTTTTGACGTCGAATCATTTGCACAAACTACCGATCTAATATTGTATGAATTGGATGAAACGTTTTCTTTCTTTAGAAGAGATCGAGGTGCGAATTTTAAAGTAGTTAAGTAGTTTTTTTATCCGAATAATACGATCATTTTTTACGTAGGTATATATGTTTGCACACTGTATACTTCTTTACACTCTAGCTGTTGGACGAATTTGGATGGAAATTAGTATACAGTATAGAGTACGACCTGGCACCTTAAAGTACCCGAACGGAGCTAGGGTAAGACGCAAATTTTTATTGCAAACAAATGATACAACAAAATGAAAAATGGGAAATCCTCTTTCGAGTTATCGGTGCACAAACAGACAGACAGAGAGGGGCTACCTTGGTCCTGCGGGTAGTGGTAGTCGGGCTTGTCGTACTGCAGCCGCGCCTCCGCGTCGTACAACGCGCCGCCGAAGGAGCCGCCGCCCGCCGCCGGCGACAGCTCCGCGCCGCCCGGATTGCTTTGCTGCAGCGAAACGTATATTATGTACAGAAACATATGTACTACACAATCAAGGATACAAGTCGAAACTTTATTCAATTAAAGATCTATCTTAATACATCACAATATTAAATCTTTATAAATTACGAATATAATAATTATTAATTTATTTTTGTAAGTATAGTGGTCATATAGGGAAATTTTCAGTAACAATAGGGGCTTGGACTGTAGTAATAAAAAGATATGATGTTTTGTATAGCGGTAATTTATGGGGCTAGAATTCATTATAAAAAGGAATTATTAAATAAAAATCACGATTTTTCTTTTTTTTTAACATAATTAATTATTTATTTACAAACGCCAATTAACGTCAAGTATAGTATTATATGATCTGTGCTAGTTTGTTGTTTATACAGTGTCCTTTCGAAAATTCAATTCTCTGTAATCTCAACGTTTTAATCGTTTAAGTAAAGTAATATTTAAATTTACTTACGTTCCTGGTCAATACCATGGCGAACAAATTTATTCGAGCTGGTAAATCAAATCATGTATCGATGTGATGGTGGCAGAACTTTTTGCTAAAAACCTAAATTTATCTAAGTACTAGGTATTACACGAATTACAAGGTGTAAAAATCTGATTAGCCTTAAAATAATCCAAGGAACCTAAATAATCTCTAAGCATAACATCATAACAAAATATAGACTAATAAAATACCTACAGCAGTGACCACTGCCGCGTCTGGCAAAATGTAAGTATAGTTCAATGAATATTTTATACTGTAATGCATACTTACATCAAAATTATCTTTATAGACGTAAATCATTGATTTTATTTATTTCATTTTCAATATTCTTGTTCCCTTTTCAATTAATAATTAATCGATCGAGCCAACAGATTATGGAATATAAGGTCTTTATAGTCTACACACGCTCTGTATAAGTTACGTCATGTGGACGATTGTTAAAAGAGTGGCGTTTTAGCGCCAAATTCAAAAGTGAAAAATAATTTTCGATTTTTTAACATAAGAATACAGTAATTTCTGTGTGAAAATATTTTTAGCAGCATTTTATTTATGTAAACAATAGGCTGAGATACTTTTCTTAAAATAGTCAAAGTCCAAGACCCTTTTGGAGTCGGCAAGTTGGCGGTGTTCCACCCCAAGTTTGCCCCGAACAGCGTGTCGGGGCGCGGCGGCACGCGCGTACCTTATTGTAGTCGGAGAGCGAGGAGTTGCTGTTGCTGCCGGGGTGCATGTCGGTGCTGCCCATGGGGCTGGCGTCGTCGTCGGCGCGGCGCGGCGGCTCGAAGTCCAGCGCCATGCCGGGCGACACGCCGGGCGACGAGATGGCCGCGCCGATGTCGCTCGACAGCTCGGCGCCGTACCCGCCCGCGCTCGACCCGCTCCCGCCGCCCTGCGCGTGTGCCACGTGGCGTAATGGGTAGAGTAATTATAACGAACTGACCCATTTATATAGTCTTTGGTCTTTCAGTTTGCTTGGTGGTTAATGACAATTATTGTATTTTTAAAATTAAATAATATTTAGGAACTGGAATAAACTTCAAATGATGTTTCTCTAAATACAGGTAGATATGGATCGAGATCTCGCTGCAAGATTGCTAAGTTTATAGCGCATTTAATCGAAGCCAATTCATTATATACAATAATAAAAGGGACAATAAGTTTTGACCGGGGTGCCTATTCAAATGTGCCCGCTAGTATGTTTAATTAAAACTTTTTGGAACAAAAACGATGCATTTGTTATTACAATGAATTGTACTCCACTTCACAGAACTATACGATGAGATCTTGAAAAATGATAGCTGCCGTTGCCCATTTGGCCGCAACCTCTTCGCAGCCAGGTGTAAGCGGGCCATATTTTGGGACGTTTTTACGTTCATCGCGTTATATATATATATAATAGTTAATAAACCGTTTGATGCGTAAAGTCTACTAAATACTGACAATGACATTGAAATTGATATTTTTAACGACACTTTAAATAACTTCAAAAAAAAATTTACGTATGACTGAACTGTGTTTTCTAGTACTAATATAATTATATAATTTTATAAGTATAATAGTTTTAAATTATAAATATTAATTATTATTTTTATTGTATTATTCTAAATTTGACATTAATTTATATTGTGATTAATTTAATTAAAATTATTTAATATGTGTTCACGAATTCTTGTAATCTTTAAGTTAATTTTATCTTTTATAAATATTTGTTAGAAATTGTATTTAACATTTCACATATCATTGTTTTAAAGCTGGAAATGTAATCAATGTTGTGTATGCCTATAATTAAAGCTTGTACTGGAATAATTAATCTTATAACATAATAATTTCGAATGTAGGTGCAATGTATTGTTGGCATACCTAGCAAATAATAAATAAATAATAATCTGAATCCTGGAAAAGGCTCCAACGATTTTCATGAAATTTAATGTACAGGGGGGTTCGGGGGCGATAAATCGATCTAGATCAGTATTATGTCTGAGGAAACGCGTGTTTTAGAATTTTCATGCGGTTTTCTTTCGCATTATTCTGTGCAAAATATGGTCGATAATTGCGCAAGCTCGTGCAAAAGCATCATGGTCAAGCGGCCAAGGCGCAAGATCGACAATCATAGGTGTCCGGGTTCGAATTGCGGTCGGATACAAAGGTATAATTTTTTTTTGTTTTTTTTTTTTGTATTTATTCAAGTTTTTAGTTTTTTTAAAAGATCATTGTACTCCCGACCAAAAACTCCGAGCGAAGCTCGGTGGTCATTATACGAGTACATACTTATCGCATAAGATTGAGTACACTTTGAGAAAAAAATCTATTTTTTTCATTGCCAACTATCATTTTATTTAATTTAACATTAGAATGTACAATAAAAATAAGCTGCATCATCAGTCAGTCACATAGGTATTACGGGGATAGTCATAAAAATACCATGACAGTTGAATGAATTCCAAAGTGGGCAGCGCTGACCTGTGTCGCGAAGTGGTGCGACTCCGTGTAGGCGGGAGTGAGCGGCGCGGGCGCCGGCGACGAGTGGTGGCTGTAGGGCGTGTGCGCCGGCGACGGCGTGTACGAGTGCAGCGCGCCCGCCGCGCCTGCCGCGCCCGCCGCGCCCGCCGGCGACGCCGCGGGGAAGGGCGTGCTGGCGCCGCCCGCACCCGCGCCCGCCGGCGCCGGCGACCGGGCGAACCCGCTCGACGCGCCGCCGCTCTGTAAGTTCATCGAACCAATCATATAAGACACTATAAGGAATCGACTTTATTAATTTATTATTGATATCACATCGTTATTAATCTGGAGGCGAGCCTATTAACGGTGTATGCTCACTACACCGTCTCATACCATGACCGTGCTATGAACGTATCAGGCAGGGAAACGAAAATGGCATAGACTACTTTACCCACTAGAACGTATCAACAGCGTGCCATACCCTTACATAACGGTTTTAGTGCTGCGTATGGTTACCATTGCGCCGGACCCGGTCGTGGTCGGTGACGGAACGGTCTAGTGGGCAGAGTCTCATACTTTTCAATACAAAGAATAATTTTTTGCTTGACATGACCCTAGCACGGTCATGGTATGAGACGGTGTAGTGGGCAGACACCTTTAGGCGAATTACGGCGAATTTACACGAGGTGACTATATTTTTTTTGAAAGTGATAGTAAAAATAGTAATACACATACACTATGTATTCGAAACGAAGCTTCCAGTATGCGACGTTTACCTATACCAACACATCTTAATGAAAGTAGACTGAGTGAAGTGGATCGTAAAATACTATCTACTCCGCGTGTATCGCAAGAGAATGCGTGGTGCCTGCCTGCCTACCTGCGTGCTATCTCTCGCAAAGGGCAGCGGGTCGTGAGTGAACCTGGGCTGGGGCTGGGCGGCGGGGCTGGGCTGCTGGCGGTAGGCGGCCGGGCTGCTCGCGTACAGCGGGGAGCGCGCCGCAAAGCCTCGCGACGCACCCACGCCCACGCCGCCCACGCCGCCCACGCCCACGCCCGGCGAGCCGTAGCCGGCGCGCGGCGGGGAAGGCGCCGAGAACGCCGCCGGACTCGAAGGGTACTGTAACAATCGTCGTCGCGATCAATAACATGACAATACATTAAGAAAATACATAGTCTGGCCATAAATACTGTTACAATTAAAAATAAACATAAAAACTTTTTAACAAAAAAATAAAAACCGACTTCAAACAAAAACAACTAAAAAGTATAAAATAACTGATTGGTAGTTTTCATTTACTATACATACCTAATAAAATATTTTCGAAGTCGGTGTGCTTTGCTTTGTATCGGCTGGCACCGACCGACAGACAGTAGTAGCAAAGTAAGAATTCTAACGTGTTAGGCTTGTCAAGTCAAACAAAATAAGCCCGAACTCAAAGTATCTACTATTAGTCGTTGAAGAGTTCCACCTATCCACCTTTTAACCTTACCATCAGATCAGGTCAACAATACCGAACCACTGTACTATCAACGAAAATAGAAACACTTGCAAAGTTTCAAGTCAATATGACAATTAGAAGTAGGTTAAATTCATCATTAGCTATTTTTCCACCGTTAGGGCTGGTATTTTATTTTGAAATTTAAATGGGACCAATCTAGAAGTATACACTTTCAAACAAAACAAAAATTGACCAAATCGGTTCATAAATGACGGAGTTCTGGGGTAACAAACATAAAAAAAACATACAGCTGAATTGAGAACCTCCTCCTTTTCAACCGACTTCAAAAAGGAGGAGGTTCTCAATTCGACTGTATTATGTTTGTTACCTCAGAACTCCGTCATTTATTAACCGATTTGGACAATTTTTGTGTTGTTTGAAAGTGAATACTTCCAGATTGGTCCCATTTAAATTTCAAAAAAAAAATACCACCCCCTAAGGGTGGAAAAATAGCTAATGATGAATTTAACCTACTTCTAATTGTCATATTAACTTTAAATTTGAAAGTGTTTTTATTTCCGTTGATAGTACAGTGGCTCGGTATTGTTGACCTGATCTGATGGTAAGGCCAGAAGGTGAATAGGTGGAACTCTTTAACGGCTAATAGTAGATACTTTGAGTTTGGGCTTATTTTGTTTGATTTGACAAGCCTAACACGTTGGAATTCTTACTTTGCTACTACTGTCTACACTAAAAAGGGAAAAATAAAAACTTTTTAACAAAAAAATAAAAACTGACTTCAAACAAAAGCACTAAAAAGTGAAAAATAACTGATTGGTAGTTTTCATTTACTATACATACCTAATCAAATATTTTCGAAGTCGGTGTGCTTTGGCTAAGTAATTAAAGCCTACCTATTAAATACATACCTAATCAAATATTTTTGAAATCGGTCCCAGCCCATACAAAGCAAAGCACACCGACTTCGAAAATATTTGATTAGGTATGTATAGTAAATGAAAACTACCAATCAGTTATTTTTCACTTTTTAGTGCTTTTGTTTGAAGTCGGTTTTTATTTTTTTGTTAAAAAGTTTTTATTTTTGAGGAAGTCGGTTGAAAATATTACATTTGAATTTCTAATCTGTCATTTTTATATGATTGTTCATTGCGTTTTTTCATTTTCGCGCCAATACACTGTAAAATATTTTGTGATACTAACATTGAGTGGGGTGATAAAGAGAACCGAATCGCTGTGATTGCATTACACAAAGTAGGTATGGAGCAAAATACAATTGGTATTAGTCAAGTGTTTGTGTACCGGGCTATTGATAGGTACAATGAAACCTCCTCTGTTTGTGACAGAAAAAGATCTGGCCGTCCACGTAGTGTTCGTACGAAAATGACGATCAGAGCAGTAAGGGAAAGAATCCGAAGAAATCCTGTCTGAAAGCAAAAGATTTTATCTCTGGAGATGAAGATAGCACCTAGAACCATGTCGCGTATTTTAAAAGATGACTTAGGACTTGCAGCCTATAAGAGACGCACTGGTCATTTCTTAACTGATATTTTAAAAAAGAATAGGGTGGTAAAATCAAAACAACTACTTAAGCGGTACGCAAAGGGAGGTCACAGAAAAATTTTGTTTACGGCTGAGAAAATTTCTACAATTGAGCAATATTTTAACAAACAAAATGACTGTATTAATGCTCAAAGCTCTAAGGAAGTTCCCAATTAGTCAACAGAGTACAACGTGGGCATTATCCGACTTCAGTGATGGTTTGGTGGGGTGTTAGCTATGAAGGAGGGACTGAACCATATTTTTGTGAAAAAGATATCAAAACATCGGCACAAGTGTATCAAGATACCATTCTTGAGGAGGTAGTTAAGTTAACAACACCATGTTCAATAACCAAGAATGGTCCTTTCAGCAAGCCTCGGCGCCGGGTCATAAAGCTCGATCCACGCAATCTTGGTTAGAAACCCACGTTCCGGACTTCATCAGAGCTGAAGACTGGCCGTCATCTAGTCCCGTAATTAATTCGCTGGATTATGATTTATAGTCAATGTTAGAGAATATGGTTTGCTCTAAATGCCATGATAATTTATAGTCCCTAAAACAATCCATACAATTGGCAGTGAAGGATTTTCCCATGGAAAGAATGCGAGCTTCTATTGATAGCTGGCCTCAACGTTTAAAGGACAGTATTGCAGTCAATGGAGACCACTTCGAATAAGCTTTACATATTTTTAATGGTTTTATATTAATGTATTAAACTAACAGACTGTAACAGTAATAAATGTTACGTGCAATAGAAAAAAATGTTTTTTTCTTTGTAACAATATTTAGGGAAAGACTATGTAAAATTTATAATAGAATATTAATAAAGATTGAATTTTTTCCAATTTTATATAGCATTATTATGTAAATAACACATTTTAGGAGTTTTTGGTGATATGTATGGAAAATGCGGAGGCAAAATCCATTAAAATAAAAATTGGGTATTTTTTCCACAACACATCTTGGACGATTAACAATAGATAACGAGGACTACTCCTAATTAAACATATAATTCTTGTACCAAGTAAATTAACACATTACAGTTCATTTACTTCATACAAAACGACAGGAGTTAGGAGCGTGAGGCGTAGGTAGGGAATGCGTACCTGTTGTTGTTGCTGCGGCTGCGGCGTGGCGGCGAGGCGCTGCGGGCCCGGCGAGTAGGGCTGCGAGCGCGGCGACGCGTAGTGGCGCGGCGACGACGCGTAGCCGCCCGGTGACGCGTAGCCGCGCGCCAGGCCCAGCTGCCCGCCCACGTCCAGCGGCGAGTCCATGCCGCCGCCCGCGTTGGGCTGGTAGTAGGGCGAGCCGTCGCTCATGGGCTGCGCGTGCGCGTGCTGCACGCCGTACATGCCGCCCAGCGGCGACGCCAGCGCGGGGAACTCCCCGTGCAGGAACTGCTCGTGCGGCAGCGTGCCGTGCGCGCCGTGCGTGCCGTGCGTGCCGTGCGCGCCCAGCGACGGCAGCTGCGGCTGCAGCATGGAGTTGGCCTGCTGCGAGTCCACGTCCACGTACGCCTGCGCCACGAGTGACTCGAACATTACACTCACCTTTTATGGTTTACGTTCATTTTAGCCATAGGGTTAGTTTTGACTTAGAAAGGTTAAAGGGGAGTATACATTTAGTAATTTTACATTTTGAATATCAAAAAAAGTTTTGTGTTGTAGAAACTTGTTAAGCTTGATTCCATTTTAACATGTGTTATGAGTATTTAATTGCAAAGTGTCTCTTACAAAATTTGCAACCTTGGCGTTGATAAGACTTTTTTGATTTCATACTTAGATTTAATATTATCATATCATATATGTACATGAATATTTATGAAAATATATATTAGTATAACATAAGAGTGGAATTTCAAAAATAAACAAGAACATGTGAATATCTAACTAGCGACTCACCCTCGCTTCGCTCGGGTTCGTCCCTAGCTTGCTTCCCCATGCAAACTTTTATCCCCATTTTCACCCCCTTAAGGGATAATTTCCGGGATAAAAAGTATCCTATGTCCTTCCCAGGGTCTCAAACTATCTTCTTACCAAAGGGTCTAGACGTACTTCTACAGCGAAAGTGCCCCCGATAGGAACTTATATAGTAACCAATGTTATATTGTAGAGGAAATTATTAGTAATTGATCCAGTAAATATTAGCTCTATATCTTAGTTAATTGAGAAGCCATTTGAAAAAAAGTGTCCGGGGGCGACTTTTTTTCAAAGCGATTTATCTTAGTTAATTTCAAAGCAAGTAAAATAAAACTAAATGTAAGTAAGTGGCCGTCCTACAATATTTTAAGATATAAATATCTTATAGGTAAATATATATTTTACGTATTGAAATGTATTAAGATTTGCTTTGCATCGGCTGGCACCGACTTCGAAAATATCTGATTAGGTATGTATTCTAAATGAAAACCTCCGTTTAGTTATTTATTACATTTTAGTGCCTGGAAGTCGGTTTTTATTTTTTGTTAAAAAGTTTTTTAGACGATAAATTTACTTATTTTGATAAGAATTCATAATTGTTGATAATATGACCAATAAACATGACCTACCGGTTTAAATTACTTTCTAATATAAACAACTACTTTTTGTGACTTAAATATAAAAGTTAGACATATGCTGTCGCTGACTTTTTTGTAGGCATTATTAAGCTCTACAACTTTTCTCTAGAACATAATTATATGTGTCTCATCGTTAAGGCAGCGTTCATAAGAAACGTTTTCGTTCGACCGTTTTTTCCCCGACTTACTTTGCAAATCCGACTACCATGAAAGTCTTTTCGTTCGCCGGGTTAATATATAGGCTATGACACTCGGAAAGAACGTGGCTTTCTATTGGTAAAAGAATTTTGAAAATCTGTTCAGTAGATCCAGAGATTACCCTCTACAACATTCTAAACTAATAATATCACAAACTTTACCTCTTTATAATTTTAGTATAGATTGACATGAAGCGATTTAATTAACAATAACCTGCTGCTGCTGTTGCTGTTGCTGCTGCTGCTGCTGCATGAGGAACTGCTGCTCCTCGGGGCGGATCTTCTTGGGGCGGCCGCGCTTCTTCTTGGGCGGGTGGTCGCCCTGCAGGTCGAGCGCGGGCGGCGGGCGCGGCGGGCGCGGCGCGCGCGGCGCTGGCGGCGCGGTCTCGCCGTTCTCCAGCTTCACCTTCTTGGGACGGCCGCGTTTTTTCTTTAGCGGTACTTCGGTGCCGTCCTCGAGGATGATGGTGTCTCCGGGCTCGGGCTCCATGGTCAACCTGCAAGTAGACTCGCTTTGGTGCAATATTTTTAATCTGTCGTTTACGAGTTATAACTTTTGAACGAACTAGAAGTATACTTTTAATATATTTTAGGGCAATAAAATATTTTATTGACTTCTTTTAAAGAATCATGATTCTAGATTGATATGGAATTGCTTTGTGCTGTTTAAATTTTGACTTTTTTTTCATATAATTAATCTTTAACCTAAAAAGGAAATATAAATCAAAAAAATATATATTTAAATTGGTCTAAAAGTTTAAGTTTACTTAGTAATGTATTTATATAATACTAGAGATTTGCTCTCGCTTTGCACGGGGGTGCGTCGTCGTGGCAAAGCGTACGTCGATAAAGTATTGACTAAATTTTTTCCACTTCAATTAATGTCATTTTCGATCATAAACGCATTTTTTTTCAAAGTGCTCGGATAAGTTTAATTTCATTTCTTATAGGAACAAAAATAGGCCGGTCGCGGTCGACAGTAGTGTCGTGCGGACGCACCTGCGTATCTCCATCTCCTCGTGCGGGCGGCGGCTGGTGGTGTCGGGGAACACGAGTTCGGCCTCGTCCACGTGCGCCACCAGCCCGTTGAGGTAGTCGCGGAACTTCTTCAGCGCCGCGTAGAACGGCACCTTGTCCGCGGCGCGCGGCAGCTGCGCGCAGCGCGCCGACGACGACGGCATCACCCACATGTACTGCACACGTACACACACACACTCTCATCGTTATGGAAACTGCATCTGACTACCTTATAACATATTTCTAGTAAATAACATTTAAATTGAAAGCACTCTCGCAGTAATTACGAATGACGACATACAACCGATTTACTCTATATGTACATATACCACGGATCTCGATAACTTATCTATCTATGGTTCTCCTTATACGATTTTGACATAAGTTTTGTATGGAGCTTATGTCACTATCTCTAATGAGGACGACTTCAGACAGATAGGTTGCTCACAGCCGTCGATAAAATACAATGATTAAGAGTTGTTATTTTTAAGAAATCCTTCTGTTAATTTCATCCTTAATTATGAAAAAAAAATTATAACAATTCGATAGAGATAGAATAATAAGATAATTCGAAAATAATATATAGTATGATATGTACCGTGTTAGTGCCGGCGATGGTGTCCGGCTGCTTGCCGAAGCAGAAGTCCTTCTTGCCGGAGAACACCTCGTAGATGAGCTTGCCGTTGAACACGGCCACCTTGGGGCGGAAGGTCTGCAGCTTCTCCAGCAGGATGGCGGAGCCCTCCTTGATCTCGCGCCGCGTGAGGTCCGCCGAGCCCTTGGTGGGGCGCGCCACCATGTTCGTGAACCCGATGCCGAAGTTCAGCAGCTGCGGGGGGCCATTGAACGTAACATGCTTAGTTTTATGCATGAGTAACTGCGAAAACTTAAGAAAATATAACATCACATGAACTCACAAAGGACGGCACCGCCATTATATTTCCTTCTTATTTGATTTTTTATGCAAAAAATGAAATTCTAAATTATTCAAAAATATCTAATTTTTTTTAATACTTAGGGTCTTCAAATTATTTCTTCACTTTTGTAGATAATGAATGAACGATAATGATAATTCCAACATTTTAGTAAAATGTATCACACTTAGTGTATGTAAAATAAATTCTAATTAATTATGGTAATTACTAATTATACTAAAATTGTATTAATAGCTATTATAAGTTTGAGTCAATTGTTCACGTTATAATATATTACTTTTTATTTTTTATATATTTTTATATATAGTTTTTTTTTTCTTTAAGTTTTTTACTTTAATTCTAAAATCATATGTTACTTAATCAAATCTTACTTTTTACTAATATTATAAATGTGAAAGTTTCGATGGATGTTTGTAACTCAATCACGCCAGAACGGCTGAACGGATCTGGATGAAATTCGGCACAAAGATAGATTATAATCTAGAATAGCGCATAGGTTACTTTTTATCCCGGAAAATGTACGGTTCCTGTAGAATAGATTTGATTTTGTTTTTGTAAAGGCGAACCCGAACGAAACAAGGGTGAGCCGTACTTTATTTTAAAATTGCTTTTTATTTTTGTACGGACGCTCCCGTTTAATTTTTATAAACATTAATTATTTTTGGCCACGTTCAAATAAGGAGGAGCCGCTCGATTCATGTTACAACAGGGTATGTTCTCACCAATTGTGTACTGATTTTCATGATATTTTTTTTTAAATAATTTCTACCTCAAGGTCTCATGTTTTAATTTTAGTAAATTTATAATCGGTACACATTTCAGTTAGAGATCGACCGAGTTTACGTCAGTATTATATATAACAACAATCCAGTGTACAGAGGTACGCCTAGCAACGTCGGCGCTATTTAGATTCATATGAAGTTGAATTTAGTTTTGTAAACAAAAAGTGATCAATATGCTGAAAACTCCAATGCAGTCGATAGCTGAAGCGGCCCGCGAAAGATTTGCACTCCGGGGCCATCAATGTATTCGCACTACATTTATTACGTTCACTTGTCTACCGTAATGAACTTGTTTTAATAAACTTTTTACGATTTGTTGTTTTCTTCATTCAACTAGATACTAAATCGTTACTGGAAACATCGCTCACGAGTTTGCACTTGCAGCAGCCGCCCACGTCGCAGTTACGCCGCCGTGCGTGCGATAAACACATATATATTTTATTTCGTTCTCACACTTCATCTATTATTGTTAATAATTACAATATAAAAGATTTCTTTATTTTTTTCTATGCTCATCCAATTTCCCTCGCTTTCACCAGCAGAGACTAAAGCAACATATTACGTCTATAAATTTTCTACATAACTATATTTAAAATTATTTTAAATTATTATATTGATACTAGCGAGTTACGTGCATAAGTTCCTTAGATACCGTACATAACAGTATGTTATATATATGACGTGTTACTTTAAGTCGTAGTCTTGTACTAAATTCCATCCGATTCCGTCCAAGAATAAAGGAGTAACAAACAAACATACACACATACAATCTCTCTCATTTACAATAGTGATCTGATTGGCCACGCATCGACGTCTCTCGGGCACTACCTTGTAGTCCTCGTCGGCGCTCATCTGCTCGCGCGTGAGGCCGGACAGGTACAGGCACTTCCAGAAGTGGTTCCCGGGGCCCGCGTAGTGGTGCCCCTTGTAGGCCGCGAACAGCCCCGGGTTGATGCCGATCTGAAATTTTTAATACAAAATGTATAATAACACTTGTTAAACAGGCGGTGACAATGATAATAATTTGAATTTAGGTGCTAGGTGGCGTTTTCGTAATTATAACCGGTATGAAATAAAGCGCAGTGACCAAACTCTCTAGTATGTTTGAATAACGACTAAAGTTAAATCTGTAAGTAAATAAATGTTCCTATAAGCTTAGTAAGAGGGTACTTGTTAAACTGTTTATGTTGACATTATTATTGGGGAACCTAAGTAGATAGTGGATACTAAGTACGACACGGATGTCACAGAACAGGTGACATATATGTATATAGGATAAAAGAAAAATAGATAGATAAAAAGTTTTTCATCAGGTCATCTTTACAACAAATTTTAAGAGAGGCAGTAGATTTTAAATGGTAAAACCGAGATCGTGTTTTGTCTTTTAGGACCGGTATCATTGCGATTACATGGACATGATAAATACAAAAAAAATCTGATGCAAGAACCGAACTTGTTACTAGCGCAGAAAAGATGCTAGAGACGAGAAGCAGACAATCCCCTACTGCGCTGCAACAGTAGACAAACTAATGAAAATTTCAATACAAATGAATACACGCTATATAATTCAAAAAAATATGAAATAAAACGCCCCCCGTGAGAAACTTAGAACAGTTAGTCTTTTGTGATGCTTTATTATATATTAATTAATTTACTTACAATCACGTGCAAAAATCAACATTTGCAGCGACTCGACACCTCTGGGTGCCGCCCGCTAGCAGTAGAACAATGTGCCATGTTTATTAATAAGTTTTTTATTGTAACTTTGAAGCATTGAACGGCAAATCTTAAATCGATTACGAAATTTTATTATAAACGCGAGCGCGAAATGAACGAATGAGCCTTGAATGGGCTGATTATTTCAATGTTGCAGTGGATCAATTGCGTCATTATAATTATCGCGTCACAAGTCAAAATCGGCCATTGAGAGTGGGCTCGACTGTTATATAGAGCGAGACTTTCATTTAAAATTAAAGACGCTATCATTCATTTCTCTCTTTGCCAGTTTACATATATTTGTTTCATTATATTTTTTCCCTTGTATGTTTAATGGCGTATCACCTAAGAAACACTAGACGGCGTTCAATACGATTTGTTTGTTGTAACTTATAGCTACAAACCAAGCCAAAATTTCACTTGAATGGGTCGAGTAGATCCAACAAGACAAGGTACACACAAGTAATAATACAGTAGATATAATAATAAAATGATGTGTGGCGATCGTACTCACAATGATGATGTCGAGGTTTTCGGCGAGGTGGTCGGGCAGCGTCCGCCGCGACACCTCCTCCTCGCTCATGCCGTTGAAGCGGTCGTGCTTCTTGCGCTCCTTCACGGGCCGCACCGCCGCCAGCCCGCCGTCCATCACGCCCTCCACTTTGATTTCCATTCTGAAATTCATAATGGGGATACCTGAGTTAAATATATTACCTTTCATATTTTATTAAAGACAAGCATAGACTTTAAATAAAACTATCTTTTCGAATTATTTCGCAGATTTATTTTGATTTTTGGTTCCCGACGTTTCGAATGCTTTACAGCAATCATGGTCACGGGAGAGACTGAGGTGTTAGATGTCTCGAAGGATAGTTGTTACTGGCAGTCTACCCACAAATAACAAAATGAAAAATTGCACCAAGTACCTTACAATATTTTATAACTTAAAACATTTTTTTTTTATTTTAATTAGTTTTATAATTGAATATGGAATATTATTTATTTAACTTTTGCTGTTATCATTATAATTATTACAATTTTAAAAAATATTAATTAGTAATCTATATTTAGTGTTGCCATTATTATTTTATAACCATAAAGAAAAAATATAAAATATAATATTAATTATTTAAGCCACATAATTGTTCTATGTGTAATTTAAAAAGTTAAAATTAATTAAGAATAATAATTTTAATTTAGTTTGCTATTATTTAAAAAAGAGACAAATTACTAGGCAACACTATTACTATATACTTTTACAAATGAAAAATTTTAATCTTAATTAGTGTCTATTTCAAGAACATCTCGGTGGTTGTGTGTATTATCACATTAAAAAGTTAATTCAAACAAACAGCTAACAAATGAAAATTTAATAATAATGTAATACTTAACGACAAATATTCTTTTATAACTTACCAGTTTCAATTTGCCAAATCGATTTGATAGGTAGATAGAGGACAAGTGTTTTATTTTTGCCTATTGAATTTTGGATTAACGCATCAATGATCTAAATTCTCTTTGGGTATTAAACGTAGAGCGCGACCATATCGAAAGCTATATTTAAAAAAGAGGGTTTGTATGAGAGCCTCGTTGCAAGCCGCCGATAATTTTATTAGGTTTTGTATTGCATTTTACAGCGTCTATAGCAACAATGGCAGTCGACATTACAAATCGGCAATCGTAAATGTCTCGGATTACGTCGTCGTAGGTATACTTCAGGCACGTTTTGCGATCGCTTGTCCTAGAAGATAATCTGCCTACGCGTCCGAGGTCCTTCACTTTGTCAACATAATAACGTGGATTTATATAACATAAAAACGAGGATTCCGACGTGCGGGAGCGTCAGTAGTCGACTTTAAAATTTTTATAATTTCATTTATTCTTTTTTTTTAATAGTATTATATAGGAAGTACCTATAATGCGACTAAACATTCACGTATGGAGACACGCGCACGCGTAACGATCTCACGAGTTGCAACACGACGTTTATCTTGCAGATAATATCAGATATCGTCACATTTTGAACAATGGATGTGTTTACGTTTTAGCTGTTTCGAGTCCACTGGTTCACCAAGGATCTCTTTTATCTATCACTAGCGACTCACCCTCGCTTTGCTCGGGTCCGACCCTAGCTTGCTTCCCAATACAAAATTTCATCCCCATTTTTACCCCCTTAAGGAATAATTTTCGAGATAAAAACTATCCTATGTCCTTCCCAGGGTCTAAAACTATCTTCTTACTAAACATCTAAATCGTTTCAGTAGATCCAGAGATTATCCCCTACAACGCCAGAAACTCACAAACTTTACCTCTTTATAATATTAGTATAGATTTTGGTTTTATGTAATAGAATTACGCGGAGGAGGGTAATGTGTTTATCAGTCTATGTATGTATGTTTGTTCCTATGTGGCATTCTAGAGACCAAACGCGTGGGCCGATTTAGATGATTAATACGTCGCGTCGTCAGATTCATCTCGATAACGCAAGTGCCATGGGCTATATAAAATAGTTAAAAATTAAAATGTCGAATTTCATATTTGCATATATATTACGAGTGTATACATCTTGTGTATCTCCGACTGCATAATACTTTATTCTTTCGTTAACTTGTTTTAATACTTTCAGTTAGCTTTTATGCAGTCTTATTTTTTTTATTTGTATGTACCTAATGCAATAAATAAAAATGTTCGCGTCAATTTGATGTAGTTTTGTTGTTGTTTCACGTGCGTCGTGCTGTCAGCAGGCGGCGGGCTCACCGCTCAAGCGAAGTTGTAAGTATAAGTTAGGTTTCCTCACACAGTAACTACCTACTATCTAGACTTCAAGACGCATGACTCTGCTGCCCAGTGAGCTGCGAATTCGACTCTTCTAATTACTATTTTACTTTCTTTTTAATAGTTATTTTTACTTTCCGGGGTAAACCACATATTAATATAAATAAGTAAATTGTCCTCTAGCAACTACTTATCCACAGTAATAAAAGAAAAATATATCATAAAATAAATTTAGAAGTTAATATTATATTTAAAGAACATATAGTAGTATTAATAGGCGATTTAGGAAAAATGTAATAAATTATAATTTACCACGTACATCCATACTAAAATAAAATATTATAAATGTGAAAGTGTGTTTGTTTGTTTGACCTTCTTTCACGTCGAAACGGAGTGACGGATTGGCGTGATTTTTTGTGTGGAGATAGTTGGAGGGCTGGAGAGTGACATAGGCTACTTTACCGCGGGAGTTTACCTAATTCCCACGGGAAAACACTTTATAATAAAATCCAAAAAAAAAATGATTTTGATCAGAATTACTTGAAACTTGGTATTAATGCTCTTCAATAAAATTACAATACGTGTTTTAGCATTTTTCGAAATTCATCCTATAAGAGGGTAAAATAAAGAATGAAAGTTTGTATGAAACTACCTTTTGAGATTTTTTTGTAGTATTAGCGCGAGCGCAGCCGCGGGTTCTGCTAGTTTATTATAAAATATGAAACCTTAAAAAGGTGTAAAAATCAAATACTTAAACGTATAGCAAAAATCACAAAGACATTAGTAAACACATATAATTTTAAAGATTTTTTTCTACTTATAGGTACATACCTACTACTTGTCTCGTACATGCAAAATCGGCGCCAGTGCGCAATGCGCATAACACAGTGTCTTCACGTCGACTACATTATGGCTTGTTTTGACAAGTGATTTAATTTTTGACACACAAATTCAAAATATAATCCGGCAAGTTTGAGCCGTTATGAGCGTTTTATTGTTATTTATATCTGAGCGGGACGGCAGCGGACGAGGTTTACCATCGTAAATCATTTATTTTTACCACAAACCAAATATTTACAATAATTTTAAGACGTTGAATAATATTTCATTAAGTGTAATATACCTGCTATATTATAAAAAAATTATAATATCGCAGTAGTAGCAGATAGCGAGTTAATTTCCACGTCTTTCAAAAATATGATAATTTTTTGTTCCGAGACCTCGAATGTAGTGTTGCGTCGGTGCTTCAGGTGCCATTTGCATGCTAATTGTTAGTCTGATATATTTTAGCTTGTGTTTATTATCGTAGCAAAAAACTTAATTAACAAGCAAAAAATGAAACCATCTGGTAGTTTCTACAATTATACGAGTTCTCCGTTCCGCGCCACACTCGGAGCGCAAGGCCCGGTAGCCCGCAGGCTCAGCCGGCTCTCGGGGACATGCAAATATATGTATGTAGTTTCAATTCGTTTAATTTTTAACGAAACGGCAATTATGAAGAATTCCAATCTTAATATAATTAAATCGAAGAAGTGTTTAATTTCACCGTCCCAATAAAATGAGCCGATAATGCGTCGAGTAACTGCGGAGGAGCAACCGTTTGGGTTTTTCATGTGTTTCAATGAAGTTTTTCGTTACATTTTTTGAGGTGGCATAGCGGAACACGAAAAGATAATTGAGGTTAAAACGATTATAATGTGGAAAGCATTATAAACGTTCGGTTTGGACGATTCCACCTTGATCTGATTATTTAGCTCGAATTTTTGGCTAGCGATAGCGCGGGCTTCGGTTCCGGTACCGAAATACTTGCGACGTAAACAGTGCGCGGGCTGCGCGCGCATCCTACTGGCATTGTTCAGTTGTTCACGCACTCTCAGCCCAATGTGTCTGCGCCTCTCGAGTCTCAGCCCTGCACAGAGTGCACAGAGCCGCACAGCACGTGCCCTGTATACATAAATACATACATACATACATACATGATTACATGGCAGTATGCACTGATCATTTACAGTAATCGCCTGTAACATCAGAAGTATGACCGGTTTCATTTTGTAGGTAAGCTTAAACCAAAGAGTACGTTGTCAATAGCAATTTATATTGCAATCGTCAAAAGCCTTAACGATGTTTCGAAGAGATCGTGACGCTGTGTGATCATTAAGATCACCTTTATTTGCTCGCGGAGCGTGCGGCGGCTCGCGTTTATTGAAAATTTTGTATTGTCATTAACAGACGCTAACGATGTAATAAATTGCGATCATTACTAAGCACTGCGACAAGGCGCTGTGGAAAACGAGGTTGCAGTAGAAAAGTATTAAAAAACGACCAAACTTAAGTTGAGATTATAGATCGCAGACACGAATGGGACCGTTTTTGTACGGCTGATTTATACGGTAGTCGTCACAAGTTGAATCGAAATGGTGCTTACTGTATCAAATCCTCTGTACACAGACTCGTTTGTTGGGTCATTCGAGAGTGGCCTTCCTTTTGAGCTCGCTCGGTCGACTCCTTTCACTACCCTTAATTTCAATCATTGCGTCCGATTTATCTTAAACTCACACGTTAGCAATTAAGCCACGCTGGAAATTGGAAGCAACCTTCGGAACGCTCGAACCAGTTGCGGAAATTGGTCGCGTCCCATTCGATTTACCTTCCTTCAGCAGATGAGGTCATCAAAGCTTGTAGCGAGAACTTGCATCTACATTTACGCAGTAAACATACCATACCTATACCTACGACCTCTTTACTATACATACCTACATATATACATACAGATATACACACATTCCCATGTATACATATAGTTGTTATTTTAACATCGTTTTCAAGTAGACGAAGGCCCAATTACTACTGGTATTTTATTAATTAATTATATTTTAGTGTTTGTACGTTTAAAAATCATGTTTTTGCGAGAACAGAGGAGGCAAAACAGTGATCTTTAAGTTTTAATCTATTCAAGTACTAGTTTTTGTGATAACGACGATGTAGTTAATGCAATTCAGAGTTTCAAGGGTATTCGGAGCCGAGCGTCGTTTAGGTGTACAGTAGTGGTTTTGAAAGGCGGCTCAAAGACATGAAATCGATTCTCAACGGCTGGGATGTTTTCGAAGCTGAGGCTGCCACGTCACGCCCCGTCGCTACGTGACTGCGGCGTCTACTCGAGATCACTCCGATTGCGTTACAGATAACGTGGCTATTGTCTTGCTCCCGCCATACCGCCATAGCGGCCACCGCGTGCCTGATATGGACGGTGGCTAAGAACGACGCGATCGAGACGATTAATTGTGCAAACATTCCCATTCCCAAGACATTTTACAAAAACTGGCACTTGCAATTGTTCCCGGATAGTTAAAATTATTAATTATATTAAGTGTGAATTCTTAATTAATATTATCTCCGCGAGTAAACAATGCGTTTAGGTAAAAAATATTACCTTACAAGTAGTAACCTTAATTGGGTACCTACATACACGTGTGCCTACTCGTATTTTGTAAACAACAGAAGCGTTTTATTTTCATATATTATATTAAAAGCATCACAATAGCAGACGGCTCAAGAAAATATATTAAGAAGAAGCTAAATGTCGAAGATATTTTAGTTGAGTTTCGACCCTCAGAGTTCAGACGCACCTAACTTTCCGAACCATTTATCACATCTCAGTGACGCGAAGTGTCCAGCCCTGCATTTAATCTCATCCATTGCCTTGGCTCTATAAGTGTCAATAGTGGGCAGTGAAGGATCTTTGCGAGTGAGTCACGTCGTGAGCTCACGATGGAAGCAAACAGAGCTGTTTGCCGAGTCGTCAAACTTTATGAGCCGTCGCGTCGCTGCAGTCACGGCAAATATTCTTATTCTTTGGAAATTTGTGAAGTCACCTAAGTCTGATCAATTTTTTATTTATAGCTCCTGGATACGCATACAAACGACATAAACTACTCGTTTTACATTCGACGAAGTATAGCGAACAGGTTTTTGAGCACTATTTTAAGTGTGATCTAACGACGTATCCTGTTATATTCGATGTTTCGGCGCACGTCGGCGGCGCACGTCGACAGCGAGCGACGGCGGCGTCGATGGAATGACGCACTGTAGGTGCGAGTATGTCGATAGTATTTTTCGAGAGATATAGGGAGCACACCGCTAGAGGTTCCGCCGTCCGCGTGGTCGGCCGCTGGAGGATGTGGGTCGCGGGACTAATTCCGGCGCGGGTTCAGCGGCCGCGCGTCGCCTACGTCGTGTCGCGGCTCGCGGGACTGCAACGTCAGATCACGCGCCCATATACTTCCCCATCTAGCCGTTAGCTTGTGCGCGTCCGCGTCGGCTTGAATCAACCCACAATAGCAACCTATGCAACATGTATATGTATGTATATATGACATACGCCTTCCATACATTCTATACCTACTGAAGTTAGTTTGCCACATTTTTTTTATTTACCTTTCTCCGTTTACTCCAGCTCAATAGCTTAATAGAGCACAAAATTATTCCTAACATAACATATATGAATGTTTGTAATTTTTGACAGAACATTAATGTAGTCATGACTATTGATATTTTTAAATATGGGTATGTCATTATATAAGATTAATATCTTAATATATTATACACTATGATCATTATAGTGAAACTACAATACCTAAGTTAATAGAGAAAATACTATTATTGTTTATGTCTTTATATATGAGCTTTACAAAACCTAAAGGGACAGAGATAGTAAGACTTACCCGTTTTCGTCTTTAATTTTTTTCTTGCGGCCACGCTTCTTAGGTTGGTTAAGCATCATCTGCTGATGGGCATGCTGATGCTGCGGATGCTGCGGGTGCTGCTGGTGTGGCAGGTGCGCGTGCTGTAGGGGGTGCTCGTGGTGCTCGTGGTGCAGGTGCGGCGGCAGATGGTGCTGCTGGCCCAACATGGCGCACATGGCCTCCTCCTCCACGAACGAGTAGGGGTCGTCGCACTCGCGCTTCACGCCGTTGTACAACTCGTCGTCGCGCTTGGGCGGCGCGTAGTTGTGGTGCAGCGGCTGGTGCGGCTGGTGGTGGTGCTGACTCATGTCGTAGGGCGCGTCGGCCTCGCGCTTGAAGCCATACGGGTCCTGCGGGTACTTGGGGAAGGGAAAGTGCTGGTAGGGCTCCGGCTCGTGCGCGGGCGGCGCGGCGGGCGTGGGGTGCGCAGGCGCGGGGTGCGCGGGCGCGGGGGCGGGCGGCGCGGGCGCCTCGAAGTGGCGAAAGGGGGAGGGGAAGGGGCGCTGCAGGAGCGGCTCGTAGGCGGCGTCGGGCGGCGGGCTGCGCGCGGGCGGCGGCGCCGGCGAGCCCTCGGCGCTGGAGGGCTTGCGCCGCGCCGCCTCACCGCTGTTGCTCGTCTCGTACCCGTCATCTTGGCTCTCCGCCGCCTTCGGCTTCTCCTCGCCCTCCTCCCTAGCGACACACAGACAACACATTATGCACGTGGACGATATCGTTAAACTATACTTTAAACGTTTAGCGGGACAGAAAAATTATTAAAAAGCGTTCTTTTAAAATACTTTTATTTAAAACTATAAGCAGGTACTTAAGATTACAATGACAAGCGATTATCTATCCCATATTAATTAGCTTTGGAAAGTAGTCGTGGAGTAACACCCGTATTTATTATCTGCGAACGAGTCGATCGAATGTTGTGTTTGCGGTGACGTCAGTATGCAGGTGCGCTCGACGTCGAACTTCAAATTATCGCTAGCAGCAAGCGAGGATACATAATTTGAAGCCTGTTCGCTCTTAACGCTAACACTGAGTAAATACGGATCTAATTTTAAGGTAAATTTTTGCAGCGAGATTCAGATGTTGGTGTTACAAAAACAAAAGATGAGTGCAAGCAACGCTAAGTTTACGCAGAGTCGGCATCGTCAGAAACGGGTCGACGTGACGAGAGTGTAAAGGCCATGCGCATGGTGAAACTGTCTCGAGTCTTTGAAAACATTTAGGTATATTTTTGTGGTGCGATAACGAGGGCGACACGTGAGCGGCTGAATGCAGGTGATTAGTCACCTGTCTCATGAGTTACTCCTATAACCTCGGAGCGGAACGCGGCGCGGATACGAGCCCCGGCGACCTTTAAACAAAAGGCTTAGACAATGCGAAGCGCTTGCCATTTGAGGAACACTACGTGTGTGTTCAGCTCTCGAATGTGACCTTTGTTATGGATTTTGCGACGAAACACATACGTGTGTACGTGAAGGACGCACTCTTAAACCGCGATGAAGAAATACACTATTCTATGTAGGTACAAGTATTACTAACTTACACTACAACACAAACCATAAAGTAAAGAAGCCACATAATTACATATATAGTATTTAATTACCAATTTTAACTGAATCTGAGAAAAATTATGTGAAAATAATGGATGTATTTAAAGTAAGCTCATATTAAATACAGACTTTATTAGTATATGGAAGTAGATAGTAGGTACATCAACCCTTAGCATAGCATAGAGTATTTTAAATTTTTGGAACTAAAATATCATCAAACCGAATTTTAGAACGGAACTGCAACGCAAGGCCAGCAACGGTAAATGAAGCTCACAAAGGTGCACGTACGTAGAGCTATTGTCGACTCATCTACGTAGAGGAAAAGTAACGTTTTTATTGGAAAAAGGACTATTTCAGATGTTTCATAAACTAAAGGTGTATATTGTTAATTAAAAATGTCATATAGTGATGTTCTGTGATGTTCTCCTAGCCGATTCCGGCCACTGCGGCCAATTTCATTGAGACTAGCCAACTGCGCAGGAGATATTATAGTGCACAAGTGTACGCGCAGACACAAGTGCACTCTCATACTCCGGTGGGACGACCGCTCGACACGACCGGTGAGAGTTAAGGCGCAGGACCGACGGCTTTACGTGCTCTCCGAGGCACGGGGGTGAAACACCGCCAACTTCCCAACTCCGGGCTGTTACTGAAACTTACTATACAGAAAGACTCAATAACTAAACTTGGCCCGACCCGGGACTCGAACCCAGGACCTCCGGGTGTGCAGCCGTACATGCTAGCCACTAGACCACCGAGGCAGTTTGTCAGTCATATAGTATTACGCCGCCAATACAGCGCGAATGTTATTACACATTACCTAGTTGATTGCGTTAGAGTTACAAGTTAATATTTTCAGAATAGAGATGGTTCTATAAAAATATTTTAAATTAATTTTAAACAAAATGTCAGCTGTAAGCGACTGTACACTGAAGCATTAAAGAGTGGCGTCAGAAGCCAATCTGTTATGACTGTTTATGTTATGTTTGACTCGTATTACATCGTAATACTAAATTATTGCGATACAACTTTGTCTTAACGTACACACCACACATAACGGCCGCCGTTCGAAATTCGAATCACATGAAATTAGTTGTCAGAGACAAAATTGAAAGATTGTATTAAAAATTTTTCGAACGGTCGTTTTAGTTAGCCAAAGTTACATTTTTATTATTTAAAATACCCATTAATTTTCAGACCGAAAAAACCATATTGTTTTTTTTTTTAATATAAAATACAATACATAGGTACACACATACATACATGTATAAATGCTGACGTGAGTGTTGAACGCATAAAAACCGACTTGAATTTTTACATTTAACTAATATCAGGTCAGGCGAATATTTATGAGGTGCCAAACTGTATCCTTTACTTTGATAATCTTGTAAGAAAGTACTTCTCCGGTAGACGAGATCACAATTGCGACCTTGTCAACCGCTGGCCGATACTTTAGCACGACTTGCAATAAAAAGTTACAATAAATAGGTATTTTGATGACTTTACTAGAGACTCACCCTCGCTTCGGTCAGGTTCGACCCTAGATACATTTTGACGCTTAGTATTAAATGGATTTTTTTTTTCAATTTTTTTCCGACATTTTAATAGTTATTCCGCTATTCGTGGTAAAGATAAATCAAACAAAACGAAGATCATAAGAATCGGTCCAGCTGTTCCCGAGTTATAAGCGTTGTAACAAACCTGACTTTGTTTTATATACAGAGTGGATTTTTGAGATGGGACGATAAGGACAGGTACCTTAACTGCTATAGTTACAAACAAACTACAAACTAGTTTTTTATTCTTCTACAAACTTATCTATCTAATAATCTACATATAAATAACAATTGCAGTCTACTATGCAAAATTCGGTTAGAGTAAATATATTTTCAAAGTTGACTGGCATGTTTCATTATCTATGATCTACACCTACTAATATTATAAAGAAGCAGTTTGTTTGTTTGAACTTGTTCTGCATGTATTACTTAGATAAAGATATTTTCATTAAAAACTCAAGATAGATACTTGTTACATTCTAATTAATCAAGGGAATAATCATTGAAAACACAAAGGTTTGTCAAGTTTGGCTGACTTTGAGACATCGTCTGCAACTATCACGCGCAACTGTTGCACTTAACCGGGCCGCGGATCGCGATAACATAGCCTGCTCAGTGCTCAAGAAACTCAGATAAAAGCCTTTATCCAATGCTTTCGGTGCATTTATTCACTTTCATTGCATTCGTTAGGCAAAAGTAATAACTCTTATTATTAAAAATATAGCTTACATAATTAATTTACATTTTCGGCTAATCTATATTTATTTTGTGAGGTTTATTTACATACCTATTCGTCGACATTTTAGAAAAAGCGCAGGTACGATGGAGCTATTTTTTTTAATGTAGTCGATAAATTAAGTTTCAAACTAATTGTAATTAAGATGTTCATTAGCAATTAAACCTAAAGGGTAAGCTTCAACACGTATATTCAAAAATTTAAATCGTGAATGCCTCATATTCGCGTGGGAAGCCGACACGATCACGATAATGTCAGATACTTTCTGGACACTCCAAATTTGATTTGTGAGGAAAATTAAATAGGGATGTTAACACTAATCACAAATTAATGCCAATTTTAATATGATAGTTTGTATTATTAGAATATCGAAAATCACATTTTTATAATTTAATATAACTTAATAAATTTATTAAAAATGATTTTAAATGCTATATTTATAATCTGTTGTCAAGTGACTGCAAACACCAATATGAGCTTATTACGTCACTAACCGCAAAACAAGCTGTCAAAGACTGTTTACTTATCTGCATTTTCTAATATAGTTTGCGATCGGAATTAATTTGTGAATTACTTAATATTAATACCACGATGGAATCTGGATTCACTAAAGGGAATAGTTCCAACTTACCAAATATAGATTCTTTGATGGTGGCAAACTTTTTTGCAAGAAACAAAGACAATGATAAAAAAAACAAAAGAGAAAATTCAGGAACGTGAAAACATCTTTGTAAGTACAGTTTTACGTTTAATACTATTTATTTATTTTGATTGTTTATATTCAAGTAAAAATAAGAAAACACATAAACGGGCCATAGTCATGAATCGCGACCAATGTTTTGCGGTTAGTGACGTCATGTCAGTCAGGTGACAGTTCTTAGAGTGTTTTAGCGGGAAAATTCAAAATTACTCTATTTTTGTATATTTTCTCATCGAAAACACTAATATTTTTAGTTAAAATATTTTTTTATGATAAACATGAGTCAATCTTCTAAATAAAAGCAAATCCGAAAAATTGTTAACATCCCCATTGTAACACATCAATTTATATGACACCATGATATAAAAACATTTAATTTTATTTTCATTAAACTGTCGCGAATATGAAAGCATCTACTTTAACGTCTGTATCATTGATGTAAACTTGTAAAGCATTTATTTTTATTACATTGTAAAAGATAAAAATTATTGTCAACCGACTTCAAAAAGGAGGAGGTTCTCAATTCGACTGTATTTTTTTTTATGTTTGCTACCTCAGAACTCCGTCATTTATTAACCGATTTGGACAATTTTTATGTAGTTTGAAAGTGTATACTTCCAGATTGGTCCCATTTAAATTTCAAAAAAAAATACCACCCCTAAGGGTGGAAAAATAGCTAATGATGAATTTAACCTACTTCTAATTGTCATATTGACTTGAAATTTTGCAAATGTTTCTATTTCCGTTGATAGTACAGTGGTTCGGTATTGTTGACCTGATCTGATGGTAAGGCCAGAAGGTGGATAGGTAGAACTCTTCAACGGCTAATAGTAGATACTTTGAGCATGGGCTTATTTTGTTTGATTTGACAAGCCTAACACGTTAGAATTCTTACTTTGCTACGACTGTCTACACTAAAAAGGGAAAAATAAAATTTTTTTAACAAAAAAATAAAAACCGACTTCAAACAAAAACACTAAAAAGTAAAAAATAACTAATTGGTGGTTTTCATTTACTATACATACCTAATCAAATATTTTCGAAGTCGGTGTGCTTTGGCTAAGTAATTAAAGCCTACCTATTAAATACATACCTAATCAAATATTTTCGAAATCGGTGCCAGCCCATACAAAGCAAAGCACACCGACTTCGAAAATATTTGATTAGGTATGTATAGTAAATGAAAACTACCAATTAGTTATTTTTTACTTTTTAGTGCTTTTGTTTGAAGTCGGTTTTTATTTTTTTGTTAAAAAGTTTTTATTCTTGATACACATAATGCTGTCGATGACCCACCTTACAAATAAAACATGATGCGAAATTCGGTTAGAGTAAAAATATTTTCAAAGTTGACTGGCATGTTTCATAATCTATGATCTACACCTACTAATATTATAAAGAAACAGAGTTTGTGTCTTTGAACGTGCTAATCTCAGGAACTACTAATCCATTATTTATTTCATTTATAATAATTATAATAGACAGTTCTTTTATTAAAGAAGGCTATGGGTTATATATCATCCCGGAAAAATGTAATATTCCCTTGGGATAGATTTGTTTTTGTCTAGGGACGAACCCGAATCGAAGCGATAGCGACTCGATACTAGATCTAATATTTGCATAGTATTTATAGCATCGCGTTAATGGCTACTTAGTTATCACTATATTAAAACTGATATACGAGTGTTTAACTTTAGAAAGTATAAGTAGCGTATGGGTGAAAGCTTCATAAGAGTCGTACTTTAGTTTTAAAGAAACCAAAAAAAAATATACGAGTTTCCTATATCTTGTAATATGATACAACCAAGCGGCGAATTTCTTAAAGTTCTTTGTAAGGATATAGCTACGATATGTGTCATTTATAGTTTTATCCATGAACGAATAGTTTATTCGTTCATGGTTTTATCTTTTATAATTAAATAATAACCTAGAAAATGTTGAAGTTCCCGTACGTACATATCATGAATTTTATCGAGTGCTCTGGGTTTTACAAACCGACGCGCGACGCGCGATGACCGCTCTGACGTTGTGAGGTTTTGTGTTGATAAGAGTGCTGGAGAAGATTATATCTTTTTTAATGAATGAAAACGAATATTTAAAACAGTGAAGAGAAACTAAACAAAGTCATCATTTTACAGATTTATTTTTAAGCAGTGTGCTGTCCCTAGTTCATAAAATACCTAAGAGAAATTATACCCGGAACATAACTCGCGTACAATATTACAACTCTCACTGCTCAAGTAATTTATAATTTATTCTTCTTCTTCTTCCTCTCCCTGCCCATTTCCCAATTATATTTTATTACTACACAAAAATAATAGCACAGTTTCGAATTGAACCCAAACCCGTGTGGCCTCAAAAACGCGACGTTGAACATTAGGTACTCAAGATGGAGTAGGTACCTATCTATGCAGGAGAGCAAACATTTTCTAATAAATATATAACATCTGAGAAATGTATGTAAAAACTAGCGACTTGCTCTTACTTCGCTCGGGTGCGTCCTAGGTACGCGGATTTTGTTCACAATTTCGTGGGTTTTAATTATTTTGCTTCGAACCCCAATTATTTTTTTAAATAAAAGTACCATAACTTTTTAACGTTACTCCTTATAACATCAGCTATCTGCCAGTAAAAGTCCCATCAAAAGTTCAGCCGTTTCGGAGATTAACCGAATCTAACAGACAGATAGACAAAAAATTTAATAACTGTGTTTTTATTATATGTGCCGTGTATAATTCCATACGCATTAAGTATAGTAATACTTTACCATTACCTATCAATCTTCTTTTAGAGTTTTTTTTGTGTCGGGGGTTACTAATTTTTTTTATTTTTATTTAATTCTTTTTACTAATTACTCGCGGACACTAAATCTAATAGATAACTCTCATTGAGACTATTATTAAGAGCCCAAACACGCTATAGGTACATATCTGCTATAAGTTACTGAGGAATTGAGCATTCCGCAGACTATTTAACGCTTCAGCATCAACACAAGATTAGTGTCTTGGTAACACTTCCGAAGTAACAATACACCAAATTTCAAATCAATCGGATCTGTAAAAGTTAGTAAGACCCTTTTGTCGAGTAGGAAATGAGATGATGATCATCAAACGCCTGAACAGATCTTGATAAATTATATTTATAGCTAAGAACCATCTCAATCACGTCAGCTTTCAAACAAAAAAAACGCATCAAAATCGGTTCATTCGTTTAGGAGCTACGATGCCACAGACAGACAGGTACACAGACAGACATGTCATGTATAACACCCCTCTTTTAGCGGTGGGGTTTCAAAGCTGTTATTTTGACATTACAAGCAGACATTTCAATTTTGTTTATCTGTATAGATAGATACAGAATACCCGTAAATGTGACTTGGTCTGTTTTGTATTTTGTACATATTGTATACTTAACACATACACATACACACACACACACACACACACACACACACATATATATATATATATATATATATATATATATATATATATATATAATATATATATATATATATATATATATACGGCCAGCTAAACTCTGCGTTACCTACATAATATGTAGTTTAGTGCTCGACAGATTCGCGCCCAGTCTAAGAGCAAAACGAGAAACGTCTAGTCTAGAGAGCAAGAACGTCTAGTCTAGAACGCTATTTAATATGCTCGGCCTTATAGATAAGAGCTCAACTTACATTGGAAGGTTCTTCCAAAACTATCATTTTTGTAACTCTATTGTGTTCGTTTTACAAAGTATTATAATATAGTTAACCAAAGTTAAATTGACTTTTTTATTTATGAACCGATTGAAATAAAACAACGACCACAATACATTAGTGAAAACCGCACCTGAATCAGTTAAGCCTGAGAATAGCTGTTTCTGAGATTAGTGCGTACAAACGCACAGACAAAAATTCTAAAAATCATTGTTTTGGGTTCTATTGCGTTAATAAAAACCGCCAATAATTGTTTTTCTCAAATATCTTCCATGTACAGACAGCCATTTGGTTTACAGACGATTCCACGTATAGATAGTTTAAAAAGTATTATAAAATATAAAAAAATAATTATTTTTAGTTTTTTTATACTCTCATTGTCAGTATATATTATTCTAGTAGATTGAGGCTTAAAATAAAAATGAGGAGTATTATAATATATTAATATTCAGTTTAATCTATACATATAATAAAATTGTAACTAAGCCGAATCTGTACATTAAATATTTTTTGCGAAATCTTATTAAAATAATCATTATTATCGATACAGAGGCCGAATCTAGTTTTTAAAATTTTTGTTTGTCTGTCTGTTACCGCATCACAGAAAAACTACTGGAGGGATTTTGATGAAATTTGGTATGGTGATAGCTGGTTATCCGGGTCAACATATAGGATACTTTTTACCGCGGAAAAATATCTCATTTCTGAGAAAAAATACAAAAACTGCAGTCTAAAAGTATACTTATATGTAAAATCTAAGAATTTGTTTTTTGGTCACCTAAACGCGGGCGGATGCTGCCGCGGGCAATGCTAGTTTATCAATATACTTAATATATTTTTGGTTTAATTTATAAATAATATTTGCCAATTTATTAGTTCTATAATACATTAGGCCGTATGACATGTATGTATGTATCATCAGTTAAATTACATACGTAGGTACTCTTATATGGGATAAGGATTAAGGACAAATGAGGTTATTGCGGATTTTGTCGCTTATCGTGGCGAATTATTTGTTAGGTCATAGGTTGTGGTTTGCGTGATACAAAAGTATCCTGTAGGGAAAAGATCGATGTATTTTTAGCTTTATTGTGTTTCATCATTTTACGTCATTGTATCCCTAGATACATATAATAAAAAAAAACAATAACTGATCTAGATTGTAAACAATATATATGTATGTACATATGTTATAGTAGTGAAATGTAGAGTAAAGACTACTAGAGTAGAGCCTAGAGGTACCATCAATCTTTTTTTGTATAATTTGTGCAACGGACTACATACGCAGTATAAATGTGTAAGAAATTCAACTTACAAACGTGACAATTTCAAAGTTATGTTAGGTACTTATGTCTATGTACTAATATTATAAATGTGAAAGTTTGTATGGATGTATGGAAGTTTGTTACTCTTTCACGCCAGAACGGCTGAACGAATCTGGATAAAATTTGGCACAGAGATAGATTATAGTCTGGAATAACATATATGGCTACTTTTTATTTCGGAAAAAAGTACGGTTCCCGTGCGATAGACCTGTTTTTGTTTTTCTTCGCTAGTTATAATATATAATAATACTAGCAATGCCCACGGCTCCGCCCGCGTTCAGATGACCAAAAACCAAATTCTTAGGTTTTACATATTACTATACTCTTACATTGCGTTTTTGTATTTTTCTCAGAAATGAGCCATTTTCCTGCGGTAAAAATATCCTGTATGTTGACCCGAATAACCAACTATTACCATACCAAATTTCATCAAAATCCCTCCAGTGGTTTTCCGTGATGCGGTAACAGACAGACAGACAGACAAAAATTCTAAAAACTATAGATTCGGCTTCTGTATCGATAATAATGTCTATTTCAATAAGATTTTTCAAAAAATATTTCATGTACAGATTCGCATGCATTCGCATGCACAAAACTGAAGTTAGTTAAAAATTAAAATGGTAAGCTAAAGAGGCTTGCTGTAAACCGAATCATTACTTAGTTTACCTCATAGGTTTTTGACATTTGCTCGTTATTCCATCGTAATACATATGCGTGTGGTTTCATCTATTTGTATACCAATTGCAGTAGCTCTTAAACACAAGTACATAGTTGCAATTACTCACGACAATCATAGCGGTGGCACTCGTGTGCCGGAGTACCTACTGAGTAGGCACTAGGCAGGCCGTAGATAGGTATAGGAGAATCGTGAATACTAAACTGATTATGACGCAACTGTTCCAGTGTGTATCTATGCCGATATTGCGGTTAAACTCAATGTTTTCCAGAGAATAAAAACATTTTACACATTTATTTATAGATTACTGAAGACGAAAACCGACGTTTTAATGGAATCATGATAATATGCTTTGATTTATCGGCTTCGCTAAACCCTATGTAGTATATTTTCATATAGATAAAAAAAATTGTTTTCCTAATTAATATGCGATTCGGCCTCTATCATCGATTTAATAATAATAACAAAACTGATATGTAAAAAGCATCGCCTTCCCCCGTAGCTAGCCTTACACCTAAAACAAAGCGATAGATACAACATTAATAAATGCTTACGCAAGGAGCGTTAGATCATGAGACAAACGGCGACTGAACTGTGCTTCGCTAATTACGCAACGTCAATACAGAAACTCGATCTCACAAGGTCGCGTAAAACTTAAGGTGCAAACCGCGCCGAGGTCGAGGGTGAACAGCACTCGCGCTGGAAACTAACCGACCGACCAGTAGGTATAATGAAGTATTAAAAGCGGCCAAATCTTATCCAGTAAGTACTCGTAACGAAATTTACAGCGACCGTTTTATCTCCTGAAGTAACGTTAAGTAAACAGGATATTTACAATAATGAAAACGTCCGTAAAATTTTACAACATTCTAAACTTAAGGGTTTATTGTTACATAAATTTGCGCCGCCAACCTGCCGGCACTCCGGCAGTGACGTATGCTAATACAAAATTCCTGACATACAATCATTTATATCACTCCAAAATCCATAAAAACCCCGATTAAATTAAAAAAGGTTTTAAAATATTCTTACCAGCCTTAATCGTGTGTTTTAATACAGGTACTAGAGGTGGTCCAATTATCAAAATAAAACATTTACAGGGTGAAATACAACATAAGCAGTTAAACATTTTATCACATATTATACTTTATATTCAGTCACCGCAAAATTAATTTTATTATATTGAAAAATCTGTTTTTAATCATAAAAAATGAATAGGTAGTATTTATATCTATGTAGGTACTCTTTATAATATCTAATATTATACAGAGGTAAAGTTTGCGAGTTTGTGACGTTGTAGGGGTAATCTCTGGATCTACTGAACCGATTTAGATGAAATTTCGTAAGAAGATAGTTTGAGATACTGGGAAGGACATAGGATACTTATATCCTGGAAATCATCCCTAAAGGTGGTGAAAATGGGGATGAAAGTTTGTATGGGGAATCAACCTAGGGACGAACCCGAGCGAAGCTAGGGTGAGTCGCTAGTATTTAATAAAAAGGAACGGAAGAATTCAGCCTAACATTTAATACAGTTCATTTTTGAAATTCCGCAGAAGTTAAAACACAACTTAAAGTTAGCAACTTTGGCGTCTGAGAGTGTATCGAAGAAAAGTTTGTTTCACTTTGTTTGATTTACGAGTATAGGTAGCGCCGCAATAATGTAAATCTTTTCAATACGACTATGAATGGCTAAAACATGAAAAATTACATTGCATTTGATACTACTCGTTACGGGCAGGTTAATACTAGGTATCCTGCATCTAAGGTCAAGACATCCCTGCTGAATATTTTGATAGGTATACTGCAACTAAAATACCTACTAGGTAGTAGTAGTGGTTGTTTTTCATTCATATGTATACGAAGAACGAATGTTGATAGAATATGGACGTCTAGGGTAGATATCTCTATAAGCAAAACCATATGACTAAGCCTTACTTGAATATTTTATTTTTAGGTCTAAGCTTTTACATAACGTCGGTCCTAATTATTTTCTTAAATACGTAATTAGCAATCCATTCATTGTAGTTTATATTGAACGCATCCAATTCTAACTCGCACATTCAATCCTATATTCAAAATATCCAGCAGTACTCGTACTCGCCCGAACGAGTAACTACAATACAAAAGCAAATCATTTATTATATTTCCACTGCAACTGAAACGCGGCCGTAATTTATATTTAAATCGCGAGATTCCGAGCAACAGGTCGATAAATCATGATCATAAACAAACGGCGGCGTCTTCACGGCTCTTCCGAGCCGACAGGCGTCAAACCAGAATCGGAAACGTACAAAACAGCTGATCGCGCTTGCACTGGCGCGCCCCGCGGCTCCGCTCGCAGCGGCCACTACAGAGCTGAATGGATTTCATTCATAAAACGCGGCTGAATATTGCTACTATGCCGCCGCCGCCGCGATGTAAACAAACCATGTGTAATGTTACTCGTTCATTGGCATCTGTCAAATCGACGTGTCAATTGGATCGAAGAAGCTATAAATGTGATTTGTGCGCGTTATCTTTACGACGCGACGCGGCGCGAGGGGAAGCCGCGCCGCGCCCGGGACGTGGGCCACGTACTACCGAGCACCGTGTTTATGATTTTATTACGTGACTGTCGGCCGTATTAAAGTATGTTTTGGTTTTTGTATCATAAAACATTAGCATTTTATTTATTTTTAGTAGATGATACTATAATTTTCAATTACGCTAGGAAAGTCTCAAGGCGATGTTTTGAAATGATAATCGCGTTAGTCGTAAATTGTAATGTACGTATATTATAAAGAAGCGTAATTTGTTAAGACGTGAATGGGCTATTATAAAGACATTCATTTAATTTTATTGAATGTCCACCATTCTCTTTGTTTCCGTAACTGAAATGGTTTATTATGCTTACAACTAAACAAAACAAAAATTAAAAGACATAAATATCGTCATAACTTATTTTTACAATAACATCCAAGTTCGCTCTAAATTTACAATCAATCACTTGGATATAGAATAGTACAGATGAATATGAGTTAGAGAGTACATTATGTACCTACCTATACTAAGTATATAGCTATTGCCTACTATATGCATTATGGAGAAAGAAATTAACACTAATGTTGCTTAGAATGTGACCATATTGCTATTGCTGGTTATCCGGGTCAACATATAGGATACTTTTTACCGCGAGAAAGTGTATAATTTCTGAGAAAAAATACAAAAACTGCAATGTAAGAGTATACTAATAAGTAAAACCTAAGAATTTGGTTTTTGGTAATCTGAACGCGGGCGGAGCCGCGGGCAATGCTAGTATATATATAGTCATGAAATAAAAAAACTTTTAACGAATGTTTTTAAGTATTTTAGTTGTTTTGCTAATTTTACCTAAGTCCAAATTTATGAAACAATATGCTACATCTATCTATTTAGTGTTCTATTGAAGACATTATTATTTATTACCTAACCTCCCTTACTATGTTTGCAAAACATTACATTTACAAAACGAAGTAAAGAGCAGCAACGTCACGTTACGTGTCCGACGCGCACCTGCCGGGCAGCCGGGGATAGGCCGGGCGCGTCGTGTCGCGCGTTCGATTCCGAATCGTGCAAATTATTTATACACTATGCTAATAATTTCGCAGTACCAGCTGGGCCCGCAAATGTGGCTAAGCGCTGACATGAAATGGAGATACTAATTTTAAATTTATAGATTATGCTATAACAGGTTCCGCCCGCGAGTTTACTCGACTATACCTAGTTAATTGCTGCAAAAATAATATTTTATACATTAGTTTCTCCGGCTCACTCCTCGTTAGCGAAATTTCATAATTGAGTACAATTTAGATATCTACTAATTATGATTTGTTGCTTGTGTTTAAATAGGTACTGAAGTAATGGTGCGATGAGTCATTTTACAACTACACATAAAATTTTACTAGCTAAGCTGTGGGATATGATCGCGATAAAACGCGCCTTCCAATTTTTTTTGCAGCCGTCGTGGACGGTTTATATAGGACCATGTTGCACCAAGCGCCCAAGCAGGAGCTTGTGTACACACGTTTTTATACCACATTTAAGAATATATTAAGGCTACATTGATTTGCCGACGATTGATACATAATATAAGAGTAAAGGCTTCTTCTTGCTAACTAATATTATAAACTAGCGACTCACTCTCGCTTCGCTCGGGTTCGTCCCTAGGTACGTTATAAATTAAAATGGATATAGTATGTCATCCTTAAGAGATAGACATATGCCATCGCGGACTTTTCTGTAGACCTATATAAGATACACAATTCCACAATACATTATTTTGTTATATCTCAAAGGGTTTAGGCAGCTTAGTTTTTTCGTTGAAAGCTCCCAGACGTTTTATTTTTTCCGACACCTCTAACAAATATCGTTATATTTTAGCCAATGTATACAAAAACTTAACAAATTATATACTAAAACCTTCCTCTTGAATCACTATCTATTAAAAAAAACCACATCAAAATCCGATGCGTAGTTTTCAAGATTTAAGCACACATAGGGATATAGGGACAGAGAAAGCGACTTTGTTTTATACTATGTAGTGATGATGCGAAACTATAGTTTGTCCTTTTTCTCAAAACACTGGTGCGACTGAGATATTATTGCAGATTAAAACGGAACTTTTTTAAAGGTAATATAAAATATTGTACAATAGGAATATGCCTTATTTTCTTAATGTTTTATATAATAGCTAACATCGTTATATGATTGTAAAAAAAATATCCAGCTAGAAAAAAACTAAAAAAATGTATATATTTTTTTAAATATCATACCGATACGGATACTTTAAACACTCCTCATTCGCGCACTTAGCGTGACGTTAAAATATTACATCTACATAAAAAAATGACGACTTTACTTTGTAGCGACAAAATCGCTAATCGCTCTGTTATGATCGTACTTTGACGTCATATTCGGTCTGGCCAATGGCGTGCGTTTCAAATACTTTGAATTTGCCACATATATTTGCACTTTTTAATAATTATTTTCTTAATAAAAAAAAAATACATTGAAAACTATTTATTTAACTTTTAAGCTTTATTCGAAAGCAATAAAGATTATAAAAAAAATCACCTTTATTTAAATCTCACGCATATTCCCTATGAATACATTATCTCTCAAAGTACAGTTTTAGAACCCGATATTCGCGCTCTCGTATGGAGCATTAAACATTGTTTAGTGAATTAATAGAAATATATACGAAGAAATAACACGGTTACTGTTTTTTATGTATGAAAAACCAAAAGTTATATCTTACTGAAAATGAAGGGTTTTTGTTGTACTTTATAAGTAACGCAAGCGTAGCGGTTTCGAACATTTCGACAAGCTAAAAGTAGAACTTTCATAATTGTATTTTTTTTCTTATAATGGACTTGTAACCTCTTTAAAAATAGTTAACTATTTAGTTTGTAGCTTGTATAACTTTAAAACAAAGGATAGGTAGAGTGCGGTATTGCAGATTTTGTATAAGTTTCGTCGCATTCAGGAATGCGCTGTATTAGCGCGGTTCAATGATTTAACAGGCTAAAGCTTCCGCCGCGCAAAATGCAGCATCCCCGAACCCGTCCACGATAGTATAATTAACGAATTTTATTTCATAATGTGATAGCTATTAATATTTGACACGTGCTGCGGAAAGGCGGAGGTCCCAAAAAGGCTACGATTACACAGTCAATGTCACTCGGAGACCTTCGCGTGGCGCATATCTAGTGATTACTTCGACGACTTTTCATTTGCCTTCGTGCAAGAATTATGAAATAATAACATTGAGCGCGCGCACTAAGGACGCCGGCGACGCGGGCCGTGATCCTCGCGAGAGGTCGCCTCCATCGATCTATCCTCGTCTCGGTACAAACAAGTTTAAAGTTAATGACCGTTTATGAATTATACTGCAGGATTTTTTCCAAGGTCCCAGCGGGTTAATTGTAAAACTTTTATTTTTCTTTTGTTCGATTGCGTCACCGCGGCGAGCATCGGCGCCGCGTGACGGGCGCGCGGACCAATCTGCATTTTTAATTGCGTCCCGTCCTGTAATTTCGTCGTGTAATCTTTTAATCGTGGAAGGTGCAAACTCACAGTCCGCCGAAAACAGAATATTTCAGTGACGTTGGAGCATTCGGCACATCACTTGAATTTTATCCGGCAAAATTCAATACTGCTATTCTAAAATACGTGCCATTTTGTAGGAACGTGTACAGTAGACAAATAATTATGCACTAGTCAGTATAATATGGTAGGCGGGAGTGCAGTTTAAGGGAAGTCAGTCGAATTCTCCACATGAATAAATATAATTTAGTGCGAATCCATGATTAACGTTGAAATGGTCAGTGCAGCCGCACGAGCGGGCGCGGCGCGGCACGACGCGGGCCGGCGCGGGTCGGTGCGGCGCGGCGGTACCCAAGCGTGCAATTATCCACCTAATTATGTATTTAATATGTGCGCACAGCAAAGCCGCAGGTAGGGTGACCACACGCACGTGCCACGTCTTATCGTCTCCTTGTAAGTTCTATCAAATGCATGCATTCTATGAAAATACCAGGCAATTAATTGGGTATGGCTTTTTACACGTTTTTAAAATCCAGATATCGAATACAAAGTACATTTTTAGTTATTAATTATTATTTTACAAAGAACTAGTAGATAAGTACTAGACCGTAGATGTGCATAAAAAACATGTGTAAATGTTATCGTTAAGGTAGATTAAAATAAATTTAACATACAAAACGAACGCTTTTATATGTACAAAACTTTAAACAATTAAATAATATAACATGAAATTGTTGATATGACGTTAACTACATTTACGCAAGGATTTCTTTCTTTTTACTAGTGATAGATTTTTTTTAAATAGTATCGACTCAGTTAAAAAATTCTTAAAAAATTCAATTTAAAATAAAGATAGAAGATGTACGTCTTACGACGTGAGTCGTAAGGTGTCTATATTAGTCAATATATAGGTACTTTCAATATTTGATTTTCCAAAGCAGACGCTGCCCGTGAGGATACACAAAAAGTAGTTAGTCTGAAAGCGTCATAAGCATTCAATAAGCTATAGACAACAAAAATATTGATTTTCTGTATATCAATACATTTTATTAAAATGAATATCAACAAGTGCGCATTGCGTTCGAATTGAGTATATCTTCAAACATTTAAGATATAGAGATAAGGGACCTTGACTTAAAGTTAATCTAATCTATTCTTCAAACAAAGAGTTAAAAAGACGAACTTCTTCAATAGGTATAATTCAGGTAACAGAATAAGTGGATTCTAGCATCGTAATTATCGCAGGCATCGATCGATTCTTTATACTTATATAGGTAGTATAGAGATGTGTTGTGTGTGGTAGTGCGGTACACATGGTAACCCTGTACTCTGTAGTGCAGAGTGCACTGTGCAGCGTGCGGCGTGCGGCGGCGTGCAGTACGCAAGCGGAGCAGAGGATCAAGTACAACGACCCAGTTCTGCGAGATAACGAACTAGCGATATCGACTGCTCTGATACCCTGCCGGCTGCCGCCCGCCGCCGCCCGCCGCCGCGCCGAGCTCCGACTCGTTATAACATACTTCTATGCTTCAACAACAACTATTATTCTTCGACGTGGATCATTCAAATTATATTTGGAGAGGTCGACCGACTTAACTATAATTTACGAGCTATATTTTTTCCTATATATATATATATATATATATATATATATATATATATATATATATATATATATATATATAGGCACTCACAGCTGTCTCTTGTTTATCTTTAATATACGTACGTGTATGAATATATATTATGATCGTATTTGTATACATATATGATGACATGACGTGTACAAAACGCATATATACCATTAGATACTAGTAGGTACGACGAAATTAAGTACCTAGCCGCTGCTACGGGTCACGAATAGTTTTATTTACGTTTAGAAGTGATCTGATTGACCCGATTTCAGCACAATTTGATAAGGATGAGTAATTCCGAGAAGGATCAGCTATCTTTTACATATTTCAAAATGGGTTGGTATTTTTCACGCCAGTGAAAGTTCTGCTAAAAGCGAGTAAATATTAAAAGTAAAAAATGGTCTCTACACTATAAAACGTGGTGCCGCTTTATAACGGCATAAAATAAAGAGCATTTTTTCTATATTATATTCTATATTAATAATAAAATAGACTCTTGGGTGCATAATTTATTTGCACTTTTCTCACAAAAACTACGCGACTGCTTCTTATGATTATGACTTCATAAAAGGATCGGATGACGTCGCACATGTTTTCTAATACTGTGTTAAACTAATGTTATAATACTAATGTTATAAAGAGGCATAGTTTGTTTATTTTATATGTTTGTTTGTTTGTTTTTATGAATGCTTAATCTCAGGAACTACTAATCCGACTTAAAAATTCTTTTTGCATTAGATAGCCCGTTTATGGAGGGAGACTATATATATATATATATATATATATATATATATATATATATATATATATATATATATATATATCGGGCAGACTTTCATACATTATTATAAAACTAATGTTTATAATGCGTTTAAGTGTTTTAAGCTCAGAAACTTTGGTTAAATACTCATCGTGTATCAAATTTAACGCAGGTGAAACCGCGGGGCACAGCTAGTTTAATATAAAAGCGTTAGTATTTATATTTATTAATTAATATGGTTAACAGTCTATGCCCGGGGTTTTTTTTTAAAACGTAAAGCGGATGCCAATATATGTCTGTTTTTTCTTAAAGAAAGAGAAGAAGAAGTTGAAAGAGGGAAATTTTGAGTCCCCGCTTAACGACGCGTCCCTCCGTCCGCCCGCGCCTTGCCGCTAGCGCGGAGTTAGAAGGGTAATTTATTCAGATATGTGAGACTACAGTGATACGAGTAAGAGGACGGATTGCCTCATACCGCATACGGACGTGACTCAGAATGGAAGGGACACTTCACGTGTAGTGAAATATCCATGACCATTAACACATCTCGTATTATATATTTGCATCTTTACCTACTTTAAATATTACTTAAAATGCTAATTTGCCAGTCCGATAGTGCGTCATTTCATCCAATTTCTCAGACTTCAAGGACTACCACTGGACCTAATTATGCCAAATTTTAGTCTATACATGTATAACGACCTTTTGTTGCTAATATTCTTCATCAATTACTGTCGAATCATTAAATATGTTCAATATATACGGACTAAAATTTTTATACATGCTAATATTACTAAATGCGTTTGTGTGTGTGTGTGATTTAGCTAATTCTTCATATCACAAATTAACAAACAGGCTTTTTTTACCGACAGCTAGCTATAAATACCTTCTGATAGTTATTACACTGGACCTCCCTTCTGCGTATGGCTGTGTAATGTGTATACACAAGTAATAATTGTACACAAAAACTAATGGTCTACTTTTGTTGTTGTCATACGCAAAAAAAATGTTTAAAGTTAATATATTATACGTGCTTCAGTAAAAATATAAATCACAATAATAAAGCCTACTATTATTGCTTGCTGTAACGTCCATACGATGTTTCGTCCACATCGGTAGGTACAATAAACATGACGTATGTTTACTTACATTATTTTTTTTTTTATACTAAACACTTATAAAAATCTTATGGATAAAGAAGAACATGCCAGAACAGATCTTGCGAAGGCCTGGACTTAAGGTTTAGAAGAAACATTTTATCCGAACAATATATTACGCACAGTTATCATTTAGTTTTCACTCTACATTTCTACTTTTTAATTTATATAAAGTATATTTTTTATTAATCAGATTGTAAATATAGTACACTAGTGGAAAGGAGCACAATCAAAAATAGCACGGACAAAAACAAAGTTACATAACTGATGGACTTCGATCGTAGGAAACGTTGTAAATATTTTCTTTAAAATCTGGTTTTTTATTCGAAAATATCTTAAGACACTTGTACTTAAATATTTTATATAAAAACTGTTCTGGTTTCAATTTTGAAAAATTAAGCAACACCAATATAAGTAAATATATGAAATGGAAAATAACAAAATCCTTGGCTATTCGCGACCTTGAGTGCGGAAAGGTCCCAGGTTCAAATATTGTTACTACAGCACGCTATCGGAGCAATTCGTGTGCAAATAAGATTGTAGAGCTAGACTCACGTGTACGCTGCTTTGGATATATGAGCGATTACCTACTAATTAGAATTCTGTTGAAACTCCAGTTTTTTCTGTATAATTTTTTGTGTAATATTTTCCTTATAAAAACACAATATAAGATTCAAAATAAGTTTCTTTCCGGAAATATTTCATTAACAATGTATCTTTATTTTCCCTCTTTAACATTTGATCAGAGACTTCGATAACACAGTTACATCCGAACTTAGTTAAAGGACACCTCAAACAAAAATTAAATCTTTAAAAATGTATTCTGTACTAATGTAAAGCTAAATTATTTGTTTTACGCCCTAATCTATGGACTTGGACTACTTATTGTATTAAAATATATTTTTTTAGTTGTATTGCCTATGTGTTGAGGAAGGCCATGGGATATCTAACGCCGTGTTTAGCAGACACAATATATATTTTTATAGTAGGTATACTAGCGAGTAGCGACTCACCCTAGCTTCGTCTTCATCTCTAGGTTGATTCCCCATAGAAACTTTCATCTCTATTTTCCTGTAGGCATAATTTCCGGAATAAAAAATATCCTATGTCCTTCCTAGGGTCTCAAACTACCTTATTACCAAATTTTATCTAAATCGGTCCAGTAGTTTTTGAGTTTACTCGTTACAAGCATACAAAAATACAAATCTTTCCTCTTTATAATAGTAGTGTAGATGTAGATAGCAAGATCCCTTTTGCGTCCGTCTGTCTCGTACCTACTTTCTCTATAAACACCGAACTAATTTTCACGAATAGATGGAAAGTTTCGAGGATGATTGAAATAAACCATTTGAATATGTTTACACATCTATATAAATAAAAATGAATGTTGGTAAGTGCATAACTCAAGAATGGCTGGACCAATTCGGTTAAATATTTTTTTCGTATGTTCCTTAAGGTCCACGGAAGGCTTTAATAAAGAGAAAAAATGAAAAATTACCGAAAAAAAATTAACGTTTGTATGGCTAACGCTGGCTAATAACTATATCTATTTAAAACGTGCCTAGCACCGCTAATTTTGAATAATTATGGAAAAGTAGATTTGTTAAAAAAATAGTTCTTCCAAAGAGCCTGCGACAGTATGTTTCTGTGATGAGAGAATGATGTGAGAATAAGTCTAAAAATATGTTTGCTTTATTTATTGATCAAAAGAAATTAATTTGTTACAATTTGAAAATACTAAAAGTGGTCCTTTTTACTTTTCGTATTAATTGTGAGTAGTAAGAAAATAAAATTAAGATGAATATGATTTTACAACAACAGTATTTCTGAGTACACAATCGTTGCCACTACGATGGGTCCGTGGCATGGCAGCGACGTGCGGCGCAGAAATCTATAGGTAGGTACATATAATAAAAGTGTAACTGATCGCTGTCTGTACATGGAAGATATTTGAGAAAAACTATCATTCTTCTTTCATTTACACAATAGAACCCAAAACAATGATTTTTATAATTTTTGTCTGTCTATCTGTCTGGAAACGCATCACGAGAAAACCACTGGACAGATTTTGATGAAATTTACTGTGATGATAGCTGGTTATCCGGGTCAACATATAGGATACTTTTTACTGCTGGAAAATATCTCATCTCTAAGAAATCTATACTAAACGTTAAAATGTAGTATCATACTACATATACATTAAACTGTTTAGACACTAGATTTTAACAAAAACTTACTCAAAGGTAAGTTCTAAGCTCATGTAAAGTAACCAGTGAAATAGTTAAGGTATTGATTACCTCGCCAATAGATTCATAAGTTTTAGCGAAAACGAGGAAAACGCGAGTTATGTTGTGATATAATTGCATACTTCTTTGAACAGTAACGTGTTCTAGGACGATGTGGCATTCTGCAATATCTTCATTTTTAGAAACGTGTTGCAAAAATGATTTTACGTTTTCTATTTATCTAATAGAATGTTATAAAGGACTAATTAAAATTTTAAATGGTCGATATTGTTCAAAAGCAACTGGCATTATATGTACAAGTTTTATACCAATTAAGTACTAGTTCGTATTCGAATCCGTTGCTTTGAAGGAAACAACCCGTATTGTTGCACCAGTCGATGGTGTCGCTTATACGGATGCAATTCTGTGAAGTAGTGATCTTGAAAAAACGTGGTTTGTGTTTCTGAACTTTATTTTCTAAAATATTTCCTTGGTGGTATCGTCTTACACGTGCTAAATGTAATATTAATTACTATAAAAGTTAAAACGATTTATTTATATAATCACCATATTCTACCTATGTATGTACATACATACATATATCGCATCATGTCTCTAAAAGTTAGCTTTCGTTAGGCTATTTAAAATCTAACCAGAATGTACATACTAAGCTATATTAACAACCCGTCCTATTTCGCTCAAACCACAGAGGATTTTCTATTTTCTCTCGCTATACATTCCTACCTACCCCTTTCCGTGAAACTCAAAATTAGTCTTCCAATCGGTAAGAAGGCATGGATAAAAAGTTTATAATTTCGATTAAGTTTTTATTACATGTAAATACAATAAGTGTTAGCTATTTATTTGCTATCAAATAATGCTATTTTTCAACACACCACCGTCCCCCGGGAGACGCTAGTTACTTTTTTTAAAATATGTTTTCTAAAATTGAACGTTTTGACCCGTTTAAACAAACGTATTTGGTTTATTTATTTAAAAACATTTTATGCTCGTATCGAAATGTCGCAGATACGTGTAACAATAGTAAAGCAGCTTTACATATTTATTGGAATTGCATTAAATGTTATACTCATGAACGAATAAGTGGTTTATTCGTTCATGGTTATACTTTATGTTGACACATGTTCCTCGCGAGTTGCTTTACGATTTGTTATTAATTTATATTGACAGGTTATTGCGAGTTGTGACAGCGATTATGTAAACAAAACGTATTTGTTTTTCGATTTTTAGTATTTTGTTGTCTATACATATAATAAAATTGTAACTAAGTCGAATCTGTACATTAAATATTTTTTGGAAAATCTAATTGAAATAATAGACATTATTATCTATGCAGAGTCCGAATCTATAGTTTTTAGAATTTTTGTCTGTCTGTCTGTCTGTTACCGCATCACGAGAAAACCACTCGGCAGATTTTGATGAAATTTGGTATGATGATAACTGGTTATCCGGGTCAACATATAGGATGCTTTTTACCGCGGGAAAATATCTCATTTCTGAGAAAAAATACAAAAACTGCATTGTAAGAGTAATAACCAATATGTAAAACCTAAGAATTTGTTTTTTGGTCATCTGAACGCGGGCGGAGCCGCGGGCAATGCTAGTATTATATAAAACTAGTACTACTATAGGTCCGGGTTACGTTTTAACGTTTAGTATAGATTTCTCAGAGATGAGATATTTTTCCGTAGTAAAAAGTATCCTTTATGTTGACCCGGACCAGCTATCGTCATATCAAATTTCATCAGTCTGTCCAGTGGTTTTCTCGTGATACGTTCCCAAACAGACAGACAAAAATCCTAAAATCTATAAATTCAGCCTCTGTATCGTAATGACTATTTCAATAAGATTTTCCAAAAAATATTTAATGTACAGATTCGACTCAAGTTAGAATTTTATTGTATGTATAGAATAATTAAACTAATTTTCGTGCAAAATACTTCGATGTACGACAAGATACTCATCAGGGGAAGGCGGAACTATCATATTAACCTTTATTTAAAAAAAAACATCTTTAAATGAAAACAAATGAATCTTATCTACATTATGAATGCCATCGCAAATTTAAGATTCACTTGGTGCAAAAATTTTGCTTATACGCGTGCATAATGTTTAAAGTATTATACAATACTTATATATATTAAAAACTATCGTTAATTGAACCCCTCAAAAATTGTTGTAGTGGATAATTATTTAAAAAATAACACAAAGTGCGAAATATAATTGAATTTACTACAAGATAACCAACCAATATTTACCCTGTAATCTGTTTCCCTTAGTTACACAGCCCCCGTCTCTAACTCGCTCTCGTGCTAGGGGATGCGGGTGCGGACTGCGCTCGCCTTCATCTATACCGTTACACGTATACACGAAACCTAGGCTATATCTATTGTTCGCAACAAAGCATTACAGGGGGATTTGGGCAAATCGAATATTTTATATAGTGGTCCGATCGTGACGACTTTGATATGTGATATAACGCCACATTCTTAATTTACTCGTAAGTCGGTCAAGTGTGGATACAGTTGTGAATTAAATAGAAAAAAATGCACGAAAACGCGTCCAAACATTTGTTTACAAATATTTGTTTCGCAGAAAAATTGCTATATATAATTTGTTTACAAATATTTGTTTCGCAGAAAAATTGCTATATATAATATGTGTAAAAAGTTTGAGGTAGCGATGATTTTAATTTTATTGTTAATATGATTTATGACTTACAATTATAATTTGCTATTATAGAATATAGCCTTACAAATTAATTATTTTTTATTTGTTTGCGAATCTAAATAGACATTTTTAACGTTTCTTTATGTCTGGCCCATGTTTAGCCGCTTTAAACACACAAAATGCTTGAAAGGTTAAATGTATGAAATAAAACATTAAATTTATTACAATTAGTATTATATAATATAAAGATAAAGCTTCAGCTTTATATTCGATGTTCCACTTTCCCTGACCCTTTTTTATATAGGATAAATCCCTATATAAAACAGGGACAGGGATAGTCCCTGAACTACATATATTCGTCGGTCGAAATAAAACTAGTCGAGCAAAGCTGCCCGCAGTAGCTAACTACTACCTACATGTATTGGGCTACATTTTGTTAGCCTCAAAAAAATTAAGTGCATTTTTGTTATTTCCTTCAAAACACACTACAAACTTGTCACCGGCAATAAAAATAGAATTAAAAAGTTGCATATTTGATTATTAAATACTTGAGTCAGCCGAACTTAATAGGAATAGTAATTATCTAGCGTAACTTGTAAATAACTGTGCCAAGTGGCAGGGGTCATTCGGATTGTGTCGATCGACGCGAATGTGTATATTTTAGCTCGCTTTTATGTGGAGCTTTAGGGTCCCGCAAATGGTCCGAACGGACCCTGAGTCTGCGCTGTCCGACAGTACATTTGTATGTCTTATATTTTAAAAGAAAAAATGAACAAAATAACAGTAATTTTACATATGGAACATTTTTGTAAAGTTCTTTTTCTGAAATTCTAAAGTACACTTTTTGTTATTGTAAATAAGTAAAGTGTCAGTGTTACGGAACCATTTTTTACAAAGATGACTGTGTGACGCCGTGGCGGCGCACCTGGCAACGCCTGCAGTCACGGAGCCTTCGAGTTGGACCATCGCTAAAAACGAATATCTATTTACAATGGTTATATTATGTCATACGTCCATTTAGTTAAGACGAAAGCAAGCTGTCGAGAAACGTCGCCAAATTTGGCGAAAGAGAAAGATCAAAACGCATGACAAATTGTCTATGTTGGCTCCGCAAGGGATATAGCGTGATTACTTGGCGCACACATTTTTATTCATGAAAATAATTTTTAATTCAATGAATGAAAATGCACAAACATTAAATATTTTACATTATGAGAACCACACTGCAGTTTTAACGTGACATTCGGAGTTATTCTAATGAGTATATTGAAATATGCATAATATAAACAATAAGTAAACATTACTGACCAACAAACCCAAGGAAATTTGCCGCATTCTAACATTGTACATATATAAAAAAAATGTTTAATTTGCCATTAAATTAGGCAAGTTTTATTTGTATTTATCTTGACATTATCTTCATAAACATATGAATATATTTTTATCTAGAAGGCCAACAACGCTTCAGCGCTGTCACTGCAGTGTGCTCAGTGCTGGTGCCGTAACATTCACACCATAACTATCATACTTTAGATTTGTTTCATTTTAAATTCTATGAAATTAAATTGTAAATGCATTTTTTCACGTATTAAATGCTTAAAGCAAAAATATTGCTAATTAAAATAGCAACCCAATTGAATTATTCCATGTTTCAATGTAATTTGTTGTATGAAAAAGGGCATAGCAATGTTTACTTCGAGTAGTTTTTATAAGGGCATAGTTGGAGAGTTTTTGCACACATTAAGGAATATTCAATTATTTAATTCTCGAAATTACAGCTCACATGACATTGAAATTGCTCGTACTGAGCACCATGACTGTACCTCCTCCATACTCCATATAAACCTGTGTATTTTTTATCCTTTACTAATATGAAATATTTCTAGGAACCTCCTTGTGTATGTTTTGAATATAACTTTTGTTTTGGAAATAAATTGGAATATTTACTAGAACAATGTTTAATATTTAAAGTTCATTCAATGTGTCTGCCTTATACAGGCTGTGGGACTGTACTGTCGCTGCACTACTTACAATGTTTTTATTGGTGATAATAAAACATGACTGATATAAATATTTTACTTAAAAACTATCAATTTTGAAAAATTATAAGACTTTAATTAATAAAGGTTTTCGAATTAAATAATACTCATGCTATTAATTTAACATTATTATTTTAGACAAACTTATATGAATAATTGAAGTAAAGCCAAGTGATATAACTGTTAGAAACCTACACTTGAATGCAAAAGAGAAACCAGGTCCTGTATTGTCATTATAAATAAGTAGGCTCAAGCCATAAAGAAATGAGCGGCTCAGTAACAATTTACATAATGAGTGGGGCTGGAGACATTACCTAATGTGCCTATTTCAGATTTAAAAACAACACATAGAGTATTGTTGAAGTTTAGTGAGAGTTAAGAGTACTGCTCATGGACAATCCATGACTCCATTAAACTGGGCACGACAGATGTCAAACTTTTCCAATTAGTTATTAGGATTTCTGTCCTCTTTCAGACTAATCTTGAGTATTCACAAACTTAATTAACTCATGCTTCAAGCACCTACTTATGAATATGAATTAGGGTCACTTTCTATTTAATTATTTTTATTTTTAACCACAATAATCTCCTAGAAATTTTAAATTTCAAACAATAAAAAAACCTATTCTATTATGAAGTTTGTTTGTTATGTAAAATTATAAGATAAAATGAAAAAGGTTAATGGTACAGTCACAAAACCCAAGCCACACTGTCAACAGCAATGACTCATATAATGTAAGTAGGTATATGATTCTAAACTTAACACCATACAGTATATAATATACAGTGTGAGTAATGTTTAGCCACATATAACATACATATGTAACAGGGAAATAAAATGACTTATTAGTTAGCACACTAGCACATTAATTGGGAGAAACAGGTTCAAGTCCAATTAATTACTGTCATGTTTAGTGATAATTGGTGATATACTGAGGGAACTAAAGCATGTTAAGGAAAACTTTAAATCATATATATAATATACATCAATTCTTAGTTGAACATAATATTAAATACTCAACATTGGGCAATATTTTTAGATTATTCTATATGTAAAACTAAGTGCAATATGTGATAGCATGCTTCAAGCCAGGGGACGCTCCTAGTATCTTAATAATTCCTAGAGAAGGATTGGTATCTTGTGTCTTTACAAGGATGGGCCTTTGCTTGTGAAGCATTTGAAGTATTTAATTATGGCTTGCACTCGCACTTTGTACTACACATAGCACATAAGCAACTAAATGGAGGATGAAATATCGCTCAGCACGAGATAAAACTTTGGTATATTAAAAGTCACATCCAAATGTACCTCCTTTGTATACTTCTTCCAAAGAAACTAAAAAATAGAATAAAAAAAAGTATGTTCTTAACATAGTGAATGATGAAATAAATGTGCTTTTATTGCCAACAAAAGTAAAAAGAAATAAGAGGAGAATTAAAACTGTGTCAATAGAGGACAATTTAATGAGAATGGCATTTAAATTTTATTGATTACTTAGCTGGTAATTAAATTACAATAATTGCTCATTATTCCCTTCAGTTTTTATATCAAATTGCTACTGAAGATTGTTAATAAAAAAACTTGTAATATTTGAGTATACATAGTATGCAAATAATCAATATAAATCAAATACAAAATATGATTTTATGAGGTTAGTGACCTTTGTTTGAAGTTACAATATGGCTTGTATAAATAATCCTTTTTATTTATTTTTTTGATAATTAATTTCAAACAACAATAAATTCATTTTAGTTGAATTACAAACAGAAACATTAAATAGGTTAACTTAGAGCGTTTTTGGTCTTGTACATATAATGAATGGTAACCTGCAATAAAGCAAATATTTGAGATGAAAGTCAGCCACATGGTTTTAGAACAATTTTTAATCTGTAAAACAGTAACAAGGGACTTAATACTTATTTTTTTGTAAGCAGCCCTGAAACTACAAAATGGATTCAATTTGTGGTATTAGTAAAAATTATACTTGAATTGGTGCAAAATAATCAATATTTAGTGAATATATACTTAAAATTCTCCATGCATAATCATTGCTTATACTCAAATGATAAAAAAGGTGTTTTACAACAGTATCATGTGACACTTAGAAGTTCAGATTATTAATGAGCATTCTTTTTAATTGTTACTTCTTTATAGCATTGTTGCTTCTGTTATAATTTATGACATGTGATAGTACTGAGCTTTGAGATAATGTTTATATTATGTACTTTGAATGAAACTTTTATAAAAAACATGTTTCTGACAAGTATGTGTAAAAAGTTTGAGGTAGAGTATTGGCATATATATTCTGAATGGACTTGTGAGGATTGAACATCACCTGGACATGGGGTGGTGGTGGTAGTGGGCCTCACAGGCACCAGAACATCACATGCACCACTTCACTCTCTGATTGCACTTTTACCACTAATTACTGCTATTTATTTACCAGTTAACTTGAAATTGCTGCATTTAATGGGTCATAGGACACACAGGGCGACTAGGTATCTTTCGCAGGGGAGTCACGACGCACGGTACACATTTTGTTTCTCACACTCGGCTCACAAGTAGCCAATCGATACTTTTCGAACGTCCGACCGCATTAACTTTTCATCCACTACACTCTTAGCACACACTTATGGCATAAATCACGACCTAACCTCAAAATGCTCACTTTAATTAAACGATTGACAAACACAGATGATTCCGAAGTAGCAAATTAGCGTCCCGATACAAACACTGCACGAGCGTCGCGTGAATCTCACAAAGAACGCGACAAGTGACCACATCAGGTCAACGTTATGGATTTGTGGGCGAATGCTTTGTTTGAGACGGACGTAGTTACAGCCTTCGCTGCACCGTACCGACTGTACTGTGCACTGTATAGGTAGGTAGGCGCGACGTTAGCTATGTTATGTGTAGAGCACGGCATATATGCACCTAGCGAGCGAGCCCTCTCGCGCTGCCCTCGCACAAAGGGCGACGCGAGTGCAGTAGTGCAATCCGCGAAATTGTAAACACGAACGTGATTTACGAGGTGGCTGTCCGTACGCGACGTGAGGACGACATGAGCACTGCGGCCCGCGGCGCGGCGGCGGAGCGGTCACGCTCGGCCGCCGCGCTACGAGATCGCTATCGACGGCGGCGCCCTGCCGCCCTGCCGCGGCACGGCGACCCGAGCGCTCGCAATGGCGCAACGTCGCGGAGGCCGTGACGCTGCAACACCGAGAGAATGTCGACTCTGCGTTAAAGCGAGAAACTATCGCGCACGGTTTCGCAACGTCGGACGAGCTCGCGGGGACCGAAATAATCCACGGGACGGGCTCGTGGTGCCTGGAGGACGGGGCGGCGGAGACTCGATACTCACGGCCTGGCCGCTCGCAGCGGGTCGGCGGCGGCGTCCATGGCGCGCCCAGGCCCCGGCCGCGGCCGGGCTCCGGGCCGTCGGCCGAGCGACGCGACACTCTCTCCGATCTCACTCGGAGCACGCCGAGATACACCGTCGCACCATCTCGACGACACTGCACATCGAACGCGACGCTTCAATTCGCGTATAAACACTCCGCGAACGGTGTTTTGTTACATCGGTTGACTTTTCTTTGAAAAATCAATATACATTTTCCCAGAGTTAGATAGGGACGAGTCGATGTCCAGCGCAGGTTATGTGCGTGAAGTTTGCAAGCTTTTTTAGCGCACCGGTGTTACCAACATTTTTTTGGCCATTTTTTTGTCGAGTGTTGTGATTTTTTTCTAGTGATTTGTGATGCACTTCGGGTCGGTCGCGTAGCGTTGGGTCTCGCGTAATACTCGCATGCGCGCACCCCAGCGCCGCCACGTTTCATGGCGCCATCATTTAACTTAATGTATTGTGTTTTGTAATTACAGAGATAGTACCTATGCATTTTAAAATGAAAAGATGCTTATTGAAATTATATTTGTCTCTCTTAACCTATAAGGAAAATAAAAACATAATTTTTAATATAATATTTATTGCATATAAGTATGGTTCATTTTTTAAAGTACAATTATTCATAGTTAACACGACAAATAAAAATATATACAATAACACATTTCAAGAGAAGTATAATAATCAACGTCGTTCATGTTCTACGTCGCCAGTAGGTATTTGCGATTCAGGGTTAAGTTGGAGGAGTTGAATCTCACTTTAAATTTAAAAAGTGAAGAGATCACACCTCCACTTAATCCTTAACGCTAAAAAGTTTTACTCGCAGGTGGTCGTAGCCCCGGCGGCGCGGCGGCGGTGTTTTGGTGATGGGGACGTGGTGGAGGAGGTTCCACGCGTGAGCTGGAAAGATAGATCTGGCAGCATTTGGTTTTAAACTGTCAAGATCCCCTGTCCAACTCAGACGTGAAGCCTATAGAAGTCTTCTATGCAGATTCTGAAATTAAAATTAAAATGATTAAACCATATTAAAGATAGTTGTGTATGCTCGGCGTGACGAGCGGAGTGCGCGTGCCCGTTACAGAGCCGCTCAGCGCGCTATCACACGAAAAGGTGCGGCTGACGTTCTCTGATAAGAGCACTGCTTTTCCCCCTCGCGTCAGCAAATCTACGTGGTTCTGTTTCAAATGTGTACAGCTTTTATTGAAAATAATTACATAAGGATAATAAGTTAATAACCGTCAGCGTGATGGGATCGGCTCGCACATGTGCCATCGGACCACCATATGGTATTACGTAATCATCGCTTATTATTACAGTGACACTTTTTGGTAGGTTTCTATTAAACACTGCGACGCACGCGCCTCGTGCGAACAGTTCAGCACTGAACCTCAGAGACAATGCGTCCTCCGCTCACGTGAGCCGTTCAAATTAAAAATATTTTAAATTGATAAACAATATTTGAAGTCACTAAAATTTCAAAGAAACTCAGATCAATCACCCTTTAGTTACCATAACTCCTGGGGCTCCACACCCGAGGACACCGAACTCGTCGGTTGTCAATCTTAATCACAGCGCAAACTTCGATAGAGACTCGATCGATCGATGGTCCCATATTTATACACTCGATGATATCTTTTGATACGATATCAGGTAACTGACAAGAAGTATGAATGTCCACCATGATTGTGATAAGATTCGATGAAACAGGGTATCGATTGGTCCCCGCGGCTCGTATCGGCATCGCAAACACTTCACTCCGCCAATCGGCAAGGCATCGACGATAAGCGTCGCGAGGACGCGTGGCGTAGGGCTCCGCTGGCGGCCGGCGCTCCGACCCGCGCAGCGCGCTATCGGCTAGCGACTGCTCCATCACAATGTCTGCTTGTTTACAATGGAGATATACGTTTATTACGTTATATCTCGTCGGCAATAGATAATTTCACTATATTCATCTACAAGTATATTACGAGTTCGAGATGTAATTGTATTTGCTCACAAACAACAGTGCTGTTAAGATAGTAAAAATCACTCAGTAAGCATAGTTGCAAATATCCTTCTCGTGGTTCTACTTGATTACAACTAAATCCTACAAAATCATAGTATTTTTCCATCTGTGTCAAAATTATAATAGCAGTGTATAATATAACAGTTCTTTATTAACTCATAATAATAGAGTAAGTACGTATCTATATTTATTTGCGCTATCTGGACTGAACGGTGGGTTCGCAGCCTCGCGGGAATAATCTACTCTAGTCGATAAACTAATAGCATAATTAAACTTATGTCGACATCAAATTGATTTATTTTAGAAAATAAACAAATTCTTATTATTTTAGGTTATGGTAGTGAAATATTATAAAATTGATTATAAATAAAAATAGATATCAATAGAGTCACAATATGTCGCAGTACAAAATTATAGTTAGGTACTAGAATAGATACGTGATAATACGTGGAAGAATTTCGACATGGCAGATAAGGTGCAAAGGCGCATATCAAACGGTGTCATTTGATAAGACATGTGGTGTGTGCTTTCTGGAACACTTATAGACAGGTGTATTGTAATCATACAGCTTAAGGTCGAGTGAAAATTCAACAATTTGTATAAATGTCATAAATATATTAAAGGTGTGACAGAAAAGAGGGAAGAGGAACTGTTATCTTATCGACTACTTTTTTTTTCAATAAATCATATAATTTACATAAAACAATTTTCTTAATTTCAGTTCATACTTCTGATTTAGAGAAGTAAGGATTAGACCAAAAGTGAAATTAGTGTATAAAAATGTAAAACTTCTGTCATGTAAACATTTTTGTACCAGTATAGTAGAAAAACATTAACATATACGTTGCCCGCGGCTCCGCCCGCGTTCAGATGTCCAAAAACCAAATTCTTAGGTTTTACATATAAGTATACTTTTACATTGCAGTTTTGTATTTTTTCTCAGAAATGATATATTTTCCCGCGGTAAAAAGTATCCTATATGTTGACCCGGATAACCAGCTATCACCATACCAAATTTTATTAAAATCCGTCCAGTGGTTGATCCGTGATGCGGTATCAGACAGACAGACAAAAATTCTTAAAACTATTGATTCGGCCTCTGTATCGATAATAATGTCTATTACAATAAGATTTTCCAAAAAATATTTAATGTACAGATTCGACTTAGTTAGAATTTTATTATACATATGTATAGATGTATACGAAATTCACGAGAGCTTTTCATTGTCGCAATCTTTCGAAGGACTTGCAAATATCAATATGTATATAATTATATAATAATAAAATACAGTGTGAAAACCAAAAATAAAAGGTAACTTGTGAGACTAAATAATCTTTTCATTGTGTAGAGTAGACGGTAGAGGTAGCTCGGAATATCCTTCATTACTATCACGTAACGACAGCGGCAAGTGAAAGCAATATTTGCCTTGAAGAAAAAGCACTTGGAGTAACAATCGGAGACGGTGGGTGGTGGTGCGGCGAGGGTGACGCAGAGCGGGCGGGGGTGCGGCGGGGCGGGCAGGGGTAGGCCGCGTGGAGCGAGGGCGGCGGGCGGCGCCGGTCGCGGCCGTGAACTGGAACTTCGAAAACTTCCACCGTATTGTGTTTACATTGAACTTTGTTATGTGGGTTAAAGTTAAGCCAGAGTTCAGAGCCGTGTGTGGCGCTCGTTTCACTAGATTGCAAAGTTGACTCGCAAGTTTGTCGTATCGATTTTCATCTTATGTTTATCAAATGTTTCAAGGTTCCGGCTTTGAGAGGTCATGTTTGGGTTCAAATATTAGAAGACATTAAAAATCACGTGAAATTTTGACGTCCAGAAAACATGCGATTTGAGCGACGCGCCCTAAACACACATTTGTAGAGGCATATTTTGTAGAGGCAAATAAGTATAGTGTGAAATTATAAAGTTCCCGCAAACGATTTCAAGATGACCTATCTCCAGGTAATAGTGGATTTACTCAATTCCATTTTGGGTACATTTTCTTTCGATTTAAAAATATATATTTGAAACTAAAACCAAATTCATTTTATTAAATTAATAAATATCTCTTCAACTAATTATAGAGTACCTAATACCTGTGTATATTGAATAGAAAAATAGCCACGACTTTCTTAAGCTATTTGTTTCGAAACGGACGAAACTTTATTCTCATTGCGAACGTTTCATATAGAAATATTTAGACAAATGTGTAATTTGTAAAACCTTGTATTTGTCCAATTTGCATGAGGTAAAGAACTGACGGGCTCCTATTACCTATAGGTATAATTTCCATTGGAGCATCTTTAGGTTTGTGAAACGATATTTATGAACCAATATCTCGACTTGCGATCATGATTAGATTCTAGTCGAAGTAAAGTCTGCAAGCGACGGGCCGCAGGTGGTTTCATAACATCTGACGCAATGCACGGATGCCCTCTTGCCCTCCTCCTGCGCAATCATTCTTGTTGAATTTACGAACTAGTCATGTGTATATTGTCTTCGTATGAAAATGAGGCTTAGTTTGTGAAAAGGAACAATATATCCGTTTATGAAATAGTTATGTAGGTTGCGTTGTTATTGTTAAAGTAAATATTTCAATCGCCACCGACTAAAATAATATGAAATATTAATATATATCACCCCTTCCTATGATTTCATTGGAAGGTATGTATGATGTAATCGTATATTACAGTAGGTACTCGTATTATAAAAAATCTTGCTCATATGTTCTACTAGCTGGCTGAGCAGATGTTATTAGATATGTAAGTATATATAAATGTATATTGTAGGCCGAATTTAAAATTTATCAATAACCTAACCACAGTACCATCTAAAGAGCCATATGTTACACTAGCGACTCACCCTCGCTTCGCTCGAGTTCGTCCCTACTTACGTTTTAACGTTTAGTATCGATTTCTCAAAGATGAGATATTTTCCCGCTGTAAAAAGTATCCTATATGTTGATCCGAATAACCAGCTATCATCATACCAAATTTCATCAAAATCTTTCCAGTGGTTTTTCCGTGATGGGGTAACAGTCAGACAGACAGACAAAAATTCTAAAAACTAGAGATTCGACCTCTGTATCGATAATAATGTCTATTTCAATAAGATTTTCCAAAAATTATTTAATGTTCTGTACATTAAATAATTTTCAGCTTAGTTACAATTTTATTATATGTATAGATTGTGTGATCAACTTTAAATGCACTAATTGTGAATATTCCATCTACGACCGCGGACACGCCGGCGTTACAGTTAACAATATATTTCTTAGAAATTTAATTAATTTCTTAGAAATTTACCTGGAGGTGTAAAAAGTCTTTTGGCCCTCTATGGAATTTGTGAAACTTGACTATACCGCCATCTATCCAAACCAACACAAATATATAAATTACTAGCCAGTTACCCTCATTTGGGTCGGGTGCGTCCCTAGTTGCCTAACAGTCCAGTAGCAGTAGCCTATGTGTTACTCCAGATCATAATCTATGTGTACATTTCATTTAAATCCGTCTTCCTTCCAGTGGAAGGAGTAACAAATATACTTTCGCATTTATATTAGTAGTTCTACATATTTCATATTGTGATATTATTATGTAATTAGGTATATATAGTATGTATAATATGTAAGTTATTGTATATTTATCATCATACGTATTTTTTTTATTTTTAACTTTTTCAAGTGTATGATTATTTATAATTTACCTTATATCAATTGCACTCTTTTAGGCCCGTTATATGTATAACACTATTTCTCACGTCCATAGATTGGTTAGAAGAGACCTTTTCGAAAATATCTGATTAGGTATCTATTCTAAATGAAAACCGCCGTTTAGTATTTTTTTTCCTTATTAGTTCCTGGATGTCGGTTTTTTTTGAAGTTTTTATTTTCCATTTTTAGTGTTATTATTATTAAGCCGGTAATATGTAAGTAGAAAGTTTTTTAATAACTTATTCGATTAAGCCATTTATTTAAAAATAATTTATTGTTTATTTTTCAAAAACCACTCGACCTATTTAGATAAAGAATATAATTGTTACAATATATCATATTCATTTATAATTAAATCTTTAGGATGTCCAAATTGCACCTCTGCACCGAGTGCTGCGTGCTTATCGCAAGTGGTTTTTCATCTAGACTAATAAGGTGTTTATAAATTGAGACAAAAGAAATATCTGATAAAAGTCAAGTAAATAAAATGCAGACAATGTATATTCCCACTGCTCCTTTTGCAAAGTTCCTCATACTCGTAAACTGACGAAACCTTAGTTCGTCAGTGCCTTGTTACTCAGTACCTACTCGAACATTTGCGCAACAAAATCGAACCCACAAAAAAGTCTGGTGTATTTGGTAGAGCAGACGTGCATTTACCCCACAAGTTGTCTATTTACGTTACGAATGTTGATTTATTATATTTCTTTATATATGTTAGAAAGCCGAGTTATGTGTATACATTACATAGGTACCTTGTTTTTGTTTGTTTGTAATTATATCAATGCTGTATTTATTATACACTTTATTTATGAAAAAGGTACTCTTTACATTATATATTATTCATATTATTCTAAAACATTATATGAGTGTGCCCCGTCCGCGTCGCTATAGTGTATGTCCTACGTACAAGTACTATGTAGGTACATCTTATGTAGCACGTACAGCAATTAAATATTAAAGTCTTGGTCAATGGTGTGAAGTAGAAAGGCTGGGAATAAATAACCGATTTAAATTAAGAAAATCCTGTTTGTTCCTTTTATGTGCCGATTGAGACTAACTGATTACATAATTGTTATGAAATAATGCATTAAAATAGAAATACTTCTGCATTGTAGTATATTATATTATTTCTATGTTAAGATGTCTGAGAGTTATGTTTGATGCATATACTAACGACTTTCACTCGGTCGCGTCCAGGTACGTTTTAATTAGATAAAATAGTTATTGTGAGTGTAGGCGACAGACATAATATGCCATTGCAGATGTTTCTTTAGGCCTTTTATTTGGCCTACCATTTTCTAGTATATTGTTTTAATATATCTGTTATGAATGAACCAGTTATTGTGTTTTTCCGTAGAAATTATTGATTTTCCTGTAGTAAAAGGTATCTTAAATATTGATCCGAGTAGGTAATACGTTATCACTATAAAAAAATTAGTTTTAGCACTTTTTTCCTCAAATACACACAGATATGCAGACAAACAGACAACATTTTTTATAACTATTTTTTCAGGGTCTATATTCTGTATACAATACGTCATTGTTTTAAAAAATATTTCATGTAGGTATAGATTTCTCTTTGTTACTATTTTATTATATGTAATATGTATAGATAAGAAGTACATAGAATATGAGGTAGTCTATAAAATTATTCAGATAATATTATCTGTGTATGTCGACGTACAGACGCGACAAAAGCATATATACATTACACATGGTTTTTCTAAACATTACTTAAAACACGGAAAAAAAGCATGGGTATTGACCACATTAACACGTTCAACAGCCCAGATTGCGGAATATGCATCATGAAGTTATAGTAGGTATCTGCTTTAGCGTTTACTGATACGCTATGAGGAACTGTGTTAACCAATAGAAGGAGTGGTCGAGTGTTTCGGCCGGTCGCAGATATCAGATGCGAGCCACACCTGAACCTATTTTTTTGCTTTCTTATCAAATGGGTCCTGATAAATCGTAACAATTCACACACATGCAGGTTACAGCGTCATAGCTGTAAAGGTTAAGAAACGGAATAGATTAATATGCGGAAAACACGAAAGTCATGACCATTGACGTACAAAATATAAATTAATATAATATATTATATTCTTATCAAGACTGCAATTTTATGATTTGTATAATCAGCGAGTGACCCAGCGTTGCCTGGGCCAGGTCGGACCTAGCTCCGCTGCACGTGTTCAGCTTTTTGCAATATTTAATTTTCCCACGGGAACCATTTACTCTTGGGTAATGGTTATCTGAAAAAATAACCTTTGTCACTCACTCTATCGTTCTAGTCATAGCTCATACTAGCTCTGTACAGAAAATCACAATAAGAAGTACTAGGAACTAGTTTAAAGCACAACTCTGCGAGGGCATCATGAGGAATTTAAAATATTTATTATTAATACTTACTCATGTATCTCTAACGTCACCTTTACCAATTTATATACGTATAATAAAATTGTAACAGATCGCTGTCTGTACGAGGAAGATATTTTATATACGTATTATATTTTTATATTTGATTTTTAAAGATCTGACACAGTACCTAAATGAATTTTGATAGTTAAGTTTAGAGGCTAAGTTTTTGCTTAAAGGGTAAATTTTATAAAGCCCAAAATAAGTAACATTTTGTATGGAAATTTGATATCGTCTGCAAGTTTTGGTACACAAATTCTAACAAAATCAATGCAAAGTTCACTCACCGCTTTATGTTATTTTTTTAAAGAATTTATACTACCACAATACCAAATTAAACTACCAAATTGCTAGTATGAATTTTTGTAACTTTTATATACTTAGTACAATATAAGCTGTATACTGTATTATGTATAGTCTGTTGCTGTTACTATCGTTTGTATATTGAGATATTTAATTTTTTAAGTTACTTACATAACTTTTGGCACGTTTTGAAAAAAATAATTACAAACTACTAAAATTAATCTGAGAATCAATTGCTTGCTTCAGTAGTAAGGGTAGAAATTTGAGAATGGGGAAGGTATTGAAATTTTTAAAAAACCGTAAATTTGGACTTTAAAGCTATAACAAATCAAATATTGAAGATATAAATTCGACACAATGGAACTTTTTGTAGTATATTTAATACTAAAAAAGGTCCATTCATTCATTTTTTTGAATAATATTTTCATCACAGTTTGCAGGGCAAAAAATTATTAAAAACCATGTTTTCCATGTTATTTGTATGGGAAAACTTAAAATTCGATGGAGAACCTCTTAGAATTGGAATTTTGAGCTCCGCTTTTAACAGGACCTTTGTTGGGACATTTCCTAAGATATTTTGGGGTGGGAGCGAAGAAAAAAAAATATCGTCGTTTTTTGGCACACCCTAATCTAATATATTTAAACGAGCAATTTTCGGACTTCCAAAAAGGAGGAGGTTCTCAATTCGGCGAAATCGTTTTTTTTATGTAGGTGTGTTCACCGATTACTCGAAGACGCTTGAACCGATTTGGATTTTTTTTTGTTTCGAAGGGTATACTTCCCAGGTCTTTTTTAAAAATAAAACATATTTTTTTTAATAAATTGCTTAATCGAATATGTTATAAAAAAAACTTTCTTCTTACAAATTACCTGCTCATTACGTCTACACTAAAAATAGGAAAATAAAAACTAAAAAAAAAAACGACTTCCAGGCACTAAAATGTAAAAAATAACTAAACGGGGGTGGGTTTTCATTTAGAACAGATACCTAATCAGATATTTTCGAAGTTGGTGCCAGCCGACAATATTTTAAGATACGAATATCTAATAGGTAAATATGATTAGGTATGAACTCTTATTATAGTTTAAATATTATACATCAATTTGTGATGTATTTTACTTATCGAAATATATTAGATTTGTTTTTCATCGGCTATCTCTCATCATCTAAATGAAAACCCCTGTTTAGTTATTTTTTACGTTTTAGTGCCTTGAAGTCGGTTTTTTAAGGTTTTATTAATTGCTCTACATGACTATGCCAGAGCAACTTGAATTCATTCTAAAAAACAATTTGTAACTACTTTCACTTTTTCCGCTCAAGTGTCAACAAATATAGCTAACTGACAAGCGTCTACCGCTGCGGCGAGTGGGCGACGTACCTGTCTAATGATGCAGCAGGTAGGTATTAGGGTTTTGTGTATTTTCTGTAAAAATATACTTTGTTATGACTTATGAGACAGTAAGTACTTAAGCGTCTAGGCGCTAGCTGTAATTGAACTATCAGTAAACGTAACTTTGATCGAGATTTAGTTTTCCTAAAATGTTGCATAACTGATACATGCTGATGCTCGCCTCTCAACCTGTTCTTTACAAAAATCAACAGATATTGTTGTGATGTATGAGGGTAGATTTATTTATGCTTATTATATTGTAGGTGTAATTAACTTGTACAGTCAGTTGTGAAATAAACGGTCAACTAAGTACGTGCGTTTCCTTTGTCCCAGGCTGCATTATCGTGTATAGTTTCCATAGGAAGCCAAATGTACTTCAACTGTGATCCAATTCGCATAGTCCTAGATTCGGTAGAGTACAGAAAAGCAAGTAGACATGAAAATAGTTACATTGTGTCTCATCTATTTAGGTTCATTAAATTTTAAAGCGATCCACATCGGCAAAACGTAACTCACGTGGTGATCGGGCGTAGGTAAGAGCAGTGAAATGCTCGCAAACGTTACGATACCTACAATAGTACTTCACTTTATCTCGTTTTTTTACACTTTATTTGTTGAAGGCGCACGATAAAGATAAAGATAAGTGGCAGTCGACGCCTTTATCGCTGGCTATCGCGAAAGAGCTCGCTTCAGGAAGTTACGGTATGCCAATCTGAAATAAAATCATTACAAAATTTAAGTACTTTCATTTGTTCTTCTTGGAACACAAATAAAAGTCATTTGACGTGCACAAAATAGTGAAGAACCTACTTAGTTTTGTTTAGGTTAAGTGTCTTTATTTTAAAAATTGTAACCAAGTACATTATTGTTATTCTTGAAGATCAAATATGCAAATTAAACGATAAACCTGATTGATTTTGAATTAAGAAAAAACGAAGATTAATATATCATTATACGTATTTATAATACATCTCTACCTTTTTTCATGTCGAATTAAAATATTTAGCTATCGCGCGCGTCAATTACAATACAAGCAGATAAGATATTACACTATTAGGTGTACACTACTTTGTGCTGAAGACTGAATGCCACAATGTGTCTTAATAGTTAATACTTACTACTAACACTCTGTCCTTCGACTACGCCTACGCTGCGTGTATGAGAATCACATCGACCACTTGGAAAGATAATCGTATATCAAAAACATTCAGAAGTATTTAACTTATATTTCATTTCTTTATCCATAATATTTCGATTATTTCTTAGCAGCAAACATTTCGCTTTGAAATCCTTATTTAGTAAAATGTAACATACATTTGTAACCTTCGACTGCAAGGGATGATAATGTGTTCCTCGTATTTATGAATATGTATTTGGTAGAACATCCATTCGTTTGTGTTTATATTCAGATACGAGAAATGATGTCAGTCACTTCTAGATGAATAAATAATCATAGTTACAAGTAATAGCAGCTTGAGCATCGACGATCAATGTACATTTGGGAAAGAATGTCTAAAAACAGAACAAAAGCGGCGAAGTCGAAAGTCAAGTTTACAATGTTTTGAATATTTGCAATTTAACTGGAGTAAGTTAACTTTACAAACGTTGTGTTCATTAATCAAAAGTTTGGCGCAGCCCCTGTCGCGCCTGCCTTCCCCGCCCACCCTCTCGTCTGCTCGATTTCTCATGCGTATATACATATAAGTCAAGTATAGCACCTTCTACATTTCGGTCTCTCGTAATGCACAAAAAGTATTGCTACAGCTTGGCAACACTGGCTTCTCCAGGTCAATATTGACAATGGCTGATTCTTAATTATCTGTCACTTTCCTGGCAAAAGAGCATAAACATCGAGCATTGAGTGCTAATTTATACATATAAATATTGTTTTCTTTTGAAAGATGGATAATATTTGCCGCCTGTGCTGCTCTACAAAATTCGTAAATAATTATATTTTCGATGAGGAAAACGCTCTATTTTTAAAAATGTCATTATATTTGCCGATTAAGGTAAATTGGTGTGTTTGTTGTAGTATTTTCGCATGGTATTATTTAGTTATTGATGATTTATGCTATCATATCGGCAGGTGCTGAAAGAGGACCGGCTACCTCAGAAAGTTTGTGACAAATGCAGCTGCAAAGTGAACGATCTCTACCAATTCTGCAATGAAGCTATTGAAGTTCAAAACAGGTGAGCTTCGCGCCCGACGAATCAGCTGTAATTATATTTATGGGCATATTTTACGACTTTTCATTCATAAAAAATCACGTAAACCTCGATGCTTTTCACTCAGTTTACGATCTTATCTTTTTCTAAATTAGTATATCTGTTAACTTGTTTATTTTATAGTGAGGCAAGATGATGGTGAATTAAGTTGTCAAAATTTATTACTGCTGATATATTAAATATAAAAGGTGTGATTATTACACTTTAGCTATTATTGACTTTATAACAAAATTATTACAGGTTAAAAAGTTTTCTGTCAACGGCTCAATTTTTTGTCAACAATACAGTGGACTTAACAGTAATCAAACAAAATTGCAAATCACCCCCTCCACTACGCACCTGTAATCAAAGTACACAGACAGAGGATGACTTTTCCAATGTGCTAAAAGTTAAAGATGAACCAAATGTTCCACTGCCAATTATTAAAAAAGAGAGTAATTACTTTGAAGATAATGATGATTTCACACAAGGTGACCTGCCTTCTGACAATAGTGAAGAAGAGTTTCTTATTGAAATCAAAAAGAAAAAGAAAAATGAGAATCATTCCACAACAGAAGTTGTTAAAGCAACTCGTGGAAGGAAACCAAAGACTAAAATTCATAACACAATGTTCAATATATTTGAAAACAATGGTCTCAGTGTTATACATGAAGCAAATATGGATCTGGATTTGGTGAAAGAAGAAATGGAGCTGAAGCCTCCAGAACTAGATATGGACTCATTGGAGAATGCTAATGGAGACTTGTTCATTTGCTGCATGTGCTTCACTCAGTGTGAATCAAGATCAGCATTGTTAACACATTACAGGTATAAAATTTCAATTCTATTAAGGTAAAATCAGTCTTTTTAACAAGTGGGTTATATATTTTGATGCAATATGAAATTAATGGCTTGATGGATTGTAACATACAAGGAGGGGTACTGACTGCATAACTTAATTTAATGACACATTACATTCATCATAGTTGTGACTGAACTAGATAAATATTTAAAAATGAAATACATACATACTACATACATATATATATATATATATATATATATATATATATATATATATATACATATTTATTTATTTGTTTTATATCAATATGGGTATCAAAAGTAATTTTTATGCTGCCATTTTGTATTACATACTGAACCATGTTTGTGTTACACAAAGTTCAAAATAGTATATTAATAATATTTTAAATGATAATGCAAATGATGCTTTTGTATTTTAAATAAGGTTATATTAATAGATAAAGACAATAGTCCATTAAAACCAAAGACAAGAATTCAATGCAATATGCATTCAGCACACTTTTTTATAATTTATGCAATAATTATAATTGCAATACTAAGATTTTTAAGTCTGTCTTCTTAAATGATGACATATATATATATATATATATATATATATATATATATATATATATATATATATATATATATATATATATATATATATATATATATATATATATATATATATATATATATATATATATTCTTATTATTACCATATTACCATCGTTTTTTATACTATTCAGTGGCACATCTTCATGGCTTAAGTTATGTGAGGATGCTTGACATTTGATTTAACACTTATTATGCTGATGATATTATAAGTGTTACTTTCAAGTAGTACTTAAATATGTGTTGCCATTGTGTATAGAAAAAAAATGTCTGTTGAAGTGAAGCAACATGTACAAGTAGTGTATAGTATGTGTGGTGTGTCGCAGGGCGCACGGGCGCAAGGGCAAGGCGGCGGCCAAGGACAAGCCGGTGCCGCCGCCGCCACCACCCGGCGACGCGCCGCGCTGCCCGCGCTGCCAGAAGGTACGCACGCACGTATTATTTAATCATATTTATTTATTTTTACTTACATTTGATAGCCTATTTTTGGTAACTGTCTTAGTGGTGGAGTGACTATCCTATGTCCTGGGTTCGAGTCCGGGATTCGGGAGTCGGGTCAAGTTTTTTTAGTTACTGAGTTTTTCTGTTAAGATATTCTTAGTAACCTCGGTGTTATAGTCTATTCTGTAGGAATGTTATATGCTATCTAACATCACGCTACGCTTTTAGGATCGAAATAGTTAGGTAATATATAAATGGACTACGCGAGCAGGGCGCGGGATTAGCTAGTTTTATTAACTATCAAATTTGGAACATAAGTCCTCTAAATTCTGCTCCTAAGTTGCACGATGTTGTGTGACAACAACATGACAACCGTCGTCACTATCGTTTACGGTAAGTAAACGATGGTGACGACGGTTGTCACGTCATGTGTCATCTTTCTGGAAAATTTATGTGTAAGATTCTTTACAATTTTTGAGAAGATATTAGAAATATCCTCGCTTTAGTCCGTTTCTAAATAAATAAATAAATAAATAAGAGATGGCGCTGCCTGTATATAATATTATATACAAGCAGCGCCATCTTTTGGCTAATTTTATAATTAACAGTAGAATATGCGTTTTACAGTATTTACCCGATCAAATCCGTCGAGCTCTTTAAGCGAGAAGTGGTGACAAACACACACACATTATAATATTTAATGGTCTAATTTATTTATCATTTTCGTGTTGTACGCGAAGCAGTTTGTTAATATAGCATAATATAGCATTTTTTAAATTTCTAGAATATCAGGGATTTATCTAGCTTATTTAACAAGTAGTATATTAGAATGAGAAGACCTAAATTTTATAACAAATATTTGTTAAAACATAAAAAAAACTCACATTAATAGTAAAGTAAATTCAATTAGTGTTTATTATTATACTATTGGGTAAAGAATTTTAGTATTCTTTTATTTGGACGAATTAAGAATTCTAAAAAAATCTTAAAAATGCTCAAAAAGTAATTCTGCAAAGCGACGGCTCCTTAATTTTATAAAATGTATGTATCTATTAACACAAAAAGAAAACGTTCAAATTTCTTAATTCACTAGCAGTAGCAGCTGTGTGTATGTACATGTAACTAGAGTTGAAGGGTGTATGTGTATGTGTATGGTGTGCGCAGAGCCTGGCGCCGGCGGAATGGGGCAAGCACTGGCGGCGGCACTACGCGCGCGACACGCGCCCCTTCCGCTGCGCGCTCTGCCAGGCCACCTACCGCGACCACTACAAGATGCTCAAGCACGGTCGGTCCGCACGCGCGCACACACACGTCACGATACATTTATTGATCCACTTATACAAAGTCGTTTAGTAATTTGACGGCATATTTGGCTCAGTTTGTAGTGACCCTTGTTTATATTTATAATGTGTATATTATACGTATTTAAAGTTATATATATGTAGTATATCTACTATGTGGTATTCAAAACACAATCCTCGTAGCTTACAACGGAACTAGATGGTGCTGTGTGTTGTTACATATGTTCCAACATATTTAATTTAAAGATGCCGAAGACAAGGCAACCGTTAACAGTGTTTCAGTATAAATTAATTAACCTAAAATAAATCGCCTACTGTTTGGATTTTTATAGGTACTTTGACAAAAGTAAACAAAATGGAAGTATTTGTGTTTTGGTTAAATGGAAATTTACCTTAAAATTTAAAACTCATAAATGTTCCTTTGGTTGTCACCCATTCGGTTATTGTTTTCATCAGATCCTCAACAGTTGCATAATATTTTAAATGTTCTCTTTGAGAGTGATCAAATACGGTGGTTGAGAATTCACTACGATTGTAACAACAGGTTGACTTATAATTATCTAACTTCTCGATGATAGCTCTAATTGCATGCATGCATGCAGCGTTGCATGAATATACATGCACACATTATAATTTGTAATATGCATGAACTAGCCCTTCTACCTCATGCCTACAGCCTATAAACACAGATCACATAACACTATAGTACAGATGCCTCAACCCAACAAATAAATTGGACAGCGCTAATTCGGGCTATTATTCGTGCTATTTTTTTGTTTGCTTGAATAGATAATCATTGATTCGCAAATAATAAACTGTTTTATTTTATAAATATATATGTGCGAACTAACGTTTGGTAAATATTGTAAAATTCGTTATGTATTCGAATAATTTTTTTTTACTGACTTTAACAATTTTAACCGTGATAAACAATTCATAATAAATAAGAGCGCCATCTGTGAAACAATCACTGCAAACCCGTCATCTGATTACTGATATTTCAAAAATCATTAAAAAAAATTACGCAAATTTGATTTACGGGCGCTTATCTATTTCTCTTCACTTAGAATATTTTTTAAAATAATAATATACCTTTTTGGAATATATTTTTTTATCTTTTGTTAATTTAACACAACTTTAGTAACAAATCGATACATGTAACGTCATCTATTGATATTTATTTGAACTATTTTTGAAGTGAAACTTCTTTAGAATCGTTGTGATTTGAAACTCGATGAAACGAAAATGCGACACGAGAAAGAGACAAACACATAAATATATAGGATTAAGCCGGCGAGAGAATGACATAGAATACACTGCCATGCCATGCCATGGTAACTGTTGTTATTGTCTGAAAAATATATAATATTACATTCTTTCCATATATTTGTTTTAATTTAATTGTAATATTTGCCAAAAAGTTTTTTTTAATTATTTGAGATTGGATACATTACACAGGAAATGAAAAATAATAAAATTAATTACTGAATAATACGTAATGTATATTTATGTCAAATAAAATGTAAAAAGCTTTTCAACATGGTAAAATAATATTAAAGAAACCTTATAATTATCCTACACCTGATACTCTCTATTCATCTCGTTCTCTCGTGGGCTACTTTTCTGAAGATTCACTTCTACCATGTTTAAATTGCACACAGACGCACTGTTTTCTTTGTTCGTGATGAGGCTCTTGTACTATAAAGTAATACAAGCGAGTACTTCACACTATATTTACAAAAAAAAATGTATTTGCGAGCATGCTTTAATTTTTACTTTCTGGTTTTGAAAATGTACGATCATTAAATCAACCAAACATTACGGACCGAGGCTTCCCACCACATTCAAGTGTTGGTACTATTGAAAATTTAACTAGGACAATTAAATTGTCACTGAATGTATTTAGTGACATTATAATGTAACTAAGATTGGCCCGTGATATTGTAAGAAATGGGGGACGATTGACGAAGTTCTCTGAAATTATAATATCCCGACTTTCACAATACCCTGCGACATGTATCTACATGACACAGGGCTGACGCACAAGCCGGACGAGCTCCGTAGCGAGACGCCGCGCACCTCCGCCAAGAAGTTCCTGTGCGACATCTGCCCGGAGACCTTCGTCTACATGAGGTGAGGGCTGTCACTTATATGTCTAAAAGTGTATACTTTCTTAGATTTACGCGAATATTTGACATTTTAAATAAAACTATCTTTTCGGATTATTTTGCGGATTTTTTTGGATTTTTGGTTCCCTAAATTTGTTGGGAACCAAAAATCAAAATAAATCCACAAAAAAAACCCGAAAAGATTAAAGTTTTATTTAAGACGTTTTAAAGTTATTTGTGATAACTATTTGTTAAATAAACTCTTAAATGTTTAGTTGGTCAAAACTAGAAATCATATTACGAGTAAAGCTGCAAATAAAACATTAAATTATAGAAATTAAAAAATTCTAATGCTTAAAAAGCTAATTAAAAAGATGAGAACAATTTGTTAAAGGAATATAGTATTACGCAATCGGAGACATACATACAGCTCGCAGCGAGAATAAAACATTTAATTAAATGGTTTTCGTTATTATTCTGCAATAGTTTAAAATTGGTAAAGTGTGATTATAATGAAATAGAGCACACGAAGTTAACCATGATCGAATGATGATGATGATTCGAAAAGATAGTTTAATTTCAAATGTCAATATTCGTGTAAATGTAAGAAAGTAGATATTATAGAATCGCTCAGAATTGGGTCGCACCGGTGGTATCAGGGTCGATGTGGTCGGTCGGTAGGTGCATGCTGGCGCACCGGTCGCTGGCGCACCCCGAGGCGGCGGGCGCGCCGGCGCTGCGCTGCGGGCAGTGCGCGCGCGCCTTCGCGCACCCCAACTCGCTGCGGCGCCACGCGCGCACGCACTCGGGCGCGCGCGACCACCTGTGCAGCGTCTGCGGCAAGGCGCTCACCAGCCGCGAGCACCTCAAGTTCCACCTGCGCATTCACACCGGCTACAAGCCCAACGTCTGCAAGTTGGTACCCACCCTACCCAGACCTCACCACATTACGTACTCATCAATACACGTCATTCATTTATACACTTGAAAATTAGTAATGAATTCTGCCGGTACCAAAATGTTATACAGTGTTCGATACTGATTTTCAACTATATTAAACTCCCTGAAATATTCAGTATACGGAAGTAGGAATAATAAAATAGATCTAACTATTCATCAAAGTTAGTCTCTAATAAAAAACAATATTTTTTTTAATGATATAACATATATTTAGACATAAAATAAAGTCGCTTCAGCTGTCTGTTCGCTTAGATCTGTTAAACTACTCAATGAATTTTAAAGTAGATTTCAGCAATAGATAGAGAGATTCAAGAGGAAGCTTCATATGTATAATACGTGTATATATTATAGTACAGAAAAGCCGAGAAATTTAAAAAATTGTATTTCATACTAACCGTTAAAACGTACATAGGGAGGAACCCGAGCAAAGCGAGGATGCGTCGCTAGTTTATATACTAAATAAATAAGATTAAAATGTGTGTTTGTAATGTCGACATAACAGGTTTTTACTAAATGCATATGAAATTATATACGGTACGTATAAGAAAAACAATTTTTTTTGTCTGTTAGTTTGTTCCGGCTAATCTCCGAAACGGTGAGACTGATTTTGACAGAACTTTTATTGGCAGATAGCTGGTGTTATAAAGAGTAATTTAAGCTACTTTTATTTTAGAATTAGGGACTCACCCTCGCTTCGCTCGGGTTCATCCCCAGCTTGATTCCCCATGCAAACTTTCACCCCTATTTTCACCCCCTTTAAGGGATGATTTACGGGATAAAAAGTATCCTATGTCCTTTCCAGGGTTTCAAACTATCTTCTTACCAAATTTCATCTAAATCGGTTCAGTAGATACAGAAATTACCCCCTACAACGTCACAAACTCACAAATTTTACCTCTTTATAATATTAGTTTTAGAAGAAGTATTAAAGTCTCGCTCAAAAAAATTAAAACGTACCTAGGGATGCACCCGAGCGAAGCGAGGGTAAATCGCTAATATAAGAATATAATGTATACATTAGTATTTTTTTACTATAAAGCACTGTATGTGTGTCTGTCTGTGCGCGTGCGCAGGACGTGCGGCAAGGGCTTCGTGAAAAAGTGCAACCTGAAGCTGCACGAGCGCGTGCACTCCGGGGAGAAGCCGCACGTGTGCTCGCACTGCGGCAAGGCCTTCTCGCAGCGCTCCACGCTCGTCATACACGAGAGGTGACCACCACCAGTCCTCACTCCCCACACCACACTACACTGAACACCCTTCTACATACCACTGTTACGATAACGCATGCAATAATGTCCTCCTGACCGAATTCGAACTCGGCGGCTGATCTCATTGCGACTAGACATCTGCGCAGGAGATATTATAGTACATAAGCATACTCTCTATTCCTTTCACTCAAAGTCTGGGACGATACTTTGACACGTGCAATGAGAGATCAGGTGCAGGACCGACGGCTTTACGTGCTCTGTCTCGGTACAGGGATGAAACTAAGGGGTGAAAACTCCGGGCCGTTTCTGAAAATTTTTTTACGAAAAAAATCAAAAACGTTTGATTTTTTTCACAATACAAATAACACCATCTGTTGAAATTTGTTGGAATTAATTGAATTGTATTTTTCACGAGTCCTACACGCGCAGGTACCACAACGGCGCGAGGCCGTACGTGTGCTCGCTGTGCGGGCGCGGCTTCGTGGCGCGCGGCCTACTCACCATGCACCTCAAGACCGCCTGCGTGGACGCGCCGCCGCGCCACCGCCCCGTGCCCGCGCCCGCCATGCACGCCGCGCCACCCGCCCTGGCCGCCCTCAAGTGAGCACCTCCGCCTTTTGCATGCCGCCCTGGTAGCTCGGCTAGTTTAATTTTGAAAAAAAAAATTGAACTTCGACCATTATTAAGAAAGTCATTAAAGTTATTAATCCAAATGACGAGTCATGAGGAACGGATTAATACATCGATCACCGTCGGAAGCCATATTAAAACAAAAGAAAATAGTAACACATATAGTTGGTGAACGGTCGAAGCATCAACCAAAAGTAACGTATAATTCAAAAATACGAGATAGTTAAGCGTCATATAGCTGTCCCTTTCTAGCAAGTATCGACGATAGATATTGCATTTCTTAGTAATTCTTTTTGCTACCAGATGGCGTTCACAATCTTATCGTTTCGGATATGACTCCTTTATATGAACTTGTTATTTTAAAACAAATATTTGTATTGTTAATCATTTTTTAAAAAAAGGTATTAATTTCGTATATTTTTATATTTATGCATGTTAAAATGAAAGAATAAAATGGTAACAGCATAGTATTTTAGCATTTTATCTCATAAACATGACTGCTACGAAAATTCTTCTAGCGATGTGTATGTACTCAATATGCTCTAAGTCTTAAACAGTTGGCGATCACGTTATATTTTTTTTGTAAAGAATTAAGATATTCAAAGCTTTAATTCAAAGTTAAAATTTTGAAAAAAAATTATGTCGAAGTTACTCAAACATCCATTTGAAATCTTCACTTCCGGCTTACTATACGTAAAAAGAAATAAAATAGTTATTCGATAAAAAAAATTAAAAACTGCATCCTTTTAACTTTCAGAAACGATATTTTATAAATATTTTTACAAATTGATTGATACAAATAATAAGCATTCAAAAAGTACGGATTTCATACTTCGTAAATTTTTAAAAGCTCATAACTCGGCAATAAAGCATCATACGAAAAAAATAATGTCCACTAGAACTGACCAGAGTATGAACAATTTTCACAACCTCACTATATTTTCGTTGTCCGCTTCACGTGAAATGCTCCATATATAAATATCGAAATTTTCATTGTGTGTAGGAATCCAATCCGCTTTAGTATGGCCATCTCATTATTTTATATATTTTTTTTAAGTATTTAGCAAAAATGTATTGTACACGTACGTAAAACTCTTTTTTGCAAATAGTTAATGAGAATTATTTGTTTTCCAGATTAAACACACGATGAGCCAGCGTTCTGAGGCGAATGAAGAATTTGGGAAACTTATACACTTCAAGTAATTATATGTATTGTATGTAAATAAAACACGACCACGTCGTGGTCCGCGCGCTGCGCGAAGGTTTGTGGCAGTTTGTTTCAGCTATTTTAAATTTGTGAAAAAATCACAATATCTTTTTTAATTTTTATGATTATTTCCCAAATATTATTGTGTGAAATACCAGACATTTTAATTTATAGATCAACTAAAATAGTAGCATATTTGAGTTATTTATGGTATACAATTGTATAATTATGTCCCGCGCATATTAATTTATAATCTAAGTTCATCATATTAATTCTGCACTTTTATTATTATGCGCACATCACATAATTATTTTGTAACTAAGAAGTCTATCATATGATAAAATTGTAACTAAGTCGAATCTGTGCATTAAATATTTTTTGGAAAATCTTATTGAAATAAACATTATTATCGATACAGAGGCCGAATCTATAGTTTTTAGAATTTTTGTCTGTCTGTCTGTTACCGCATCACAGAAAAATCACTGGAGGGATTTTGATGAAATTTGGTATGGTGATAGTTGATTATCCGGGTCAACATATAGGATACTTTTAAACTAAACAAAATTATCAGTACATATTACGATGGCCTTTCCGTCTATTTCAGATGTTTTAAGCAGTGAAATACAATGTGCTATTAACACATCGCACACCTCGATAAAGAAATCTGCGATAATAACTACATAAACTCTATATGGTTTTGTCATGATTACTAATTTAATACGAAAAAATAAAACTTTTTTTGGAATTGTTGATGTTCAATACACACACATTACACTTATACACATATCATTAGAATTATTGTTAATATTTTTTAATTATCTTTAATAGTATTAATTTATAATGTATGCTATTTTACTCATACACTGTGAATTATGTTGGTGTTAATTATACATATTGTTCAACATGGAAGGCAAGACGCTCGTAATACAAGTTCACTTAGTACGAGTGTCTTAGATTTGTATGAATGATTTTTGTATTTGATAAATGAATAAATAAATAAATAAAAATAAATAAAAAATAAAATATATAGTTGGTGTTCCAAATAAATATCTTCAAGTGCTTGATATTGAGTTGGTTAAAAGTGATACTGCTATTTTATGACAAGCCGTTGATCAAATAAATGTCATTGTAAAATTATATACAAGAATACAAGATTATTTTTAATAAATCGAATAGGAAAAGAGTATAACGTTTTTTTCTATTCCTGAAAAAAGAGACATCTTGAGTTTTGCTACTTTTTATCTAGGTGTGCGATATAATAAGTTCATTTTCAATTATTGTTATCGTTTTCATACTGCGATCTCCGCCTTGTATATCGCAGAGACGTGACACTTAGGGCATTATATTGCTGACATTATACTCACTTCTTAACACACTGCAAGTTAAGAAAAATAATGATGGCCTTATGTCGGCAATGTCACAAAGGTTCCATCCCCTTTATATTGTAAGAAATAACGATGAAAGCTTGCCGATGCCCGCTAATAGATGGCGTTATGCTTAGCTTACTTTTTTATGTTGTTTCGTAATTGCCATAGATGGCGCGCGTGGGCGTTATTATTTTTTTGTGTAAATAGCTCGCACAAACTGTCTCGACACTACATACCAAAACGTGACAATATTTTGTCTATATTAAATAAATATTTCGTAAGATCCGTACTGAAAGTATTAGCGTAACTCGTGGGCGGACGGCGCGGACCCTCGGGACAGTGGGCACACTACCTCATAGCTCGATTAGTACCTTATATTAACTTATATAAACAACGTCCCGCTATAATATACTTGCAGCTACAATGTTTTAACCGACTTTTCGACTGAAATCGATTTGTAATCGAACACTTTAGTTATAAAATCGATTATTTATTTTGTTCTAAGTTGCATTTTTAATAGACGCAGTTTTATTATATAGGTATGTATAATTTTATTCCGTAAGATATGTCGCGGGAAGCGGTGTAAATCTAAGGGCCTCTGCACACGATGATTTTTAAACGCGTTCGTTGTATGTGCGTTTTTCGCGCTGATAAATTTAAAGGTTATATATGCACACTACGTTTCGTGCGTCGTTTCCGCATGTTCTGTGTAGATAAATTAAAAAAATGCTCATTAAATTAACGTCACGTTTGGCTCGGTTTGTAGTGACCGTACTAGCTGTGCCAGCGGTTGCGAGTTCGAGTCCCGCTGGGTGTGTTATTCATAACACAAGCTTACCATAGAACTAGATGGAGCAGTGTGTTAATGTCTCAACATATTAATTATAATTAAAAAATGGTCGTGTGAATGGCTCCCAAAAATAGGCCCGCCTGAAGCCACACACAGTTTATCTTGTTATTGAAAAATATATTGCTACATACAAAAAATATAAAATGTATCGACAAATGCTACGATTGTGTTTCTATTTTACTTTTCGACTTATAAATATAAAGTAACTAATATTCATGCGGACTACACACACACATACACACATACGTATGTGTATTGACATCAACGTAAGTGACACGCACTTTACTTTTATTTTAGATAATAAAACCTGATGTTCCTATAAGTTTTTAATAATTTAATTTGGGCTCTTGTTAAAATTTAGAAATTATAAGGGACAAGAATAATTGTATTATGTTGGAGTGGGGAGGGGAGGGGGGGGGGGGGGTGCGACTGTTGTTCTATTTAATTCAGCGAATTTTATTGTTTTACTTCGGTATGTATTTTAATAATGTAATCAAATAAGTTATGATGAACTAACAAAATAAAAAATATTTGAAAATTTTGTTTTTAGTATATAATTAATTGGAAATAAGTTCTACTTTGCTCTTTTTATACGTATGTAATAAATTTTCCATTTCCTATAAGACGTATATATATATATATTGGTAGGTTAGGTAAGGTAGGGTTACTTAATGTAAGATAAAGTGCCTCAACTTGTGATACGCGTCACCCGAGTACGTACCACTTTTACACAAATATATTGTATTTAAATTATTAATATTTGTCAATTTGTTCATATATAGTTTATAGATCCATTTTTTAGTTTTATTAAAACACTAACTTTCCCGCGACTCCGCTCGCTTTATCTATTTATATATAACTATTCCGATCCGAAAAGTATTAGCGTGAATAGCCTATGACCTTCCTCCAGAATGTTGGCTATCAAACGTAACAAAAATTCTTCGAATCTGATCGTAGTTCCAGAGCTTTGAACGCGTTCAAATGAAAAACAAACAAACTCTCCAGCTTTATTATATTAGTATAGATGGATTTAAATTTGAATATTTTAATTGAATCTTAAAACAACAATGGCGGAATGAGGCAAAATGCAGATAAAATAATTATTGAATGGCAGCTCTTTATAATTCTAAATGATCAAGATTTCTTATAAAATGAAAAATATTTGCATCCAATTTGAATTTTAATAAGCTTTTGTATAGTTTTTACTAGATTTTTTTATTTTAATGCTATTATTTGTTTGTTTTAATATTAATATAATTTATTGAGCATCTGTATGTTTATCGTACGGTGCGCGGCGACAGTGGTACGTAATCTGGTGGTAGGTTAAGATTTATAAATGTAATGTCCAAGAAATGCTTTTCCACGTTTTTTATTAGAACATATACTAATTAAATTTCAATTGTGGCCCTGCGCTCTCTGTATGTACTGTTAAAACAATAGCAAATATTTGGATAAGCTACACACGAGAAATATGCATTAGAAGTACCGATCAAAAGGTACTAGATACACAATCCCATGCAAAAGTTCTCTTAAAACTGTCACCAATTGTTTAGATAATTATTCTAGTGAAATAAATATACGGTAATGTAAATTGAACCTTAAATGCAGCGCTTAAAGTTGTTTTTACAAAAAAAAAACATATTTTGTTGTATCATCGATTTTAACAGTTCCTGCCTCATGGGCCTTTTGGGCAAATGTGTTTGTCTGGACATACTTGTGCCAGATATAAATAATCTACCTCGAACGAATACAGTGACTTTTATAAAACGCTATTATTGAAATTCAAGTAACTTTGTTTTAGCACACAAAAAGTATTTTGTATTATTGTATTTGTACTTTAGCACGTACTGGTAGCTACAGACAGCGCAGCCTTCTTTATGTTCAACATACTTTTATATTCATTAGATTGTTCTTAAGAATGTGTTTTTAAATAAAAGTATTAAGTGGACGGTGGTGTTGTTTTTCTTTCTATCTAAAATATAATCGGTATCTAGATGATGTCAAATATGACAGATCATCATCATCCTCATCCGGTTATATTATTTTTTTTCCTCTGTAGAGTGTGTCTGTATATACAAGTAAGCGTGGATGGCGAAATCCGAAACTAAGCTATAACAATAAAATAAATTAAAAACTGTATCATAAGATTTTCGACGAAGGTGTACACAGCCTGCATTATTGCAGTAGCCAACAACGTTGTTCAAAGGAAGTAGGAACTAAACTTTTACAAATAAGGTAAAATTACAAGCTAGGACTACGCACATGAAAAATTTTTAACGTTCCGTCCGACATGCGTTTGTATCGACATGAACACAAGCAATCGTTAATGAAATCTAGCTTTCATATAACATATTTTCTTTTAAGTTTTTGGTTTTGTGTTATAACATTGTTGGAGAAAACACTGCACTAAAGCATCTCCTACTTACATATACGAGTATGTAATATGGCTTTAGAAATGTAAAGCGTGTGAGCTTAATAGATTGATTAACTTATGAGAATACTATATTCGTATATTTTTTTAAATTCAAATGTAAACGATCAACCTTAAACTTTTTGTCCGTTTCTTATTACAGATATTAAAATTTAAAAACTTAAAGATTTTTTAGGACCTACGTAGTCATGTACGCCGCAGTATAGTCTCACATCGTGTCCACATTACGTTGGGTGTAAACTTTACACTAAATCTTTCATTAAAATAACAAAACTTGTTTAAATAAAATAAAAAAAAAAATTTAACTGTTTTAATCTCAATGTTTGTTTAAAGTAACAGTTTCATTTGATAAATTAATAAAATAATTATATTTTAAACAGTCAACATGGACTTGATAGTGTATTAAATGTCCACATGTTGTACTATCTCGTAGGATCCACTTAACATTTGAACTTTATACCGAAAATATCGATCATGTCTTGCAACATACATATCTCGGTGCGCGAGCGAGGGCGTGTCGAGGCATAGCCTCCGTCGGCGCGAGGACTCTTCAGTCTCTCATTATTATAACATATTGCTATTGGTTTATCTTAACTGTGACAAGCGTCGAGTCTTACATATTACCCTCTCTAACATAAATGTCGTAAGTGTGTTTGTCTATATTTCTTTCATGCATGCATGATGCATTGATATCGCTAAAGGGATAATTTACGAACCGGACGTACGTAGACTAGTTATTACCCGACTGCGGCGAAGCCCAAAGGAGGGTTATGTATTTGACCTGCACGTATATCCGACCTTATATTCCCTCGTAATTAAAATAGTAATAAATAATAATAATAACGACTAAACCGATTTTGATGAGTCTTGATAACGCGAGTCTCATATCTACATGAATCAGTTAGTAGAATTATTTTTGTATCACCAGCAGACAGCTCGCAGCGAGCAATGGTGAAATATTTACGAAATCATTTGTATATCCTTTACCGCCATTTCAGTGTCAGCGCTCGCTGCTACACTCAACATTATAGTTGCAATATCCGAACTCCTACGTACCTACTATCTGTCGGATAGCGTCATTAATTAATGCTATCATCAATGCAATTTGTACAAATTTACAAATGCAATTATAAATAGTAAAATAATTGGTTGTGATGTAAACATTGCGACAGATTAATAAATATTATAAAGTTAGAAGATTAAGTATTGTTAAGGAGGTGATGGTTCTCATTTTTATTTTTATTGTGAAAAACATACTAACCAATTTGGTTTTATTTTTTTCTTTAATTTGAACGTGCGTTAAGTATTTGCAAAAAAAATATAATATGTATATTACCTCGTCTGTCGATCGACCTTTTAAAGGTCGATGTCAAAAAGACCCCTGTCTGTCAAGCGACCTTTTAAAGGTCGATTGGTCCCGATGTCATTTAATGTGTGATTTCTCGCATTTAAACTATATTTATTTTTATCTAACTTTTGTAACGTGTAAAGGAAAATACAAGCAATAATATCATACTACATATCAAAAAAGTAATAACTCCAATAACATAATTTTTTGTAATTTGTGCAGACAATTTATTTAAATTTTGGCGGTCTTCGAACTCAATACTTGTGAGTAAAAAATTAATAAAATAGTGTAAAATTATTAGTATAAGGATTGGAATATGATGGAAGGGTAAGTAATTAACAGTTTGTATTTCATAGGATGTGTATTGAATAAAGATTTTATACAGAAATTGTTATATTTGTCAAACATCGTAAGCATTCACGCGCGCTAAGTCCTTATATTTTCACTTTTTCTGAATAAAAAATACACTAGCGAAAGCATTATATTTTTATTAACAAGATTTAAATTTATAACTAAATAACTACGTATAATTGAATTTGTAAATTTTCTATTGGATTTTAAGTAATTATTAATATAATAACACGTAACCCAAATTCGAGCCGCCATTTTTGACGGCTGTTGGATAGTATGGGGAAGGCTTTTTTAATATTGATTAGAATATTCAGATTGATGTTTTTTTAGCATTATTTGAAATTTAGTATTTTATAAAATTATTTTAACTGTTTTCCTACAAAAATAAAAATTGTTTTTTTTTTTTTTTAAACAGAACGATTTTTATTTTACAGGTATAATTTCAACTTACAGATTACTTTGAAACATTATAAAAATAAAAAAACCTAACTGCATAAAAGCTAACTAAAAATATGAGAACAAGTTGACGAAGGAATAAAGTATTATGCAGTTGGTGACATACATATGTACATCTCGCGACAAGAATGAAACGTATTTTTTTATTTACAGCTTTTTAATTTTATTAGACATTTGAAGTTATAATAGGTCTTTTGAAATTGCCGTTCTACAATACTTACTGGCCATTGGAAACGTAATTTATGAATGGCAGGCAATAAATTCTATATTCAAATGTATTTTATTTTAAAAGTATGGAGTTCTATTTTTGAATTCAGTCGTTTGTTTATTAATTAGTGTTTTGTTTTCACTACATTTGTTTGTTTTTCATCAATATGAACGCAATAAAAATACGAGTAATTATGAAATACGAGTTCCATCGCGGTAGCAATCCCGCACAAACGGCTCGCAATATTAATGACGTGTACGGAGTGCCGAGTGAACACTACAAACGAACGCACGACTCGTTATTGGTCTGAACGCTTCCAACATCGAAATTCTGATCTTAAAAAATCAACCCCGTGGTCGCCCGAAAACTAAAATCAGTAACGACGCATTAAAGACGATAGTGGAAGCTGACGATACTCAATCTGTGGATGAGATAGCAGCAGCTTTTAACGTTAGCATCAAAACAATATTGGTACATTTGCATCAAATTGCATCAATAGCATGGGTGCATATTTTGATTAATAGAAATGAAAAATATTTATAAAAAAAAATACTTTAACTTTCTGTATATTAAACGACAATTTCATAGGTATAACCTAATATTAAGCAATTTCTTATCCCAAATTACCTCTAACATGTAAGTTGTGTTCTTTTAAATTTTTTTGTGATCACCAAAAATATTTATTTTGAGACCCCATTCGATTGATTTGGAAGATTTTTTTACAGAGACACAAATTGGCGCCTGATATCCGCCATTTTAATTTTCAACTATTTTTAATTTTTAACTATAATGCGAGTATCGTAGGCTATATATAGCCTATAGCACTCGCGTAAATACGACACTAACGACATATGAATCATCAAAATTGGCCCACGCGCTTGGTTTCTAGAGTGCCACAAAGGAAAAACATACCTATGTACATACATACATACATAGACTGATAAACACATTACCCTCCTTTGCGTCGTGTTGTCGGGTAAAAAATATGTTTATTTGCATCTCTTACACTAGTATCATGTTGCATTTTATGTTTATTGTAGCTGCACCAAAATTGCTTAAAACATGCCTTATTAGATTACAATATTATGATCGGTGGGGTGAACAAGAAAGACCAATTTTAGGCAATGTAGAGCGGAAGCAAACAAGGGTGTAGTATAAAAAACTCTATAAAAACTTAAAAAAAAATATAAACCGACTTCCAGGCTCTAAAATGTAAAAAATAACTAAACGGAGGTTTTCATTTAGAATAGATACCTAATCAGATATTTTCGAAGTCGATGCCAGCCGACAATATTGAAAGATATAAATATCTAATAAGTAAATATATGTTTTACGTATCGAAATATATTAGATGTGATTTGCATCGGCTGGCACCGACTTCGAAAATATCTGATTTATATATTATACCACGCCTTTGTTCGTTTCGACGACGTGACTGAACATCGAAGACGTGCTGAACTTTATATGGGAGGAGGTTAGTATAGCTACGTATGTATCTTTACTTAGTGATAATTAGTATTTGTTGCTTTTAGGGTAGATGCTTATCTTTTTTTTTCAATTAAAAAAAATATGTATAAAAGCTTCTACCTGCCAGCAATATTCATTAAAAAGTGTCCTTTACTTAACAAAAGGCATCCAAAATTTTCAAGTTCAGATTTAAAACATCTGTGAGTACTAATTACAAAATTTTTATAATCTACTATAATTTTGTTTACTACTATAACTACGGAGTCCATTAAATACTCAATACAGTAACTGGCACAATACTTCAATCTTATAAAATTTAAATTAAAAATTTAAAAGTAACCCCGACATGTAATTCGCCATTTTGTGGCGGCGGCCATCTTGGATTTGAGATTTATCGTAGTGTGTATTATACTAGTCAACCCTAATTCATTTGATACCCATATTGAGGGAGTTGTGAAATAATATGTAATCCGCTATTTTGTGGCAGCGGCCATCTTGGACCGATTTTCATCAAACATAGCTAGAACACTTCCGAATAATTCACCTTTCTAAGAAAAAACAAAAACAAAATCGGATCATCTCTTCCGGAGCTACTATGCCACAGAAAGACAGACACACACACACAGCACGTCAAACTTATAACTCCCCGTCGTTTTTGCGTCGGAGGATAAAAACAGTTGAAAAAAAATAATTCCTGTCCAAATTAATATTTGAAGTTGTTTTATTTTTTATTGATGTTTTTATTATCATTTTATTTCCATAACATAATCTGTTCAGATGTGATGGAATTGGTCGTATCCATACTTTTTTAGCTGTCCCTTGTAATTCTTATAGTGAAATTATTAGTTTTCAGAATTGATTTCTGAAATATTCTAATAAGGCAACATGTCTTTTTATTATATTTTTCTAATTTTAAATATCACTAAATTGTAAGATGTTCATATATTTTAATGAAAATTTAAACAGAATTTGCTCTGCGATCCAAAGTTTGAGGTGACGTTTTTTAGTACTTATTTTAAAGTGTTTGGTTTATTGTTTAATTCTCGTAAACTAAATAGTTATAAGAACTCAAACTATGTCAGTATAACGTATGTGGACTAAACTATAATATAAATGATTATCCTAAATCTCTTGATCTTCAATGCTCTCAGAATTAAAGTATAAAAAAACCTCTTTTTTATCCAGCGCTAAGTCGCTATGATTGAGACATGTTATTGTAAAAGCTTGTGGTGTAAAAAAAATGTACAGTGAGTTGTGTTGTTTTAATCAATTAATATAAAATATTGTATCAATTATTAAATTAAATTATAACTTTTTAAAATAATAGTTTTATTTTGTAATAATTCCTGTTTTCATACTATATACTGCTAAAAAATCACTTTCAGTCATTTCAACTTAGAATTAACTATATATTATTAAATACAATTGAACTCATTTATATATATATTCTTAGTTTATTTTAAAACGATTCTAACGACATAAGCTTTATATATAGCTTATATATAAAAATTTTAAGAAATATTGTTATTTTAATGATGCGTACATATTTCGCGCAGGTCCTCGGAAAGTAGCCGACAGATGCGCCATATTCTTGTAAAATGACAGCGACAGTTGAGGGGATATGGAATAATTAAGGAATATGGGGATCGCGTTTTTTATTTCATTAGGTGGTATTCATTGTAGTTTTTGTACACTTTTATTGAAAAATATTTAATAAGAACACAATTATCTGCGTTGCAGTAGTCTTAAAAAACTCCTTCGACGGTGGCATCGATTCCTCGAAAACGGGGTATATGAAAAAAAAGTTATTATAATCTGTATGAATGTGGTTATCGTTGTACGTAGCTGGTTTTTTTTAATTTTGATTTTTCACAAAATGGGATGGATTCAAGCAGACTTAAAAAATAGTAAAAATCATTTTTTTTTAAATCGGCTACGCTTAATCTTATTAGCTATTTCAAAGACAAATAAAACAAAAAAAAATTGAAAATCGGTTGATAATAAATTGCTCGAGTTATCGATGCAACGAGTTTGAATAGAGTCGTTCTGAGAAAAACGCGTTTTAAGTTTTTAGTTCATTTTTCTTACTATAAAATCATGTATGTTCTAAAATATTTATACTTACATCACATAATTACATCAAATTATCGAGTTCTCCAGGACTCGATAATTTGATGTAATTATGGTCCACCATATGATGGTTCTTCCTCTTTATCTCCAGTTTTAAAGCACTCATATGCCGTTTAGGATCCATACATACACACATAATACATCTTCACCTTTTTCTATTTCAAGCAAGGGCAGTTGGTCTACCTACTATCAATAAAATTAATGTAACCCTGTCAATTTCCGAAATTTTAATCTAAAACTTTATAACAAATTTATAACAATTTTTTTTGATCCATTACATTCGCTATACCCCTTAATACTCGTAGAACTTTTACCATTTTTTAGAATTAGATTTAGAATTAGAATTTATCATTCCTTTTGGTTTTAATTTGGGGGAATAGAGTTGAATGATCGGGACCATTTACAATTTTCCTCGTGCAGCACTTTTAGCATCCCACTGTTGGGCTCGTCCCTCAATTAAATTCGATACTGCCCCCACACACACTGGGCTGCTAGTATACCACGGGTACACGTACAACATGTAAGTTTTCTTCCATACGATGTTTTCTTTGCTCTTATCAATAGTGGTAATAATGTTAGAATTGAGATTCGCACGCGAAAATCTCAGAGGTGCGAAACCCGCATTTGAACCTGCTTCTTTTCTGCCTGTCTCTGAAGCAAGCGTGCTCTTACTAGGCAGTTGGGCACCTGCGGACATAGGCTAGTTTATTTTCTATTATAAGCTAATGATTATTTGTAAAATCTATACTAATACATATTATAAAGAGGTAAAGTTTGTGAGTTTGTGATGTTGTAGGGGCTAAACTCTGGATCTACTGAACCAATTTAGATGAAATTTGGTAAGAAGATAGTTTGAGACTCCGGGTAGGACATAGGCTACTTTTTATACCGGAAATCATCCCTTAAGGAGCTAAAATTGGGGATGAAAGTTTGTATTGGGAAGCAAGCTAGGGGCGAACGCGAGCGAAGCGAGGGTGAGTCGCTAGTCTAATATAAAATTAAAATTTATATTATCCTAGTTTAAGAAATATAAATTGTGATGATATAATATCAATTCCACATACAAGAAATTAGTTCAGTCCCATCAGGACACAGAACATCACAGACAGACTATATCTCCAGAGGACATCCCCTCGTTCCGCCACCGACACACCGTAGAAGACACCGTATGTTGATGGATCATCACAACATTGGGAGTTCGGGGCTCTCTGCCCTCTGGTCATCCGCTATCTGTCTGCGGCAGATCGCTCGCAGACCGTAGCGTTGATTCGCGGTCGACTTGCCCCTTGCCTGTTGCCAGTGTCCGCGCAACCGCCGCTGTAGTCGCTCGTGCGCTCGTATATTGAAATACATATTTATATTATTTTATTACGTCCTTGGATCTATTTCGATTATTCGCAGCGGCATCCGTGTGTGAGTATAATGCTTCTATTGACATACAACATGTATCAATGGCCAAATGTACATGATAAATATAAGACAGAATTAATTAATGTTTTGTTAATGTATTAAGATTTAGGTACATAATATTATTTTTATTATGTATGTAGTAAGAAAAAAAATAATAAAATCAAGTTTTTATAAAAAAAAAAACTGATATCTAAATAGCTCTATAAATTAAAATTAATAATATAATATAGAGCTATTCAGATTATACAAATAATTTTTACTTAAATGCATTTTTTCCCCCGTACGTAATAAGCACTTAAATATTTCTAATATCCGAAATATAATGATTAAATACTAATTTATTTGTTCGTGCTATTAAGTGTCTGTCCGTACTCGTAGTACGCAGCGAGACGGCATTCCGCGGAGAGCTCTTAAATAATATTTGACGAGGCCAGTTTTTCCTTGCGGCGCCGCTACTCGCGAGTTGCGACGTCGCATGCTAATTACCTTTTGTATATCCGGTAGCGATTAGTAAACAAATTAAAAAAAATTAAAAGCATTCTAAATAAATAAAGCTGACATGATGGTTGACGAGACGTCGTGGGACACGTCTCTATAATAGAGCTTTACGCTAAATGACTTAAAATTTAATTTTTATGTACCTATATTCTACCTTGCTATTTTAGCGATTACCAGATTTATGACAATAAAACAACATCGCACATCTGTGCGAAGACGGGACGACTAGATGAGAATAAACATAATAATGTTTAGTAAATATTTATATTAGAAAATACATTATAACATAATATAAAAATATGTGCTAAGACAAAACAATCTTATATCGGTTTCGTTGTCGACGTGTACAAAAATATTTTTCACGTTATATTTTCTCTTTTCAGTGGATCAGGTCTATATTTTTTAAAATTCAGCTCATTTTGTTTAAAACACTGTGCTTCTCTACTAACAAACTTATTATTATTTATTATTAAACCTTTTAAATAAAACTGTACCTATTTAGATTTTATAGCAGTTATATTTTGATTACTTGTCCTTGACGTTTTGAATACTTTACAGCAAACATGTTTGCTGTTAATGTTATGTAAGTGCCAAATATTCGCGTAAATCTAAGAAAGAATACGTAGGTATTTTTGTTAAGAGAATTTTATCTTTTTAATATTTACTATTTGTTGTATAAAATTCAATGAACTAAATAGAAGCTAATTAGATACTCGGAGCTGACGCGTGATTCGCATCGTCAAAGGCACTTAATGATTAATGAATTAAAACCAATTGTGCGCAACCGACGGAATACAATACACTTGATCAATAGGTGCGTATATTATTTTTATAAGTATATTCATTTTAGCAAGCCATTAGTTTTCTCAGAAAACACTATACCAATTTTAATGTATTTTTTATCTCATATTATGATATTGTATATCGTCAGATCAACGTCATTGCGACGTACTCGACAGTGTCGCCCATACACAATGTTAATTCATGTTTTAGATAAAAAATTTGTAATTAAAGTCGAGTTATGTAAACTGACACACCTCTATTATAATTTTAAACGTTTTTTTTTTAATTGTAAGGCGATCGACACGACGTAGTGAAAGGTCAACAGAGTTTTAAATTTGCATTCACAGTATGTCGTTAATTATACCTGTTTATTGATATCGCATAAACATGCTCATCTAATACTAGCACGCCGCCCTGGCTTCTTTTAGGATTTAACTGCTGCTCTATGTTGCTTTTTAGTTTTATATATTCTTTTATATATCGCACAGTTAAAACGTAGATAAATATAATACCGTAACAGAAAGTAGTCGATGATTATCTACGGCAACTTCGCATGTGGTGTTATTGATGAAAATTAATGACAAGAGCATGAAAAGCTTATTAATCACTTTCTTAGACTCTACATACATATCAGATATATGCCTGATTTCACCAACAACCCATAAGCTACCATCTACACGTGGGATCCCTAGCTTAAAAGTTCCCTAAACTAGCCCCTAAATAAAATATTGTTTTACGATCATCTTTAAGCCCATATTTCGAGCACCTAAATTTAGGGGGCCTTTTAATATTTAGGTGACCCCTAACTGTCGGTGAAACAGAAACTGTCCCCTAACAGCCCCTAACCATGCTTATGGGATCCCTTAAACTTAGGTGACGTTCGTGAAATCGGGCGATAGAGGTCCTATATAGAGGTTTTTCTAAATCAGTACGTGAGAATGTCAGTGTGTATACTAGGGGAACCTGACATTCTGTTCATTAGATAAATAAGCGCGAGTTTCCCACACTGACATAAATCATTTGTGGCTGATTGGTCCAATCTTGCGCATCTCGGGCTAATTTATGAGTACTCATGTGATAGATGATCCTCCGGAACTTTCGAGGCATATTGTACTTTAAAGTAAGTACAAAATTATTACTCTTTCTAATGACTCAGCGTGTGATAGTGCTAGAAATTATAATTTTGTTACTCATTGAATTTGACAAAAATATTACAGACTCTACAAGTATTTTGCACATTGAACAGTTTTTCCTAACAGCAACACAAGGAATAGATTGAATTTCTAGAGATTAAATCTATTTATTTCGGCATGAGTAAATATAAACTGACCGATTTAAATGAGATGATATGTTTGTATGTATATGCTAATAAAATAATTATTTATATTATATCTACATATCAACAACGTTTGAAGAGTTCGGAATGTAACGTAAACATATAATCGCCTGAAGACGAGACTCGCCGGCTGCGGAATACAGAATGAGGCATGTAATACCTATAACCTAATCAGAATGTAAATGTTGTCAGCGAATTATAATAAAGTCATCAAAGAGCGCTTGTTACGAATATTAGAATGAGCAGTTTCTGAATCTCACTTCGAAAGTGTTTGTGAGTTAGGAAGTCTGGTAAAAAAAATTATAGCCAAATCAAACTTTTAAATTATGCAGGTGCATCATAACTAATTTTCGGATTTTTCTTCGGGGAAAAAAGTCCAATAATATTATTAAAATAGACCTGGAGTTCAAATTCAAAGAGACGTAATACTTTCTTAGATTTACGCGCATATTTGACATCCAAAAAAAAGTATCTTTTCGGATTATTTCGTGGATTTATTTTGATTTTTATTACCTTTTTTTTAATTTGGATTAATTTTGCCCTTGAGGCGTCTAAAATCTTACTCTCTCCCGTGACCATGATTGCTATAAAGAACTTGAAAAGTCGGGAACTAAAAATCAAATTAAATCCGCGAAATAATCCGAAAAGATAGTTTTATTCAAAGAGAAACACATCAATTAAAACATTTTGATGTACCTGACTTCGCCACTTCGTTATAAGTCATGTGTAAACTAAGAAAAAATAACCAATGAATATCGTTATATGCAGTTGAAATAAGAAATAGTGAGAAATCATTAACGAAGCTTAGTACTTTTATGACTTTTTAATTAAAAATGTATCTTGTAAAGGACAGTAAAGGAGGACTAATTAATTTTCATACCAATATTGTTTTCCTTTGGATACATAAAATACTTGAGAGCACTAAAGCGTGATGATGATGATGATGTTCTCCTAGCCGATTCCGGCAACGGCGGCCAATCTCATTGAGATTAGCCAACTGCGCAGGAGATATTATAGTGCTCAAGTGTACGCGCAGACACAAGTGCACTCTCTATTCCTATCACTCTCATACTCTGGTGGGACGACCACTCGACACGACCGGTGAGAGTTAAGGCGCAGAACCGACGGCTTTACGTGCTCTCCGAGGCACGGGGGTGAAACACCGCCAACTTCCCAACTCCGGGCTGTTATTGAGACTTACTATACAGAAAGACTCAATAACTAAACTTGGCCCGACCCGGGACTCGAACCCAGGACCTCCGGGTGTGCAACCGTACATGCTAGCCACTACACCACCGAGGCAGTTATACTAAAGCGTATGAGGAATATGGTAAACTATTAAATCAAAGAAAAGTGTCGGTAAAAGTAGTTGGTAGCGTGTAGAGGGCGCGGCGAGGTGCGGCGCGGGGGCGGGCGGGGGTGCGCGGGGGGCGGGGGCGCGCGCGCGCTTGTAAATAATACTACTACTAAAATATTAATGCGCTTAACAAACTTCACTGACCTTTGAACCTTGAATCTATGATTGTACCAGTGCCAGCACGACATAGCTAATTAAAGTATAATGAAATTATTAAAAAATATGTTATATGTCGTAATATTGTTTTTTTTGTGCTGGCAGTTTATCAGTTATTGTTAGTTAAAACTTGTTAAAAATTGTTTTTGGAGTAAATTAGAGACACTCGCTAAATGTCAATGTAAACTTGAGTGTGATGATAAATAAATTATTTATTTTATCAAATCGAAACTTAGGTTTGTTATTTTTTTTCTTTTTATTTTTCTTTAAAAAACGCTTACATAAAGTTGGGCTAAACAAAGTGTCATTATGCCTACCGATTTGTTAATCTTACTTATATATAAATGCGAAAGTTTGGATGGATAGATGTTTGTTATTCAATCACGATAGAACGGATCTGGATAAAATTTGGCACAGAGATAGATTATAGTCTGGAATGGCTCATAGGCTACCGGCTTTTATACCGGAAAAATGTACGGTTCCCGCAAGATAGATTTGTTTTTGTTTTTTACTACGGACTCGAGCGAAACGAGGGTAAGCCGCTAGCTGTTGAATAAATACAATGTGTAAAATTTGTACATCTGTGTATTTCTCACATGTAAAAGTTAGGCTGTTATTTTAGAATAAGGCAAGCTTACAATACTAAATAAATATATCAAATAATATACGACCATATTGCTATCTTACTAAAAAGGTACCCAGTCCGACCGTCCCGTGTAAAGTCCGCCAAAAAAATTATACGTGTGCTGAAGGTAAGGTAAAAGTAGTAAAGTAAAGGTAAGGTAAGGTTTTGAAGGCGCTATTTAGTCTGTATGTTTATGCAATGTCACAGTTTATTGAATGGTGCGCTTTATCAGTTAACAGTTTTCGACTTAAGGTTCGTCGTAAATACAATCGAGGTTAAAATTATTATCTAATAACGACGTAGACTCCACAGCATTTGTTTGTTTCATTAGATTCATAATGTTTCATTAGATTGCGCAAGATCGCAAAACTTGGAAAAGTAGAAGAGAGGCCTTTGCCTAACATTGGGATGATGTAGACTAATAGTAACAGTGTTAGATTAAGCAGCATCTTTTTAGATAAAATCAGTATCTACGTCTATCAGTAGCTTCGTAAAAGCTCAAGTTTAAGAAAATACGAAGTGCAGAGTTCATTGCACTGAGAAAGGTTGGATACAATTACAAGTAACAAGTGTCGCGCTTAGAGCAACGATTTACTGATTTACTGTATAGCAATTCAGATTTTATGCGATTGGTCCTTGGCGGCTAATGGATTCGACCGGCGCGGGCGCATCGCATCTCTCCCTCGTCTCCCCTCACGCGCCGTCCATCTTCATTTATCTATAAAAAGCTTTTGTATATTGTCTATTTTCTGACTGCTATCTTCGCTACGCTTTCAAACATTTTTAGCATTTACATTATTTGGCGAATGCATTTTACTTCAAATTAGTGATATCGGTCTGTTACTTACGACGTTAAATACATTTATATTAGTCTCAGTTATTATGTCCACGCAGATTGTGCTAATTTTCTTGGTATGTAAACCAAAACAGAATTTTAAGGTAATTTACGTTCGTAAACTTCATTTTAAGTAGGTCATTATGGACATTTTAATACTTTTCCCCTTTATTTTCTTCGATGCAAAAGGTAACAGTATCAAAGCGCGGGCTGCGCGGAGAAAATAATGTTATGATTTATTATTACTAGGATAATTTAATTAAAAAACAAAGTAATTAAAACAAATGATAACAGTGCCTTTAACGAGACTTTGGATACAGTTTAGGTACCTACTTGTGTTATCTTATTCATTGATATTAGTACATTAACCAAACGGTCAACTATCGTCGGGTTATGCAACAGCGGGTCATGGAACATGCATGCACTAGCAAACAAATAGATATGTTTATACTCAGTAGCGATTACTTGCACCGATAAGAATGTACACGCAGTTGATGGATAAGAATGCGTTTCACAGTAGCCGTTTTGATAAGTACATTTAAAACTTATTTTACTTAGTCTAATGCTCTCTGTATTCTCTTAGTAAGAAGCGTTTTGTGTTTCTGCAATAAAAAAAATTACAAATGCAATCTTATTAACAAAATAATTAAAAACATAATGAAGGCCAACTTTTACGCAGATTTTGAAGCAGTGATTAATGTGGGCGTGTCAAAGACCTAGCTTAAGTTTTATATCGTCCACTGTTCCTCTTTTGCGTCGTTCGTCCAAATTATCGTCTCGATACACAGTAACGCAGCAGTCCCCTACAGTGTCTATGTACGTATGTATATTTTGTCAGCGCTGGCCGGCGGCTGACGTCAGCGGTCAGGTTCGTGTGAAGGCTTCGGCAGAATATCTGGATCAATAATATTAACATTACTTTCTAGGCTATTTCACCAAGTAATGAGATGAAGATAAACCTTAGCTTAATTGTTCATTACTTTTCATAGTTTTTGAAGTTAAATAAGCAACGACTGATTCCTGTAAACATATTGTACGCGTACATTTATGCATATCTTTACGTATATAATATATATCCTTTTCACGGCAGCTGGGAAGAACTAGGGAACCAAGCTCTTCGAAACATCTCTACTTCGTGTTTCTCCGCCATATTAAGAAACATAACATATTAAATAAAACTATGTTTTCGGTTCTTTTCGCGAATTTATTTTGACTTTTGGTTCCCGATGTTTTGAATACTTTACAGCAATCATGGTCACGGGAGAGACTGAGGTGTTAGATGTCTCCAAGGTATTATACAGTTGTTACAAATGAAAAAATGAAAAATATTAATTTGAAATGCTGTCATTTGGATCTACACAGTGAGAACTTACTACATCTACCTGTCTGTTACGTTTAGATTTATTATTTGACTATATTATATTAATAACAGGATCCCTTGACGATGGTAGATCCCAACCGTCTTCCCTATTGAAATTTGGATGTTTTTTAATTTCTATGGCTTCTCGAATCATTCTAGGGCGATATCGGTTTTCTTTCGCCAGGATTTGAGGTCTATCGAAGCGAATATAATGGCTTGGGCGGTCCTGGCTATGTTTGCAGACAGCAGATGTTGTATTGCGACGCTTTGTTTGTCCGATGTAAGAGAGCTCACAATTTTCATTTTTTCATTTGTAAATGTATGTAGTAATATGTTGCTTAATGATTTGTTTTTTAAATAATAGCAAAATAAAATTAAAATTTTTAATTAATTTTAACTTTTTCAAATTAACACAGATCAATTATGTGTCTAAAATAATTAATATTTTATTTTTTCTTTATGGTTATAAATATAATAATGGCAACACTAAATATAGATTACTAATTAATATTTTAAAAATTGTAATTATTATAATAATAACAGCTCAAATGAAATAAATAATATTCCATATTCAATTATAAAACTAATTAAAATTATAAAAATGTTTAAATATTAAATATTGTAAGGTACTTTGGTGCCATTTTTCGATTATTTTTTTTGAATTGATTTTAATTGTGGGTAGGCTGTCTGTAACAACTGTGTAATACCTTGGAGACATCTAGCACCTCAGTCTCTTCCGTGACCATGATTGCTGTAAAACATTCGAAACGTCGTGTCGGGAACCAAAAATCAAAATAAATTCGCGAAAAAATCCGAAAAGATAGTTTATTTAAAATGTCAAGTATTCACGTAAATCTAAGAAAGTATTAAACATAACATAGTTTATGCCTAGATTTATTACTACAATTGAGTTCAAAAAAAGACTGAAGTATCATGTTATGTAAAATGATAAAAAATAAAAAGACTATTGCAGGAACATTAAAAAAATAGAATTGAGTTTTAAGTGAAAATTCAAATAATTCCGCTAATGAACTAAATATTATAAAGAATGTTAATAGCTCTGGAGTCGCGCCACATATATATTTTGTGGGTCAGTGTCGAGTGTCAGCTGCCAGAGTGCAGCGCATTCACCTCTGAGAATATAATATTATGGAGTAAAGTCATATTATGGGGTATGACATTCCTAACTTTCGCTAAAACCTTATAACTGCACAGTGCATACAACATAAGTTTAAGTTTACACTCGTATTGCTCTGTGTTAGTGATAAGTACGAGGTAATAAAACTGAACCTTCAACAAGCGACCCTCTTCACTTGGGCTTCATGAAGGTAATGTTTACACCACGTGTTTCAGCGTTCTTCGCAATATAGTAAAATCTAATTAAATATGAACCACCTCTATGTTTCTGCCTTACTGCGTAAAAGGAACACAACAAATCAACAGACAATCTTGATTCAAAATAATTTTTTTTTGACAAATATTTGTCCGAACGACATAGATCGATAGATATTAGTGGATGACGTCACAGCCGCGAAAGCTCTTGAACATCACAGTATCAAAATTAGGCATACACAACGTTTATATCTCTAGGTAAAGCCATGGCTACTCGTTTCAGGTTTTATAAATGTAACCTGCACATAAAAATATTAATAAAAATAAAGATGTTTAAATAATAATAATAAAAATAATACTCTAACCAATCTTCGCCTAGCCCATCCTAATTAAAAAATGTACAATAAAAAAATATGGCTGAGTGCGAGTTGGATTCCCGTGTATAAAGGACGCCAGTTGAACACAGTCACGTAGAATGGAGAAGACACGAAGGAGGTTAGTGTAGCTATGTCGAAGAGTGGTTGTACAGTGAGTGGTTTACTCCTGGTACGAGTCTATAGTAATACCTATTATTTGTTCAATACAAAACTGACCAATATCCAAATTATATAAAATATTCAATAATTTTTTATTTATTTAGTTCAACCGTCTAAGTACATTACATTCCTTATAATACGCTACTGATTATTGACAGGAAAGATGAACAGGCGGCATTTTAAGTGGCTGATAAAGAATACATGTTATAATTTGTAACCTCAGTGGAGTTGCTCTTGACCGATAGTTTCTGGAGATGTTTAATTGCACCATCTTATCGAAGGTCGCGATAAGCGCTATCCGGGGCGCGACCTGGCGATAGCCCCAGACGAAGCCCGAGCCCGAGGCGCACATACGGTGGGACATCAAAAACATACAATCTTTACCATTTACGCGTAATACTTGTTTCGCCCTCGCGAAGACAGCATTGGAGTTGTTTAGCTACATACTAGTTTAAACCACATCGTATCCTTATTGTGATATTAAGTGAATTGCTTGGATTCCCGTCTAACTCAGGTAATGTGGGGCGCGGCATGTTGTAGGTGAAATTAGATTAAAATTACATATGTTTATTTTATAAAAATAAATTTGACGACACGTTTGGCTTAGTTTGTAGTGACCCTACTTGCTGTGCCAGCGGTCGCAGGTTCGAGTCCCGCTGGGGTCATTCATTTGTTACATGAGCATGAATGCTTGTACTCCAAGTCATGGGTGTTTATATTTATAATATGTATGTATTTAAAGTTATATATGTGTAGTGTATCAACTATCTGGTATCCATAACACAAGCCTCGCAGCTTACCATGGAACTAGATGGTGTTGTGTGTGAATGTCCCAACATATTTATTTATTTATATATTTTATTATTATATTAAATTATTAATCAGCACTCGCTTCGATCGTACCTTAATTGCGGCCTGTACGTTGTTTACAAAGGTGTACCTACTAAATACATTAAGGGGATCACTTAATGAACTCTTAACTGAAGGCTGCGTGCTTATTATTTCTGCGGTTAAAAGCATAGAAACTCGCTTTACCAATATCATAATTACTATAGAATATTATAATAAGGATTATGCAAAAAACAATGACTCGAAAGAAAAATCTTAATCCTATCTCAGTGCGTGATCACGCCGCACGCGATAAGATAACAATCGAAGATTAACAATAATAATCTGTTATCAATTTGTACTCGTATGTGTCATAAGTACCGGAGAGAGAAATTATATATATAATATATTACACCTAATAGTAACCAGCAAGCACCTTACGGCACCGAAGCCTAAAGCGGTCCATTTCACTCATCAAAAATTAAAACGCTTTCATATTTGTAATATTAGTGGGAATTGGTTTTATGGATTTGATGATAAGATTTAAATGCGAGTAGTCTTCTATATCCGCACTTTACACTATATTTCTGAAATTAAAAGGCCTGGCTAGAGCTATAAGTTACAATTAGTATATAATATTTGTAGCTTCGTAAATATTACAAGCTGTGATCAGATTTCCTCCTTCGTCGTAACTTACCCAGCTCCACGGGGGGCACCGGGCAGATAACAGATTGCTCTACAAAGGAAATTTCTATTAAGATGCACAAATACGAGTATCGTAAGCTATTTCTGCGCTGTGAAGTGTCTGTCCACTTTTGTTTTGAGTTTCGATTAAATTATAGCAATCTTACTGTTTGATTAGAAGTTGTTGGTTCATAAAGACTCGTGGGATTATTTGTAAATTAATGTGATGTGTGAGATATTTGATAGAATAATTGGAGTAGATGGTTTCTAGAGTGAAGACCACGGCTCGGCACACGTAGTGTAGGACGTCCTTTAGCTAGGTGAGCGAAGATACATTATGTAAAGTGGCTGGCAGCGGTTAGATGTGTCAAGCTGAAGATCGAGCTCGGTAGCATGCCTTAGGATAGGCATATGCCCAGCAGTGGGCGAAAGCAGGTTGAATATTATGATGATGATGATGAGATAAATATATCAACTATACAATAATTCTTAATTATATTGTAAATTGGAAAGTGTATTTGAGGTTTTTTCGTTGAATTTAAGTTTTGATTTCGATAAATCGCGTAGTGCGTGTGCGTCGTCACCCCGCTGCGCTGCGAGGACGCGTCGCAATCTTCATTAATACTACGCTTAATTGATTACTGTTATCGATCGTACATTTCTATTTAAGCTCTAGTATTTGTAATTTTGTATGATAATAGATTCACAGTCGAATAATTTAAAATGACAAAATGCCTTATTTATCCAATTTAAACACATTAGAAAAAAAGTTGTAAACAAAAGTTGTAGAGATTAAATGGATTTTTAAAAATGTAGATGCATTTTATTAACTAAACTTAAGAGTTATCGGCCGAGATAGAAGAACCGGTTCATTAAATCAAAAAAAAAAAAAATCAGGAAACAAAAGATGCGAAATTTTATTCTCTACAAAATAGTTTCAATAACTTTTGCCCTAAAGTGCATAGTTTCCGGGATATCAACCAAAAAAGTTTTTTCAAGATAGCGCCGGAAGCTCCACCGGAATCTGGCAGCATTTTGTGATTTTATACTCAGTAAGTGATCCTAAACCTTATAAAATAAAAAAAAATGGATTGGAAATTTAGTGCAAAGTTGACCAAAAAAAAGTCTATTTTTACTGTAGTAAATCGAGTGAGGTATCAAAATAAAGGTTTTTAAGAGGCGACCACAAAAATGTAAATCACTTATAATATGTTTAAAAGTAATTTAGTATAAAAATTTGCTAAATATAACTTCAAATGTCGAATTGGCAAAAACTAAAAAGTTGTAAATAAAAAATATATTATAAAAATAAAAAAAATCGACTGCATAAAAGCTAAAAAGATGATACATGTTGACAAAGGAATATAATGTAATCAGTAGAAGCATATGTTTCTACATTATACATACGAGCATACATCTTGCGGCAAGGATGAAACGTGTATGTCTCCGACTGCATAATACTTTATTCCTTCGTCAACTCGTTTTAATTTTTTTAATCGGGTTTTTTTTATTTTTATAATTATTAGTTTAACCCTTAATTTGGCAGAGATCCAAGTTGTTTTATTTTATGAAATAAAATGTATTTCTGAAGTCCTAGGGTTAAATACAACTTGGGAAAAATAGATAAAAAAATATTTTATTTACAGGTTTTCAGGAAATCAATGTTCATCACAGTGAACACTGCGAAATACATTGAGAACAACAAGGAATTTGTAATATTTGTTAATGTTCACTGTGGTAAACATTATCAAATTAGTGTTGTTTATACAGGTTAAATAAAAATACTATGTATATCAATAAATCAAATTATTTATTATGGAAATGTTAAAAACAATTGCGAGGATTTGTTCCCGGAACGAGGCAAAGTCTCATATTGCATTTTATACAATATACGTTGTATTTTTTGGCGAAACTTGCATCGTCCCATGACTTCCTTTGGGCGGAATAATGTCCTGTATTATCGAATCTGATGATGCTTGTAGTCCTGGCTGATCTTAGGTTTATAATTTTACATTCCTGCATTTTATCATGAGGTACAGATCGGTTCTCTTTTGTTAAACTCAAGCAAATCTCATATCGAAAAATTTTCAGTGACTGTGATTTTTGTTGATTTCTACAACAGTTACGTTTATACAATAGCCAAGCATTATTTATACATACCTATATATAGCAATTGAATAAATATTTCTATGTATCACCTTCTAGTTTTAAACGGAACATTATACAATGATATCAACATATCAACCAGTAGGTATACACCCCCCATATGTACTCGCGAACAATTTGCGGACAATCAATTTCTATCTTTCTTCTTTGTTTCTGCTCTTTACAATACCTATTTGTTTTTTGTACTGGTTCAGATCTAAGAAATGAGTTTATAAAATTTACAGGTTTATTATTATTCCAGCGTTCAATAACTAATTTGTTTTCATTACAACTACCATTTGTAAGAAAGAGAAAATTTTGAAATTTTCTTCGATTTCTTGGCAGCTGGAGCTATCTGCTTTTTTGCTCTAATTTTTCTAGTATAAGACGTACCGAGTGTTGGTGATTGTGTCTCAGATGGAAGCGATATTATTTAAGATAATGATGGAACATTATCAAAGTTTAGTTCTCTAGATGGTGTATCAGGGAAAATTTTCTGCAAAACTAGAGTTAATTGTAGAGCTTCGGAGTGGTATAAATCGGATGGTTCTAACGGCTGTTCATCATCATTTTGAATATGTTCAGATTCAGGACTATTATTGAGGTCTAAGCGTTCTAAACTAGAATTAATGGAAGGCGTAGAAGATGAAACTGGTCTTGGAGAAGGTGGCGGAAAATGAACGTATCAAATTGACAATACTTGTTCGAGTATTTGGCAGTGTTCACTGTGATGAACAATGTAAAACTAAAAACATTTACCCTGCGAAGATTCGAGTGCCCGCGCCTCGGTGACATCTTGTCTCAATTATGACAATCACAGTGAACACAGTCAAATTAAGGGTTAATTAAAACTAATAATTACATTTCGCTGTTAGACTGTTTTTGCACGCAAAATAGGCGCGCAGACGTCGAGTTGCGGAAACAATCACGTTTATACCATTCCATACCATACCATAGACTCTTTTTGATATAACTTTTACCTTTATTTAATGAAAATGAGTAGATAGAAAATAAATCAAAATGACGCATTTTGCTACTACTTCGTTTTATGCACGTTATGTTGCATGTGGTATGGAATAGGTACTTGTATTGAGAGTAACTCAAAACCTGAGGTGTAAAACCGCGGACGGACAGACGCCTGCTATTGTTGTACTCGCTGAATTGACATGAGGCGTAATTGAAAGATTGCTACATCATAGAGTTACTGAAGGCACAACTCACAAGGTACCCGTCTTTAGCTACCGCTTGCAATATATTTACAGTCGTAACTCGAAAGGTTTGAATTTGCCTTTCATGAAAGAAGATTTTGTTTTCATCTACCTAACTTTAAAAGATAAAAGTAAATTATTCATAGTATTATAAGTATATACTATATACTGTTAAATTGTACATAAATATAACAAGACAATCTTACAAAAAGTAAAATAATAATTTATACGTTATTTAGTGTAATATATTATCGATATCATTTTTTTTGCAAGTCTAGTAAAAATGACCTAAATCACTAAATCGAAGATAAAATGTTTGTGATATGTTCACTCCCACAATTATCTATTTTTATTCAACGTTTTATTACCTCGAGTCGTAACGCACTTGTTACGTGACACTGATCGCATCGTATGTCACTACTTCAAGACTTCCAATATTTTTGATATCGAATTGTTTTTCGAAATTGGCTCTCACTTATTTTTGCTACATAAATACATAAATACCCGATGACGTACATTTGTTCAGCGTCCAAGAATAAATTAGGATTTTCGGTGTGTGGGTGTTATACAGGGATAGTTATGTAAGATACAAATAATACAAATATGTAATACTTTCTTAACTAAAGTCTAAAACCTTTGTCTCTCCCGTGACCATGATTGCTGTAAAGCATTCGAATCGCCGGGAATCAAAAATCTAAATAGATCCGCGAGAAATTCCGAAAAGTTAGTTTTATTTAAAAAAAAATATGCATCTATATTTTGTTTATAATTTTTTACTTTGCTGTCCTTAAGGAAAAATTTTGAAATAACCAACCGGCCGTCTGCCGGTCAACTGATATACCGTCCTGTATTTATCTTTCTTCATCTACAGCCAAATAAATTTTGTATCTTAAACCCTTTGTCCGACATAATGTTATTATCTAATGAAGTCTCATCTAAGAGCTGTCTGTGTGTGTACTTTTGAAAACTAGAGTTTTGATTTTTTTTTGTCCAACTTCAAAAAATGAAAATGTTTCACTCGGTTATGTGTTTATTTGAGTGTTTCAAGATAACTGCGCGTATTGTGATTTTCATTTTCCTTTCTAGATTTTCGTATTTTTTCTTTTAATAAATAGAAATACACGATATGATGACATATAAAATTCAACAAGAAACTGAACACTTAGTAAGAATGTCATTTTAAAGGAACTACAAATATTGTAGTAAGTATTTATTTTGTTCGGTTATCTACTGGCGTTTCATTTTTTTCCTCGTGGTCTAGCTCCCTTCAATAACTGGTGGTCTGTTGTGTTTCGATAAGACTAATTGCGTTACTGCGTTTTACTTTTCAGTATGTACGTGAAGTATGAACTAAGAATGCCATAAATTACAGTATCTCGTTGCTGACGTCTTTGCTAATATTTGTATTTACCGAGCACTTATATTATAGATTATTTTCCATCGTGAGGAGACAATTTTGCTTTTGAATATTGATAATTATAATTGTATAAATTATAATAAATAGCTTTATATTTACACAAGTAACGCTTATGTCTATAGTTATAGATTTCTTAGTTTTATGTTTACTCGGACAGTGCATTGAAAATAGTTAAAAAATAATAATCATAGAGTTTTACGTTATACTTATTATTATAAAATGATTTATTTATTCATTGAGTCTTGTATCAACTATCAAGTCTTATACAACTCTTATTTTATATGAATATTGATATTATCTGATTCTTCACTACAGCTACCGAGCTGTGTTATGTAACAAAGAGGTATAATCGCGAGAACACAAACATTGGCGAAGGCTCGGCGCCGGCGTCGGCGCGGAGGGCGGTGGGCGCGCCGCCGCGTCACGCCGCGCCGCGCGTGCGCCTGCGCACCGCCATACATATAGATCTATTTTTGTATCAAACCGATCATATTCAAGTTCATCTACATTATTAAAAACAGAAAACAACCATCACATTAAATATATTACTGGTTGTGAGTAAAGAACGCTACTAATATATACTTGAAATTCTTTCGTAAATTATGTATAATCATACATCAAAATAAACTGCAGTAAGTAAAACTGCTAGCGTTCACGCATTTTGTTGATAGCGCTAAATTCAAGTTACGTTGTTACTGTTTATTGTTATTTTACTGTTTTTTTACTAGCGACTTATTCTTGCTTCTCTCGGGTGCATCCCTGCTCCTTAGGTGTCTTTTGGGCATACCATTTATTGCTTGATTTTAAATAATTTTTTATATGGGCTTACTAACAAAGCAACTTCATGGCCAATTTTTTTCCGACTTCAATTTGTCTTATAATTTTTGACAGCATACACAATTTTATCGAAATGAAAAATAAGCTATAGCACTCGGCGGTAGTTATAAGTGAAGAATTTTTAAAATTGAATCATAAGTTTCCAACATCTGCCACTCCCTACATCCAGACTTCAAACTTACCTCTTTTTAATATTACTTAGTGTATAATACTGTATGTTTAAAGGACTACGCTTAAGTTAAGACTAATAAGTATTTTACATTGTACAAAAATATTATCTTGGAATCCATTGGAGATCATTATTATCGTTTTCTGTCATATTAACGATAACATCTATTCCAAATTCCAATTTACTATCGTGGCCGTTTCATATTAGATATAGGTATTATCGCGTTCAAACTATTACGATTTTAGGGAAAAATGTTTAGTCTTGATTATAATTCGTAGATTATTACCATGAAAAGGAAGTCACATGAAATGTCATTTAAAAAATGGAAATAATTATACGAGTAGGTGGTTTACTTAGGTGGATAATGTGCCGTAATTGTCGTCGACGGACATTTTGAAAAATATAGTTTCGTTATTATAATAATAATCAACTTCCTCTTACAAATTATTTCGCTTTTTATAACAATTATAATGTTGCTTGTTATTCGTAGATCTAACAATTTACTAGCGTATTGCGTATTTACGCGCGTTATTTTTATTCATAATATCACTCTAACACATAATTCAATAGAATTCAATAGAGGCCATTCATTAATTACGTACAGGATAATGTTAGACATTTATGACCCATGTAGCAGATAAGATTGCTCGGACTCCACCCTTTCCCATCTTACGTAAGATTTTATCTGGTTTTAGAAAAGGATTAATTGCACTGAAATTTATAATTTGAAGTAAGTTAAAGATTTTTATTTTTGAAATTGTATATTAAAAAAGAAAAAATAGATCTCAGAGTTGTTTTCCCCAACGCGTAGCTTTCTGAAGGGGCTTTAACCCGAGATAAGGGCATGTAGAGATTTTGAGACCCCGCAATTGAAAGAAAAAAAAATATATGGGTGGTTCTTCAAAATTTGGTTAACTTATGGCCTAATTTTGACAAAGGTTTTTTTAGATGGTTATCAGTAAATTTCTGATTCTATACTGTGGATATAATATTTACTTTGTTGCATCTAAAAGGGCCAGTCACTTTACAATGTATTTTAAGAGAAATTCAAGTTTTTTTTGAAATCAGTTATCTAGGGACTGACGAGACATGATAGGGACTGACGCCAAAGACGGTTAATGTGTTTAATCACATTTTTATAGCAAAATTAACATTAACAAAATAAAATAACTTGCATATTATTATTAATTATTGTAACAAACAGTCAAAATATAAGATATTTTATATAACAAGTAGAATTGTCTTCCTACAATCTTAAATTTAGTATCATACTCAAAAATATTCAATGTATGAAGTAGACAATCAATTTTATGTTACCTTGACAAGCTATTTTTTAAATCAGTGAAACTTATTATTACCTACTTATCTCTTCAGTAAACAAAATTTATAAAATCTGAGTAAACTGAAAAGTTACAATCATAGGCTTTCTTTTATTAACTGTACTTTGAGTTTAGTACTTACAAACTAAAAATCTTTAAATAATTAACAATACTTGAAAAATTAGCTTTCTAAGTAACAAAATTATAATTTGAACGTAATAATCACTCTTTCTCTAATTAATCACAAATACTATCATATCACTATTTATTTGTTCTATTTTTCGTAAGCGACAACATGTTCCTAAATTTGTGAAACACGGTTCCACCCTATTAGGTTAGGAACTGGCAGTTATTCTAAAACATTCTTCGTAAGGCACGTCAGCGATATCATTCTCATTTATTTGAAATTCTGTGCCATTTATCAATTCAGCTTTTTGATTAGGCTCGTTAGCCATGGCTTCAATTTTACTTTTTAGTGTAAGTGCTTTCTTATTTTTCGTCATTTTACGTTTCAGTCTTCTGTTTCGTGGTTCTTCTATGCTCACGCGGTGTCATGTCCTTGACACATTTCCTTTGTCCTTTTTCTTTTTTCTTTGGATATTTATGTCGTTCTTTTTCTTTGTACTCTGCTAGCAAAACAGGGTCTTTTTAATTTTTTCCAAACGTCTCTTTGCCTGTTCACACTTTTTTTGGCGAGTTCCTCTTTGGAAAGTAATGTGTTCTTTTTAGGTGCCATATTCTACAACAAATACATATATTTTATTATTAAAACCACGGATCACGCAGTATGACTGTCAGTCCCTAGGTATGCCATCAGGTCAGTCACTTTTACGACGAGGGCCTGACGGTCTAGGGACTGACGAATCAAAGCAAAATTAAAAATAACCTATTATTTAAAATAAACATAACAACCAGCAGGTGATCAAAATAACAAGGCAGACAAAGCTCAAATTTACAATAAGTAATGAGATCAATTATTAATTAACTATCTTTGAAATGACTTACCTAGGGACTGAGAGTTTGACTGGCACAACACGTGTTTCCGTAACAAAGTCGGCGACTGCAGTAAAAACGAAATAGCTGATGCGGCATTGGTCGTGTTTACATTTAACTTCACATCGATGCTTTCGCTTGAGTAAGTTTTGAAAAACGCCATAAGCTTAGATGCCACGTATTTTCGATTTTCGCAAATAGCTAGGGACTGATATTTTTTAACGCTTACACTTTTTAACTTGAAATAATATGATAAAAGTTATTGTTATTAAAAATTAAATCGCAATGACTAGGTTAATAATGTAATAGTAAACGTGTTTAAGTCGAGTTAAATCAAAGTATGATTTAGAGAATTACAATAACAATGAAATGCTTGCTAAATTTGGGAGATCTTACATGGCTAGGGCCTGATATTTGGAGTAGAAAGAAGCGATTTTCTCAAATAAAAAATATTGTGATATAAATCAAAGTGAGTGACCAAAATACATGAACTTTATAATATTGCTTAGTAGTTGCAAATATTCAATAAAATAGATATAAATATGTGAAAATTGCTGCTAACACCAAGTTAACCAAATTTTGAAGAATCACCCATATATATATATATATATATATATATATATATATAATATAAACCCAATATATAATAAATATATATATATATATATATATATATATATTATATATATATATATATATATATATATATATATATAATATCTTTATTGAACTAGTAAAGAGGCAGACTTAGGTATTATTATTATTTAGAGGCACATTAATTTTATGAAAAGTGGTGTTCTTGTAAAAAGTGGTGTTTTGTTTTTCTATATTTTTTTCTGTGATTTTGTTGTAAAATTTACATAAAATGCAAAAAATATAATTAAATTACCAGATAAAGTAGATTCTAGTTTATCGCAATAGAAGGTGACGACCGCCCATTGCCGTGGCCGTCGCGGCGCGGGCCTCGCGAGACACGAGACAGCGATAACTGATTGCGATATTATATTGTGTGATTATCGATTGGTGGACTTGTAATTAGATAATATACTATGTAGATTTTTGAATAGTAAGACTAGATATTTTCTTTTTTAATTAGAAATCGTAAAATGCGACACACGTTCTATGTTGAGATGTCCTATCGAATGAATACGCGAATATTACAAAATATAATTTCTTTCGAAGTTATGGTATTTATACATGGCAAAAGCTTATAACGTATATATTTTTCCGTCCGTAGATATACCCGCATAGCATTATGTCGATGGCGGTAGAGAAATGTCCGTCGGTGGCGCGCGTCAACGGACACGGCCCCTACGTGAACGGTACCAACGGGACAGTCACCAACGGGACAACCACCAACGGGACAACCACCAACGGGACAACCACCAACGGGACAACCACCAACGGGACAGCTCCCGGTGGAGCTCTCGCGTGGGAGCAACAGTTCCTCCCCCCACCCCTACAGCTTGACGACAGAGTACGAGCTATTAAGGTAAGCTTCTGTTTCTTCTTTGATCAGCTCAAACTCTCACAAATTGTAGCTGTAGTGTTGTTGCGCGTCATCCCTTTCTTCCTTTGTTTTTTACCCCTCAGGCGGTGAGTTGATTTTGTTGAATTGCAGGTAGGCCTGAGGGTCTACGAATAAATACTAAGAAAATTGATTAAAACATATAAAGTAATTTAGCTTTAGACTTTAGTTATTGAAAATGCAAAAAAAGCAAGTTAGAGTATAGGAAAATTATGAGAATCACATTACAGCTAACCTTTGTACAATGCCACTTGGATTCTCAATTCTTAAGTTTCAAGCCGGCTACTATAGCAGTTAAAAAGATTTTCCATCTTTACAGCTTCTTAAAAGAAGAAAATATTTGGCAACAAAATAGCATGTTTAAGAAGATAAGTATCTATATTCCCTCAACGACCGCGGACACGACGGCGTTACAGTTAACAGTAGATTTCTTAGAAATTTAATTAATTTCTTAGAAATTTACCTGGAGGTGATATGGTACCTCACGTACGTGTAGGTACAATAATATACTTATTATGGTAGTTCGTTTTATAAGGTTATTAAAATCAGACTTTAAAATATAACAAAATAAATATCAGTGCATGTTTTTACCTATAGTTAGTTACTCGTATAATAAAATCGTGGAGGTTGTATTTGACAATAATATACCAACTTCGAAAAATGTGTCTGTGTGTTAATTTACATATGTGTATGCGATCTACACAAACAGTGTTGTATAATTTTGGACTGAATTATGGAAAAAAATATTTGCGGATTTGGAAGACATATACTACATTCGTTGGAGTCGTCTTAATACAGAATATGAAAAGAAGTTCCAGGGTAGGAGATAAAAGTTATAATATGGGGTCAGCTCTCCTGATACTTTAACGCCACTCTTGTCGATTTTGCATCATTTCTAGCGTTAAGCCCATCGTCAACATATAGGTAGGTAGTCAGTTGTAATTTTTTGGACAGTGAAATAGAAAATTCTGCTAGAGAGATTTTAATGTATTTAATTTTAATGTTTCCGAATTTGATGAAACATGGTTGATTTATTTAAAATGATATTAAAATGAAGGGAAAAATAATAAAAAAAATATTTGATATGGAAAAGCGGGTTTTCCAGATGTCCTACCTATAGGACATTCGGAGTCAATTATCATAGATGTCCCACGTATAGATATAATATACTTTCGGGGTAAACAAACAAATCACATAATACTGATAAGATATTGATTTTAATTTAAAACGTAAAAACATCAATCTATTAGTACCTTTAGGCTAGAGCATAAAAGAACAACAAAAATACACTTTTCTCGTTACATAAGAACTTAACATTATCAGGCTTCAATGAGATTAATCAGTTGGATGGATTATTCACGTAACTTATAACTATGAAACTCTGCAAAGCAGTTTTGGCCCTTAACGAGGCACAAATATATATTACAACAATTACATTTAACGTACGTTTCTTATGTGCTGGTGCTAAATAGTTTTCTAAGCTACTATCCACTTCTTCTGTTGGTAATGGAGGACAGTTATCTGTTATCAACTTTTCTCCTAAGGTGAAGGTCTGTAAGGCTTGTATTCTCTCAACTGCTCAATTTTGTGGCGCAGAAATCGCACTCTAAATCGTTTACTGTATCCAAAACTGAAAAGAAAATAAAAACAAATTAACACGGATGTCTTAAATGTGTAGGATATCAAAATGTAAGCTTATGCAGTCAATAAAAAAATGAGGCTAAATCAAAAATATCTCCTAGTTACAACTATTAAATCCCTAATCATTACAAAACAAACATAATAATTGAATGGTAATGAGGGATTTTAGTAATATTCATTGATTGCTTATTTTCTTCCTTCAGCAAATTTTTGTAGTGCCCGGCAATCCAAATCCGGGCGCGAAGCTAAGAAACGCACAGGGAGGTGGCCCACTTCGGTGGGCGGTGTGCCATGCGGGTTGCTCCTGGTACTTCTCTGATAGCAGAGTGGACTGTGGAGCAACCCCATGGTTATTGTGGTCTGCTTTGGCAGACCTACCGTCGGGGAGTCCTAGTTGAGTGGGTAAGCGATCCTGCGACGCCCCATTAAGACGGGGGAAAGTTTTGTTGGGTTCTAGTGAGTAGTACTGGCTTTTCGAGCCGGTGAGTCCCTCATAACTACCTTTATGTCTACAGGTGGTATGCGTAAATGCATTTCCCAAATAAAAAAAATAAGGACTCAAGAGGTCAAATTGAAGCCGTAAAGGAGCTATTTTTGCTGAATTGCATTATAGTGTTGTTTCATGTAAATTTACAAAAGACTTCTAAATTTATTTGCAATATAATTTTAATTTAAAAAAATCAATTATCATCAACAACTTGTCGCTGAATATTTTTTGTTACTCCTAAATTGATATTGATCAAATTGATTAAAAAATATTACTTAAATATGCTTTATAACTTTTTAATTTTTATCAAACATAATAATTACTGAGATCTAAAATTATACTTTTGAAAAATTATAATTACTTACATATATATTTCATTCCCATATTATGCGATAAACCCTGCTTGAATCCGCGCCTTTAACTTAAATAGTTTATATTGTTAATTTTGTTCATTACTTGTATATACAATTTAATCTTAACAATATTGCTAAATTAGTTTTGTCATGGTTCCACAAATATATGTTGCAGCGGATAGTATTTTTCTCTATTAAAGGTGGCTAATGATAAGATAATGTTTTTTTTAGCAATAAATGCGTGTTGTATAAATTACTGGTTCGTTTTATATAAAGCCAGTTTGTTCCAATTCTTTAATAACTATTTATATTTATCTTAGGCATCCAAGTATTGTAGTTTTAAGACTGAGATGTTCCTGTTAATTTCGTAGTAAATTTTAGTATGTTGAATGTAGAGTAGACAATCTGTATAGCAAGCAATAGCAAGGGTTCTAAACTATCTGTTGAGATTACTTACTCGTAAATATATGTAATTTTACCTAAATTAAAACATAACAATTATTGATAAAAAAAAATGTTAATTAACCTCGTGAGCTTTTGTAAAATACATATACGAAAAACAGAATTTTGTAATAATTAATTATTTCACAGGTCACTTAAAAATTAGCCTGGAATTTTCTGAAGAGATAATGAAATGTTATCATCAGTGAACCCGGCGATAAAAAATGATGGCCAAAATAGACTGTGACAACACACCCAAACATAGTTGTAGTTAGATACATGAGATGAATCTATCGGCACTGTACTGGTGTATTGGATTTCCCTTGAGTTGCAATGCGGTGATTGTTCAATTATGCTCATACCTATCAGTTCCCACAATAGACCCCAGGGGCGTGTGACTATACACACAATATCACGTAGGAGGTACTCTTTGTAACGAAAGTAAAATAATGGAAGCGTCTTACTTTACAGAGCCTCCACATAGATTTAATAAATTACCATCTGTTGACTTAATTTTTTTATAATTAACTAAAATCAAATCAGTGCTGAGGTCGTTATAGACTTAAGTATTAAAACTTATTTACACTTTCGTCACATTTTATCACGTATGTACATAAAGTTTTCTTATAAATGATAATGTAATATTTTTCATAAAAAATGTTTATTATAAAGAGAACTAAATCAAACATATCTCAGTTTATTTTAAGTATACATGATTGGAATTGACTAAAGTAGGTACTGCAAGTAGAAGCGGCACGTGCAATTGAGACTTCAATTCGATGCACTTTATTGTGATGAATGGCGCCTTGATTGACACACTCCGACACCTGACGACTGACAATTAAAACTAGCTATTACCCGTAGTCTGAGGTCTGGTTCCGGCAATTGGATGAATGAGGACCAGAAATTTTAAACAACAAAAAGTTTTAAACAGAACAAGGAATCCATAAAGAAATACTACCGAACCATATTTTAAATTTCTTGAGGATGCTAATAATATAAGTGGCTATTATATTGTTAAAAATTGGCAAAGATTTTTAAAAAAGCACAATTCTTTTTTATTATTTATCACATAAAACAGCACATACAGATTTACACAGCATTAGCATCATTAGGTACCCTTACTTTGACTCTTGAAGTCTTGATTGACCTAATTCGATGCAAGTGGCCTGCGACGACCGCGGACGCCTTTAGTTGCGGGATCGGTCGCTTTTATTGATACTTGTCACAATTCCGGCAAATTGTAAAACAATCAAGTCATTAAATTGAACAATTCAAAAATGTTGAGATGATTTGTGCTCTCATATTTTGTGTTCATCTATAATGAAGGCTTCAGATTTATCTTATTCTATGAGATAATTCAGAAGAAGATAATTCATTTGTAATAAAAATTTATTACAAATTTAATTTAAATAAAAATACTATGCGTGTGATTTAAATAAAGGTGAAATAATTTTTTTGAAGTGAAAACTTTTCTAAGCAGGTTTGGATGGTGAGTAAAATGTAAGTCGTCATCGACATGGTCACGTGACGTGTTAACTCAGAGTGCCGATAGATGTCACAACCAGATAAATGAAAACTGTTTTAATTTACTAACTTTAATTTAAGATCAAACAATTAATTTGAATATACAAAAATAACAACTGTTTATTTATAGTTTTAAGTTTTCACTTCTGTCGGCAATCCTCATTTTTCAGACTGTTTTTTTATAATCTTTTTTGCTTTAGAATTAAATCTATATTAATATTTTTTAATGTAACTTCTTTTTGACTAAGAAAATAATTATTAAAAAGTGCAAAACAGGTCGGAAATTCAAAGTACTAGAAACGCACGCCATTGGTCAGACCGAATATCATAACAGAGCGATTAGCAATTCTGTCGCTTACAAATTGAGTCTTCATTTCTCTGCGTATATCGTACTGTGACGACACGCCAAGCGCGCGAAAGGGCAAGAGTTTAAAGTATCCGCAACGGTATGATATTTAAAAAAAAATACAATAAGTTTTAGTTTTTGGGAGCTGGGTATTTTTTTCTTCAATTATATAACGATGTAAGCTATTGTAAAAAAAAAATTGAATATTTCCTATTGCTATTGAATATTTTGTGGCCTAAAACCTAGTAACAATTTCGGCCCGACCCGGAACTCGCACCTAAGACTACCTGATCTGACCAACCAGGGTGTAAAGAAGAAATTCTCGCTGACCACTTACACGGTTACTATGTGAAGCTATGACAAATTAACAATATGATAAAGTCAAGGAGACGGAGAGGATTTTCCCTATTACGTTTTTTTACATATACTTATTTTAAAAACTTCTTGCTGAAAGATAGTAAATGATGTATTATTTCTTAAGAAACAGTAAATTTTGCTTAATATCAAGATTTACAGCTCGCTTGACGTCACTCCAACTCTTTGGCCGCGATCCCTGTCATATACTTTAATTGTGTGCAATTATCGTATCGCGATTGTTCAGTAGCGAAAGCGGCGCGTCGTAAAGATAATTCACACCGAAGGAAAGATACACTAAGCTTTTTATTGCTATATTATATTTGCCGTTGGTTATCGACCCACTTTAGATATGTAGGATACCTATAGAAAATGCATAATTATAAGAAAAGTACAATAAATATGGTCTAAAGAAATGATTGCTGTCGCAGCTGGTTCCTTAATGTAGTAGACACACAGATTGACTTTCTATTGTCTTTATAATTTTGGTGTAAGTACTCGTAGGTTCATCATTTCGCAGTAGTAGGTAGTAAGTGCAGAAGTTTTTAACTGCGTCATTAAGAGGAAGTATTGAGCTATCTTGAGATGTTATTGAGATAAGTTTAAATATTATAATTAACCATAGAGACCGAGTAGCATCTATCATATCAGAATATTCCACGATGGATGCTTTATGACTTATGTCATAATAAAGCGACACATAAATCCTCAAAGGAGTAACAGTATCAGTACTACTATCATTATTTGCAACGAGCCGGCCTGCAGATAACTTGGCAATTCATTTAGTTTTATTACATTTCAACGTGATTAAACAAAATTCTGAGATAAATCGCAGCTGAATTACCAATTCATTAAAGAATTGACAATAATTTTCATTCAATCACAACTTATGAATTATAAATACGAGATACGTTTATCATCAATAAACTATTAAAGTCTTGTAGGCATGTCAATTCATGTCAATCTGTACATATAATGACAATGCATACATAACATCTATACATTTATATAAAATAAGAAAGCACAAACAGATCTATCCCACGGGAACCGTTCATTTTTTCGGGATAAAAAGTAACCTGTTTTGTTTGACCGGCAATATAAGTTATCAGCATGCCAAATTTTACTAAATTAGGTGCATAAGTTGTTGTGTACTAAGCTGTATAAGTTACTATAGTTTTTTAACTATCGCACGGAAACTCTTTAATATTCCGGGATGAAAAGTATCTAATATATTGACCGGGGATATAAGGTACCACCATGCAAAATTTCATTTGAATCGGTCTAACAGTTTCGGAGATTAGCTCGTACAAACAGACAAACAGATAGAGAAACAAAAAATTGAAAAAAATCTGGATTTGTTTTATTCTCTTCTTACATCCCCCTGACTCGGTTTTTAGCACTTTTTTCTATGTACAGACATTCGACCTCTACAGTTTTATTATATGTATAGGTAGATAAGCAGTACTTTTTGTCAAAATTTTCCTTTTACTATTTGGCGGTAATAGACGTCATCGACCGGCAACCGTCTCTCCCCATTCTCAGAAGCCCTATCTCCTTAGTTATCTAACAAATGACACTTTTCGTGTATTTGAGCAGTAAATTGGTTTTTTAAATAATGGAGTTATATGGATAATACGATATAAATAGTTTAGTTTGTTGGATGTGTTAGTTTCTTTGGCTCTTTTATTATGAACACTATTTACACTACTCTTGAATTAATGACAAGAACAGAATAAACTTATAAGCTAATGGAAATATAAAAAATTTCAAACCAATTATTTACATTAACAAAAAAATAAAAACCGACTTCAAACAAAAGCACTAATAAGTGAAAAATAACTGATTGGTAGTTTTTATTTACTATACATACCTAATCAAATATTTTCGAAGTCGGTGTGCTTTGCTTTGTATGGGCTGGGACCGATTTCAAAAATATTTGATTAGGTATGTATAGTAAATGAAAACTACCAATCAGTTATTTTTTACTTTTTAGTGCTTTTGTTTGAAGTCGGTTTTTATTTTTTTGTTAAAAAGTTTTTATTTTTCCCTTTTTAGTGTAGACAGTAGTAGCAAAGTAAGAATTTCAACGTGTTAGGCTTGTCAAATCAAACAAAATAAGCCCAAACCCAAAGTATCTACTATTAGCCGTTGAAGAGTTCCACCTATCCACCTTCTGGCCTTACCATCAGATCAGGTCAACAATACCGAACCACTGTACTATCAACGGAAATAAAAACACTTGCAAATTTAAAGTTAATATGACAATTAGAAGTAGGTTAAATTCATCATTAGCTATTTTTCCACCCTTAGGGGTGGTATTTTTTTTTTGAAATTTAAATGGGACCAATCTGGAAGTATACACTTTTAAACAACACAAAAATTGTCCAAATCGGTTAATAAATGACGGAGTTCTGAGGTAACAAACATAAAAAAAAAATACAGTCGAATTGAGAACCTCCTCCTTTTTGAAGTCGGTTGAAAAGAATACAATTAACTTACTGAGAAACATTAGTTTTACGTAGGTAACATTGTAAACGGGCAGCTAATACTTATATAAAAAATAAAATACCCATATTTTGCGGGTAAAACAAATTATTTTATGGATTAGAACTCGGAATAAGAATACTGGAAGTGGCTTTAAGTATAAAATTTTACTGCCATATATTATGTTGTTAATTTAATTCAAATTATGATATTAATAAGTTTTAACTTTAAATTTAGTAACAACATCTTTATTTAAATCACACGCATATTCCCTATTGTCACGGAGTAAAAGTTGCACACTTAACATTTATTTAACAAAGCAATTATTTGAGAGGATGATTGTATAAATTGAAATTATTATTAGTCTGGTTCTCAGATCCATTGGCATTCCGAGCAATAATATATATTTTTTTACAATTTGATATAGATTATTCATTAATCGAAACATATGATGCTGCGCGTCGCCATTCTGCGCCAGACTCCGTCACACGTAGCATGTCGGTGACGCGAACCCATAAGTTTTACTCATACCAAAATCGTTCAACGCGGCTAAAAAAGTTTTCACTTAAAAAAAAGATTTTTAAAAGTAGTACATAGGATTGAGATTGGTTGAGCAAATAATTTGAACTTAACCTTAAGTGAGAGAACCCTTGATTGAACTTGACCCGTGACAACGCTATAGATATACATATAATTTTACATTTTAATAATAATTATTTTCAAAGTGATTTTAATGAAGAAATGTATAGGTAATATATAACAAATGCTAAGTAATTTTTGATTCATTTTGTTCTATCTTCTTGAAGACAGATACGAAGCTGTCAGGCCTGGTGCTGTGCGGCGCGACCCTGCGGCGCGTGGGCGAGGTATTCGCGAGAGAGATTGAGAACGGTCTGCAGGAGAGACCCTCCAGCCTGCAGATGGAGAACACTTACGTGCCTGAACTACCTGACGGCACTGGTGAGTTGTTTAATAAGAATTTTACTACAAAGGTAACTTATTTTTAGGGTTATAAAACTTAAGTCTAAAAATTAGTCATAAAAATGCTTTAATAGGCAAAATTACCGTATAATTTTCAGTTATAAGATTATGTGGACATGACAAATTAATTTAAATTAAAATATTGTTTAGGTTTTAAAAATTTAAAATATAAAAATATCACGTGCTCAATCATAAATGACATTAAGTTGACAATCAACGGCCAAAATTTGTAATTTGTATAGAAATTACATCTCTCTGCCTCTAGCAAGGAGAACCGCAGGTAGATAAGTAATTGAGATCCGCCAAAACACAACAGTTTTTATCGTTACCAATCTCAATGGCTTGTCCCATAAATAATTACAGACAACACTAATGACTCATTTATATGTATAGATAGAGATAAATCAACATTTAATATTATTTTTAGCATTGATTAATTATTACTTCATTAGAATAATTTAATAAGTACCTATTGAAAGATCTAATCTAGACTAATAATAAAAGAGGTTTTATGCGTATCACGCATATTTAGAATATTTTTTTGAAAAGTTTAATCTTGAGTTAGATATGATAAAGGCATTTGTGTAGATGATAGAGTCTGCGGGCAACTTTCTAGTACCAATTTCTATACACTTTATCCATAATTTTAACCCCATTAACCACTAGTATATGGGCTACCCACAGTAATTACCGCATACCTTTAGATCTATTCAGGTAATATTAATCTATCTAGCTGTAAAACTTAATAAAGTCCTAGAAATTCTTTACCGCTCTAAAGTTAAATGTTACTTAGAAAAAAAATCTTTTTAAAACCCACTATGATCCTCGTACTGCAGCCGATAGTTTCACTCAGCTTTGTACGATTCAGTTGATGAAGTGATTGTAATGTTTATTTTTTATTTTAACATATTATTATTATCTTTGCGTTATATACATACTTATCTAAGGATATTTTTTTAGCTTCCGGTTTGCGTGTTATATACCTACCTATGTTTTTTTTATCAACGAAATTTGTAGTAAGTTTGTTTATTTAATTTTATTTGATTTACGAAATAAACGTTTTCAGAGGAAGGTGTATTTCTTGCTTTGGACCTGGGCGGGACCAACTTCCGGGTGCTGCTGCTCGAGCTACAGAACGGACAGCTCGTGCGAGAAGACGTCAAGCAGTATCACATCAGGTTATTATTAAAGCATAAGTACTATAACCTTATAAAACAATCTGACGGTGAATTATCTATCGGCATAAAAATTATACTGTGTGTCTAAATGGAACCCTTCAGGATCACTCACACATATGCGGTATGTTAGCTATTTACTTATTTTTCAGAATATTAAACTACGAAACGATTTTAATGAATAGGATATCCCTCCAGATTAGTGACATATGATATAAAGAAAACAAAATCGCCTTGCAAGAAGTGAAGGATATTTTGAGATTGTTAGCCAAAATACCGGTTAAATATCAAAGTAATATATGGTACTTTCTTGTGAATTCGAGAAATCTCGTTTTGTAAGCTACAAGTCTGTTTGCAACTTTTATAGATAGACTCTATAGTCCAACGTAGTAGTTCAAGTAGTGCAACGGCAGGTAAAGGTGTATACAAAGTTTAAGTAAAAATTCAATTCAAATTCAATATTTCAAAAGATTAAGTTTAATGGATAAAATTCAACTTAATTATCTTACTTATCTCAAATCTTGATTTAAGATGATAATTACTTTGTTTTGATTTGAGATAATTAATAAACTTAATTATCTTAAATCAAAATAAAGTCATCATATAGATAATGACTTTATTTTTTAAATTTAATTTAATCATTTATTACAGGCATTATTTACAAAAGGATCTTAAATATGTAAACAGAGACCCATAACACATATATCTTAAAACTAACATATATATTAATTTTAAAACTTAAAAGAGCTAAAAAAATAATATTTTTGATTTGAGATAATAGGGTCTTGAACTGTAGTAATAAAATGATATGATGTTTTGTATAGCGGTAGTTTATGGGACTAGAATTCATTATTAAAAGGAATAATTAAATAAAAATCATGATTTTTCTTTATTTTTAACATAATTAATTATTTTTTTTAATATCAAAATCACGTGACTACAACCGCCAATTACGGTGCGTGACGTCACTTATCATTTTCATTAGTGTCAAGTATAGTATTATATGCTCTGTGCTAGTTTGTTTTATACAGTGTAGTTTCGAAAATTCAATTCTCTGTAATCTCAAAGTTTTAATCGTTTTAGTAAAGTAATATTTAAATTTACTTACGTTCCTAGTCAATACCATGACGAACAAATTTATTCGAGCTGGCAACTACAATCATGTATCGATGTCATGATGGTGGCGGAATTTGTCGCTAAAAACTCTGATTTTATCTATCTAAGTACTAGGTATTATACAAATGAGAAGGTGATATAATCTGATTAGTCTTATAATAATCCAAGGAACCTAAATAATCTCTAAGCATAACATCATAACAAAATACAGACTAATAACAGCAGTGACCAGTGTCGCGTCTGGCAATATGTAAATATAGTTCAATGAATATTTTATACTGTAATGCATACTTACATCAAAATTATCTTTATAGACGTAAATCATTGATTTTATGGATTGGTTTTTCCAATCTCGCCTTGTGTCTTATTGGTATTATTTTCACATAAGGGCACTGAACAATACTGATAATACTTAATTGCACTCATTTTCAGTATTCTCGTTCCCTTTTCAATTAATATTTAATCGATCGAACCCACAGATTACGGAATATAATCGAGGTTTTTATAGTCTACACACGCTCTGTATGATAAGTGACGTCACGCTGGACGATTGTTAAAAGAGTGGCGTTTTAGTGCCAAATTCAAAAGTGAAAAATAATTTTCGTTTTTTTTAACATAAGAATACAGTAATTTCTGCGGGAAAATATTTTTAGCAGCATTTTATTTATGTAAACAATAGGCTGAGAAACTTTTCATAAAATAGTCCAAGACCCTATTAATAAACTTATTTATCTTAAGTCATCTTATAATGATAATGACTTTATTTTGATTTGAGATAATTATATATGATTAATAATATAATATTCAAGTCTGCCTTCAACTGGTCATTGTGAAAAATGACTTAATAATTTTTTTTATCAATTTATGCATATTAATTGGTCGGGGGGGAGGGGGGGGGGGGGGGGGCTAGGCCGGTGGACACCGATAACTCATTAACGCGAATGAACTATAGTTAAGACAGCTGCATTTACATCTATTAAATAACAGGCGATTTTGAGGAAAGGCAACACGTTTCAACAACTCGTATTTTGTAGAACGGTCGACGCTCTGTTGCAAGACTCCTTAAACAAAACGGCAACAGTGTTGCTTTCATCAAGTCGTTGTCTTTTTCAGTAAAAATTAAATTCATAAAAGTAATATTTAAATTATCAATAGCATTACAGTAGAAATATGTATAATGATAAGCAACTCCCCCCAGCGACGCGCTGCGAGTAAGTCCCGGCGTGGAGCTGTTCAACTTTCTGGCGGACTGTGTGCTGGACTTCCTGCGCTCTGAAGGCATGGAGGGCGATGAACTGTCACTCGGTAAATAATTGCGTACACTTGCTTTTTATTCAATCCATTTCAAAAATATATATTGCCGGTTTTGGTAACAATAAATTAATATTTTCAGACACCGAGTGCTAAAAAGAAAGTAATTAAGTATTGTTTGACGATACGTTTATCTCAGTTTGTAGTGACCCTACTTGCTATGCCAGCGATCGGAGGTTCGAGTCCCGCTCGGAGAATTAATTTGTGTGATAAGCACGAATGTTTGTACTCCAGTCATGGGTATTTATATTTATAATATGTATGGATTTAAAGTTATAGTACCTGGGCCACCGAGCTACGCTCGGAGTTCTTGGTCGAGAGTACAATTTTCTTTAAAAAAATACTAAAAACTTGTATAAATAACAAAAAGCAAAAATAAATTATACTTTTGTATTCGACCAGGATTCGATTGATTGTACTTATGATTGTCAATCTTGCGCTTTGGCTGCTTGACCATGATGCTTATGCCCAAGCGTGCGCAATTATCGACCATATTTTGCGTGGAATAATTTCCACGTTTCCGAGATTCAGATTATATTATATTATCTGAAGCTCGGAAACGGCTCCAACGATTTTCATGAAATTTAGTATACTGGGGGTTTCGGGGCGATAAATTGATCTAGATTAGTCTTGTCTGGGAAAACGCGTGTTTTCGAATTGTCCTGCGGTTTTCTTCCGCATTATTCCACGCAAAATATGGTCGATATATATATCGACCATATTTTGATAGATGGTGCTGTGTATTAATGTCCCAACATATTGTAGAAATTTGTATTGTTTATTTTTTGTTATAGACGTTAACATTTAACTTATTATGCACAAAATGAAATAGTAGGTATATAATGTGACAATACATATGCATATTTACATATGTGAAAAATGTTTTTGCAATACAAGTAACATAAATAATTACTTTTACAGGTTTCACCTTCTCCTTCCCTATGAAACAGCACTCAATCTCGTCGGGCGAGCTGATCACGTGGACCAAGAGCTTCAAGTGCGGGGGCATGGAGGGCGTGGACGTGGCCGCGCTGCTGCAGGACTGTCTGCATGAGCGCGGTCTGAAGATCACTGTGCAGGTCTTGCTCAATGACACTACCGGCACGTTGGTGGCTGGAGCGGCTCTAGACCCTGATGTAGCAGTAAGTGATTGTTTAGTTCAGTTATTCGTTGTTCTAAGTTGTTTTTTCCATTATATTTTGTCCGTGGGCAACGCACTTTGCATTTAAAATATATTTGTTATATCTTGTTCGGAAAAAATATTGAAAACGGAACTACTCCTATAGCTATAGCTTGATTTACTTTCAAATACTTAAATACTACAGCGACAAAAACGCCCATAGTTCATAACGTATCACACGCGAACGCAGTATGAGTACTTAAGAATGAATACACTTTATACTTGTACTATTTAAAGGCAAGCAACGTAGTTCAACTTTGACGACATGTTTGGCTCAGTTTGTTGTGACCCTACTTGCTGTGCCAGCGGGTGCGGGTTCGAGTCCCGCTGGGGGCATTCATTTGTGTGATCAGCACGAATGTTTGTACTCCAGTCATGGGTGTTTATATTCATATTTATAATATGTATTTACTTAATGTTTTATATGTGTAGTGTATCAACTATCTGGTATCCATAACACAAGCCTCGTAGCTTACCATGAAATTAGATGGTGATGTGTGTTAATGTCCCAACATATATAAAAAAAACTGGTGCCAAATAATGATTACAGTACAGAATCATATGATTTAAAATCCATTTATGAAAACTCGTGGTCCAACCAACTAGATCGCCGTGATAATGGGCACGGGGTCCAACGGTTGCTACATGGAGCGCGCGGAGCGCGTGCAGCATTGGGAGGCGGCGCACGAGCGCGTGCGCGACGTGTGCGTTGACATCGAGTGGGGCGCCTTCGGGGACAACGGCTGCCTCTCCTTCCTACGCACTGAGTTCGATGAGGAGGTGGATGATAATTCCCTCCTAGCTATGTCTTTTACGTGAGTATTTATACTTTGTGGTTATACATACTTAAAGGGTTTATCAAATTGTTGTTTTCATATTTGTATGGCGTTTAAATGAAATATTGTATTTTAAATGTACAACAAAATAATATATATCCTATTAGACAATTATAGTAGTTATATTATATCATGAACGCAGAGCCAAAAACTGATCGACGACGAAAAACTTGTGAAAACTAAGCTTCACAGCTTAGGACACCGTCGTCAGATAGCTTGTCTGTCGGTTTTCTACAGACTGTACTTCGGGCAGTGTGCCCACGAGCTCCATGGTCTCATACCACCAGCGCCATTCTTCCATCGGATCACCAGGCGTACTGCAGGATACCACCTTTTTTTGGTTGATATTCTGACCACTCGCACTAAGCGCTAATCGTCATCTTTTATAATGCGTACAGACAAGAAATGGAATGCCCTGCCTGCGTCTGTTTTTCCGAGTGCGTACAACCTGAAACTTTTTAAGGTGCGTGTTAACAGGTTTCTCCTGGACAAACTCGGTAGATTATAGACCTTATCCAAGGAGCTAAGCTAAGATGAAGGTCAAAGATAGAAAAGAAGAAGGCTAAATATATATATATATATATATATATATATATAATGTTGATATTTACCTATAGAGCCCAGAAAGTATGTTTTTTTATAATGCCTATAATATAATAATCAAGATTTAAATAACTTGTTTTAGTTTTGAGAAGTACATTGGCGGCAAGTACCTGGGGGAGCTGCTGTGCGCGGTGCTGCGTGGACTGGCGCGCGACGGACTGTTCCCCGCCGCGCCCGCGCGGGGCTCCCTGCTCTCCTCGCACGTCAGCATGTTCGAAGAGTACGTATATAAATACCTACTGGAGAATGTTTCCTTCTTATATTCTTTTTTATGAATATGACAACATAGATTTACTTTGATCGAATTTGTTGAGTTTTTCGTCTTGGGTTAAAAGTATACTCATTTCATAATACTTTCTTAGATTTACGCGAATATTTGATATTTTAAATATCTCTAGTCTCTCCCGAGACCATGATTACTGTAAAGCATCAAAATGTTGGGAACCAAAAATCACAATAAACCCGTGAAAAAATCCGAAATTATTGTTTTATCTAAAATATAGTAAGTTCTTTATGATCTATCAATGTCAGAGTGATATTATAAACCGTTTAACGCAAAAACGACTCTTCTGGTAGGTTTACAATATACACTGGATGAAACACTTGTACGTAGGGCGTTCATTATAAAGTGAGAATGAGGTACAAACTCTTTGCTAGTAAAGCTGTAATATTAATTAGATTAAAAAAAGGAAATATTTTGAATATCTTATTTTTTTTTTTAAAATGGAAGTCTTTTCTGTTTTATCGTGTTGTCGGAAAAGGAAAAAAAATGAATTGTCCGCAGTTATTAAGTATCTGTACATAAAAAAAAACTCACTACGGAACGAGTTAATCAAGACTTACAGGATAAATTAGGAGCGAATGCTCTACAATATCCTTCAGTTGCACGTTGGTACGACGAATTTAAACGTGGAAGAACATCCACTAAAAACGACCCTCGCACGGGCCGCAACGCTGGTGACCGAAGAAATGGTCAAAAAAGTACGATGGTACGTTTTATAGCCGAAGAAACATAAATTTCGACTGGTAGTGTGTATAGCATTTTACACAAACGCTTAGGGATGAAAAAAGTATCCACGCGCTGTGTCCCCAGAATGCTTACTGATGCACAAAAACAAACCAGGTTGAACATTTCTCGAGCTTCTTTGAAACGACAAGATCCTGATCCGAAACGTCGGGAAACAAAAATGCAAATAAATCCGCGACAAAATCCGAAAAGATAGTTTTATTTAAAAAAATTTATTTAAAAGATCCTGATCGTTTTTTGTCTCTATTTGTAATCATGCAATTTGGTTTCACCATTACGATTCACAAAATTAGTCTATGACTTGGAAAATACCATCGTCTCCAACCTCTAAAAAATTGAAGACGAGTCGTTCCGCTGGAAAGATCGTGGACTCTCTTTTTTGTGGAAAACCATGGAACTACAGTTACGGGCTCTTTGTATACAGAACAAATAAAAAATTGCGTAAAGAAATTCGCCAGAAACGGAGAGGCAAACTAGCAAAAATTGTTTTGTTCCATCAAGATATTGCCCCGGCTCACAGGTCAGCTGTTGCTATGACTGCAGTTCGAGATGCTGGCTTCGAAACATTTGAGCACACTTCATATTCACTCGACCTTGCTCCTAGAGATTTCTATCTATTTCCAAGGTTGAAGGAGTATCTGAGAGGACAGAGATTCGAAAATGATGAAGCAGTAGTCGCTGTAGTACAGGATTTTTTAGCTGCTCAGGATGAAGAGTTTTTATGAAAGGAGTTTTAACCTTAGAAAAAAGATATTTCAAGTGTATTATGCTAAAGTAACATTTAATAAAAGTTACCGTCAGTTCTCCTTTTTATTAAACGTCCCTCGTATATCGGTACACTCTCGTATATTTTCTCGTAGTCATGTCGAATAATCTGACATATAAGTGTAACATATTGTAATGGTTGCAGAGAGAACGTGTCAGGCGCGTGGTCACGCACCGTGGAGGCGCTGGGCGCGGCGTGCGGGCGCGGCGTGACGCGCAGCGACGCGCTGGTCGCACAGCACGTTGCCAGGGTCATTTCCAACCGCGCCGCGCAGCTCGTCTCCGTCTGTGAGTAGCTTTTATTACATTCGTCATAATTTACACTAATATTATGCAAGCGAAAGTTTGTATGTTGTATGTAGTGTCATTTACTTGGAAGTTGGAGTAACACAGACTACTGTTAGTTACCCATGGAAGCACTGGAACGAAGTAAGGGACGGTGAAGCGATTGACGCTTGTAATGCCATATGATGGTGTTGCGTCTTAAAAGTGCCGTTTAATTAATGGATATACCTACTGGTCTATGGAGTCTGTACCACTGGTCGAAACGAAATTTCTTTCGCATTTTGGTAGACGTTTGCTATACAGTAATCATAATTTATATTATAAAGTATCAAGTTGATAGAGCTCAATAGAAAAATTTACGACAAAATATATTTATTATGTATAAAATAAATAATGATAAATTGTTGGAGTTGTTTAGTTCTAATGAATCGTGGACTGTGGTTCACGTACGCTTCAATGTAGTTGTAGACGCTAGACAGTCTATAGTTACTAGTTTACGTTGCGAGACGGACTGTCTTAGTCTATGAATTGAACTAGATCATTTGAAATATGTGAACCGTCGAACCGTCGACGCATCGTTGACCGGTTGATTGAACTAGTCCATTCATTCAACGCCCATCGCTAACGGGGGTGAAACACCGCCAACTTCCCAACTCTGGGTTGCTACTGAGACTTACTATACAAAAATACTCAAAAACTATAATTATAATATTATGACATTCCCAAGTATGTACATCTATGAGACTATTGATTATATAAAAAATAATTTATATTTATTTGAAAATTGTAGTAGTGTAAGACATAGGCCTATGCTTCGCCGCACTCCGCACTTATATATAATCATTTGCCTAAAGATATTTTAGAAATTAATGAAATCAATGTATTTAAAACATAAATTGAAGAAATTTCTATTAGAAAAGACGTATTATTCAGTTAAAGACTATATGTTGGATAAGGTGTAATATATAATTATAAGCAGGTTTATAGGTATTGTAATTAACTAGCTAAAAAAGAATGATATAAAATACATTATACAGGAAGTCAAACATAATACTGAATAATATGTAATTATGTAATATATGTTAAAATTTGTAATTTTATGTATATTTTAATTATTGAATTATTACATGCTGTGAGGCTGAATTTTGTTGAACATTATATATTATTATCAAAATCTAAATGTATGTACTAACCCTAGTTCGCAATAAAGTGGTTGATTTGATTTGATTTGACTAAACTTGGCCCGACCCGGGACTGAACCCAGGACCTCCGGGTGTGCAGCCGCACATGCTCGCCACTACACCACCGAGGCAGTAAAAAATATATAATTCGAACGAACATTCTTGGTTTCTACAAATATCTACCACTTTTCAACCGGCTTCCTCAAAAAGGAGGAGGTTCTCAATTCGGCTGTATGTTTTTTTTTCATGTTTGTTACCTCAGAACTCCGTCATTTATTAACCGGTTTAGACAATTTTTGTTTTGTTTGAAAGTGTATACTTCCAGATTGGTCTCATTTAAATTAAAAAAAAATATCACCCCTAAGGGTGGAAAAATAGCTAATGATGAATTTAACCTACTTCTAATTGTCATATTGACTTTAAATTTGCAAGTGTTTTTATTTCCGTTGATAGTACAGTGGTTCGGTATTGTTGACCTGATCTGATGGTAAGGCCAGAAGGTGGATAGTTGGAACTCTTCAACGGCTAATAGTAGATTTGAGTTTGGGCTTATTTTGTTTGATTTGACAAGTCTAACATGTTAGAATTCTTACTTTGCTACTCCTGTCTATACTAAAAAGGGAAAAATAAAAACTTTTTAACAATAAAATGAAAACCGACTTCAAACAAAAGCACTAAAAAGTAAAAAATAACTGATTGGTAGTTTTCATTTACCTACTATACATACGTAATCAAATAATTTCGAAGTCGATGTGCTTTGCTTTGTATCGGCTGGCACCGACTTCATAATTATTTGATTAGGTATGTATAGTAAATGAAAACTACCAATCAGTTATTTTTTACTTTTTAGTGCTTTTGTTTGAAGTCGGTTTTCATTTTTTTGTTAAAAAGTTTTTATTTGTTTTCTAATATAAAATAAGTGATTTTTAGGTACAACAGTTTCTAAAACAGTTAGTTGTGTAGTAAAAAACAGTTGCAATATAAATATTTGTTATTCAACCGATTATCGGACAAATAGACACAAAAATACAACAGTGGAGCACTTAGAAATCTAAGTGCTCCACTGTTAACAATAATGTACTATTCCCTACGGCCAGGTATAGCGACGCTGCTGCAGCGCATGGGGCGGCCGCGCGTGGCGGTGGCGGTGGACGGCTCCGTGTTCAAGTGCCACCCGCGCATCCGCGCGCTCATGGACAAGTATATCGCGCTCCTTGCGCCACACCACAAGGTATTAAAATCCACTATATTCTACTAAAATACTAGATTATAATTACTCTTTCCTATCGTAATTAACGTTAAATTAAAATAAATAAATCATCAGTCTGTCAGTGATTTTCTATGCTCTGAAACACAAAATTCAATCCTTATCACGTACAAGAGATAAAGTTATAATCAGTGACCGATTCCGGCTGCCGCGGCCAATCCTATTGGGACTAGCCATATGTCCAGATATTATTATAATGCATTAGTGTGCGCACAAGCACAAGCATGGGCGTACCCAGGTAGGGGCAGGGGGGCGCAGCTGCCCCCCCCTGGATCGTGTATGTCTACGTACCTCCTGTTGTCGATAAAGTTATGTTTGAGTCAGGTTACGAGTGTTACGAATTACTTTACAATATATTATGTGTTAACTTATAAAAAAATTGCGCTGCGCGCTCGGTCAACTTGTATTCATACAAAACGCTAGAGCAGCAAGCGACCGGTGAGCTCCACGCTCGCTGTCGCGCCAACGACTTACAAAGATTATCGAATCTAGTCTAGCGTTTGTGTACTGGCCTGCGAGCTCGTATTTGACGTTATTGTTTTGAAAGAACCAAACGTAGGTGACGAAAAATAATCAAAGTCCATATCTATACATATAATAAATTGTAACTGATCGCTGTCTGTACATGCGAGATATTTGAGAAAAACTATTATTGGGGGTTTTTATTAAGGCGATAGAACCCAAAACAATGATTTTTAGAATTTTGTCTGTTTGTCTGTGCGTTTGTGCGTACTAATCTCAGAAACGGCTTAACCGATTTGTGTGCGGTTTTCACGCATGTATTTTATGGTAAGCTTCACTTAAGATTTAGTATTTGTTTTACTTCAATCAGTTCATAAATAAAAAAAGTTATGTCAATTTAATAAAAAAAACACGAAACATTTATTGGAAAAAAAAGTTGTGTATACTTATTTACTCACGCAAGAAGTTATACTTCTTTGTTTTTTTAGAGCATTTTAATAAAATCTTGTTCGTTGAAATGTTTTAACTTTTTTTAATATTTGTTTACTTTTTTTCGTATTCTTCTTAGCAAACCCTTTCACTTGATATCCATATAGACCAGGGCTGAAGCCTTTGAAAATGGTAAAAAGTGAAAAAAAAAATAGTAGGATGAATGCCAGTGGAAAAGGAAGCGAATATAACAAAAATGAAAGGAAAAATAATTTACGGGCGATCTGACGACGGGAAGTGGAAATAGGTGAGTTTCTAAGGGTAAAAAACGGTTTATCTCGATTTCCGGCAAAACCACAAGTCCTATGGAAAAAAGTTATATAGCTAAGCTGTAGGTAATAAAAAGATTTACACCTTTTGTATTTACACTTTTTTCACATAACCTTAATGCAAAAAGTATAGGCCAGATTCTCCTTTTTTTTAACGTTGGGAAATGTATTTACGCACGAAGTGTGGGATGAGTCCCACACTTCGTGCGTAAATGCATTGCAACGATGCCGGTGAGCCGGCAAAGCCAGTACTACCCACTAAAACCCAAGAAAGCCTTCCCCCGTCTTAATGGGGCGTCGCAGGATCGCTTACGCATTCAACTACGACGCCCCGACGGCAGGTCTGCCGAAGCAGACCACAACAAGCACGGGGTTGCTCCAAGGTCCATTCTGCTATTAGAAAAGTACCAGGAGCAACTCGCATGGTACACCGCCCTCCGAAGAGGGCCACCTCCCACCGCCCACCGAAGTGGGCCACCTCCTTGTGCGTTTTGTGGCTTCGCGCCCGGCTGTATTGCCGGGCACTACTGAGCCCCCCCCCCCCATCACGACAAGGTGAACGCACGTTGGGGGGGAGGCCAGACCCTCCTAGCCCCTTTCCCACTTCTCTATGAAATATCTTTTGATGGCCTAAAATGTTCCGTTGGTCACTCAGGTATATAAGTTATCTTAAAATAGCAATAAATAGGCATCTACGCATATAATTTAAAGAAGATTCTACAACTTTCTCAAAATATTGTAGATGTCTTATTAAATATTAACTTTATTAATTGCATTTTCTGAGAAAATTTACTTAGAAAAGAAAAGAAAATTTATTTAGAAATGTAATTTTTTTACATCATTAGAAAGTAGAGATTTCAAAGAACAAAAAGCCCACCGACTTTTTTAAAAAAGCAGATATTTTGATGCCTGAATTTTCGATTGAAAATTAGGGTGCAAGATAAGGTGAAAAAATAAATATTTTAAATCAAAAAAATAACTGTATATTTGGGACATAAAAAAGTAAGTTTTCACCGAATTTCGTGAATGATTTTTTTTTGTAAAAGATAAAAATAAAAACCAAAAACTTGAATTTTTCACATAAATTTTGAGGTTATGTGAAAAAAGTGTAAAAACATCGTTGTAGATCTTTTTATTACCTACAACTTTGCCATGTAACTTTTTTCCATAGGACTTGTAGTTTTGCCGAAAATAGAGATAAACCGTTTTTACCCTTAAAAACTCACCCCCTTCAACTTCCCGACCTCACATATCCGTTAATTATTTTTCCTTTCATTTTTGTTATATTCTCTTCCTTTTCCAATGGGTTTCAAACTTTGTTTATTATATTATATGTACTTTGTAAAACGATGATGATTGAAAGTATATATGGACACAACCAACTTAAAAAATTAATAATTTCAGAAAAGACGCTGCCAATGTAAGTTGAGACATCTATGTATATGGATGAACGTAACAAACAGCGTTTAGCTTAAACTGGGCGCGCTTCTGTCGAATGCCGGCGCACCCTGGTAATCGCTAAAACTCGGCAATTTTTTTTTTCAAATAATTAAGAGTTCGGTGCAAAAAAAACCATGAAATTGCGAACAAAATCCGCGTAAATCGTTTGTCTAACTATATGGAAATACCTATATGGTATTTAAAAATCTGGTTGATATTGTGTGCAGTGTGCAATCTGTTGAACAATAATTAAAAGTGTCCGCTAAATAAAAATGGACATTCGGATTTTTTTAGTATTGATATAGTGTGTAGAGAAAAACAAGCACGGGGGACCGGGAAGAGGGGGGGGGGTAGAAATTGGACCCCCCCTGCACCAAAAGCTGGGTACGCCCATGAACACAAGTGTACCTACTTTCTGTACTTTTCAATTCAAATTGACACGACTATAAATGTTGCCAACTTCTTAACTCCGGCTTGTTACCGACAATTTCACAAAGACCCAATAAATATACTTATCGACCTCGACCTGGGACTCAAGCCCGGAACCGCTAGATTTGAGACCAACAATGCAATCTACACAACTATAATAGTTACAATAGCAATAATGTTACTTTATTAATAAATAAATTATTAATTATAATTCTTTATTGCAGTTCACACTACTAGGCGCGGAGGACGGCAGCGGGAAGGGCAGCGCACTGACGGCCGCCATCGCCGCAAGACTCGCCTCACAAGCGTTGTCCTACACAAAGTAGCCCCTAAACTACGCTCACGGCCCAGTGTTGAAAACTATCTAATGCAACTTTTTCGGACTTATTACTGTTTGCATTTTGGTATAGCATTTTAACACCGAAGTTTAACTCAATTTCATATAAGTTCGCATTCCACATTATGTTACCTGTTGAAATAAGGTATCTCTTTTACGGATATCTCTTGTTATTGTAATTTTAATAGGACTAGATCGATTTGGATTATAATATTTTATACGTTTTTACTTGTGCGATATTTGTTCTCGTATTTTAGGAAGCTTACATGAAATTGTAAAAAAAAAACATGTGACTGAATAACGATTACAAGATCCTCGGTCCTCACAGCTATTAAATAGAAAACTTATATAGTATCAAAATAGTAACTTCCTTTAAATGAAGAGTCTGAATGTGTGTCTGTCTGTGCGCGGCGCTCGCGGGCGAGCGCGGCGGCGCGCGTGCGGTGGTGCTTGCACTTTAGGGTGTGTGACGTAATTAAACTCTATAAAATAATGTTAACGGTGCCATACTCATTAGATATAATTGTGTTTGATGATAGTCTTGCCGTCTCACGTTGGAGTAACTTTTTATCATCTTTTTTAGATTTTTAATAGTATGAAAATGGTCAGGAATATTATTTACAAATTCAGACCTTTTATTATATACAAACGTATAATATACACTTTTGTATTAAAATAAAAAAGAAAATGATATTTTTTTATCAATTTCTATTAATTAATATGTATTTTGCTGTTTTTATTTAAATATTTAAAGCAATTGCTATTATAAAGCGCCATTTACATTGAGTTTATCGCATGTTTTGGGGCGAGAAGTCGTATGCTATTATCGTACGCGATAATCTTTAGACGATAATCGCATCAAATGTTTACATTTAACCAAAAAACAAAAACTTGTCTACGAGTATGTCGTATGATATTCGCAAGGTAATCGTCGCCAAGCGTTTTGTTTACACTACGACACAAATTACTAAAGTATATATACGATAAAAATTGCCTACGATTTCTCGACTTGTCTAAACTCGATCTCATATGACATTTTTTTAAGTTCATGCGAGTATCGTACAAATCGGTTTCAAGGCGAGTTTTGCCATTCGAAAATTTATTTCCAATTTTTTACGAGCGGGTATAGCTTGATGCATCTTTGTGTTTTTTTTTTGTATAGAAGGTCCAACTTTTTGAAGTAAATATTTCATGTTACTAAATTGTGATTTAGTAACTTGAAACATATTTTTAAATGTTTCTTCATCTTCTAGTCGCAATTCAAGACAAAGTCTAACATGCTCCAAAAGTGTTTCTTATGTCTATCCACTTTTTATCCCAACATCTTTTTCCGCTTTCGTTTAATTATTTCTTGTCTTAGAAGAGCAGAGATTATTAAAACGCCCTCGCGCTCTACACTTATGTTTGCAACTCGCGACTGGCTAAACTTGAAATACGATTCTTGCCTTCAAATTTACTTTGCACAGAGACGACAAGGCCATTATTGCCCTTTAACGTACGATATCGTATGTTTAGTTAATATTATATTTTTTTTCTTGCTGTCGATAAAGAAATATATATATATATATATATATATATATATATATATAATATATATATATATATATATATATATATATAATATATCTTCGAGGCAAGAAAGTCTCTCCGTGTAAGTGGCGCTTAGCTTATTATAACCACGCACAACATTACAATGTGACTCCGATGTCTTCGTAAGATTTTAATTTGTATAGTCACTTACAGTTAGCAAATGTATATTATATTATATAAATATTAGTTAGATTGTATAGAACAGGGTTGGGTAGAGTTAGATATTAAAGAAAATTAAAAGACTTCACGGCAACTATGAGACCCTAGATACGATATTATATTATGGTATATTTTGGCTAAAAATGATGAAAAATTAAGTGAAAATGAAAAATGATTTTTCGTATAAAATTTTTAATGTAAATAATAATCATAACTTACAAAATATTATTGTTAGACACTCTTATGTTATACTAGTTAGTGTACATACCGATGTAGAAGTTAATTAAAAGGTTAAAAATACATGTTTTTGTATAAGGTACAGTAGTGATATAAAAAAGTCGGACAAATATGCAAGAAAATTAAAACATTCTAGCTTATTTCTCTGCTATGAATTATACAATAATGTTTAGTAAACTACTTATTGAAGTGATACAACACTCGCAACTTTATTTAATATTTATATAATGCATATTGTTTTATATTTAAGACAGAAATTAATAAACTATTTTTATGTAATAAACTTTTATTTTAATTATTAAAAGTGTTTGTGTAATAAATTTAATATTCTTAAATAAATAGAAAAAAAACTCTGGTAGAAAATAAGTTTTATACTTTATATCGACGTAAAATTACTACTTAAATAATTATAGTTTAACACGTAACTGATTAAAATTAATTTTAACTCAATTGATATTATTAGCTAAAGATGTTAAAAGTGATGCTTTTTTGCAATTTATCGCAGAATTCGCTGTTTTATCTCATAATTTATATTCTCATAATTGGTATGCCAAAATGGGTTTATTTTAAAGTTTAAATAATTGAGCAGAAAATGGCATGTCGGTTTTTTACTAAATATAATATGTATATTACAACAACAAAAATAATAAATATTAACAATAAGAGGAACTTCGGTGATATTCCAGAGTACAGTTGTTTGCCGCGTCGTCCGAGCCGTACAAGTTCACATATGTCATGTCAGTCACGACACCTCCACCTTCTCGCGCACCTTGCGCAGGATGCTCTGCAGCTCCGAGGCGGACGTCGTCTTGTACTAAGTGTGGTGAAGTAACCAACACATTTAAACACATTATTGATCATTCATGATAGGAAAGAAGAAAGAATGAAAATCAGGAAAAGCGGAAAGATAAATAAAAATTTCATAAAACATATATTCAAAGAAATATTGGAGATTGACGCATTTATTATTTTTTATTAAATATATACATCACAGGCTATTATAATAAAAACTATTAATATTTTGTTTACCCCTGAGACATTCCTTTGCACAAGCACTTGGCTATAAAGCCGTTTGCCTTCGTCAGAGCCGAGCACGCGCTCGAACTGACTCCGGGAGAGAGCAAATAGCTGGTGTCCTGATAGACGCATCTGTTTTTGAGCATTTGCGCTGAATCCCTTCGCCTCCAGCCACGCGACCACTTCATCAGGGTTTGATTTCTGTAAAATTATGATTACCACTTCAATTATGGTAAATTTTAAGAATAGAAAACTGTAAATTGTTTATAAACTTCGAGTATTATGGAAGAGGCTATTCCAGTCCTTATTTTCGCGAAAAATATCATCGTGGGCTATCTATCGTTTAAAAAATTTGCTGTAGTTTCTTTTGTCGTAAAATTAGGATTTAAGAGAATGCGAGTGATTAGCCTCCAATCACGATGAAGGCGCTGTCTTCTAAGCGCCCCTACACAATGTCTTTTTCGAAATGTCTACCAGACATTTTTGTTGTAATTTTAGATCACGAGGTCGCTGCCAGCCTCATCTACTTTGTTACCAGGGTAGGTGTAGGGGTAAACCGCCAATTGTCAGTCGCCAGAGCCTCGTCTGTTGTCTGTTGTCTAGTAGAGGGTACCGCGAGCAGGTGAGGTTGGCACTCGAGGCCGACTAAGCGTTATTACTTATTATCGCTCTTTCCGTTAGTAAATTAAATAGTGCATTTAGTAATAAATATGCATTTTAAGGTACCTGATGTATAAAGATATCAGGTGTCTTCTTAAAGTCAAGCCTTCGTTGCTGAATCTGAGGCAGTACGGCTTTCAGTTCCTCGTGCAGCGAGCTGGTGCTCATCATTGACTTCGTCGCTGTATTTAAAAAAGATTATTTTAATATTGGTTCCCGTGCGATAGATTTGTTCGTTTCTCACTAGAGACGAATAAGTATAGTATAATAGACTATTTTCTTATTTTTGTCTTACATTTTAAGGTATCACTTTTGGCCGGGATGGCAATCGGCGCAGGCGTGGGCGGCTCGGGGGGCGGCGGAGGGGGCGGGGGCGGTGGGGGCACCGACTTCTCCACCTTTCGCACCGGTTCTGGCGCTAAAACATATTTCGTCTATGCGATAATATCATCATACGAAGTTTTATATCTAAATGTTACTTGTTTTAATAATCAATATAAATATAAGAAACACAATTTTTTTAATTTGTATTTTTATTTTTGTATATTGCCAATAATATTTTATTTAAATTATAATTAATGAAGATAAAAATAGAATCTTTAAAACTAATGAAGAACTGAAAACCAATATATTAAATATCAAATATATTTTTTAAATAATAAAGACACACACAGTTAGCAAACACTTACCGCATAAAACAGCACACAGCACTCGGCACAATGAAGGCAAAAACATAAAGCAAAGCAATGAAATTTGGGAAAAATAATGTATAAAGAATTAAGGGAAAATCCGGCAGTTACTAACTCGAAAGTTCACTCGTATTATTGTATGTATTATTAATCACACTTATTGAATGACGATTACTATATGAATTGTAGACAGTAAGGAAGGATAAAAAATAGACTATAATCGTTACTTTTTTAAAGAATTTATTTTAAGTATAAAATGTATAAACATGAGCATATCATCTAGCGAGCGGAGCGGACGCTTCTGTGACATTCACTGACCGCCAAGTTGACGGTTACATTTTAAATGATTAATTACAAGTTTTAAAAATACAATTGAAGAAATAACTGTACAGTACGATTGATTATTATGTTAGTAACATTATGTACATTCATTATATATTTTATAGGGACCGTGGTCCGCGCGCCCGCTCCCCTCGGACGTAAGATACATGGACTGTAAGACATCTCTAATATAAAGTAGATGCTCTAAAGATTCTTAATGAACGTATAAATATAGACTCTGTTAATTAATAAACAAATACACTAGTAATAATGATCTTCAGACTTAACCCGAAGCTAAGGTTTGTTACGATCTCGGGTCGCGCCGCAATAGTCAGTAATGTGAGTAAATTGTTCACGCAGCGCGTCGAGTCAAACTATAATATATTATAAGATCAAAAGATACACTCAACGCGGGAGTGACACTGACACATCAACCCACCCTCGTGAGTGACATCTTCAGTAGAATCTGTTTTTCATTCCCAGCGAGCAACACACACTTATAGCAAAAGAAATGACAACACGCACACACACGACAGGCGGGCGGCGCCCATGTGTCTGATACTTTACTATACTGCTAGTACGAGTTCACAGAGAAGAGAGATATACGCATGTCCCTCTTTTGATTACTTCGAGTCATCTGCACATGCAGGCGACTTGAGCAACTTGAGTATTCAGAAAAGAGGCAGTCGTTTGCTTTTAAAACTACATGACATTTTTACTAGTGGACTCTTGCAACATAGCAGTATTAAACACATGGCGGCGGGTCTCGACATTAGCGCCATCTATCTTATTGTAAAATTAACGCCATTACTTCAAAATGTAAGTACATATATAGAACACATGCGTCAACGCGAAATAAATATCTTAATTGATACATTAACTATGACTAAGCGGTGTCCAAGTGGACTGCTCGTGCGGTAAGCGCTTTGGTAGAGGATTTAAAAGGGAAGAGCTGTATGTAGCATCTCATATGGTTTAGATCATATGGGATCCTGTGACCGATGGCGCTAAAAATATCGGAACTCGCCCTTCTTGCCAAGCCGCTCGCGGCGCACCCAGTCCGCGCCGCCCGCCCCTCCCGCGCCACCCCCGCCCGCCCCGCCAGCCCCGCTCGCGCCCCGCTCGCCTCCCCTACCCGGCATGTTCGTGGGGCTGCTGCCGCCTGAACCACGACCGCCGCCTTCCTGTTGTATTGAAAATAAGGTAATATTATAGAATATTTTTTATTACTTTATTCTTAGATCTATGTAGTATGGGCTAATTATACTATCATTTTGAAGATAAAGTTAGAAAATATGTTTATAACATAAAAACATATCTGTAGTGAATAACTGTTTTAAATGCACTTATTTTTATGTATTAATAAAAAAATTAGAAAAAAAGCCACGTTTGAATAACAACCAGTAACTATGAAGGTACCTGATAGTGTGTGTAGATGGGGTTGGGGTAGAGATGCGGCGAGGAGGGCGGCGACAGCGCGGGCGCCACGATGGTGTGCGGCACGTGCGCCGTCACGCCGCGCCGGTTGCGCGCCTTCCACCACTTCCGCGAGTCGTCTAGAACCTACACACAACCATGAATTTCTAGGAATTTTATTCTTTAAAGTTTAGAAACGTTCTACATATTATGTCCATTGAATTTTCTACTATATTGTTTACTAGCCAAGAGCCTAATAGCAGCCTATGTGTTATTCCAGGCCATAGTATATCTATTATGTTTTAAATTTAACCCAATCCATCCAGCTGCTTCAGTGTGAAGTAGTAACAGACACGATATACACACAAGTATACAAACTTGTGCATTTATAATTAAAGTAAAAGTACGATAGAATAATTATATAAGTGTTGATTATTCGGAGTCCGTTGTTTTGTTTTATTATTTTACTAGCATTGCCCGCAGCTCCGCCCGCGTTCAGATGACTAAAAACCAAATTCTTAGGTTTTACATATTAGTATACTCTTACAATGCAGTTTTTGTATTTTTCTCAGAAATGAGATATTTTCCCGCGGTAAAAAGTATCCTATATGTTGACCCGGATATCCAGCTCTCATCATACCAAATTTCATCAAAATCTGTCTGGTGGTTTTCTCGTGATGCGGTAACAGACAGACAGACAGACAAAAATTCTAAAAACTATAGATTCGGACTCTGTATCGATAATAATGTCTATTTCAATTAGATTTTCCAAAAAATATTTAATGTACAGATTCGGCTTAATTACAATTTTATTATATGTATAGATTAATTTGGTTTACGCCAATTTTTAGATATAATTTCAAACCAAGTCTAACACAAATATTCGGGTATAGGGGGCCAGCAAAATTAAAAGAAGAGTTGTAATTTGATAATAAAAGATCACCTCTAGGTACTCCCCACGTACGACAGTGAGTTCCTTGTCGTTGTTAGCGGTGCGCGGGTAGGTGACGCGCACGACGCGCCCCCCGCGCGCCGCCACGCCGCGCGCCCACGCCTCGCCCAGGTCGTCTGGGAACACATAATACAGTTGCACATATACCTTACAGTTTTCAAAATTATGTATAATTTTAATAATTTATGTCAATGGGATATTTTTAATGTTTTTATAACTTTCTACTCTACTACTCACACAAAACTCGGTATCAGAAAGATTTTAATGAGATTTTTTACTGTACATGATAACATCAGAATTATATAATAACTAGCGACTCACTTCGTCCCTAGAAACGTTTTAACGGTTAGTTTAGATTTCTCAGAGATGAGATGAGATTTCCGCAGCAAAAAGTATTCTATATGTTGACCCGGATAACCAGCTATTATCATACCAAATTTTATTGAAATCTGTCCAGTGGTTTTCACGTGATGTGTTCACAGACAGACAGACAGATAGACAAAAATTCTAAAAACTATAGATTCGAACTATATATCGATAATAATTATTACTGTTTCTATAGGATTTTCGAATAAATATTTAATGTACAGATTTGACTCGGTTATAATTTTATTATAATTATGTATAGATTATTTCTATTGATAGGGTATATCTATATACGGCTTGAGAGCCCAGCTCTAAGTACTTACCTACGTACGCATGAACGGAGCTGTAGGAAGTAGTTTTAAAACAATAGTAGATAATTATTTTTTCGGCCATAATAAAAAGGTGAAATGTTCAAATATATGAAGTATTGGATAAGTTGTAGTTAGAAGGTAAACTAGGTAAAAATATAACTTACCATCATCTCGATCACTTCTGTAAGGCGGCTCGCGTTCCGGCGAAGAAGCAGCCGAGCCAGAGTCTTCGCGCGTCAACGTTCTTGTGTTCCTGTAACATTTTTAAACTATACATTTAGAACATCTTTTGACTGAAACTATAGAAAATAAAGAATAGAATAAAAAAAAGTTGTAAAATATGAAACACTGAGCATCTCTCACACATAAAGATTACATTTGTTAGGCAAGAAATTGATGATATAAGTTTTATATAATTTTATTAAAATCTGTCCAGTGGTTTTCACGTGATGTGTTCACAGACAGACAGACAGATAGACAAAAATTCTAAAAACTATAGATTCGAACTATATATCGATAATAATTATTACTGTTTCTATAAGATTTTCGAATAAATATTTAATGTACAGATTTGACTCGGTTATAATTTTATTATAATTATGTATAGATTATTATAATTTTTAATAAAATTATATAAAACTATTAATGATATAATCCACGAAATAAACGTAAAGCACAGTGTATACTACCTTGTGTACGGAGCATATTGCTCTCCGTAAATGTCAGGTTCGTCTCGCTCGTAGCCGTAGCCCTCCGAGCGTTCCGCCCGCCCCGCGGCCTCCTCCGCCACCGGTGCCTCGGGTCCGCGGCCCTCACTCCGTCGCGGCGACGCCCTTCACCACACACAAGCACAAACACACGATAACGAAACATTGACAATGACCCCTTATGAACATGACGATGATGAATAAAGAACATCCTCTTTTTTTCTTTTTTTTCTGTTCTCGCTATCGTACGCGGGCGACAGTACAAGTTAAATATGTGAGATAAAGTTAGTAGTTTAGTTTAAGTTTTTGAAGTCAGTAAAATAGCGACGGCTCTTGAGTAAATAAAAAGGAAATATATAACTGTTTAACAGTTTTTCTAGATAAAAAATTACGGAATTAATAATATAGTTAACTGTTATAGTTAGGTATAGTTAAGTTAATCATTATACCGGGTAGCACTTATATTATAGGTATACTTTATAATAAAAATATTAACCCAACAATTAAGAAAAGCAAGTTGAGTTTCTCTCTCGCTCTGATTCAAATTGCATGGGGCAAAAATAAAATTATATTTGACAACTTCAATTTTTAATTATTCGTATTCAGCCCGTTTTAACGTATCACTACTGAGCACGGGCCTCCCTTCAATACAAAGGCAATCACGCCATATTCCACCACGCTGGCCAAGTGCGGGTTGGCGGTTTTGTCTAGCATGTCTTTCGAAAAGTTGCTAGATTCTTTCAAACATGCAAATTTCCTGACGATGTTTTCCTTCACCGTAAGACAAATGGTAATCATGTTAGAAATGATTCGTACGTGTAGATATCAGAGGTGCCAGACCCGGGATTTGAGCCCGCTTCATTCGGTTTTCCCAAGCGAGCGCGTTGCCACTGTGCTACCACATGTAGGTACAATTTTTATGTATGGTAAAGCATTTGTGACTTTATCATTTATATATTGGATAGATATCTAATAAGTACATTTCGCAACAATAATAATTGTTTAAATATTATCTGATATGCCATAATAGTATTTGATAAAATGACACAAAGTCAGAAATGGCTGCTACCAAAATATTACTTAAGAGCAGTTAAATATGCCGTTTTGCGCTGTTTAGCTCGATAACTGCATTTTTCAAAGCTTACACGAATCACACAGTGTTCTTATTAATGTAATTAGGTAGTTAATAATATTTTTCAAATTTTCCATACCTAAATAGTTATTTGAGATAAATATATAGATCTATTGAGTATTTGTATAATATAACAAAATAAAATTCAACAAGGGTATCTGTAATTTCACTTTTAGCATCAATTTCAAGATTTAAAATACCCAAAGCTACCGATAACATGTAATGAACAAAAATACGAAAATTAGGATTGTAATTATATTTAAATCTAAATTTTGACATTTTTTCCAGCTACAGCGATGGCACCGGCCGGATGACGAGAAAAAATGAAAATGATCTGAACTGATCAGTGGAAAAATGCACCATAATATATTTTTATACAATTTTGCTACGTCTAGTACGTCTGCAGTCTACACGCCGGTCGGGAAGAATCATAAAATACAATCATTATAATAAATAAAAGAAGTTCACGGAAAAAGAAGATAAATGCATGAAATTATAAACATATTTTTGACATACAAATGCAAACGCCCAAAATGATAAGACAACAAAGTAACATCACAACACTATTGTGACCAACGTCACTGCAGTTCGAGTGAGGCTTGTACACAAAACATGTTAACATTAATTGAATTTACCTTCGAAGAGGCTGGTCGTCTACTTGGTAGTCAGGGGACCAACCGTCCATGAACACGGGTTGGTACGGCGGTATCGTCGTCTTCCATTGTTCTCTGGAATCGTTGCAAAATAAATACTTATAATTAATTTGTAATTCATAATAACAAATTTAGAAAGAAATATTATATTTTGACGACACGTTTGCCTCAGTTTGTAGTACTTGCTGTGCCAGCGGTCGCGGGTTCGAGTCCCGTTGGGGGCATTTATTGTGTGATGAGCACGATGTTTGTATTTTAGTCATGGGTGTTTATATTTATAATATGAATGTATTTATAGTTATGTATGTGTGTATTATATCAACTATCTGGTATTCGTAACTCCCGCCTTATAGCTTACCATGGAATTAAGAGGGGCTCTCGCTACGTTTTTGCCCCGAGGTGATGAGATACAGAGCGATTCTCGCTACGAAAACACCCGAGTCTTTGATTACTCATATTACATATATTTTTTTATATATTTTGAGATCTTGTAGCCACTGAGAGCGGCTCTCGCAGCGGTATTGCCCCGAGGTGATAGGATACAGCGACTCTTGCTACGAAAATACCGGAGTCCTCGATTATTCATATATTTTTATAATATTTGATATATATATATATATATATATATATATATATATATATATATATATATATATATATATTAAATATATTTTTCCTTAAAACTATTTACAATATTTATAATTACATTTTAGTCGTCACTAATACTTACAGTATATCCACTATTCACCTAGCTATCCATTTGGGTAGTTTAAGTATCGACAATTATATGTATGAACTGCAAAAGTAACTTTGTAATCCCATATATCGCATATCTATTTGTAAAGGATTACAAAGTTACTTGTGCAGTTTGTTGTATATCTCGAAAACAGAATTGAAATTGCGTGATGTTTGAATTTTTCCTTGGGTTATAGGGTAAACACTAATTGTGTTCAAAATTTGAAGCTCCTATGTCTGCTAGAAGTACCTTATAATTTTGATGATCGGTGAGTGAGTGAGTGACGATATTAACGAAATTTGATCTGCAACAGTTCATAAACTACAGGTTCAAATTGAATGTAATTTGGAAATGTACCTAGTTTTATGATGTTCTCTTAGTCACTAAAAATTCAAGCTTCTAGCTTTATCCATAATGAAGTTATGGGGGGTGAAAAATGCTCTGAATCGCTTCGTAAAAAGGATGGTACTGCCGTGCCCTTTTTTGCTCGACTTGTTTGCTAGACTTGGCGGGGGCATTGCCGTGCCCCCCCCATATGTGGGCCCACGTTATAACAGTGAATACGAACTACTTACTACATATATTCCTAATTCCTTAACACTTTTAATTGCCCCCATAACAACGTACTCGTAGTAAATAATAAAAAGTGTCGTGGTGGTCGAAATACTTATTACACTTTTTTGTCTAACTCTCATACGCCAAAGCTGCCAAGCATAACGTACGATAAAGAACTTCGTTTCCATTTCCTTTGCGTTAATTAGGTAGTTAATTGATAAAACGCGATAAAGTAACATTTAAATGCCAATGGAATGTAATTAGAGATTATAAGGTTATATATGTTGAACATCAACATATATAACCTACATCATCACTTATCAACATGTAGGCATTATTGTGCGCGACGACTGTCAGTTGCTGGAATTAGTGGAGTTATCACTTAGATAGCGATGTAGGTACCTGCATATCGAATGTTTATTGTAATTAAGCAGCGCTTTTTCGTAAACATACTTACGTGTGTTTTACAAATATTATTTTCCACAATATAAGTAATAATAAGCTATGCTAGAATATGTTTTAACATTAAGTAAGACATGGATGACATTACATATGTTTTAGGTTTGGGACAGTTTATAGGTTGCATTGACGGGTATACTATGAACTATTATCTTATATATTAAATTAAAAACTGATGTGAATTAGATTTATGAATTTAAATGTCTATGTTTTTTATAATTGCAGGAGCAAACCTCATAGATTGCCAGGCCAAATAATTACACTAAAATGTCTTAAATTTTGACGACCTATTTCCATTATATAGTATAGCTATTTCTATTATATCCTTAGTACGAGTCTGCGAGATAGGCAACCATTAGAGAGGAGTAGAGGCATGTTGTTAAGCGAGTCTCAACAACAAAATCAAGACCACGACCAGTCTGTCATGATTTAAAAGAAGAAGATTGCTATTATGATGTAGCTAAGTTTACCTACCCAATAGGGGTAAAAAAGATAAAGCTATCTTGTAGAGAAAAAATATTTTGCAATTGTCAAATAATAAAAAATAAAATTCATATTATAAGAATTTAGTCAGTGTACAATAATGATATAAAATATTTTTTATAGCACTCCGTGCCCTAAGACCGCATTTTAGGAAAGCTTTTCAGTGACTTAAGTAGACTATGATGAGACCACGGTAACGTTACATAAACATTACCGTGATGAGACTGTGCAATATCTAGTTATGTTAAATATGTACTCGTACATGATAACAAAAAGAAGGTGCTTATTTTTGGAAGTGATTTCAGAGTTCAGTTTCTTTTTTAATAATGTCTATAAATGATAAAAAGTTGTGTTGTTATTCTTAAGCCTTTTTAATTGATATATTTTTGAAGTTATACTTCTTTTAGCACGTTTGGAAAAAGATATGAGAATTAAATTTTTACGATGCGAGCGCACACTGACAGCCAAAAAGCGACATAATGAAGTTAGCTGCATTCCTTTTACAAACCAGAGACCCGTATGTCACACATACGGGATGAAGTCTTTAGCTATTTTTGTTCTATTACGCCAAATAAGTATAACTTCTTACGTGCGTACATAAGTACACACACACTTTTTTCATGTGCGTTAATTAGCTTAGGTATCTACATAAACCTTTATATTTTTTGAAATTGAACTCTCCTCTTTCATTCCAGATTTTTGGAAGATCTCTTTCAAAAGATGGCGGGCTTATGTCACACGAGCTATAAACTAGTACCTATACGATACTCGCGACTTAAATTAGTCACATAATGCAATAATGGAATAATTAAGGTGTAAGTATACGTATCGTAAGGAACTTAGGTATATATCATGCGAGAGGATCCACTGACAAAAATAGTAGCTTGATTTAAATTTTAATTTTATCGTGACAAAGTTTTATATCTTTGATCAAATCAATACAATATCGTGCAGTGATCAAAATGATATTACAATCTTCATTAAAATCGACTACTAAACAAAGTTTACTTCACACTATCAAAAAAAGCAAACCGCTGACTTTGTCATCGCTTTAAATACTAAATTTCTAGTTTCCGCTTTTAGATAAAATAAAAATATTCGGGAATGGCATCATGGTTTTAAATTATTACAATAAAAACGTTTTAGAGCAATCAGGGAGTGTCATCGCATTGGCTCTAATACATTCCAGACTATATATATATATATATATATATATATATATATATATATATATATATATATATATATATATATATATATATATATATATATATATATAATTTCCTGTTAAATCTTTAGAAATCTTATTCATTTATTTAAATTTAAAGACAGTGTCATCACTATTATGATAAGTTCAATGACAAAGTGGCTATTTTTGCAATTTTTTTAAGATTAAATTAATCTAATCCATTTATCGGAGGCCAACTATTATATCACATACCTATTTAACCAATAAAATTATCATAAATGTTTCAGCTTCCATTAAAATTTTCACAGGCCATTCCGTATTTGTAAAAATTACATAAGTTATTGAAAATAATATGTATGTAAAAGTCCACTCGAAGTATAATTAAATTACTAACATTTAAAAAAAATCCGGACAAGTGCGACTCGGACTCGCCCGTCGAGGGTTCCGTACTAATTTGTAGAAAATCTGTTTAATTTTAATTTTCAACTTTTATTATTTTTTGGAGTTTTTATTTGTGCTGTAAGACCTCCCTTTTTAGCAAATTTCGTGATTTTAGGTCAACGGGAAATACCAGATAGGTTTTCAAACCAAAACCTTTAGGGTACTTCGGGTTTATATAGAATCATCAATTTTGGTTAAAAGCAAGGTCTTACAGCACAAATAAAGGGAAAATTCCGAAAAATAAAAAAAGTTGAAAATTAAGGTGAATTTGGTACTTACAAGTTTCTTAAGTTACAATCTAATTTTGCCTATATCTTTTTATCGTGTTGACTCAGGACCTTGATTTTTATACACCTAATAGAGACTACAGACCTCAGTATCTGGTATAAATTTCAACTTGCTAGGTCAACCCGTTCCTGAGAATATCGGTGGTGACACACAGACAGACATACAGACGGACAGACGGACAAGAGAGTGATTTTATAAGGGGTCCTTTTTTACCTTTTGAAATACGGAACCCTAAAAATGAAGAATGACACAGCACAGCGTGCTCTCAGATGTCCATCTTTTCCTAATATATGTACCTCATATGTATATTACTTTAACATTGGTGTTTTACCTTGGTATGAGCCAGGCATCGCCGAGAGAATGCCACAGCTCCGTCTCTTTGCTGGTTACACAGTTGGCGAGGAGGTTGAGTGCGTCGCGGGTGAGCAACGGCTGCACCACTCGGGCCGGGAGACGCCCGTCCGCTACGTCTTGAGCCGCGTCCACGATCAGAGCCAGTGGTGTGAACAAGAAGTGCACTAATTCAGGCGCATTCGGGTCATGAATATGAGCACGAAGCCTCGCTAGCAGGTTGAAGGATAGTTTGAACTTTTGCAGGACATCAACAAAGTCACGTTCCGGTGGTGGACGAGTGCGCAAGGCCAGCATGCCCTCCCCGGCCCCAGCGCTGCGCTTCCCGCCCCCACGAGACCGTCGTCTTCTCTCCAACTCCCGGGACGCGGCGGCTGCGTGCTGGAGCCGGGCGATGAACTTTTCTATGTCATCAAAGCATCGATTGAGTATGGCTATATCTTGCTCGTACAGTCTTTCTGATCCCGTAGATGAAGCATCATCTCTTTCACCCCCTGAACCTCCACGTTCTCCTCGGCCCAGCTGCGCCGACATTTGCTGTAAATTTAAATTAATTTGTAATTTTTACATATTTACGTTTATGTAAATGGGAATATTTTTTAAGATTTATATAAAAAAATATATAATTAACTAATCGCTAAGTATTTTTTATGAGTGTCGTTTATGTTGTGGGACTCACTACGAGCACGGCCTCCCACTGCTGGCGCGTGAGCGTGTGGTAGAGCGGCGCCATGGCGGTCGCGTCGTAGCGACTCGCGGGTCACTACTGATGAAAGCTGGGACTCAAGCCGCGCCTCTCTATCGCTATCTACGATAACGCGATGGATTATCCTATCGGTTTATCACTGTTTACTATTTTTGCTTCATAATTTTGAAAATAACTTGACGTGAGAAAACTCATTTGATGTTGAAATGTAAATATAAAAATAGTATATCATTTTGGCATTTTTATTAATAGTGCCTGGGCTACCGAGCTTCGCTCGGAGTTTTTGGCCGGAAGTACAATTTTCTTTTTCTTTAAAAAAACTAAAGACTTAGGAGACTAGATTTTAATTTTTTCTAGAAACCTCTCACCTCATAGCCAATTAAATGTCATACGTGCGAATAATTTATACTAAACCGCGCAGTTATAAAATATCTTAGCATCACTCATTGATTTATTTAAAAAATATATTAGTCTTTGAAGTAAAACTTCTTTAGGCTTGACTAAGTGGTAAGTCAATACATTGGAAAAATAAGTGTAGCGGAAGCGTATTCTTTATTATTAATAATTTTACAAAAATTATTATATTTATATTTTCGATTCTAAATTAAAACTTTTAAGTTTAAAAGTTTTACTTCAACCGCACGTAAAGGTTGCATGCACTCATTTTTCTGCTACAGTAAAGTGACATAATAGCCGAAATTTTGACAACTTAAATGGGACATTCACTGAAAGTGTTATAAATGACGAAGTCACATTTAAGCAGTATAAAATTTTCCAATTGAAAATAGTTATTCTTATACCTAAACTTTCACACGTTGTTGGTGACCCATTCTTGCTGTATTCAAACTGCAATTACCTCTTCAAACACCCGGATTCAACTGGCGGGAACCGATTTTGAAACACGACCGATAGAGATAGCGCTAAAACGGTATGCCCTGTCTTTTTCTTTCATAACAAACAGAAATATCGTATTTTAGTATCAAATAGCTCGCAATTCGGCGGGTTTTTACGTTATTATTTCATAATTATACCTTGAGTAGATAACATTCTTGTCAAAATGAGCTTTGTTGAAATTAGCAACATATTCCTTGCTGCGAATGTGTGTATGTTTACGACTACATAGTACTATGTTTTAACGGTATATGTTGCTTCATCAACTTGTTTTCATTTTTTAGTTCTCTTTTTTCGCAGTTGGGAGATTTTTTATTCATATAGGTTAGACATTAGCCATATAGCCTATGAAAATCGCGATATCAAAACATATCTAATGACGTATAAATCATTAAAACCGGCTTAGCTGTTTAGGAATGACGAAGGAACAAAGGATCGGACACACATACATATAAACATACATACCTACATATGCATATACTCATACAGGTCAAACATACAACTATCCTTTGGACTTCACTGCTGTCGGGAAAAATAACCAAATAATTCAATTAAAAAAGAATAATTTGTAATTATATTTTTATAGTCTTAGTTGTCACAAAGGTTAATGAGGAACAGTTCCGTTTTAATCGACCAATATAGTATATCGTAATATTGTAATTAGAATAATGTACCTACTTCATATCGTAACCTATTGTAGAAAGGTCATGATTTTTTTAAACTATAATGAGATATTGTTAGCGCTATTACATCTATACTAATATTATAAAGAGGTAAAGTTTGTGAGGTTGTAGGGGGTAATCTCTGGATCTACTGAACCGATTTAGATAAATTTGGTAAGAGGATAGTTTGAGACCCTGGTAAGGACATAGGATATCCCGGAAATCATCCCTTAAGGGGATGAATATGGGAATGAAAGGAAAACAACCTAGGGACGAACCCGAGCGAAGGTGAGTCGCTAGTTGTATATAAACGTATGTCTGCTTGTCCGACCGTTGACACAACGAATATACTCCTTCAAAATACAGCTTACCTACTCTTCTTCCGGAAATCCAAAAGTTTCCTAAGGGAGAAGCGACATAACTCTTATGAAAACCGTTATTATATTTTGTACTGATGCAATCGGAACTATTGTAAACTTATAGTTTGTGACGAGGAATCATTTTATTATGATTTTTATCTAATGCAAAGAAAAAGTTTTCCGCGCGATAATTTAATAATTTAAAAAGTTAGGTATTTCTTTTTACATTCTAAAAGGATATGAAAATAATGCGAAAAAATAAGAAGAGGATAAGTAACATGCACGCGAAGCCACCGGCGACGGTTAGTCTGATAATTTTATTATTAGCGAGAAACAATATAATGGTCCAATAAAATTGTTATATCTAGTTTGGAATTTAATCAATTCATATGAACAATAAAAGCAATCGATTGAGTGCGCTTATCGAAAGGTGATAAAAGTCTTGATAACGTAAGCGATTGATAAAGTACGCCCTCGTGCTTCTAGAACAATATCTGCGTAACAATCGACACTAGTGTTTGCATCCGTCATCCAAATGTGCAAATGAGATCATGCGTCACGCACGATCGTGTGTTAGATAAAGCATTTCACGCTGCGGCAACAAGTGAATGTAAATAATTTCCTTTAAACGATAAATCTAATATGTATATAAAAACATCACTACCTGTCGTCGTGGTCTATCCATTTCAGTTTCTCTCTCCCTCTCTCTTTCACGTTCAATCATAAAGTCACGTCCGCCTTCGGATCCGCCGCTGCCGACTCCCCTGCAACAAATTCATATCCATTTATTTCCCTATTTTATTTATTTAATAAGGAACTCCAACAAAAGTACCTACTCATAAAAATACAATAAAAGTACAAATTTTGTGGACAGTGTTTAAAAATGTACCTCCAATTATTGGAAAACACAACATGCACTCGAATTGTGTATAACACTACTTAAAATTAATTAATAAAACTAAATCTAACTAAACAGGTTAACAAAGCTAAATTATATATCTGATTTAAGTTATCAATTAGATAGAATTTAAGAATAATTATTAAAATAATAAAGTTATTAATAGTTGTTATGCGAAACAAATTAACATGATTAATTCATCACATCACAGATAATATGTAGAAAGCATAACATTTAACTACGTAAGAATATCTGACACAAATCACTTTTATTAGATAATTTCCTTAATTTTAAAGTTTTTTATTTACCACGTGTAAGCGGAGACTGGTAGCGGAAACAATAAACTTTTACTGAACATTCCATTTAAAAATACACAGACGACACACGCGTGCACACTTGTGATCACTATTTGGAAAATACTCCTTCTCAGCATTACAGTATATTTCGGCAAGGCTAGGTTTATCTCCGATAAGATTAAGTGCATATTAAGCATACTACGGATACCACAGCGATGAATATGATGTTATCTGAACTCATTTCAAAATGTACGGATGCTGTGTTATGTATCCGATATACCCAAGTGATAAGTTAATTTAAGAGCTCCATAACAATTTGCATTACTATATCCATAAATTTTGACTTGCGAGCTACGCAGAGTTTTCTATTTTCCGCCAGTACGGAAATAGAACAACTTTAATTTAAAAATTTATTCTCATATCGCAAAAACCACATTTAAATCAAATAAAGAATTTGGTGCAAGTGGGCCTAGGGTTGATGACTGTTCCCGGGCGAGAAGCCAACTCCTACCGGGCGCGTCCCCAGGTGGTGGATTGGGGAACGCCACCCGCTGTCCCCGAGCGGCGGGTGGTACCGGAGAAATCCGTCGCGGACCAAATGGCTTGGTGGGACCGCTTGTCTAGGCCTCGAGCCGAAAGGTTCGGCCGAAGACGTTGCGGCCACCGGTAGTGGGACCACTTTGGTCCCACATCACCACCTGGGAGATCAGGTGGTATGCGTAAATGCATTTCCCGACACAAAAAAAGGGTTGATGACTGTTGAAGATATACATATTTATTCAACAAAATACTCCTTAAATGAATAGCAGTCTTACTTCAGGGAATTCAGTTCCTCGACCAGCGTCTGCGCGCCGACGTCATGGCACTGGAAGATGTGCAGCTCCCTGCGCGCTCCGGCGGGGGAGCCCCCGCCCGCGCCCTCCGGCGCGCCCACCACGAAGGCGAGCACGTTGTTGTACAGCTCGGCCGGCTCGGGGGATGTGAATGCGGTGGGCGAGTGCACCCACGACACCGGGAAACGCTCCATTATTGACTGCAAGTTGCAACCAATTCTTATTATTAACTTCATTTTGTATGTTTTATCTATAAGTGTCTCATATAATATCTTAGATCATAAATTTAGTTTTACAAGATCATTTAAATTAAGCTACATTTTTAATATAAAAATTTATCGGTTATAAGTATCTAATAATAATTATAATAATTATTATTATTAAGAATATACAATATATAAGTTATAAGATAAAAATAGGGTGGGACTGTGTAGGGGGCGGGCACACCGCCGTTGGTTTAACGTGAAACGTCTATTTCAGCGAGTCACTTTTAGTGTTAAAGATTGGAATGAAAACGAAATTGACATCGTTCTAATTGTTTTAAAACTATACATTAGACAACATTTTGTTAAAAATTGGTCTGTGATATGAGAAATAAGAAACATAAGGCGTTGTTTACTAAGCGTGCCTTGGCAGCTTTGAGATGCTCTCGGCTGACCGCCTTGCTCGCTCAGCGTTGGATATTGGGGTACCTGCGTAGCCCATAAAACCCTCTCTTTCCGATGATGACAGCACGAGCTGAGGCCGATATATTAAATTTATATATTTTAGACACTTCTTGGTTATTATTTCCTATACGTTTTATCCAAATTACACGTATTTTTTAAAATAATTATTAAATAGATCGATCGGAATAAGTTCTATATAAACATAAAATCAAGGCGCTATCTATCACGTATGAGTCGTGAGTTACACCGAATACCTAGAAAAGAGCGAGAACGGCGATTTCGGTTATTCTGCGCAGTGCCCTATCCCAGCGACCCCGCGCCATTCAAGATCACAACAGCGAGCTGACTATATAAGCTAAATAATGACACTAGATTTATGTTTCTAAGACCAATAGTTTTGTAATTATCAACGTAAGACGATATAGACGATTTCGTCACGGACTACTTTTCCGACCGTACCCGTATGTTTCGTTGTGATTTTAAAGATGATTTACGTCAAAAGCAATTGCAAAGTAATTGTGTTCGTCTCACCGCTGTTTCGTAATCCATGATTAATACCCATTGGTCTTCCAAGGACAGCTGCATTTTTTGACTCCATATTCCTAAAAAAATGATTAATGAGTATATAATCTCCTTTATATTGTGTGTCACAAGACAATCATTGTAATCACATAATTTAAATATTAATGGCATAAAAAAAGGGCTTAATAAACATATTTTTCTATTTGAATTATATTATATTACAACGATTTTCGTTGTACGGATTATAGTTTATATAAAAAATATTTGTCCAAGACCTACATTTGTTACATCATGGACAAATATTTTTTTGTATAAAGCGGTCTGATAACATAAATATCCATCCAATCTGTTCTGACCGCCAGCAGAGAGCAGTCTAGCACGCCCTAATGTTCGTGCTACTACAAATTATTATTAACCCGCGTTCATACCAAAAAAGAAACAAACTATTCGGCTTCATGTAGTAGCTTGTAATTATTATTAGCTACTACATGTTAACCTATCAAAATACTTGTATGTAAAAACAATACAGTATTTGGGGAAATGGAATTCTCGATGCGCGAGTAAGACTCACGCTTGGCTGAAATTAAGAAACATTTTCGTTCAAAAATTGTTTTTGCCAAGAAAATATATTCTAATATAGATAAGCGAAAAGTTTTTTGTTATTTGAACGCAGGAGAAGCCAGGGGCAACGCTAGTAATTCTAATTAAATATTAGATACCTCATGTCTGTTCATTAAATTTTTTCATTTTTTCATTAAACAAATATTGTACACATTTACTTTCCCGTAACATTTTAAGTTTTGTTAATTGTTTGAATACTTAAATTTACCATTGGTTTTTTCCAACTGTAGTAACCGTCTCATGCCATCTGCCGGATAGACGATGCCGGTCTCCCTCGTGACGGTAAAGGTGGCGAGGTGCTCCAGCATGTAGGCACTCCTTCGAAGGCCTGCCAGAGTCTCGAACTCGTCCATAGCCCTCGTAGCAGCTGCATCGGATGCCCTTCCTCTCGCCCCTCCCCCGCCGTCCCTCGCATTGCGTAGCGCCATCTCTTGGGCTCTCACGTCGACCGCAACTCTCGCATCACGATGAATTTAATAAAGTTATGCTGTTGTAGGCGCTCCTTTTTGGTTCTGTAATAAATATTTTAGAAGATATGATTTATAATCCTTATTTTATCGTAACATTTAAAAAATATATATTATAGTAACTGATGCAGTAACACAATATTCTATTTGGCATTTCCTATTAATATGAGATCTATATTTGTTCCATTAGAACTTAAACCTACGACCTGCAATGTAAGGGGCATTGCAGGTCGTAGGTTTGAAATCTGCTCATATCCTGGTTATATAAGTGTTTGTCGCTGATGTATGGACATGGAAATTACTGTACATATTTCTCGGCACCCGACACAGGAATTTGTATTGACACTGAGTTTGTGGCGTTATTTACTAATTTTGTGTTCATAAATGTTATTTTCATTGTCTTATTGAAAAGAAATAGGACATAAAACTAAGAAGTCCAGTTACTATTTTTAATCGGGCTAGCAATTAGCATTACCGCATACTTTAAGTAGGAAACACGAGGAACTTGCATAAATACGTATGTGCTTTATTCAGGTGGCCTGTTCTGTAATGTGCATGTATGGAAACGTTATATACAGTACTATTTCAAACTAGTTTTATTTAGTCTATGTTTATCACGGTATCCGGGCATAGCTCATAATGGTTCATAGAATATTTATCTAATGAAGTGTCAACACGGCAATTCGTGTCTCCGTGTTTCGTGTGATCGGCATATTGGATGACGTTAAAGACCTTTGTTTTCAGTCGTGTTGACAGAACGTGACCGCGCCACATACGTGGAGCACAATAGTGGCTAGAAACTATTATTTATACATAATACGATATATCGTCATAGATTCAATTTGCTGATATTGATGTACATAAATTATTATTTACAGCAGTTTATGTAGGTTTTCACTGATTTCAACAAGAAATAGGTACCTCTCACACCAGGTACACTATTAGTATGTTTTTTTTACATTATGGTAGCATTTTACTAAAGTCAAAGTTATAAATTAAATATTCTTTGAAAATATTGGTTATTACTAGTATAGTATTATATGATCTGTGGTTATTGTTTCTTTAATCATTCGTTCGTCGTTACCGGGTAAAAAATACCATATAGTTAGTAAAACCACGCATATTTTTCGTATCTGCGTAATTTAGCAACGTGCCACTGTAGGTACCTTTCCGAAAAGAAACTAGAGATGTGTTCCCCGCGCATATTTTGGTTTGCGCTACGCGCTTGGTCACAGTGGACGTAACGTAGGTACAGTGGACGTGAAGTAAGAATGGGTGAAAAATACCCTGTAGCGGCCGTTTGTGAAACTGCTTTTTTTTGTTATACTTTTAGTATCTGGATTTGATTTAGCACTTCTTTACCATGGAATTCTATGAAAATTATACCATACCAGAAGCAAAATTAAAAAAAGATATATTTTGTTAAGCTATTGTTGTTAAGCTCAAGAACAAGGCACTGGGTGAAGAATGAGTTCCGGCCGAATTCTGAAGGCGGGTGGAAAACCGATCCTTAAGGCCCTTCAGAAGTTATTTAATTGCGTCATCTTCGAAGGAAAACCTCCACGAGCATGGAGCAAAAGCGTAGTGGTACTGTTCTTTAATAAGGGCGATAATGCCTTGCTAAAGAATTGCAGACCCATATCGCTTCTGAGCTATATCTACAATTTGCAGATTTGACGCATGCATTAAAATCGGTCCATTTATTTAGGAGCTACGATGCCAGAGACAGGCGCACAGACAGACGCGTCAAACTTATAACACCTCTATTTTCGCGTCGGGATTTAAAAATAGATAAAATTTAACATATAGCTCTTTTTTGAAGTGGGTAAAAACATGACGTTCCAAAACCATGGTTTTTAGCACTAGTGAAGCTTTCGAATATTAAGGGAATCAATAATTTTAAGTTTTTATTTCTTTTATAATTGATCAATCCTTCTAAATAAAAAAGAAAAGTTTGCTAATTATGTACCCAATAGTACGTACTAAATACTAATAGTAGAAACTAACCTGCAGCTGAAGTCAAAGTTGGTTATAAAAAACCAGTATACATCTGCAAGCATTAATAACTATTGTCTAACGAGTATTTTTAGTTGCTATTACAAAAACAACGATCTCTCATCTTTGGTATATTAAATTTTCGCTTCATTCTCGCTTTATTATCACTATAATTCATAAAATACACGGTTTCTGCCGATGGCAAGCAGCCACCGCTTTCGAGCACCTGTCGACGGTCGGTCGACTTTGGGCCGGAACAGATCGCTAAAAATACAGTTACTAATTGTTTTGACAGTTACCAATCACTGCCCATTGTAATATAGAATTTCAATAGTGAATATATTAATATTTGTAATTATTATTTTATATATTATGTAAATCATAAATGGTATTGTATTCAACGTTGTGTCTTTTTTATTTTAATTTAAAATCAGTATCTCTTATTGAAACTATCCATCCGAATATTCTAATAGTTTTTCTCTGGATATATTTTTATTACGCATCTAGTTATTGGAGATATGAGAATGTTTAAGTTAGGAAATATGAAGTGTGCGATGTAAGTTAGTTGCCGACAGGTGCGCCCTTCATCGCGATGCGTCGCCTCTCACGCACAATACTCGTCTCTCTCAATGGACGCACGTTGCGTTTCTAATCCTTCAGTATGTACGTTTGCGGAACTCGACCGCATTCTTTCTATTACACCCAATGTTTTGAATGCGTCGAAGTAACGCTATTGGGAAAGCATTTGCACTTTCTCCGAGAACTCTTACGACATGTACGAGTGTGTTTAGAAGGGCTTGTACAAAAAGCAAGGCAAATACTGTTTGCATAAAAACCGAGAATGTGGAAATACTTTGAGATTACGTCGCATGCTCGTTTTATATTGCTTAACAAATTAAAAAATTTACGTATAAAATTTATTTACGTATAAAATTTCTAATTTTTAGAATATTAATCAAAGAAGCTGTGCCTCTAAATAATACCTACAACTTATATTGTTGCTTAATATTATCTAAAAATCTAAGGCGAAGAGGAAATAATTAAGAGGTCCGATACAAATATTACCTATAAATAACAAGGACATTGTAAAATATTATAGTAAAATCGATCATTATAATAATTAATCAAACATACCCGTTACTTCTCGGACATCTTTTGATGAGAACTAAACATTAAATCATTGGAATATCTCTTTAACTTTTAGGATATTGCGTGACAGCGGGTTATAGCTGATCCAGAGACCTACAACGTAGTTATACGCTACAGCTAGGTTACAGTTAAATTTGTTTTTTACTCGCAACTTTAACGCAAAGTTACTTAAGTCACTATTTGATTGTTCTAAAATAAAATGATCTTCGACATCATATATCGTGATTATCAAAATCGTGACCAGAAGGATTAATTATAGTTAATATCCTTAAGGCATTTTTTGTATGATATAGTCTAAAGAGTGAGTACTATATAGTGGTATGTCTCGTCAGAGGTCGACGGAGGCTGTGCGGGCGCCGACAGGTTCTGAGATACGCATTCCGACGAAGTTATGCATATCAATGTGATGAATTATGATAAATAAAACGACCTTCGCTTCTGTACGCGAATTGAAGGACTTTTTGTAAATATAAAAACCCTTACTTTAGTTTATCATAAATGTTTTTGTTTCAAGCAGCAACGACCAGACTTGGTAGTTTATAGGCCGGAGCGTGACATTGACTAATGATTAAGAATATAAATATAAATATTTGCTTGACGGTTTACGCGTTTCTGGAGTTCTATTCAATTTAAATTAAAAAAAAATTATAACTGGCATTACTACAGTATCTAACGAGTAAGCTGCAGGTGTAAATGTGCTAGATGTCTTTATATTGGGATTGGTATCTTAATTGATTTTTTTTTTATATTGAGACGAAACTTTGGCCGAATATTGGCGTAAGTCTATCTTACTATTCTATATCTATTAGTAAACGAATTTTAAAATTAGTTTAGCACTTCATAGGAACCAAAAGATAATTAGGTGTAAATGATACTTACAGATTTTTTTAGCGATTTTACTAAGATTTTAAAGGCAATTATGCAAGTGTCAATTATTGGTTTTGTGGACTTTTATGAGTGTGGGTTCGTGTGTGGGAGTGCACACTTTGCACTCTTGCGAATCACCTTTCCGCAGAGTTAAGTATATTTACCGCCACTAAGATCTTACTTCAATATTTCGTAATATTTGTATTTGATATATGTACAATACAGCATAGCAACAAAAAGTTGTAAAATTTAATAACGAGATGTTAACATTTTAGAACATGATGTTTTTACCCTGCACTGATTCGTTTTTTTTCTAAGTAGTATTAGAACAGTTTTTAGAGTAAGTGAATAAAGAAGTCCACTTAAGCTATCCTGCAACTTAAAATACATAAGTAATATAAGGCATATTACTTAATATTAGGTAAATAATTATAGCGAGCTTAGTAAGATTTACATGTAGGTTATCTGTAAGAATTAGCAAGGTTTCAGTTGAAAACTTTTACAAACGACATACCGATATTATCTACAGCTTGGCAGGTGTTCATAAGTCACTAAAGTAAACAGGTGACTTGACACACTGACACTCGCAACCACGAGTATGGAAGCAACCAGTAATTAGTTAAATCAACATACAGTAACGTTTTAAGGAAGCAGTAAATAGAACTAAACAGTTCTTTTCAAAGAGGCAGTTACGTATCAGAGATAACACAGTCGTACCTAACCGCAACTTGCCGCACCGCGACTCGTCTACTTGAAGTAGATTATAATTACTCTAATAACTCACAAAGTAACAAATACCTATACTTTGTATAATAAATAATTTGATAGGAAAATAGTATTTAAATCAATAATTAAGTACTATCATAATTATGATGCTTGCTCTATACTCTATGATACGATGTAATGTAATGTAAAAATATATACATATTAGTGGTAAATTAAATGATAATATTAATCAATATGTAAGTAATAAATATGTTGGGCAAATGTTCACAAGTTTCAGTCTAAAGCTATACATATATATGTATATGCCATATCTCTATGTATATAGATCACAAAAAATATTTAAACACTTTGGAGAAAGGTATATGATAGATGCGGGGTGAGTTGAGAATCCTCGGGCTTACATAATATCAATAACTAACAGATGCATATGCGTTGATGTCTTTTGTAGGCCCATCTGACACGCGACCACGCTCCAACGGAGATCGTGGCGTGTGCTGGTGTGGAATGGCATTGCGAGGCGATGAGAGTGCTCCGTGTAATATCTCATAATGTAATGCTTAGTCGTTCATGGTTACACTACAATAGATAATAGCTTCTCGAAGAATTGATACTTTTTTAATGAATTGATTTCAAGTTCGTTGAAAAAGTGTACAATTTTGTAAAACGTTTTTTACTTGAGAAAATTAATTGTTCTCTCGAATTATGTTGTATTTTAATAGTAGTTGCATTTTAATTCTGTAATATTATATCAAATTAATCTGCGTCTTTCAGAAGCATTCAAAGAGCTCTCGTTTACATAAAAATGCTTATTGCAAGGAGCACGCATTATGTAGCACTAGCAGTAGGAAGTATATTGCGGAATACATTTTGTTGAATATTTTTGTGATTAGTGAAAACGTCCATTTATACTAATTAGCTATTATAATACGATTAACTATGAAATACTTACTTCTGTTAACTACTAACTACTATTAGAAGTACAGACGTAAAATACCTGTGTGGTGCGGAGTCCCACCATCACATACTACGTATATGTCAGCTACCATTCTACTACCACGATTCAAAGTGAGCCAAAATAGTTAACAAAAGCCTTAATAAATTCCTTGTTACGTGTTCCGATACATGTGTACTTGGCCAGCTTCTATCCTCTGTTATTTCACTTTTATAGCTGTGCCAAGTACCGCCGATAAACAGGATTTTTCCGAAGATAATCACAACCCAACGTTTTGTAACAACTTGTTTAGTCTCTTAGTATATATTTTCTAATAACTACCTTATCACTAAGAAGTACTAACACAAGTAGAATATTTACAAAATACTATATTTCATCTATCTATATCTATTCTATACATATAATAAAAGTGTACTGTGTAACTGATCGCTGTCTGTACATGGAAGATATTTGAAAAATAAACCGTTATTAGGAGACTTTATTAACGCAATAGAACCCAAAACAATGATTTTGGATTTTCGTCTGTTTGTCTGTGCTTCTGTGCGCGCTAATTTCAGAAACGGCTAATCCGATTTGAGTGCGATTTTCACTAGTGTATTGTTGTAAGCTTCACTTAACATTTAGTATTTGTTTTATTTGAATGGGTTCATAAATAAAAAAGTTATGTCAATTTAAAGAACCACCTATGGACGAACGCGAGCGAAGCGAGGTTGAGTCGCTAGTCTTAAAAAATATAATATCGTTATTTAAGAATATTATATGTAGCAGTAATAACTTATGATTTAGGGCCTCCTTCGCCATAATTTTGGTATGTTTTAAAGTTCTAACAGTGAAAGTTACAACTTGACGTTGGTAAAACATATACACACATATTTACGTTTAATTTTTTGTTATTATTTTAAATATTATTCATTAAGGATATAGTTTGCGATACAATTATTTTTCTGATTTTTAACAATCCGCTTCGCATGAGAATTTATAAACCTGACGCGTCGAGCGCGCGCCAATCGCGTCATGGCTGAGGAATGTCATAGTGGCGTTCTACGAGAATCTACTACTATTGTATGTATATGGGCAATTGTACGATTCAGTTTTACTATAAAATATTTATATATATATATATATATATATATATATATATATATATATATATATATATATATATATATATATATATATATATATATTCTTTGTTTATATAGGTATTAGTGACTCGCCTTATATCCAATGGAATACCCATTTCCAGTGTACCAGGAGACAAAAGAGCTTTCGCGATACTCCGACCGTACGTCAATCTGTTTCTTTGCTGAATGACGACAAAAATATAAAAATACAAAAACATTATACATAGTATAGATTTATAAAAATATAATTGGTTAAAGATTTTCAGTAATCGATCTATTAAAATTTTTTAACAGTTAGTGAACATCATATCCTTATCCTTATTCTTCCGCATCCCACGGATCCCCTTTATTTTCCGTGCGTAAAAATGACTAAAGGTCTAGCTCATGTCAGAAATATGTTAGAAGATGAAAAAGTATTTTAATCCCTTTATTGGTGTTACTTGACAACTCCATGCTCTAAAAGCACAATTTCTTATCTTTTATTGTCTCGCATTCTTTTAAATAACAATATTATGAAACACTAAAGATTAGAAATCCTATCACATATGAAAGTTAATAAAAATTAAAAGAATTACAACAGTCAGGATTATAAACATGTAATATGTATAAAGAGGTGTACGTGTTTTAAAACAAACTATATAAAATAAATGTAGTGGAGCAGAACCATACTGCAATATTTTATATTTGAGTAGACATGATGCACTCATTAAAGGTAAAGAATTAGAAAAATCTGATAAAAAGAGCGCGGTGGTCTCAGGCTCGGAACTACCGCGTTGTTTTCACCATACTCGACTTTCGCGTGTGACTCGTCGCGTCGCACTGTGCGCTTGCGCAGGTCAAATTGCCTTTTTCAAACATCTTTATATCTTCTTATTTTATATCATATTCTTCTCGTGGCATGCATACTTTAAGAAGTTATTAAAAATGCTTACAACCTTATTATGCTTAATAAATTATTGTTACCATCTTGCAACATTAATTAAATAGTTAAGATATCCTAATGACTTGGCTCTGGTATTGTGACATATATTATTAAATAATGATCAAGTACAGTTGAATTGCGACGTCGACATCGAGCTTCTAACGATGTGAATGGTGTGAAAATGTACGTAGATTGAATCACTAACTAGTTTTGCCTATTTGAGCAATTTCGAATACTAATAAAACGTTTTAAATAATTTACCGTAACTTTATGTTATGACATTTTATCTTTAATGTGAAACAACTAATTAAGAAATGTGTGTCTCCAACTTCTCAATGAAAGTCGTTCGGATGCTAACGTCATCAAAAATACGGTTGTAGTGATTTCTTTTAGAGGAGGAACTCGAAGTTCTACGCACACTAACGTTTGTGTATACCCACACATATACACTACCATTAGACGTGTAGACTGTACGCACTATAATACATCATATCAGTGTGTGCTAATTTAATAGATATCTCTAAGTTATATATAAGAATATAGTTTTTATGTTTATATTAAAATATACAGATCGATAATAATAATATAAATTGACAAAGTCATGCGCGTGCGCGTACCTTAGAAAAAACGATCCCGTACGATGATAGCCGATGAAGGTCGCTTAAAGGCATGCGAGAAGTCATTCTTTGCCTGCCATTACTTTTGAATAAAACAATAAGTATAGGTTTTTATATATCTATACTATTTATATATTGGTTCATTTGAATTCTTGATGAAGCATTCTCATTTATTTCTAATTCATAAGTACTCGTGCTCGGTACTTATACTTATGTAGGACTCCGTAAGAAACAGTACAATTGAATTTTACTATTGTTTAAGTATATTCCGAATAAGGAGAGTGAAATTGCCCACACAGTGCAAACGCGCATCGTCACTCCACCACGATGTACACCATGTATTAACAACAAATATATTAGCAAGGTTTGATGACCACCGTGCTTAAAATCAATGCGTGGCAATAATCGTTAGGAATTTGTGTTGTAAAGTTCACTGAAAACGTATTAATAATTTATTAAATGACAATTTTTATATAATGCCAAGACATATACTTTATTCTAATAAAGTTTTACTCATACATGCACTTTTGAGAGTCTATTTCAATAAAGTATGTAATATAAATATCACTTCATATTAGTGTGTTTGATTCTAGAAACAAATTATTGAAGGAGGATCAAGTTCAAAAGAGCTGTTCAAGTTCAAGAGGTTGCTGCAGAAACACATTAGTATATATATAATTAAGTACTATTTGTTTTAAATAGAATTTAACATGAAATTTAATATAATTTAGGTAGATAGCATTCCATTAAACGAGGCTAATCGCTGATGCAAAGTTCAGATAAGAAAATTCTTATCGTAGATTAGTATAATTGTATTCATGACTCCATACCTAGAGTCAAAAAAGTGAGAGTTGGCTCGTACTTTTGTTTAGCCAACTTGGTGTTAAAATGATCCTCTTTGCAAAATTATGTCTAATAGACCAGACAGTTTACATAATTATGCTATCTATTGAGAGCAGGTAGCTCCCAATAACATGTTGTTGGAAGTTAATTTTAATGTTTGCTTATTTCTCCAAAATTGCAATTTTTCCAGGTACGTGGCTTAAGTATGTATGTAAATTAAAGCGAATTATCTAAATTAAAAAAAAAAGGCAAATGACTTTTTTAATTATTGTTGCTTATTTTACATGTTTGTTATTTATAAGATTTTATAATGTTTTAAATTGTATTATTTCGTATTTGCAATTAAAATAATTAATAATTTATCCCTCAACGACCGCGGACACGCCGGCGTTACAGTTAAGAATAGAGTTTTTAGAAATTTAATTAATTTATTATAAATTTACCTGAAGGTGTTAAAATTCTATCAAGTCTTCATAAGCTTATACTTATAATATTTGTCTATATGAATGGGGCCAAATTTGATTTTCTCTTCAGTATATTTTACGATGGTTTTTCATTCAATAATAAAATAAAATGCGACATATGAAGTACTGCTGACCGATGCAGACTTCCTGTGTAGACGTTGCTAGTGTTATGACAATCGTGTGTAACGCGAGCACGTCGCCGGCGCCGCGCAGGAACTCCATACTAGTGCTTGAGCAACGGTCCGGGCGCGCTCGTCGTCCGGTGCCTTTGGCTAATCCTGGATTAGGCTGCGATGTGTGAAGCTAATTGTAATTAAAATTCAGCTGAGCGAGGCCCGACGTGTGAGCCGGAGCGGAGCAACGACCGTCCGCCGCCTGCCCCGCCATCTAGCGGCCGGCAGTCGCGCCGCTTGTAGCATCTCTCTATAATATTCCAGTAATTAATACAAAACATTTCCGAGTGAATGTAACCAATCTATGAGTTAAGGGTTCCTCAAATACCGAATAGCTGAGTTTAGAATAGTACGGTGGTAACTCTTCATATTTAGCTATGTTCTGTTCGGATATAATGTCGCATATTTAAAATGTTATGTTATTGTCGGTTGCTACTGAATGCTTAAAGGAGTATGTTAGACAGCATTGCGGGAAAGCGGCGCTCTCTCGAGTCGGCCTCGATCCCGAAAGGCGCGGGCGCAGTGACGTGTCACACGCGGTGCCACGCTCGTCTACATAGAACTTAACCTAAATAATTTTGTACTCACCTCCTTACAACAGTAAATGGATCCTTTGAGGTAGAATAGCGATAAATAATACAACACTACACTCACGGCGATACTTCGCGCCTCAGCGGCGACCCGGTATACACTGGAGGCCGTACTCGTGTTCCCCCGCTCCGTTCGCTCAGCCGAGCTTCCATAGGTGAAACAGAGGAGGGCGCGGAGGCGCGGCGCGGGCGAGTCATCAGTGCCTCACAGCGCGCCGCAGCCACCGCGCGCATTTACAATCCGAGCGATGTCCGCGAACGGGACGGCGGCCGCGGAGCCGCGGCTCTGCCACGTGCGGAAGGTGCCTAATTTTGATGGTTATGGATTCAATCTACACGCAGAGAAAGGTAAACCTGGCCAATACATTGGAAAAGTCGATGAAGGTTCGCCGGCGGAGACGGCCGGCTTGCGACGCGGAGACCGCATCCTTGAAGTGAACGGACAGAGTATCGCGGGTGAAACCCACAAACAAGTCGTAGCACGCATTAAGCAGCGACCTGATGATGCGGAATTACTGGTCGTGGCTCCAGCGCCGGGCGACCCCATGCCTGATCTGGACGCACACGAGCGACCAGCCTCCGCAGGGTCTATTACCGCGCCGCCCGCGAATACTGTTTCGCCTGCTAGTTCTCCTGATTCTGCAGCGAATGTCGATCGTAATGACTCGCCCACACCGGAGCCTCCACGTCTCAATCTTAAGATGACAGCTGCAGAGATGCGCGCGCACCTTGCCGCTAAGAAAAAAGTAGATCCCAAGAAGGTGCCTATGGACCTTAAATCCAAGTTTGACATCGTAAAGAAACTTTGAGGTGCCAGGTGCGAGAGTGTGCGTGCGAGGGTGTAGTGCGTAACGTAGATGCGCTTGCGGCGCGTCTGCGGGTCGTGCAGGGCTGTGTTCGTGCAGTCCACAATGGCGGCGCCCCGTGCGGCAGGTGCGGCGGGGGTGGGGGGACGTACGGCGGGGGGAGGAGGTACGTGCTCAACAATCCCCTCCCCCCTCCGCAACCCCCCGGCGTTACGCCGCTCTTATCGCCGTGCAGTGACATCAGTGCTCGTCGAAGTCATGTTTGATTTGCGATCTTATTCAACTATTCACTTGTACAATTTTTAATGTATAGTTTTAATGCGCCGCTGCTTCACCCGACATTATGTAACATATTGTGCCTTACATTTATTGCCATTGAATGTTGTACATATGTACTGCTCGTTGTTAAGAAATTTTATTTGAAATTTATTATTAGTACTATTGTAATTATATTTAAGAGGAAGAATCGATTTTTATGAAATGATTACCTAAATGTGTAGTTAGATTTATTTACATGATTAAGTGCAATTATTGTTGAGTGATCAATAAAAAACGTTTAACATATTATGTTGTCCCTTCCTACCTGTAAATGTTCCAACTTAGGGTCCTCGTTCCAAACATTCATGTCTTCTTGAGTATTAAATACCTTTATTTATAAAATACAAAAGATATGAACATAATGAACTGCAAACTCTACTTGTACTATCAGATAGCCATTTTAATTACACATTAATCTATTAGAAATACTTTGTAACTTGACAGGTACTAACTAGTAATTAATTACTTGATATCATGATCTACTGCTTTATTGAATATGTACATAGATGTCAGATGTACATAGATTACTGATGGTCATTATAGATTAGAGATACCCCATGTTAAGTTCTCAGTATGTAAGTTAAGGTAAATAAGCTTCACGCATTCATAAGCAACCGGTTTTTAGAGCTTCGAAAGCGGAAAGACGCTCCAACTCTACATGGATTTAATAACTACTGGTTGGACCTCTAGTGATTCATGAACATTCATAGTTAAAATATTCTTATGTTAGAATATTCGCCTCAAATAACTAAACTGTATATGAAATGTGTAAATATCTGGGAATATCTATCAACTTAGAAGGTAATCTTTCAAAGTGTTTAGAATCCTCACATACGGGGAGCTAATATGTAAATGATTGTACATGGCCATCGATGAATATTGTGCGACGGCATCCTTAGTTTTTGCTAATTAAGAAGTAAATCTCACTGCTCAGCACGGCCTTTGCCGGGCCGCCGCGTCGGCCTCGCGCCGCCGCGAGATGGATCGCCGGTCGACGCCAATACCGTTCATATCAAATTCATATTTATCTCACATAACCGCGAACGACTCACAGTTTTATGTTATGTTCTCGAGTATTATCTATTAGAGCCCATTTTCACAAAGTGAAGTAGATACTTGATATGTGCTAATATCAGCTCTTACTCGTAGATGCTCTAGTTTTGGATAGTTCCCTCTATTAGATTACGTACTTGAATACGAAAGATTATTTTTATTCTATATTTTTTGTAAATATGTTCAGTACCTAGGTATATATGTAAAATGTACGTTCTTTAAATTTACTTTGCAACGATGCTACTTATAAAAAAATCATTTACTATTTTTTTTTATTATAAAGTCTGCTCGTAGTACCATACATACCACCATATACCATTCAGATTACTCAAAGTTTAAATAATAATTCTTTATCAAATACAAATTTAATTATAACTGAGTACAGCGTCGCCTATTGTAGTGGTGTCCGACGCGGCTGTCGCTGCGCGCGCGCAAGGTCGCAGATAGCGTGAGGCTGACTCACCCATTACGGCTATTTCCACTTTGCCATACTTTTTATTCACAAAAAAACGCAATATGATTTAAGGCACAAAAACCGTGTTTGTGATAAGTGCTTACAGACGGTCAGAGCAATACCATCAATCGTTTTTAAAAGTTTTTACAAAATAGATATTTGTTTTAAAACACCCAAAACTAGGGAATAGGGAAAAACCTTGCAAAACTAATTACAGAAGCAAAGTTGTTTCGTCGGAATCATTTCCTTAATTTGTATTCGAATTCTATTTTACTGTTTATCTTATATGCAATCTGAGGTTCTGGTATAGGTAGGTACTACATCATAATTTTTCTTGGTAATTTTAAAAAACACACGGACTCAGTTCCTTTTTTAATGTCGGTCAATAATACACCATAATACTGTTAATTAAAAAAATATATTAATATACAAATATGTATATGGCAAAAGAAAATATTGTAAATGTGAAAGTGTTTGTTTGTTTGTCCTTCTTTCACGTCAAAACGGAGTGACAGATTGCCGTGATTTTTTGTGTGAAGATAGTTGGAGAGCTGGACAGTGACATAGGCTATTTTTAACGCGGGAGATTATCTAGTTCCCACAGGAAAACGCGTTATAATACAATTCATAAAATTATTTATGATCAGAATTACTTGAAACTTGGTAATTAATGTTTTTTAATAACATTAAATAAATACGTAGGGTAAAATTAGGGATGAAAGTTTGTATGAAACTAACTTTTTAGAGATTTTTTTACAGTTTTAGCGTGAGCGAAGTCGCGGGTTCTGTAAGTAATAAATAATTATAAATAATACATACCTAAAATATTACGTAGCTGTAGAGTGTATTTAAACTGTGCAATGATGTAGAACGCATACCTACTCACTCAAGCTATAGTGGGATTGTGGTCCCACAGCTGATCGTCAGTGACCTCCAAAGAAGTGTGTTATGACTTATGATTACGACGTTAGTAGCAAGTTATTATGCCATAGTGTTATCTACAAAGAATAAAAATGAATATTTCTCTGTCTAAATGTCTTCTTCTTGACAGCATATAATATAAGTAATACTGCCGCAAAGTTTTCTGACATAGTTTCATCGATATGTGAAGGGCACTAGTTATAAGTAAATTTATTCTAACACTAGAACCTACAGGAACCGTATATTTTTTCGGGTTAAAAGGTAGTTTATGTGCTACTCCAGACTAATAATCTACCTCTGGTCCTCTGTGCCTTTCATTCAGATCGTTCAGCTGTTCTGGCGTGATTGTATAACGAACATCCAAACATCCATTTAATCTTTCACATTTATAATATTAGTAAGATAGTCAAATAAAAAACTGAAAACTGTAAAGTAAGCTGCAAGTATGTTAACAGTATTAGTTATTTTTAGTAGCAGTATTAGTTATTGTTTTAGTATCTATATTTATAAACGTGAAAGTGCGTTCGTTGGTTATTAGGAAGGATTTTTTTCGCGCTGTAGCAATTCTTTACGGTAAAAATCACTGAAGGGACGCGCGGCACTGGGAGGCGAATCACATGCTATTCATTTGAAGTTTCTCATATTAACCGAATAAATTGTCAAATAGAAAGTGTTTTGACGACTCGTTTGGCTCAGTTTGTAGTGACCCTACTTACTGTGCCAGAAGTCGCAGGTTCGAGACCTGCTGGGAGCATTCATTTGTGTACGAGCACGAATGTTTGTACTCTAGTCGAGAGTGTTTATACATATTTATAATATGTATCTATTTTAAGTTATACATATATGTGTAGTGTCTCAACTTTCTGGTATCCATAACGCAAACCTTATAACATGGAACTAAATGGTGCTGGGTGCTAAGTTCACAACATATGTATTTATTTATTTATTATAGAAAGTACTGTACAATATATTATGTGTTTGGAGTCAGAAACCATAGTTACACCGTCGTACCTCTACTTAACTAATACTTTTAAATAAAAACACTTAGTTTTTAATTTAAATTAATTTAAATTATTAAGTATTTTTTTATATTTTTTAAATGTTTACTTTAGTATTTTGATCGTTAATATGAAACGTAATAAGAATTTTATGTTTTAACATTTGTCTTTACTTCGCGACACACTTCTGTGCTAACATTTGCATACGACAGATAAAGTTGGAATTTTATGAAAGTACGTGCATATCGCTGGGGTTAATTTCCTATAGCTAGCGAAGAGGTTGCGACTCTATTGATCTTAGCGGAGAAGCCTATTACATGTAATATATCTTGTCTATTAGTTTTGTGGTAACATTTATTATTAGTAGATACTTGAAATAATAAATTATCCGTTATCTATTTATTATTATCTTATATTATTATTTTAGATAAGATCTCTTATCGGTTTTAAACCGATATCGCCCTAGAATGATTCGAGAAGCCATAGAAATTAAAAAACATCTTAATTTCAATAGAGAAGATGGCTGGGTACTACCATCGTCATGGGATCCTGTTATTAATATAATAAAATCAAATAATAAATATAAATATAACAGACAGGCAGATGTAGTAAGTTCTATTCTATTCTATTCTTTTGTTTAGTGGCTTCCAGGAGTGCCAATTGGGCACAAAATACTTCGCCAATGTCGTTCATACTGTGTAGATCAAAATGACAGCTTGTCAGATTAATATTTTTCATTTTTCATTTGTAAAAGTATATTAATAGTGTCGCTTAGTAATTTGTTTTTAAATAATAACAAACTAAATTAAAATTATTATCCTTAATTAATTTTAACTTTTTTAAATTACACATAGAACAATTATATGGCTTAAATAATTAATACTATATTTTATATTTTTCTTTATAGTTATAAATATAATAATGGCAACACTAAATATAGATTACTATTTAATGTTTTTTAAAATTGTAATAATTATAAAAATAATAGCAAAAATTAAATAAATAATTTTCCATATTCAATTATAATTAAAATTATAAAATTATAAAAATATTTAAAGTTAAAAAATATTGTAATGTAATTGGTGCAACTTTCATTTTGTTAATTGTGGGTAGGCTGTCTGTAACAACTATACATTCAAGACATGTAACACCTCAGTCTCTCCCGTGACCATGGATGCTGTAAAGCATTCGAAACGTCGGGAACCGAAAATCAAAATAAATCCGCAAAATAATCCGAAAAGATAGTTTTATTTAATAATTTCAATCTGATTATGAATAATGAAACGCTGGAAATAACTGAATCAGCAGTATTCTTAGGTATAACACTAGACTCCAAACTCCAGTGAAACCCCCATCTCTCAACACTTGCAGGTAAACTCAGCTCCGCCGCCTATGCAGTTAGTTAAAAATGTAACGGATATTAACACTGCTCGACTTGTATATTTTAGTTATTTTCATAGTATTCTATCTTATGGAATACTTCTTTGGGGCAGTGCCGCGGAAATTAATTCGATATTTATTCTTCAAAAAAGAACTGTACGGGCTATTTATGATCTCAAAGCTCGTGATTCCCTGCGAGATGTTTTCAAATAAATTGGTATTATTACGGTTGCGTCACAATATATACTGTGTAATATATTACTCGTTAGTAAGAATTTAAAAAGTTATGTAAAAAACAGTGATAGATACACAATAAACACTAGGAATAGAAATAAGCTTGTTACGCCTAGATTTCGTCTCAAAAAAGTGAATAAATCCTTCATGGGCTTGAGTATACGCATATATAACAAGATTCCACAAAATGTCCTAGATTTACCTTTTCAAAAATTTAAAGATAATATTACAAATGTTTTATTGAGCAAAGCGTATTACACTGTTCAAGAGTTTCTTGTTGATGAAAATGTGTGGAAATGAGAGATATTGACTCATATGCAGGCTATCTATAAATTTATGTTAATAAAATAAATGTAACCTCTATATTTAAAAGAGCAACTGTTGAGTTTCTCGCCGGTTCAGTCAGTCAGGACAAAGTATTATATATATGCTACGTTACTTTGCAAACTGGTGAAACGAATAACCACTTTCAATATTAATAAGGATTTATGATGTAAATGACCTCATAAATAGGTAATGAGCTCACAATCCAAGTCCACCATATATTCTTTTTTTTGACGAACTCGATATCCTTAATCTGTTATGTAAAAGTACACCAAAGTAGGTTTAATTAGTTTAGGTACCAAACGTAGGTAAGTGGTTTCTCCATGAGTAAATGTCGAACGAGTGAACTGAGCGCTACTACAAAATGAAAAATTGTGTAATTTAAGTGTATACGTTATGTAGGTAGGTAATTTTAAAAATAAATAATATGAACTTACCTATATAAAAATATGTAGCTATGTAGTGTGAAATATATTTTTCAAACAGTCGATAGAAAATTATTATATATTTTGACTTGAAAATATTTATAATAATTAGAAAATTAACGAAATTGTAAGTAGGTACGACTCTACTTTAGTTTCATAAAGAGGAATCGACGATATTGGGAAAGATTGCCGACACACACGGGTCGCTATTGCCTGCGCAAGGAGCGGCGGTTCCCGGATGCGGTGAAACTGTATTACTTGCGCCGTGTCTCAATAAATACGTAGTTTGTACCCACGAGCGCGCCCGCGGTCGGCACGCGACCTAACTACATCTTGCCAACTACTTTCTTCAAAAATGAGTCTCTTTAATGTCCTACTGCTGTGTACGGGCCTCCCTTCAATACGAGGCCCTAATCCAACATGTTGCGAAAGTGCGGGTTGGCGAACTTCACATATCTTCTCACTCAATGTTCTCTCAGATATTTTCCTTTGTCGTAAATGAAATGGTAATCATGTTGGAAATGATTTGCACAAGAAAATATCAGAGGTGCGAGACCGTCCGACCGACAGTAGGTGAAGCGTCACTTAGTCCAAACAAGCGCGCTACCACTGGGCTACCATTGTCTTCAACTTAGTATATGAAATTTAAACGTACTTTAGTTTATTACAATTACAATTAAGCTTCAGCAGTATGAACCAAAATTATAATTAATGTAAAACTTAACGCAGCTATTAATTTTATTATAATATACCTAATACATACTAATTTCTATTGTATAATACATACTATACGTATTAATTTCTTTAAACTAAAAAAAAACATGAAAACTAATTTCGATGTTAACGTTAAATGATGTTAAACCCATAAGTGTTCACGAATAAAACAGTTATGTATTGAATGTATAGTAGTAGGTTTATTAAAACGAGGCATAAAATAAAGTCAACAACAGGTACCTGCGCGTAAATAGTTCAACTAATCTCGCTAGTAACATAAAATTAATAATAGTCATTGTCCATTCTTATCGAAAAGCATATAATGGGCAGGTAGCGAGGCAGTCACATGCCTCATTGTGTCGCGCGGCGAAGGCTGCACTCGACGTCAACAAGAGCTGAATGTATGCCAGAGCGACGCGGCGCCGAGTACTGAGCAGCGCTTGCGCACACCTTGTTGCTCACTGATGAGTAGGTACACTCGCATGTACTCACCGCGCACATTACAGAAGATTATAAGGAATGATCGTATTTAAGAGGAAAATATAACTTTAATGTTTAAATAAATTACTACAGCTCGACATAACATGTATGTACATAGTCTCAGTCACTTAGCAAAATGTCACGTTTCACGAGTAGTTCAATGACAACGATGAAGTAATCAGAAACATATTAAAAACTAATTATGTATTTTTACTGTTATAATTAAAATATCTGTAGCATCATCAGTACAAAATTACATTTCAGTCAATAAAGTTATTTAATTATATCATTGATATAAAGCTATTGTAAAATTAATATGTTTTGCATTTTGAATTAAATAAGAATAACAAACGAGTTAAAAATATATTTTTTTTTAAATTAAAAAACTTTTTAATTAAATAATTAAAAAAAGTTTAATTAATTACTTACATACACAAGTAAAGTCCGAACCATAGATTATACACTTATATACTGGGTCCGAACTGTCCTTGGGAATTTGTCAATGACTGCGTGAAGCACAGATATTTTATCTTGTTTCCAAGTTCTGACCTTACTCTACCGGACTGTGGCTCTTTAGTCATTAAAATAATCTGTAAGCGATCAAACATCTGATTAAACACCTGACGAGGCTCTACGACGTGTATAATAGATATTGTATTATCAAAGTCACAGAGATTGTCACTTATATAAGCGTTATGTTGAAATATTTGTTCTATTGACTGGCCCTATCTACCTGAATTGGTTATTTAAAAAAATTAACACTGCTTTAGATTCACCCCCGTGCCTCGGAGAGCACGTAAAGCCGTCGGTTCTGCGTCTTAACTCTCACTGGTCGTGTCGAGTGGTCGTCCCACCAGAGTATGAGAGTGACAGGAATAGAGAGTGCACTTGTGTTTGCGCGTACACTTGTGCACTATATATATATATATATATATATATATATATATATATATATATATATATATATATATATATATATATATATAGATATATATATATATATATATATATATATATATATATATATATATATATATATATCCTGCGCAGTTGGCTAGTCTCAATGAGATTGGCCGCCGTAGCCGGAATCGGCTAGAAGAACATCATCATCATCATCATCATCATTCATGATAACTTGATTTCAATAAGAATCTTTCCTATTCCAAAAACGCAAAAACGCAAAAATGTAAGACAATTTTTAGGAAAAATAAATTTTTATGACGAGTATATACCGAAGAGCGCCATTGTACTAAATCCATTACATAATTTACTTCGGAAGAATCAGAACTGTATATGGTCTCACGAGTGTCAAAAAGCATTTGAGAGTATAAAGAACTTTCTATGTTCCCAACCGGTTCTGGAAATTTTCGATCAAGATTTACCAACCAAAATATATACGGATGCTTCTTTAGAAGGAGTCGGAGCCATCTTGAAACAAACACAACTTGATGGAACGGAAAAACCAGTAGCTTACTTTTCTAAGAAATTAAATGTAGCTCAAAAAAAGAAGAAAGCTATATACTTGGAATGCTTAGCAATAAAAGAAGTATTGAGATACTGGCAATACTAGTTAATTGGCAAATCATTTACGGTATATTCTGACCATAAACCCCTAGAAAGCATGACTTTGAAATCGAGAACAGATGAAGAATTAGGAGATATGACATATTACCTATCACAATATGATTTTAAAATAAAATATGCTCCAGGTAAACAGAATTTAGAAGCTGACTGCCTAAGTAGAAATCCAGTATTAGAATCTGAAGAAAATATAGACGAACAGATGATACTTGTAAATTTGGTACAACTGGAAGATATTTTAACAGATCAGAATTATAATATAGAAGTACAAGAAAATAAAAGCAAGATGATTAAGAAACACAGTTTATACTAAAAAAAATAGAAAAAATTATTCTATCAGAAGAATTTAGTATTGAACTTTTAAGACACATACATGAAACCTGTGCCATATTGGTATTGCGCAAATGCAGAAGACAATTAGTCCATTTTACGGAGCCAGAAATTTGACCAAGAATATCAAACAATTTTGTAGAAGTTGTGAGATATGTATAAAAAATAAATCAAGAGGACATGACAAAATTGGGCTTATGTCCCATCTAGGCCCGGCCACAAAACCTTTCGAAATAATGTCTATAGATACAATTGGAGGTTTTGGAGGTTCAAGGTCGACAAAAAAATATTTATATCTGTTAATAAATCATTTTACAAGATACGCTTTTATTATTACACTAGCGGCTCACCCTCGCTTCGCTCGGGTTCGTCGCTAGGTACGTTTTAAATAGAGATAAATAGTTATTAGCCAGCGCTAGCCATATAATTTTTTTTCGTTAATTTTTCTGATGTTTTAACACTTATTATCCTATTCCGGACTAAGAGAAATCCAAAAATTCAAATATCATAAAAATTGGTCCAGCCGTTCTTGAGTTTTATGTCACGTCACACGGGAACGCAATCGAACGGGATAAAAAGTATCCCATGTCCGTCTCCTGGTTCTAAGCTACTTCCCCACCAATTTTCAGCCAAACCGGTTCAGCCGTTGTTGAGTTATAAATAGTGTAACTAACACGACTTTCTTTTATATATATAGATCTAAAACTCCGAATGCAAATGATTTTATAAAACTAGTCATGAATGTAACACAAACGGAGACTATCGGTATGCTACTATGTGATCAGTACCCTGGAATAAATTCGATAGATTTTAAAACATTTTTAAGAAACAACCAGATACCTATGATATTTACAGCAGTAAATTCACCATTCTCAAATGGCCTAAATGAAAGGTTAAATCAAACATTGGTAAATAAAATCAAATGCAAAATTAATGAAAAAGGAAATAAGCGAGCTTGGACAACTATTGCTCATGAATGTGTAAATAAATATAATTAATCAAACTAATCACTCAGTCACTGGTTATTCTCCAAGCTATCTTTTATACGGTACAGATGTCATAATTTTACCAAATGAGTTAGTGGAAAAAAAGTCGAATAGTGACTGGATGTGAGATGAGGAAATAGCACTTGGGAATACAATAAAATCACATAAATGTAAAAAAATTAATGTAGGAGATATGGTGTATGTTGAAAATGGAAACAAGCTAAACCGATAGAAATTAGATGAATTGAAAATTGGACCATATGAGATTATTGAAAAAAAATCCTATTCTATATTATACAGAATAAATATGAGTCACAGAAAAATAGAATCAAACCGGTTCCATATCACAAAACTTATTCCAGCAAATACATTAAACGAAGAGAATGAATAGAATAGTCTTAACGAAAATTTTACTGAAAATTTTCTCATCCTATGGGGGGAGATGTAAAGATAGTATACTGCTTTAATTTTATATTTTATTTTATCTTCCAAGTAGGTTGTATTTATTTAGAATTCTATATAATTTAGTTGTATGTCATATTTATTTTAAAAGTAAAAACTTTTGGATGTCGTTTCTTTAAAATTTCAGCAATACATTGAAGTTTTATTAATCAATATCGACGTATAAAAGTTAAGTTAAGAAAAATCATATTATATAATCGAAACTTTGTTGTTTAATTTTAAATATTAGCGTAATGTATAACCTTATACTCGTACATAAAACATGGTTAATTCCCACTGAGTTTCTTTCTTCAGTTTTTTTCGGCACTTTAGGATTCTCTTTTTAAGCTGATGATAGAGTTCATAACAATCGATTTTAATAGTTTTTGCTGTATGCGAGTATTATCGCTATTTTCGCTTCAGATATACTTTTTGTGAAGTAATGCACTAAATGTATAATTATAAGTAGGTACATTTGAATCACGTGAACGAATCATAATCAAGCTGTATTAAGTTATAGTTGGTGTAGAGTTGCGCATGGGCGGCAGGCAGCAGGTAGCAGGCGGCGGTGGCAGGCGGCAAGCATGGGAATCTCGCAGCCTTGTCTGTCGCTGCATTGTTCATGTACTACATTCATGACTCGTCAGTCGTTATTCATCGTCACGATACTTACTCATCTGATATTTCGACATCCTCCTTGTTGTTTGCCTTTTGTATACAAAATATAATGTTAACATAAAGCTTATACCTATTATAATTTGGCGTACATGAAATAAAGCTATAGTCGACTTAAGGTTAAAGAAGATATTATGTTTAAACATTTCTTGCTCTTGAGTAAATCAAAACACAAAAATTTCAACTGTCCTTTTTCTCCTCATGTGAAGAGTCCAGGATGCATTTAATTGCTCTAATTTCCACTACAAATTTACATATACATTACGTATGGTGGGTGATAGTCCTTAAAGTTGAGTTATTATAATATGTGGTTATGTAGGTATATTACCTGATGTTACGAATGCTTCGATTGCTCAACGATGTCATTGTCAAATGACATTATGAATTAGATGCCATTAGCAAGTAGCAGCAACAACTCACCATTTGTATTAAGTATGCAATAAATAGTAATATTTAAACAGATACCAGTAATCGACAAGTTATTACAACAATGGGATTATGGATATTTTTTTCTTTTGAGATATCTACTGTATTGAGGTTGACATAAAATAAAATATTTTAGATTTCAGAATTCACTGCATATCTATTTCTTCTTATTTCAAAATGTTTTGACATATGAATATAGTTTTGTAAACTAATGCAATTTGCACGACGACAATAATAATATGCTGAAATGTATCAAATATGTACTCAATGCGCATGGCCTCTGATCACGCTCTGTTAAGTTAAATTTAAACAATAAAGTTTTTATTTGTTTTTCAAAATCTTATTTAATTTGTAACAAAAGACGTTTTAATATAGTGGCAGCAAGCTTAATCGACTCCTTTGAATGTAGCAGCTTCAATTCTTGATGGACTCTAGCATTTGTTCCGTCATTATACTGTGACTCTTGTTAACTTCGCTATTAAATAGCTTAAATGGTATTTAGTCTTTGTAATGGCCGGTTTACACGTGTTAAGTAGTTTAGTAGTTAACTAAATTTTAACTTAATTTTAAGTGATTACTTGCGTGTAAGCAGACAATTTAGTAGCAAGTTGCAAGTTAAAATTAAGTTAACTACGTAACAACTAAATTAGAATGTTTCCTATTTTTTCGGTTTAGTTGGTGGGCGGGGCTTGTCACTTGACACGTTTGGACACTTGGACAGTACAATTTAGTTACAAACGCATAAGTAGTTTAGTAAAACGCATAAGTAATGACGAGCTAAGTTTAATTTTTTTCGTTATTTTTTGTTAAGAAGCATATTTAAAAAAAGAATGCTTATGGAATTTAAAAAGCATGAATTATCTCGCTTAAAACAAATTTAAGCACAGAATTTACGATTTCATTACGTTGTTGATTTTACGTGTAAACCGGCCATAAGACTGAACGCCGTGATAGATAATAGTAACTATAAATAGTATTAATCTTGTAAACTGTTTTACTAGTATTATATATATATATATATATATATATATATATATATATATATATATATATATATATATATACACACACTATAATAAAACAGTAGAAGTCGAATGTCTGTACATAGCAAAAAAATGCTAAAAACCGAGTCAGGGGGATGTAAGAAGACAAATAGAACAAATCCAGATTTTTTCAAATTTTTTGTTTGTCTGTTTGTACGGGCTAATCTCCGAATCTCTTGGACCGATTTCAATGAAATCTTGCATGGTGGTACCTTATACCCCCGGGCAACATCTTAGATACTTTTTAACCCGGAAAATTAAATAGTTCCCGTGGGACAGTCAAAAAACTATAGTAACTTACACAGCAAACAAAAACTACTGATTGGATTTTGATGAAATTTTACAATAATATAGATCATACATCAGAATAACAAATAGGTTACTTTTTATCCCGGAAAAATGTACGGTTCCCTTGGGATAGATGTTTTCGTTTATTTGTAACGTATTATGTACACAACATAGACTACAAAACAATAATTATTAAAAAAATTGTCTGTTTGTCTGTTTGCATGTATGTCTGTTTGTCTGATTTTGTATGCGCGTTTCACGCGAAAATTAATGAACCGATTTCAACGAAATTTGGTAAAGTGATAACTTATTACTCGAGTCAACGTTTAGGATACCTTTTACTTCAAGAAAATCTTTCTTTCTCACGGGAAGATACAATAACTGGTTTTATAGAGTCCTCCCGAGAAACCTTCCTATGGCTAAACCTTAAGACATACATACATTAAAACAATATACTAAAACATTGTGGATCTTGAAAAGTCCTACAGGAAAGTTCTGAATAGTATATGTATATCTCCTAAGCAATAGCTATTCTTATCTATACCTATAATACTAAATTAGTCAAATATAACTAAGACTAACTTAGTCAAATCGATGTGCGCGTTTCACGCAAAAAGTACTGAACCGATTTTAACTAAATTTTAAATTAACTTAGTACTCGGGTCAACATTTAGGATACCTTTTACGACAGGCAAATTATTCATTCCCACGGGAAAACACAATAACTGGTTCTATCGAATTGTCCTTAGAAATTTATATGGCTAACGCTGGCTCAACCTTAAGAGATAGATCAAAACATTGTACAAGAAAATTGTAAGTCTTAAAAAGGTCGATAGAAAAGTTCTCAATAGTATATGTCTATCTACTAAGGTACACTCGCTATAACTATTTTCATTATTATATATTACAGCTTTATTATACGTTATTTATTTTATCTATAAATATAATTAAACTGTAGAGGTCAAATGTCTGTACATAGAAAAAAAAATGCTAAAAACCGAGTCAGTTATCTTCTTACATCCCGTAAGAAGAAAAATAGAACAAATCCAGTTTTTTTTTCAATTTTTTTGTTTCTCTATCTGTTTGTCTGTTATTACGGGCTAATCTCCTAAACTATTGGACCGATTTAAATGAAATTATGCTTGGTCGTACCTTATATCCCCGGGCAACATGTAAGATACTTTTCATTCCGGAAAGTTTCCGAAATGAAAAGAAGTATAAAAATTTCAGTAAAATTTGGCATGTTGATACCTTATATTGCTGGTCAAACAACAGGTTACTTTTCATCTCGGAAAAATGAACGGTTCCCGTGGGTAGTAATAGATTTCTATTAGTGTTTTTCTGGAGGCGAAACCGAGCGAAGCGAGGGTGAGCCGCTAGTATATATATATATATATATATATATATATATATATATATATATATATATATATATATAACAACAATAGATGTGGTAGTTAACCAAAAATTTATGGCGAGGCGTTATCGAGCATCCTTCATGATTCAGCTAAGTCTGCATCGTACAACCGCGCGGAATATTGACTCTTATAATACATATTTTGGTTATCTCGTCACAGGCAAAGTACTTGTGCAATAAACACAAAGATAAGTGAAATAGAAAGATAACGGTAAATTTGTTTCAAACGAAGATTAGTAATTACAATAATAAATCAGATTAAAATATCTCTTAGTTAATTCCAAAACTCATAAACAAATGACAATCATAAAAATCTTATTATTATTATCTAGTGTTAGTTATAATTTGCAAGCTCTCTACTCTCTGCGCGACTCTCCGCGACCTACTTAGACGTAACGGGATAATCTTAGAGAGAGGAATCTAATTATAGTCTTTGTCACTTTCCAGCCCATACTAGCGAAAGGAAAAAATCATGTCAACACGCGCTGTGAGAAAATAAATAAAATCTCAAAGTAGTTAAACGACAAACACACTATCGCATTAATAATATCAGCAAATGATAACGATTTTATATAATATGTATATACTGTTAACAAAAATTGTCTGCGCCGCTGGAAGTAAATTTTGCAACACCTTTAATCAATACTCGATAGTCAGTAAATGATGAAGTTGTCAGGTACATGCCAGGTTTGAGCAGTCGCGAGCACGTACAGTGTATACATATGTACATGTAAATATTATGTACCAAATTCCTCGCGTGTTGTCGTTGCGCCCGGCCTTGATGTCGCGGAGCGCATGTCGAGGCGAGGCATTTATTCTATCCCTTTATGTTTATATTTTAAGATTTTATTTTCATAAAAACATCTTCAACATGACACTTCTTATATGAAACGACATAATATTATACAAAACACAACACATACACACTATAATGAAGGTAAATATATGCACATGAAGAACATAAGTACTCGTGGGAAAATACTAGTCCCACGGAAAAACCTCGTTATCTGCATAATGGCTACACGTAACCGTAACAACCGTAATAAAATGTTTAATATTAATTAATATCGTAAGGTGTCAATAAAATTTAAAGGTTTTATTTTTGACAAATAGAGGCTTAATTTATAATACTATGGTTATACAAAATATTCGAGTAGTACAACGTGGTACAACACGAGCTCTTCATGAGAGAAACTAAGAAGCGGGGAGCGCGAAAGCACGTGTTGTGTCGACCCGCCCGCACGCCTCCCGCAACACCCGCTCACGCCTGTGAAAGTTTGTTAAGATCAGCGTTTTTTGATTAAAATATTATTTACCGATGAAAAGAAATATCTTTGTTCGTTTTCGTTTGCTTTCGTGATATATTTTTACAGCTTGGAACTGCACATTTCACCATGATTACATAAATTCAAATTAATACCGACGAGAGAAACAGTCAGCGCATTGACTTTTCGTGACTAATAGCGTCGCACTTGACATTTCGAGACTGTTCATACCCGTGCTTACAAAGTTACAGTTCATACTTGCTAGTAGCGATGGGCGTTGAATGAACGAACTAGTTCAATCAACCGGTCGACGATGCGTCGACGGTTCGACGGTTCACGTATTTCAAATGAACTAGTTCAATTCATAGACTGAGACAGACGTCAACAAGGAGTTCATTTGTCGTCATTTTAAAACAATGTAAATTAATTTCAACTTTAATGTTTACGACAGTGGTTTGACATTTGAATGCGAGTTTTAAAAATTAATAATAACATGCACTTTTAATTTAGAAATACGTAGAAGGATTCGTATTAATTTTACATAATTATTACAATTTAATTTTAATACTTTTAATTTATTCAGTAAAAAAAGTCATCATTATGAACTAACAAAGCCTAATCTAACTACAACGGTCGCGACGAGCTCATACAGTCAATTTGGTCGTTCCCTCTCACAACGTAAACTAGTAACGATAGACTGTTTAGCATCTACAACTACATTGAAGTCGGAAGCGTACGTGAACCACAGTCCACGATATGAACTAGTCAATCGACTAGTCGACGAAAGAAAATGAACGGTCTAGTTTCGTTCACGCTAAATACGTCGACGACCCATCGCTACTTGCTCTATAGCTTAATATGTATACTCTAAAATACGTGCTAACTGCTACCAATATACGAAAAAAAATAAACTCTTTACTCGATGAGCGGAGCTGTTAGATAACAGTCGATGATATACCCGACCAATAAACGTCATAATACCTGGTTTATCCCGCCGGCGCCAACCATAAGCAGAATACCTGAAAATAGTTTTTTTTTTCTAAACGGTTTTTATTTCCTTATAAAGTAAATCATATGATTTTACCTATCACGTAAAATGAAATGCTACATGAAACGTCATGTTCACGTCATACGTCAAACGGGAAACGTCATGCAAATACTACTTATACAAGTAAAGACATACAATATAATTTAATTTTAGATTAAATCACATACAGACAAACAATTTGAGGACGACTTTTGTCCTTCTAAGATTGATAATGTAAACGAAGATGATGTGTACGGCAATCGGCGTCGTCTGGTGAGCGCGATGTCGATAGAGTACGTGGTAGTAAGCGAGGGCGAACAAGACGAGCCCATTGAGCTGCCTACAGAAGAAGACGGCTCGTTACTCCTTAGCACGATATCGGCACAATTCGCAGGAGCTAGTGGCTTAAAATATCGAGCTGGTGGACGGCTACGTGGTCTGCGTTTAGCCGACGACCACGTTCTGCCACCCGCTGAAGGTTGGGCGGCACACCGTTACTTTTGCGCCTTCCCACGTGCTAACGCTCCGCTACCAACTCCTCGGCCACGCTGTTCAGATCTTATAGTTCTTGGCCTTCCTTGGAAGACTAGCGAAGACGCTGTACGTGATTATTTTTCCGCATTTGGTGAACTACTCATGGTACAAGTGAAACGTGACGTAAAAACTGGCTTATCAAAAGGATTTGGCTTTATTAAGTTTGCAGACTACGACGCACAATTACGCGCATTAGGTCGAAGACATATGATAGATGGGCGCTGGTGTGATGTACGCATTCCTAACAGTAAAGATGGTGGATCTGCAGCACACCGTAAGGTATTTGTTGGCCGATGCACTGAGAGCCTCACAGCAGATGATCTTCGCGAATATTTTGGAGAATTTGGTCAGGTGACAGATGTGTTTGTACCAAAACCATTTCGGGCATTCAGCTTTGTTACGTTTTTGGACCCTGAAGTGGCACAGTCCCTTTGCGGTCAAGATCACATAATCAAGGGCGTGTCGGTGAACATCTCCACAGCTTCTCCTAAACGTGAGCGTGGTGCGCGGTCACAACTGTTAGGTTGGGGCCTGCTAGAGAGTGGTGCTCCACGTGTGTACAGTTGGCCACCAGATGCTTGGCAACACTCGGCTCACTCTGCTCATTCTGCACACTCACACTCCACAGCACCACCTGATGCCAAACCATACCTCAAATATGAGTAATATCTTCATTGCCCTCCTTGTTGATAACTAACAGATTTTATAAAAAATAAATGTGTACATAATAATATAATATAGAGTGATAAAGTTGTTTAATAGCCTTTTATTAATTTATGCCTTTTTTTTAAATAATGCATGTTAAGAATCACAAAAATATGTATTAATAAAACAATAATACATTTAAATTTAAAAATGTGTTTATTAATCTATACAGCACAGCAGCACTGTCTAGTTCCATGGTAAGCTACATATAATGTTAAATGAAAAAATATATATTTTGTTAGCCATAATAAGAAGATTAACATCCTAAGTTGTGCTACATATAGATGATACCTATATCTTCAATCATTTTTTATAATGCCTGTAATAAATACTTCTGTGTATACTACTTAATATCAAATATTAAGCATGATAAAGATAAATTTTATACATTATATACATATTCAAAATGACATAAGTTGAATATAATAGTATAATTAATGATGATTGCTTTTCTGTGACATTGTATAAATTGATTAAGTGAACGTAGTTTTTATATTCATAAATTTGTTTTACAGATAGTGGTAGGTGAGTCAGCAGTGATAACATTTAGGTTCTGTCTTAAGAACTTTTGCTATCAAATAGAACAGGAAGCAATATAGTAATGTCTCAAACCAGTGTTTAAGGGCAGAAACAAAATTAAGAATTTCTTTTTAATAAATGAGGCAAATTATATTTTTAGTTTGACATACAAAGTATGGTATTATTTTTATATGTAACATTCAAAGTGCCTAGGAAAATTGTGTTCTTCATGTAAACATACTACACTGGCGTGCAAATAAATCGGGCCACCTAGAGAAAATGGACAAACTTAAGATATGATATTTTTTTATTAATTTTGTTATTATATATGGGTAGCTGTATACCCTAAGTACCTAAATCAATAATCGTTGAATAATTTAAATAAAAATTATTGCTCGAAAATAGAGGAAAATCAAATTTAATGATTTTTGGCAAGTTTGGTATAAAAATGTAAGCCGCAAATTAATGGGAAAATTAAAAGATTTCGATTGGTTTTATGATTTTTAATAATGGGTATTACCGCCTCTATTTTTAATTACAGCTTTTAATCGGTTTTTCAGAGATTTGACACACTTTTTTAGATAATCTTGTGTAATAGACTCCCATTCTTCCAATAAGGCGCTTTTTAATTCTTGAATGTTGCTCGGGACTACTACGCGACTTCTAACTTTTCTTTTGAGATGGTCCCATACATGCTCTATTGAAGGTCAGGGCTTCGCGCTGGTCAGGCAATAGTAGACACTCGGACCTCTTGAAGATACTGCCTTACTGATGTAGCAGTGTGTGGGCGAGCATTATCTTGTAGAAGCAGAAAATCTTCTCCAATGAACCCAGTAAAAGGCATCACATAATCTTCTAAAACCTCCGTTATATACCTAGCGGCTGTAAGGGATCCATTTTCTATGAATATAAGCTCGGTTTTCGCTTCGTAACAGAATCCTGCCCAAAACATAACTGAGCCCCCTCCATATGACACTGTTTCCCGCATAGTTCATGGTGCATATCTTTCACCTGGTCGCCGGTAAACAAAATTACGGCCGTCGGCACCATGGAAACACATTCTGCTTTCGTCAGTAATAAGAACCTTCCACTGCTCCAAATTCCAATTCACGTGATCTCGGGCAAAAAGTAATCTTGCAATTCGATGTGCAGGGGTGAGTTTGGGGCCAGTTGCGGACTTGCGTGGCGTCAGGGAAGCGACTCTAAGTCGGCGCCTTACTGTCCACTCGCTAACATTAACACATCACTACTCTCAGGAGATTTCGAACGTCAACCCCTGTGCGATAACGATTTCTTAGAGCTGATGACACAATAAATCGATCATCACGCTCTGATGTGGCTCTTCGTCGGCCGGAACCATGTCGTCGTACAAAGCCACCAGTCTCTATGTAACGTTTGTACACTCTCTGGACCGTAGAACGGCTCACAGAAAAAGCTTGAGCCACTTGACGTTGACTTTGTCCAGTTTCAAGCAAAGTCACAATTCGAGATGATCCAGCCTCGGTCAGATCTATCTTCCAGTATATCTTAATAACCGCAGATCAAAGTAGAAGTGTCTTGTTCAATAATTGGAACTCAACTAAGCTTCTAAAATAACAAAAAACAGTATTTGTGGCTTCAATCCATATTATGCAAATATTCACTAATTACTGCTTAAATGACTATAATTAAGCGCACACGTGCATTTCCAGGAATTTTATGACTTTTTTGAAGGAAACAGGCGTCTAATCTCCTTAATTACCTTTGCGGATTTTTTTTTCACCAAACAATTGCCAACAAAAAATTATGCTTAAAATTAAGGGTGGCCCGATTTTTTTGCACGCCAGTGTAGTTCTTAATAACCGCAATAGTTGCAATATTCCTATTTTTGTCTTCTAATATTATATACATTCTCTTCAAATATGTATGCTTTTACAGATTTTAATTTAATAAAAAGGTAACTAGATAATATCCTGAAATCTTGATCTCCCCCGAGTTCTCTATGCAAATATGTGCACCTGTTTGAGTTGCTTGCCCCTTTCTTAAGTAAAGAATCTCAAAAGAAAATAAAAGCAAGGAATAATATACAAAAGTTCATAATATAATTCTTCTTGATATGATATATAAATGAAACTTGTGTGTTGAAACTATTTTAGTATAAACATTTTTATTGGTTTTTATTATGCAGTTACATTTCAATATCCTAGTGAGTAATGAGTAATGACCCAACCAAATTGCTTACAGTAAGACTAAAAATTAAAATATTTTTATTTTTGTAAAACTAACGAAGGTACTTGGCCGCCCAGTCCACCCTGGCAACTCCACTTCCCACCGTCGTCGTTTCTGAAACAATTCCATATCACAAATACTGCATAAGCAATAACATAAAAGTCTCTACTCTGTTAGTATGTATAATGTACATGCAGTATACACATTGAGCACATAAAGTCGTCGGTCCTGCGTCTCCCTGCTGAATTGTAATGTCACTCTCGTAAGTGACCAGAATAGAGTGCATTTGGGTGTGCGCGTATAACGCACTATAATCACTGCTATGGCTAGTTTCAGTGATTTTAGCAGCCGAGGCTGAAGTGGGTCAGCCGTCAGGACATCGTCATACACATAGAGGGATAACCTTGGTGAGCATGTAACGTAAGCGGATGGAACAGCGTGGTGTCGATGCGCGCACCGGCCACGTAGCGCGCGGCGCCGAGATAGGCGGCGGCGGCGGCGGCGGGGCGGCGCGGCTCGGGTGCGGCCTGCAGCGCCGCCAGCACGCTGCGCCCGCGCGCGCCGCACCCGCCGCCGGCGCGCGAGCGCCGCGCCGAGTGCACCACCTCGCCCCTGCACCCAACATCATACACTTAGGGGCTGAACACAGAATGAGTATAGAATGCGCAACTTATAATAAACACGGAAAACATGGCGGTATTCCCTTTACGTACAGTGATATTATTTATATGGTACTTGGTAGTAGTTTTCATTAACTATAGAGAATAGATACCTAAACAGATGTTTTCGAAGTCGGTGGCAGCCGATACAAATTAAAGCACACTGATTTCGACAATATCTGATTAGGTATCTATAGTTAAGGATAACTCCCATTTAGTTATTCTTTACTTTTTAGTGTTTTGAAGTCGATTATTTTTTGAAGTTTTTATTTTTCCATATTTAGTGTAAACTTAGTAGTAAGAAAGTTAGAAGAAAGTATTTTAAATGCAAATGCATATGCACTATAAAAAAAACCAAATCGCTTTAAGTGTGCCTATAAAATTTGAAAAGTTCCCTCGATGTCTCCAGGATCCCATCATCAGATTCTGACCTGATGACCATAGTACCACCTGGGAAGTATACCCTTTCAAACAAAAAAATATTTTTCCAAATCGGTCCAGGCATCATCGAATAATTGTGGAACATACATAAAAAAAAGATGCCGACGAATTGAGAATCTCCTTCTCTATTATAGTCGGTTAAAATTGAGAAAAAATGAAATGAAACTTCATTTATTACTTATTATAATCACTTTTGAATCGTCAATTTAAAGAGCGTCAGTGTAGTCAGTCCGTGAGGAAGCTACAACCGGAAAGCAGTTCTGCTGAAAAGAGCTGACGAGAAACTCAACAGTTTCTCTTTTAAATATTGAAGTTACATTAATAAACATAATATTATGAGTCAATATATATTAATTTCACACATTTCCATTAACAAGAAACTTTTAAACAGAGTAATTTTATCTTTAAAATGTTGAAAAGGTAAATATAGACAGTATGTGGAATCATAGTATGTATGCGTATACTCAGGCCCATCACCATGTAGGATTTATTAAACTTTGGAGTCGAAATCTGAAAACGTATCATATTTCTATTCCTACTTTCTGTTTATCGTGTGTAAATCTTATATCTTTAAACGAGCAATTCTTGTGTGTATATGTATGTGTGTATATATATATGAATCTCGGAAACGGCTCCAACGATTTTCATGAAATTTAGTATACAGGGGGTTTCGGGAATAAGCATCATGGTCAAGTGGTCAAGGCGCAAGATTGACAATCATAGATGTCCGGGTTATTAGTTTTTTTTTTAAGAAAATTATACTTTTGACCAAAAACTCCGAGCGAAGCTCGGTGGCCCAGGTACTGCGAAGTAAAACGAGCAATTATAATGTAATTGAACTACATAGTTTTACTTATTATTTTTTTCTTCTCAATAATTATATATTATTATTTAGAAGTACTACTACCTACTCGTAATGGTTTTTAATCATACCCTAATATGTCCGCAAAACGATCTCGTTTCGGAGAGCCTGCCCCGGCAGCTGGTAGAGGCTGCACAATTGTAGGTGCAATAGCTGGAGGTGGAGCGTTTTCAACCTCTGCGCGAACTCCGCTCCTTTATAATTAATATTGATTAATATTAAATCACTGAAAAGTAAAAAAAACTTCTAAAATAATACCGAGATGATTTCGTTTTAAATTTACTCACCGTCTCGGCCTCGTTGCCGGAGGCGGCAGAACTAATGCTGCACCAACAGCAAAGTATGGATACCTAAAAAACGAACATATGATATAATTCAATATAAAAGTAGTAATATACCTATACAAAATATACGCCGATACCTGAGAGCCTGCGGCGCAGTTGGACGCTCTCGAGGCGGATAACGCAGAAGTGCAGAAAAAAGAGCAAGAGCGGATGCCGATGCCGTGGGTACGACTCGCGCTAGCGGAACACCTGCACTCGTTGGGAAACGAAACCGCAACACATCTGCTAATGCGTAACCGTCGGGCCATTCGTCACGTGATGGAGTTCCTAACACTGCGCTTATTTTGTACAACTGATCTATCTCTGAATTACCAGGAAATAACGGACGGCAAGTGTACAATTCTGCCATTATACATCCAAGTGCCCAAAGGTCGATGGGAGCACCATAATGAGTGTCATGCAGAAGGACTTCTGGAGCTCGATACCACCTTGTAGATACGTAATCAGTGTAAGGCGGCCTCGATCGCACTTCACGAGCTAGTCCTAAATCTGCTATCTTTACCAATTCTGGACCTGCACATAATAAATTCTCAGGCTTCAAATCACGATGAAAGAAACCATGACGATGCATATGTGCGAGGCCTAGGAGCACTTGGTATAAAATATTGCGAAGAACTGGCTCTGGAAACGGCCGTTCTGCATCGCGGATTAATTGATAAAGATTCCCTCGCATGTACTCAAATACAAAATATAATGTGTCATTTTCACGGATAACTTCACGTAACTTAACAATGTTTGCATGATTAAGTTTTTTAAGTGACTTGACTTCACGCAGATTCATGGCCTCATCCCAAGAATAATATTTTCTTTTCATTCGCTTTATAGCGACTTTCTCCCCGGTGTCCCTTCGCTGCGCCAGAGCGACTGAGCCATATGTACCATCGCCCAATTGTTGCAATACGACATAGCGATTCATTTCATTTGATATTTAGCTGTAGATTACCTGCAAAGTTAGAAATCTAAATTGTATATTTTATAATCATTGAATTCTTTGTTTATGATTATATGTGCAATAAACTCCCTCCACAAACTATCTTCTTTCTACAAACTATATAAATTTATAGAAAGGAAAAGGGGAAATTTAGAGAACACAACCTAGCATTATAATACAGTATACCTGTGAGTACATACACAAGTATAGTCATTAATAATTTTCTACCATATTTTTACAATTATAATGTTTACTTTATGTAACCACATTTAATAAACAAAATATGTAACTGAGGTCTGAGGCAAATAACCAATTGAAAAAATCTTAACACCTTATGTTGCTATGGTAACTAATCACCAAATATTAAATATTTTATCTTTACTCTAAAAAATAAGAAAAATTTACTCTATCTGTAAAAATATTACTCAAATAATAAGATTGTTATAACACGATACGTGATATGTTAAAACATTACAACCACAATATCTAAGCATAAATACATATTGTAAAGGCTGTATAATATTTTACATTCTTTTGATTCGACATTGTTTGGATATGAAAACAATTAGGCATAGTAATAATCTGTGGGCAAGATAGAACTCTTGTCAAAATGACATATTTTGATCTGACAAAACCCAGGACGATGTATCACAATACATCGTCCTAGGACAAAACAGTCCGTAACTAGGAACAGAAAAACTGTTTTTGAAGTTTGCGTGGCAAATAATGGCGGACATCTATTGCACTCCTCCGTGTAGCTTCTCTTTCTTTTACCAATCCGTTCGCCATTATCGATAAATAGTGCTTCACTATTTATGTCTTTTGGTTGAGAAGTGAATAATGAATATTATCATAATTTGTTACATAAATTTGCAAGAAGATAATAGATATACTACAGAATTTCCTGCAACAAGTTATCGAGTTTTGTTCAGTGAATACGTTTTATTAAAATGCCACCGAAAACGCAGTGTATAACATGTGAAATTATGAAAATCGAGCCAGCCGAATGCTTGACGAAAAAAAGGATGTTTAACACCTCCAGGTAAATTTCTGAGAAATTAATTAAAATTCTAAGAAATATATTGTTAACTGAAACGCCGGCGTATCAGTTAACAATAGATTTCTTAGAATTTTAATTAATTTCTTAGCAATTTACCTAGAGGTGTTAAATGTAGACTCGATCTTCATTTTATCATATTTGCTTAGTATCTACGAGCTTGGTTTTTAAACCTGAATATTATCGATATCGATAAAATCGCGTAAAGCACTAGTTTGTGTGTTAAGTTTTGTAGATTGGTGCTCTTGTTGTTTTGAAGTCTCTGAGTTCTGACGTACAGTTGGTATTGAAGTACCGTGTAAATTGATCACAAAAAACTCTACGGAGGGTTACAACTTACATTCTCTTTGTGACAGATTACAGAAGCTGAAAGTGGAAATTGTAAATTGGACCACAAAATAAAATAATTATGAATGTTGTAAATTATTTCAAATTTATTCATGTGTTTGTTTAAAAGACATTATGCCGAATTACAAAAGATGATTTTAAATTTAAATAAACATTAATTTTGTAACAATTAAAATTCACGATCATAAAAGTAATTGATAATTGGTTGGAGTTTATCGAGGTATGAATTAAGAGATGAGCGGCGTTTTAACTAGATGCCGAGTGAGCTCAGAACAACTAAATCTTTTACTGTCGTTTATGGAAGAACACCGTGACTTTGCAGCTGGTAAACAATCCATATATTCGAGATTCAGTGCGTGCAAATTGTGGCGGCTCTTAGCTGAACGACTCAACGCTGCTGCCGACGATTCAGGGGGTGCACGAAAATCACCTGACAAATGGAGTCGGGTAAACAATGACAGTTTTAATAATAATTTACTTAAATAAAAATAACTTACTTATTGTGTAATATTATTTTTACAGTTGTGGGCAGATTTAAAATATAAAGCACGTAAAAAGGCAGCTGCTGGAGGAGCTCTTGGTGAACTCTCTAGTTTCGAGGAGAGAATACAGAATTTGTTCAATACCAAAACAACTGAATGTAAGTATACACTTTGATAGAAATATACTAAATTAACACCCACTTTGTAGTTTTCAGGACAGTGTAGGCTAATAGACAAAACGGAATCAGTTTATTTTTAATAAAAAAAAATATATTGAAAACCTGAAGTTTTATGATTTTAAATGTTAGCAGGTAACTAAGGAATAGAAATTCGTAAAATGCCTCACATGTCCAGCTATTCCCGAGAAATGGGGGGACGCAAATACAACAACAATAAAAATAAATATACAACTTTCATAAATAACAGTTTACAATAACCTCAAAGTTTTTGAGATATTTGCAAAAAAACGCAGTTTTTAACTGTTTCTTGGTTTTTTATTTCTAGCATAATCTTTTGATTTCCATGAAACTAAGGGAATGTAATCTTCAAAATACATATAATAAATTAAAAAAAAAATGAAATTGAAATGCCATTTACAAGAAGAGTATGTTTTATGGTCTCTAAAGGCTGAAAATCGCCCCCAACTTCAAGTGGGAGTTTACATTTTAAAAAAAATTCGTTAAATTTTCAGATAAGGCTCTTTCTTTTCGTCTGAACTTTACTTTTTGACCATATAAAATCATTGTATGATCATCTTGTAAAAACATCCTTAAAAATTAAAAAAATTGGAAATATCAATAATTTTAACTTTGTAAACTACATTTTTTTCAATTATCATTGAAGAAGTGCACTTTATTGACCAAATTCTTATAAACCCATTACACCAATGTATTTTTCAGGAAAAAACGAAAAAAAAAACAGTTTTCCAAAAAAAGTATGACTAAATTTTATAAATATCAACTTGATTTTTTTTAATATATTTTTAACTAATGAATAACACCTCCAGGTAAATTTCTAAGAAATTAATTAAAATTCCTGGGGCGATAACGGTTCTCTTTTGCGATTATTTGTGGCTATCAAAGCGAATGTAGTGACTTGGGCGATCCTCTTTTTTTAATGATTAATTTTTGGGAAATGCATTTCCCAAAGGATATTCACGAAGCTATTGAAATTAAAAAATATCCAAACTTCAATAGGAAAGATGGCTGGGTACTACCATCATCGTGGGATCCTGTAATGCTCGTAAACATAATAAAATCTAACAACAAAAACAAACATAACAGACCATTAAATGTAGTTGGTTCATACTGTGTGGATAAAGGTTGCAATAGTGTTGCTTAATATTTTAACTGTAAATAATAGCAATCTAAATTAATAGTAGTTCTTTTTTCAGACACATATAAAACAATAATATTGCTTAAATAAATAATTAATATTTTTAATTTTCTTTATGGCTATACATAATATAATAATAACAACACTAAATAATATTATTAAATAATAAAGTTTTTTAAAATCGTAATAATCATAATAATAACAACTAAAATTAAATAAATAATATTGCTATATTTAATTATAATACTTATTAAAAAAAAATTAAATGTTTATGTCTTGGTGTCTGTGAAAAAGACATACAGACATATATAGACGTAACATACATAACTACAACCTGCAAACCCAGCCTTATATTGCTGAAATTCCACATTCCACAAAATTATTATAAAACAATACAATTAAATTTGGTCTAGTTTTCACTTCCCTGTTTCTTTCTTGCTTCTTTAAGCGTTATGACTATGTGACTATGATAACATAAAACATTGTTATAGTGAACTGCTTAGAAAAAAATTACAATCTTGCCACGGTACTCTATTGACCATCAAAGATGTAGATAAAGATAGAGAATGATGATAAACATTTTATTCTAAATTTATTTCATTGATAATAATGATAACAGCAAATACTGGGGGGTGCACCCGCGGCGGCAGCCACTCGGACGAGGAGCGCAAGCCGGCGCTGCTGGACGACGACATGTACTCGGAGGGGTCCGGCGCCGGCGCCGGCGACGCGCCGCGCCTTGCCACGGAGGAGCTGCTGGCCGAGGCCGCCATGCGCAGCGCGCTAGCCGCCGAGAAGCAGGCCGAGGCCGTCGCGCAGGCCGTGGAGCTGCTGCGCGACCTGGTGGTGCTGCTGCGCGACCGCACCGCGCCCGCCGCGCCGCCCCCCGCGCCGCACCCCGCCGCCGCGCCCGACCACGCGCTCGCCATGCAGCACCATCATCACCGACTCTGAATGCGCTGCCGCCATGTAAACATTATATCTAATAATCACTATTATAAATATTGTTTTATTTACATATCCATGTAGACTAGCTCCTATGCTGTTTAATTCCCATAAGCCATTGATAGTTCACCAGCGCGGCTGGGCCGTCGCGACGCGCAGCGCGTGGACGCGGGGCGCGGGCGCGGGGCGGGCAGGAGGCGCGAGGCCGAGGCGCGCGGCCACGTCGGCGTAGACGGCGTCTGCGCGTGCGCGCGCGGCGGCGGCGCCGTGTCGCAGCACGTCGCGCAAAAGTGCGGGGCGCGCGCGCAGGCCGCGGGCGCGCTCGCGCAGCGGGCCCAGCGCAGCGCACAGTGCCTCCGCCACCACGCCCTTGTACTGCGCCGTGCTCAGCCCCTCGGCCTCCTCTACCGCCTCCTCGGGCAGCAAGTCCGCCGCGAGGCAGTGTAGAGTTACGAGATTAGAGACGCCCGGCCGTGTTTCGGGATCGAACGTCACCTTAAAGTAATATAACGTTAGTAGTAGATTTATTTTCATAAAAAGTAGAACAAATATTATATATACATAGTCTGGCCATAAATACTGTTACAATTAAAAATAAACAAAATATTACATTTGAATTTGGAATCTGTCATTTTTATATGATTGTTCATTGTGTTTTCTCATTTTCGCGCCAATACATTGTAAAAGATTTTGTGATATTAAAATGGGGTGGGGTGATAAAGAGAACCCCTGTGATTGTATTACACAAAGTAGGTCCATACCTAGCCAAATACAATTTTTAAGACTCTCCACATGCTTGGTATTAGTCAAATGTTTGTGTACCAGGCTATTGATAGGTACAATGAAACCTCCTCTGTTTGTGACAGATAAAGATCTGGCCGTCTACATAGTGTTCGTACTAAAAAGGCGATCAAAGCAGTAAGGGATAGAATTCGAAGAAATCCTGTTCGAAAGCAAAAGATTTTATCTCGGGAGATGAAGATAGCACCTAGAACCATGTCGCGTATTATCATACATATGTCATATAAAAGATGATTTAGGACTTGCAGCCTATAATAGACGTACTGGTCATTTCTTAACTGATAATTTAAAAGAGAATAGGGTGGTAAAATCAAAACAACTACTTAAGCGGTACGCAAAGGGACGTCACAGAAAATTTTTGTATACAGATGAGATTTTTTTTACAATTGAGCAATGTTTGAACAAACAAAATGACCGTTTTTATGCTCAAAGCTTTAAGGAAGCTTCCCAATTAGTAAACAGAGTACAACGTGGGCATTATCCGACTTCAGTGATGGTTTGGTGGGGTGTTAGCTTTGAAGGAGTGACTGAGCCATCGGCACAAGTGTATCAAGATACCATTCTTGAGAAGGTAGTTACGCCCCTTAACAACACCACGTTCAATAACCAAAAATGGTCCTTTCAGCAAGACTCGGGGCAGGGTCATAAAGCTCGATCCACGCAATGGCTCAGCAGTATACCGGTTCACCAGTAGACACTTGATTTTTTTTTGTGCAAAGTATTTATTATCTTGAGTAATCCCACGAAGTTTCAAGTGGAGGAAACATAATTTCGGAAATAAAAAATATCAAAGTTTGATAAATATAACCTTAACTCTGCACAATTTAATTTTTTTATTTATATTTGCTTTTGACGTAATTTTGTCGGAAGTGTTGCTATTTTAGAGTTTTAATTATGCGTTTTAATTTTGCAAGACAAAAGTGTTGCCATTTTAGGGAGTTTTAATTATGCGTTTTAATTTTGCAAATAATAAGTTGACGCGCATTTTAATTTTTATTTGAAAATTCTCAATATTTTATTCGATTTTAACAATTTCATAGTTATTGTAGATTTTTTTGGGTCAATAATAACGAAAATTTTGATTTTGTGACAATCTAAAGTTATTTTCGCAAACGCTCTGGCAACCATTGTTTAAATTTTTGTGTCAACTGTCATAAGTCATTCATGTCTAGTTAGGTTAGGTTAGAACTTAGGTAATTATTGTCGTCAGTTCTTGGTAAGGTTAGGTTAGAACAGTTAAAACAACGCACGAGCCGAGCGAGCGTGCCGCGGTAGCGGCCGGCGAGTGCCATAAGCTCTAAATTTCATGCAAAATCGAAGTAAACACTCAACAAAACATACCTCAAAATGAGATTTTTAAATGGAGGTTCTAAATAGGTAATCTACACACCTCTCCTCACCCCTCTCACCCCCAAATATATACATATGCTGCCACCCTTATTCTAAAGTCCTTCCCACGCAATCTTGGTTAGAAACCCAAGTTCTGGACTCCATCAGAGCTGAAGACCGTCATCTAGTCCCGATATTAATCCGCTGGATGATGTTTTATAGAGTATGGCTTTAAATGCCATGATAAAACAATCCATTCGATTGGCAGTGAAGAATTTTCCCATGGAAAGAGTGGGTGATAACTGGCCTCATCATTTAAAGGATTGTATTGCAGCCAATGGAGACCACTTCGAATAAGCTTTATATATTTTTAATGGTTTTATATCAATGTATTGAACTAACACACTGATTAATAAATGTTAATAATGTATCAGTGGCGAAGATGAAATTTTAGCAGAGGTAAGCCGTTCCAAAAATATACAATTTTTATATACACATACATTAATGCAGAAAGAAATAAAGCTATTACTATATATTTCCAAAAGTACATTTATACATTTAATACTGCATTTAGACTCGCGCGAGTAGCGAGACGAGTTGCGAGTTGATACATGCGACGAATGTGTAAACGGTGCGCTTGTAACTCGCCTCGCGCCTCGTCTCGTCACTCGCAGCGCTCGCGATTTACCGCCCCCGAAACACCCTGCGTAGTAAATTTCGCCAATAGATGTCAGAAAGAGTTTTTTCAGTTTATGTTTAAATGGCAACATTAGGACTACCCAAACACCACCTTTTTATTATTTTTTTCCAATAAAAACAAATAAGTTTATGTTTTAGTTGATTATTGAAAACACGAATAAAACGACATTTTCTAAAAATACCTGGGCCAGCGAGCTTCGCTCGGAGTTTTTGGTCAAAAGTAAAATTCTCTTTAAAAAAAACAAAAAACTTGAATAAATACAAAAAAAAATTATACCTTTGTATCCGACCAGGATTCGAACCCGGACACTTATTCAATCTTGCGCCTTGGCCGCTTGACCATGTGGCTTATATCTGAGCGTGCGAAATTATCGAACATAATATTTTGCGTGGAATAATGCAAAAAGAAACCGCATGAAAATTCGAAAACACGCGTTTTCCCAGACATAAGACTATCTAGATCGATTTATCGCCCCCGAAACCCCGTGTATACTAAATTTCATGAAAATCATTGGAGCCGTTTCCGATATTCAGATTATATATATATATATATATATACCCACCTGTGGTGTGAAGTCTGTAACAGCTTTTCTAATTTTTAATCTTATAGTCTCATCTGAGTCACTCAATAATATTCGTGACTTAGGATCTGTATCTGATTTCGACATTTTCTTAGTTGGATCACGTAGACTTCGTATACGGTCACTGCCATCGTCTGTGATATAATTCAAAATTTGTTAAGGTCAAACTTTTTGATGCATAAAATGTTTTAACAAATAAAAATTAATAAGAAGAACTGTGAAAAAAATCCTTTACACCCTTGAAATTCGAGTCTCTTTTAATCTCTGTTGAGTTTATACAAAATAGTTAAAAAAGTTACTTTAAACAGGACTTTGATATTTGTTTTTGAAAATAGCACAAGCAATATATTAATGAAGACAATTTTTTATAAAAAAAAATTTTACTTCATGAATGAATCACAATAAAACACTGAAAATGTAAAGCGACAGTTAAATGCTTTCCTTACAAGCAACTGGTAAATATTGGGTAAATTGTTAAAAACTTCCAACAAATTGTTTCATTTTTATTGACGACAAGCGGCTCATCCTCGCTTTGCGTTGTCGCTAGGTACGTTTTAAATATATATAATAGTTACTAGCCAAAGTTAGCCTTATAATATTTTTTTTGTTATTAATATTAACATTAATATTTATACGATTCTAACGTCACTCAACTGCCTTCAATGTTTTGCCTTCCCGGAACCTCTCCACTAACACTTAAACTTTATATTATGGTATTAAAGTTCAAATTGACTTTTAAGTATTAATACGAATCTTTTGTATGGGAGTATAGAAAAGTGTTGTTTTTAGACTTTTTCAGGCAATTTTTTAAATTTCTCTCCCGTAAGAACCATCCTCGTACTTCAAGGAATATTTAAAAAAAGAATTAGCGAAATCGGTTCAGGTGCTCTCGATATTTGCGCTTACATTCCGCGATTACATTCAGCAATTCAGTTTTATAATAAAGATGAATCTTACATTCTACATTCTTTTGTTTACCTGGTAAAATTGGTCTTGGTGTGGGAAAGAGGCGGCCAAATCTATGGTGGAAGGTTCGCACTAGCTGTGAAGCTACTTGCAGATGTTGCAACTGATCTGCACCCACTGGTACATGAGTCCCTCGGTACACTAACACATCTGCTGCCTGAAACATTTATTTGTTTGTATGCTAAGAACAATATTTTCAACCGACTTCAAAAAAGAGGAGGTTCTCAATTCGACTGTATGTTTTTTTTTTCAACCGACTTCAAAAAGGAGGAGGTTCTCAATTCGACTGTATGTTTTTTTTTATGTTTGTTACCTCAGAACTCCATCATTTATTAACCGACTTGGACAATTTTTGTTTTTTTTGAAAGGGTATACTTCCAGGTTGGTCCCATTTAAATTTCAAAAAAAATACCACCCCTAAGGGTGGAAAAACAACTAATGATGAATTTAACCTACTTCTAATCGTCATATTGACTTGAAATTTTGCAAATGTTTCTATTTCCGTTGATAGTACAGTGGTTCGGTATTGTTGACCTGATCTGATGGTAAGGCCAGAAGGTGGATAGGTAGAACTCTTCAACGGCTAATAGTAGATACTTTGAGCATGGGCTTATTTTGTTTGATTTGACAAGCCTACCACGTTAGAATTCTTACTTTGCTACTACTGTCTACACTAAAAAGGGAAAAATAAAAACTTTTTAACAAAAAAATAAAAACCGACTTCAAACAAAAGCACTAAAAAGTAAAAAGTAACTGATTGGTAGTTTTCATTTACTATACATACCTAATCAAATATTTTCGAAGTTGGTGTGCTTTGCTTTGTATGGGTTGGCACCGATTTCGAAAATATTTGATTAGGTATGTATTTAATAGGTAGGCTTTAATTACCTAGCCAAAGCACACCGACTTCGAAAATATTTGATTAGGTATGTATAGTAAATGAAAACTACCAATCAGTTATTTTTTACTTTTTAGTGCTTTTGTTTGAAGTTGGTTTTTATTTTTTTTGTTAAAAAGTTTTTATTAAATATCGTTTTTTTTACATTTACAACACACAGTCAAATCTATACTAATATTATTAAGAGGTAAAGTTTGTGAGTCTGTGAGGTTTTAGGGAGTAATCTCTGAATCCACTGAACCGATTCAGATGAAATTTGGTAAGAAGATAGTTTGAGACTCTGGGAAGGACATAGGATACTTTTTATCCCGGAAATCACCCCTAGGGGGGTCTTCTTCTTCTGCACAGCGTTTTCCACACTTGAGCATTATTGCCCGTTGTGCGTGAGCTTGTGCTGTGTGTGGTGTTAGTCTTTCCAACTTCCCCCTAAGGGGGTGATAATGAGTATGAAATTTGTATGGGGAATCCTTGCAACATACAGGCGCTCTTCATGTCGGGAATCCTAAGGACGAACCCAAGCAAAGCAAGGGTGAGTCACTAGTATTACATATTGCCTCCATAAAAATTTCTGGAAAATTAATTGTTAATTAACACACCTGCATATCTGTGATTATCAACAAGATATTATGATAACTGTCATGGGATAATGTAGCCATAAATGATGCCAGAGAAACATTTCTGACTTGCATATTATAGGAGTTTGGTGTTAAGTTACAAAAAAACTAAGTTATGAATCATAAATAATAAATACCTGAAGTACAGGATAAAGCAATAAGCCAATAGGAACTTCTTTCATTGTAGCAGACTTTTCTTTATATTGAGGCAAATGGGCAAGGCGAGCATGTGTTGCCAAACAGGCAAGCAGCCAGCACAATTCTGCATGCCTTGGTACAGCAGACTGTATAAAAAGTACACTTTTCTCTGGATCTAAACCACTTGCCAATAAATATGCAACTAGGTCAAGTGTATTTTCCTGAATCTGTGCCGGATCCTAGTAAAAACGCATATTAATAAAATATTTCTTTATACCTATGTAAATAATAGATAGGTAAAGGCAGAATCATACTTGAGGTGTTGTGTGAGCATGAAGATCGGCAATAAAGACCATAAGGTCGTCGCCTTGATTTTGGAGTTTAACACAGCGTTGCACAGCAGCAAAATAATTCCCTACGTGAAGAGCGCCTGTAGGTTGCAATCCTGTCACAACTCTTTTCTGCCACCCTTCATTTTCTTGGGATTTTTTATTTTCAGTTTTGCTTATGTCAGTTTCCTAAAAGTTAATAATAATTTGAATTGCACAATCAATAAATATCTCTTATTGTATTGTATATAACCTATCTAATTTACCCACTTTATATCTACAATTACTTGAAGATAAGCTACGGTAGGAACTCTTTAGTCGTGGTTTATTATATATAAAACATTTCCTTATGACGTCCATTCTTTTCATACTTTTACTTTATTCATTCAACATAAAATAAACCAAAGGATCTCTATTACACATTTAATGATCAATCATCAAGAATAAAACTACTTTGACATTTAATTTTGACAGAATAGATTGACTAAAACGAAATTGACTTGTATTGTTAATAAATTATTGTCATTTGTCATAACTAATAACTATATGGCAATATAGAAAAAAAATTACCATGTTACTTGATATAATTAAAATAAATTGGCCACCCGTGGTGGTCAAATAGTCTAAATCAGGGTATAAATCTTCATAATAAAATAAGTACGTTTACAATAAAATTTAGTACTTTTATTCAGTAAAAGTGAAGTTTTGTTCAAAATGTAAGAAGTTATATAGAAAATAATTACAGTTAAGAAATTAATTAATAAACGAATTAATCTTATAGTTCTACTTTACTAAACGACTCAGGCCTTAGCTGTGTAACATCAAAATTATAAATGTCAACGTCAATAATTTGTCAACACTCAACAGGCACAAATAATTAAAAATTGTTTAGATTTAGTCTGAAATCTGAATTATTAAACTATATATTTCATTATTATTAAGGTAAGAAAATCAAAATTTATATCTTAGCTCAATGTACTCTTACGTTTATGTAAAAAGTTCCTTAAATATTTTTACTATTTGTATAATTTTATTTTTATGTTAAATTAATATTGTCCATAAAATAACTGACCAGGATCTTTAAAATATTTTATATTAGAAATCAGACTAATTAAAATACATCGTGAAGCATTGCTATGTACAAAAAAATTGATTCTTACAACACTAATTTGATACACTTGAGTACTATACTTCCTGCACAGATGATTATTATCAATGAGATTAGCTGCCGTGGCCCGTGGCCGAAATCACTCTTTTTAATACCTAGCGACTCACCCTCACTTCACCCGGGTTCATCCCTAGCTTGCTTCCCCATAGAAACTTTCATTAACCATTCTCACCCTCCTTAAAGGGTGATTTTTGGGATAAAAACTATTTCACTCACTCATTTTTCATAAACATTTTAAAAAAACCTTATATTATTATCAAATGTGGTATGTTTTAGAGGTTCCAGAGAGAAACATCTTTTTAGGTTGGAGACATAGTTAATAATCATAATATCATAAGTACACTTAAAATGAAGCTTAGCTTAATGGGTGGTCGACCATATATGGATGATACATGAGTGTTTGATGATACGTTACTAAAGTATGGCTTACAGTGGACTTAATGCTATACTATCACTATACTAATGCTATACTATATTATGTTATATTATACTATACTTAATGTATAAACATTTTACACTTCAATTAAAAAGTTTTATTTTCTTTTATTTTTCTTCTATATGAAGCTTTTTCTAACAATAACAATCACAAAAAAAAGAATTATTCAATTTGGTGCAGTTGACCGGAAGTTATGCACGTACATACTTTTCATTTTTATTTATATAGATAATAATAATATATGAGTATCTTTATTAACTTAAATACGAAAAGGTTATAAGATATATTTCGTAAAAGCTATATAATTAGTACAATTGTTGTTTAAACGAAAAGATTCTTTTCAGAATTTTTTCTATTCGTGTACCAAATTTCTTTGAAAATGATTTAAAGTCCAGGTCCAGTGCAGAGTTTAAAGTAAAACATAGATATTATCATATACATAATATATGATAAAAACGGTCATCATTTTTTTGTTAAAATATTGCTCAATTGTAAAAAATTCTCATCCGTATACAATTTTTTTCTGTGACGTCCCTTTGCGTACCGCTTAAATAGTTGTTTTGATTTTACCACCCTATTCTCTTTTAAATTATCAGTTAAGAAATGACCAGTACGTCTATTATAGGCTGCAAGTCCTAAATCATCTATTATATGACATATGTATGATAATACGCGACATGGTTCTAGGTGCTATCTTCATCTCCCGAGATAAAATCTTTTGCTTTCGAACAGGATTTCTTCGAATTCTATCTCTTACTGCTTTGATCGCCTTTTTAGTACGAACACTACGTGGACGGCCAGGTCTTTTTCTGTCACAAACAGAGGAAGTATCATTGTACCTATCAATAGCCCGGTACACAAACATTTGACTAACACCAAGCGTATGGAGAGTTTTAAAAATTGTATTTGGCTCCATACCAACTTTGTGTAATGCAATCACAGGGATTCGGTTCTCTTTATCACCCCACTCCATTTTAATATCTCAAAATATTTTACAATGTATTGGCGCGAAAATGAGAAAACATAATCAACAATCATATAAAAATGACAGATTCCAAATTCAAATGTAATATTTTGTTTATTTGTAATTGTAACAGTATTTATGGCCAGACTATGTATAATAAACTTTGAGACGTCTAAAGCTTTAGTCTCTCCCGTGACCATGATGTATTCGAACCAAAAATTAAAGTAAATCCAAGAAAAAAATCGAAAAAGTTATCTTTTTTTGAAATTTTCAATCGTAAATCTAAGAAAGAAATAAATGATATGTGATAAAACCAGCAAGATGTGTGGATGGTCGCGTGGCGCGGCGGCGGGGCGTATGCAAGCCTGGCGCGTGCACGCGTACGGCGCGGGCGAGCTGCGCCTGGAGAGCGCGCGCGTGCCGGCGCTTCGCGCGCCTGACGACGTGCTCGTGCGCGTGCACGCCACCTCGTTTAATCCTCTGGATGTCGCTATGATTGGTAAGTTAGTAAACAATTTAACACTGGACATTAAACTATTTTTTTAAGTTATTTCTACAACTATTTTCACTCTTAATAATAAATATACATAAACATAAAATGTTTACATGTTATTGTCGCAAGAAGGAATAAAACCACCCGAAGAAAAGGTCAAGGTCATTAACGAATATCCCCAGCCTAAAACAATAGAGGATCTCCGACGTTTCTTAGGCATGCTTAACTTCTACCGCGACCATATATACCTAACGCCGCTACTATACAAGCACCGTTAAATTCATATCTTCACAACGTCATGAAGCGCGATAAAACAATTATTGAATGGACAGACGAAGCGAGGCAAGCATTCGAAGCGTGTAAAGCAAGCATAACCAACGCAGCTTTACTCGCGCATCCCTCGCATCAAGCTGTACTCGCGATATTCACCGAAGCCTCAGACAAATCAGCTGGAGCAGTAATACAGCAATATATTAATGAAAAATGGCAGCCACTAGGATATTTCTCAAAAAAATTCTCCGACTCTCAAACGAAGTATTCTACATACGACCGAGAGCTACTAGCTATATACATGGCTATAAAACATTTTAGGAAAATATTCGAAGGACGTGAATTAATTATATTCACCGACCACAAACCCCTAACATTCGCAATGAACAAAGTGCAGTCATCTACAGAGACGCCGCGACGTTCCCGCCAACTCTTATTCATAAGTGAATTCACTACAGACATACGTCACGTAAGCGGGAAACACAACACCGTCGCCGACGCACTAAGCCGCATAGAAATAATAGCCTGCCTTACTACTATCGACTTCAAGGACATAGCCGACGCGCAAAAAAGGGATAGCAACATTCAAAACTTACTACAACAAAATAATATAACTCTCAAGAAAATGAATATACCTAACACCGATATACAGCTGTACTGCGAAACATCTACACCTTATATACGCCCATATATACCTAACGAACATCGTCGTGAAGTATATAATAGTATACACAACATTAGTCATCCTGGAACGCGAACTACAAGAAAATTAATAACAAGAAAAAATTTTTGGCCTACAATGAATGCAGACATCGCCCAGTGGACAAGAAATTGTATTAATTACCAGAAAAGCAAAATACAACGACATACACACAGCGACCTTCAATCTTTCCCGCCAACCGACCGATTTCAACACGTACACATAGACATAGTCGGACCGCTACCTACTACCGCTCAAGGACATCGTTATTTAGTTACTATGATAGATCGACTTACAAGATGGCCCGAAGCAATACCTACGGCCGATATATCCGCCGAAACTATCGCTGAAACAATATATACACACTGGATAAGTCGATTTGGATGTCCCGCTACATTAACAAGTGATCAAAGCCGACAGTTCGAAAGTCAAGTATTCAACAACCTAATGAAGCTACTTGGAATAAATAAAACAAGAACGACACTGTATCACCCACAAAGCAACGGAATGATTGAAAGATGGCATCGTACGCTAAAAACTGCTTTACGCGCGAAACTAATTCATTCAACGTCATGAGTCAACGAACTACCTATAGTACTATTAGGACTACGTGCCGCCCTGCGCACGGACACCGGCGTGAGTGCAGCCGAACTTACCTACGCCTACAATCTTCGACTACCGAGTGATTTCCAACATACAAGTATAAAATGCATTTACGCACGAGGTGTGGGACTCACCGGCAAAGCCAGTACTACCCACTAAAACCCAACAAAGCCTTCCCCCGTCTTAATGGGGCGTCGCAGGATCGCTTACGCATTCAACTACGACGCCCCGACGGCAGGTCTGCCGAAGCAGACCACAACAACCACGGGGTTGCTCCAAGGTCCACTCTGCTATCAGAGAAGTACCAGGAGCAACCCGCATGGTACACCGCCCTTCGAAGAGGGCCACCTCCCACCGCCCACCGAAGTGGGCCACCTCCCTGTGCGTTTCTTGGCTTCGCGCCCGGTTGGGTTGCCGGGCACTACTGAGCCCCCCCACCACGACAAGGTGAACGCACGTTGGGGAGGAACATACAAGTATACCTACAACTACTACTATGGACACTACTTACGTCGAAAAACTACGAAACACCATTCAAGAGAATAAGCCACGCCCACTTACTACACATCGAGACAATAAACACGTTTTCGTGCATCAAGACTTGCAAACATGCAGTCACGTGTTTATTAGAGTCGACGCAGTAAGAAAACCACTTCAAACACCATATGAAGGCCCCTATCGTGTTGTCGAACGAAAGATAAAGTATTTACAATACAATTACCTGATCATCAAACAAACACATCAATCGACCGATTGAAACCTGCATATGTATTAGAAGATTTCGAGGACAATACTTACCTTACCGTACCTCACAAGAAAACCAACCTTACTAAACCATACCATAAGAACCATATTACCAGCTTACCAAAACCATCGAACAACTTGACACCACAACCTATTCTCAAGCAAACCGAAACGAACAGGACGCGTTGTCAAGTTGCCGGTACGTTTCACTTGAGGGTGATTACTGTAGCTACACTAGACGTCTCGTGAAACACAGAAAAGTTAGCTCTGAAAAGAGCTGTTGGTGTCGTAGGAAATATGAATAATCAGAAGAAGAAGTTCTGAAAAGAACTGTTTTACGAGTGGAGTTACTACGCGTAGCCAGACTGCAGATCCAAACGTTACGAGCGCCGCGAAGCAAATGCCCGCGCGCATTGACTGCCTAGTTATATTTATAACTTCAGCGTGCTGCGCGCAAGATACGCGACCGCGCCATTTCCCAGAATCCATGAGAGCAGAAGATTCGCGCTATTTTTATCTCATTCTAATGTTACGACCAATCATATTTTAAATAAAACTAAGATTTTTATTTGTTAGTATAATTTTCGAATTGTAATTATTTTAATGTACACATTTTTATTGGTCAATTATTTTGTAAATTTTTTATGATTTTTGTATCCTTAAGTCCTTAAGTCACATTTTTGTCAATAAATATTTTACTCAATTCTACTCATCTATACTTATTACAAGTTTTATTTACTAACCCCAAACTTGTTAATGTATAATACTAATATTACCCAGTGGTCGAAGTTAGACTATGAAATTGAAAATCTTATAGTCTTATCACTTTCATACATCGATATTATTCAATAAAATATAACCTACTTGGATCATAAAATAATATATAAAAGCAGAACCAGCGACTTCGCTCGCCCAAAAACTACAAAAAAGCTCTAAAAAGTGGGTTTCATAAAAACTTTCATCCCCTATTGTACCCTCTTAGGTGTTGAATTTTAGAAAACGTTGAAATACGTAACTCATTATTTTATGCAAATATGTCCAAGGAATAAAAAGTTTCATACAAATTTTTATCCCCTATTTTACTACTATTTTACCCCCTAAGGGGTTGAATTTTGAAAAATCCTTCCTTAGGTGCATTTAGGATTTCCTTTGGATGCCTTCGTCATATGAGGAATACGTGTCGTTCAATTTTCTAGCCTTAAGGGTTTGGTCTAAACGTTGACACATCAGTCAATCACTTTTGCCTTTAATATATATAGATTAAAGTAGTATACTCTCCTATACTATCTTTACATCTATATATATATTTAACTGCCTCGGTGGTGTAGTGGCTAACATGTACGGCTGCACCCGGAGGTCCTGGGTTCGAGTCCCGGGTCGGGCCAAGTTTAGTTATTGAATCTTTCTGTATAGTACGCCTCAGTAACAGCCCGGAGTTGGGAAGTTGGCGGTGTTTCATCCCCGTGCTTTGGAGAGCACGTTGGTCCTGCGCCTTAACTCTCACTGGTCGTGTCCCACCAGAGTATGAGAGTGACAGGAATAGAGAGTGCACTTGTTTCTGCACTATAATATCTCCTGCGCAGTTGGCAAGTCTCAATGAAATTAGCCGCCGTGGCCGGAATCGGTCAGGAGAACATCACATCTATATTAAAAAAAAAACTAAATGTGTCCAAAAATTGAATTTTATTCATAACATGAAAGCGTGTTAATAGCCTCTAAAAAAAGAAAATTGATTGATAAACTGGTGAAAAAGGTATTAAACTGTTTTGTCTTGGCCTATTTATTTATCATATCACATAATTTGTATATTGTGTAAATACAATTGAACTCATTCTATTGCTAGGCACCACGTCGAGTGTCTTATAAAATCCAATAGCAATGCTTCTCTGCACAGGTGGGTATGGAGCCACAATTCTAAACATACTGCGCAAGATGGAAGGGTCCGACGTGGAGTTCCCTCTGGTTGTGGGGCGCGACTTCGCGGGCGAGGTGGCGCTGGCGGGCGCGGGCGCGCGGCTGCGGCGCGGCGCGCGCGTCTGGGGCGTGGTGCCGCCGCAGCGCGCCGGCGCGCACGCGCAATACGTGCTCGTCAAGGACCGCTGGGTGATCTACCATTACTTAACTCACCTTAGTTACTGCAGAACACCTAGCAAATACTTCGATACAATACATTTAATATACTCAAAATAACTTAAAAGGATGAAACCTAGTAGTATCTTCTTCGGAAAATAATTATGATTTGATCGCATTTCCATCAGTTGGGTCCGGCGCCGAGCGCGCTGAGCACGTGGCAGGCGGGCGGCGCGCTGTATGCGGCGCTGTCGGCGTGCGCGGCGCTGCGCGTGGCGGCGCCGGGCGGACGCTGGCGCGGCGCGCGCGTGCTGCTGCTGGGGCTGGGCGGCGTCGGGCACGCCGCGCTGCAGCTGCTCGTGCACCGCGGCGCGCAGGTGCACGCTACACGCTATACACTATTCGCTTACCGCTAATACACGGTTCTCTTCGTTCACTCAAATTTTATATTTTTAACAAATTTATTTTCAGGTGGTCGTGGGTTGTTCGAGGGATCTGTGCCAGACGGCGACGTCGTTAGGTGCAGTGGCGGCGCTGGACCGACACTCACCCGACTACGACCGTCTCCTCGAGGAGGCCGGCCCGTAAGTTTCGTATCTCTGTTTCATGACTCGTCCTCCCATACCGCCCTCCGGTACGGAACGGTAGCGAGTGCGGTGTACATCGTGCGCGCGTGCACTGTGCAGGTACGAGGTGATCGTGGACTGCGCGGGGCTGGGCGGCGAGGCGGCGGGCGCGCGGCGCTGGCGGTTCGCGCGCTACGTGACGCTGAGCTCGCCACTGCTGCGCGAGGCGGACGCGCGCGGCGCCGCGGCGGGCGCGCTGGCGGCGGCGGCGACGCTCGCGCGGCAGTGCGCGGCCGCCGCGCGCCGCTCCCGCCGCACCCGCCGCCGCCTGCCCGCCGCCGCACGTGCGCTGGGCGTACTTCATGCCGTGCGCGGCCGACATTGAGATGCTGCGCCGGCTCGCCGACCAAGGGAAGGTAAACTTGCGATATTGTTATTTACTCGTTCAGTAAGCATGTAAAAGTAAAGTACCTGCTATACGCGAAGTGTGCGGTGTTGTTATGTGCACAGTTCACGGTGGCGGTGGAGCGCGCATACGCGTGGCGGCGCGGCGCGGAGGCGTACGCGCGCGCGGCGACGGGCGGCGGCCGCGGCAAGCTGCTGCTGGACTTCACCGACGACGGCGCGCCCGACACTGAACGCGGCTGAATACCAGCTTTTGGTATTCTGTATAAACACTACAATTTATAATAGAATATACTGCTTAAAAATAAAGTAAAAACAATTTTTAATATGTATACTTTTTTTATCTTATCCATCCTACCTACAAAACACTGCACGTGAATATATCGGAAAGGTGGCGTCCGTTTATATACGAGTATTTAGATATTTATCTTATTATCAAAATAATGTTGAAATCAATTAACACAAAACAACAAATAAGTCAAAGACACAATTAACATAATAAAAAATTATCTAGCCACCAATTGGCGACTAGACACTTACAAAAATAAATTGTACGTAAATACTTAGTGTGAATCGTAAGTAAATATTTTAAAAAAACCATCCACGAATATTCCGCTCTGACATAACTACAATAAACCCTTTTTTTTTAACGTTGGGAAATGCATTTACGCACGAGGTGTGGGACTCACCGGCAAAGCCAGTATTACCCACTAAAACCCAACAAAACCTTCCCCCGTCTTAATGGGGCGTCGCAGGATCGCTTACGTATTCAACTACGACGCCTCGACGGCAGATCTGCCGTAGCAGACCACAACAACCACGGGGTTGCTCCAAGGTCCACTCTGCTATCAGAGAAGTACCAGGAGCAACCCGCATGGTACACCACCCTCCGAAGAGGGCCGCCTCCCAACGCCCACCGAAGTGGGCCACCTCCCTGTGCGTTTCTTGGCTTCGCGCCCGGTTGTATTGCCGGGCACTACTGAGCCCCCATCACGACAAGGTGAACGCACGTTGGGGCGGAACTACAATAAACCCTGTGCAGCTTGCAACAATATTATTTTTCAAATGAAATATAGTATAACCTGTTAAAGGATATGAAATTGGAAACTAGCAACCACTACTTACGAGAATAATACGTTCTTACTTCCTAGTGAACACGCGGCGCCCGCGGGCCGCCGCCCACCGCACGCGCACTGCCGCGTCATCATCGTACAGGGAAAAAGATGTCAAATAGACCCATGAAAAGTCATTCTAATCATTAAAATCTAATATTGATACGGTCTTATAATATCCCTATGATGTTCCCTACCGAACGCTCTTTGCGCAGATTTGCGCGTTGATATGTTTCGATTATGGTATTTGATAATTCTGTATATACTTATTCTTTTTCATTTGCATATAATTTTAATTATTGTTGAATAATTATGTCGTACATTTCGTTCGATTAAACACTTATTTATACCTATTCTGTTATAGTACATATAACAATAACTTTTTAATATGAATATTTTAAAACTTATAATTATTTTAATATGTTTTTATAATTTTCGTATTTATAATAATTGAATTAATTTTATGTCATTTTAAATCAGCCTAGTTTATAGAATTATAGATACGCGTGCGTCCCTGGGTACGATTCAATTTTTTTGAACGTAACCCCAATTCTTCCTTTTTATAAAATAAAAGTAGTAAAATAAAAGTAAAAGTAACTTTCTTAGATTTACGCGAATACTTGACATTTTAAATAAAACTATCTTTTCGGATTTTTTCGCGAATTTATTTTGATTTTTGGTTCCCGACGTTTCGAATGCTTTACAGCAATCATGTCTCTCCCGTGACCATGACCCGTGACCAACTTTAATATTAAATATGTATGATAATATGACAGTAATCGTCAGGTATCTTAATATGGTATAAGAAATATATACCCTCATCTGTTATTTAATGATCATAAATTATATTTGCTAGATAATCTATACAATGATACATCGCAAATGTATTGCCTAGCAAAATCGCGTGCCGATATGCCGATGATTTATCAAAGTAGAGTACAACGACCACTTAGCCCGATAGATTCCTAATTTACGTACTTCTGCATCCAAACCTATCAGTCATAAGTCAGAGGTAAGCGTCACGGGGGTAGCGGGTTGAAATGCACGCTGATTGGTTAATTCAGTACAAATAGTGATGGGAACCAGAAGTTTTATATCGTATCGTAGATAGGTATCGTATTTAGTAAAATAATTTTCTGTTTTAAAGAATATTTTTAATTAAGACAAGTTTTCTTTACTATAATGAAATAATAATAGAATACTTAATATTATTTATACAGGTTTATACGAGGTTTATTTACAGGTATATCCATGGTTAAAGTTTTCGAAAAACTGTCCCTTACACTCTGTATAACTAAACTACTACTTATTTACATGAACTTATTATTTATAAAAAAATACATTAGGTACTTATTACAATTATTTATTCTTTAAATTTAGTGTATATAAATATTCATGAATTAAAAGTACAAAAATTTTAAAATAATCATAATAATAATTATAGATAAATGTCATAATACAAAAGAAATTGATAATGATACATAATAATAAGAAGTAAAATTAAAATCATCATTATAAACAAAAAAAAAATACAATAATTAAGATTAACAATCATGCATTTTATAATAATTAAATAACATATTTCTAAAAAATTTATAGTTTAACTGGTTCAGCACTAGTTACACGTGCCGGTGATTAAAGAAAAGTATAGCAACAATGAACTGCATTGAAAAGAAAGGGATGCATAGTCCGAGAATGTCCGAATACATCAACGCGAGTTGCGATGTGACCAATATAACTTGAGCTCTGATTTAATTACATTTAATGAGTTTGGAAATTAAAATTCATTTACCTATGAAAAGTGATGCCATTTTTTTTTAAATTACACGTTTGGCTACTATTTCCACATCATTTTATCGTACAGGAAGCCATGTTGCGCGACTGTTGTATTTTTATATCGGAAATTCACGAGTCTCAAGCAATGTGTTCGCGGGTCACGGATGTGGTAGCTACTGAAGTAAATCGCGCGATCGTTTTCTCAAGTCGGACGTATTTGTCTAACGTGTTGTCTGAAAGTGTTCGCCTTGCGTGAGGTGTCTATTGGGCTGAGTGGTCGTTGGTAGAGTATCAGCTAAGAGAATATACCCCAAGGAATCAGAGTTGGAAAATGGAGTTGCCAGGTATTAGTTAGCAAAAAATGTAAATAAGCGTGTACTTTATATAGCATAATCACAGATCATATAATACCTACTATAACACTGCATAATATATTATTTATTATCATTAAATAACAGGTGAGGGTATATATTTCTTATACCGGATCTTAGACCAACATTACGTTTTGTTATAGTTACGAATAGTATTTAATACCTAGGTACTAATTCTATAGCTGCTTTATAGTTAACAGGTTTTGTTTAGATTTCCCGTAAAACAATCACATAATCTTGTAATCTGTATCTGTATATAAATATTATAAACTAGCGGCTCACAATCGCTTCGCTCAGGTTCGCCTCTAGAAAATACTTTTTATCCCGGAAAAATGTACGGTTCCCGTGGGATAGGTCAGATTTTGTTTCCTCGAGCGAAGCGAGGGTGAGCCGCTAGTATTTTATAAATATATTATTTAGGATCGGCACATCAATTCTTAGGTATGAAAATTACCAGATTACCTAACGGAAACTATACTTTGAATCAATGCAAGATAGATCCGAATATGAAGATGACGGCCAATCGAAGACAAACTACGTTCGGTATCGTAAATAGTGAAGAAGCTATACCGAAGCAACCACCGCCAGAAACCCGAATATTTTTTGAAGAAGATTATCCTCGAAAGCTACATCCAACATCATTATCCTGCGTAAAGCCAAAATGCCTTAACATTGATAAAGGACAAGACACTGAAACGGCTCTTACTATAGTGCAACGTCATCCGGGTTTCGTCGGGCGCTCCGAATATTTGACGTCGAATACGAAGCTAAGACATCCGTTAAGAAGAAGATCGCCATTATAAGCGGTACGCACAGGTAGGTTACACGCACAAAAACTATTTGTTTACGGATGAGGATTTTTTTACAATTGAGCTATATTTTAACAAATAAAATGACCGTTTTATGCTCAAAGCTCTAATGAAGCTTCCCAATTAGTCAACAGAGTACAACCTGGGCATTATCCGACTTCAGCGATGATCTGGTGGGGTGTTAGCTATGAAGGAGTGACTGAGTCATATTCTTGTGAAAAAGGTATCAAAATATCGGCACAAGTGTATCAAGATACCATTCTTGAGAAGGTAGTTAAGCCCCTTAACAACACCATCTTCAATAACCAAGAATGGTCCTTTCAGCAAGACTCGGCGCCGGGTCATAAAGCGATCCCCGCAATATTGGTTAGAAACCCACGTTCCGGACTTCATCAGAGCTGAAGAGGGGCCGTCATCTAGTCCCGATATTAATCCGCTGGATTATGATTTATGGTCAGTTTTAGAAACTATGGCATGCTCTAAATGCCATGATAATTTGGAGTCCCTAAAACAAGCCTTACGATTGGCAGTGAAGAATTTTCCCATGGAAAGAGTGTGTGCTATTGATAACTGGCCTCAACGTTTAATGGACTGTGTTGCAGCCAATGGAGACCACTTTGAATAAGCTTTATATATTTTTAATGGTTTTATATTAATGTATTAAACTAATACACTGGTAATAAATGTTACGTGCAATAGAAAATATGATTTTTTCTTTGTAACAATATTTAGGGCAAGACTAGGTAGATTCGATCATTCAACTCCCAACAATATCGAGAGTCGAGAGTGTTGAGGCAAATCAATGAATGCTATTTCGTCATTGCGCTATGTTTTGGAGAGACAGTATTGGAAGCAGTGTTCCCTCCACGCAAAGAGTGAGTGACCGCGTGTGGCGCAGCTGTCACGTCATAAGCCGGATCTCGCGATGCGCAAATCGGCACCATTGATTGACAAACGAAACGAAACCAATTTAAACGTTTGGCGACAGTTCCTCCAACAAGTATTTAACTCTTAAAACACAAATATCTATTTGTAAAATAAGTATAAAATATAATATAAATATAAAATAAAAAACATTAAAGGTTACCTTCTATTTATCTGAAAGCTATACAACTCGTAGTATATAGGTACTTATGTTGCTATAATTTCCAATTTGAACGATAAATTTTATCCTTAAGTTTAAGATTTACACTCTACCCTATGAAATGTTCGGCCGAATAGGCCGAATACCGATGAATAGCCGAATGTTCGTTGCAAAGTCTAATTTATATCTATTTAAAACGTTTGTATCTAGGGACGCACTCGAGCGAAACTAGGGTAAGTCTCTAGTCTGAAATAGAAATTACCTACGTTCTGAATCGAGACCGTAATCTGTACTCTGTAGTCCTATTGAAGTCAGTGAGACGCTCTAAAGCGATGCGCAATTAAATACCGAACAGGCGATTGCGTACAACTCGGTGTTATTAGTTTCATAAAAGATGGCGCTGTTTGAGTATAATCGAACTAGAGTTACGACGAAAAGCGTAAGCTGTCAGCAGGTCAGCGCTTGTTCTCTTCATCCTTTTTAATAAGATAGGTAAGGAAGTATATATGGTAATATAGATAATACATATTACATACAATATTTTATAAATATTGTTTTTCTACACGTTCGCTTAGTATCCTTATGTGAGTTTTTATTTTAACGTTTATAAATTACATTAGTTTTTTTTGTATTCGTAAACATATAAAATTTTATTCAGTTTTTATTTTAAATATTACATTTTTTTTACAAATATTATGTATGCAAAGTTTTAAACAAAGTGAATCTAAATAAGTAAACAAAGGCAAGTCTATTTGTCCAGGAACCGGGAGAGAAAAGAGAAGTAGGCATTAATAAAGTCTCTCAATCACTCATCAGTCATCACGCTAAGGAGTGCTGCGAGTGCCTAGTGCCCACTGAACTTGACTTTGATACGACCCCGACGACGAAGGTCTCAGCGCGAGAAATTATCATTATCGTATTCGACCTCGTAGTAGCCGCGGTTGTTGATTTACTTTATTACACTCTGCATTAGCGATCAACTAGCGCGCCGCCCGACGCCGCCGGCGCGGCGTCGCGCCGTTCGGACTCGGGCCCCGAGCCCGCAGCTGAGTGATGTCTCAACTCTCACGTCTCCGAAACAGCGAAACTTTATTATAGTATAATAGAGTTATAATTAGAGATTTATATATTAAATCCTAGATCCCATTAATAGATTTATATATTAAATCCTATTGACCCATCTTCGCTTCGCTTAAACTAGTTCCTGCGAAAATGAATGACAAACAAACTGACTGACTCTTTCGCATATATTTAATATCATTATATAATTAATATCATCGTCGAACCCTTGACCATAAGGTACTTACTGTAAATAGGCAATGTTATTAACATGTAATGTTTACAAAGTGTTTTAGTGTTTGTCTGGTTGGCGAACAAATTAACATAGTGTAGATAGAATTCAAAAACAGATACGTCAAGAAATTAGAAAATTGCTATTTTGATGACTACATCACAAAGCCATCTCAAGATTTATTATATCATACTTATAATAATAACCAAAATATAAACAGATTTACGCACAGTATATTTATTATAATGCATACTTATTAGTTAATGCGACTCAACCTCGTTCCACTCCGGTTGTTCCCTGGTTCGTTTTAACGTTTACGTATAGACTTCTTAAAGATGAGACATTTTCCCGCAGAAAAAGTATCCTATATGTTGACCCAGATACCCAACTATCATCATACCTATCAAAATCTGTCTAGTGGTTTTCTCGTGACGCGTTCACAGAGTGACAGACAGACAAAAATTCTAAAACCTCCTGCGGCCTCTGTATCGATAATAATGACTATTTCAATAAGATTTTCCAAAAAATATTTAATGTACAGATTTGACTTAGTTACAATTTTATTATATGTAAAATATTTACATAACTAGATAAACTGACTCTAGTCTCGAGGTCAATCATTACAAATTATTGCTAGTAGTGTTTTTTTATTTTTCTTCGATTCTCTTTCTATCCACCAATAACCATATCAAAATCTGTTGCGTGATTTAGAGTAATGAAAGAGACAGACAGAGCGAGGAAATATATTAATCTTTAACCCTACTAACACCTTTTATTTAATAAATCATTGTTGTAGGAAAGACAACTCAGCCGAACCAGTTATTGTGTTTTCCTTTGGGAATTAAAGATTTTCCAGTAGTAAAAGTAATTACCTACTATACAAAATTTTATTAAAATCCGTTTAGTACCTACTTCTTGCATGAAAAGCAAATAGATAATAAACATATAAACAGACATAATTTTAACAATAATTGTTTTGGGTTCTATATTTTGTACACAATACATAACAGTCATTGTTTTTAAATTATTTATTTTATTTTTAGATCTCTCTGTCTCTCCTGTGATCATGTTGAAAAGCATTCGAAACGTCGCGCCAGAAAGAACTCGAAAACATCCGATAAATGTATTTTTAAATGTTCATACAAACTGTTCTGCAGAGTTTATATTGAGTAGTAAATAAGTAGGATTTAAGAGCTTGTTATTATTATAGTGTGTCTAAAATAAAAAATAAATATACGATTCAGAAACATATCTGAATGCTTATTTCGAAGGTCAGTATGTAATATATGATGTGTGTTTGCATAATAAAATGACATTAATTTATGAGTTATTAATTATTATACATATTAGGATTACAAAGACGACAGCCGATAAGTACCTACTCGATTCACAAGTGCCTACTGTAACTCCTTGCTCACTTATAGTGCAGGAAATTCATGCACGAGTCACGACCCCTGTTGAAAAACTCCTATAGGATCCCATCAAAAGCGACAAAAGCCATATAATTATAGCCATATATAAATTAAAACACTGCCTAACAACTGGCTATCTACTGTGGAATGATGAATCTATAGGCAAGTGGATGGAGTGACCATGTGTTCACCAGTCTGCCCCGTCGTAGCCGACATCCTCATGGAGGAATTCGAGGAGACTGTGTGACTGTGACCCCTCGTTTCTACAAGCAGTACGTAGATGACACTTTCACAATATTACCATCTGATAAAATAACATTCTTAGGACATCTCAATTCTATAAATCCTAAAATACAATTTACAATGGATTTAGAATCTGATAATACTAAAAAATATATTTAGCTTTCTTAGATATCTTAGTTAAATGCAACCAGACAAAACCTTGAGTCATACTGATAGGTACCTGAATGGTGAATCTCACCACCATCCTTCACAGTTAGCTACTGTGGGAAAATCTTTGTTTTAGAGAGCGCAAGGAATCTGTGACGAGCAACACCTGGCCGGAGAAATGTAACATTTTTTTTACTTGTTGCAACAGCGCTTTATTAGAACTTGTAAAATGGTCATTGGAGTAAACAGAATTGTTATTCGATGTAAATCCAATATCATGACATTTCAATTTTAATTTTCTTACTTTGGCAAGAACATTATCCTTTTTGTCGACATCGATACAAAAATCTCCCTATAATAGGTTTAAACTTTTTGGTTTAATCTCGTGATATCACTCTTGTAATAAAATCTATATCAATATTAATATACAAGTTATAATGACTTAGGATATATTTTGCAGTACTGAATATAAGTTTTCATTGCTCTATTCAGTAATACCATATATTTCAATATTAAAAGAAGCCCATTGGTACACGGTTATTTTTTTCATATTCTAATAAATCTATTCTTAAGATCTTCAATTTCTAAGCATTTCGAAGTTAGTTGTTTTAATTCTGATTCACATTTATCAATTCTATTGTTACAATCATGGTATCAAACATGAACAAATTCTAAACTTTCCCTAATGCTTGTGAGTTCATCACGCAATGATTATAATTCGTTTTGAAGAGGTGTAAGGGATGACTTTAGCTCATCTTTTAAAGAAGAGATTTCTGAAGAATTAAGGTGTTTAACCTGATCCAAAATAGAAGCATTTCAACTCAAATCGTCGTCTTTGTCTGGCGTAAGAGTACTCGATGCCAGCGTACCTCTATGCACAGTGACATTTTCGTTTACAATTTGGACAAGGACAAGTCCATCTTTTCTTAAATTCCGCATTAAACATTGGTTCTGATAAAGTTTTCGACGGGTACAGGCATTGCTAATGATAATGTTGATTACATTTAGTGCAAGTAATGTTATCGGTAGCGTCACCAGCTGTCGTCGATTTACAACATGCGTACTATTACATTATGATCGTGATTTTTCAATTTAATGCCCATCTTTGACGTTCTTTGAAACTCTTCGATAGTTTTGGCTTATTATATGGTGGGGAATAGTTATTAATATAATTCAAAGCGGCCTCGCTTTTCGCAAATTTTCATTATTAATTGAAATAAAACCAAAAATCAGAAGCAAGTTTTTAATAAAATGCGTGACGGCACTTTTACAAGCTAATGGATTGAAATACAGTACCTGGGCTACCGAGCTTTGCTTGGAGTTTTTGACCTAAAGTACAATTTTCTTTTTTTTTTAACTTAAAACTTGAATAAATATTTAAAAAAAACAAAAGTAAAAAGTTTTGAATGCGACCGAGATTCGAACCGGACACCCGTGAATTGTGATTGTTGATCTTGCACCTTGGCCGCTTGGCCACGATGCTTACAACAGAGCATGCAAATTATCGACCATATTTTGCGTGGAATAATGCAAAGGAAAACTGCATGACAACTCAAAAACACGCGTTTTCTCAGACATATGACTAATATAGATCGATTTATCGGCCCCGAACCCCCCTGGACACTAAATTTCATGAAAATCGTTAGAGCCGTTTCCGAGATTCAGATTATATATATATATATATATATATATATATATATATATATATATATATATATATATATATATTTACAAGATTTAATATATATACAAGAATTGCTCGTTTAAAGATATAGGATAATAAGCAAACGAAATGAAAAATTGTATAATAGGTAATAACTCGTATATACTTAGTGGTTGAGTTTATAGCGGCCTCTGAATTTGAAAATATGTAAGTACATATTGGATTCCTACAAAAAAATCTTTTTCAAAATCTTAAAAATTATTAAAAACCTTCAGAATTAGCTGGTAAATATATCCTTACAACATTATTAATATTATTAAGTAAAATTTATACCAGAATATACGTCAGTTCAAAAAAAAGTACTTAAATAATTTATTATAAAACCTTTACAAAGAAGTAATTACAACTGCAGAAATTGCTAGAAACAGCGATGCGTCGGCCGCTCGAATTCAATGCATAGAAAGAACGCAGTAACATTTTTGATATCGTTGTATTTTTAAATCAAGAAATAAATAATTAATTTTTGCATTTTGTTGGGATTTAAACTCTGGTTGTGACCGCGTAAAAAGGTATATTGTATAGGTACCACTGCGCCTGAAATATTTAAACCCAATTTTGAAAATTCTGTTTGGTATCAATTATCAACTAAAGTCAGCGCGAAGAACACAGACGGTTGTAAACGACGTTCAATGTCATGGTCCTTTGTTTATTTACAACACTATTTCTTCATGATCACTGCAGCTATTTACATGTATTAGTTAAAATAACACCCATTAGTAAAAAATCTATGTAATTAACATAAAATTATGAAAGGTTATGTGAGTTTGATGTGCTCAAACTAAGATTTAAAAACAACAGAACAAAGAAAGGATGTGTTCGGGGCGCGCGTTTAAAATTATATATTTACTTTTCCAATAAATTTTCCATGCACCTATGAGTGTGAGTAATATTAAAATATTGCCGATCGCGTCTATTGCCGCTGAGGAAAAAAATCTTGACATTGGCAATTTGTAAATAAACCAAAGTAATGCTCCGTAAATAAGTTCCATAATATTTTAAAGGTCATACCTATTACTTGTTCTTATCCGTTACATAAAGTGTTCGTCTCGGAATCAGCACATAAATACAACTATCTATTTACCGAGGTTTATATTATAAAGATTTTGCGTGTTGTAATATTTTGATAAAAGTTTTATTCTAAAAATTATATTTGAGTAATGTTTGGAATGTGACAAGAGTCAAATCAACAGGTTTACTGTCGTGTTTCAGAGTCCAGGTGGTACCACAAATATGACAATTATTATTGGCCTAAAGCGAAAGGTTCATTTTATTCCATTTCTGCCAGTGAAAGTCCCGTTTAAATCTGTCCAGCCGTTTCAGAGATAAGTCGGAACAAAGAGTATATATATTCAATGATAATCGTAAAAAATGTAGTTTACAAAGTAAAAATTATCGATATCTCCAATTTTTAAAATTTTTAAGTGTGTTTTTACAGGACGACCATACAATGTTTTTATTTTTTCAAAAAGTAGAGTTCAAGACGAAAAAAATAAGCCCTGTCTCAAAATAGAACAATGTTCTTTTAAATGTAAACATCCACTTAAAATTGGGGGTGATTTTCAGCCTCTCGAGACCATAAAACTTTTACTTTTCTCAGAAATGGCTAAATATTTCAATTTCAATTTTTTTTATTTATTGCGTGTGTTTCGAAGATTACATTCAATTAGTTTCATGAAAATGAAAAGATTCTTCTAGTAATTAAAAATAAAAAACCAAGAAAAAAAGTTAAAAACCGGGCTTTCTGCAAATATCTCGAAAACTTTGAGGTTATTGTAAAAAGCGTTATTTATAAAAGTTGTAGATTTTTACTAGACCTACAACTTTTGTAGAAAACATTTTTCGATAATACGTCATAGTAACCGGAGATTGAAAGAAACTATTTTTCAACGCTTTGCGTCCCCCCATTTCTCGGGGGTAGCTGGGCATAGGGGGCATTTTACGAATTTCTATTCCTTATTTACTTATCTGCTAACATATTAAAATCATAAAACTTCAGGTTTTCAATATATTTTTTTCTATTAAAAATAAACTGATTCTGATTGGTTTATGACTCTATCTATAATCATAATTCTTTCAATTAAAAATTAAACTACTAAAAGTAAAGCTCTAGCGATATGCTTGCGACTCTCGAAGCAACGAAGTAAAAGTTTTTTTTAAGACAATATAATGTCACAAAACAATACCTACATATAAACATAGTACTTTGCCTCGTACTTACCTTATTTGTTTTTTGCAACTTCTCATAATTATCATAAATTATATGGAAAATCTCATAAACTATGTATATAGAACTTGATAGCAAAATTTCAAAATATAATTTCGGTAAAGTATAAAGTGTAACGACATTAGTTTTTATTTTGATATATTTTATCTATAAAAGTATTTGATCGGGAACCGAGATAGGTTTGGAAAGTAGTAGTAGAAGTCAGCCGGCGCGCCGCGCGTCGAGCGGCGAGCGGTCACTTGGATCGTTTACAAAATACATACTCATATCATTTATAAAATATAAGCGAAATCGCGAGGACATTTTCGTTGTAAAGAACAAATGATAACATCAGTTAATTAGTAGACACTTATTATCAACATGCATGTATTTTGAATTAAATATATAAAATAATTGCAGTCAATAACGAGGGCTAATTAGCGAGCGGACACACACACACGGGACGTGCCCGAGCTGTGTGCTGCCTGCCGGCACCCGGGCACAGCTCGGCGCGGCGACGGCGCGGCGTGCATGGTGAGCCCGTGCCCATGGCAGCGCCGTGCGGGGCCGGGGTGCGATGCGCGGGGCGCGCGCCGCCATTGGCCGCGTGCACGTGGCCTGATCTCGCACCATGGCAACGTGCCGCGCCCGCCCCCCCGCGCCGCCCCCTCGCTAGATATTCGCGTAAGGAGCCGACAGCCGTCCTCTGAGTCACAGTCGCAGTCGCGCCGCATTTCCGCGCGTGTCTCGTTTCGAGTGTTCATAATTTCTTATAAAAAATCGACTGCCGGTCGATACGTACGAATCCTTACAGCGCGAGCTACGCAATTGTTGCGAGCTGACCAACTTGGATTGCGAGTGTCGCCTGTGTTGTCCCGTGGGAGCATTGTGCAAGCCGAACCCTGTCTCTACAGACCGACAACATATCTGAAGTCGCTTCGGCGAGGCTTTGTGCTCTCATCGTGATATTCATTATTTATTAAGTAAGTACATAATCCAAACTTGTGTCGAGTAGATGTGATTTCGTAGACTACGAAAATGTTAAATACAACCAGGGCATACTTCTATTCTACGCTATATTTTTTCTCACAGGTTTTCAACTGTAAACTCTACCTTAGTGAGGAAATATTCAAGAGCAATTTAAATGCTTAACAGAATATAAATTCATAATAAAAAGAAAAGATATGCATTATTTATACGTTCGATAAGCATGGAGTGGTTAATGCGTATAGTGAATAATAAAGCAATAACTAATAAAACGATAAATAACATCACTTTTGCCATTGTTTAAATATACAAGAAAAAATAATTATTACATTACAATCATCTGCAATCTATTACATCATGAACAAATGTGGTACATGTATTATTTTGCCGTCGAATGCAAACAAATACCTACTGATATTACAAATACATACTGATATTTATGTACATCTGAAACCAAATGAAATGACGTAAATGGGGCACGATAAATAAACCGAGCGTGAGGTCAGCTCGCTGTCGATCAGCTGATCGGGCCACCGTCTGTTGTGTCCGCGAGCCTCACTGCCTCACCGGTCACCCGCGCCGGCGCCCTGCGCAGTGCTGAGCAGTGCGTTCAGCACTGCAAGTGCCGGCCGCCGGGCTCCCGCCCATAAGCGCCCTCCACTTGTTATCGATTTTATTTTACTAGTTATTCAATAAACGAAAATTCTCTACCTCTTTTCGAATATAAATTGAAAAATATCGATCCTATGAAAAAGTTGATAAGGACCAAAATTGTATTAAATTCGATTTAAAACAACTTCGCTTATAATAATTTTTCGCGTGAAATTGAAAATAAACGTGATAATACAATGATAAGATTTTATCTCCTCCTTTTCTCAGGTATAAATCGAAAAATATCGATTCTACAAAAAAAACTTTTTAACAAAAAAATAAAAACCGACTTCAAACAAAAGCACTAAAAAGTAAAAAATAACTGATTGGTAGTTTTCATTTACTATACATACCTAATCAAATATTTTCGAAGTCGGTGTGCTTTGCTTTGTATGGGCTGGCACCGATTAGGCCGAGTAGGCTTTAATTACTTAGCCAAAGCACACCGACTTCGAAAATATTTGATTAGGTATGTATAGTAAATGAAAACTACCAATTAGTTATTTTTTACTTTTTAGTGCTTTTGTTTAAAGTCGGTTTTCATTTTTTTGTTAAAAAGTTTTTATTTTTCCCTTTTTAGTATAGACAGGAGTAGCAAAGTAAGAATTCTAACGTAGGCTTGTCAAATCAAACAAAATAAGCCCAAAATAAAAGTATCTACTATTAACCGTTGAAGAGTTCCACCTATTCACCTTCTGGTCTTACCATCAGATCAGGGCAACAATACCGAACCACTGTACTATCAACGGAAATAGAAACAATTGCAAAGTTTCAAGTCAATAGGACAATTAGAAGTAGGTTAAATTCATCATTAGCTATTTTTCCACCCTTAGGGGTGGTATTTTTTTTCCAAAATTGTAGGAAACTTGATTTTAAACAACTTTGTTTACCACAATTTTTCATAAGTTTGTTCAATAAACAAATATTTACCTCTTTTCGGGTATAAATCGAAAAATATCGATTTCTAGGTAAAAATTGATGAGAACCAAAATTATAGGAAATTTAATTTCAAACAACTTTTGTATTAACTAAGTATTTTTCGTGTAAAATTGAAAATAAACGAGTTCTGTTCTACTTGTAAGCTACGCGGTGATGCGACAGGAACGAAGTGGCGGTCTGCAACAGATGTTATCGACAGTACATGTCAGTATATACTCGTATGTAGTTTGGAGGAAAATAGCGCGTGGTATTGTTTGTCGGCAGCGGGCGACGTGACGTCACCGAGCAGCTGACGGCGCGCTGTCGGCTCGGCGCGGGGCACCGGCGGCAAGCTAGACGGTAGGCTTACTAAGAAACTGTATGCCTAAATCAATCATTCCGTAGTCTGTACACACTACGTTTTTTTTTTTTTTTTTTTTTTTTTTTTTTTTTTTTTTTTTTTTTTTTTTTTTTTTTTTTTTTAAAGTTCTAAAACCTCTGACATTATCAGAGACTATATTTGCATACAATATTTATTTGCTTATCTGTATTTCGTGCCATGGAATATAAATGTATTTGTTTACACTTTTTAGTGCTTGAAATATTATACTTAAGTTTACTTTTATCATTGCCTCTTAACAACTAATAACTCTTATATTCTAATTATTATTATAAACTCAGACTTATAACTATTTTAACATTAAACTTAACTTGCATACGAGTTTTTTTTTTTTTTTTTTTTTTTTTTCCCTATCTTCTACATTTTTCTTAATTACTAACAATGTAATAAAATTATACAATCTTAAAACTAAAAATACACTTATAATACTAATCCAAGATTGCCTGGGTGCTATTTCGTTTATTTACAATTTTGCATATTCGCTTACAATAATCTAAGAATACTTCTCTATTTTCATTGTCGCGATCACCCATGATTTGGCTTATACTTTGCAATGTTAGATTTTGGCCTAATTGCTGTTCCACACTTTGTCTGTCTCGCAAATGGACCGGACAATCGAGGAGGACGTGTAGGACAGACTCGGACTGTTCAGGGTCACAGATGCACGACGTTGCCACACATCGTTTGATGTCGCTGCGACAGTTGCGGTTGCATTCATTAAAAAATTTATAAAACAAGCCACGAAATTTCCTCGCTAAGTTAGAATATATCCTCTTTATTACATAAACGTTTTATCTAACAGTCGGGATGTATCGAAATAGATTTGTATGTAGATAAATGATAAGTCTACAGCAATGAGATGATTCGAGATAACGCTTGCTTGTAACTTGCGCGAAGCTGCCGATGTCTTTTTATTACCAACTACATTAATTGTAAGACATAGTACATAACCAGCTACTATCATACCAAATTTCATCTAAATCTGTCCAGTGGATTTCACGTCATGTGTTCCCACACAGACAAAAATCTAATAATTAGATTTTGCCTCTATATCCATAATAATGACTACATATTTCAAAAAGTTTCAAAATCTTTATATATATAATTCTTCTGTAAGTGTGTATGTCACTGAACTTTTCTCAAACGACTGGACCGATTTTGATGAAATTTTTTGTGTGTGTTCAAGGGGATCTGGGAATGGTTTAGATTCACAATTTTGTCCAAAAAGTTTGAAATTTTCAAATTAAAGACGTGTAGACAGGACAACGTCTGTCGGGTCCGCTAGTATATATATATGTACAGAGCACAGCCAGATACGACAGAGTTAGAATTTTATTATATATATATATATATATATATATATATATATATATATATATATATATATATATATATATATATATATATAATAAAATTCTAACTCTGTATCTGTATCTATATATATAATTTTATTATAATAAAGGCTTTTTTTATGTCTGTTATTAGTTATAAAATACATTTTTAGTTATTTCCTCATATAAGTATTTACATATTATGCAGATAATAATTATTATTATTTAGTTTTTTCTCCTATGCGGTACGGTTTTTATTTGTATCTAAGAATATAGTTAAATTTTTAAATATAATTACTGTTTAACCAAAAAAGTACACGAAATTTAAAATTATTAAAAGTTTTTGCTCCTTCTTTGGTGATTTTTTTTACATTTTCATAGAAAAAATATGAAAATCATAGTATATTTACACTTGGAATATAATTTACAATTGGCAAAATATGTACACACAATAAAAATATTACCTTAACTCTTCTTTTTGTAGTATGTCAAATAAATAGTAAAATACGCGTCCAAAATATAATGGCACATAGCAAATATTTCTTCCAATGACTTTAAATATTTGAAAAAAAAATGTTAATTGCGCCTTGACGTATTAGTATTAACTACATACTCGTAGTAAGAGTAAGGGTTTGTTGTCGTGTAGTGCTGTGCGCTAGGTTGTGGGCTGTGAGCTGGTGGCCGGCTCGTCCTGCTGAGTGTAGACTGCTCAGTGCAGTGTGCACTGTGCGTGACCTTTTGGTGGCTTTTTCATATTGATATCATAAAACTTCAGATCACAATATATTTAAATTATTTTTATTAACATACGACTTCTTTTATTTTGTATTAACATACCATACTCTTTAAGATTTTATATTGCGATAAATACGTTTTCTCACTTACAATTTGCAAAAAAAAGTTATTGGACATATTTTCCCTTATTAACATATTACAAGGTAGGAAGGATACAAATGATTAGATATATGTACTATAGTTTAGTGTATACTATACAATATACCCTATAAAGTATCTGCGTACTGTTGAGAACAAATTATCTTCGGTTACGTCGTTTCGTGATGAAAAACTTCCCAGCTGCGGCGAAGCGGCGCGGCGCAGTGGGCAGTGGGCACACTGGCCAACCTCGCTACTAATGCATAAGCAGATAAGTCTCGACAAATTACACACATTGTAATGATCAAATACTTTTGTAAACGTTTCCTCTTTAAGAATATAATATTATGTTTACTAATCTTAGATAAAAACCATATTGCAAGGTTATTTGAATATTAGCTATTAATGTTCACAAGTTCACACATGTATGAGCTAACTTTTGCCGCCTCACGTCCGACAACGTCGCTACCTGTAACTTGTAAGCGCTCGTTACTCGTAGGCTGCGTCCTGCTCCGTCCTTACTCTACAGTGGTATTATTGTCAAAATATGTCTGTCTGTCATTTTAGTAAAACAGTAGTAAAATGTCGCCACTCATTGTCACGAAATAGAAGTTAAGTATACAAAGTTCTGGCGAGTTGAATATTTTTGTTACTTTTTTATCCAACTGCTCCGGAAGGAGGGTTATGTTTTTCGATTGTATGTATGTATGTATATTTCTTTGTCACGCTCTTAAGCCTAAACGGCTTGATGGATTTTTATTAGTTAGATTCGTCTTAATTATAACATTAAAATGGTCGAGTTTTGGTGCCATCAACTTGTTTTTATCTTTTTAGTTCGTTTTTTATGCAATTGAGTCTTATATTTTTGTAAATATTTTTTGTATTTGTATAATGTAATAGTTGTTATTGTTATTAAATTATATAATTTTATAAGCTTTTATTTAACTTGCAATGTTTGTTTGGGTCAAATCCTGTGTATATAATGTACTCTGTGGGTCAAATCTTGGAACTGAATTTTAAAGTAGTAATCAACCTCTCAACCGCTCAACGCTCACGTTTAGTTTAAATGACAATGCATGCTAAGCTAAGTGACGTCATTCTAAATCAACCACATGAATATAGATATCAAATGAAAGGGTTTGCTGAGAAGAATACGAATAAAATAAAAACTAAAAATAAGGTTAATCTATATAAGTAGATAAACAAGAATACAATATGTAACTTGATCTTGACTTAAGTATTTCTAAAAAAAAAAAAAAAATTTATAAAATAGGTAAATCGCGCGACAAGCTTTTATATCGTATAAATTGTACAATGTAATAAATGGATGGGTTTGATTTAATTTAAAGTTTATTTTCTTCTTTAGAGTGCATTTAAATAAAGGCTTATTTTTTAAAATGTTCTTTTACTATTATTTTTTTTATTGAATATGCATATCATGGCACATATATATTCTGTTCCGTGGAATCGATTCATCATAATAGAGTCCGACTTAACAAGCTTGTTCATGATATGAACAAGTAGGTAGATAACGACTGATATTGAACTAACTAAAAATGACTAAATACTTAACAATAATAACTTTTATTTGAAGATAAGAAATGTGATTAGATAAGAATCTAAATTTAAAATTATGAATCGAGAAATCGAAATAATCGTTTTTACTTCCGATACGATTTACGATACGATTCGAAGGTTTAGCGGAATTTCTAATGTTCATTTTGAGTATGACTCATAAAATAAAAAAAAGGTAGAGTGAGGAGAAAAGACACCTCCGCGACATAAAGGCATTATTGTAGTATTCATTTATTGAATAATAATTTAACAGAGTAATGTTTTGTTACAAAGGTTTTGTATTCTTGAAGGATTACATTACAAAGAGACTTTTCCTGCGAGTTGCGATTAGAGTTTCTCCCGCCCTCATTAAATGTGCGTAATACGTTCGTGATAATATGGTCTCGATATAAGTTTTCACTTTTCGCAGCATCATTTGAGTAAAACCTGCGATTGACAATATATATTTTTGCCCTAATAAATTGCTCTTCTCTCTGTCTCTGTCCCTACTCCCCACTCCCTACGAGGGCACTTTCCGCTTCATAGCATTCTGCGTTGCTATCATCATTCTCAATATGAGTTCTCTATTAAATACTAACAAGATATTTTTCTCGACTGTTCTATCTAAAGTCGCTTTTATGATTAAGAAAAATAATTTGATACTAACTAAACATTTGAAGTTCCCCAGAGTCGAGACGGGTCACCGACGTCAATTTATCTAATGTTAACTGATAGTGATTATATCATTCATAATAATGATAATTGCTTGTAAAAAGTAAATTATTTTATCATCATAATTCGTATGTACACAATACAAATTAAATTTGTCTTTACAGTATATAATTTGTTTATTGTCGTGTAACACGACTTGCTCTTCTTGCTTGCCTTCCCTTTGATTTGCTTGCTCTATAGGGTTTCGGATCGCTAGTTTAATGATTATACTTGAAACAAAAAGTATATTTCATAGCATTTTTGTAACACGCTATATACAGGTATAGGAAATAAAATGAATTGAAAAGTAAAGAAGCTCTGTTAACACCTAAACTTACGTAATGTGTAACTAGCTATTAAATAAACAGTGTATCGGAAATTGTATATGGGTATTGCGTACCTACCGACGATATCTAGTAGTATTTAAATAATTTTCACGTTAATATTATTTATTTAAGCAGGTTATGTAAAAAAAATACTTTTAGGGATGGAGGTTTTACTTTAAAGTACGGAACTGCACTTGAGGTACCCACTTATATTTCGATATTACTTTTTAAATCAACAGTTCATGAGATAGAGTAGACGACTGTAGGTACGAATATGTAGCGTCGCGGCGTTGTGTCATCAATTATCAAAAATGAAATATACTGATTTTTTAATGTAAAATTGAAGTAAAGGAAAAAAGGCATTTTCAAAAATGATTAATGAAAATTAGAGGATACCTTGAGTATTTTTTGAAATTAGATATCTCTCTCAGTTGCTTTGTAAGCTCAGCGACTGTACACTGTACAGTGTTCACATTGCGTTGTTTTCAGTCTCTTCTTGTAACACTGTGACATACAAACTTTATTTTTGCTGCATGCCGGTTAATTCAAAATTGTGTATACGGAAATAATATATTTTTTAAATCTACATATTAAGATATTTTTTGTCATATATACTTATATATTACTAGCAGAACCTGCGGCTTCGCTCGCGCTAAAACTACAAAAAGACTAAAGAAGTAGGTTTCATTCAAACTTTCATAATCTATTTTATCCCCTTATGGGATGAATTTCAGAAAATGCTAAAACACGTATTTATTTAATTTTATTGAAGAGCATTAATACCAAATTCCAAGTAATTCTGACCACAAATAGATTTTGGGTTATATCATAACGTGTTTTCTCGAGGGATTGAGATTACCTCCCGCTGTAAAAGTAGCCTATGACACTCTCCAGCTCTCCAACTATCTTCACACAAAAAATCACGCCAATCCGTCACTTAGTTTCAATGTGAAAGAAAGACTAAGAAACAAACAAACACTTTCACATTTATAATATTAAATAATATATATAAGTAAAATTAACGTGTTCTCCTTTCTACGTTATATTTCTGAAATAGGTAAATTGTAAAGTAAGTAACAAATAAAAACAATTCATAATAAAATACAGCGTTACGGAACCCGTGGTGCGCGAGTCAGAATCACACTTGTAAGATTTTTAATATACGAATTTACGTCATACTGTCTACCTACTTGATAAAACAAAGTAAGTTTTATAATTTTATACGGCATTTTTGCGATGTGCGAGTACATAATATTATTAAGCGTTTATATTAATACATACTAGCGACTTACACTAACTTCGCTCGGGAGCGTCTCTAGGTATGTTTTAAATAGATAAAAAAAGTTATTCTGAGCTACGAATTTCTAGTACATTGTATTTATGTATCCCTACAGGCTTAGTCAGCGTTAGCCATGTATGTGATCGTACGAACAGTTGTTGACAAAACATCGTCAAGGCGTCATTTTGTATAAAATATGTATTTACAAATTATATAGACAAACTTTTTTAAACCTAAAATATACATATAAATTATATACCATATTATGTATATTTAAGGAATTATTTATTTTAAATTCCTAAACACAATTCCAAAAATACCTACCCCATAATAAATTCCTAAACCCCGTTATAAAACTATAAAGAAAAAACTTGTATAACCGCCTCCATATTTGTCTGTCTGTATGTCTTAGCAGATGTACCTAATATAAAAGGTTAATAAGTAATCAAAAAAGTTATTAGTGATTGAAAAAATTATAATAAAAAAAGTGTTAAATGTTCAAGGTAATGTAATGTCTTTAACATATCTCATAACATCACAGAATATTATGTAGGCAATGCCTCTTATACTAACAATAGTATTTACTACCTTCGGTAACGTTTTATTTAATGACATATGAATATTATACAGTTGCTGTGCACGAAGTACATATACTTATTTCGGTAAATAGTTACATAATATCCAACCATGGATAAATGCTTAGAGTAGTCATATTTTTATATACCAAATATATAAAAAAAGTGAGTTAATAGTGAGAGGATCGTTAAATAAACTACTTTCATAAAATGCCTTTGCGACTTTAAATTTTTATTTGAAGATTTAATAGAAATCTTATCCGAATTGAAAAAAAAACTCGATTTGAATTACTTCGCTCGAAGAGAAAATACTCTAAGAGAGCATTTATTAACTCTAAAAAAGTATTACTACGAGTATAATACTCATCTTTTCTATTTTTACACAAATATATATAAATAATCTTTATTTCATTTCCTTATCTTTTAATGAAGTAACTTATTATCTTTCGAATGAGCTAGTGGATTTATTTAAATATAAAGTTTTGCATACATTTCAGAATGGTTTTTTTTTATTATATTATACAATAAAGTGTGAGCGACACTGGTCGATAATACACGCATAAATATAATATAAATATGAAAATATCATGTTCTGCTATTTACATAGGTAGGTATATATTTACATATCGTATGGAACAGAAATAACAAACGAAGGTGAATACTTTTGTACTGGTATGGTTATAAAATATCATTCAGTGTACCTTCGGAAAAAACTCAACAATAAAATAATCTACGACCCTTATTTCGAGCTTTTGATGGAAAGTAGCGAAACGATCCACTCGCTGCACTGCGTCATATGTATGCATGTCTCCTTCAAGGCGAAGAATTATGTTAGAAGTAAGTTAAGTGTAAAAGGATTATGTTAGAGATTCTCTGTTAAATCACAACAATCTTATACAAATCTTTGCAGGACGCATTTGTCCAGCAGAGGAAGTTCTTCGGTTGAGATTATAACGAAAACCACGTAATTAAAATGACGCGAAATCTCTAAAAAACATAAATGTTAATGTAAATTAACATACGTAAGTACGTAAGTATATTTAAAATTATGTAAATGAAAACACAAACAATAATTAAGTAATGATAAAACAAAGGGAAGCAAAATACTAAATATATTTAAATTTTCTTTATTTTCAAAATTAAATATAGTTTAATGTTTCAAGTATATTTTCCATTGTGCAATTTTAATAAAAATAAAATTGTTCTTAGTAGATGGTCCATAAATTTCTGTTAGTCTGTTGTAGTTATTCTTTTATGATATGAATATCTAATAAGTAAATATGACAAGGTATGAAATTATAATTGAAATATTATACATCAATTTGTGATGTAATTTGCTTTGCATCGGCTGGCACAGACTTCGAAAAATCAGTCAAGCCTCTTCCGAGAAATCGGTGAACGCACCTCTTTACGGAAGTCGCTTAAATCTAAATTAAACCTGTAATATCCAATTTTAAGGTATTGGGCTTATCAAATAAAACCAAATGAGTTCAAATTCGAGCTATTTACATACTAGGAACCATTGAAGGGTTCCACTAACCGTCGTCTGGTCTCACCATCAGATCAGCTCCAAGATACCAAATTACTAGTCTATTATTGAATTACAAACATTTGTAAAGTTTCAAATCGAAATGACAATTAGAAGTAGGTATAAAAGTCTAATTAGATCTGTTAACATACTTCGAATTTCATGGTTTTTCCTGAATTTCTCGAAAAAGGTGTATGTACTCTATATCAAAGAAAATTCTATGGGACCACCTCGGTATCTACCTTAAACAATACCGTTACCGTACCGTAAAGTACTTATCAAAATCGGTCAATCAGTCTCCGAGAAATCAAACATAACAAACAAACATAAAAAAACGTATAGAAGAAATACATAGGTACGTATATAGAACCTCCTACTTTTTGGAAGTCGGTTAAAAACGAATAATGTTATATTTTTAAAGTAACTACATCTATACATATAATAAAATTCTAACTAAGTCAAATCTGCACATTAAATATTTTTTGGGAAATCTAATTGAAATAGACATTATTATCGATACAGAGTCCGAATCTTTAGTTTTTAGAATTTTTGTCTGTCTGTCTGTCTGTCTGTCTGTCTGTCTTTCTGTCTGTCTGTCTGTCTGTCTGTTACCGCATCACGAGAAAACCACTGGACAGATTTTGATGAAATTTGGTATGATGATAGCTGGTTATCCGGGTCAACTTATAGACTAATTTTTACCGCGGGAAAATATTTCATTTCTGAGAAAAAATACAAAAACACAAAAACTGCATTGTAAGAGTATACTAATATGTAAAACCAAAGAATTAGGTTTTTGGTCATCTGAACGCGGGCGGAGCCGCGGGCAATGCTAGTATTATATATTTATTTGTATAATATGTACATTATTATGTATACTAGTTTTTCCTTTTTATTGAACAAAAACAAAATGAAACATCTAAATGACGTCTGGTTAAATTAGCAAAGATAAATCTTACCCAGGTTTCCTCGTGTGTTTCCCGTATTGGGTTTTTTAACTAAATATTTGTATTTTCATTGGTAATTTAATAGTAGTTCTGTTTGTCCTCTATTATAACTGCGTCGTATAAATAAACGAGGAAAGAATGCTTGTTTTGTGTCCACGTTTATCCTTTGGTAGTCTTTATCTGAAACTTCTTGGCTTCTGCAATTATATTCTGGCAATTTTTCAAATAAACGACTGTTTCTTGTTGACAGTAACATTATAAACCGCTAGGGACTAGTCTAAATATTATAGGTGAGGTTTCATTTTTATTTCAATTATCAGAACATCAATTGTTTCCAAATCGTAATTTATTTAGAGCCTCGTCTTGTACACTTGTGCTCGAGCTAAATTATAATTTATCTCGGCTGTGTTTTTTAAGTCAGTTTTTATTGTACGTACTATTTATAGAAGGCGCTGTGCGTAAGTAACCAAACATTCGTTTGTATTTTTTTTACTTCCTATATGAACCACGCTTCTTATACAAACTAGTAGCTAGTCAGTAATGAAAACTAAAAATGTATTTGCTTATATAAATGTTTGGAACACATATCAAGAATAAAAAAAGAGAAGATTTACTTTAAAGCTATTGTACCTACCTATTACTATAGTCGAGAAGTTCAATATCTGGGAAAAATTGTTAGAAAAGTTAGAAAATTACTCGCGACGTGGAGGCTCATTAGACGCGGAATAAAATTCTGAGGAAGACGCATGTATGCATGTAATTTAAATTTGATTCAAATATTTTTATTCCAAATCTTTATTGGCCGTACATTTAAACGATAACATTATTTTAGTAATTAATATCTTTTTAGTTACTTTAAATCTATACCTACCTATAATAAAATTGTAACTAAGCCGAATCTACATTAAATATTTTTTTAAATTTTTATTAAAATAGACATTATTATCGACACAGAAGCCGAATCTAATTTTTAGAATTTTTGTGTCTTGCTGTCTGTCTGTCCGTCTGTGACCGTATCGCGGAAAAACCACTAGAAGGATTTTGATGAAATTTGGTATTGGTACGATGATAGCTGGTTATCTGGGTCAACATATAGGATACTTTTTACTGCGGGAAAAAACCTCATCTCTGAGAAATCTATGCTAACCGTTTAAACGTTCCTAGGGACCAACCCGAGCAGAGCGAGGGTGAGTCGCTAGTTAATAAATAAAAGTGCAAATTAAGCGAGGGAAATTCAAATTTGTAAAACTCAACATCATCGGTTAAAGCGAAAAGTGACGTCAAATACTGTGTCAACAATTTGTTTGCGAAATAAACAATGGACGAAATCATTACTCGTGTGATTGATTTTCAATACAAAACTTACTTCTCATTAACTGATATCATATTAGGTATCGCAATACGTCATACTTATATTAAAGTGATCTTCACATCAATGTAAACAAGTTGTTGCAGATACTTCATCTCTTCTAATAATCTTATACCATTCCTGGCGTATTTCTGCACTTATCGGGACTGGAAAAACTCTTTATCAGGTGTACTTCTGTTAGTGCTTTTGCATTCTGGCACAATGCAATACTTATAAACTGGCTTTAGTGCTTTTTTAATGGTGCAATAAGTTAAGAACAAGAACACCTTACACCATTGTACACCTGTAGCAAACAATGGACTAAACTGTCACAGGTCTCACTGACAGTGGACATCAATGCTACCATTTTAGTGCTTTGAGCTCTAAATCGTTGGGCTTTCTTTGTTTTGATTTTTATTAAAATTTGTAATTCAAGAAAAAAAAGTTAATTCGTGAAATCCAGCGCTTTTTGTGCCGTCCTAGCGCTGAATGAGTTTTTTGATCTGACAACACTGCTGGACATAGTATTTGACGTCATCAACAGAGCGCGCGAATGTGGCGGACTTTTAAACAGCTTAACACCTCCAGACGAATTTCTAAAAAATTAATTAAATTTCTAAGAAATCTATTGTCAATTGTAACGCCGGCGTGTCCGCAGTCGTGGAGGGATTAATGTTAGATAAATAGTACAATAAAAACATTTATCTGTGCTCATCCACTCTTAACTTTTTTGTATCTGTCAACACTTGTCATCTATGGCGGCGATGTCTCAACTCTCATGTCTGTTTTATCTGCTTTGTTAAAGAACTTAATACGGATTACGGAATAGAGAAGTTTCAATACTTATATATTCTTTATTGCATATTAACAGAGTAACACAGATAATACAGAGACGAATGTGGGCAAAGGTGGACTTATCTCTAGAAGAGATCTCTTCCAGCCAACCTATGAAAGTGAGAAATAGTGTTAATGACGGGACTAAAACAGTGCAATTGATTTAAAATAATTATAAATAATTATACAATTAAATAAGACAAAAAATACACATATAATGATCAATATACAATAACTTACATATTATACATACTATATACACATATACATACATATATACATATATACATACATATTAAAGTATAAATATAATCGTATGCATTTGGAATACATAAAAATAGTGTATCTGATAGTAAAATTAAGGACCAATTTGTGACAGAAGGTACTGTTTTTTTTTTTTTTAAAAGAAGTTATAGAGGGGCTTTTTTGGATGTATTTAGGGAGTTTGTTCCAGAGTAATGAGGCATATACTGAGAAAGAGTGCGAAAAAAATGTGTCTTACTCTTTGGTATATCGAGCATTATAGTTATTGAATATAAACGTATTTTATTTACCCAAATCCAACAATTTAAATTATTTTCTATTTTAAATATTTTTTTAAACTTTATTAGAGCATTTTTAAACAGTATTTATATTTTTTACTATGTTATAACAGTGTGAACAGTGAATTGAAAATATAAAATAAATACATGCATAATATACCCTATTGTTATAGAGGGTAAACAAAAAACTAAAAATGGCTTCAGATTTTTGTTTATAATATGATTTTGTTGATGAGCGTCGCCACGTCGGAGGACCGCTAATACTTTATCATCTTTACCAAATATATAGGTACTTTTAATAACTAAAAAGCCAAGTAAGAAGGGGAGTTCTTTATTTTTTGTAATGTTTACTAATTAATAACTAATAAAATCAATAACTTTTTATAAACTTTTTCATTATGATTTTATTAAGTGATGATGATGTTCTCCTAGCCGATTCCGGTTACGGCGGCCAATCTTATTGAGATTAGTCAACTGCGCAGGAGATATTATAGTGCTCAAGTGTACGCGCAGACACAGGTGCACTCTCTATTCCTATCACTCTCATACCGACCGACGGCTTTACGTGCTCTCCGAGGCACGGGGGTGAAACTGCGCCAACTTCCCAACTCCGGGCTGTTGCTGAGACTTACTATACGGAAAGACTCAATAACTAATCTTGGCCCGACCCGGGACTCGAACCCAGGACCTCCGTGTGTGCAGCCGTACATGCTAGCCACTACACCACCGAGGCAGTTAAAGTTCATTAAGTAGGTACTTATATAAGAAGGCCTCCAAAAACTTAGATTTTTAGCACAATTATTTAAAGTTTTATGTTGATTTTTATATAGAGAGAGCATTGGGAAAAATTATTTATTAACAATGGGATAACTTTTTGAAAAATCGATAAAAAAATTGTTTCCCATGGTACCTGACTCATTATATTGTCCCAGAGATTACACCATAAATTTTAAATTAAGTAATACGTTATAATCAAAAAAATATATATTTAGCTTATACTCTAGCTGCCACGCGCTCGAGCCTAAACGGCCGCGCGGAATCCCATTTTCAACCTCGGCGGATTAAAATTATTAATTATAGGACTTGAGTTCCGGTTTTTTAGGAACTTTCCTCCTCTTTAAGGATCTTTTTGCTGATTTCCACTATCTTTAATCGTTTTCAAGTTACAAACAAAAATCTGAAGCATTTTTTTTTCGTTTCAGTTTTTTGTTTATAACAATTGCAATTTTTATTTGCAGAACATAAAAAAATGTCTTCTTCAGGATTTTTTTCCGTGTCTAATGAGCCACCACGTCGCCCATAATTTTCTAAGTATTCTAACAATTTTTGGCAGATATTGAACTACTCGACTAGAGCTAGACTATGGCGTATCTACCGTATAGGTATGCTGTATAAGCGGTATTCATGGACGGTTAATTGCACCATGTTAGTTCACAGTTACAAAAAAATGCTCAGAGAAAGCTCATTAGATAATTCAAAGTATTCAAGATGGTGCCCCATATCCTTTGAACTAATAAATTCAATAGAATCGACTTAAAAATATCATTGACTTAAAAATTTTGAGAATATTTTATCTTTAAAATATTCTTACTTATTATACTTCTATTTGCTGGTGAAAATTTCACATGTGCTTTGCACAACATTTATAAGACGAGGTAAATGCTAAAATATAAATGTAAAAGAAAAGAAAAACAAATAACAAATATGTGTAAATACTTAATTGCAATCAAAATTAGAGACTACTATAAAAATATATATTATAATCATAAAAAACCCGATTGCATAACAGCTAACTAAAGAGATGTAAACAAATTGACGAAGGAATAAAGTATTATGCAGTCGGAGACATTCAGAGTTCAGACGTTTCATCTTTGCCGCAAGATGTACCTCTATGTATGTCTGCGACTGCATAGTACTATATTCCTTCATCAACTTGTTTTCATCTTTTTAGTTATGCAGTCGATTTTTTTATTTTTATAATATATTTTTTTATTTACAGCTTTTTAATTTTTGCCATTTAGACATTTTATTTTATATTTAGCAATTTTATATCCTAAATTACTTTAAACATAAATGCACATATTTTTGTGATCGCCTCTTAAAAACCTTTATTTTGAAACACCACTCGATTGATTTGGAAGATTTTTTTAATAGACAAATAAATTGGCGCCTGAAATCATTTTAATTTTTAACAATTTTCATATAGCCTATGACGCCACATAGGAACAAACATACATACATACATAGACTGATAAACACATTACTAACCTTTGCGTCACGCAATCGGGTAAAAAAGTCACAAGTTCTACAAACACTCGTTTTATAAAATTTTGTAAGATTGGAAGTATGCACAATACACATGATATTTGCGGTAACTCGGTTCAGATATGTTTATTAGTGCTCCGTTACTAATTTATATTTATGAATGATGAATTAAATGTAGGTAGTTATTTGATGCAAGATAAGGCGACAAAACAAACGAAGAGTTAAGAGTGTATCTAACTAATAATAACCGGCCCAGTATTTCTGATTGTGCATGTTAAGAGATGGATGTTAGTACAGTACCTACTACTTTCTACATGCAGTTAAGGAAATTGTTTGAGTATTGGCCAGGCATACGACGTCGCGGCCCAGTCGCACGGTAGCACGTACTGGACGCGGCATCAGGCGGTGAGGCGGCGCGTCGGTACGCTTGTTAATTGACACACAAAGCCGCTATTGTGGCCGCCGCCAACCCGCGCTCCTGCCCCACTTTTCTCTCTCACACAAAGGGCAAGCAGCCAGCGGCTGGAAGTTACATGTTACGCGTTATGCCTAATGTCAGTGAGGTATCTGTATTTACATCTACTGCGACGTACGTTACGCGGGATTGGCTCACTTGCAATTTATGATACGCAATTACGCATATCGATTAATTAATCGATAGGTCATGATACGGTTCCTCGTCGCAGATATCTCACGAAGGTCGAATCGGTCATCGATCGCAAAGCTTCCTAAGCAAAGAGATAATACCAAGAGAATCTCTCGCGTCTCGGTCAGAAAGTGATGCGGAAGGCGAGTCCAACGAGTGAGTGCGATCGACCTTGATCGTCCTTGGTGGGTGATAAGACGCTCAGGGTCTCATGGAAACGTGGGACGGGTCACGACCCCGCTATCGCGCCCTTTTAACCGCACGGCGCTCGGCCGCAGCTTCACTTCACGCGTGCACTTCCTTGCGAGCGGCTCGTCTTGTCTCGCCGCCGCCGTGCTCCGTCAAACCTCGCCACACTCGCAGTCACACCATTCGCGACACATCGTATACTGCCGTCAGCTTCACGACTCCCAGAACGCGGTGAGCGGACTCGGCTTGCGCTGCTCCACGCTGTTCCCTAACTATAATTATAACACGCAATTGTAATCGAATACTGACGGTCCTGTTTCATTGCAGATATTTTTTACGGCGATAGAAATAATATTGAAGCGAGATGCCGAGCGCGGTGACGAATGGGAGTCGAGCGGGGGAGGCGGACGACATCGTGCTGACCGGCCTGTCGGGCCGTCTGCCCGAGTCCAACAATATAGAGGAGTTCGCTCAGCAGCTCTTCGATGGCGTCGATCTCGTCACAGCTGATGACCGTCGCTGGACACCCGGTGAGTACTTTTTATTTTATACGTGTTTATTTATTACCAGCGACTTACGTCCCTCGGTACGTTTTAAATAGATAAAAATAGATATTGCGAGTGTACCTTAGGAGGTAGACATGTGCTATATCTGTTCAGACCTTTTTGCGTGAAAACTAAACAGATAGGTATACAAACAGACAAAAATTTTCATTACTATTGTTTTGGAGTCTATATTCTGTACACAATACATTAACAGTCAATGTATTTAAATAATATTTCATGTATAGATTTCGCTTTGTAACTATTTTATTACATGTATAGATTTATACATTAATATAATTTATTTAGATAATTACTTTAATGACATCTAAGGTTAATGATGATATCGTGAGTCGTCGTGATGCTTATTTACACCACTCAGATAAATATTGCCCCATTGTTGCGGGTACTATTTAGTGAACTAAAATGAACGTAATAGTCGATATTGACGACGATCTCGTGTATTGTAGTGTAATTCAGCCCGGAGCTGTCGGCGGCTCGCCAATGTTCTCTGCACAGTAAGGGCTTCTCTTATTCAATTTAATTTCGTCTTCGTTTTAGATGATTCCAGTATTTATGTCGGTGTGGAAAAAAATAATCGATTCGATTCGTGATCAAATAAAATTAACTAAAAATAAAATTTACATGACCTGAAAAGGTTATCTTTGCACATTAAATAAATGAAATTATACGTTCACGGGATCACATTCATAGGAACATGTGGTACGCCCGTGAAAACTAAAGGTAGTAAATATAGGCTAAATATTATAAAATTTATTTTAACTCAGCGGATAAACAAAACAAGGAAGGGAGCACGATATATTTATATGGTGCTGGGTGGGAGCACGTCATCAACAAATTAGATTTACCCGTTGGTCTATCCTCTATCTTATTATTTTCCTTAAAAGCACCACAAGAAAAACAATAATATTACATAATTGTCCTTATTAGTCATATCTCAAGTAATTAACGTAAACAATAATTCGCAACAACAACGCTGCACCGAGCCGCGCGGGCGCATCCATTTCACTGTCTAATATAGATACACCACATTCGACTTGCATGTCAGGGTTCAAAAATGATTATAAGAGCAGCGTGTTTTTAGAGTTTATTTTATTTACGGTAAAATGAGTAAACAATCGTTCAACTTGATGTAATCTTAGTACGAACATAAAATTAAAATATTTGAAGTAAAATATTTAGCCATCTACAAATTCTTGTAGATACTTATATGATGTTATTGTTATAAAAATAATTTTGTTGTTCTTAGTTCTTCTATCATAAAAAAGTTATTTTTGCTAAATGAATAAAACGTTTTATAACACTTTTTAAGACTGTGTATAGGTACGGCAATTGTCCATACCTATAAGACATCGTTATTTATGTCAGAATCTGTAAAAGTTACCACTTTGATATTTAGGGAAATGATACTTCGTACTTTTATCTTGAATTGACAAATTAAAAAAAAACACGATAGGTGAAAATTTTCTCGATAATATTTTTTTTTTGAAAATTACATGTTTTGCTTACATTTACCTCACTCAGAAACAGCTCACTATTTTTGTAAAGTCTTCAGTTACCGAATTTCAGTTTTCGATTGGTTGTTTGATTAATTAGTAGTGAACTAGCAGAACCTGCGGCTTTGCTTGCGCTAAAAATACAAATAAAATCTCTAAAAAGGTAGGTTTCATACAAACTTTCATCCCCTATTTTACCATCTAAGGGGTTAAATTTTGGAAAACGCTGAAATTCGTAATTCATTATTTTTGTCGTACTCAATTCATACGAAATTTCATGCAAATATGTCCTAGGAATAAAAAGTTTTATACAAACTTTTATCGCCTATTCCACCCCCTTGGGGTTAAATTTTGAATAATCCTTTAGTGGATGCCTTCGTCATATAAGAAATACGTGTGCGAAATTTCTATTTTCTAGCCTTAAGGGTTTGGCCTGTTCGTTGATACATCAAGTCAAATACTTTTGCGTTTTATATATGTATATATAAATTAAAAACTGTTTTAGAGTTTAAATACGTTGAAAATCTATCGCTCTATATGTACTTCTCACTCACGATAGAACATTAGTTTGTTATCCCACTACTCCGAATCCGGATCATAGCGGTCTCAGGCGCACTCTTAAGTAAAGTGCCTGAAACATACGGACAGGTGAATTGACTTGATGAAATTATTAGCTGCGTTTTTGCCGTTTGACTGCTTTTCAAAAAATAGCTACATATGAGTCGGCTCCGAGGATCTTATTTTACTGGTAAGTACCTACCTACTTGCCTACTGAAAACGTAACAAAAACAATATGTTATCTAACCTGGTTTTGATTTCACGATTCTGACTCGCACTTGACCTTGATTTTTAAATAATCTCGTCTGCGTTGCAATTTTGTCCGTCTGTTTGCTAATAATCTGACTTCAAGTAGGTCTAGTATCGAATAGATAGGCATGTTCGAGTAACGACTGGCGTGTACATTGTAGTCACTACTGGTCCGTACATCTAAGTAAAAGCGACAATGGCTATGTATGTACATAGTAAGTACATAGTACGCGACGTTTGTTTACTTTTTAATGCAACTATCGATCTTCCTCGCGCGCACTTGATTACCTCCACGGTCCACGTGCACTGGTCACCTATTTTTATTACCGACAAAAATATTTATGCAATAGTTTTTAGTATTACCTAGATAATTTTTTTCTTTTATTTGTACCAGATAAGCCAAAATTGGACTAAAAATGCAATGTAATTTAATAAACATTAAAAGTAACACCTTAAGCGTCATGTGGTGTAAATATTAACTTTTAGATAACGCCAGGCGGATAGGCACATTTCCATAATAGTATTGATTATTATGTAATTGTATCTGTTCTTGAAATCCTAATATGTTCTGACATCATTGTGTTCTTACGTTACGTTGCGATGATTAGATTGAATGAGAATCCCATAAATATTATAAATGTGAAAGTTTGGATGGATGTTTGTTACTCAATTACGCCAAAATAGATCTGGATGAAATATGGCACAGAGAGAGATTATAGTCTAAAATAGAACATAGATACGGTTCCCGTATTATAGATTTCATTTTGTGTAGGGACGAACCCGAAGCGAAGCGAGGGTGAGTCGCTAGTATAAAATAAAAATTAGGTTACTACAAAAATTCTATATTTTTGATAAGTTATTCTTATTTTTCGAGCACTGTAAAATATCTTGTCGGTGTGTCACAGGGCTGCACGGCTTGCCGGAACGCAATGGCAAACTCAAAGATCTGGCACATTTCGACGCCACCTTTTTTGGTGTCCACGCTAAGCAGGCGCACCTCATGGACCCGCAACTGCGCCTGCTGCTGGAGCTCACGCACGAGACCATCGTAGACGCCGGCCTCAACCCCGCCGAGCTACGCGGCTCGCGCACCGGCGTATACGTGGGCGTATCCAACTCCGAGACCGAGGAGCTGTGGACCGCGGACCCCGACAAGATCAACGGCTATGCGCTCACGGGCTGCTGCCGTGCCATGTTCCCCAACCGCATCTCGTACACGTTCGACCTGAAGGGGCCCTCGTACGCTATCGACACGGCCTGCTCGAGTTCCATGTTCGCGTTGACGCAGGCCGTTAACGCCATGCGCACCGGGCAGTGCGACGCGGCTGTGGTGGCCGGCACAAACCTGTGCCTGAAGCCAGCCAACTCGCTGAACTTCCACCGCCTGAGCATGCTGTCCCCGGAGGGACGCTGCGCGGCGTTCGACGCGAGCGGGCGTGGCTATGTGCGCTCAGAGGCGGCCGTGGCCGTGCTGCTGCAGCGCCGCGGCGCCGCCCGCCGCGTGTACGCGACGGTGCGCGGCGCGCGCATGAACACCGACGGCGCCAAGGTGCAGGGCATCACCTTCCCGGCCGGCGAGGTGCAGCGCCAACTCGCCGAGGAGACCTTCGCCGAGGCAGGGTTGCGCCCGCAGGACGTCGTCTACGTGGAAGCTCATGGAACAGGCACTAAGGTAAATTGTTATTTATGAAAACTTTAACTGCCTCGGTGGTGTAGTGGCTAGCATGTACGGCTGCACACCCGGAGGTCCTGGGTTCGAGTCCTGGGTCGGGCCAAATTTAGTTATTGAGTCTTTCTGTATAAGTAAGCCTCAGTAACAGCCCGGAGTTGGGAAGTTGGCGGTGTTTCACCCCCGTGCCTCGGAGAGCACGTAAAGCCGTCGGTCCTGCGCCTTAACTCTCACTGGTCGTGTCGAGCAGTCGTCCCATCGGAGTATGAGAGTGACAGGAATAGAGAGTGCACTTGTGTCTGTGCGTACATTTGTGCACTATAATATCTCCTGCGCAGATGGCTAGTCTCAATGTGATTGGCCGCCGTGGCGGGAATCGGTCAGGAGAACATCATCATTTATGAAAATCTGATGAGGTTCTAAATAAAATAAAACTATTTGGATTACAAAAATCTAAATCAATCCGCAAAGAAATCCGAAAAGAAAGCTTTATTTATGTCAAATATTCGTGTAAACCTAAGAAAGTATAATCTGATGAAGGTAAAAATTCAAATAGTAATTTTTGTGATTAGATATTTTTGAGCTCCGCAAGGGTGATGAAATGTTCTAGTATCTAATAGTATGGAGGCTTAACACTGTCAATGATTTTAGGTGGGCGACCCTCAAGAGGTGAATGCGATTGCCGATTTTTTCTGCAAGGATCGCAAGACACCACTTTTACTGGGCTCGGTGAAGTCCAACATGGGGCACTCGGAGCCCGCGTCCGGCCTCTGCTCAATCGCCAAGGTGGTGGTGGCCATGGAACGCGGTAGCATCCCCGCCAACCTGCATTACAAGGAGCCTAACAAAGACATACCGGCGCTAAGCGACGGTCGTATCAAGGTAAACATTGTGCATGTTCTCTAAGTGTTTCTTATTTGTTTATTAATGTTAAAATGTGAGGCTAAAACCGGTTCGGTGCGGTGGCAGGTGGTGGACCGCAACACGCCGTGGGACGGCGGGCTGGTGGCGGTGAACTCATTCGGGTTCGGCGGCGCCAACGCGCACGTGATCCTGGAGTCGGAGAAGGGCGCGCGGCCTCCGCCCGCCGCCTACGCCGTTCCGCGCCTCGTGCTGGCCTCGGGCCGCACGGAGGCGGCGGCGCGCGAGCTGCTGGCGCTGGCGGCCGAGCACCCGCGTGACGCCGAGCTGCACGCGCTGCTCGACGCCGTGCACGCGCACAACATCCCCGGGCACGGCTACCGCGGCTTCCGCCTGCTCGACGACACGCCCATCGAAGAAATCATGGTCGGTACTCGGAAACCTCATAATATTATTATAATTCACAGCTAATAAGAAACCTATTTACCTAAATGAACAGTTACTGTTCCTCTTACGTCGTAGAAATTGGTTTTAAAGAAACGATCGTGATACAGGAAGTAGAAAGCGGCGAGCCGCGGCCCGTGTGGTTCGTGTTCTCGGGCATGGGGTCGCAGTGGGCGGGCATGGCGCGCGCGCTGATGCGCCTTCCGCTGTTCGCGGGCAGCGTGCAGCGCTCGGCCGCGGCGCTGAAGCCGCACGGCATCGACCTGCTGCACGTGCTGTCGGACGCGCCCGACGCCGCCTTCGACGACGTGATCGCGTCCTTCGTATCCATCGCGGCCGTGCAGGTGGCGCTGGTGGACGTGCTGCGCGCGGTGGGCGTGCGCCCCGACGGCATCGTGGGCCACTCCGTGGGCGAGATCGGCTGTGCGTACGCGGACGAGACGCTGACGGCGGAGCAGGCCGTGCTGGCGGCGTACTGGCGCGGGCGCAGCATTGTGGACGCCAAGCTGGGCCCCGGCGCCATGGCGGCCGTGGGGCTCTCCTGGGAGCAGTGCGTGGCGCGCTGCCCGCCCGACGTCGTGCCCGCCTGCCACAACGCCGCTGACAGCGTCACGGTGAGATTCTGTGCTACACTATTACATGACATTTTTACCTTATAATAACAATTAATTTTAATAAACGGTATACGAAAATGACCTTCAAAGTGCACAGTATATCAAAATACATGTTATAAAATGTAATATACTCACATTGCATAATATGAAACCCTATATGACCTAAATGAATGTAAAAGTATATATTAATAGTGTTGCTTAGTAATTTGTTTTTTAAATAATAGCAAACTAAATTAAAATTATTATCCTTAATTAATTTTAACTTTTTAAATTATATGGCTTAAATAATTAATACTATATTTTATATTTTTCTTTATGGTTATAAATATAATAATGGCAACACTAATATAGATTACTAATTAATATTTTTAAAATTGTAATAATTATAAAATAATAGCAAAAATTAAATAAATAACTTTTCCATATTCAATTATAATTAAAATTATAAAATTATAATTTTAAAGTTAAAATATTGTAATGTAATTGGTGCAACTTTCATTTTGTTAATTGTGGGTAGGTTGTCTGTAACAACTATACATTCAAGACATGTAACACCTCAGTCTTTCCCGTGACCATGGATGCTGTAAAGCATTCGAAACGTCGGGAACCAAAAATCAAAATAAATCCGCGAAATAATCCGAAAAGATAGTTTTATTTAATAATGAATTACAACACTTATTGAATTCATTGAATAGTTTAACCAACCAATTGATCGTGTGTCTGTGCGTGTGCGGTCGCAGATATCGGGTCCGGTGGAGTCCATCGAGAAGTTCGTGGCGATGCTGGCGGCGGAGGGCGTGTTCGCGCGGCGCGTGAACAGCTCGGGCGTGGCCTTCCACAGCAAGTACATCGCGACTGCCGCGCCGCTGCTACGCCGCTCGCTCGAGCGCGTCATCCCCAGCCCCAAGCCGCGCTCCCAGCGCTGGGTCTCCTCCTCGCTGCCCAAGGACCAGTGGGATTCCGACCTCGGTAATTATGTCTCCTTTATATCATATCCTTATATCCTTTATATCAATAATGATAGTTATCATTTAAAAATTGAAATGCAAATACTCGATTTTGCAAAACCGTAAATCTTAGCTTTTTTATTTCGCCACATAAGTTTATAAAATTAGGGAGAAAAGTTTAAATTATGCGACTCAATACTGTGACTCGCCGCAGCGTATCAAAAAAATTTATAACGCTAGCGAAAGCTAGTAGTATATAAAAATTAGTATCATTAGTCATCTATTTACAAAGAGTAATTTTGAATAATGTACGATAGGAAGTTGATAAGGTATACTCGTATGTCGCAGCTAAAATGAGCGACGCGGCGTACCACGTGAACAACCTGCTGTCGCCGGTGCGGTTCGCGGACGCCGTGCGGGAGATCCCCGAGCGCGCCGTGCTGGTGGAGGTGGCACCGCACGCGCTGCTGCAGGCCGTGCTGAAGCGCGCGCGGCCGGGTGCGGCGCACGTGCCGCTGGTGCGGCGCGACGCGCGCGACGCCGGTGCGCACCTGCTGGCGGCGCTGGGTCGCCTGTACGCGGTTGGCGCGCAGCCCCGCGCCTCTGCGCTGTACGCCGCGCCGCGCTGGCCCGTGTCTCGCGGCACGCCGGCGCTGGCGGCGCGCGTGCGCTGGGACCACTCCGTTGAGTGGAGCGTGGCGCACTACGGCGCCGCGCGCTCTGGCGAGAACGTCGTCGAGTACGACCTCTCCAAGAACGACGACTCCTTCATCGCGGGACACAACATCGACGGCAGGATACTCTTCCCCGCCACCGGATACCTTGTGAGTTTTTGACGACTATATGCGATGGATAATTTTATTATGAATATTTGATTCGATAGCTATGCTTATGAATGTCATATTCATCGATTGACGCGTCTAAAGTAACGCTTCGCTCCGTAGACGCTCGTCTGGAAGACGATGGCGAAACTACACAACAAAAAACCGGAAGAGACCCCGGTGATACTAGAGAACGTACAGTTCAGGCGCGCCACCATCATGTCGCGCGACGCGCCGGTGCGCTTCCTCATCAACGTGCTGGAGGGTGCGGGCGAGTTCGAGGTGTGTGAGGGCGGCGCCGTGGCCGTGACGGGCTCCGTGCGGCTGGCCGCCGACCCCGCGTCCGAGCGCCTGCCGCCCGACGCCGCGCCCGCCGCCGCCGAGCCCGACCTGCTGCCGCTGACGACCGACGACATCTACAAGGTACCTTCCCCGACATCTCATCATATATTTATAATTATACATTTCTAGTCACTTATATGTAAAATCAAAAAGTTAAATTGAAAATTAACATAATTCACTTCATAAATAACTTAGCGTTAGATAGACGCTTAACATGAAAGTACCTGGGCCACCGAGCTTCGCTTGGAGTTTTTAATAAATATAAAAAAAAACAAAAGTAAAAACTTTGTATCCGGCCGGGATACGAACCCAGACACCTGTGATAGTCAAACTTGCGCCTTGGCTGCTTGATCACGAAGCTTATGTCCTAGCGTGCGAATTAGCGACCATATTTTGCGTGGAATAATGTGAAACAAAACCGCATGAAAACTCGAAAACACGCGTTTTCTCAGACATAAAACTAATCTAGATCGATTTATCGCCCCCGAAACCCCCTGCGTACTAAATTTCATGAAAATCGTTAGAGCCATTTCCGAGATTCAGGTTATATATATATATATATATATATATATATATATATATATATATATATATATATATATATATATATATATATATATAATATGATTTCTTATCAACTTTCTTACGTCGATATCTATACATATAATAAAGTTGTAACTAAGCCAAAACTGTACATTAAATATTTTTTGGAAAATCTTATTGAAATAAATATTATTATGGATACAGAGGCCGAATCTATAGTTTTTAGAATTTTTGTCTGTCTGTCTGTTACCGCATCACAGAAAAACCACTGGAGGGATTTTCATGAAATTTAGTATGGTGATAACTGGTTATCCGGGTCAACATATAGAATATTTTTTACCGCGAGAAAATGTCTCATTTCTGAGAAAAAATAGAAAAACTGCAAGGTAAGAGTATACTAATATGTAAAACCTAAGAATTTGGTTTTTGGTCACCTGAACGCAGGCGGAGCCGCGGACAATGCTAGTTGATCAATAACACTTCAATGTGTTGCTGAAATTTTAAAGTTTTAATCAAATAACAAATTAATAACACAATAAAAACAGGTTTTAGGCCGACAATATTTTAAGATATGAACATCTAATAGGTAAATATATATTTTACGTATCGAAATATATTAGATTTGCTATGCATCGGCTAGCACCTACTTCGAAAATATCTGGTTAGGTATCTACTCTAAACGAAAACCTCCGTTTGGTTATTTTTTACATTTTGGTGCCTGGAAGTCGGTTTGTATTATTTTTTTTTTTAAGTTTTTATTTAAGTAACTAATTTTCATCTCAAAATCTTTTTCTTTTACATGATCATTAAAATTTATTTTATATACTTTTATATTTTTACTGTCTGTATTTTTTATACCCGTATTTGTAACAATTTCATTCATTTTATATTCGTTTTTAAGTCATCTTTTTGAGATATTTGTTAATCTTCATTTTGGATTAGTTTAAACGTCTTTATCATGTCTAAGCCAATAAAAAATTCATACTTAAATCAATTTTCAATTCATTTTCAAATTCATCAATTATAAATACATCAATATTTTTTCCATTTCAAAGATTTTTATTTTGAAGTTTGTCAAACCAATTGCCTTTTTAACACCATTAATCGTAACTAAATCTGCTTTATTCAAACTGTTCCCTTGTCCTTTTATTTTGAAGAACTTAGAATTTATCAGAGAAACGTTTGAACCAGAATCATAAATTCCATTTATTTCTAATGTATCTTTCAATAGAAGTTTGACATTGATTAATGGTGTAACTATTCGTTTTATTGATCTGTTTCATTTAATTCAGCTTCTATTACTGAATTGTTTACATGTTTGATGATTTTTTTTTTTACCTTATACCCGTGTCCTCTTTTATTTTAAACCAGCATGCAGATTCAGGATGAAAACGAGTACCCTTATTTAAATTTTCACAAATTCTACATGCGTTTAGATTTTCGCTTTTATTATAAGTTTTTTGAAATCCATTTTTCCTCTTCGCTGTAAAAACTTTTCTATTTAACATGTGTTCATACTTTCTTACCTCATTAAATAAATCTACTGAGTCTTTCAATATTTCTCTATCAATTTTGTTAAGTATAAATTCTGGTAAACCAACCGCAATAAGATCCATCAGAGTACCCATATCAATTGAGCTTCTCATATCAAGTAATAGTTTTTCTTTCTTTATAGCATAATGTATTAATGGGCCATCTTTATATTTAAATGATAGTGCATGCGTAACCGGATTCCAACCTTTGTTTGGAAATGATTCTCAAAATTTATTTTTCCATGTTCACAATCATTGGTGTCCGGGTTCGAATCCCGGTCGGATACAAAAGTATAATTTATTTTTGTTTTTTTTTTTTATTTAATCAAGTTTTTAGTTTTGTTTTAAAAGAAACTTGTGCTTTTAACCGAATTTCCGAGCGAAGCTCGGTAGCCCAGGTACTGTATATGTATGTATATACATATACAAGCATTGCTCGTTTAAAGGTATAAGATATACTTCGATCCATTTTATCCTAGGAACTACGTTTACGCGGCTACAACTACGGGGGCATATTCCGCGGCATCCGCACGTCGGACCCGCGCGGCACCGCCGGCACACTTGCCTGGGACGACAACTGGATCTCGTTCATGGACACCATGCTGCAGTTCGGCATTATCGGCGTGGACACGCGCGAGCTGTACCTGCCCACGCGGCTACAGCGTGCGCTCATCGACCCGGCGGCGCAGGCGGCGGCGCTGGCGGCGGCGGCGGGTGGCGCGCTGCCGGTGCGCATGCACCGCGACGTGGACGTCATCAGCGCCGGCGGCGTGGAGTTCCGCGGCGTTAAGACCAGCCTGGCGCCGCGCCGCGCGCACGCGCAGGCTGCGCCCAAGCTCGAGAAGTACGTGTTCCTGCCGTATGACAACGCGGCGGTGGGCACCGAGGACACGTCGCGCTCCAAGCGGGACGCGCTGGCCGTGAGCCTGCAGCTGGTGCTGGAGAACGTGGGCGCTCTGCGGCTCAAGCTGGTGGAGGCGGCACTGGAGCGCGCGCCCGAGGCCGCGCTGGCGCCGCTGGCGCTGGCCGCGTTGGAGGGCGAGCCGCTGGTGCGCGTGGACGCGACGCTGGCGGCCGGCGCCAACCCCGCGCCCTACAGCGCCATCATGCAGCCTCATGGGATTAAGGTCAATGTCGCAATAGATAATATATCGTTCATTTGTTTTTAAGGCCTAACAAAATTAGAGAAACACATTCTCTATAAATTAATCTGTACTGACATGTTTGAAATATTTTTCAAATAAGCTTTCTAATGTTTCATTATTAATGCGAAAATACACAGGGATGATGTTTTTGTTTGTAAAAAGTCATTATTTAATAGCTTACTTAACAATAACCAGCAAAATAGCGGTTTAAGGATGCAATACCTTCATTTTCCTTTATTGAACTTATTTAAAAATTTAGTTTAGTCCTTTTTTCATCTAGTATATTTTTAATAATTTTAAATAAACATCAATTCAAAACATACATATGACGAGATGCAGTGCTGTGCTGCAAGTATGTGGAGTACACTAGTCAACTATCTTTAATACTTTTCATTAGTTTTGAAAAAAGTATCGGTGACCGTAGGTGACAACCAAGGACGCCCGCAGCGGCGCGCCCGACTCGGACTGCCACCTGGTGCTGGCGGCGGACGTGCTGTCGCGGCACGGCGCGGCCGTGCTGGCGCACCTGGCGGCCGCGTTGGGCGACGCCGGCCTGCTACTGCTGGAGGAGCCGCTCGGCACGCTGGACGAGCGCGGCGCGCGCCAGGCCGCCGCCGCCGCCGGCCTGGAGCCCGTGTCGCGCCAGGTGGCGGCCAGTTGCGAGTACGTGTTGCTGCGTCGCCGCGCCGCGCCGCCGCCCGCGCGCGTCGTGGTGGAGGTGACGGAGGACGGCGCCTACGCGTGGGTGGACGCGCTGCGCGACGCGCTGCTGCGCGCCGAGAGCGAGCCGCTGCGCGTGTACGCGTGGTCGCGCGCCGCCAGCGCCGGCGTGCTGGGGCTGGGCACGTGCCTGCGTGGCGAGGCGGGCGGCCGCGCGCTGCGCGTATTCTTCCTGCCAGGCGCGCGCGAGCCCTTCGCGCCCGACGCGCCCGCCTACGCGGCGCAGGTGGCCAAGAACCTCGCCGTCAACGTGCTCCGCTCGGGCGTGTGGGGCTCCTACAGGCACCTCCCGCTCTCCGACACCGGTGACGCTCAACTACAGGTAACCACGTCGTCTTACTGAGCGCTGCTCGTTTGTCTGATCGCTTGCGACTATCTCGGGGACTGACGCGTGTGGTGTGTGCAGGTGGAGCACGCGTACGTGAACACGCTGACGCGTGGCGACCTGTCGTCGCTGCGCTGGATCGAGAGCGAGCTGCGGTTCGCGCAGGCGCGGCCAGCGCCGCCGCGCGCCGAGCTGTGCCGAGTGTACTACGCGCCGCTCAACTTCAGAGACATCATGCTGGCCACCGGCAAGCTGCCGCCCGACGCGCTGCCCGGAGACCTCGCCGGACAGGTGCGACAATACGACTACTACTGTAGTATTTCTTGATATTATGTACATGAACAGTGGGTATAGCACATTACCATTTTTGTAAAACATACCTATTTAGCATCCGTCACTTTTGATGACAAATCAGTTTATTTGTAATAATTTAGGGTAATATAGGTCTAATTGTATTCATACTGTTTTAGATTTTTTGTATACAACTGTTTTTACCTGAATAAATAAATTCAACAAAAAATTCAAAATTCAAAATATTTTGTTCACCATTAAATTATAACAATTTTTTACTGAACGTCATGAGTCTACTACCAGTTCGGAAAGAAGAAGCCTCAAACCTGAGAAGAACTGGTGAAAGAAACTCAGCGGGATTAATATTAACTTGTTATCTAAAATTGAAGTAAAATTATAATTTTCAATATTTCTATCAAGTTGAAGTAACCTGGAGGCGATCATTTCATTCCTAAGGTGTGTCTTCTATAAAATCATTAAATAAATAAATAATCGTATACTTTATATTCTAGGAATGTATTTTGGGCTTGGAGTTCAGCGGCCGGTCCGAGGATGGTAAACGCGTGATGGGTATGGTGACGGCCAAGGGGCTCGCCACCACGGTGATGGCTGACAAGGGCTTCCTGTGGGAGGTGCCTGCGGCGTGGAGCCTGGAGGAGGCGGCCACGGTGCCGGTGGCGTACGCCACGGCGTACTACGCGCTGGCGGTGCGCGGGCGCATGCGGCGCGGCGAGAGCGTGCTGGTGCACGCGGGCACGGGTGGCGTGGGGCAGGCCGCCATCGCCATCGCGCTGCACGCTGGCTGCGCCGTGTACACCACCGTGGGCACGCCCGACAAGCGCGCCTTCCTGCGCGCGCGCTTCCCCGCACTGCCCGACGAGAACATCGGCAACTCGCGTGACGCCTCCTTTGAGCAGCTGGTGCAGCGCCGCACGCGCGGCCGCGGCGTGGACCTCGTGCTCAACTCACTGGCCGGCGACAAGCTGCTGGCGTCCGTGCGCTGCCTCGCCAACGGCGGACGCTTCCTCGAGATCGGCAAGCTCGACCTCTCCAACAACACCGCGCTAGGCATGGCCATCTTCCTGAAGAACACCACGTTCCACGGCATCCTGTTGGACGCGCTGTTCGACGCGGGCGGCGACAACGAGGAGAAGGCGGCCGTGGTGCGCTGCGTCACCGACGGCATCGCCAGCGGCGCTGTGCGTCCGCTGCCCGCCACCGTCTACACCGACCAGCAGCTCGAGCAGGCCTTCAGGTATTTCGCACTTCTTTGAGGAAAAATATTTGTAAAACCATGATGACTGTTTTATTTATAGAAAAAATCTGACATTTTGTAAGGTTTATCAGTGTAAGTTATTAGTTATTAGTATATTACACCATTGCATCGAAAATCTAAAATAAATCCTATATAAAAACTAGTGTATAACTGATGAGTCCTTTGCACAGATTCATGGCGACGGGCAAGCACATCGGCAAGGTGTTGCTGCGCGTGCGCGAGGAGGAGGCGGGCGGCGCGCGCCCCGCCGCCAAGCTGGTGTCCGCCATCCCGCGCACCTACCTGCACCCCGCCAAGTCCTACGTGCTAGTCGGTAAGTCTATCTCTCTCTCTAACTCACACTGATTCTCTTTCCGCATCTTCGTCTTATGGGGTAGTGATTTAATTGTCTAGACTAGAAATTAGATGGTATCATATTTAAAGTTTAAGAGGCATCCATTAATTACGTGAGCTGCTTTTCTTTAAATTTAGACTTTTCCTCTCGTTTGGTGAGATTTGGTGGGACTATTGGTATGGATAAGAGACGTATAAAGATCATGGAATGCTGTCCAGTCATCATAACTGCCATTAAATAAAGGTATTTTAATTTTAGGTAACTTGACTTCTTTAGGTCCTGCTGTTACATATTGAGTTTCATTCTTTTTAGTTTTAAAAGACTGCAATACATCCAAAATTTCACATTTCCTGAATGTTCGTGAACAATACAAACCCAATCCCAATAAGAGAAGCCAAACTCAAAACCATTCAAGTTAATATTTATATTACACATTTTTAAATTACTTTTGTTATACTAGATGGCGTTAAGTGTAGTCTAAATCGCGCTATGGTTTGGTTCTCTCTAAAAGTATATGTTAAATTATAAATAAATAACAAACCCCCTGTTAAAGGCCCGCCCTTCTTGTCGAAGTTGAATAAAAGCCTATCTTACCAGCAGTACATTAGTTTTGGTAGTTTTATTTATCATCATAAAGTTCACCTTAGTGCAAGGCTACCAACTAAACTGATTGAACATTGGTCCGTCGATACGGATAAGTGGGCATTTTTGTCTTCGGTGTAACCCGCAGTGGATCGCTGCATAAGGGTACACGTACACGATACCGCAGCAGCGGTGTAAGAGTGTCAGTGTGAACGAGCAGCTGGCATTGGTGGGCGGCACAGGCAGCGGCAGAAAAGGACAACTCACAGATCGCCACTGGAGGCGCTAATAGCAGATCAACATACATAGTGTTTGTGTGAAGTGCAGTTTCGTGAGTACATTTATATTATTTGTGTCAGCGAATATTCGCAAAGCAAAATCTTCAAGCAAATTTGAACTTTATTTCTAAGGAGATTTCAACTTAGAAAATATTTATGGAAAACATTTGGACTTGTAAAATTTAAGAACTTTTTAAACTTTAAATTTAATTTGCTTAGTTTATAGATTTAGTAAAATTGTGCATGTTAGTTAAGGACTTAGAATAATTTGGAAAAAAACGGGGGAACGGGGAACCTATGCCCGATTTTTAAATTTATATAAAGTGTACAAAACACTTGTAAAATTTTGAGAGTTAGTTTGAGACTTAGAATTTCTAGGATCAAATTGTGAGTTTGTTTTTAACAAGTTGATTATTACACATTTAATAAAATTGTATAGTTTACTTCAAAGCTGTGTTATATTATTGATTTAAAAATTGTAAAATATTTAATTTTGTTAACTATTACTTAATATAAAATGGAAGGTTTAATAAATGTACTAAAAGATTTGCAAAAGGTCATAACTAAAGGTTTAATAAACTTTAAAAAATGTAGTAAGGATAAATTAACGGTTGAATATATAGAAACGAGACAAGAATTGTTAGAAAAAGACTGGGCAATTTTTAAAGATACTAACACTAAATTATATGAAAGATTTAAACTAGAAGAAATAGGTCAGAATGTTGTCGATATTTACGATTTGGTTGAAGATACTTATATAACATATAAAAGCTTAATGAAAACAACTCTAAATAAAATTCAAGTAGGTAAGGGATCTGTACAGCAAGGTGATAAGTCTTGTTCTGGTACAGACAAGACTTCTAATTCTTTAGTAAAATTGCCAAAAATTTCCATTCCTACATTTTCTGGTAAATATGGAGAATGGACTACTTTTCATGATCTATTCACATCATTAGTTCATAAAAATGATTCTTTAGATAATGTACAAAAGCTTCATTATCTAAAGAGCCATCTTTCAGGTGAAGCTGAACAATTGATTCGCCACACTCCTATTACGGAGGCTAATTATAATGAATGTTGGGCTCAATTGGAAAAGCGTTATAGTAATAAGAAATATTTAACGAATTGTATCTTAAAAAGATTGTTTGGTCAAAAACGTATAAATGTAGAATCAGCTTCGTCCTTGAAAGAGCTTATTGATACTACCTGCGATTGTTTAAATGCATTACGAAATTTAAAGATTGATGTAACTACATGGGATGTTATTATCATACACGTTATTACACTTAAATTAGATAGCGAAACGCGTAAGCAATGGGAGTTGAGTGTTTGTAATAATGATTCTAATAACGATTTGCCAACGTTTGATCAATTTAAAGTTTTTATCGAAAATCGTTTTCGTGCGTTAGAATGTCTCGATTTTAAAAATGCTACGGTTCATCAAGGAAACAAAAGTAACCATCAATATACTAATACTCCCAAAGTGATGATAAGCACAAATTCATCAAGTATGCGTTGTGAATATTGTTCAGAGGTCCATAAACTTTGCTTTTGTAAAAAATTCGTTAAACAACCCATAGAGAGTAGACGTGAATTTGTAATGAAGAATCGGATGTGCTTCAACTGCCTGGGTAGTAATCACACAGTATATGATTGTAAAAAGACTACTACATGCAGAGTTTGTCAAAAACGTCATCATTCACTGCTGCATATTAATAAAAACTCAGAGGAGAAAGGTCGTACCATTTCGTCTACGCCGACTATAGAAAGTGCTAGTTCTTCGTCTAGTTCTAATCCTATAGTCTCCTGTTTAGCCACTGGTAAAAAAAAATAAATTTAGACAGATTTTATTAGCTACCGCGCTAATTAAAGCCGAGTCGAAAACGGGTGAATACTATCCGGTCCGAGCTTTACTTGATCAAGGATCACAGGCTTGTTTTGTAACAGAGGCCTTAGTTCAATTTCTTAATCTGAAAAAGATTCCTGTTCAAGGTCTTATTTCGGGATTGGGAGATACCAGTTCAACCATAGCCAAGCATATGGTAAATTTAAATTTACGATCCAGAATTGATTCGAATTTCGTACTGAAAGTAAATGCTTACGTATTAAATAAGATAACGTCATACTTACCTGAACGTAGGACAAACACCCACCTAGATTGGTTAAGTGTTACAAATTTGTGTTTAGCAGATCCAGGATTTAACACACCCAATAAAATAGATGTTCTATTGGGTGCAGATGTTTACAGTTGTATTATAAAGGAGGGTTTATTTAAAAGTCCTTCTAGTCCCCTGATCGCACAAAATACGTCATTTGGATGGATTGTTTCAGGTGTGACTAGTACAGAAGATAATGAAAGATCAAATAATGTAAATGTAATGCATGCAAAATTTGATGATTTATCATTTACATTAAAAAAGTTTTGGGAAATAGAAGAAGTTAATAGTTCAAAGAAAATACTTACACCAGAAGAGAAGAGATGCGAGGAGTTTTATTGTAGTACAACTGAAAGAGATAAGAATGGTAGGTATATAGTTAGGTTACCTTTCAAAGATGAAAATCCATCCTGTAGTTCTGGAGATTCCCGAGCTATAGCTGAAAAAGACTTTTATCATTAGAAAAAAGATTAGAAAGGGATATAGAATTAAAGGAAAGTTACAAGGAAGTAATACAAGAATATTTAGAATTAGGACATATGAGGATAGTGAAAAAAAATGATATTAATAAAGATATAGCATTTTACTTACCTCATCACGCTGTCGTACGCAACGATAAGACAACTACAAAGGTTCGTGTTGTTTTTAACGCATCTCAGAAAAATAGTTATGGAGTTTCTCTTAATGATACCCTGATGGTTGGACCAACACTACAAGCCGATTTAAGACATACAATCTTGAAGTGGAGGATATATCCTTTAGCGCTTGTAGCTGACATAATTAAGATGTATCGTCAAATAAGTATTGCCGAAAAAGATGCAATGTTTCAGCGTATACTTTGGCGAGATAATCTTGACGAAGAAATCAGAGATTATGAACTTGTGACGGTCACTTTTGGTACAGCTTCTGCACCTTACCAAGCGGTTCGAACTTTACATCAAGTTGCCTTTGATGAAGGGGAAAATTTTCCATTAGCGAAAGAGAAGGTACTTGGTAGTTTTTATATGGACGATTTAATGACAGGTTGTTTCACTGCAGACGAAGGGATAGAGATATTCAAGCAACTGACAGAATTACTAGGTAGAGGTGGATTCAAATTACAGAAATGGAATAGCAATAGCCAAGAAATAGAAGAAAGGATAAGAGGAATGGAAAGGAAGGAAATGGAAGTACAACCAATTAAAGACCAAACTTTAAAGAATATAAAATATAAAACACAATATGATACAATAAAGGACAAGGAACAAAAACAAATAGAGATCAAATTAGACAGTACAATGAAAATATTGGGACTTACCTGGAATCGCAAAGAAGATTCATTTCAATTTTCTGTTAACCTTCCGCCGCTAACAACAGAACCTATGACCAAGAGATCCATAATTTCGGATATTGCTCGTCTGTTCGATCCCTTAGGTTGGGTCGCTCCTAGTATAATTATCGCAAAGGTATTTATTCAAAGGTTGTGGTTAGCCGGTGTTGGTTGGGATGAGAAGTTAACATCAGATTTAATGAGTGAATGGCATATTTATCGCAAGGAATTGGTACTACTTAACGGTATTAGAATACCTCGTTGGATTAACACAAACCTGAACGACGATGTGGAATTGCATGGTTTTAGTGATGCCTCCAAAACTGCTTATGCGGCGGTAATTTATGTAAGATCCGTTGATGTTGACGGCAAAGTACAGGTGTCATTGCTAGCTGCAAAAACGAGAGTAGCACCCGTTAAGCAAATCAGTATTCCACGTCTGGAATTGTGTGGAGCAGTTCTGCTGTCGCAACTTCTGACTGAAACGGCAGAAGTGTTAAAGATATCTGAGGACAAGATCAGGGCTTGGACTGACTCCACAGTAGTGCTAGCTTGGTTAGATAGCCACCCGAGTAGATGGAAGACTTTCGTAGCCAATAGAACATCGGAAATATTAACTAACATGAAGGCGTCTCAATGGTATCATGTGTCGACTAAGAACAACCCGGCAGACTGTGCTTCTAGAGGACTGCTGCCAAGTTCATTATTAAATAGTAATTTATGGTTTTCTGGGCCGTCTTTCTTGAAAGATAGGATCATAACTTACGACAGATCAATTAATTCAAGTATATTAAAAGTAGATTTAGAAGAATCCACTAAGAGTCATTTAGCAGTTGTTCCAGATTGTTCATTATTGGAACGATATTCCTCTTTAAGAAAACTAATTAGAATTGTCGCTTATTGTCGCAGATTTTTAAAAACTAACAAAATATATCATAGAAAACATTTACACAAAATTGAATTAGATACCGCATTAGAATGTTGTATAATTAAAACACAAAAAGAATTATTTACATTGGAATATATACAATTGCAGAAAAAAGGCTATTTACAATTAAAATCAAGTGGATTAAAATCTCTTTGTCCCTATCTTGATGCTAAGGGAATAATTAGAGTTAGAGGTAGATTAGAAAAAGCACCATTGAATGAACAAACAAAATTTCCAATAGTATTACCACACTCTAGTCATTTAACTCGACTTATAATAGCTGATGCTCATTCTAAAACATTGCACGGCGGTACTCAGTTAATGATAAATTATTTGAGAACAGCTTACTGGATCCTAGGTGTTAGAAATCTAGTAAAGAATCACATTCGAAACTGTGTCTTGTGTGTTAAGCAGAAAGCTAGCATAAAAAATCAATTTATGGGTTCACTTCCTTCTGTTAGGTGTACTCCAGCACGACCATTTTTGCATAGTGGGGTTGACTATGCAGGTCCCATAAATTTAAGGACAACCAAAGGACGAGGTCACCGATCTTACAAGGGTTACATTTGTCTCTTTGTTTGTATGGCTACGCGTGCACTGCATTTGGAAGCAGTCAGCGATATGAGCACTCAGGCATTTTTAGCTGCGTTTAGACGATTCGTGGCAAGACGAGGTCATTGTGCAAAACTGTGGAGCGACAATGGTACCACCTTCGTAGGGGCCTCTCGGGAATTACAAAATTTAACAGCCATTCAAAATGCCATAATGGAACATCTAGAAGCGAATGGAACGGAATGGCATTTCATTCCTCCTCATAGCCCAAACTTTGGTGGGCTATGGGAAGCTGGGGTGAAGTCCACTAAGTTTCATTTAAAAAGGGTCATTGGGGAGTCGACTCTTACATTCGAAGAGATAACCACACTTCTCAGTCAGGTGGAAGCGTGTTTAAATTCACGTCCGATGAGCATTATTCATATTAGTGATCCCGGTGAAGCGTTTCCTCTGACACCCGCACATTTTTTGGTCGGAGAACCATTAATTAATGTGCCAGATAGCCAATATGAAAATTCCAATTTAAGCTATTTATCCCGTTGGCAACTCGTACAAAGAATGGTACAGTCATTTTGGAAACGTTGGTCTAATGAATATCTCTCGAACCTCATGAATAGATATAAATGGACTTATAAAGTTCCTGAACCGAAAATTGGAGATGTTGTCTTAGTCAAAGAAGACAATTTACCTCCAAGTCATTGGCTATTAGGTCGTATAGTGCAAAAACATCCTGGTGATGATAACATCACCCGTGTAGTAACAGTTCGTACAAAATCAACAATAATTAAAAGGCCAACATCTAAAATTTGTATTCTACCTGTGACTGAATAAAAATTGCATGTATTTAAGATCATTTAATAAATATTAGTATTAATTAAGAATAGAAAAAAAAGAGATATTTACACATATAGAATTAAAATTTAGGTACATATCATTATAAAAAAAAAAACATTGTTTTATATTAAAAGTTCAACTTAAAATAAACTTATAAGAAGTGTCACATATGTATATTTTAAGATCTATTTTAAGTTTGTATTATTATTGTGTATGATTTTTATTTTTATATTTGTAAGACAAATTAATGGTTTTATTGTCTAGTAAAACTAATATGTATGTATAAGAAGGACGTTCCCTCAGTGACGTCCTTGGTGGGCGGTATGTTCGTGAACAATACAAACCCAATCCCAATAAGAGAAGCCAAACTCAAAACCATTCAAGTTAATATTTATATTACACATTTTTAAATTACTTTTGTTATACTAGATGGCGTTAAGTGTAGTCTAAATCGCGCTATGGTTTGGTTCTCTCTAAAAGTATATGTTAAATTATAAATAAATAACAAACCCCCTGTTAAAGGCCCGCCCTTCTTGTCGAAGTTGAATAAAAGCCTATCTTACCAGCAGTACATTAGTTTTGGTAGTTTTATTTATCATCATAAAGTTCACCTTAGTGCAAGGCTACCAACTAAACTGATTGAACACTGAATGTATATTCATCTTCACATTTTGAAAATAAATCTTCGATAAAATATTCATCTTTTCTCTTTTGCTCCTTTTTAATTGATTTCAACTGAATTCAGAATCTACATTTGATCATTTTAAGATCTCTAAATGGCCATTGCTAAATGAACTTCAGTACTGATCAAGCGTTTGTATTTTAATTTCACAATAGGACTTTGACAATCTAGACTTTGGCGTCTTTTTGAAATTGGCTGCAAGCTTAGATATAGCTTCCAATATGTTTTCTTGAACTAAACATTTATTTTCCATAACCTATTTTGGACTTTTTACGAGGACGATAAGAACGATTAAGACATACACGCTCGTGTTTAGCTATTATTAACTCCTTGACTCCAGCACTTAATTTCTGGTGCGATTTTAAACCTCGCTCTCCCACCAGTGGACTTCTTGCTAGAGAACAACGATGACTACGGAAAGGACACACACACCCATGTGTAACTACTATTACTTCCTTGACTCGAGCACTCATTTTCTTATGCGATTAAACTTTACTCGCACCAGTGGACTTTTTGCTCGAGGTATCTGGCTCGAAGGAACAAATTTATACGAACTTGTATTGAACTTGAACAATTCAACCTTTTTTAATTTTTGGACTACAAACAACCGACGACCTTTACGACAAGGAAAACCCAACAAAACTTCGACAACCTCAAGAATGAACCTACAGAACTGACAACCCTGATCTGTAGCGAATGAACGGACTAGTTCAATCAACCAGTCGACGATGCGTCGATGGCTCGACGGTTCACGTATTTCAAACGAACTACTCGTAGTTCAATTCATAGACTGAGATAGTAAACAAGAGTTCGTTTGTCGTCCTTTTAAAACAGTGTAAATTAATTTCAACTCTAATGTTTACAACAGTGGTTTGACATTTGAATGCGAGCTTTAGAGTGAGATATGTCTATTATATTATTATTATTGTCGTGGTCAATGTAGCAAATTGTGTACCTAATGTAAATACAGTGTAGTAATTGAAATTTATATTGATAAAAAATAAAAATAAAACATGTTAATAATATAAATATTTACTAAATATACCAAATAAAAAAATGTGTACAAAGATTGAAAATGTTGTAATATAATGTAATCTTGTACAAACAATCAGTTGATCATAGAAGTACGCCTAAATATGAATTCGTAATACTTTTACTCTTTTAGCCTGTCCTAAGCTTGGAAAAAGTATGAAGGGAAGATCAAATTAATTTAATTATAACATGCACTTTTATTTTAGAAATACGTAGTAGAATCCGTTTTAATTTTACGTAATTATAATAACAATTTAATTTTAAGATTATTAATTTATTCAGTAAAAAAAAGTCATTATTACGAACGAACAAAGCCTAATCTTACTACGGCGCTCGCGCCGAGCCCATACAGTCGATTCGGTCGTTCCGTCTCGCAACGTTATACTAGTAAGTAGTAACAATAGACTGTCTAGTGTCTACAGCTACATTGAAGTCGGAAGCGTAGTGAACCACAGTCCATGATATGAACTAGCGATGTGTCAACTCGGTTTGCCAACTCGGGTTAACCCGAGTTAGCGTCCGTCGAGTTAGCCCGAGTTCGACCGATCGTAACTCGGGTTAGACACCGACACACGAACCTCGTTTCACCGTCGAGTCAGCTCGAGTTCAACCGATCGTAACTCGGATTAGATACCGACACCCGAACGACACACGAACCTCGTTTCTTATAATATAGAACTTCGTTTCATATTAATTCATAGGTACACGAATGACGAAACGACGTTTGCTCTCCGAGAGAAGCCGACTTTACCCGGATGTTCACGAATCTTTGCGCGCGAACGAAGTGACATTAGAAATTTTACTAAGCGAGTCTCTAAAAAAATTGCGTCTTATTAAATAACGAGTTTTAAATATAATAATTTATTCACTCTTGTCCTAATTCTTTATAAAAAGTTTCATTGTGATTATTGCGATAATGCCGGGGCCAAAAAAAACATCCCTTGTTTGGGAAATTTTCGAAGCGCCAGTTCAAGGTAAAGTTAAATGTAAAGAGTGTTCTGAATCATATAAATATTCCGGTAATACAACTACATTAAAGAATCATATTAAAAAAAAAACATCTTGGCCAATACAATAACATTATAGGAAACTCGTCAACAAACCTTTGTCATGACCTCTTAAATATACCGCCTCCACAATCTACATCTGAAGTTGAGCCCCCAAAAAAAAACTAAAACAAATCCGTTTATCAATACCACAGAAAATTGTACAAAAAACTGGAGATAGCGCTTTGGTGCGTATGGTAGTTAAGGACTACCAGCCTCTACAAATCGTAGAAAATGAAGGGTTTCGAGATTATAGTAAAGCATTGAATGCTGATTATGAGCTTCCCTCTAGAAAAAAATTAGCAGAGATTATAGAGCATAATTATAATATTGAGACAGACGCCTTGAAAAAAAAATTACAAGCAATCGATTACATTGCATTAACTTCCGATATTTGGACGTCTGATAGCAATAAAAGCTATATTAGTGTCACGGCACATTACATAGAAGATTCAAAGCTGCGATCACTAGCAATATCGACGCCTGAGTTACCAAGTAGTCACACGGCAGAAAATATAGCTACTACTATTGAACATGTGTTGGAGGAATGGGACATAAAACATAAAATAGTTAGTATTGTAACTGATAACGCCTCGACGATTAAAAAAGCAGTGGGTGAAATCCTAAATAAAAGAAACCATTTTTGCGTAGCCCACACGCTAAACCTCACCGTCAAAGATTGTATTGACAAATATAGCAATGAAAACAATAATTCAGACTTTAATAATAATCACATTGTACAGTTATTAAATAAATGCCGCTCAATAGTTTCACATTTTAAGCACAGCACAAAGTCCACGTATGCTTTAATAAATATGCAAGAAAAAATGTCTCTTGTAAATTTGAAATTAAAACAAGATATTCGCACCCGTTGGAATAGCACTTTTTATATGTTAGAGCGCTTACTTAAGCTGAAGGTATTGTAATATTCTGTAAAGTTATATTATTGTTCTAAGCTATTTATTAAACGTATTCATTAGCTTTACTTTCGAAGTGGTTCATTCATAAATATTTACTATATAGCTATATAAACATTATTTATTTTATTAAAATATGAATTTTATTTATTTTTTGATTTATTATTATTTATAACATACTCATGTATTCATTTTTATTAAGAACTAGCGACTCATCCTCGCTCCGCTTGGATTCGTCCCTGGTTAGGTATTATATACGTTTTAACGGTTAGTATATATTTCTCTGAGACGAGATATTTTCCCGCAGTAAAAAGTATCTCATATATTGACCTGGATAACCAGAAATATATCATACCAAATTTCGCTAAAAGTCAAAAGTCAAAACCTGTCTAGTGGTTTCCCATGTTACGTGATGCGTTCCTAAACAGACAGACAGAAAAAAAATCTATAAACTATATATTCGGCCTCTGTATCGATAACAATGAGTATTTCAATAAAGTTTTTCAAAAAATATGTAATGCACAGATTCGACTCACAATCAGTTGAAGAACTTTATTATATTATAGATTTACTTATAGCTTTTACTATATTATGAAATAATGTCTTTATTTTTTATTAAAATATTGAATAAAAATAAAAAATATATACATTACTGTTATTATATTTTACAATTTAGAAAAAAACATTGTTTATTTTTAAATTTTACAACACTTCCGCCATTTTGTAAAGCGTTCGGAGACGCGCAAACAAGTCAAAACACAAATTTATATTTAAAGACAATATACATATTTCTGTTATAAATTAAATGAAAATATAATAGTATGTAATATAATAAAAATAATAATACGTATACTTATCAATATTATACATTATTACAAATTATTAATTAAAAATACCTCTTTTGAAAACATACTTATACATACATATTTTTCTTTATTATATTATTATGTCAACTGGATAAATCAGTGCAAAAATCAAACAAATAAAAAATGTGAATATCAATTTAAACACTTTTAGTTTCGATAGATAGATAGATTTTTTTTAATTATATTTTAAGTTAAGCTATACAAATAAATGTCATAATTCATTTAAGGTTCCACTTTCTGCTACGTTGCCGACGCTGGATTCGCCACCATCTAATTTAAATTTTCAAGAGTGGTTATTGGCGGAAGATGTTGTGACGCTTTTGCGCCCCTTTGAAAAACTAACTGTAATTTTGTCTGGTGAAAAATATGTTTCGCTCTCATCGGTCATACCCTTAATATTTGGTTTGCAAAATGCAATAAACACTAAAACGCCAGAAACAAGTCATGGCAAGTTTTTACAACGGAGTCTTGCCAATGAAGTTGAAAAACGCTTAGGAGTCTACGAGACGAACAGAACCGCAGCAAAGGCTACCTTTCTGGACCCTCGTTTTAAAAAAAAAGCGTTTGGGTCAGAATTGAACGCCAATAATGCACAAATGTCTATAATAAATGAACTAAAAGATTACATGTCAATAGAGAATTCAAATCAGGTAGTTGAATCGATTACTACTGAATCGATTTATGTGGAAGATGAAATTTGGGGGGCAATCGATAAAAAAATTTTACAAAATAATGCACAGTTAAATCCTTATTCTACAGTAGCTTTAATAATGAAACAATATATTGAATTACCATATTTAGACCGCAAAATGGACCCACTTCTTTTTTGGGAAGAAAAAAAAACTATTATTTCCAGCGTTGTACAAATTAGCGCTCAAATACTTATGTATACCTGCAACGTCTGTCCCCTCAGAGAGGCTTTTTTCTAAAGCGGGTATGTTATGCAACGCTAGAAGAAATAGATTAGTACCCAAAAAATTAAACCAAATACTTTTCCTTAATAGCTGTACTATACAATAAATCTATATATTTATTGAAATTTTTGTCTGGTTGTCTGCATGTCTGTTTGTTGTATATGCATTTCACACCAAAAGTACTTAACTGATTTTAACTAAATTTTGTTTGGTGGTAAATAAATACTCCGGTTAACATTTAAGTTACCTTTTACTGTAGGAAAACATAAAAACTGTTTCTACATAGTCATCCATAGAATTTTACAAGCATATTACTACGTAAACATAAAAACATGATACTAGAAAATTGTAGATCTTTAAAAAGGTCGCAATAGCATATGTCTATCTCCTAAGGTACACTCGCAATAACTGTTTTCATCTACATATGTATTTAAAAGGTAGGTACCTAGCGAGACACCCGGGTGTAGACCGGGTACGGTACCACCTCCTGGTAGTATTTCTATCTACCATAATTTTATTTTAATATCCTTAAAGACTAATTTATATTTTAATATTATTTTTTGTTATTTTTTCACATTTATAGTTGTTAATTTACCAAATTATTATTTGAGAAATGGTGTTGTTATTTTACTTGTTTTAGCCTTAGCCAAAAGCTAAACTATGTTTATTGTTTTTTTACTTCTTTATTTATAACTGTACATTAAAAAAAATACAATATAATAATAATATAACGATTTCTTTTATTTGTTTATTTACTATTTGTAAAAAAACTCACTTTAGTAATCAATAGTCAAAACATATCAAAAACTTGAAAAAGAATAGATGTATTCAACTCGAAATAAAATGAAACAATGTATAATTTCATAGCACTTATCATGCTAACTCGAGTTACTTAACTCGGGTTGAACTCGAGTTACCATGATTTTAATTCGAGTTAACTCGGGTTAGCGAAAACCCGAGTTGGCCCATCTATAATATGAACTAGTCTACGAAAGAATGGTCTAGTTTCATTCACGCTAAATACGTCGCCGATCTATCGCTATTGATCTGACCTAACGACGTTAGTATTATATATATGCATCAGAACCTAATGCTTGCGCGATGTAGAATACTACTAACACCATCTATTGTTGAATTAACTAAACTAAAGCTCCTTATTCGGGGGGCGATATTGCGAATACCGAAACCGTCAATATGGGATGGTGATATGTATGGAAATGTAGGGGTTGCGTTCCAAGGTAATAAAAATATATATATGTAATAAATAAAAAAATCTGTTTAATAACAAATAACAGTTCATTACAGTGCTATCAAAAGATGTTAACATTAAAAATTATTGTTTGAACTAATTTGGTTTAAAATATTTAGTACTTCTTCACGCTTCAGATTAGTATTTTTCAAGTTTGCCGCCTTTAAAAAGGTCTTTTTATTCCGCTTGATATCAATATGCAGCTGAGTCTCATCATTTTTTCTTTGAAAAACAAGGCTTTTCTCCAAAGACAGGTCAATTTTTTTTTAACCGTAGCGATTGACGTCACACTTTACCGTCCAAAAGATTAGAAGCACCCGTTTTCAAACGAAACAAAAGATTGAAGACGAATAAAATCAAGTTTTACGATCTTTTACTCAAAATAAAAGGATTTTCATTGCACATTCGTCAAGTTTTAACAAATTCATTGATTTTGACGAAACACGTCGTGTTATGTTACTTATCCGTCGGATCTTTTATGCAATAGCTTGTTTTTATTGAAAATGTTTAATATTTAACAATGAAATCTTTTTAATTTACGTTCAATATTTAACAATGAAATCTTTTTAATTTTTCTTGTACATAATCGTAAGTCACGTACCCGCGAATAACGAAATTTTCGGCCGCGAATACAGGAAGTGGGTCTCAAATTTTTCTTCCGCGAATAACGGAACCGCGAAGGAGCTTTTACTGTATTCGATTTTCTATAATATTATATTTTATACAATTACAAACGTTTTATTAACAAAGTAATTGGGTTTTAAAATTATATATTATTATACTGTGCAGGTGGTCTGGGCGGGTTCGGTCTCGAGCTGGGCCAGTGGCTGGTGGTGCGCGGCGCCACGTGCCTGGTGTTCAACTCGCGCAGCGGCGTGCGCACTGGCTACCAGTCCTGGTGCATCCGCAGGTGGGTGCCTTTGTTTATACTTTATACTAAAGGCTCGACCACGCTTCGCTCGGGTTCACCTCTAGGAAAACGAGAACAAACCTATCTCACGGGAACCGTACATATTTCCGGGATAAAAAGTAGCCTATGTGTTATTCTAGACTATAATCTATCTCTGTGCCGAATTTCATCTAGATTCGTTCAGCCATTCTGGCGTGAAAGAGTAACAAACATCTATACATACTCACAAAGTTTCACATTTATAAATAGATTCAATTTTTAACGGAATAAAGATTTTCGCCTTAACATCACATCATCAACTTGAAGTTCAACACGTGTGTCGATGTAGATGGCGAGAGAAGGGCGTGAAGGTAGCGGTGTCGACGGCGGACGCGAGCACGGCGGCGGGCGCGCGCGCGCTGCTGCGCGAGGCGGCGGCGCTGGCGCCCGTGGGCGGCGTGTTCAACCTGGCCGCCGTGCTGCGCGACGCCTTCCTCGAGAACCTCACGCCCGACGATTTCCGTGCCGTGGCGCGCCCCAAGGTGGACGCCACCCAGGCGCTGGACGCCGCCTCGCGCGACCTCGCGCCCGACCTCGATTACTTCGTGGTGTTCTCCTCCGTGTCCTGCGGCCGCGGTAACCCCGGCCAGAGCAATTACGGACTCGCCAACTCCGCCATGGAGCGCATAGTAGAGCAGCGCCAGGCCGACGGGCTGCCGGGGCTGGCAGTGCAGTGGGGCGCCATCGGCGAGGTGGGGCTGATCGTGGAGACCATGGGCGGCGACGAGGCCGTGGTGGGCGGCACGGTGCCGCAGCGCATCGCGTCCTGCATGGAGGCGCTGGGCGCGCTGCTGGCGAGGCCGCACGCCGTGGCCGCCTCCATGGTGCTGGCCGACAAGCGCAAGTCCGCCGCCGCGCCGCAGCAGGACCTCGTGCACGCCGTCGCCAACATCCTCGGTACGCGACCACGTACATAATACACTTTCTTTATAGGATTAAATTATTTGACACATAGTTATTTATTCAATAGTTTGTTTAGAAAATTTAATCACTATCATTAACTTTCTGTAGGTATCAAGGATCCCAGCAAAGTATCGGATTCGGCGAACTTAGCCGAGCTGGGCATGGACTCGCTCATGGGAGCTGAAATCAAGCAGACTCTGGAGCGCGGCTACGATGTTGTTTTGGGAGTTCAAGAAATACGTGGATTGACCTTCGCAAAATTGCGCGCGCTGGGCGGCGAGGGTGAGAGCGCGGCGGAGGCGGCGGCCGGCGCGGGCGCGCCCGAGGCCAAGGCCGACGAGGTGGTGCAGTTCGCCGCGCTCGGGGAGCTCATGCCCAAGCAGGTGGTGGTGAAGCTGCCAAGCGCGGCGCCGGCCGAGGACGTGCCGCCCGTGTTCATGGTGCACCCTATCGAGGGCGTGGTGGACCTGCTGCGCGGACTGGCGGCCGGCGTACGCGCGCCCGTGTACGGCCTGCAGTGCACGGCCGCGGCGCCGCTCAGTGACATGGCAGCGCTGGCGCGCTTCTACGTGACGCACATGCGCGCGCTGCAGCCGCGCCCGCCCTACACGCTGCTCGGGTATTCCTTCGGCGCTGGTGTCGCCTTTGAGATGGCGCTGCAGCTCGAGCAGGCCGGCTGCGAGACGCGCCTGGTGCTGGTGGACGGCTCGCCCGAGTACGTAGCGACGCACACGACGCGTGGCAAGCAGAAGCGCGCCGCGCGCTCGGCGCGGACGGACGAGGCGGACGCGCTCGCGTACTTCGTGCAGCTGTTCAAGGACGTGGACGCGGCTAAGGTGTCGGCGGAGCTGGAGCGGCTCGGCAGCTGGGAGGAGCGCGTGGCGCGCACCACGGCACTGGTGGCGGGCGCGTCACCGCACGCGCCCGCCGCGCTGGCCGCCGCCGCCGCCTCCTTCTACCGCAAGCTGGTGGTGGGCGACGCATACCGGCCCGCCGCGCGCCTGCGCGCGCCCGTCACGCTGTTCAGCGCCAGCGACAACTATGTGGCGCTGGCGGAGGACTACGGGCTGGGCGCGGTGTGCGCGGGCCCGCTGCGCACCACGCGCCTTCCCGGCAACCACCGCTCAATCCTGGCCGGCGCCGCCGCCGCCGCCATCGCCGACCACCTCTCCGAACTGATCGCCGCCGCCCACTAGCCGCCGCAGACACGCGACACATGACACATGAAACATTGACAGTTTTATATATTTATAAATGTTTAAGTGCAATGCTCTCTATTTATCTCCGTGGGGTATATATAGTAGAATTTGTAATTATAGGATTAATTATGACACAGTAGAGCTTAGCTCGCCGCTTGTGATATAATACATTCCGTAGCGCCCGCGGCCTGCGCCCGCGCGCCCCCTCTCGGTACTTTGACTAAAGAAATGAGTCAAAACATTTTATTGAATCAACATTACGTAAAGACGTATCTTCTATTGAAGTAAATGTCTTGCCTCTGTAATTCAGATTCGTTATTTTTTTGAACGGTCAGATAAAGAAAGTATTTTATATACAAAACTTATATAATATAGCTAGAAGCTATTAACTTGTGTAGTTTATTTCGCTTAACGTACATTTAAAATGATTTGATAAGGACGAGCGAGAGCGGCGGGGGCGGGCGGGGCGAAGGCGCGGGCGCGGTAGTACGTAAGTAGGTGTAAGTAGTTAGTTCCTGTGTGTGGTTGTTGAGCTAATTTATTTATAACAGAACCAGCGCAAGTGCTCTGTGATTAAAAATAGATTATTTTTTACAACTTTGTTTCATTTATCTTTTTATTTTTAATTTCCTTAATATAAGGTTATCCCAGATGGAACCTCTCTAAATATTTCGTTTACTACAAGTCTATAGAATCACACATCCTGTAAACATAATGAACAAGTCTTAAGACGTCATACTTTTATGTCCAACGAAATATTTTACACAACGAAACCCGTATCCCATAACAATACAATACATTCTAACAGTAAGCGACCATAAGCTTTAGGGCAAAATGGAATAAATAATTAATAATTTAATAAATGAATATGTATTAAAGACATTAAAAATATATTACGTGTAAGTTGTTTATATAATAAAAAAAATACCTTTCTCAAGCGTTCTTGTTCATTCTATAATAATAATTTAACTGTTGTTGATATTTTTTCGTGTAAACTAAGTATGTATAAAAAGCAAGTGTTTCGTATAATATTCTAACTATGGGCTTTTATTGTTTATTGTTTGTACTATGATAATATTATTAAAATTTATTTGTTACTATTACTATAATTGCTTTCTATATTTTGCCAGTAGGTACAAAACCAATCAATGTTTTAGTTTTTCGGAAATTTTGTATAAACTTATTTATTTCTAAATCTTGTATAAGACATATGTATTTTTGTTTCTTTTTTAGTAGCTTCAATTTAGTTTTATTTAATATTTTTCTATTTAATTAGTTTCACTTATTATTTTTGTAAACATACTTATTTAGCATCCGTCACTTTTGATGACAAATCAGTTCATTTGTAATAATTTAGGGTAATATAGGTCTAATTGTATCCTTACTGTTTTAGATTTTTTGTTTACGACTGTTTTTACCTGAATAAATAAATAAAAAAATAATAATAATATTAGACGATAAATATCGAATGGATTTGTAAATAATAATTTCAGATGAGAATATTTTCTTGATTCATATTTTTTAGAGCGTCAGTTTTTCATTCGTATATTTTGCGTGAAAAGTGGGCGTAGAGTGTACATAATACGTAAAAGTCATTGTTTTAAAGAATATATTTCATGTACAAAGTTCGCTTTATTTTAAGTATATTGATTAAATAACGTTTGTAAAATTTTACCAGTGAAATTGTCTAGCTCCTTCAAAATATTCATTTATTTTTGGAGTGAATAAATATCTATATTTTTCTTGGAAAATAAATAAAATAGCTCTTATAAAAATTTACATTATCGAGGACTCTAAAGGCCATAACATTGTGTTGTGAATCGAAGACGCCTTAAATTAAAGTACATTTACTTTTTTTATTTATTACTTGCGTCTCACCCGCGCTTCGCTCGGGTCCGTCCCTAGTTACGTTTTAACGTTTAGTATAGATTTCTCAGAGATTAGATATTTTCCCGCAGTAAAAACTATCCTATATGTTGACCCGGATAACTAGTTATCATCATACCAAATTTCATTAAAATCTGTCCAGCGGTTTTCTCGTGTTGCGTTCCCAGACTCGGACAAAAATTCTAAAAACTATAGATTCGGCCCCTGAATCGATATAATGCTATTTCAATAAGTTTTTCAAAAAATATTTAATGTACAGATTGGACTCTGTTGGAATTTTATTATATACATAGATTTTTATAATAAGATTATTAAATTAAAACCCCTGTAACAATGGTGTGGCAAAGTATGTCCATATACAAGTATAATAAAATTAGAATTCCGTACCATCGTACATGCACCTACTTTTCATTAATATGACTTTTACTCAATGTAGGACGTAGGTATGTAGTATATAAACTTCGATGATCGATTATGAACGTTAAAAATTTTTTTCTTGTATTTTTATTATTTGTTGTTATAGCGGCAATAGAAATGTATAGTTTGAAAATTTCAACTCTACCTACGGCGCGGAACCCTAAAGTGTCGTGATGGTCGAAATATTACACTTTTTTTCGTCTAGCTGTCATTCGTCAAGTGTAGTAGGTAGGTTACCACATGCGTTAAGAAACTTCGTTCTAATAAAGAAAATCGATTTCACACACGTAGTTAGGGTTCCGAAGTCAAAAAATAAATTGATTCCTTAAAAAAGTTCACATCCTTAAAATAGTCCACTTAGACACAGGATATCTTTAGATATGTCTTTAATATTAAGATAGATTTCTAGTCAACTTTTTTAATATCAAAAAAATAATCATTTACCGAAGACTTGCGACGAGAAATTAGAAATTTAATACAGCTAAAATGTATTAGGTATCATATCGGTTCCTACGTCATGGAATATTTTCATCAGAGCGTGATATGCTCAGATTACATATTGATTACCTCATTGTATATTTTTCAAATAAAAAGAACTATGGTTTTACAAATACCAAACGACAATCGCTCATTAAATTGTATTCTACTTCACCCCGCTTAGAGTAAGCTAATACCGGTGTAGTAGGTGGTGTAAACGTGTACGTAGAATGTAGAGCTAGGCGCTAGTCCGCGAGTCGCCGGCGACCACTGCGCACGGCGGGCGGCGCGTCGCACGAGGGCCGCTTACGTGTTCACTTACGTTACCTTTATAAGTTTATAAATATAATCTTCACAACCAAAATAATTTTTTCAGAGGTATTTCAAAATTGAACTCGCGTCGCTGGTTATAGCTTACACATCCGATATTTTAATTCATATGCGCAGTATTCGATTATAATTTTATTTGATCGTTCACTATAAAATAAGTATAACAATTATTACTAAATTATTTAGCACAAATGATATATCGTAGCAAAGCATTTAAAAATATGAAGCGTTATGTAGACCATAAAACTATGAAGCATGGGTTATCTCAAAATGTGGAACGCCAAATTTAAAAGAGCACTAGATATATATAAAAATTGTCATAAGTCGTTCTATTGGGCTCATGACTATGTGCTGTGGCTGTCGAAGATATGGCGTGCGCGTGTGGTCCGCGCGCTGATCAGATGGACGCGGCCACCGCAGGAATTTACACGCGGTGTTAGTATCGGTGCAATTAAATCTATTGCTCCAGACCGGCAGCGATCTGTCCGCGCTCTCATCTACTCTTAGTTCATTCTAATTGCTATTTGCTTCTTTGAGATTCCTGCAATTCACTTTTCATTGCACAATTACGTTAGTCTACAGATTGTTGTCTATTATTTAGTCGCCAGCAATGAATAATGAACCTAGAGCGGCGGTGCCATAATCTAATTCCGTTTTATGACTCTACCATATCTAGGTAACTAAGTATTTCTCCCAGGCAATAGTTACTTTATTATTTTATTAGTCTGTAGAGTTAGTCACGTTGAAGCGCCGGTGCCTATAGATAGTAAGCATTTGAGAGTTGAGATTATTAAATTTCAAACATTGTCCTAATAATTTTTGACGTGATACAGCTACCTATATATTATACTTAAGTAGTTTTAAAAAAAGGCTCCATTACTCTTCAACTTCGAATAGCCGCGCTGCATAAAGTACAATACACGCTGCACGTAGGTACCTATTCTCAAAAAAAATTGTCCATTGTAATAGCCTATGTAATATAAATATATTTATTACTAGCATTGCCCGCGGCATCGTCCGCGTTCAGATGACCAAAAACCAAATTCTTAGGTTTTACATATTAGTATGCTCTTACATTGCAGTTTTTGTATTTTTTTCTCAGAAATGAGACATTTTCCCACGGTAAAATGTTGACCCGGATAACCAGCTATCACCATACCAAATTTCATCAAAATCCCTCCAGTGGTTTCTCTGTGATGCGGTAACAGACAGACAGACAGACAAAAATTCTAAAAACTATAGATTCGGCCTCTGTATCGATAATAATGTTTATTTCAATAAGATTTTCCAAAAAAATATTTAATGTACAGATTCGGCTTAGTTACAATTTTATTATATGTATACATGTAGCAAACTGCTTTTCTCTTTCTCGTGACATTCAGGTATAATTGTTTATTGAATTAAACATAAGACACTAATTGTGAGAATTTTCGTTCATTCATAAAAATACGAAAGTCGTTCGAATGAAACTGTCACTTAGCAAAAATCGCAAGGTCGTTGATTTTCTCACATCAGGGAGAGCGAAGGTCGGTAGCGCGGGAACGCGGCATTGTGTGTGTGACCCGCGCGGTTGCCCCCTTGCACGAGATCACAATACTATACTAGAACAGATGCCTCAGGCCCTCATCCCATACAAAAATTGGACAGCGCTTCTTCGGTCTATTTTTGTTTGTTTGAATAGTAGAAGTCGTTGATTCGCAGATAGTGAAACTGTTTTATTTTATAAATTTGTGTAAACTAACGTGTGGTAAATATTGTAAAATTGTTCCTGCATTCGAATAAAACAAATATCAGTGATTTTAACAATTGTTAACCGCAATCAATAATTTATAGAAGTCGCTTATAAGTACTCTACATTCCTAAGAACCCTTTGATTTCTGATATTTCAATAACCAGTAAAATTACGCAAATTTGATTTACAGGCGCATTATTTCGTTTCCCTTCACTTGGAATATTTTTTATAATAATAATACGAGTACATCTTTTTGGGATCTATTTTTATCTTTTCTTAATTTAACACAAACATAATAACAAATCAATAGGTACATGTATCGTCTTTATCTATTAACATTTATTTGAACTAATTTTTCTCTGTTCGTGATGAGATCCCATGCACGAGATACTAAATAGGCTCGTTATCGATAATGGTTTCGCGCGGATGGAGAGTTAAAACAAACAAGTATAAATTCACGATGCTTTAACATACATATTTTATTGCGAAGGTGTATTGATGATCACAATGTAACAATATTACATAATATGTATACCGAATCGAAAGGAAACAAAAACATTTTATCTGTAACTTTAAGTTCAAAAAAGCTTTACTCTTTTCAGAGCTAAATTTTCTGTGTTTCACGACACGTCCAGTGTTGCTACACTCTCTTTAGTACTTTAAGCGCTACCTTATAGTGTATTTAATACGGTTCATCGAGATCACTAACCAATTTGAACAATGATATACCTAAGCACAATTTCTCACCAGGATGTGGCTACTGAGTATCACATTTTAGCCAGCCTCCTAGTAGGAACGATTCCCACCGCCGCCGCCGTTTGGTGGCGGATCGACCGCATTGCTAATTCGAACAGTTGAGGTTTATTTGTTGTGTTGTTTGTAAATTATTGAATCAAATCGTAAATTAAATTTCCATTTCATAAGTCACCTGCGGTTAGTTACACAAAAAGCGAGTAGAGCAATAACACGTTTTTTTACATTTCCGATTCACGAATAGACTTTTTGCACCTATCTTAGCAAATGTAGAACAGGGCAAGTATTCAAGTCACATCAGCTTCATAAATGTTTACAAGAGCTACCTGATGAGCATACCAGTTCCAGAGCTGTTGCGGTATGTTCAGGAAAAAACGTAAATGTCTTTATAGAGAAGTTGCTCATGTTGGTCGTCGGCGGCCGCCGGGACCGCTGCGGCCGCGGAGTGACGTGCTGAGTGCTGACAGCTTGCTGCACAGTTCAGTAACGAGCACTTTTATCTGTTCATTTATAACTAGTTATAAAAGAACAACAAAGAATAAGTGTGAATTCATAAACGAGAATAAATTCAAGAACATTTCAAAGCTATTTAAATACTGTTTGATACCTTTTGAAAGCCGAGAGCATGGTAGTCAAGTACCTATATAAAAATAATAAATTGCAAGTGATTTATACAATCATTAGATATATAACAGGTATGAGATTAGTTCCGGGGATGTGATAATATCACAAATGACGCGCGAGGCGGGCGCAGGTGCGGTGAGCTGTAGAGGCGCGGACGACGCGCAGCATCCTGCGATGTGTAACTGATACCGTCGCGTTTTTCTCGATTGCTAGGAAGCCACAAGTGACACTAGGCCTTCATATAAATTACATGAGATCAATTTAACGCTAATATAAAACTGTATTGTAGTAATTTCATTTTTATGATTCCTTCATGATAGCAACGGCACAGTATCTTTATAGATCAAATATGTCATATTTTTCAATACGATTCCAGTGAGTTGTAGGGCTAGTTGAGCCGTCAGTAGGTAGGTGCTCAATGGGACGCGGCGCGGCGGCGCGTGTGACACGGCGCGACGCGCGGGCGCGGCCAGCGCGTCCTGAGGCTCCGACAAATATAGAGCGCCTCGACAGTTACTTGCCTCGTAATACTCTGGTACGGCGATGTCACTTCGCCCGTCAAGTGTCACATAGCGTATCTATGTCGAACTTGATGGCCTTTCTCGTTGCGTCTCTGCTTATCGTAAAACTAACATGAAATTTAAGATAGTACCAAATATTTAAAATTAATATGTTATAAAAATAATATACGATACAAAATAAATAGATACCTACATAATAATATTTCAATAGAATGATTGCAGTTTTGGAATAGATTTTGCAACTACATCGAGAGGTATACGTTTATATACTTACTATTATTTTTTTAAGTTATACTTCTTTTGGCACCTTTAGAAAAAATTATGAGAGTATACTTTTTACAATGCGCGCGCACACCGACAGCCAAAAAGCGACATGATGAAGTTAGCTGCATTCCTTTTACAAACAGAGAGTTGTGACATACTGGATGAAATTTTTAGCTACTTTTTTTTTGTTACGCCAATGAAGTAGATCTTCTTACGTGCGTATATACCTAAGTACACACATGACACACGTTTTTTTTTAATTAGGTATCTATCAAGTAATAAAATGTATAAGTGTAGTCTCAATACAACAGGGTCTTGGACGGTTTTATGAAAAGTATCTCAGCCTATTGTTTACATAAATAAAATACTACTAAAAATGTTTTCCCGTAGAAATTACTGTATTATTATGTTGAAAAATTGAAAATTATTTTTCACTTTTGAATTTGGCACTAAAACGCCACTCTTTTAACAATCGTCGAGCGTGATGTCATTTATCATACAGAGCGTGTGTACACTGTAAGTGCTAGATTATATTCCATAATCTGTGGGCTCGATCGATTGAATTATTAATTAAAAAGGAATCAAGAATATCGAAAATGAGTGCAATTAAGTATTATCAGTATTGTTCAGTGCCCTTATGTGAAAATAATACCAATAAGAACTGGACCTGAGAAATTGTTTATACTTATGCCTCATCAGTGGCGGAATGTGTGTTTTTACATTTTTGAATTCCGCCGAGATAAAATCAGAGTTTTTAGCGAAAAATTCGGCCACCATCATGACGTCGATACGGGGTAAATTTGAGTTGTGAGATCGAACTGTTCGCCATAGCATTGGCCAGGAACGTAAGTCAATTTAAATATTACTTAAACGATTAAAACTTTAAGATTACAGAGAATTGAGTTTTTGAAAGTACACTGTATACACAATAAACTAGCACAGATCATATAATACTATATTAGACACTAGTGACAATGATAAGTAACGTCACGCACCGTAATTGGCGTTTGTAGTCACGTGATTTTGATATTAAAAATAATAATTAATTATGTTAAAAATAAAGAAAAATCATAATTTTTATTTTACTCCTTTTAATAATGAATTCTAGCACCATAAGCTACCGCTATACAAAACATCACATCATTTTTTTACTACAGTCCAAGACCCTATTGTTGGGCGTGCGGCGCGGCGGCCGGCAGCGGGTCGCGGCCGACCCGCGGCGCGGCGGTCGCGGTCGGGATTAGAATTTATAATGTGACGAGTTGACGCGCGGCGACGCGGCTGCTGCGTGTTTTTCTGATGTCACTTGCTTGGGCAACCAGACAGACGCGCGATACGATACTTCACACACTCGTAGCTATTTACTACAATATTGTCAACAGTTATATTGCATTTACTTTATACATTTATTTGCCTTATTATTATTAATTTAATAAAAAAACCATAAAACACACAAAAGGTTTTTTTAGCGGCGGATTGCGATGAACCTGCTGCTTAGGGATCGTATAATACGAGCAGGTTTTGAACATGAGTCCAATGAGTATGAGCAGTGAACATGTCGTTGACAGGCGATCATATGTGATGATCGCAGAATCGAATGCGGACGGCTTCCAAATGCGGAGGTCGTTCCGCGAAGCACGCGGCGCGCTCTCTCCGCGGCGGCCACGAGCTGACCGACTGCTCCACTGCGCTGCCCGCCGCCGCCTCGCGCTCTCGTGCCGTCACACTCGTGCCTCATGTGTAGTCGCAGATGTGATAGCTCTCACACTATTTTTGTTTTAAACTCTCTTCAAAACTAATTTATCATTTTACAATATTTTGTGAAATGAACCATACGGCTTACAAGTTACAACGAACTGATCAATAAGCATTTACTAGATATGGATCACACTGTGACATGTGAAACTCAAAATAATTTTTTTTTCTCGAAATAAAAACACTGTTTTTTAAAAGTAATTTTGAGTGCTCAGTGTTGTGAATTCACCGTGAGGACACAGTGAGGACCGTGGTGAGCTACTAGTGTTCCGTTGAAGGCGGAGGTATTGTAACGCGGACTGCGGTGCCGAATCCTAGCAAAAAGTTCGCGCGCGCCTGTCCGCGCTCCCCTCATGCGGCCGCGCTCCGAGATCGCGTCCCCGTTGTTTTTGTCAGTGCGTGATATCAGACGAAGTTCGTCATTAAGTCAACACTAATAGTTGAGCTAAATGATTTCACAACATTAAACGTGGGTTCGGATCCAAACTTGTTGGATTTCGGCACTTTTCTGTCGACTCACCGATCGTAATGAATGCTCACCGGGTCCCCGGGCCATGCTATTGTTGCATCTTGTTCGTTAAATTTACAAATATTTGTACGACGTATTGATAAATAGTGCGTTCAAAAGAATAAAAAAATAAGTATACCTCATCAAAACTCTGCGAAGTCGTCGGGTTCGTTCGAGGATCGAATATTGATAAATCAATGGACGCATTCGATAAGAAAGAGCTTGTTTTTATGGAATTAATTTTGCGATCTTCAATTGGGATACTAGCAGAGTACCGGTAAGCCTCAAAGAGTATAAGAATGTAATTTTAATAAGTAACTGACACTCTCCAATAGGTACAATACTTTTTAAAAGTTTATAATGATGCGGTACTTTAACTTTTTAAATCATCATTCATGTATGTATTTGATGGAGATGTGTGTCGGGTTTGGCTATTGGACATTGACTACTACGCTAGTGCTCACGAGATAATATACTTTTTGAGTAAAAGGATTGTATAGGTTACAACTTTGTTTATTTCCGTTTAGTTATACATATGGAAGAAAACAAAATCCAACAAATATTATTCAAAAAATGAAACATTGTGAGGTATCTTCATTTTCTTATATCAGAGTCGATTTTAGGCCGCGGTGTAACAATAACAATAGATCGAAGTGCAACGTATGTTATAGATACAAATAAAGTGGTGCGGAGCTGGTCGAGATGCCATGCCCGCGGCATGTTGCTGCCCGACCAGACGTACGAGGGCGCCTCGGCCCCCGCGCTGGCCGAGCTGCTGCGCGCGCATCGCGTCCGCCCGGACTTCTTCTGCACATATCGCTCGCGACAAACGCACAGGTTTCAATTTACATACTATACTAGTGACTCACCCTCGCTCTACTCGGGTACGTCCCTAATTACGTTTTAATGTGTAGTAAAGACTTCTCAGAGATGATATATTTTCTCGCAGAAAAAATTAAGTAAAAATGCTATATGTTGACCCGGATAACCAGCTATCATCATACCAAATTTCATCAAAATCTGTCAAGTGGTTTTCGTGTGATGCGCTCCCAGACAGACAAACAAAACTTCTAAAAACTCCAGATTCGGCCTCTGTGAGTCTGTATCGATAATAATAACTATTCCCACAAGGTTTTCAAAAAAATATTTAATGTATAGCTTCGACTCAGAATTTCATTATAATCATCAATTCATTTAATCATATTTAATCATCAATTCTTATGACAACGGATGTAACCACTGAGAAATATATTTTTTTGAAATGCAATATCTTATACAAAGTTTTTTGGGCAGTAATATTTTTCGGGTTCTCTAAACATACTATAGATATCAAAAAAAAAAAAATCTTAGGCTCATACAATGTACAAGCTGCTAATGCTTCTTAAAGGACCACTCTACATGTACGAGTATAATAATATTTCCTAGATATTCAGAAGAAGTATAAGCTTAAATCGATTTTCATATCTACTAGTTAAAAGGGCTATTATTTAGATCACCGACTTTGGGTGAAGAGAAAAAAGAAACGTCGAAGGCGGAGGGCAGCCAGCGCCGGCCGCGGCACCAGCGGCGCATTCGGGACCAACGACTCGGTTAGTCATTTTTTTTCATAAGCAATAATAGTAATAAATGAATAATATTTTTCATATACTATAGATACTGCCCAGGGCCGGATTTACCTTATGTGCCACCCTGGGGCACCGTGAAAAATACCGCCCTATTACCTATATACTGCATTACCTATATCTTACTGTAGGGTCTCTAGGTACGTTTTCATTTTTTTGAACGGGACCCTAATTCTTATTCTAAAATAAAAGTAGCCTATGTACTCCTAATAACATCAGCTATATGCCAGCGAAAGTCCCGTCAAAATCAGTCCAACCGTTTCGGATATTAGCCAGAACAAACAGACAGACAGATAGACAGACAAAAATTTTAGAAATTATGTTTTTCTTATAAGTACCGTATCTAATTTTATATGCATTTAGTAGGGTTTCATCCTACTAGTATTATTTTTTTGGTTTCAAAAATGTATAAAATGAAATTAGTAAAACCAAATCTGCTATCTTTACGCCCCCATGCTGTACGGGAATATTCTTTAGGTTAAAGGATAAGTATATAATAACTATTTATTTAAAAAGGATATTATTTTAAATTTTTAAATAAGTAACTTAAATTTTAATCAAAAAAAAATACTGTATACTAGATTTAAAATCGTGAAGATCCAGTGAGATCGCGATGATTAATAAAAACTTTTTAGAAAAAAATAAAACCGACTTCCAGGCACTAAAATGTAAAAAATAACTAAACGGGGGTTTTCATTTAGAATAGATACCTAATCAAATATTTTCGAAGTCGGTGCCAGCCGACGCATAGGAAATCTAATATATTTTGATACGTAAAATACATATACGAGTATATCTATTAAAATATTGTCCGCTGGTACCGACTTCGAAAATATCTGATTAGGTATCTATTCTAAATGAAAACCCCCGTTTAGTTATTTTTTACATTTTAGTGCCTGGAAGTCGGTTTTATTTTTTTCTAAAAAGTTTTTATTTTTATATTTTTAGTGTAGACGTAATAAGCAGGTAATTTGTAGGAAGAAAGTTTTTAATAACATATTCGATTAAACAATTTGCTTAAAAAATATATTTATTGTTGATTTTTTTAAAACCGCTTGACCGATTTTTGATAAAATTTACATGGGACCACCTGGGAAGTCCACCCTTTCAAACAAAACAAAAATTTTCGAAATCGGTTCAGGCGTCTTCGAGTAATCGGTGAACATACATAAAAAAAAAAGATTCCGACGAATTGAGAACCTCCTCGTTTTTGGAAGTCAGTTAAAAATCGGTATAGAACCAATAACTTGCTAATTTTTCAAAATCATTGATTTTCATAGCATAAAGTAAAATAAATTTTTTGCTCACACTCCAAATTTTGCCGCCCCTAAAAATTTGCCGCCCTGGGCACTAGCCCCGGGTGCCCCTAGTGTAAATCCAGGGCTGATACTGCCAGTGATAAAGTAAATACTTGAATTGTATTTGTTACAAAATCTCATTTCCTCTATATTCTATAGACATAGAGGAAAATAGATGATTTTGTGAGGCGTAACAATTCGCGTTATAAGATATTTTTGTACAATTTTATGGGCCTTCCAAACATTGTTGTAATTGTAATTCAGCCTTTTTTAACGTCTCACTGCTGGGTACGTCCCTTCAATGCGAGTCACGCCATAGTCCACCACGCTGACCAAGTGCGGGTTGGTGGGTATTGTTGTAATTATTTCGTCTCAAATATTTATCTAATTTTAAAAACAAATTATTAACTCGACGATGAAGTAAGCTTGTACATACTTTAAAAGAATGTTTATTATACCTATTACAATATAACCACGTGTCAGAGTGCTGCCGCTATCGGGAGCGCGCACGCACAGGGCGGCGTAATTGGCGCTCACCGTCCATTGTCCTGTAACGAAACTGTAGCCTCGTATTGCCATTTCCTATATCGGTTGCTTTTAGAATCCCAATATTTCTTGTACAAGTAGTGTACTCGTGTCTCGTGTTATCTTCAATATTGCAAAAAATGTGTTTATCTTTTAATTTATCGTAATATCAAAGGTTACGTATAGGTGCCTACTCATCTTATTACTTTATTGTTACAAAAATACAAAGGAAGGACACTGCTCTTCGTATTGATTTTTTCCATGCCTCAAAATGGAAAAACTATTTTAATTATTTTCTTTATTTTCACTATTGAAGAGGGGGGGGGGGGGGGGGTTTCATTTAAGATACAATAAAACCTACAAAAATATATATCAGGGTATCGAGTGTTCTAGAGTACAATTAGTAGAATGCAATTAGGTTTATATCTCGGAACCCAACTATAATGAATGGATTTGGCTGTTTTTGGATTTTTTGAATTTCTTATACTAAAAAGTAAATAATTCACCTTTTGAAATCTTCTGCTAATGTTTATTAAGGTTTATCCTATGAAAATGATGCTTCTAGTATAGTACATTCCTTTTACAGCTATATTTATTTTTTCTTCCAAGAATAACTCGGTTTCTATATAGAATATCCATTCATTATAACTGGGTTCCGTCATTTTTCATTTATAATGACTAATTGCACTCGACTAAATTTATCTTTAAGAAATTGTTAGGTGATATTGTTTGAAAAAATGTACTCTAGCTGGGATTCGTTATTATGAAAGTGAAAATATTGATATTTGATTTTAATTCGATGCGTAATAACTCAGAAAATTTTATCATATAATATCCTAAGTATCAATGTACAATGAATTAAATTTATAAACTTATGTGAAGATAGTAGTAGTCAAAATAATGAAGAAGAAGCCGCGCACGTCGCGCGTCGCTGCGACAGCGTGCTCAGCGCTGTTGCATGTTTTTAATTTTTAAACTATGTATTTGGTAAAAGTTTTAGTGAAGAATGTAATGTATGTAAACATTCATTCGTCAACAATATTCTAAATCGAATGAAGGATCGAGGGGAGTAGCACACAGTGTCTCCCGGCGATGGATTTTCTTTTCTCTATCTGTGATATTAATGAGTAACGGTTCAAAGCAAATATTGCATATTATATAGTTATGTGAGAATTACACTTCGCAAGAACTCGCCACTATAAGCTATATTAAAGTAATTGATAAAGAAATTATTTTTAATTATCCCTTAAGTATTAGTAATTGTGAACTGTGAACCACACCTCAAGTCGATTTGAAGAAATCTACTGAATGAGGAGTTCGTAGTTGCAGACCGCTGCGAGAGATCACGAGCACTTCGAGCAGTCACCGCAATCACACAGTTATTAAAGTTTTTTGGCAAGTTAATATCCGTAGACCGTCCGTGTTTTTAATTTGAGTAGTGTGACCGAGTGATATATGAAGATTATCAGTGGAATGAATTACATCGTTGTAACTGTACTCGTATAGGAACTAAGATTACAAAATATACTGCGCAGTCCGTGGTCGCGGGACAGAGTCGCGCGCTCCTAAACGTTCGTCTTGTTCTTTTAAGTAACCTTTTTACTTTAAGTTTATATTTTATACATACCTACTTAGGTACGCTAACACACATTCTGTGCGGGTACTCCGTGATGTGCGCTGCTGCGAATTTATTATTTATTGGTAAGAATCACTCAGTTATACTGTGATACTGTAAAAATATTTTTTAATATTAATATGACCACTTAATAAGTTAAAAGTAACTGCTTAAGCGGCAATTAGCGCAAAAACTCAGTGAATAGTTTCGTAGTATTAGTATATTTATTTACATTTATACTTTTTATGAACGCTCAAAACTAAGTATAAATCTTTGATCCGATGTTAAAAAAAATTAATCTTAAAATGTATTAATACATAATAACTAATAAGTAACACTAATACAATATACATTCTAATAACTAATTCTTCATACAGACCGCGACCCCTTCCGGCAGAAATGGTAACCTTTAAGTATAGGCTACCGTAGATCGACTTGATCGCCGGGCGACGACTCGCGCCGCGCGCGAGCGCACGGTAGCGCTAGAGTCACACTCTGGCCACTAGGTGGCAGCGCACTGAGAAAATAAATACGAACTATTATTAACAATATCATGACTTGTAAATACGCATGAATTATTTCCATTAAATATAATGTAGGTACCTACATACTGGCCCATTGACCATTCTCATTTTTATCGCATTCATGAAATATGTATGTAATAAAATATGTTAATAGAGTTCTTTTACGCTTTAAATACTTAGTATTAAAATAATATGGAAATTAATTAATTAGCTATAAAGCCAATTAAAAAACGACATACTACTCAACAAAATATTTACAGTTTGAATTTTATTCACTTGAGGTATCTCGATGATCAACACATCTTGATAAATTCGGAGGTATGTCATGACTCAGATTTAGTATTTTCCTTACTGCTTATGTAGGTGTTGGCGGCATACGTAGAGTTTGTAATTGTTAAATAATTAATTAAATAGAAATGAAATGTACAGTAATAAGCAGCTACTCCATATAATTCTGGAAAAAATATTTGAATACTAGTTTTTATATTCAAAATCAAGGATCTTACACAGGTTGACTTTCTATAAAAGTTATAGCTAATAGAGAACTACAAAATATATGGGAAATGAGAATGGCTTTTTTACAACGTTCAAACATGTCATTTCCGTATTTTTAATTTTCTATTAGCATTAATTGCTGTAGACTATTATCTTGTCTATGTCTATAGGTGTTTGTTGGAGAGTTTACATCGTAAACTAAAAGGGGTCAATCAGAGTAGATCGAACTAATTATTTGAGATTGGCGTGTGTGTCCGCAATTTGGCTTCGTAACGGCGCTGTTGGATTAACTCGATCGACATGCACCATTACTGGTCCACAGTGCTGGGCGGGTGAGCGCTGTAGTGCGGTGCGGCTAAAAGAGTTCAGAATAGCGGCAGAGATTCGTGGGGCTATGAGAGTAGCTTTCGGCAGCTTACAAATAAACAAACCAGTCCCTCGCCGCCGCCCGCCCCGCCCGCCGCGCCCTCACAGCCTCCTCGCCCGCCCGCGACTCTAACATAACTCAATTGAACACGAAATAAACTTTAAGATACTATTTAGAAAGCACCTGCAGTCGTTAAGAAATATATTACTTGTGTATGAACGTAAAACGTACTGTTTATTTAGGTGTTTCTATCGCTGCCAGTGACATTCGTTACTTCCACATTAGTAAATGTATCAAAATATTAAGTATGGCCCAGTGGATACTGGAATTTCGAGCAAATATTTTGTCATGCCCTTAGTAAATTCACTTAAAAATTAATAAAGTTTAATATAGGGCTTTTAAGTGTGAAGGTTTTGCGGGCGCGTGGCAGAGGAATCTGTGCGGGGCGGTCGGCGCGGTGGCGGGGGGTGCGCGGGCGCAGGCGGGGGCGGGGGCCGGGGCGAGGCGAGCCAGTCCGCGGAGAGACGCGTGAGAGAGTGGTCGCCGTTGTCGGCAGAGAGCGGCGCGGCCGCGAAGTGTGATGCGAGCGCGCCGCCCGCCATGGCCACGCTCGGCCTGTCCAAGGTGTTCATCCTCGACAAGTACTTCACTGAGTTGCAAAAGTTCTGGGAGACGGAGAAGAAGCTGCAAGGTGAGCGAGCGCCGACCGCGTCCCGGCCGTCTCTGCGACGCTGCGCGAGCGCCGGCGCAAGCGATATCTTTGTGATCATTATATTAATATTATGTGCCCAAATTTCGAATTATCAATTTTTGTTACCCGTGAATACTAAACGTCATGAATATGGCATTCATCTCATTTATATCTCCGATTGGTTGGAGCTCTACATTCGTCCGCGCTCGTTAAATATGTTTTTGTGTTCGTTCATTTTGTAGATCGCATTGTGATGTTGAGTCACGAGAAGGTTCGTTCAGTTCATAAGATAATAGGTGTGGAAGCTCTCTCTCTCTCCGCTGGGTCACTTCTTTCCTATTCAATTAGTAAGTTCTTTATCAATAAGAAAACAAAATATTTTTTATCATAAATTTATATTATCTTCCACTAAAAAGAGCCTTAATAAAATATTACAAATTAAACTGTTATTTGATAATTATAACTTTTTAACACGTCATAAAACAAAGCTCATAAGATAGATATTGCAAAAATATCTTAGTGCATTCTCTTTCTTGTGAATGCAACCTAGTCGCCGCACACAGTATCATAACAATTACAGCTCTATGTAAAGATAGCCGCTATAGATCAGGGCGGCTGCGCCCGCCGCCGCCCGCGCCGGCGACTAACGGCTCTGCTCATAGACAGTACGCTTCGCGGGGCCGCGGGCGGGTCAAGTAGGGCCCGCGGGAGGGAGGGGGCGCGCAGGTATCTAAGTAAATTCGGCCCTTTCGACTGCGCGGTGCTTTTCTCTACAGGTTCTTATGAGCACGACAATAATATTTCTGTAACACTGCTCTTGCTTGTGACTCCGCTCACTCTGCAAGCAAGTTATAAGCTTGCCACCGATGCAGTTGAAAACTTTTTTAACAGGACTACGTTACATCTATTACTCATAGCTCATAAATTATTTTCAGACCAACAACCCTACCGGTTATTTATACTTTGTTTTTGTTATTTTGGATTTTTCTATATATATGCGTAGTAATTTAAGTTTTCATGACATTTTTCTACATAATAAGACAAAACTTCGTTAAAGCTTCAAATAGAACGGTTTCATATAATACTGCAGTATAATATTGACACAATGTCTATTATTCTCGCAATGGTCTCGAAAGCTTTAAGATACGTATGTGACGAGTAACGAGTGAATAGTGAGCACGGAGACCTGCGTGTGGCTGCAATTACACGGGATCGCGGCGCACGCGCAGTTTTTGTTCGCTCACGCCGCGCCGCCCTGCGCTAACGTCATTATGTAAAGCGATGCACCTCGCTTCGACCATATTCGTATGGCGAGACAAGATTATAAATAAACATAATGTAGAGCCATCGGGCGCAGCACGAAGCTCATAGAAAAAAGCTGGTGGACTCAAATGGAGATGTCTCATCTCATAGATCACTAACGCATTACGCGCGTTCACTTACGGCTGCACTGATCACACGATTTATTCGTCGACTTACACCAATGTCGCGTATTAAGATTGCAATACAACATTCCACGAACTCACATAAAAACGTACATTAACTATTAGAAGAAAACTAAGTTCAGATTTGAACATATTTGAGCTGCGTGCTGAGACTCAAGGCGGCTCCTAGTAGGGACAGCGCCATTCCCTCGCCCTTTGACCTCTCGATCCTAGCACGTTGATACTATTGCAGATATTATTTGCACGTAAACAATTATGTATTACGCGACTCGCTCATTGACCATATGAGGCAGATACTGGACTCGAGTTTCATATTGCGTCGAAAGACTTATTAGGTATTTTGTCAGAAAAATCTTAGTAACAGCTGGTAATTACAAAATTGACCGCTCAATGAGTCCATGTACTACGAGTAGTTTATTATAGTGAGGAATTATGTAAAAAGTATACTCAGTTGTTTTAAGTTCGAATTATAGAAACTAGGCCCATACAAAACAAGTAAGTTCTTTGACATTTACTTTAAAAACGCAATAGTAATAATATATTGAGTTAAATAATTAAAATAGGAATGGACTTCAATTACTAGAACGCTACGGCTACGAGTTAATGTTATCGCACAAAAGAATTCAACGCGCCCTCGTTTCGAAGGAAACAATAATTTGTATTAATAAGAAAAATTTATTCTTCATATTTTGTGTTTATGTTCCTACGCGCGTATATACGGGCTAATAAAACTAATATATTTATATGCTATGGTACTATTCCTATTAGGAATATCATAATAAATATATTTTTCTTTCATTTTAAATCCGATTAGCTAAAACTAATTTAATTAAAGAAAGTTTTTAATAATTTACAAAATAGCATCATTGTCCACTTAATTCCTATCAAAGTAAAGGAACATGAACAAGTATATATATCTACCTATTATACATGTATGTACGTATGAACGCTCTATAAGCAGAGCCGTGTGTCGAGTGCCGCCGGAAGCGGTAACATTCTTAATTTGATGCTTCATCTTGAATAAATAATTTATTGTAATAGTTACGAATAAATTAACTCAAATTAAATCTTTTTACATATTTGATTGAAAATTATAGAACATATCAAAATGATCAGCTACACTTAATTAATAATTTGGCCTATTTGCGGATTTCTTTTATAACATTCTTCTTCACGTACATACCATGTACCGTGGTAGTTGTACCGTGTACGATAGAAATGCGAACTCGAAGCTCCTCGTTATCGACTGCTCGAATTGAACATAGCTATAAAAATAGTGGTTTAATCTAAGTGATAGGTATTTATATAATAATTATAGCATAAGTACACTCTACGATTTCACTACTCAAGCAAAAACGAGTAAAAATATGTAATACCTATGCTCGACGGTCGCTCACGTCAATTGTTTTGTTAATCCACAACCAATATCACCAGATATGACAGGATGAATAACCTGGAACTAGAGCGATACCTTTGTAGATATTATTTAACTTTACAGTAAAAGAGTTTCCTTGATATTCGTCTAACGTTCCTTAAACAATACGCGATCAAACAACGGACATGAAATACCACAAACTTAATTCACTTCAAAAATATGAAACGACGTTCCATGTAATACAACATTAAGCCCGTTATACTTTTATTATATATTTAGGTATAATCAGATATCGTCGTCCACTGTATAGTGTACACGAGCGAGCTTTGCGTCGGGATGCGATATCTATCGCGCTCGTACATTACTTATGTAATGGTTTTTCAGAATTATCATACCTTACAAGTTATTTTATTTTACTCTAACGTCTAACATATTAAAAAAAACTCATTAAACACATGTATCCCATATTTCTTCCATTATATAATACTAAGTTTAGAATAGGTACCTACTCTACCGCTAAGAATATCCATGCAACATATTCAAAAACTAAAACATAAAACAGCGAGGAGAACTCCTTCTCGAAGCGTAGTAGATTCGCCACGTGACGTTGTGTACAGGCAGTACATGGTGGCGAGCGCGCAAGTGTCGCACTCGTCGCGGCGTCGCCTAATGAGAACATTCCTCAACACCTGCCACGCGCGCGAGCGACGCGCGACCGTCGAGCCCGCGCCTCTCGTGCCTGCGCGTTTTTGCGCTGCGCGATTAGACACGTACCTATACATAGGTAGTAGTAGGTACTCTATTCAGTGCCTTGCGGACCACTTCTGGTTTCTCCTCGTATCCTCGCTTAACTTTAGTAGTACGTATCGGTCGATGAACTTCACCCTGCCCCAAACGTGTTTGTGTCGAACAAAACATTCGAACGTTTATCTTGACCCTGAATACCTAAATGTTTTTTACGGTAGTCAACGTACGACTCAAAAACATCAAATTAAATGTACCGGTCGTGGCCTCTAATGTCCTAAGATTTACTTTTTAACTTTTCACAACATTACCTAAATAACGTCCACCTTTTATGACGGAGATATACAATAAACTGACGTACCTATTTTAACACAGTGTTATGAGTTAATCAAGACATTATCTAGTGCGACGGTGGCTGAGGAGGAGGCGCAGGCGCAGGCGTGGGCACTCGCTACACTGGTATGTCATAAGTTTCTTACGAGTCGCGGCCAAGCAATTACGCGAGTTTTTCACACATCCAAGATCCCATTAGAAATGTAGCAGTCTGGCGTGCTTTCTGTCTCGAGTGCCTTCGAGCCGTTAAAGGAAGTCATTTGATTACCATTCCCGGGGAAAATCGTTCCAGATGCGTTTAAATCTCTCTAATATGGGAAAAGAAGTCATCACTCAAACTGTCTCATTATCGCTGACATACTCGTAGTTCGTTACATATCGTTTTATTCGCTTCGAAGATTTTTTACTTTTCAATTACTAGAGCGAAATATGTTTATTTGCTTATACCATGTGTTGCAATTACAAGCGGATACGAACTAAGAAGAATTATAGAGAAGTGTTTGTTGTTTAAAACATCAGTAGGTATTGTTTGTTTTTAACAAGAATCTCGCAGCCAGGAATCTACTGCTGCCTCAATCAATAGACAGGCCTTTTCATATGTACATTAATAAGTATTTATATTAATAAGTATATATATTGATCAAATAACAATGTTTTAGTATCTTAAGCTTGTCAAGCAATGTCGTGTTTTTGATACATATACAAAAGTTGAAGATGATGAAAAAATGTCAATACTAACGTAAACCACAAACTGCCGTAAATTATAAATGGTTAATGTGAATTATATAGATTATAGTAAACGGTAACAGCTCCAGTTTCACGCATCTCGCAATCACGCTCATCTTTTTCTTACAATATCACGGGACATTTTTAGGTAAATTATGATTTCCTCTAGTTAAATTATCAATAGAAGCAGTACTAGGATGTGGTGGAAAGCCTCGGTTTGTTTTGATTGGTCGGTTCACTGTGATCAGTGAATCAACCAAACAAAACGTTTTTAAAACTAAAAATGTAATTTCGACATATAGCTAACAAAGTGCTACAACCAGTGAACTAAGTGGAAAATTTTTTAAATTTAAGAAGACTATTTAAAAAAAAAAAAAACAGTCTTTATTTAAACAACACAATGGTAACAAATACACACAGCCCTAACTCCTGAACTAGAAAACTGTGTTTCAGGAGCTAGTACCTTCCCATATCAGGCGTACATATTCATTGCATGAGATTACGTTATAATAATTAAAATATTTGTTAGTATACTATTAATTATAATTTAGCGGATCTTACAACTTTCCTGCGACATACACACACATACTTACTGACATAGCTTAAGTCAAAGGTGGTATTTAAATTCCTGCATCGTCCAACCGCAAGGAGCGCGTCCGCTGCAGAAAGTAAAAGCTTTATTCTAAACGCGCGTAACTTTTTAATGCTAGTAAGGCAAGCTGCCGGCTGTTTATGTCTAAGCATAAAAACACGAAGCCATGAACTCTATCACCGATAAAATATTATTATTTACGATTCTCGTGCGCTCACACGGTTTAAGCTACCATTCATGGAGGCACATGAATGGTACATAGACCAATCAAGTAAGCTCGTGATCGACGTATTAACAAGAAGGCTGTCATTAGAGTCCAAACAAATTGTAAATATTGTGAAACTATCTATGAAAGTTTTGCTGATGAACCTCGGCGGTCGGCCAGCACTTCAAAATTAGAATCAAAAATATAGTTTGCAAAGTGTTCAATACAGACGTAGAAATATACTTCGAATGAAATTTGTGGAATTTGTGCTCTACAGTAGTTTGTTGTGTTTTACATAGAAATGTGTAATGTATGTATTGAATAAGGCTAAAGTTAACTTAATTTTGAACTTCGATAACTTAAACTTTCCTTTAAATAAAAATAATAGGGTACAAAGCTTAATTTTTAGCCCTTCTGGGCAATATAACCCTATAAAGTATTACTAAATACTATTTACTCTAAGTCTCTTTTTAAAGTTATAATTCGCTTTTTTACTTAAATTTCACTTAATCTATTTAAACAAAAATAACTTTATCTATTCAATTGGACGAGAAACGACGGAACGTAATTAAAGATTTTCTGAATCTGGAGTATCACAGTCATAGATCCATAACTTTGTATAATATTTATGCTGTTATAGCAATTATTCTCAGCCTTCAGGTACCGGCACCTTTTGCGATGTCTTCGATTAGGAAACAGGCACACTAGCTGTAATCGTTTGCTGTTTTATTCGTAGAAAAAATGTTTCTTGATGGCTTATGTATTAATATTGTACTTTATTAGCCTTTAGGTAGTCGTTCTTTGCTTTTCGCCAACTTTGAGTGTCGAACTGTAGGTACATGTGGAATCTCTTGCTACTTTAATCAGATTGAGAGAAAACAAACGTCTTTGATAAAAAAAACTGAAGGGCGTAGAATTATTAATCAACTGCGGTACTGTGAGGTGAAAGTCATTTTATCCTTTTTTAATTGTTCCATTATAAATTGATTCTATACCACACGTTTGGAGAAGAGAGCATGTCTAATATTTTTTTCATATCGTAATCCATACCGGATTTGAGCAGTCCTGGTAGTTTTCTTCTTATTTACTGTGCAGTGTACAGTTATACAGTATTAAAAATAAAAAAATAATAAAGTGTGAAAGTTTAGATGTTCGGATGTTTGTAACTCAATCACGCCAGAACGGTTGGACGGATCTGGATTATTTATAAAATCCATTATCATTATTCATGAAAATTGACACAAAGATAGATTATAGTCTGGGATAGCTCATACGCTACTTTTTCCCCTGAAAATGTATGGTTCTCATGAGACAGATTTGTTTTTGTTTTTCCGCTACTAATCCCACAAATATTATAAATGCCAAAAAGATGGATGGATGTTTGTTACTCTATCACGCCAGAACGACTAAATGGATTTGTATGAAATTTGGCAAAGAGATAAATTATAGTCTGGAATATCACATTGTTGAGGTCAGCAAACGAATGCATCACTCTTTCCACTCTCTCAAGCGTCTCCAATTCTTTCTCCCATTTAGTACCAAGATTATGCTTGCTCAAACCCTTCTTCTCCCCATACTTGACTACGCTGATGTGTGCTATTTGAATGTGACTAAGGAGCAACTTAACAAACTAGATATTCGCTTTATTTTTGGCTTGCGCAAGCATGACCATGTATCGAACTTTCGTGCTCAACTTAAATGGTTCCCAATCCGACTTCGCCGTGATATGCTAACTTCTCCCTATCCCCTCACGCTCCAGGCGGTCTTGCGTCATGTCAATGCTCGACATACCAAAGAGCAAGACACATTTTTTTTGCACGTTTTCTCAGTATATGCCTCATTACTCTGGAACAAACTCCCTAAATACATACAAAAAAGCCCCTCTATAACTTCTTTTAAAAAAAATTTAAAACAGTACCTTCTGTCACAAATTGGTCCTTAATTTTACTATCAGATACACTATTTTTATGTATTCCAAATGCATACGATTGTATTTATACTTTAATATGTATGTATATGTATATAGTATATATAATATTTATATAGTATATATAATATGTAAGTTATTGTATATTTATCATTATATATGTCTTTTTTTATCTTATTTAATTGCATTATTATTTATAATTTTATTTTAAATCAATTGCACTCTTTTAGTCCCGTCATATAACACTATTTCTCACTTCCATAGATTGGCTGGAAGAGATCTCTTCTAGAGATAAGTCCACCTTTGCCCACATTGGTCTCTGTATTATCTGTGTTACTGTGTTAATGTGCAATAAAGAATTTAAATATTGTTTACTTTTCATTCAGGAAAAATTACGTTCTCGTGGGATTGATATCCATACTAATTTATAATAAAAATGGGATACAATGTTTACAATACATTTTGTGCTTGTTAATACTCTTAGAACCTTTTCACTTACAAATTCCGAAAGCGTAATTTAGCGTTAAAGCTAAGAAAACAATAGGTCAGTAGAAGCAATGAGACCGCAGCCCTTCCCAACGCGCACACTATGTATACACCACCACAAATGACTCGTGCATTCTTGTATACGAACATGTGCTTGCATACTTGAGATTTTATCGCGCATTATTCTGTGGTCGTGCCAATGTAGATCAAATTTCATATTTAAAAGCCAATTAATTAACAAAGAAAAAAGGTAAAAGTCGCTAATAGTTATTTAAATAACTTGGTTCAAAATCACAAATAAAGTGTTTTACACAAAATAAACAAATAATATTTATCAATTTGTCATTTATTGGACCATTCATGATATAATAATCAGTGACAGCGATAGGTTTGTTATTTTAATTTTAGTGTAGATGCTAAAATAAAGACTGGTTAACTTAGTGCGCTTGTAGAGTGTAGTGAGACTGGAGCGTTTATGAGTTGAGGACACGCCGCGCACCCCGGCCGGCATTCCTTCGGAGAGAACGTTAATAGTCGGCCGACCCACTCACAGTTATGCCCGTATCGACGTATATACTGCCATCGTATCATCGATATGAGGAAAATCACCCCGCTGCAGTTTATATCAAAAGCCGTTCATACGTGCTCCGCGATCATCTCACTCGACATGAGACTGCAAAAAATAAATATGTACATATTACTTGGATGGTGATATGAGCTTATGCAACTGTAGAGTTTGCGTTTCATCGACCCGACAAATCCCCACAACTTTCACGAGTCCCTCGCAGATGGTGAGTGGTCTTACATCAACAATAGCGTCAAATATTCAAAGCTACGACGGAGGCGGCCGGGGAGGCGGCGTCCTTCGATCTTGCACCAATAAAAAGGTTTTTGACGCGGCATGTGTTCCGAATTCCAGCTCAAAACAAATTCTAACTCTTTAGCCGCAAGGTCGAAGTCTCTGGACGTGGTCGAGTCCGGAACACTCGGAGGCCGCAGCGCCTGGACGACCGGTTGTCTCCCCCCCCCCCTCACCCCCTACCCCTCGGCAGAGCCGCCGCTACGCCAGCTCACTGCCTCCTCTGAAATTGCGCGCGACCCATGAGGTTATATTTGTGAACCATCTTAGATGTTTTCACGGAAATATTACCATTTTTTATTCGTCAACGACACGAATTTCTCATGACGCGTGCTTATCTCACATCGCGTTCTTCTGTTAATTATAGAAAAATGAAAAGTATTTTTTCATCAGTGTCTATGTAAGCGTCAATTAAATAAACATTTTATTAATGATATTATATTACATTGATATGATATATCTACTTGACGAAACTAAATAGAAAATAAATATAGGTATATTTGGCTGAATCATTGTTCGACCATTATCGAAAAACTAACAAATGGTAGTCTTCGAGTAGGTGCACGTCACAACCAACGTACGATTGATACGATAAAACATTTGTACAACTTCCAAATTTTAATATCATCTTATATTTTATCTTTTTCATCGTATATTCTAAATATGCTTATTTGTTACATTTTCATATCCAGCCGCTGAACAGATCGCGGTGACATGTAGCACAAGCATAGCTTGCATTACGAGGACCGACTTAATAGGTACCTACATATACTATTTTCTTATCTAAAAAAGAGGGTTTCACGTAATAGATAACTTAATTACCACGATTTTTATTTTGTATTATACTTGGTTTAATATAAAATATCTACTACGGCAAGAGAAATTATTAAGTAAATATTTAGTATAGAATATCTGACAATAACATAATGCAAAAATTGTATATACGTATGATTACTGATTCTGTTAATTTTTACTAAAACTTTTCACGGTGTTTTAAACTTTAGGTGAACAAAAATCTCTCAGTGCCTCTTTTCTAGTTATTAATTGTAAATTTTATATAGGTTTCGTATTTATGAACTGATGGCAGAAAAAATACACGATTGTCAAAAATCTCAATTTTTTTATTTCAACACAACAAAGTCATTAGATTCATTTATATGTTTGGAAACTATATTATATTTCAAAAATATTGTTGATTGGCATTTTTTTTAAATATATTATAAATGAGCTTTAAGAAACCTGCGTAGTTTGTAAGTACTTGTCAAATTCAGCTAATTGCCCCTAAGACACCTTTTTATTATTCAACATTGTACATGTATTTTTGCTTACTTGTTTTTTTTTCTGTTATGTCATGGAAATTTGATACTAAGGTAACTTGTTTTATGTTCGTTAACGTACCTAATCTCCATCTAAGATCCAGTAGATTTATATTGGTATGATTTGAATTATCTCAACCGTCAGTCAACGTTTAGATTCCTAGTACACGCGATAGAGCGGATGGAACTTTATGTGAAAATTATGACATCATTAACATGACCTTTTTTTATAAATCAATACTATCGATGTCTTGGATTTAGCTAGTTTCACGCGTGGTAACTGAATATACATATTATGTATTAAGTACTTTAAGTGTTTCAAAATATTAAACATGTTATTTATTGTAAGACAGTAAACTTTATATCTTAAATCTTTTATTCAGACGCCTCGTCATCGAACGAAGCGGTCCACCTCCAGCGGCGGCTGCTGAGCCTCAGCTCGGAGCTGGTCACCCTCCGCAACCACCTGCACGTGGGCGGCGCGGCGGCGGCCGGTGGCGCGGGCGGCGCCGGCGGCGGCCCGCAGCCCGCCGTGCCGCCGCGCGCGCCTCTGCCGCCGCCCGCGCCCGCACCCCCCCTACAGCCGCATCATCCCCCACCACCCCCGCCAGGTTTTAACATATACTTACTATAAAATATTGAAATAAAAAATAATAATAATATAAAAGTATTTATGATTGCTAATGTCCCAAAGTATAAAATTAGGAGTGCATTAAAAGATAACAAGCGACGCAATATTCTTTTTAATTAAGTTTAGCTAACTTTCGAATCGTTTATTTGCAATATTGTCGAATGACATGAGCCAGCACCGGTTCACGCATCGGAATGTTGTTCATACCGAGAAGAGACGGCGAGAACGTCTTACGTTTAAGAATACAACTTATCGGTCCATGTGTACCTAAAAAAGAAAGGCACATGCCAATATTGATCTTATTTTGGCAAACGAGATATATCCATGAAAAATAAATCGATTTACGTACGAGTATATGGTCCGAAGTGTTTTATAAATGATTGATCAATAACGTCTCTTATTAACATAGAGACGAGATGGCGCGGCGCGAGCGCGCGCGTCGCGCCGGCGGGCGCCGCCTCCGACGTTGACGACCTCATACACCTGCGCGGCCCGCTCACGGAAGACGCCGTGGTCCGCGCGCTGCAAGCTAGGTTCTATCACAACAAATACTACGTAAGTTGCAGTTGTCGAATACTATATTTTCTCACACCTGTTTTTTATGGAGCATAATGACATTAAATCTGGTGTGATGGTGTCCGCAGACGTCGGTGGGGCCGATCCTGATCGCAATGAACGCGTACACGGACGCGGGCAACGCGCTGACGCCGGGCGCGGCGCGCGCTCAGCGGCCCGAGCTGGCGCGCCTCGTGCACGATGCCGTGCGCCACCAGGCCGACACCGGCTCCCCGCAGGCTATCATTTTATCTGGTAACTAGCGTTTTCCTTTTATTGTATATTACTAGGTATATTTTTATAATTTCTACTCTATGCTTTTACTCAGATGTTTGTCATTCAGCTATATTACTGGGAAGAACTTTGTAAACTCTCTTAGAAATATAATTTCTTGTTTCATTCATAGTGTTGTCTCGCTGAAACACTTTCGATATCGATTACTAAATGTTGTGCCTGGGAGTACAGGTGTTTCTGGGTCGGGCAAAACTTACGCGTCGATGGTGTTGCTCCGGAGACTGTTCGACGTGGCGGGCGGCGGGCCCGAGACCGACGCCTTCAAGCACCTCGCCGCGGCGTTCACGGTGCTGCGCTCGCTGGGCACGGCCGCCACGCATGCCAATTCTCATTCGAGCCGAATCGTGAGTTAAATGTATATCTATAGGTAACACATCTTAGCGAACATAAATATAGTAGAAAAAAATATAATAATAAATGATTATAAATTAGTCAGCTAATAATTGAGATGGTGTACGGCAGGGTCACTTCATCGAGGTGCAAGTGACGGACGGCGCGCTGTACCGCACCAAGATCCACTGCTACTTCCTGGACCAGACGCGCGTGGTGCGGCCGCCGCCCGGCGAGTGCAACTACCACATCTTCTACCAGCTGCTGGCGGGCCTCGCTCCTGACGAGCGCGCGCAGCTGCACCTCGACGGGTACACGGCTAATGACTTGCGGTAATCGCTCTTTGTTCATTCTCTATCGTGTTTGATAAAAGATAAAGGAAATGTGGAAATTATTACGTGTGTTAGTTTGTTATTATTATAGCCGATTTAAGCTAAATACACTCAAGATGGACAACTTAATAAGAAAGAACTTAATTTCGATTAACAATTTGAGGAGAAGTGATTTGATGTCTTAAAAAGTATTCAGGGAAGTGAAATAATCTCTCTAAATGGTACATAGACTCACTATATCCTAAGTGAAAGCAAGAGAAACATAAGTGGTAAGACGTCAACTAAAAGTACAGAAATACGTAAATCGGATGTATTCACATTGTGTTTATTCTGTATTTACTCCTGACTACTCTCCCCGTTATACTTCGTTACACATATGGGGCATTTCATATGAAGCGGACAGGAAAAAAAAGTGAGGTTAGGAAATTTGTTCGTATGGGAACAACATACATACATAACATATTGTATGTAACCCACGGTTATTGCCTTAAAGCACAATATTGTTTTTTAAGTCATGAAAAAATTATAACCAACATTGACAATTAAATAGATATTTGGCGACGTCGCATCCGCGTCGCCCGGAAGCGGAGGACGGTGCGCGGTTCCTCGCGTGGAAGAGTTGCCTGGGGGTGCTCGGCATTCCGTTCTTGGACGTCGTCCGCGTGCTGGCCGCCGTGCTGCTGCTCGGCAACGTGCACTTCACCGACAACGCGGAAGGCATCGCTGAGCCAAACGGAGAGGTCCTTTAAATTTCTAATATTGATAGATCTTACGAGTATCTCGGTACATGCGTGGCACTGACCACCGTCACTGTCGCCAGGCGGAGCTGGTGGCAGCAGGCGCGCTGCTGGGCGTGGGCGCGGCGGCGCTGCTGCGCGGGTTGGGCGCGCGCGGCGCAGCGCGGCGCGGCGCCGTGCGCGCGCCCGCCGGCGCCGCCGCCGCCGCGCGCGACGCACTCGCCAAGGCGTTGTACTGCCGCACCGTGGCCACCATCGTGCGCCGCGCCAACTCCCTCAAGCGCCTCGGCTCCACCCTCGGAACCCTCTCGTCCGATTCCAACGAATCCGTAAGTCGAAATCATATAATAAGCGGGGCGATCACCCCGTCAGTATCGGACCTAGTGAGTTGTTTCGCTGACACCGCCTGCTCATCAGGACGCAGCATCCCGACGCGCGTCGACAGCGGGCGGGGGCGCGCGGGGCCGCGCCGGCGCGCGCTCCATGGCGGCGCTCAACGACGCCGTGCGGCACGCCACGGACGGCTTCGTGGGCATACTGGACATGTTCGGCTTCGAGGATGCCGGGCCCAGCCGCCTCGAGCATCTGTGCGCTAACCTTTGCGCCGAGACTATGCAGCACTTTTACAACACACACGTTTTCAAGGTACTTCGATGGTCCATTAAATAATTCATTAAATGATTGTAAAACGAATGTACCATAATAACTTGCTATTTTCTATTTCGAAGTCATCGGCCGAGTCGTGTCGGGAGGAGGGCGTGTGCGGCGCGCTGGAGGTGGAGTACGTGGATAACGTGCCCTGCATCGACCTGGTGTCGTCGCTGCGCACCGGCCTGCTGGCGGCGCTGGACGCCGAGTGCGCCGCGCGCACCTCGCCTGAGCAGTACGTCGTGCGCATCAAAAATGCACATAGGTGAAGCATTTCTTAAAACTTTATTGATCATTTTATTTTATTATTAAGTTGATCACTAATTTCAAATACACTGTATTTCTTTCAAAATAAATATTGGTAATAATACTTATTGTGTCGCAGAGGTCATCCCAGATTGGCGGAGGCACGGCCGCCGCACGCGCGCCGCTTCGCCGTGCGGCACTACGCGGGCGAGGTCACGTACGACGCGAGCGACTTCCTCGACGCCAACCGCGACGCCGTGCCCGACGAGCTGCTCGCCGCCTTCGACACCAGAACTTGCGAATTCGGCTTCGCTACGCATCTATTCGGAGCTGAACTTAAAGTGCGTTTAAGAATCATTTAATCTACCTAGTTCTTGCAATAAAACAAAAATATATAAAAAACATTATATTTATTAAGAATAATAATTTGATATATAATTTAGTAAATATCGTAGATTGCACCTAATGTTTATGTGTACAATACCTAAACTGTAATTACCGACTAGATTTACAGCTGCTATAGGTATAGTTAAATTAAGCTTTATTCTGGTAAACCTATAGTAAGGATTCGACATACAAATATAACTACATGTTTCAAATAACATTCGTGCGCAGGCGCTCGCAGCCGCGGGCGGGCCGTGCGGCGCGCAGTTCCGCGCGGCGCCGACGGCGGCGGCGGCGCCCGCGCCCGCCTCCACGCTCACGCAGGACTTCCACACGCGCCTCGACAACCTGCTGCGCACGCTCGTGCACGCGCGCCCGCACTTCGTGCGCTGCCTGCGCGCCAACGCCAACGAGACTCCCATGCTGTTCGACCGTGCCACTGTTGCGCGGCAGGTACGTAGTAAGCGCAGGGCGCTAAGTAGAGTTACTCTATTTATCACATATATCAAAATGTTGCAATCTTAATATTGTGTAGTGATGCGACCATGGGTTTATTTAATCAAATTGCTAATACATTATACAAATAGCAATATCTTCCGTAGGTACGTGCTCTACAAATCCTAGAAACAGTCCAACTAATGGCCAGCGGATACCCTCACCGCATGCGGTTCCGCGCGTTCAGCAGCCGCTACCGCGCGCTGTGGCGGCGCGGCGCGGGCGCGGGGGCGGAGCGCGAGTCGGGCGCGGCGTGCGCGCGCGTGCTGCGCTCTGTGGCCGCCGCCGCCGCGCCGCCCGCGCCCGCCTCGCCCGCCGCCGCCGTGCGCTGGGCGCTGGGCAAACGACACGTCTTCCTCAGCGAGGGCATGCGGCAGGTACTACTCGATTTATCAGTCACAAGAAAAAGCAAAAAATAATATAACCCTTTTAAAGGAGAAAATATTTAACACTAGCGACTCACCCTTGCTTTGTTCGGGTGCATCCCTGGATGCCAAACAGCCCATGCCATTATTCCAGCTCTGTTTCGTGTGTGTAAGTTACATTTTAATAATGAAATGAATTCGAAGGTGTTGGAACGAATGCGTCGAGCACGGCGCCAGGCCGCGGCCGAGCGCATCCAGGCGGCGTGGCGCGCGCGCCGCGCGCAGCGGCCGCGCCCCGCGCCGCCTGCGCGCCGCCGCCCCGCACCGCTGGCCGGCACGCCGCCGCCCGACGCCGCCGACAAGTGCGACCCGCTAATCGTCAAGAGCACATGCTCACTTTTCGGCCTAGATCTAGTGAGTAGCTTGTTGTACTAACTCGAGTATTAGGTAGATATACCTTGATTTTGATTGAACTTTACTAGGTTACCTAATAACATTGGTTCTAGGTATCCTAAGTATAATGCCTCAGTGGACGAGTGTCTAACATCCGGATGTCCTGAGTTCGAGCCAAATAGTTAATTCGTCAGAAAAGCTCAGAAATAGCCCGGATTTTTAAGTTGTCCATTATTCACTCCTTCTGCCTTACTGGGCGCGAAAAGCCTTTGGGTCCTGAGCCTGATCTTTTACTGAATCGAATTATCGTCCCACCGGGATTTGAAATGAAAAGATTAAGGAGTAAAAAGGCCTATTGTTTTGTAGGTACTTGGTACGTACATATAGGTACTACTAAGTGCACCATATCTTCTGCGCAGATGATTAATTTCAGTGAGTTCGGTCATTGGCCACCGTGGTCGATATCGCTCAGGGCGACATTACTATTACGTTACCTTTCAAGTGTAAGCTAGTTTTATTGCAACGTATATGTGCGTGTGCTCAGGAGCGGCCGCCGCCGCTGCCGCCGCCGCGCGCTTACACCGTGGCCAACGGCGTGAAGCTGGGATACCCGCAGCAGCGCACGGTGGCGGCAGACTGGGACGAGGGCGGCGGCGTGCGCCTGCGCGCCGGCGACTGCGTGCTGGCGCTGGGCGCCGCGCGCCGCGGACACGTCACCGTGCAGGTACGCGCAGACGGTACCCATGTCCTTATTATAGTAGTTGACTACTTTTATAATTCTAAAAGTGTATATGTATGCGTGTGTGTGCATATTTGTTACTTCTTTACGCTGAAAAGGCTGAAGGGATTTGGATGAAAATTAGTATACAGATAGGTTTTGTCGTGTAAAACAGAGTACTGTACCGCAGCTAGGACAGCACACGAGTGAAGCGAGGATAAGTGGCTAATATTTAATAATATTAGGCACTACTATTATTCATGTATTGATTTAAGAAAACTGGCTTTGGATCTATTGGTTTCTTTATAAAATATGTAGATGTATGATAGAGATTGAATGAATCCTAAAACTGATGTGCCTATAACGTGTCGGTGGTCGGGTCTGCAGGTGTGCGGGCGCACGGTGCCGGTGCCGCACGCCGTGCTGGCGCCGCCACGCGCGCCGCGCGCCGCACCGCCGCCGCCGCCGGCGCCCGCCTGACCGCGCGACGCCGAAACACACGCTTTCACTTTCGTATAGCTATACAAACTATATGTACCTACTCATTATTTTTTTTGAGTATTCATTCGTGAGTTCGTGATTTATTCTTATGGCGCTTTAAACCGAAATTTTTTAAAACAAAAATAAGCTACTTTTGTTATATTAATGATCGTACGTACGATACTGTGCAAGTGTCGTACGACGACGCTGACTGTGCCACATACAACATAATAAAATATAGATTAAGGCTGATGTACGCTGTAAACAATGTTTAATTTAATTGACGTCTGGTAATAAAACGAGTCTTCCGTTCCAGCGAGTGTAAATATATTATTTAAGTATTTATGAGGGTGAAGCTCGCCGCGTCCGCGCAGCAGCAGTATTACTTCGTGTAGTAAGCTTAGATATAAGGAAGTCTTTACATTTTAATTATAATTTGCCAATTAACATAATATATTTATTACCATTCACTCACAAGCAGCTTTGGACAAGCCAGGTGCAAATAATAAAAACGACAGTGTAAGAGCTACCGCGCACACCAGTGGCGATGGCGAGATTGTCAGCCTTAACAATTAATATTATGTACCTATCATATAGGTACTCTACTATAACGTAATAGCAGTAACTATACAACTAGCTTACAGATTTTATCACAGCTCACACTTTGTCTACAGTCGAACCTAGCTTAGTCCTCAGCGGCCAGTCTTCCTCCATGTAGATATTACAAGTAGCTGTAGCTCTAAATAGTTTTTAAAATATATTTGTGCATTTCCCTTCAATTTTAAATACTACTGATATAGAAAATTACATCTGTTACCATTTACACGCAGTTTGAGTGAGTTAAGGTCGTGATTAGTATCTACGTTATTAAACATGTTTTGATGAAATTTGTACAAATAAGCTTTTATTGCTCGAGTAGTTTGGGGACCGTATGGCGGTCGTCGGTGGCTAGAGGCGATAAAATATTGTATTTATATATTTTTATAAGAAAACTATAGAAGATACTCGAGTTGTTGATATTTGCATTAGTATATATAAAAGTTTCCGATTTATATTATGGCAAGCGGAGACGATAAAATAAGTAATAATCATCGGCTAGTTGGTAGCTAGATATGTCTAGTAATTGTTTTTTATTCTGCCACTTAGGTTAGTTCCTCGCGAAGTGAACTGAAGTGTAGGTCGTGCAGGAGGCCCACTGCCGTGACTAGACTACGAACTCGTTTAATACGATTTATAGAAATGAAACGTTTAAATATATGTAGATCAGTACTAAAAGTAATTGAAGCTCGTGTCACCTGCCGCCTGCGGTAAAGCCTCCTGCAAACTTGCCAATATGAGTCTGATACCTTTACGTATTCGAGAATTATTGTAATAATGTTAGATTTAGGTGATAAATAAAGAGTATTCATTAAAATATGTTTTATTTATTCTCTCTATTCACATTACAGTCGGTACACGAAATTAATTTGGAATGTGATGAAGGTGTAGCGAGCGCTTGTGCGGCGGCGCGGCGATCCTGCGCCGGTCGCTAGTCGCCACGTCTGTCGCTAATAAAATCAAAATATCGAAGAGTAAATATATATTCAAAACAAAGCAAATGTCTTTGGCAGCGAGTCTGCATAAACTAATTGATTTAAAAATATTTTAAGTCCTGGTTAGACTGTCGTCCGGCCGCGGGGTCGCTGCAAGCGCTCGCTCCAATACCAATAAGTGCGATAAATTCAACATCCCACCAACTTCACTTAGAGAGCAGGCCATGGATTATTCGAGTACGATCTCAGACAACTTGGTGTTGCACATTTATACTTTGTTAAAATGTAGTACATATATATATATATATATATATATATATATATATATATATATATATATATATAACACTTAAATTATGAGACAATTTTGTTTATGAATAGTAAATTTTCATCACTTTGCAGGTTTTGATCGACACTTGCAGAGGGTAGTATTGATAGCTTTGCAACTCGTGGATGACGGTACACATGTATGTAAATACTAAATGATTCAAAAATTATGAGAGTATCCCGGGCAGGGCTGGGCGGTAAAAACCTGCAAAGCGCAAACATTAATAGAAGATAATAATATATAATATAAGATTTATTAAATTTAACTACATCTACAAACACCAACTCTCTCCTAGACAACAAGAATAAATGATTTAATCGAAAATGCAATAGGTTCATAATAATATAGGTACTATGACGACGTCACAACGGCAACGTAGTTTCGATGAGTTATCACACGCGGGCGCGGCGCGGGAAGGCGTCTTCCACGTCCCGTGAATAAGGGCTTATGGTTATTTAATTATAATTACATAAACAGTGTATACATTGTTAGGTTACACGTAACTCAAGCCAACAGCGGCGTAACTAGACATTTTGGGCCCCGATGCGAAAGTCTTCGAAAAATGTTTCGAAATAAAAGAATCGTTTGTGGCCAGCTGGGGCCCGCTTGAATCAGGGGCCTCGTGCGACCGCATTGGTTGCATTGGCTAGCTACGCCACTGCAAGCCAATCAAAGCCCTAGGCGACATCGACACGTGTACGATATTATAACAGTTTAAATATTCAGCGAAAGAGTAAAGAGAATATGAAATCTTACTTTATTATGTAAATATGCGTTAACATCTTACTCTAGAGCGATCATATCACACTTTCATGCATTTCGTCAAACAGATGGTTGAAGCAAGATCTGCGGCAGTTTGTTCATCATGTCTTACGATACGGAGGTAGTTACTATACAATATTCAACGAGACTCCCGACGCTAATCAAAATTTGGCCACCATTGTTATATGTATAATATGTACATATAAATCATACATAGATTTAACCAATTATTATATACACCTACTATAAAGCTCTGTTAAGAACAAACATCATATATTTGTAATTCACATACATACATATACAAAATATTGCAAATATAATACTGTTACACATGTCTTTTATTAAAATTAAAAGCGAATGCAAACATTACCGCACATTCTGTCACAACGACACAATAAAAATGTAAAGAGTTCAAAAATCTACAACAGACACTACGCGCACGAGGATTACGTACCTAATGTTTATTTTGATAAAATATCATGCATAACTAGTTCTACATTTTTTGTTAAAATTTCATTAGAAAATCTGATAAAAAAAACGTCGAGAATGCACTATATATACATTATACATACATGTGCAGCACATGTGCTAATTATAGATCTATTATAAATTATATGAAACACTCTTCTTAATTTTCAAAATTACCTGATCGTGTTTCACCTGTATACCTATTTCATAATTCAATATCTTTTATTATTAAATAATTTTCTTCAAGTTGTTTTGAACTGGTCCCAGCCCGGGAACGTCGCCTGTCGGTACCTATTTCATTCAAAAAATATTTCTAGCAACTCATATAGCGTTAAACCGCATCGAGAGATCAACTTACAGATGATACAGAGGCTAACAATAAGAGCAGACACAACGTTTACACACGGCGAAAATCGGAAAAAGTATTCAGTTTAAAAACTATGAAGGTCACGGCCGACTGTATAAGAAAAGCGAGTGATGTAAGTATAGTGCACTCGCTGAAAGTAAGGGAGTGCGATGTTTGTAACGAAATAGTCTGGCGAGAACGAAGCGCACTCACCTACTTGCGCCGAGCGAGCATTCTCAGCGAGTACGTACCTTCTACATGACATACTTTTTACACGAGCTCAATAAACAAAACAAACATCAAGAAGGCACTCAGCTAGTTTAAGAGAATACAGATTTTAATCATGTATCATAGAGCGACGTGGCTGCACTTACTAATCTGTTTTTATTTTTTCAACGTATGTAAAGTAACAAAAACTCAAGTTTTGTTTAGTACATGCCCTTGAGACGACACTTCAAGTGCCAGCGATGTGCTCTGCGCACGTACGTACATGCACGTCTATGTCAAATAATCTCCAAAATTTCGAGTGTAAGTCTGCCGAGAAAAATGTCGCGGCACACGAGTGTAGCGCAGGCTATGGACTGCGACATTTTCATTAGTGGGGTTTATTTGATAGTGTATATTTGTATATTTGATTAGGTACTTAATTATTTCTCTCATATGCTCAAAAATATAAACCCTTAACACCTAAAAGACAAATTTTAAAACTAAATATAGGTAATATTAATACAATAAAATTGATGCATCAGGCAGTGTTCATAATCATACAAAAAGCTTCAAGCGATTATAAGTAAATGCATAATAAGAATACGTTTCATAAGTGTATAACATACATTCTACTAAATATTAAATCTAATACGATATATAGCAGCGACTATCCGTAATATTATCAAAACTTTCCAAACATATAACTATAAGTTTAACAAACATTAAAAGAGCCACAAAAACATATGCAGTGTAGTGTCCACTGTCCACTGTCCACTCACCGAACACATCACTTTCAGCTGTTGCTATGCTATACCTAATGTATGCAAAACCGAACGTAGGTGACATTGTCGTGAGTTTCAATTTCATTTTCGACCGCAGCGAAAAGGAAATCGAGATTAGATTGAGTTTTTGTATTTTACTAGTTTTAGTCCGTGGCTCCGCTCGCGTGGTGGGTGCCGCGATATAATGCAGCAAATGGCGTAACCCAGTCTATTACGTATGCCTATTTTTGGGAATGGAAAATTTTACTCGAATCAGCGCGAATTTATGACATTGCTTATTTATATAATATACAAATTCGGCGACTACACTGCATATATTTTGAGTAGATAGAACGCTCGCAATAACATTAAAGTTAGAACAACGATAGATTCGGCGGTTTGCGCGAATTGAACACACGTGTTAAGGCAGTGGTGCAGAGCTGACCCGACAATTTGTACACACGTTACTTGTAGACAGACAGACACACAATACATGTTACTTATTGTTAGATAAAAAAAACCTCGTACTTAGATAAAAGAAACAGTTCATCCTTCATCTTATTACGAACAATAAATATATAAGTTTTCCAAGAATTTATATCTCTAGTTATTTAAAACGTGATAAAAGCGTATGAAGCCATGCCTTATTAAGCGCGGATGTGTCTGGACGCTCCTACATCATATGTTTTAGTTCCAAACGTATATTTATATATTTATATCAAAACCAATATAACAAGCTGTCGAGAATCGAGATATGAATATTATCATTCGATGCAACGCTTTCAGGCGTGAGCCGTGACGCGCGGCGAGAAGCTTTTAGTAGATAAGTAATATTTATCATCGTTTAACACAACGACACTGTGGGTGTACACTGTACGTCTATCTTCTTAATGTATATGTTATGTTCTGTTTCTTAATTCATACGTTGATTTTAATCCCTCCACGAGCGCGGACACTCCGGCGTTACAGTTGACAATAGATTTCTTAGAAATATAATTAATTTCTTAGAAATCTACCTGGAGGTAATAAGCAACATATAATACCCGACGAAATTACACAAGCGGTTACTATCCAAATTAGTACTTTTGAAGTAACAAATTATAATTTAATATATACGTTGGCTTCGACTCCCTGACCTATCAGTTAAGCCAATTTTGTATTTAAAATGTCTCTTACGACTCAACTTTACAAGTAGTCTCTAATAAAATATATATTAAAATTTAAAAGCTAAGTCTACGCGAATAAACTTAATAGGTCAGTCAGCGAGCAGTAAGCGGTAATTAAGTTTTTGTGCGCGCAGCCGGCACATTCCCGGCGTGAAACCCGCGGCGCCGGCGCCCGTATCGCGAGGGCGTAAGGTCCACTATCGGCCGGCACGCGCTCTCGACGGCTACGTTTCACCGCGATCGCTTACTAGGAAACTCGATATAGTGTCGGTTCTATAAGGAATCATTTATATTTAAGTAACCGTTAAACCGCGCTAGGCTTACTTTTCATAATATGTAACAAGTTAGTGAGTATTCTCTGAATGACGCGTGCGTAATCCAGTCGCGATTACATTGTGAGGAGCGTGTTAGGTGAGAAATAGTTTGCGATGAGATAACACGTTGGGCGCTTGTAAATAATTTAAAGGTAATCTCCGTCTGCCAGTAACCTCGCGCCGTGCTGACATCAGATCGAGTTTATAGTGACGATAATTTTAACGTCTATTAAATTACAGCGTCCGGCCGATACTATAAATGTAATCCTCGATTATGTCCAAATATATAGATTTATGTCAGTTTGTTTTTTATTTTGACCACCTCCACTATAAGAACTCAATTCTTCAATTCCCCGAATACGTCGAAAGATTCGTCGATTGCGTAGCGACGGTTACGGGTGGTTCACTACAGTTTAGAGTTCAGAAGAATGAGTACTGCGATACTTCGAATATATTTTACATGAGATCAATGGAGTCCGTCTGTCAAGGGTCGAGGGTTACACGAAGGCGGGAGCGTGCTCAGCGCGCGTGCCGCAGCACAGCGCGGCGAGCGCGGCGGCGGCGCGCGGCGCGGCGGGTGGGCGCTAGTCGCGCGCGATGGGTGTGCTGCAGGCGGCCAGCGCGCGGCGCGCGGCCGGCGAGTGCGCGCCCTCCGCGCCCGCCGCCGCCTCCGCGCCTGCACCGCCCGCGCCCGTGCCCGCGCCGCACAGCGACGTGAACACGCTGCTCGACGACACCTCGCGCACGCAGCGCTTCTGCTCCGCTGCAAAACATCACAATACTTTTAGCCTCTATGCTGACTTTTGTGCATGTAAGTACCTAATCAAACCCTTCGGACCAATTTCGGACACGTGCCCAGGATGTATTATAGTGCACGAATATGCGCACAAACACAAGTGCACTCTCTATTCCTGTCACTTCCCCACTCCGATGTGACGAAAATTTTACACGTATAAGAGAGATCAGAGCCGACAGCTTTAAGCTCTCCGAGGCACGGGCGTGTAACACCACTAACTTCGTAGCTCTAGGCTGTTCCTGAGGATTTCTTATCAGAAAAACCCAAGATCTAACACTTAACCAGACCTAGGATCCGAGCCCAAGGCCTCCGCATCTGCACCCACTAGTACGTGCGATCCACTAAACTACCAAGATAGTTGCCGTTAGTAAACGGTGAAGCATTCAGAACAAATTTATATGGTATGTGGAAATAAATAGTAATTAGTCAGTCAGTGTTGAGTACTATTATCGTTGGTTATTATTATTGGCAAAAATATAAGTATGCTGAGTGAAAAATGAAGTAATATTTTAGTTGTAAAACAACAGTTTATCTAACCGCCGCGCCGCCCACACCGCGTGCTGAGGCGCAAGGGCCGCCGGCTGTAAACAAGCCCGCATGCTGGGAGGCATTGGCAACGGACCGCGTGACGCGAGCAGAACAATTTATGACAAAATACCTAACATAAAAATATACTATAAAACAATGTAAACATAATCTTGTGATGGCAGCAGATATATAAAGACGTTACTAATATATTTTATTACATAATATTTTCATTTTTCATTCATTTTTCAGTTTTTAGTGTTCAAACACGTTATGCGCTTTCCATTAATATTAGGGATGGGCCGAAATTCGTTAAGCTTCAGGTTTCATATATAATTTTTTTTTCTATTAAAAATAAACGGATTCCGATAGGTCTACATAGTCATTTATTTTAGTTAGGAACATATAAACCTTAACTCGTATGCGATAAAAAATTAAAATTAAATTAGTTCTTCATAATTTAACAGTCTTATGCCCGATTTCACCAACGTCACCTAAATTTAAGGGATCCCCTAAGCATGGTTAGGGGGCCGTTAGGGAACAGTTTCTGTTTCACCGATAGTTAGGGGCCAACTAAATGTTAAAAGGCCTCCTAAATTTAGGTGCTCGAAATATGGGCTTAAAAACGATGGTAAAACGAAATTTAATTTAGGGCCTAGTTTAGGGGAATTTTAAGCTAGGGATCCCATACGTAGGTGGTAGCTTATGGGTTGTTGGTGAAATCGGGCATTAAAAATCTTTGCCTTATTAAATAGACAAAGAGAAATGAACTTAGTATTCTTCTAATAAACATTTTAATTACAATTCGTAAATTGAATAAAAAAATCACGTTTTTGGTTCACAAATTAAACACTCAGAAACATTAAGTACTTTTAATTATTAAAAAGTCACCTCCCCTATCCAAAAATACCACTCACTTCTCCAAGGGCCGCGTCCCATATACTAAACTTGTGCCGAGATAACTATCAGATAAAATATAGCATGCTTACCGACAAGGTTTTGTAGGTTGTCTATTACCACTTCTGTATTGTAAGTGGCGTCCACCGCGCGTTGCAGGAAAGACGTCCAGGTGCTGAGCTCTGCTTCCTGTGTTAAATAAAGTAAATAAAATAAGAGTACGCAGATTTAATGAAGGTCACATCTATCATCTTATAACCAAACTTAATATACGATACGCAATTAACCAAAATATCACCACGAAGAGGGTGTGTTAATAAACAAATTGAAATAAATACATAAGTAGGTACATCGCAGCAAACTTACCGCCCTAGCAGAAATAAATCATGTGGCAAACAAGTAAACCGAGATTTTCCTGATACTATTTCAACCTATGATCGTAAACGTTTTCCTTGTTAATCAACTTAATTAGGAAGTATGGCTCATGTCGATGTTCTCATTTTCAGATATAAAGTAATTTAACATGTTTTCGACACAATTATACATTATGAGCAGCTCGTCACTGCTTTACATGTCTCTTTTATAGGGTTCCGTGGCCAAAGGCCGAAAACAAAACTTTTATTATTTCATCATGTCTGTCTCCCTGCCCGTATGTTACAATGTTTTTTACACGAAGATTATTGGTATACTGTACAGCTGAAACTTACGGCGTCTAACATGAACTGCTAGACCGTAGACAATTTTGTAATCAAATTACAAAAAAATATATTATATAATAAATTTAAATAATAGAGCGTCTGATATAGTTTTACCGAATATAATTTTGATTAAGATTTGTTCAGTAGCGAATGAGTATTTACAGTTCGGTAAATATTTTATATATTTTTAATCTAACAATTATAAGCTAAAACATAACATAAAAATGTTAATTCTATGGAACCTCGGTACGCGAGGGAAACTCGCATTTGTCGATATTTGAATATAATATTTAGAAAATGATGTACCTAATACGTGTATTATTGCAAAATCATTAATATCAAGTTTGCCACTCCCTTTTACCCTTTTGGGGTTCGAAATTGCAAATATCCATGAATACGCTGTCAAAGCCTCATTTCTTTAAGTCCAGTGTTCACTTTATTAAAACTTCATCCACTTTATATACGCGTTTGGGAAGTCAAAGATTACATTTAATCATAAATATGTATCATAATTCCGATAAATAAATATATATTATGCATGGTCCAATCTTATCATCGTCAACAAGCCTACCTACCGGTTGCATTAAAGTACATCTTCATTTATTTACTTAATAAACCTAGATTCGTGGTAGAAATGTATTGCAAAGCTTTGTGATCAATCAACACTGGTATAGTAAGAACATCTCCACGAGTTGGGCAACGCGGAAGTCGTGTGCATGTAGTATGTAGTGGGTACGGTATGTATATATGTGGTTATCGAGAGCCATTACCGCCTGATACAATTAGCGCGATGTGTTGCGTCGTGTTGCCGGAACGTCCGCCGTCCGCGTCAGACACGGGGGCAACACGCCCGAAATATATAATACGAGCATCTCCGACCAGCCTCACGTCTTTATCAGACGTTTGATTACTTCGCAATAAATGATACCGAGATTGTTTTATTAGACCACGTAAAACTATTTATATTATGAAGGCACTACAGTCTACACATCATGTTTGGCAAGCTTCCTTGGGAGTAATATACCAATTACCTAAGCAATATATATTTGATAAATGTCTGACACTGACGATTTCAAAATCATTATGGATTGTTTTTCACGTATATAGAATGGTCTTTATTATTTGATATAATATTTCTCAAAAGAAAATTATATGCCCTGCCCCAGATTAGATTATTAGACACATAATTATTTTCTACGATTCATTTAACCATGTTCTACCAATCTTTGCTAAATTGAAAATATCGATCAATAAATATTTTGTTAGGCGTTGTAAAATGGTACCTTAATAGTCTTATAAGGCAAATAGCCAAAATGGACCATGACTTATGACTAGATACTAACGAAATATAATAATGGCCCCGGATGAGAACAATGGTGAGGAGTTTTGACCATAGAAACTCATACATACAGATTTGCATTTCAGATTAAAAATGTTATATATGTAGATATTGACACTACGTTCATACGCCCACAAAAACGTGCCAAATATATCCAAAATATATATTGCTGATTGTTAAACCCTGTCAAATTTTACTGTACCAACGCATTTGAAAACTACGTCACAAATAACATTAAAAATTCTAGGAAAGTAGGTACCTATCTATTAAATATCACTGAACTACTCGAAACTCTCGAAGGACGTGAACTAGGTTAATTCCCGCATGATATTACTTCACCGTGCCATTGAGCTGATGGTGATGAAATCAATAGGAAGCTACTAATAAAAATCTTGAAAATAGGCCCAAACAAATGACTAATTTGTCATCTTTGATTTAACGAGTCCTATACTTGTGCCTTACTGTTTCTTTCCTTTTTGTCTTTGCTAGCGAAACATATACAAATTATATATTTTTAGTAACTATCTGATAAGTTAGAAAATACTCGAGCAGTTACCCAGATTTTTTATCTATAAAATATATTCTTATTCGATGGATGTAAATTATATTTAAAATTATAATACTACGCGTTATTACAAGTGTGCTTCAGGCGGACCGCACGGGACCTATCGAGCGTCGAGGACGAAAGCCAAGACCCGGTGGTCGTGAAGCCGCACAAAACACGATACCTCCCGGTGTCGAGTTACACTCCCTTCCACGTTGTGTGTCACACACCAAAGTTGAATCGGGTGGCATACAGTGTAGAGTATCTTTATGAAGAAACAATTCATCACGTCATCTCAAACACAGGTCATCTCGGCCTATAGTACAACAAGAAACCTTCACAAATACACAAATAAAAAAATATTATCTCGTTATCTATACTTAAGATATTAAAGCTAAGTTCGTTTCATTGTTTTTTAACGCGCTAATGTCTGATTATCATTATTCATATTTTAAAGAAAATGTTAATTATCAAGGCCAAAAATGGATATACCATTTTTATTTAAAAAAAATTCTACGGGAATCCTTTTTTAAGTAATATTTTACCTACATTTATTATCTGTAGCAAGCAAGACAAAAACGTTTGTTGTAGCAATAAGTACATATTTTTTTTGTATCTTTACTAGAGATGTACCGACTAGTGGCCGACTAGTCGGTAAAGCCGATTATCCGGCCATATTTATAGTCGGCAACTAGTCGGCCAGAAGCACCAACTACCATTACGGTGTCGGCCCATTACTTTATTCATATTACTATTCTTAAAAAAGGGGGATTATTATTATTATTAATGAAAAATATTATTTTCAACAAATTTCATTATTTATTTTTGTAGATACTTGGTAGGCACTGTCTGCAACAACTACATATATAATGCCTTTGAGACGTCTAAAATCTTAGTCTCTTCCGTGACCATGATTGTTGTAAAGCATTCGAAACGTCGGAAACCAACAATTAAAATAAATCCGCGATAAAATCCGAAAACATACATACCTTTATTAAAAACTAGCGATTTACTCTCGCTTCGCTCGAGTTCATAGTTTTTCGGGGTTTTAATTTTTTTTGTGCGGAACCCGGATTCATTTTCTAAAGTAAAAGTAGCCTTAGTTACTCTTTATAACATCAGCTATCTGCCAGTGAAAATCCCGTCAAAATCAGTCCAGCAGATTTTTTGAGATTAGCCAGAACAAACAAACATACAGACCAACAGACAAAAATTTTAGAAATTGTTTAATTTTTATTAGTAGGTACTGTATATAATTTCATATGCATTTAGTAAAAAGCTGTTATTTAGACATTAAAGACAGACGTTTTAATTTTATTTATCTGTATAATCGATGTAAAATATTTGCGTAAATCTAAGAAAGTAATGACATGACTTAATTTCAATTATGTAGGTACTTTTACTAATACAAATTACTGTCTTAGCTAAACATATCACTAACTGTTTTATTAACAACAACTGTTCTTACATGTCCGCACGCGCGACGCGTGTAAGAGATGCAAAGCGCAACATCGGGGAAAGCAATGATCGGCTAGGCCGACTAGTCGGCCGATTAGTCGGCCTTTTTCCAACCGACTAGTAGCACGAGAAAAGCCAGTACATTTACCAAATACATATTATGTGTAGGTACAAATTTATATATTATCTATATTCTATCGTGTATTATAGTGGAGATGATTTAATCGAGACTAAACTGAAGATGCGTGCTCGTGTACTTCCTGAAAGACAACCCGTTGCGCGGCATGCGTAGACGAGCGAGGGCGCGAGTATAAATAGCCGTGACGGTCAGGGCCGCACTGCGCGGTCGCTGCACTATTTCGGCTGCCCCTGATGTCATCTAAATGCTACTAGGTTCCTGTAATGGACACTTCGCACCTAGGAACCGAGTGTGAAATACGCAAATCACAGAGATGTCATAAATACAAGTGAATAGATGATGATCATTCAAATATTGGAACAATCTTTTAAAACAAAACATTTACTAGATACTACATCAGCATGGTGAAGCAAACAGTTATAAATTTTTCACAAATATTAATTGCCGATTTCATTAAAAATACTTTCTGCACAACGCGAACAAAGACACATGAGCACTAAAAGACGGTTGTTTCATTACCTTCTCTCGCAATAACGATGTTTACTGAAGGCTATCACTCAAACATCAATGAGTTAAGTTATAACAGCATAAGTTGTATCAATGGGTCAAGCGGTCGGGCCGCGGGGCGATGCTGTTACCATGAGTACTATGACCAATATAACGATGACGCCTATCAAATTAAACGACCAATGAATCCATCCTTCGTACCACCCAAATCACATATAGTTGGCACGTCATAATTTAGACAAGATCTTCGACACGTTTAAAACCTCTTCCGAACTAGGCTAACATTGCCGGGACGATAGATACGATACGAGTACAGGCTACATGGGGGATCACTTATCTGTATTTTAAACATGATTCTTGCTTATTATTTTATAGCGACACAGCAAAGGGACGAATAAATGATAAGATAGGCAGTGGATAGATATACATATAACGTACAAAAAATTCCTTAGAAAAGGTTGCATGGGCAATTATAAAAGTACACTTTCCTTGTCCATATGTACTTACCTATTATTTATTTATTTTAGATAGAATATTAATTAATAGTTCATATCAAAACTCTATTAACGTGTGTAAAATTATGCCCATATCTATTTAGTTTGAAGTAAAGTCCATAAATGATGATACTTTTCAACTGGATCTGGATCTTTTCATTCCATAAGGTCCTAATACTTGAACTTAGACTACAGTTTAATTCACGTATTACAACTATTAAGACTTCATGGACTAAGATCTAACATAGGTAGTATAGCTAAAATATATGTGCATATAAGTCAGTCACACAGAAAGCACTGTGGCAGTATATATACGTACTGTGTCTTGTATTACACCGTAAAGAGTTCACGTAATACGAAAAATAACGAGCCATAAAAATCTGGTAACAAAACCATGTCATAATATGTATGTCATAGTATGTAATACTAAATAGGTCACGAGCAAATAAGAGTTAAATATTGATGTATGCAAATTGCATCGTCAGTCAGGCAGAGCCTATAAAAACAATAGCTCTGACGCAAATATCCCATTGTATCGGACGTTTTAATGGAAGGAACTTTTAACTCCTTTTCTACTATTCATTATAATTATTCTTAGCGATTAGCAAGCTTTCACGTAATTTATTCAAATAATCTCTAATCATTAAAGCCGTAGGACGAACTAAATTATTGTTGAAAGCCAATATTCTGGTTTAATGAAATGTCGCCAGGAAAAGTTATATCTTCCAGTACAGATAATTGATGGGACATGTTTAGATGAGAAAAACAACTTTCTAAGCTAACTGGCTGAGCACTTAGCGCTGCAAATTGGCGTCAGCGCGTAGTTAGCATAATAGGAGCCCACGCGTGACGGAACACAAAAAAGGCGACGTCACGACGCAACGCCACGCTCCCGCCTTCTGCTACTTGGAGATGAGACGGTCATGAAACAAGCGTATTGACTTAAACGACCAAATAATTTTGAAAAGAGACCGTTATGATATTTTCCTTTTTAATTTATTATCAATCGGCGACTGAATAAAATAAACTGAATTTTAAAGCGTGAAATTTATGTTTTCAGATCTAGGTTAATATATTTTATAAGTATTTTTATACTTGCTACTTTCCTTTAATTCACTTTAATTAAACTTGTCAAATGAGTCATAGTCTTTTAATGGCCTTAAAATTATAAGAGATAAATTTTAACTCCTTTAATATTTAATTTTAGTTTAGCTACGCAGGTAGCGTGGCCACCGGAACGGGAAAATTAGGTCAGCGTTGGAGCAAGGTTAAGGACCATCGAACTGTGTCGCACATCGCCCTCTCTCCTCTGGCAGCGCTGGGGTCCTTTATCCTTTTGCAACACATTCGAAATTCGTTTAAGCCTTAATGAATGAAAAGGATTTCTAATGCAAAAAATAAAAAGTTGGTATTTTTCCTTTCATGTCATTGCTTTTTATAATCATTGGAGCCTAATATTTATAGGAAACAAATATGTTACGTCCGAACAGATTTCTTCGGAAAATAAGTCATCATTTATACGCTCAATTCCAAGATGAGTGAGGCTATAAAGAATGTTCTCACGCAGTTGCGATTATTGTGTACTGTATGTATAACAGATAACGTGTTATGATTTTTTATTCTTAAATGAATAGATATTAATTTATGCTGTTTATTAATAACGATTAAAATGGCAAATACCCTTTGAAAGGTCAGCCAGTATAATTTATCCCAATTTGCAAGATTGCAAGTGTCGACCTGTTAATTAACCTTTGACTCGAAGGCTCGTCGTGTCTTTGATCGTAAATTGGACCTCACGACAACAGCGAAAACGTTATGACAATGTCCAGTGAGAAAGAAATAACTATAATAGCTATTGCAGTGCGATAATCACAGGTTCAATGTTTGTCACTATATTCCGCCGCGCACCATGCCATATATGTACAATGTACATACATAAATATTATGTTTATTTAATTATTTTATTTATTTATTACATAGGTCGCTAACAGAGGATACATTCTTACAATTGTACATGCTAATAAACAAAAGAAGATCTAGTCTTAATGATGCCCTAATTATAAGCAACACTGCATTCTAATAAGACAACAACATAGTAACTTAATAATAATAGTTTACATTAGTGAGCAAAAATAAAATAAAGTTAACAGTAAGTACATACTCAAACAAAAACTTGAAGATATGTTTTTTTTATTAATAATAACAATAAACAATTAACCATTGATAGTGGAGTGAAGAAGCTAAGTTTTATGGTATTCTTAAATTTATAAAAAGAATCAGAAAAATGTTTGTAACTGTCTGGTTAATGAGAGTAATATATAAAACTCTGCTCGCTATAATATTATTGCGTTCCAAAGGCCAGGATATAGCATCAATCTAAATCTAAAATCTATACTTTTTAAGTTTTAAATTAAATAAAAATTCTGTCCGTGACATTACGAGGGTGCGTTTTTAAGTTCGCGGAATGAGAGGGTTGGAGGGGGGCGATTAGGCTCATTAGGATCGTAACGTGTTTAGTGACTCATAATTAGTATAAATACGAGATTTCATTGTTATTAGACTATTAGTCTTTCAGCTATTGCCAACCAAGCAACATAATCAGGAGTGAAAAGTGAAATATGGAAAAAATCGAATATCGTGCCGTTATAAAGTTCCTTACCAAGCAAGGAAAATCAGTTGCAACCATAATGGATGAGATGTCATCGGTTTACGGTGACTCTTGTCCAGGAAAAACCATGGTGTACAAGTGGCACAGTTTGTTTAAAAAAGGAAGGGAATCCCTTGAAGACGACCCGAGGCCGGGCAGGAGCATCGAGGTGACCACGCCAGAACTTATCCAAAAAGTCGAAAAACTTGTACTCAACGATGCTCGACTAAAGAAGAAACAACTCGCAGAAATGGTTGGAGTATCCGATACAACCATTTTTAAAATCCTGCACAATCATCTTGGCATGACTAAGGTCAGCGCAAGATGGGTAACGAAAATGCTCACGCCGCCGCAAAAACAACAACGCGTAGAGTGTTCACGTGCATTTTTGGACCTCTGCAATGAAGACAAGGATGGTGTATTGAGTCGAATTGTTACTGAAGACGAAACTTGGGTTCATCATTATGAACCTGAGTCGAAACAAGACTGTATGCAGTGGCATAAAAAGGGCACAGCACCCCCCAAGAAGTTTAAGGTGTCACAGTCAGCTGGGAAACTCACGGCAACGGTCTTTTGGGACTCAGAAGGAATATTATTGATCGATTATAAAGATAAAGGTGTTTCTATAACCGGAGAAACCTACGCTTCAATATTAGAGCGACTAAAAGAAGCCATTAAATAGAAAAGACGGGGAAAATTGACGAAAGGTGTGCTGCTTTTGCACGACAATGCGCCCGTTCACAAGAGCCGCGTTGTGTTGGCTGCCCTGCTTAAAGTGGGCTTCGATATTTTGAACCACCCACCCTACAGCCCAGACCTGGCCCCGAGTGATTATTACCTCTTTCCAAAAATGAAAAAAGAGCTGCGGGGTAAAAAATTTACCACCGATGATAAAGTTAAGGAGGCAGTTTCAGCGTATTTTAAGGACAAAGACAAAACATTTTTTTATGATGGTATAAATAAATTAATTGAAAGATCTGAAAAATGTGTCCGTCTTGCAGGTGAATATATTGAAAAGGAAAAATAATTTGGTTTTTTTATTTTAACCCCTTACCCTTCATTCCGCGAACATAAAAACGCTCCCTCGTAAAACAAGCATTTACTACACTTATAAGCTATTGGCACAAACAATCGCCCTAAATTTTTATCTTTATATAATATAGGTTAATCTTCACGGCCTTGTAATAGGAAAGACTTAATTTACATCCCGATAAAAGTATTCAACTAAAATTAAAAAAAGAAATTCTTCAAATATTTGGAAAATATTCGTTACCCCTTAATATTTTATAGTCAAGTTTTATTAATTTGATAAAAAGTAAAGTGTTTGCCAATTTTTTTTTAGCACCGGATAATCGATAACTCAAAAAAGAAAATAAGAATGTGGCCCCGCGTGACCTCATAAAAATACTGTAAGTATCCAGAAGATGAGCAAAAGAAAGTATTATATACACGTATTTAGTCTTTTTCCCCCAGTCGCGTGGTTAGGTAATATTATTTATTGTCATATTAACACTAAGTACCGAATACATCAATATTAGTAGGTGATTTAATACTTTCTTAGATTTACGCAAATATGTGACATTTAAATAAAACTATATTTTCATCTCAAATGCTTAACAGCAATCATTGTCCCCATAGTCTCTTTCGCGACAATAATTGCTGTAAAGCATTCAAACGTCGGGAACTAAATATTAAAATAAATCTGAGAAAAAATCCGAATAAATAGTTTTAATTTAAATGGATGATTTGTTCGTCCAAATATGCTCTAAAGTAAAACATGTAGTTATTACGAAAAAAGAGAACAAAACGGGACATGAAGTGGTATCTATCACGCCGACAAGTCACAAGCACACGACTACAATCAAATGAATCGATATGAGGACATACATAGTTATCGCAAGATTGCGAATCCGGAGCAGATACTGCGCGACCCACTTCCCCCTATCAGCTCCCGCTTACGTCGCGATCTAATAAGCAATGACATAATCTGATGCCATAATGACATTGTTTTCATGATTTTCATAGATTTGAAAGATTGGTAAAGGTTTCATTAAATTTTTGTAAAAACTATAGATTCGGCCTCTGTATCGATAACAGTGGCGAAGGGTGAAGTTCTAGCAGAGGTAAGCCGATCTAAAAATATTAAATTTTTATATACGTATTAATGCAGAAAGAAATAAAACTATTATATATATATATATATATATATATATATATATATATATATATATTCTATCTTCTACCATTATAATCTACTAACTTCAGTCACTTTTAACTATTTGGTCCATATATTGTAAATCTAGAGGAAGGTAACGGTGCTCATAATACAGGTTTTCCTAGTACGAGCTCCTAAGCACTCTTACTGGATAATCTTACATTATTATGTCTTAAGCGAAACAGTTATGTAGAGTATATTTTGTAACCCGATTTTTTACTACAAATAAAGATTATTATTATATATGTTACTCCCAACAACCATAAGCACATCAAAAACTAATCACAGATATAGCAAGATTTGAAAGTGCTAGTAGCAGGAAGTTTCAAATTCTCATATAACAAATCAAAGAGTTTAGTTTGGTTTAGATGAGAAAATTAAGGCGAACGTTAATTTATATAGTTGATTTCGTAAAGGGTACTTTAAAATTAATGCGATTCAAACCTTAAAGATGTATTACTTTATTTCTAGAAAACATGGATAAATAACCAGAATTAAGTACTTTCTTAATTTTAAAATCATTCTATATAGATATAATAGAGTATTAAGCCCCTAATTTAAGAAAACCTAATACATATGTGAATATTATATGTATTATAGCTGTGAGTATCTGAAACTCATATAATTAACCAAAGAGTTAATTAACACTGTTAATTGTTTGGTTAATTAACAGTGAGTAAAGTAAAGTGTAAAGTATTCAGTTCTTGTAATAAATACTATTCTCGAATGAAACATTAAAACAAGTTTCATTGATACCGTTGATCCAGAAATATATCACTGGCAAAGGTTTGATGCGGCGAGACGAGGTTCAACAGATTATTGTCATAAAGTAATTTAGTCCTGTAGGTCAGACGTTCAACTCCAAAAGCCTTAGGCCGAGGGCGGTGCGTCCTGCGCTTTCTCCGTCATTAGCGCGAACAATGCCAGCCACCCGCCGCCGCCCGCCGCCGCCGCGCAGTCAGACATTAGAAAGCTAATTTCCGTTTATATGCAAATCCCATGCACGAGATATTACAATTGCCCTCATATTTTATTGTAGTATTGTACTTTTACCAGAGGCTTCAACAGACCGTGTCCGCCGCCCGAACTCTACACCGCTTACATCGAAACACTAATCCTACCTCTTCCGGACATTAACGGTAATATTTTGAAAGTGAAATAAATCGGCACCCATTACCTCTGTAGAGCAAATAATGACGATGAAATGGCAATATTTGCTGGTGGGAGGGTGTAACGCAATAGATTTCACTTACAATTGATTATAATTCTAATACATTTATATGGCAAGCATTATAATTTCACAAAGCGACTTTATTTTGATCATTAGACGGCAGACCACATACGTTCGTTACGTGTTGAAAGTGACAGTGAAGACTGCGTCTCTACATTTTAGTTAATAACATTGATGTCGATGCATGAAATGCAGTTACAGCCTTCCGTTATTGTTATTATATGAGTATTTAATTTATGTAGCATATACAAATTTAGTCATAGAACGTACCAAATGTTCTTTATATGTCGGCCTTTTCTGATGTTGAACATATTACCTAATACTTTGAATATAATCATTTATAACATTATATTAATTACCTATAAGCGACTTAATTTACAAAGTTAGAAGCATAATTAGTACAAAAAAGGCAACAGGTAAATAATGCAGACATAATCTAATACCTACATATAATAAAATTCCGAATAAACCGAATCCGTACATTAAATATTTTTTGGAAAATCTTATTGAAATAGACATTATTATCGATGCAGAATCGAATTATAGTTTTTAAATTTTTTGTTTGTCTGTCTGTGACCGCATCACAAAAAACCCACTGGACAGATTTTGATGAAATTTAGTTATGATAGCTGGTTATCCGAATTAACATATAGGATACTTTTTACTGTGAGAAAATATCTAATCTCTGAGCTAAACGATAAAACGTAACTAGGGACCAACCCGAGCCGAGCTAGTGTGAGTCGCTAGTATATTATATTATTCTTTAATACCCAAAAACGAAAAACTAATTTAATGGCAGACTTATCGATCCTACGATTTGACCTGATCAGATTGGCAGTGCAGAATGATTGATGCCGACACCCAGGGGTCGCTAACCTGTTGAGCAGACCTACTCCATCTGCTGCTATCGGAGTTATCGCTCCAAGCGTTGTTTAATTACCACTCGTCCAGACAACAGATAAGAGGAAAGACTGTACTATCGATAGATTAGTACTGTTTATACGATTGACTCTTATATATTGTATGTATCTAATATATACTATCTAGTATCTACCGGACGTATTGTTATTTGGTAAACAATAATAGACATATATACAAATGCAAATTAAATACTAATCCGATATGCGCTATCGTTATCAATCGTTCGACTCAAGAATATTAAAGGAGATTGATGATTGAGACGGTGTTATCGTCTGATGAGTTGCGCTCGCTTGTTCCAATCGACTACACCTAATTGGATTACACGGTACGGACAATTAATTTAAATGTTTGTGACATCTGTATTAATAGGTATTTATAACTTTTAGAATATCGTTACGTATACAATAGAAGAAAATACCTTAGTACTGTTCGAAATACCGGAAGTCGCAAAAGCTTGGAAAGCTGTAAGTTTTAAAGGGGCTTTAAAACCTCAGCGAGCGATATACTACTACGTAAGTTTTTGTCTCTGTTCAGCGTGTTAGAGAATTTTTATGTCTGTCTAACCACTAGAATTTTTCTGACGACTCAGCTTTTAAATATCCGCATTTGAAGTGAATTCAATTTATAACGCAATTTTAAATGCATCATCCATTTAAAGACTTCGGCTAGACGTCGAGACTTCGAGACAACAAAGTCGCGGCGCGCCAGTCGGCGACTCTTCGAGTGTTGGCTCTTGGCAGTTGGCAGGGTTCCGGTCCACATGGACTTAGCCATTATAAAGGCAATAAATAAGCTCTATGTGGCTCTTCTTGCCTTAAACGTCCAAATATAACAATAAAAAATATTTATAAAGTACAATATCCTTAATCAATCAAAAACAAGATTAAAATCATTCACGAGTACACTCAACTGAGTACAGTTATTGACTAAAAGTTTATTAATTTGAATACACATTTGATACTTTACATCGTTATTTATAATCTATACATAATATAATAAATTTGTTACTAAGCTGAATCTGTACATTAGATATTTTTTGGAAAATCTTATTGAAATAGACCTTATTATCGATACAGAGGCCGAATTTATAGTTTTTAGAATTTTTGTCTGTCTGTCTGTTACCGCATCACGGAAAAACCACTGGAAGGATTTTGATGCAATTTGGTTTGGTGATAGCTCGTTATTCGGGTCAACATATAAGATACTTTTTACCGCGGGAAAATGTCTCATTTCTGAGAAAAATACAGAAACTGCAATGTAAGAGTACACTAATATGTAAAACCTAAGAATTTGGTTTTTGGTCATCTGAACGCGGGCGGAGCCGCGGGCAACGCTAGTTAAATTAAACATAAACTAACGAATGCATTGGGTATCATGAATTTTATAAATTAAAACATGGAATTCATATACTCTCTGTACTCTATGGAGGTACAATGGAACGCAGCAATAATTATGCCTCGTTCTGCGTTCAAGTGGCGAAGTGCGGCTCGTGTAATGTGTCACCGATCAATCAGACGTTGTCGCGAGGAGGCGTGAGGCGGCGGTGAGCGACACATTTACCGTGTTAGCGCCATAATTGCCTACTCAACTGCCCGCTCGCCTAATTGCCGACCATGTGATTTCATCGCAAACTCTCGTACAGCCCGTACAGGATATTTGCCCCGACACGAACCATCGCAAGGGGAACTGGCAGACATGTCAATCGTTTCTGTCTACATCCTTATTAGTGATAAAAGTAATAAACATAGGTATATATAAAAACCCAACAAAAACATTTAACTTTAAACAACGGTTCAATTATTTATTAATGAATTTCACATGTCGCTTTTAAATTGCCGTGAGTTACACCGGTTTGTTCGCATTCCACGCCCTGATGTACCTAAAATTAATAACCAAACAGGTATCCAAAAAATCAACTTACCTCTTCATTCTCAATTATATAGGCATAACCGTAATTAATTTGCGATATATGGGACGCTAAAAAAACAAACAGCATCCAGCGACCCGCACACACATGTCGTAAGCTTCCTCTAACAACAACAGCAATACCCGTCTACCACCAACTGTAGTAAAGCTAGCATTCAGAAAGGTTACTACAATTTGTAGTTAACTATATAATTTCAATGCGAATATCTTAATAGCTGCGATGAACTTGGCACAGTCACGAGCGTCTCTGACGAGCGATCACCGCCGTGAAGGTAACACGGTTAATTACTAACAGAATTATCATTACGGCACCTTCGCATTCAAGCTTCACATAGAATATAGATGGACACGCGGTCCCGGTTCTGAGACATGAATTCTGTTATTGCACAGTTCAATATTCAATTTCATTTTGCACTTATAGTTTAAAAAATAAAAAAAGAATACCTACACTGTGATAATTTACAATGATTTAATACTGTTTTTAAAGATTTTCTGTTTTAGCACATATTTATGAAGTCGTCCATTAATCACGTGATATTTTTAGCCCTCCCCCTGGTGATACTTGGTGAGGTTTTAGACTAACCTTATCCAAAATCACGTGTAATTTTTTTTGTACAAAGTATTTAAAAAATTTCAGAATATTACTTTATATACAGGTATAATCTAATTTAAGTCTAGAAAATTATGCACCGTGATAAAATGTCCAGACAGACATTAAGATAGCAGTACCTAAAGCAAATACTAGTTCTCTCCCACATGCTCGCTATACCACTGCGGAAAAGGCTGGAAAAAAGCTTTCAGCACTGTCATTGGGCTCGACATACTCTGCTAGGACGTTATGGCCGTCGATAACCAAATTATTTCATATTCTGTGAGAACTTTTTCAGCCTTCTGAATTCAACGAAAGAACGACGAACGACGAAGTTTAACGAAAAAATAAATACACGTGATATCTCATTATACTCCCTCCCCCCGTGGTTGTATATATAGTAGATAAGAACATACTTCTAATTCGCCCTAGTTACTATTTACTTACTGCTCCACTATATAATAATATCTCACGGGAACCATGTACCGAAATAAAAAGCTAATTAATCTCCAGTTCTCATCTCTATGCAAGAAACACTATAGCTAATCTAGAACGTAAAATTAATTAACTTCAATACGGTTATAAAATTGCAAAAAATGCCTGCAATAACTTACTAAAGCACGTTCTATTTTAAAGTACCTACATATTAGGTAAATTTGCGGCGTTTGCGGTCAAGTCCGGCGTTACGAAACATTGCCGTTGCAGATGTAATTACGCCGCGCTTCTGTGAATGAGCAATAAAAGTGGACAATGAGGATGATTTAAGTGAGTGTGAAAAATTGTGCGCGGGCGAGGATAATCAGCGGATCCGCGGATAGCGTAGTGAGGGTCGTCGCCCCCGCGCCCGGCGGCCCGGCCCGCGCCACCAGCGCCGCTTCCATTGTTGTCGTTGCGTTTGTTTTCAAATTATAATACCTACATGAATATTGTTTACTTCTTTACAAAATTAAAAATCATGGAAGTTTTACTAAGGTACTGCAGTAAACTGCATTTGTGAACAATCTGAATGATGATTTCGATATAGAATTTGAAGGCATTAGTTACTCGTATGATCTTATAGTAAAATTACTTCAACAAATAGTGTTGTAGAGTTCGACACCTACAGGCTAGTGGGTCAGAGTGCGCACAGTGGCACAGCGCACGTACAGTACTTATTTATTCGTTAAAATATTAGTATTGACATAATCGGCTTTCTTGTAAAAGCTAAAGCCCTGTGCGAGATGTCGCAACTTGCTCGTGCAAGGAACTGTACCACAACGCGGGCATAGCGGTGTCAGCGGTACAAAATGTTATACGAAGCGTAATGAACGCGATTTATTTGCTTGCTTGCTTGCTTCTAAGGTATAGTTTCTATAATGTCACTAGCGACTCACCCTCGCTTCGCTTCTTAATTCTTTAAATTAACATAACTTTTTTTATTTATGAACCGATTTAATAAAACAAATACTAAATGTTAAGCTTACCACAATACATTAATAAAAACCACACCCAAATCGGTTAAGCTGTTTCTGAGATTAGCGCGCACAAACGAACAGACAAAAATTCTAAAAATCATTGTATTGTGTTCTTTTGCATTAATAGAGACCCCCAATAATAGTTTTTCTCAAATATCTCCCATGTACATACATAGGTATAGAAAAATAGATACGTACATATATTAAAAACTTAAAGAAACTTCAGAAATGATTGATTTACCATTCAAACTCCCTGCAAAAGATTTTGCCTAAAGTAAAAGGAATCCTAAATGTTGATCCGAATAATAAGTTATCACTTCACCCGTTAAAATCGTTTCATTACTTTTTGCGTCAAACGCGCACACACAAATTGAAAAAAAATTAATACCTATTGTTTTGAGGCTATATTGGTTCACAATACGTTACAGTCATTGTTTTTAAAAAAATATTTCATGTATAGATTTCCCTAAGTTCGTGTTTTCTATCTATAGATGACGAATAATACAAAATAATTTATCGACCTCATCATTTGACGAGATGTATTAATATTTATAGCTTTCGTCTAAATGATTTAAGCCTGAATAAAAACTTAGATGACATGTAAGGTCACTAGTTTTTTTTTATCATAAATCATAAATAATTATTATATACTTAACAATAGCTTGAAAAATGTTCCTATGTATAAAGTGTCTTAAACGGACAGATTCCTATTCAGTATATATAGGTACTATAAGTATAAAGTTAATTTACTATTTAATGGTACCTAAAACTAGATGTAGTCAGGTAACTGGCAAGTAATACGAAGTCCGAGTCAGGCATCATAATGGCAGGCCGCGGCGCATAGCGTACGCGTAGTCGCGTACTAACCACCACGTTGTATTTATGTTACAAACAAGTTACGTCGCTCGATCCGACTGTTGAACCCTGCCGCAGAAACACGAGCTAGATCCAATAATCTATGTTTTATCTTTGTTTTTCTGTAGGCGGCAAGCGGCAGTCGGCACACTAATTTGATTAAATCAAATTGAGCTTTTATATAATAATGTGAAAAATATGTTCGTTGTCTTCATTTTAGAATTTAAAGAAATTAAATTAATATGTAGTATAAATTAGTATATAAATTCATTTGAAGCTATTTGTTTGCTCATTAAAGTTGGTGGTAGGAGTATAACAAAATATTTGTAACTCACAAATTTTGAAACTTCGTGAGCGAGTGTGTGGGTGTGTTTATTAGGTCTTCAATAATGTAGCAGCTAAATGGACAGATCGAAATTCGGATTGGGGATAACTTATCTTGAATTAAGTTATTGGCTATTAGTTATCATTGTGCCACGTGAGTGGAGTCGTCGAAAACTTAAAAAGTTTTCCTACAATCGATCCCATCTATCCTTTAAAAACAATTTATTTGCAATATATTCAAAAATAAACTGATGATTCTCTACCTATAGAAACTACGTAGTAAGTACCTACTTTAATAAAGGAAACTTAGTGCGTACAGAAAAAAAACACAAAGCCAACTTAAATAGGTATTGCGCAAAAACTGAACATAAAGACGTAACAATGAGATTTCCACCAGCCCTGTGACAAATAGCATGTAAAAACTAATGAAGTCGGTTTTTACTTGCGCTGTGCTTCAAGGCAACGACCTTTAGCCAATTATATCAACAAAACAATGTAGAACCTCATTTGTTATCGTAAAACCATAGGTACATGTCGACAGTCCGTCGCGTCGGACCGGAGTCATTAAAAACGTGTAGTAGGTACTATATAATATAGGTCCGAATACAATCTTAAATACATATCGACTTTCTAATCCTTAGACACAAATACCTTAGGCAACAAAGACAAAATGCGCAAAGGCAAGCTTGGTAGTACTTCAATTATAATCTTTATTTACTTTACATTTAACACCATTCATTAAGTACATAATTTGGATAAAGTGGAAGATAAATAAGTGGAAATAAAAGCGTCAATAATTTTGTAGAACAAAGAAATCTTTCTTTAAGAGGAAGATTACAATTAAAACATGCCTTGTAGTGTGCAACGCACAAGTTCTTACACGCCGCTGACTGACTCTAAGGACGTACGCAATCTCGCAAACAAAAAGATTCAATGGTGGGAATATTTAACTCAACAATACAACTATGCCAAAAACGGCATTCACACTCCGTTGCAATGTGAGAAAATATGTTTGTATAAGTATGATACATCCTATTCATACGTATTTCATTAATTATCTCCGTGTTTGATTTAAGAAATAGGAGTTCGATCGTGGCGTTGTGGAACGTCTCTAATTGAAAATGCGTACAACGCCGAAGGTCGCGGTTACGATTCTGACGTAAGGAGAGTGTTTAGGGAGGTCTGTAAAACATGCACCAATGAACAATATCTCAATACGAAGAACACAGTAATATGTCATAAATAGCTACTCGCCATCCATCCCGCGAAAGCAAAAATTTGTAATAGTAAACTACAGCTGTGAGATTGCACATAAGGGCGGGCGCACCGCGCACTGACTAGTGTTTGCCCTTTGACGAGGCGTAATGCTACTTCAGTCACTTCAGCGTGGAGGTAAAACTCGTCTAATGACAGTGTTTTAAAGAAAATTTTTGTGGCGTTTTTAGTACGATTAAACAAAAGACGCGACGATTATATTTTTCAAATACAAATTTAAATACCATAATGTAATAAAAAACTAGTAGTAATATTATAGTGATTTAGTTTATTTATAGTATATAAAAATTTACTTTACTCATTAGTAAAATTCATTTCTAAAAATTTTTATTCAACGATTTCTTGTGATATTCCGTTTTTCCGTGAAGTGTCGTCACCCACGTACGACGGCGATGCGACGTGATTTAACGTACGAATTATGAAATTAAAAACGATAATACATTGAATATGTATAATTAAGTAACAAGAGAGCGCGACAGACATACAGCACGCGATAATGCGATTGTAATCGTTGCCTAAAAACAAAGTCAATATCTCGATTCGTGACAGAAACAACTTTCTCTCGGTGATTGCTCACATCACCACGTGAATCATTCCTGCTTCAGCATAAGCTTTGTACGTGTTCATAATGATTACTCGATCACGACTACTATCGGTTTTGACAATTCAGTTTTAAATGGCATTTTTTTTAATAATAATAACTTTATTCATAAATAAGGAAATTGAACATGGAAGATAGTAATTTTAAAAACTTTGTTTAACTTTGAACATCATCTTGTTGTCTGATGCGATTTTACTTTATGGCGTACTTCATTGTAGGATTATAAAGAGTTTGTAAGAGCGAGCGCGTTAAGGTAAGCGTTAAGCTACAGGTAGGTGCGGCATATTTACATTTTCTCTACATACATTTTAATGAAAATAGGTTAAGTTTTGCTATCTCTCTCTCGTGACTTCGACGAGTTACGTCGAGCTTAAACCAGAATATGTAAATGTTCGGTGGGCTAGAACACTTCACAGGTTTTTTTCTCGACTAGTTCGCCTTTAAAGTTGAACCTATTTATTGGCTTTAAACTTGTTGTGTTATCTATACCAGAATGCTAATAAAAGGAAATCGGTTACGTTTACCACTAAATAATAATGTAAACGATTATACTGTTCTAATATGTATAAAAACACGCGTAATATTTTTGCGTGTAACATCAACTATGTTAAATTAGTAGACATCGAAACTACTATTTTTAAGTTTCGATTAAATAAAACTATATTTTCGGATTTTTTCGCCGTTTTATTTTTTTGAGAAACTTCTCTCCCGTGACCATGATTGCTGTAAAGCATTCGAAACGTCGGAACCAAACATCTATACATATAATAAAATTCTAACTAAGCCGAATCTGTACATTAAATATTTTTTGGAAAATCTTATGGCAATAGACATTATTATCGATACAGAGGCCGAACCTATGGTTTTTAGAACTTTTCTGTCTGTCTGTCTATTACCGCATCACGGAAAACCCACCGAAAGGAATTTTGATGAAAATTGGTATGTTGATAGCTGGTTATCTGGGTCAACTTATAGGATACTTTTTACTGCAGGAAAATATCCCATTTCTGAGTAAAAATACAAAAATTCCAAAAATAAAAAGAGTGTTTTATTTAAAATTATATACATAGATGTGAAATATTCTTGTAAATCTACGAAAGTATTAAGTTTCGATTAATTATAAAATCCATAATCCTATATATGTCTAAGTATAATTTGTATGTATTCAGCCCTTTTTTTAACGTCCCATTGCTAGGCACGGGCCTCCCTTCAATACGAGGGGGGGATCAGGCCACAGTCTACCACGCTCGCCAAGTGCGGGTTGGCGGACTTCACATGACTATCGAAAACTTACTAAGCTCTTTCAGACATGCAGGTTTCCTCACGATGTTTTCCTTCACCGTAAGGCAAATGGTATTCATGGTGGAAATGATTCGCACATGAAAATATCAGAGGTGCGAGACCCGGGATTTAAACCCGCTTCACTCAGTTACTCAAGTAAGCGTTACCACTGGGTTACCACTGCACGATATATATATATATATATGTGTGTGTGTGTGTGTGTGTGTGTGTGTGTGTGTGTGTGTGTGTGTGTGTGTGTGTGTGTGTGTAATTTACAACCCTATTAAATGAGTAATGGATTTTCATTATAATTGCACTGGCCACTGCACCCGGGCTGCGGGCACCGTGCACGGCGGTGAAGGTAGCGATTATGAATAACTACGACGTCGATGGGTTGATAACCTTCACCTGACTAAATAACATCATTTTTTGTTAGGCCGTAATTTGACGTACATAGGTTTATCATAAAATATTGATTATTACTTTAGCAAACAATGGATACGTGTTGATTTTATTGATTAAGTACTACAACACAACACTACCTCTTTTCAGGCTTTAAGTGCATTTTATACATATTTTTAACGTTCTGTAACTTTTAACCGTTCTCTTAGTATCGATTTTAGTCACTAATTGCTACAGATCCCCGTATTTGTCAAAATTTAGAAAGGATCTAAACTAAAATAATAAAAATAGAGTAAGGTTAAGGTGAGGCAAAAGAGTAAGGTTTGGATGTAAGAGGTATTCTCAGAAACTAATGATCCGCTTCTGAAAATCTTTCACAAATCGGAAAATACATTACCGCCAAATGCGGCTATTTTCAACCGACTTCCTCAAAAAGGAGGAGGTTCTCAATTCGGCTGTATGTTTTTTTTTATGTTTGTTACCTCAGAACTCCGTCATTTATTAACCGATTTGGACAATTTTGTTTTGTTTGAAAGTGTATACTTCCAGATTGGTCCCATTTAAATTTAAAAAAAAATACCACCCCTAAGGGTGGAAAAATAGCTAATGATGAATTTAACCTACTTCTAATTGTCATATTGACTTGAAACTTTGCAAGTGTTTCTATTGTCGGCCGATACAAAGCAAAGCACCGACTTCGAAAATATTTGATTAGGTATGTATAGTAAATTAAAGCTTACAATCAGTTATTTTTTACTTTTTAGTACTTTTTTTGAAGTCGGTTTTTATTTTTTTGTTAAAAAGATTTTTTTATACGGATAAAAATGTGTTTATTGTTAGAAATCATAATAACTTTAGTTCAAGTCTGAAATAACTATCCATGGACGTGCTCTATTGGCGTGCGATGTCTACATGGTTTGAAAATTATGGAATAAAATGTATAGCAAAAAGACACATAGGGACGAAAGCAGTCGCTAATGTTCCTAATAGCGAGACTCACCATTTTAGCGAGCATGGTGTCCATCTGCGGCTGGTGCGCGGCCGTGAGCAGATGGCGAATCCTGGCGGCGTTGGCCACGCACTGCGCCATGCAGCGCTGCAGCGCGGCGGCCTGGCGGACCAGCGCCGCCGACAGCGGCACCTCGCCCGAGCCCGCCGCGCTGCGCAGCACGGACTCCAGCACGTGCGCGTGCTGCGACACGTAGTCCAGGCAGCGGCGCAGTTCCACCGCATCGCGCTGTTGGCGGTCTGTGTCGTGGTTTGTTTCAAATATAATAACTGCTTATTTTTGTTGTTATAGCAATTATCATTATCATCATCTAGTTTTTTTTTTAAATTCCATTGCTGAGTTCTGGCCTCCCTTCAATATGAGACAAGCCAGAGCAATGGCATATAAACCTTAGTAATAAGTAATTCTTATGATTTTACCTCCATGTCTTATTTGTCAATATTTAGGACACATCACACATTATATAATAAAATATATAATTAGACATTGTATAAAATAAACAAAATTAGATACATAAGGTATAAATACCAAGGTAAAAGTAAATATGAAAATTCTTCTTGCAATGGCAAAATAAAGTAATGGGAACATTAAATTTTATGGAATGATAAAGAACACTGTAGTGTAGACATTTGGATGAAGTCTCACAAAATATTTAGGTACTACTGGTGTTTACTTCATATGATATGATTAACATGACCTATTTTTTCTTTCTTTAACTGAACGAAGACAAAAGCACTAGTTTGTGCTAGTGCATAATAAAATTATAAAGAAGACTTGTGAACAAAGATTTTATTTCTACATTCTAATTCTTGTATAAACTTTATAAACGATTGATCCTTATGACATTATGAAGTTCTTATTAATATAATAAAAATATATATTAAAAAGGAATTATATAAACACACCCTAATTTTAAAATTACAACTAATAATAAATTTTGTTATTATTTCAAATAAAAAATAAAATACCTTTATAAATTAGCAAAATAACCATTATATACTAAATCTTTATTAAATAACACTTCAATGGATTAAAATTTGTATCTATATCCAATGAAACATTATATGTAAGAATTAGCTGAAGTTGTTAATTAGTTGAATGTAAATTACAAAATATTAATAGAATACCATATAAATATACTTGTATAAATAGAAAATTTGGATACATTATTACAAGATTAAACATTATTAATAATACCAAATATTAGAAATAAATTAGAAAAAATCATTGAATAAGAGCTCCATAATATAATGACATTGTATTCAATTGTTAATGGCTTCAAAACGTGTTAACTTACATTTCCTAATTATCTAATACTGATATTTTGATAGTTAATTGTTGAATGGTGTAGAGATGTTTTAAAGTAAGAAATTATTTAAGTTTAAAATAATAGGAACATTTAAGATAAAGTATTATTATGTTTATGAACTTGAAATACAACTAAAATTATAATCGTTTTAAAAAAACATATTTGATAAATTCAAAAATTCAAATAATCAGTTAATGTTTAAATGAACTTTTTACCATGAAAATCATAAATTCGTTGAGTTCTTCTCTGGTATTTTTCTTCCTGAAGCTGTCTATCAGCCTGGGCTTGCTTTTCCCGCGCCTCTAGGACCTCCAGGAATGAAGAAAATAGAGATTTCCTCTCGTTTGTGTTTGTAACGGTTTCTTGCATCTTTATTTTTATTTAAATATCTCAGACAGTTTACTAAGATAGGTAGCGAATTAGCAAAAAGGTATATATAATCAATGGAATATACACCCTTTTAATACAGAAAGGTTTTTTTAACTAAGAAAGACCTAACTAAATAGAAAAGAAATTTAATTCACACAACCACTCACAACTCTACACAGGCAACAACTGACAAGTGACAAAAGTCAAAACAAGCGGTAACGAATATGACACGAGCGTCAAGTTTCAAAAGCAAAAAAGATTATTCAAAATTGCCAGTTGCAAATAAGAAGTACTCGTTAAACTCATTTTTTTTGTATTCGGTGATAATAAATGATTATTTTAACTATACCTTCGAACGATTTTATCTTATCTTGGTCTTTAAGATAGTTCGTTTTACATTGATATCTTTGAAAGTATCATTGTTAAAATTCTAAAATAATTTAGCTATATAGAGAAGTTATATTTCAAATAGTTGTTATAACCAATAACCATTCAAGTATAAAAATAACTAATATTCCTGAGATTTATTTAAATTTAAAATTTAGATTTATTAAAACAAAATTTTGAAAGAAACTGATAAAGTGAAAAATATAAATAGTCGTTATGAATATGAGAATCTTTAAGCTCATTGGTGGAAATAATGTTTATTCAGTAAATAAACATAGAGAACAAACCCACGATGAGTGTTGAAAATTGAACGATCGTAGCGTTTCTGTCAATCATTGTGCGGCTGTCAAACTTTCAGCTTTAAAATTATCTAAAATATTAAAAGTAAACTTCTGATAAAATGGCCCGTGAAAGCAGTGCGGGATTTGATAGACACATAACTATCTTTTCACCTGAAGGTCGATTATACCAAGTCGGTAAGTGCTTTATTTAGAAACCAAGTAATAACCACAAATATATTTTAATTTGGTTTCATTTCAGTCAGATCTTTTGTTTCTATAATAAGTAAGTAATTATTATAAATATATATACACTTTACGAGAAAGGTGGTCTACAGTAAAACTTTCGTTTATATTTTCATTAAGCTCATCGTTTTAAACTTTCATATCCTTTTGTAGAATATGCGTTAAAGGCAATTAACCAAGGTGGTCTTACGTCGGTGGCTCTACGAGGAGCCGATAGTGCAGTGGTAGCTGCTCAACGGAAGGTTCCAGACCGCCTTTTAGACCCTGCTTCAGTTACACATCTTTTCCGTCTTACAGATCGGATAGGATGTGTGATGACAGGCATGACTGGTAATATCATCATAATTTTTTTTGTCATTAATGTACATTGCCACAGATATATCAGCAAAAATATGATATGAACAATCTTTAATTTCAAGAGATAATAAGTAAATTGGTTTTTCTACCAATAATCTTGTTAAAATGATGAAATTTAGAATGGTTTTTTTTCTAATTTATGTCAGAAATATATAGCTCCAAAACATTTGAGTTTTTAATGTATTTAGAGATTATAATAAAAATACTAAATATAGCAATAAGTATCTTGACCGATAGTTTCTTGACAATTTAAACATTAACTTTGCTATTATAATCTTTAAATTTTTCATGCATAAAAACAATTAAAATAAAAGCTTAGAAAACTTTTGTTATTTGTAAAACTGAAAATTAATGATTTATTTCATTGCTGTTATTTTGAAATATTTCATACCTTTATCTCACACATGTAGCGGACAGCAGATCTCAAGTGCAAAGGGCACGCTATGAAGCGGCTAACTGGACATACAAGTATGGCTCAGAGATACCTGTTCATATCCTTTGCCGTCGTATTGCTGACATCTCTCAAGTATATACACAAAATGCAGAGATGCGTCCACTTGGCTGCAGTAAGTGTGACTTAAATATTCTTATTCGATTGATATTTTTTACATGGTGAAATTTTTAATCATCATAGTTACAAAAATATTATTTGATCATGTGATCAAATAATATTTTTGTAACTGGGCTTATTGAAGTGTCTACTAAGTGCTACAGTATCCAAAAGAAAATTGTGTATTATGCCTGTGGATTGTATAGTATCTAAAATTGCAATGCATAACATAGTCTTACTATAAAACTTTCTAATTTGCATGTTTATTTACAATTTTTACCATGTTCAATAAAAAGTTTCAAATTATCTTGCATATGTAAGTCTGACTCTCTCTCTACATATTACCAAAGAGTGTATATTTTCATTTATACCTATGTAATTTGTTAGTGCAGCAGTAGAATAAAATATTTGCATGTGATGTGATGATGCGGGGTGTGTGTCAGGCATGATGCTGGTGGCGTACGACGCGGAGTCGGGCGCCAGCGTATATAAGACGGACCCGTCGGGCTACTACTGCTCGTACGCGGCGGCAGCGGCGGGCGCCAAGGCCACGGACGCCAACGCCTACCTGGAGAAGAAGCTGAAGAAGCGCGCCGCGCTGTCCGCCGACGACGCCGTGCAGCTCGCCATCTCCTGCCTGTCGCAGGTGCTCTCTGTGGACTTCAAGTCCTCCGAGATAGAGGTGGGCCTGGTCTCCAAACAGGACCCCTACTTCAAGTGAGTTGACTTATTCAAATACATTTTTACAAGTGATTTTGGTTTGTGATTTTTTATACATAATTTCAGTATTATTAGTCCTTAAAGAGATAATTATTGTTAGAGTTCATTTTATTTGTTTAAATTTTAACACTATGAGTTTTAATTAAAAATAGATTCTGAAGATTTTATTTTTGTTTCAGGGTTTTAACTGAGACTGAGATCGACAGACACCTTACTGCTATTGCTGAAAAGGATTAAGGGGAAGGGATACATGCTGTTAACACTATACTAATTTTTTAATTAAAAAAATGTCTTAAAACATTCTTTTATTTATTATAATCTATTGTGTCTACAAAATTAAAATTTATTTTTATAAAAAAATATTCGATTTTATCACAGTATAAAATCCATATAGTGGACGATTGTCTATTGATTTTACCCATAGACATAGAGAGTGGACTGAGTGTTTCATTGCCAGCCGTCAGCTAAGCATAGCGGACAAGCGCGATAGAGACAACGAATGTGCGGCCAGAAGTTTTCTATGTTAATTAAAATACGATTAATGAAAAATCTTTCACTTTAATCTATCTTTGCCATGGTAACCGTTGTTATTGTCTGACAAATGACACATTATTTTCTTTCCTTTGGGGCCACTTTTACATAGATAGAGGTATTTTATCATGCACAGAAAAAAAATAGCTTTAATTTGATATATAAATGATGAATATACGCCATGAACGTATAAATGTAATAAAAACATTTTAAATGACTCACAACCACTTTTGCGGCTACTTTTACTAGGCAGACGTAGTTTACCAGGTACAGAAAAGAATTAGCTTTAATTTGATATATAAATGATGCATGTACGCTATGAACGCATAAACATACCAAAATATGACCCGCTTATACCTGGCTGCGAAGAGGTTGCGGCCAAATGCGCAACGGCAGCTATCATTTTTCAAGATCTCTACGTATAGTTCTGTGGAGTATAATTCATTGTAATAACAAATGCATCGTTTTTATTCCAAAAAGTCAACTATTATTTAGTTAATTAAACATAATAGCGGGCACATTTGAATAGGCACCGCGGTCAAAACATATTGTCCCTTTTATTATTGTATATAAAAAATTGATTTCAATTAAATACGCAATGAACGTAGTAATCTTGCAGTGGGATCTCGATCCAAAAGCAGGTATTGGCCGCACGTTCGCTTTCTCTCTTTCTACAGAGTGGTCAATTTCATGAGAGTACTGCTCAGTCCAATCTCAATGTCTATTATTTTAACAGAAATGCAAGAGTTGTCAAAAATAGGTATTAACTTTCATGACGTATCAAAATTAAAGCATTGTAGTGCCATCTCGTGGCAAGTTACAGTTATACCCGTCAACCCTAAAGCTGTTTTCTACCTTTTATAATATAAAATTAAGTATGACAGTGGGGTGTGCCTCACCAGCGTTTTTATTCGCACGCTCTGCTTGATTCCTGTTTAGACCTCGTTAGATGACTGTATGGATTTGTAGACTGTGGTTTCACTGAATGTTCAGCTCCGTCAACATCCCCTCGCGGCCCTCGCGCACGCCCGCGAGCGCCGCAGCCGGCATCTCGTGCACCACTGCCGTGAAGTCTTTCACGCTGCAGCAGAAGGCGAGCCCGTACAGCGCGCTCTCGTAGTTGCGGTGCCGCTTGAGCTCGTGCAGCCACGACACGGCGCCGCACGCGCTCTCGCAGAACACCGCCTCCCTGATCTCGCTGACCGCCACGAAGGGGTCGTTGAGCACCACCACGGCCAGCGCGCGGCCGCTCGCTGCGTCGTGCACCACCGTCCACAGGTAGCGCGGCACGGGGAAGCGCGCCGCCTGCAGGAACACCTCGCGGCGGCCGGCGCGCAGCGCCAGCGTGCCGTGCGTGCCACCGTACACGTGCAGCGCGCCGTGCGGCCGCGACAGCTTCATGAGCCGCGCCACGTCGCGCTGCAGGTGTTGCAGGTTGCCGCCCACCACGCTGCGCCACACCGCCACCTTGTTGGACACGAAGTCCGCCACCCGCATGTTCTGATCGTCGAAGTAGTGGCCGCTGAGCAGTTTTCCCGCGGTGATGGATTGCTCCGCGAACGAGAACTTGTCGTGTTTGAAAATTTCGTGCAGGCGTCGGTTCATCCTGACGTCGTCGGAGTACAGTTTCTCGGCCACGTGCCTCGTCTTGGAGTCGAACATGTTGTTGAAGTTCCCGAATAGGGTGAGCGGGGCCCGCTGGTCAGGGTGCGGCGGCAGACGCAGCGTGTTGGCGGGCGCGTTGGAGACGTGTGCGAAGGTGGCCACGGCGCGGTCCTCGTCGAAGCACAGCGTGGCGACGTGGCGCGTGCTGCCGCCCTCCTGCAGCTGGTAGGCGCGGCCCTGCAGCGGCGGCGCGCAATGCTCCACCTGAAAGCGATCGCTCGCTAGTTTATAATTTTGTCTTTATCGCTATGGGTAAATACATTTCCCAATAAACAAAAAAAATCATGAGTTTAACTCAAAAGCGTACTATACGTTTTTTCACGCCGTTTATTTACGTTTAACGTTCTTGGGCAGCGACATTTATTGATAGTTTTAGAACTAAATTTAACTATCACTTCACTGCAACGTTTTAAAAGATTAAATAGTCAATTGATGAGGTCTGTATACTGAAACCTATCCGAATTACCTACATTTATAATTGAAATGAGAAATAGTTAATGAAAGCAAGATACCGTATGAAGGACATCTTCAAATACGTCTTCCTGACAGCCCAGCTCGAGCAGATGCCTGAGTGCGGCGTCGCCCGGCACGCGGTACCTGCCCGCGTCGCACTGCGCGGTTAGGGCGGCGCGCAGCGGGTAGGCCAGCAGGCGGCCGGCACCGCACGACAGCGACACCTCATCGCCGTGCGGCACCAGCACGGACCCGTTGCTGGCGCGGTGCGACGTCACCAGCGGCATGTGGTCCGGCACGCACTCCGGGCACTCCAGCTCGATCACGCATGGTGCTGGGGAGTGAACTAGCCAGTGTTAGAATTGCCCCGGGTATAATTATTTTAGTATTCTGTAAGTTTCATTTTGTTGGTCTTATACGCGCCGATATGACCTATGTAGTGTCCGACCGAAGGTCTATTTTTGGCCGAAGCCGAAGCCGATTAATCGGCTATCGCCACAACCTTCGGCCGAAGCCGAAGCCGAAGGTTTATATTCTCTCAGCACTCAGTAATTAATTTTGTATCAATACCTCAAATAACCTCAATATTGAAGGTTTATATTGACTGTCTCATATAGAAGTTAATGATATATCATAGAGATGGTTGGTTTAGAGATAAATAAAAGTTTGTGATTTTGTGATTTACCTACTGGTAAAAAATAATCATTTCTTTATTATGTAATTCACAAATTACAATTAGACCAATCAGTCTTTGTTTTACTCGACTAGACCAAAACTAGACTAATAAATAAAATAAACAAACACTAACTTCTTAGTAAATAATTAAATGTTGGTCAATTAAATGCACAGTTTAGAAAATATTAGAAATTTCAAAATAAATGTAACAATAACAATAGAACTAATGAGGTAATGACTGTTTTGCAAACAACAAGTTATAAGAATAATATAATATTCTATTTTACTAAGCATATTTGTACTTAACCTTCTCTCTCAAAAACACTCATTTAAATACACGTACGAACTTGTTTTGATGCATGCAATGTGATATTTTGACAGTGACTCCCCGCCGCCTCATGACTTTCGTAACAGTTCGTTCAATCTCGACGGTCGCTCGGACCTTCGGCGAAACCTTCGGCTTCGGCCGGGTTTTGGGCCGAAGCCGAATGTTTCGCCGAAGGTGGATTTTTTGGCCGAAGGTGGCCGAAGCCGAAGCCGAAGCCGAAGCTTCGGTCGGACACTAGACCTATGTAGGTACCTAATCAAAACTTGCGAGTGGGTTTTAACCTATTTATAACTACCCTTTCGATTTCAAAATTGAAACTAAATATGTGAAATCCAAATAACAATTAAATAATTTAAAACTATCGAACTGATCTGATGATAGAGCCAAGAAGTGATCAGTGGAACTCTAGTTCCAGGAGTTCTTCAATAGATACTCGTAAAACTGATTGTAAACCAACTGAGGCATTTGATTGTTTTGACAAGTGCCAAGGTACCTACATTAAAGTAGGATAAAAGTATTTTTTTTAATATATAAAAACTAAAAGATAAATAATATACGAGTAGTTGATAAGTAAATACATACTCGTAGGTCATCGTATTGTTCGTCGTAGTGTCCGATACACTTAGTCCAAATAAGCAGTACGCTATAGGTATTATTTGTTAATAGATGTAAAAGATTTATTACAATAGATATTTTAACCGGCAACTCACTTTCAGTAGCTGTAACCCACTGCAAAAATGCAAATAAAAAAACGACACAATTTTTCCAATCCATCGTCGTCGGAACACTAGGGCAGTACGCGGCGGCGGCGCTCGATAGCGGCGGCGACTCCTGACCCCGCGATAACCTCCGCCGTACACATGACAATAATATTTAACTGTCTTACGACTGTCCCCAATTAGAGGAAATGAAAAGATACTAAGTTTAATAAATCTATTCTACGTATGTTTTTATTATTTTACAAAATATAAAATTACAATAATCTGAACTTAGAGAGCGATCAAAAATTATTAGCATTTTTTTGTTTTTTTGCATGTCATTAAGGGTTGAGTAGATACAAATCCTTGTGTACTTTATTCATATTATACTTCTGTGCTAGAATTGTATTGTAGTACCTACTAACAGTAGTAGGCAGTGATAGCCCAGTGGTTACGCGCTCACTTGGGAAACCGAGTGAAGCGAGTTCAAATCCCAGCCAGCAATTCAGGTCTCGAACCTCTGATAATTTTCATGAGCGAATCGTTTCTAACATGATTACCACTTGCCTTACGGTGAAGGAAAACATCTTGAGGTAACCTGCATATCTGAGAAAACCTAGCAAGTTTTCGAAAGACACGTGAAGTCCGCCAACCCGCACTTGGCCAGCGTGGTGGACTATGGCCTGATCCCCTTCGTATTGAAGGGAGGCCCGTGCCCAGCAGTGGGTCGTTAATAAGGACTGAATACATATCTACTAAGTGTTTTGTATATAGTACTATAGTCCATACTTTACTATTAAGAAATCCTTTTAACAATATCAATATGTGTTTTAAGCTTTCGAAAAGTTCATTTAATACAGATATTGGCGATTCTACGTATCCTACGGGGCCACGATTTGAAGGCTGATGATGTCTCCATGATGATCTGGAGTCTCATTGCAATTTGCAACAGTTGTAGTTAGGAATTGTCAAAGAATGTAAATGAAACAATCATGTACCATAGGTTGTTTATTATGAACATAATATACAATGCCGATGTTTATTTATAAAAGCGGGTAAAAACCGACGAGACACATACACCGTACGATAAAATAGTCATATATAATCAACGTATAAGTCCATAAGTGTATAATGCTTGCTATACTTTACTTAAATAATTATCTAAATATGTTTAGTCTAATTTAGTAAATCCTCTTCATCTTCCTAATGACTAAAGGAAATTTCGGAACAAATCGGCAAAATTTGATTAAAACGAAAGCTAAGTACATTGTCATTGGAATTTTTATCAGACTATAATTTTTGCAATGTTAAGTACTTGCCACATTACAGTGAAGCCAAATGCCAATGTTTGGAAGAATAGTTATTTTACTAAATTAAACTATGAATAACTGTGTAGCGTATACAAAAACGTTCTCGTAAGTACAGACTTAGTAAAGAATGCTATTGCTTCCAAGGATATGTCGCTGCAGTAGACGGTACGGCGGCCCGCTGCGGCCGCAACATCGTCCAATGTCCAAACATTCGCCAAGCGTCTACTTTCGACATATTAGTAAAATAAATTATCGATGACCGAAGTTAGTATTGCGTAGTTATTTTTTTACAATGAAAACAATACTACAATAATATGATGAACACATTTCATACCATCTGCATACAGTCGTTGTGGAGAGTTATTGCACACGAATTATCCTTAAGTCTACGACTCCAGACACCGAACACGAGTAAGTTTGCCGAGACGCCGCTCTCGCTAGTCGAGCGTCTCGCTAGTTGCTACAAACAAGCGAACAACGTTAGTCATTAGTAACCAAAAGCGACACTAGCGATGAAGACACAAAATTGGATCACATATGGTGAAGAGACATGAACATCTTAAGAGTGCTAATAGAAGATAGACGAAGTAAATAAGATACTATACATAGTATTAAATGACTATATAGACATAATCGAGCCGGCGCACACCGGTCCGCGACTAGACGCGACCTCGGCGACACTCCGCACTGTGCACTGTGGGTCCGTGGCGGGAGCGAACACCTCAAACTATAAGAGTGACAGCTACAGGACACAGTATATCAGTGCCAGACTTTCTAACTTTTTGATATCGGAATTGGCTCTGGTTCGATTAAAGAGACGGTGAAGTTATCGAAGAATTTTGGGGAACTCACATTCAGAATATAGCCGAAGAAGGTTAAAATCATATTTTATTTGTATACATAAAGAACACGTTCCCCCCGCACTGAACACACTAACAGCTCTATGTCGCTTCAATTTTATTGTTCTATATGATCTGCATATCTTATTATTTTACTGATTATATTCTTATTTTTATATTGAGGGAAAAATGAAGCGTGCTTTCAAAGCGCGAGTGATCGTCGGCAGACTGTTTTAAAGCATCACCTCGCTAGCAGCGGCGCTGTATAGCAGGCATCAACGCTGAACAATACGCTGAACCAACTGATGTGCTAAATAAAATGAGGCCAGCATATAATGGGTGTAGTGTTTTTAATATCATCAATTAATTTGATGAGCTAGACTATGTTACACTAAGCATTTAAAATTTAAAACATGCTCAACAATTCAGTGTAAATTGTTTATTAGTGAAGGTGATGCTTTAAACAAACTATATATATCTACATTGAAAGAGGTTATATACATCAAAAAATTAAAAAAATTACACTTTCCACAACTACTCCTACTTGAAATCAATGGGTCTTGCAGAAGTAAATTATAAATCTCTTATGCTTGTTCCAATCACTTACAAGTAATAATAATCGATATTTTAACTGAGAATATAGATGATACAAGTGTGCAGCGCACTGCAGCACTCACCGCGTCCGCCGCCCACGTCCGCCACCTACGTACACAACCCTACTTCTACGTACTTCTCATTCATTGATTGTCTTTAAAAATTACAAGCAAGTTAATATTTGATTGATTACAATATTAACAGTATATTTCTGTAAGTTCATTCACATTATTTGATTTAAATTAATTAGTAATTTAGACAACATTGTATCTTAGAGTTAACTAATGTAAACAATAATCTGCAATAAACCTCATATTTGTGAAAAAAAAAACAATTTCCTCTGACTATATTCACCTAGTGAAAGTTGAAAACACAAAACACAGCACTGCATATTGCACATCACTATTCACTGGCATGGTGTGATATGGTGAGGGTGGTGAGGGTGGTGGTGTGGGTGTGCCAGGGCTTAGGAGCAGCAGGCGCGTGCAGGAGGCGCGCGCGAGGGGCGACGCTCCACGGCGATGCGCGCGTGGTCTGCGTCCGCCTCGCGCCCTGCAGACTTATCCAGGATGGCCTCCGCCAGCTCGGAGAAGGCCCGGTCTATGTTTATGTTGGACTTTGCTGATGTCTCCATGAACCGGATACCATGCTCGTGTGCTATCTGTAATATGGCCATGTATTATATGGGTGTAGAATAGTAACAACTAATAAGTAATATTTTTATTATTTTAACATTAGCACACTAGTGTTATATATACAAAGACTATATTTAAATCAATTTATGAATAAATTAGATATTCAGATCATGTCATATAATAATGAAACCATAATCCTACATTGCTAAAGTAGTACAAATATCATATACATACAAAGTAAAGATGATTTGCATAAACATTGTTAAGTAATAATAAAAATGAGGAGGTACTGTCCACTTCATTGTTTATACCACATTGAAGGACAATTCACATGATAGATGCCATTATGCTTATACAAATATATTTAAAAATAACAAATTTATAATTTACAAACAATTGTAAATATAAAATTAAATGTTAAAGTTACTATAGTTCCATGTATGGATCATGACAATTTCTTAAAAGCGTAAATCTTTATCTATATCACACTTATAATTAATGTTGATTAAAATTTAAAAGCTAAATTGCCAGAAAAATATATAAAAACTGAAGATTTATAAAAAAATATTTGTTTACATCAAGAGTTGATTAACCTAGCAATGTTATTGTTAACAGGAAATATCTCAATTTGACAAATGCAAACCCAATTGTAGAGATCATAAAGACTAAAATAGACATGTTAGTAATAAGAAATGTAGTGGTGGAACATATTACATGAGTCACTCAATATAATGTCATGTCAGTAATTACCAGTTTCTAGCTGTTGATTAATAGTTCACATCAATTATATTTATTTTTTAACAGCCAGTAAACAACTTGTTAAAAATAGGCAACAATTGCAGTATTTTCACCATTTTCATAGAATTGTTTATTTATTATATTGTATTTATTTATATTTAACATATTTTTTTTATTATATATTATACAACTTTACAATATATATTTTGCAAGAATAACCTAATATGACCTTTAAGCTTTTGTTTTTCAGAAAATATAACATTTAGTGTTTATATAAAAATATGGTGTTCCATGTATACTTTAGCCAAATAAATAATTTGAGATTTATACAGTCTTATTGTGAACAAAGAACGAACAAACAACATTATTATTATCGATCAACAACAGAAAGTCATTGTTCTGATGGTATAATGAATCACATACCTAGTAATATTAATATTTCTATAAAAAATTAGGAATTTACATATGTTGCAACAACAACAAACTATTCTGTTTTCATCATTATATATGGCTATAAATAGTAATCAGATGTGAGAAAGGAAGAAAACTTAATGTAATACTTACGGCTTCTCCCCTTTCTTTACTAACAACACGTTTTTCTTCCATATCACACTTGTTTCCTAATATCATCTTCTCAACATCTTCGTTGGCATGCTACAGAAACACAATTTAAATAATTAGTATTTTTAATAACGTGGAATACTATATATACTTGGATACTAATTTAAAATATTGAAATATATACCTCATCTATATTTCTTAACCATTTAACAATATCATCAAATGTTTTTTCATTTGTTATGTCGTAAACCAACATTATCCCCATTGCACCACGGTAGTATGATGTAGTGATTGTGTGGAATCTTTCCTGACCAGCGGTATCCCAAATCTGAAGTTTAATTTTCTTTCCACGAAGTTCCACTGTTTTGATTTTGAAATCTATACCTACAGAAATGAAATATAAAACTATTATAACCTGACTAAGAAACATATTAGTAACTAAACGAATTTCTTTGACCATCATAAATAAACGTGGGTGAAACTGGTAAGTAGAAATAGAAAATATTCATACAAATAAATAATGACTAACAAGCAAATAATAAAATGTTAAATGAATTTATATAGATATTTAGATCTCTATTGCTTCATTTTTTAATTCCAGTTACTGTGGACGAGTGAAATTAACACGAAAACAAAATTATAAAAATGGTTTAATTTCATACCAATAGTTGAAATAAATGTCGTTGTGAAATGGTTATCGGAAAATCTAAACAATATACATGTTTTGCCAACGCCAGAATCTCCAATCAGAAGAAGTTTAAATAACAGATCATAGGTTTTCTTAGCCATTTTACTAATTTATTTGCAAAAAACGAAGCTACTTATCAAAAATTCATACGATCAAAAATGTGACAGCTTGATATTTCACTATTTCAGTAATCAGTCATGAATTTGCAATTGCCCTAGCTAAATAATAATAAAAAGAAGTATATTCTTATAAGGCAACCACAAAATTTGATTTCTATATAAAGGTACATTTACATCTCATCATTTCTAATAGTTTGTGGTTTAGCCTGAGTAATAATTAAAATTACATATTGTTTTAACATTGAAAATGTTTTTTTTTGTCGCTTCAGTATAGGCCCGATTATTAGCGAAAGTGCGACATCACCCTGATGTCGTAGATTTTGGGACTACGTGGTTGATTGGGATGTTAAAAGATGCGTCTGAATGAGGGCTACAAAATGCAAAAAAAAATATTTAAAAACACTCAAAAGCTTTTTTTAAAATCGAAAAAAAATGTGATAAATGCGGTTGCTTTTCGCTCGGTTTCGATCAGAAAATAAAATCATATCTCGAAATGAAATAAAATATCGAAAAAATAAAAAAAATCCCCTAGAGATATGACTTCGAACTACATTTAAAAAAATATTGGACGTTCATATCACAGATAGTTATTCAGAAGTTGTACCTTTGTGACATGTCATCCATGCTTTGTGACCCTGAGTTTACGCGAGGAGAGTGCGTGAGCGCGATAATGACGGTGAATAAATGTTTTGGAGCATGATTTTGTTTTTGAACCGAAGCGATTCTTTGTGAATAAATAAACAATAACTAACTAATATTTATACATATAGTAAAACACTAACTAAGCGAAATTTATACATGACATATTTTTTTAAAACAATGACTAACGTATTGCGTCCTAAAGACCCCAAAACAATGATAATAAAAAAATTGTCTGCTTGTCTGTTTTCTGTATGTCTGTTTGTCTGTTTGGGTGTGCGTAACCGTATTTAACTAAATTTTGTGTACCGATAACTTATTACTCGGGTTAGGATATTTAAGATGTCTTTTACTGCAGGAAAATATATGAAAAGGGAGAGAAGAGGAGCGGAGCGGAGAGAAGCGAGAAGAGAGGAGCCTGTTGTTGAGATTTGGCCTGTCTTTTGCAGTTCTTTTTCGCAAATGTTGACCGGGGATATAGGTACCACCATGTAAAATTTCATTTAAATCGGTCCAACAGTTTCGGAGATTAGCCCGTACAAACAGACAAACAGGCAGAAACACAAAAATTGAAAAAATCTGGATTTGTTCTATTTCTCTGCTACCCGCGGCTTCGCTTGCGCTAAAACTACAAAAAAACTCTAAACAGTAGGTATTATAAAAATTTTCATCCCCTATTTTACCTTCTTTAATTTTCTAGCCCTAAGGATTTGGCCTGTGCGTTGATACATCAGTCAATTACTTTTGCCATTTATATTTATAGATTTAAAATACAGAATTAGTGTGGCATGTATTTTTACGTTAATATTATTTTAAAATAATTACAAATGACATTTTATTTAAAAAGACAGCAAATTTAAATCACTTTAAAATTAAAATAAAACAATCTAAGGACCGATTTTTTTTTAAATAATATAGGACAACTTTTTAATAAAGAATGATGAAAATCATAACATAAGTCTGAAAAAATACATATAAATGGAGTGTTTTCTCCTTTTTTTAAACTCCGTGAAAATTACAAAATGGTGAAAAAATATGATTTGTAGAAGCAATAAGATATAATTAGTACTTTAACATTATTGCTCTTCTGTGAATAAATTATAGTAATAATAAATTTAGTGAACCAACACTCATTTTGGGACTGTCAGCGCAATGGGGTCCTGGGGAAAATTTTTCGAAAGGAGAGCTCAGAATGCCACTACACCGCTGACCGCACACAGCCTAAGCAGCTGGTCGTAGAAACGGGAAATTTGGAGAACGTCCATAAAAATATGATGTAGACATCCGACAAGGAAGATTTTTCTGAAATTCATCCCCTAAATGTATAATATAGGGGATTAAAGATTGCTTGAAACTCTGTGATTCCTAATGTGAAATACACAGAAAGTGGTGTTTAGCTTTAGATAAAAGATAAGAAATATATTTATTTGATTTTTTTTCTCAGAAATGAGATATTTTTCCGCGGTAAAAAGTATCCTATGTGTTGACCCGGATATCCATCTATTACTATACCAAATTTTATCAAAATCCCTCCAGTGGTTTTTCTGTGATGCGGTAACAGACCGATAGAGAGACAAAAATTCTAAAAACTATAGATTCGGCCTCTGTATTGATAATAATGACTATTTCAATAAGATTTTCCAAAAAAATATTTAATGTACAGATTCGTTATTAGAATTTTATTATAAGTATAAATTTAGTCTGTAAAATTGATATTGTTACTTGTTTCTGGTCTGTGGAGTGTGGGAAAAATTAATAATTTTTATTTGTCATCCATGTTAATAATTATATTTCATCTGTGGAGGTGCGCGTCGTGTTTTGCGATTTTCGTTTGCGTCTATTCTCTCCTTTTATTGATTCAGAAACTTTGAGATCAATACCTGCGTCTTGTTTTAGCACAAAGAAGTGAAGAAAATGTGATGATAAAAATTAATAGTGACTTGTTTTATACATAATAGTGCAAGGAAGTAGGAGTATTAAGATGCATCGACGAGGCGGGAAACGCATCCGAATGGATGACCCTCCTCCGGAGTATGTAAATCCTATGACTCCAGCAACACCCATGACTGATTATGGAGGACAGTCTATACATGAACCGGAAACACCGAATGTGAATTATTCTGGATTTAATGTGGGCGCCGTAGTTAATTCTACTATGGCAGAGGCTCCTCGAGAGGAAATTGAAGAGCATCATGAAGAAGAAACTAGATCGCCATCACCAGCTCCAACGAAGCGAATAACCCGTAGTAGGGGCCGAGGTGGAGACGGTGGTTATGTGGGGCGGCTAGCAGAGTCCCCACCACCACCACCGCTGCGTAGACGTGGACGCGGTGGGAGAGGACGAGGCCGAGGAAGAGGTGCTGCGCCACCTCCCGCATATTCACCTCCACCAGTTCTTTTACCTGGGGATGATGAAAACAGTCTCTATAACATTCTGCGGTTCAATAAGACTGCAATCAATGTAAGTAACAAATTCTATCCATTTTTCTAGTCAAATATGTTTTATATTTGTTACGTGCAGCATTGTAAAAATATACAAATTGTAGGTAATAGTATTTATGTTATTTGTATATAATATTAATTAGTAAGCTGGTAAATTATAACTATTTATACATTATGCCTGGCTAGAACATGACATAGAGCAATTATTTATTCTGGTACATTCAGTAGTCACTATGTAACAAATGTACAAGTTATTATTTTTCAAGCTATTAATTAATTGATTTACTAACAAGGTTAAATTATTAACTGTATAAATGGATAAGATATGTATGATCACTTAATTTATGGTGAAATAGGTACCTAGTGTATTGTCAAGAATCAAATGAACAAATTACATATATGAGTTGCCATTTAATTATATTTTTAATCTGCAACATATTAAATAAATGGAAACAAATGTAAATAACACAATGATACAACAATAAAACTAAAACAATGTCAAAATTAGATGATACTTTCTTGGTTTTATGAGAATTTAAATGTGAACTCTTTAAATGAAACTATCTTTTTGGTTTCTTTTTGTAATTTTATTTATTGTTCTTCATATTTCGAATTCTGTACAGTAAACATGGTTACTGGAGAAACTCTCTTCATTCATTGTTTTTTTAAACATTCTCCAGATAAATGTAAACAGTTTAAATTTACACATTCTAATTTAAGATCAAACAATAAATTGGAATATCCAAAAATAACAACTGTTTGTTTATAGTTTTAAAGTTTTCACTTCTGTCAGCAGTTCTTATGACTGCTTTTTTAATATCTTTTGTGTAGTGTCTTATACATTTTATGTGTGCTTATTAAATATTTGTTAAAATATCTGCTAAAAGTAAATACTGCTTGCAGATTTTCTTATAAAACAAAAAAAAAAATATTTGTTATTATTTTTCATTATTTGTTGTTTATTAAATATAATAACTTACATACACTCTAAATAAGTATAATATTGTCCTTTCAGCAAGTAGTAGACATATGGATAGAAGAATATAAAAGCAACAAAGAGAGTGCACTGGTTCAGCTGATGCAGTTTTTCATTAACTCTTCTGGATGTCGTGGGAAGGTTACACCAGATATGGCTCAAATGGATCACACTCTCATTATCAAGAAAATGACTCAAGAGTTTGATGAGGTTTTTTTGTTATATTTATCTATGAGATTATCCTTACATTATCAAATATGATTCAATTCATTAACAGATTAACTGTCTGCAAAATAGACACAATAGTTAAACAATCGAAATGTTCATATATGAATGGACAGGGAAACGGTTAAAATTAACCCTATGTACTTTATTTTAATATTTACAAAAAGACTTTTTTTCTAGGAAAGTGGAGAGTATCCCCTCATCATGACAGGACAGACGTGGAAGAAATTCCGTTCTAATTTCTGCGAGTTCATTCAAACACTGGTAAAGATGTGTCAGTACTCCATCATATATGATCAGTACTTGATGGACAATATCATCTCCCTGCTAACTGGGCTATCTGATTCACAAGTCAGAGCTTTTCGACACACAGCTACTTTAGCAGGTAAGTCTTACAAAGACATTATGTAAATAATTCATATGAATTTAATAGCGTCTACCCCTGCTGCATTCTGGCTCGTCCCTAGGTACGTTTTAACAGTTAGTATGAAATAGACATACTATACAATATATACATAGATATAAAAAACTAGGTAAGTGCTTTAAAAAACATCCCCATTTTACCATAATTGGTCTTAAAAATATTCCTTATTTCTTACCAAAATTAAAGCATATAATGACTTTTTGTCGTTAACTAGAGATATGGTGTGTTCCCAATTTATCTGCTTTCAACCCCTATTTCACCCCATTTAAGTTTCATTTTTGTGACAAAAATTGTGTGTGACAGTTCCGACGCACGACTGAAGTTTACTCGTGCAAGAAACAATATTTGATAATTAAAAATATTTAATTTTATTATTAAAATTAAATTAATAATATTATAAATAAATATACAATAATTAAAATATCTTATATTATGTATATTAATATTAAGGCAGTGGTAACCCAGTGGTAACGCGCTCTCTTGGGAAACTGACTGAAGCGGGTTCAAATCCGGATACTAGCACCTCTGATATTTTCATGTGCGAATCATTTCTAACATGATTACCACTTGCCTTACGGTGAAGGAAAACATCGTGAGGAAACCTGCCTGTCTGGGAGAACCTAGCAAGCTTCCGAAAGACATGTGAAATCCGCCAACCCACACTTGGCCAGCGTGGTGGACTATGGCCTGATCCCCCTCGTATTGAAGGGAGGCCCGTGTCCAGCAATGGGACGTTAAAAAAAGGGCTAAATACATATTAATTACAGTAATACCCCGGACTTACGCGATGGGTGGGACCGAGCGATAACCGTGTAAGTCGAATTCGCGTAAGTCGGGGTAGCGTAAGTAATTACTGTATTATATTCAATTATATTATAAAAAAATTAAAATCATGTTTGCATGGAAAGTGAAACCCTTCCATTTGAAATCTATATCAATGGGGTGCATAAAAAAACCAGTCCGTTATATTAGATTTATAATGACGTCACTTTGGTTATTGTGTTTCGCTTATCAAGGCTTTTCATTTGATATCCATATTATGGGTGTGCATAAAAAAAACAGTCAGCTACCTTTTTGGGAATCTGCAATATTGGATTTACAATGACTTCCTCATAATACTTTTTTAGATGTATGCGAATATTTGAAATTTTAAATAAAAACATCTTTCCAGATTATTTCGCAGATTTAACCAAAAATTAAAATAAATCCGCGAAATAATCCGAAAAGATAGTTTTACTTAAAATGACTTCATCATAAAATTTCCATTCCGGGGGCCTTATATGAAAATCGATTCTCAAGGAAAATGTTCTACTCCATGGTCTTATCCCTCTTTATACCATACTTCTACAACATTTGTTCAGCGGTTTAGACGTGAAAACATAACAGACAGAGTTACTATCACATTTATAATATTAGTATGGATTATATTTTGTTAAGGTTAATTCTAAAATAATTTTATATCGTCAACAGTAATGAAGCTAATGACAGCGTTGGTGGACGTGGCGCTGCTGACCAGCGTGAACTGCGACAACTGTCTGCGGCAGTACGAGGCGGAGCGGCTAAAGGCGCGCGACAAGCGCGCCAGCGAGCGCCTCGAGGTGCTCGTGGCCAAGCGCCAGGAGCTGGAGGAGAATATGGAGGAAATTAAGAACATGCTGTCGTATATGTTCAAGTCTGTGTTCGTGCATCGTTATAGGTATGTCCGAGTTGTTGTGTTGTAATGTTGTCTAGCGATGCACCAGTAGAATCACTTAAATATAGAGAGAAATAAAAACAAGTAGGATATATAATTAAACTTGACAAAATGGAAACCCTCCTTCCCACCTTGTTTGTAGATTTATATTATGAACCTTGAGTAGTAAGAATTTATATAATTGATATAACAACATTCCACAGAGATACTTTGCCGGACATAAGAGCCATCACAATGTCAGAGATTGGTATTTGGATGGAGAAGTTCCCCGCACATTTCCTTGATGATCTTTATCTTAAATATATTGGATGGACTCTTCATGACAAAGTAAGTTTCCATAAATATGTACTACGAAATTTGTAAGTATCGTGTTATTGATTACAAGGTGTTCGTAATAATTGCGTGTTTATAGTAGATATGTAGTAAATATATTTAATAAGTATTTGACATTATGATGTTTTCGTAACCGTTACAGGTGGGAGAGGTGCGGCTGCGCTGCCTGCAGGCGCTGCAGCCGCTGTACGAGTGCGAGGAGCTGAAGGGCAAGCTGGAGCTGTTCACGTCCAAGTTTAAGGACCGCATCGTGTCCATGTCGCTGGACAAGGAGACGGAGGTGGCGGTGCACGCCGTGCGCCTCGTGATCGCCATCCTGAAGATGCACCCCGACGTGCTCACAGACAAGGACTGCGAGAACGTGTACGAGCTGGTGTACTCGTCGTGGCGCGGCGTGGCGGCCGCTGCCGGCGAGTTCCTCAACGTGCGCCTCTTCCGCGCCGACGCGTCCGCCGCCTCGCCGCCGCGCTCGCGCCGCGGCAAGGCGCGCCCGCCCAACACGCCGCTCGTGCGCGACCTCGTGCAGTTCTTCATCGAGTCCGAGCTGCACGAGCACGGCGCCTACCTCGTCGACTCGCTCATCGAGTCCAACCCCATGATGAAAGACTGGGAGTGCATGACCGACCTGCTGCTCGAGGAAGCCGGCCCCGGCGAGGAGGCGCTCGACAACCGCCAGGAGTCGTCGCTCATCGAGTTGATGGTGTGCTGCGTGCGGCAGGCCAGCACCGGCGAGCCGCCGGTGGGCCGCGCGGCGCGCAAGCACGCGCAGCTCAGCAAGGAGCAGGCCAAGCTGGTGAGCGACGACCGCGCGCGCATGACGGCGCACTTTATGGCCACGCTGCCCGCGTTGCTCGACAAGTTTGGCGCCGACCCCGAGAAGCTCGCCAACCTCGTGGCCATCCCACAGTACTTCGACCTCGAGCTGTACACCACGCAGCGTCAGGAGGGGAACCTGACGCTGCTGTTGAACAAGATCCGCGAGATCGTGAAGGTGCAGACGGAGGCGGAGGTGTTGGAGACGTGCGGGCGCACGCTGGAGCTGCTGTGCAGTGACGCGCACGCCGTGTACACGCGCTGCAACGTGGCGCGCGCCACCGTCACCGACATGTGCGTCAACCGCTACAAGGAGGCCGTGGACGACTACCGCTCGCTGCTCGAGGGTGGTGAGACGCCCGACGCCGACGAGCTGTTCAGCCTGATCAACTCGCTCCGCAAGGTGTCCATCATGTACATGTGCCACAACCTCAACGACACCAACATCTGGGAGTCGCTGTTCGAGGACCTGCCCAAGTGCCTGGCGGGCGCGGGCGAGGAGATGCCGGTGCAGGCGTTGGTGTACGCGGTGCGCGCGTGCTTCTACTCGGTGCTGTGGTCGCTGCACGAGCTGGAGGAGCGCGGCGGCGACGCGGCGGCGCTGCGCGAGCGCCTGCTCGCCTACGCCTCGCTGTGCCGCGACGTCGTGGCCCGCGGCCGCGCGCCCGAGCTGCGCGAGGAGGTACTACTGGAAATATTCGAATATCGAATATGATTTTTAAATTTATTTCATGCGATATTTTCATTGATTATATAAATAAGCTGAAGTTAGTAGTCCTATAGTAATTTTTAATCACTTATTTATAACGTCTCAAGAGGTCTATATACCTTAAAAGAAATCAATTTACCCATAGCTTAAGTTATAACATTACCTACATACATATATTTTAACAGTATTTCTTACAATTTACGTGTACTAAAGGATCCTCATCCATTTTTACTCATTCCTTCCCCAAAGGCGTACATCAGCATCTGCGACCTGCTGATCTTCTTCGCGGAGCAACCGGGCGCGGGGGGTGGCGCGGGAGGCGCGCGCATCGCGCTGGAGGCGGACGCGGCGCTGTGCGACCTGCTCAACGACTTCGTGCAGGAGTTCGTCTTCGTGCACCACAACTACGGTAACACATACACGCACTCACACACACACACACACACTCAAACATGTCACCACACAGACATCGTACAAGCTCTTCAATGATTACTGTTAAATATAGAATATAATACTGTGAAATATAATACTACATAATATAGATATCATAGAATCTATAACAAAGTCTTATTAATTTAAGGCCATGTGTGTTTCAAATCAAAATTAATATTGTGTGACTGATTTATTGGAATGAATCAAAGCAAATTATATACAGATATATACATATGATCCTCTCACTGAATTTTGAGGTGATCGTTTCAATAATTATTACATTAACAAGTTGAGTTTTAGAAACAATTATTAATTATTTCTCATAATTAAATTCTTACTACAATAATACACTACAATGAAATATCACAAGATTTTTAATAATGTTCTTATCATCGATGTTGTATTAATATGGTTTCGCTATTGATATATAAAACCATAGATGCACAGTTCCTAACAAATGTCTCTTCAAAAAGTGGCGTCCTAGGTGACGTTAAGTCTAACCAAAGAATAAAACCCAAAAATCGTAAGCTCTGATTGTGTTAACATAAATCCTAACTTACAAGTATGAAAACAACTTGTGTTATGTCACGTTTTTAAAGTCGTCCGAAAAACAGTCGCCTTCGGAAATAATGCAGAATAAAAGCTACATACAGTAGAGTCATTGTTATATTTAACTTATCTTCTAAGATAAATTGCAATTTATTAATATTGCCGTCAAAATTACTATTAACATTAGAAATGTGTGTTAAACTTATTGTAATACCACGATTATTAAATATTATAAAATTATTTAATAGAAGAACTAAATTATTTAAAAAATTAATTAATAGATTAAGAAACCCAATAGTGTATTTATTTATTCCTTCCATATATAAAACATTAAGTAATGAATTATTCATTATAAATGAAAACAGGTTAATTCTTTACTTAAACATATTTAAAAAAATTCAATTAATATTAAATAAAAATATGTAAAAATAAAATTAGAAAAGTGCATAACGGTAATGACTATTTAAATAAGATCAGTTATGTTATTAGGCGACCAAGTATAGAAGGTTGTAATATACTGTTCTTATAGCAAATATGCTGCTATTAAAATATGTCACATAATAATAACTACCAGTATGCCAAGTAAAAAATTAATGAAATAAAAATCAAATCATCCTCGTTATATTTTGTATATAATACAATTTTTTAAGGACAGTTGAGACGCTAATTGTGTATCTTGAGAGTTTGTATATCAATGGGTTCCGCCCATATGTTATTTAGATACGTGTCTGTACCACACGTGACACGACTCATAAATTAAATACTATGGTTGCCGTTTACTGTTACAACAATATTTCTTACAATTTTAACTATAATTATTTTGTTATTTTAATATTGGTCTTCACGAGGGCGGGTCAAAATAATCCCTTATCACTCGTCCCGTCATACATAGACATTTTAGCAGCATTTTTATTAACGCTATTATTGTTAAATGACTGTATTATTTTCATTGTACTTGTACACAATGTGTGTGTGTGACATCAGATTTATTGATATTTAGATGACACTTCTGAATATTCATTGGTCATTCTATTACCTGAATCTGTTACTGATGTCAAAAACGATGAATCCATTAAGTTCATGTCCATCCATAAAAACACACTGCACAGTGCTAGATTGGAAATAGGTAACTTATCGTGAAAAGTTCAACAAGACTAAGATACTACTTTAAATGTATTGAATTATAACACAGTACAAAATCTTTGCAGTAAACAATCATTTATAATATCGTATCGTAGGAAGTTAGAGTAATACCCGTCAACCCTAAAGCTGTTTCCCAATTGTCCTATAAAAGTAAGCATGACAGTTGCCCCCCCCCCCCCCCCCTCCCCCCTCCCGCGCGTCCCACACGTTGCCCCGTCTGTCGCCTCCGTCCGACGATTGGATTAGGTTGTGGTCGTAATATGTCATTCCCGTATTTTTTTATATGTTATGTCTAAACCCCAACTCCCAAGACTTGTTTTTCCTTTGTTCTTATTTTTCACGTGTTGGATATGTTTATTTAAAAATCATGTTAGTACAAAACTAATGTAAATCATAACTGCCTATTAATGTAAATCTATGCATTGACCACGGCGATGGGTGTTGCCAGATAGTACTCATAAAAGCCTGTATTTTTTTCACTGAATAACCTTCCAATCTGTTTTAATGTATGAAAGCTATCGTTACCGATAACACGGAACACTCGAAGTCTTCCACATTGTGCATTGATCATGCGTAATCAGTATATATAATAAATATATATTTGTATGTTGTCTGCTTTAGACCAACCAATCGTCTTTTCTAAGAGTACACTTCAGCGCTATGTCCTAATGTAACGTTATATCTAGTATTTTTATAGCTGTTTGTTTGAAGCGTATAAAAATAAAAAAATAATACGTATTAAGAATTAATTCTCCACTCTTTTTAAAATCTTTTTTACCCGCCCCCGTGAAAGTCCCTTTAGTAATGTTCTATTAAAATTTATTGAAGGATTAATTACATTTATAAATAAATTTTCATGTGAAATTTAAAATATATGCATTATTTTCGTACAAACGAAATGAAGATTTGAAACTGGTAACTTGTAAACACGCGCTCGAATATCGCACTCCTAAACCGACCTAGGCCGCTCACTAGCGTACCATACTTGACTCCCATATTAGAAGATGAATAGGTAAGGTTGGAGAATGCCGTCTTTTTAGTTGCCAGAATTTTGTAATGCGTGGTATCTTTTGAACCGTTATATAAGGTGACGTAAAGTATTGGTTCGCTGTTTTCTAACCTTTTTATCTTGATTTTTGGGACTTGAGTACTATAAGGCAGGGCTCGAAACCCTTTCAATTTTTGAGGTTTAAGATTTTGGTCATTGACCCCAAATAGAAAAGTATTCCCGTTAAATTCTTTAGCCGGTTAAAATCTCTAATAATCTTTAGACCAATTTAGGTTCCATGCTCGGAATTAACCGGTTAAAATGAATTTTGGTGTGTTTACATTTGGCGAATCTTTGCTAATGGTGAATTGCTTTGTAGAAGGATACGTTTCTTATGAATGAATTAACCGGTTTATTCCGGTACCAAAACCTAAGTCTAAAGTTTCTCTAAGAATAGCCGTTAATCATTATTATTTCAGTTTACAAAAAAGTTTTTATTACCCTTTCAATGAACAAGCGATGAATTAATCATTACATTACGGGCTTAAATTAACTGTTTTTTTAAACCGGTTCCGAGCCCTGCTATAAAGTACGTCGCGGTCGGATCGCGTTTTCGGTTGCGATATTCGCCCGTGGGTCGCTCGCCCGCACCGCTTCCCCACGCGACGCCCATCGGTCGACTATTGACGAAAACGATTGCACTTATCTTATTCGTCCGTATTTATAACATTTCGAGGAATTTTGTACAATTTGAGAGAAATTCATTTCATCTGTCTATAAATTGTATTTGTTTCGGCTCTAAAAGAAAACGGTAAGAGCGTTCGGTTTCGGCTGGGTCAGTGGGCTTATGCCGGTTGTGTGGGAGGGCGTGGGCGGCGCGGGCGGGCAGCCGGGCGGCGCGTAACGTGCGTGTGTTTGCTTGCATGTCGTGCGGCGCGTCGGGACTGCCGGTAAGCATCAGCCGTGCGCGCAGTTGGCCTTAGTAATGCGCGTCGACCGCCCGCCCGCCCCCGCGGCGCCCCCGGGGCCCCGCGGCCTCCGCGGCCTCCCGGGGGCCCCCGCGACCCCCCCACATTACTAAGGGCAAATTGTCGCGCTCGCTTCCTCGCCCACCGGAGCCGCGCCCGCGCCCGGCCGCGGCCCGCACGCGGCTCCGGCGAGGCACACTTTATATTAACACTATACTCGTGACTGAAGCATGTTTCGTGCAGTGCAATTGACATTTTCGTTGCGTATCTCATCATCGTATTTATCGTTTTCTGCAATTTTTTATTTTAACATTGGTTATGGTTTGTCACTTCATCTGACGCGTCGGAGCAAGCGCTTGGGTTAACACTCGCCACTCGACAGGCCTTACGTTCTTGCCGCATTTAACCGGTTTCCGAATTTCAATGCCACTAATTTGCGATGACAAACAATGACAGTATTCAGTTGAGCTTTTTATTCTGAGCCGTAGATTTTTCTTTAGAGTGATGCATGATTCATATGAACAATAGTCGAGTGAGATGTGAGCGTTGAATCATCGGAGATGAATCAATTGGTAGCCACTGACAATTCTTTAACTCTCGAATTATAACGCTTGTTCAAGTGATGCACATCTAATTGGTTCCTGGAAAATATGCTTGTAATATGCTCGAGATGACTGCTTCTTAACAACTATATAATCAATCAATTCAAAAATAAACCGCTCAATAGTTTTGTATGTATTAAACAAACTATATGATAGATAAATTAGAGACTTAGCTACATCATAATGAATTAAAAAAATATATAAATGCTGTAATTTGACATGTAAAATGTAAAACACTTTTGGACAATTAGTAACAATTTTGAAATGAGCAAATAAATGTTTAAAATACTCACTAAAATAGATATTATCTGGGAACCGGTTAGTTATTACTAACATCAACGCTGGCGTTTCACGCAGACTCTTCTCACCAAATGTTCACCTTTTACGGGTTTATTTATGTTTAAATAGAAACTAAAAAAATGAAATCGTTGACAACTCTCTGTTTGAGAGGAATCTGTAGAAGTTTAACGTAACTGATGGTGATAAAGTACGAAGTAATAATCCAGTAAAGGGTGGACAAGTAGTAGTGGTAGGACGAGAGATTAAGCGCGGTGGTCGTGGTGGTGTTGCAGACGGTCAAGACGAGAGACGCATCGAGGAGCTGCACAAGCGCCGCAACTTCCTGGCCGCCTACTGCAAGCTCATCGTGTACAGCGTGGCGCCCGTGCGCCGCGCCGCTGACGTCTTCAAGCACTACATTAAGGTACTTAATAATAATAAAAATTAAAAAGTGTTGTGACGATCGAAGTATTATGCTTTCTGTCTAGTTTTTATTCGTCGAGGGTGCCGAGTGTGACGTGCGATGGGGAGCTTTGTTCCAAAAATGATGTCGAAATGTTTGCAATATGTATGTAATGATACCGTTTGCGTGTCGCAGTGCTACAACGACTACGGCGACATCATCAAGGCGACGCTAAGCAAGGCGCGCGAGATCAACAAGCTGAACTGCGCGCTGACCATGCAGCTGGCCATGCAGGCGCTGTTCACGGAGCTGGCGCGCCGCGCGCCCGCCGCCACGCCCGCCGCGCTGCGCAACCTGCCCGAGTTCGCGGAGCTCAAGGAGCTGGCCAAGCGCTTCTCCGTGATGTTCGGGCTCGACGCCGTGAAGAACCGCGAGGCACTGACGGCGCTGCACCGCGCGGGCGTGGCGTTCGCCGCGCTGGACGCGGCGCCGCCCGCGCCCCCGCCCAACCTGGCGTTCCTGGAGCCGCTGGCGGAGTTCTCGGGCAAGCTGCTGCGGCAGGACAAGCGCGCCGTGCTCAAGTTCGCGGAGGCGCGGCTGGGCGGCGGCGCGTGGGCGGACGAGTGGGCGCCGCTGCAGGCCTACCGCGCCTCGCTGCTGGCCGACGCGCCCGAGGAACGCGCCGCGCCGCGCCGCCACTACGCGCGCCGCCCGCGCCGCGCCACCGACGACGACGACGACAACAACGACTCCGACGCCGACCCGCCCCCGTGAGCGCTCACTGCCCCGTGCTGTCTATACACCCGGTGAAGGTTTGTCCCTGAGAGCGTCCTCGCTTCAGGCGAGCGGAGGCTATAATTCTGAGGGATAATCCGTCACTATGAGGTGTATATGTTGTGTAATGTAATAAGTCTTTCGGTAGTTAGTGGTAATTTATGAGTAGTTTAGAAGTAAGTAATTTAATAAAAAAAAGTTATTAATAGAAAAAAACCTGCTCAGGACAGATATCCACGTTTTCTAATGTTCATATTTCTTAGATGATATTTATTACCAATAAATGGTACCCTTCATAAACACAAATATATACTAACTATGTGACATGTTTTTCATTTGAATGTATATAAAATATTAAATATTTTAGCAATATCCTCATATAAATTATAACATTATGTTTATTTACCGAGGGACCGTCAAAATATCATTTAAATGATGGATTTGATTCTTGGTAATATGCTCATCGAGTACAGGAATGTTTTGTAATTAACTTGCTTAAATATTTTAAAATTAACATTTATTTTATAACAATGAAAAACACAAACAAATTATCCTACGGGAACCGTACATTTTTTCGGGATAAAACTATTCCAGCCGTTCTGGCGTGAAAGAATAACAAACATCTTCATCCTCATACAAGTTTCACATTTATAATATTAGTATGAATTTGTACATAATTCTTATTCAAATTTATAATTAAATATATTGTGTTATTTTAACAATAAGCGACAGCAAAGTTAGACATATTTTTCGATATATTATTCACTAGAACACAACCTTAAGGTCAAAATGTTGCATTACAATACTTGAAGAGTGACTCATCTGTAATTACTAATCTGTAAATGACACCAAGAACTTCAACATATAATATTTACATAAATATTAAATACGCTATTTGTCTGTTTGTATGAAATAGTCTAACAAATATGTTTAATATTTAAGAGAGGGATATATTATATGCACAGCTTCCTTTCCCGACGGAACAATATGTAATGCTATAACCTCACAGTGATTTATATTGGATTACGTTGAAACATACATAGTAAGTGTAGCTATTCTGAATTAAAAAATTGTATGATCAATACAATAATCAAACCCACGAAAATGTTGTTAAATGTTGCCAACATATTATTCTTATCTAAAGACCAGCAACGTGGCGTCTTGTTGAGCAGGTTTTGGTATTATAATTAAGGGTACAAGTGTAGTTAAGTTTCAATATTTTTATAATAAAACGTATTTATAAAGTGATATTGGATTTGTTTTTGATATAATCAATAATCATACTAATCTTAGTTTACTTATATTTGAGTAATAATTAACTTTGAATAACGTAGATTGTAATGTCGACGTTTAGCTCTTCATTTACTTAATAGAAGAGAAGAGAGGTAGTGGGTTCCGTGCCCGCTCTGTTGTAAGGACGGTTTTTGCAGTTTTCAACTTGGGAAACAGTTTCTGGGCCCAGGTGAAATTATGGAGTGTATCCCGAAGCAAACCCTGCAGTTTATAACAGAGGCAGCGTTTAGTGGGTTATTCCAGTTAAATATGCGGCGATCTATAATATAATAAACTAGCGACTCACCCTCGCTTCGCTCGGGTTCGTCCCTAGGTTGATTCCCGTACAAGATTTCATCCCCATTTTCACCCCCTTAAGGGATGATTTCCAGGGTAAAAAATATCCTATGTCCATCCTATGTCCTTACCAGGGTCTAAAACTATCTTCTTACCAAATTTCATCTAAATCGGTTCGATAGGTCCAGAGATTACCCCCTACAACGTCACAAACTCATAGTTCACAAACTTTACCCCTTTATTATATTAGTATAATATATAAAAATGGTCGAAGTGATACTTTATAGCCGCAATAAAGAAATAAAAAGAAGGGCCGTACACGCAATATTTTAAAACTATTACGTAACTGGCATTTAGTGGATTTTCCGTAGATTTTCAGCGGGTGGTTGGTATTGCTGTATACAATTAATTACGGTCATAAATATGTATGTAGTATATGAGTGATACATATGTACATAAGGTTACAGTATATGTAAGTACGTTACGTAATAAGCATATAAAATAATATAAATAAATATGTTGGTACATTAACAGCACCATCTAGTTCCATGGAAGCTACGAGGCCTGTGTTATGGATACCAGATAGTTGATACACTACACAGATATAACTTTAAATACATACATACATATTATAAATATAAATACCCATGACTGGAGTACAAACATTCGTGCTCATCACACAAATGAATGCCCCCAGCGGGACTCGAACCCGCGACTGCTAGCACAACGAGTAGGGTCACTACAAACTGAGTCAAACGTGTCGTCATAAAAATCCAAATATGTACTACTATACTCGTAGATACTACAATACATTGTACAATACGTAATACATAATACACAGTATATTTATATTGTGTAGCCACAAAATAATGTTTTTAAGTAAGGTAAGATATTATACCAATTTTTTTACTACTTTATCTTTTTTTTTTATAGTTTAGATTTTAGAGTATTTTAGTTATACCTATTATGTTTAATTACTTTGGTTCATTTGGGTTAATATTCTCGATTATGGTTTGACTTTTTTCTTTTTCTATACTTTTATTTATAAATTTAGCTTTGTTTACGGTGAAAATAATACCTTTTCTTATTTTATATGTAGGAGAAGAAGAATAAGAATGCGAAGTTCAAGTGACGCTTCAACAGTTACATCGAGCAGTGCGTCGGTCGCCGCGCGGCCGCGGTCGCGGGCGCGCACCGACGTCACGCCTAGAAGGAATTTGAGAGCTTCCAGAATTAGACAATAATATTATATAGACACATAATTATTCTTGTTATGTTGTTTTTGTGCGAAATGTTTGTGTTTAATAATTTGAAAACAATAGGTATTTTAAATTCATGTAAGAAATATAACTTGCTACTTAGTATGTACATGTATGACTCACTGCCACAATGATCATCCTAAATTGTGTGCCAAGGATGAGGACACTTTGTTACATTGTGCATATAAAAGATTAGAAATTGCAAGATTAATTAGAAAGAAGTAATGGTAGTTTTAAAGTTCCCCATCATTTATTGTCTAATGTCTTAATTCAGTTAGCAATAATTTAATATTTCAATATGCTATCTAGGCTCTGCGACAAGTGTGACCGCCCACTGCCACTTCAGCTTGGCAATTCTTTGGGCTATGTCCTATGGCTTTGGTTCCAATCGTTAGATCAGATCCAATCCTTTAGAGAAAGCGAGCACAGCCCCTCCATAGCACGCGGAGATGATTGACAATGTGATGTGTGAATGTGATGCGTGACAATGTTTCCTTTGAGTCCACGACCGCTGCGGACTCCTTTTAAGTATTTTATGCGTTTCGGTTGGGTATTATAAGTTTTATATTGTTTGTTAAATTTTTCATTTTCTATTATATTTGGTACTTAATCCCTCCACGACTGCGGACACGCCGGCGTTACAGTTAACAATAGATTTCTTAGAAATTTAATTAATTTCTCAGAAATTTACCTGGAGGTGTTAATTGAGAAAGGCAGACGATACGGACAAATGTGAACATAGAAATGCATGGTTAGTGCAGAATACATCGCGTTTCCTGTTTTCACCTAAATACGTCATGCCTTCGAGGGCATTTCGAGTTCTTGCTTTGCTTTTGTTCATTTTATATTGCTTTATATACTGTTTGTTTAATAAATAATGTTATACTTTATTTATTATTATTTTTATTTTTTTTCATTTCCTGTCCTACGATTATATTATTTTAGTCGGTGACATGCGGTCTCATTACGAACAAAATAAAAATTAGTTTTGTTTTCAATGTTCACCTAAAATTCCAAATATTAAAAAAATAATGAAAAAAGTGTTTAACCTAATTTTAAAGAATTATTTGATAAATGTAATTAAATTATTTTATTTTACTTTGATGCCGATATATTTTATAGGTTAATTTCGTTATTTCTCGTTTCAAATTTTTTTGTGTTAAAAAAATAATATTTATATACATAAGTCTATACAATATATAAAAAATGAAATTAAATATATAAAACAAGAAAATAATGTTTCAAATTGGACTCGGTAGGCTTAGATTTTAGAGATACACTCACTTAAATAAAAAACAATTCAGCTTTCTATATTAGATGACTATATATTTATCAATCTAAATAGTAATTGACCATATTTTTTACTTTTCCTATATTTTTAATTAAATAATATCACGGATATTTATAGACATCTATAATGTAATAGAATTTTTAATGTGTGATGCGAATATCAACCTTATATTTAAGGAAACTGATTTCATAATTGCGTGCATTGAAGATCACCGCAATCTTTGTAACAATACAAAATCATAATTACGTAGTACAGAATAGCAAAATACATCTTATTTAGAGTGGAAAAAGATATTTTTTTAATCGTTGCATCTAGATTTAGTTAACGCATTTCTATAACTGCTCGGTCGGATAATCGCTGTGATGGAGTTGCTTTCAACCAATCAGAAACCTCAAGATTTATTTTAAAGTCCTTAAATTTCTAAAATTATCGATAATTTTAATGTTACGTAATCCTAAACAGAAAGATAATAAATTTATAATTAGTTTATTGAAAAACAAATTTCATATATTTCGATCACAACTAAGAAAATACTATTCAAATTTTCAAGACTAAAACGCGCTAGCAAAATTTCTATCGAATATGCAAATATATACAAGTTTCAATTTTAATCTGTCAGATCACTTAGAGGTTGCTTCATAGATCGGCACCTTAATTATGCATTGATATTACATTATATAATTTAATATATATATAAATACTAGCGGACCCGACAGACGTTGTCCTGTCTACACGTCTTTAATTTGAAAATTTCAAACTTTTTTTAATAAGCTAAAACATTCTGGACCATTTTGATGAAAATTATTATTCTTAAAATTTCAATAGAATAAGTTTTTTAGGCACACTTCAAAACTCTTCTCAAAACACTCAGTACCTTTTAATTTAATATTTGATCCAGCACATGGTCTACAATAACACAATGATAACAAACTTTTTTTTAATTTGATAGCAGCGCTAACTGTCGGGACAGACTAAAATTAAAATTCGAATATTATTTAAAATTTGACACTGCGATGGTAGCGCCGTCTGTCGGATCCAATGTAAAACATTCCAAAATCAACAACTACTAATAAATTAAAAATTAATTAAAAAAACATTGTCCAGCGGACAAAATTGTGAATCTAAACCATTCCCAGATCCCCTTGAACACACACTAAAAAATTCATCAAAATCGGTCCAGTCGTTTGAGAGAAGTTCAGTGACATACACACTCACAGAAGAATTATATATATAAAGATATGTAACAACTGCATTAAAGTAAATAAAATAAGGATTAAAAAAAATAGAAATTGGCTCCCAGTACTTTTTGTGTATCGCATAAATGATTAGATATATTATTATGATTTTGTTATACTATTAAATTATTTGATTATCTCAATTTTATAAATGTATTTGACTATAATCCTTCTAGATATGCAATAATAAATAATGAATATATGTAGGTACTTTTCTTAATCAAACTTTCATAAAAAGTAAAAAGATTTTCAGTAAATTAAAGAAAACAACGAATACAATTTAAATTAAATATATAAATAAATAAAATATTATATACAATAACAATAATAGACTCAAGTCAACTAATAATTATATTTAACTTGAAATTTTGTTATCAAAAAAATGACAAACTACCTATATAAAGTTAACTTATTAATAGCTGTTACTACAATCTAAATCACTTTAATAACTTAGTAAAAAATATATTAAAAGTTAACATTCATGATTAATGTAAAACGCATAGAAATCATTACAATCAACGACCTTATAATATACTTATGTAGTTACGAGGATAAATTTAATATAAAATAGAACAACTATGTAATAATTATATAATTATGTAGGTATCTATAAATTATAATTTTAGGTAAGTATACATTTAAATAACATATATTTTGATAAGTTTCTATACCTGCTACAAAAAAAATCATTAAAAAAATTAAACGTATATCTAAAACAAATTAAAAAAATGATTCCATAAGTAATAATATTATAAAATAAGGCAACTTTTTTTTTGGAAACAATACCAATACCACGGTAATGTTATGCATTATTACTGTGCCAATACCGGCCGGCCGTTATACAAAGATAAAGCGCGTAGCTATACATATTTTTTATAGCACTCAAGTCTGTAAGAAAATATTCTAAAAATATAATTTGTAACTAGCATTGCCCGCGGCTCCGCCCGCGTTCAGATGACCAAAAACCAAATTCTTAGGTTTTACATATTAGTATAGTCTTACAATGCAGTTATTGTATTTTTTCTCAGAAATGAGACTTTTTTCCGCGGTAAAAATTTCCTATATGTTGACCCGGATAACCAGCTATCATCATACCAAATTTCATCAAAATCCTTCCAGTGGTTTTTCTGTGATGCGGTAACAGACAGACAAAAATTCTAAAAACTTCGGCCTCTGTATCGATACTAAAGTTTATTTCAATAAGATTTTCCAAAAAATATTTAATGTATAGATTCGGCCAAGTTACAATTTTATTATATGTATAGATTTTACTATATTTTACACATTATTATTTTTAAAAGTTTTTCTGTTACATTTTAGAATTCTAGTTATGAAAATAAAACCACCACTAATTCATATATGTATTTCATTTAGCTATATTGTGTTAGGTATGGATAGGTAGGTATGTACATATTATGTACTATATATCTAAAGTAATATTATAAGAGCAAATACTAAACGAATAGTACCAAAGTCTAGAATTACGTGTCAAATTAGTAAAATATTTTTTTTAAGAAAATATGTTTTAAATTTCCGAACCTAGCTGGCGTTTCATACCAACTTTTGGGATTTTTACCTACGACGGAACGGAGACGGTATATGCGCTTGGGGTGAGAGGTTGTTTATTTGTGCAAATCCATGTTGCCACTTTTCTCCAAAACTACTAGCCCGATTTTGATGCAGTTTTCATTTATAGGTTTGGGTTTGATTGATGCATGTTCTTAGATAGGTGTTACGGTAACAGCTCACCAGAGGGCGCTGCAGCAAACATTGTTAAAATCAGTGTGCAAATCAATGTTGCAATTTTTCTCCAAAACTACTATTCTGATTTTGATGCAGTTTTCAGTTATGGGTTCGGGTTTGATTGGTGCATGCATAATCCTAGATAGATGTTACGGTGAGAACTCACTAGGAGGCGCTGCATCCTAAAGCGAGTTTCAATTATAACTTACTTCAAGCCGCCAAAGAAAATTAGTCAGTTCTTACCACCTGTCAAGTGCCACATCCCTCTACAAGGTGCAGGGGTATACAAACTTGATTGTGATTGTGGACTCTCCTACATCGGACAAACAAAGAAATTCATTAGAACTCGGGTCAAAGAATACATAGCGGATGTGAAGCACCGTCGCAATACAATATAGGCAGTCTGTAAACATAGCCCCATAGGATCGCTCGAGCCACTACATTCGCTTTGATAGTCCACAAATACTCAGGAAGGAGAACCGTTATCGCCCCAGGATGATTCCCGAAGCTATTGAAATTAAAAAATATCCAAACTTCAATAGGGAAGATGGCTGGGCACTACCATCATCTTGGGATCCTGTAATAAATATTATAAAATCTAACAACAAAAATAAATATAACAGACCAGTAGATGTAGTTAGTACATACTGTGTGGATCGCAATAATGACAGTATTCAGTAATTCTGATTAATATTTTTTGTCTATAAAGGTACTCGTAGCAATAGTGTTGCTTAATTTTAACTTTAAATAATAGCAATCTAAATTAATATTTTTATTTCTTTTCAATTAAATATAAAACATAATATTTCTTAGATAAATAATTAATATTGTCGATTTTTAATATTCTTTATGGTTATACATAATATAATAATACCAACACAAAATAATATTAGTAATTAATAAAGTTTTTTAAAAACTGTAATATATACATTTTTTTTTATTAGTATATTATTATAAAATAATAACAGCAAAATTAAATAAATAATATTGCTATATTTAATTATAATATTTAATATTAATTTATTTTCAATGTTTAGAAATAAAAATCAACAAATATTTTAAGGTACTTTATTGCCATTTTTTGAATTTTTGAAATCATTCGCGTAAATCTAAGAAAGTATTATACAATATGTTGTTAACAATTTAGACGGATAACTGGTACATCGGATCGAGGCCCATGATACAAGTTTTAAGATAAAACTATTTAATTTTTGGTATTATACCTAAGTATGTATCTATACCTATAAGTACATATATTTTCTGACAAAGAATCAGTTAGCTGGAAATGTAGCGACACCGTTACATTTGTTATAGAACCATTGCTCGGCAAACGTTGTGTGGGACGCCCTCTTGTTAGGGGGAGCGATGGTATACCTACAGCATACGCAAACTGTCTGGCAAGGGTCGTATAGTAGAGGCCTATGTCCATTGATAGGTAGGTAACTACTAAAGTCCGACGGATTTTAACTACTTCATCGTGTAGGCCTACTAAAGACTTACCTATCATAAAACTTGTATTAAGAACTATATTTTATATTATTTCATCTGATAGGAACGTTTGTTTACGGGAGTTATGTATTTCAGAAGTAGGTCAGACAGGCCAAGTTACATTCGATGTAAGTACCTACTTACATCACACTTACAGCAACTTGTTCACTTGCGTTTATGTGTAATAATAAATTACAGCTGTCTTCATAATGAAGTTGTGAAGTACACGCGTGTTGGGGGCGGGGGGCGGGGCAGGGCCGGCGCCGCCCCCTGCGCACACGCCTCCGCTACGGTTCGTAGCTCTCGAACTGTACTACAGTCGTGTCGTAGCACCCACTCGTAGGTAATTAATCTGTGCTCAAAACACTAAATATTGAGGGTATTATTGACTTGTATTTCTGATATTAGATTTTTCTTAGATAATGATAATGTAGATAATTGATGCTATATTCCCATAGTAAACTTATTTATTATATCTCACACTTGCTTAACAAAGTAGTATATTATATATTAATTATATATAAGTATATTTAAATACACAAATAATTTGTGTATTGTAATAATAATTATTATAATCCTGTCTTAGATTTACGCGAATATTTGACATTTTAAATAAATTCTTAAATTCTTTGAAATCTTTTTTGTAAAATAATGTGTAGGCCCTGACTGTAATGAGTAGGTATATAATCCCTTTGAGACTTCTAAAACCTTAGTCTCTCCCGTGACCATGATTGCTGTAAAGCATTCGAAACGTCGGGAACCAAAAATTAAAATAAATCCGCGAAATAATCCGGAAAGATAGTTTTATTTAAAATTATTATGAATTATTTATTTTATTTCTTATATATTAGAAAGCTTTTGATAACCGAAGAAAGTTATTTAAATGGCGAGTGTCTATATCAGCCATACTCAACCTTTTTTTTATAGGGGCCACAAATACGTTTCAGTCATGGTCCATTTTTCTTTAAACAGAACTTCTAGATTGGTATCGTTTTCAAAATCGATGAACTTATCAAACAACTCTGAGTAATTACAATTTAAAACGGAAGCCAACTCTGAGATGTAACTTCAGATGGGCCAATAACAAAGGCCCGGCGGGCCGCATGCGGCCCGCCGCGCCGGGCCTAATTTAGATACAATTTTTTTTAAATGCCTAATTCGAAACAAAAATAAGTTTTTATTCGTTATTAAGTTTTTCTTTAATTTAAATAGCGCTATACAAATAGTCTGATCGCGATATGCACACAAAAAAATAAAATCTGAAGTTTTATGTTTTTAATATGTTTATAGCAAACAAGACAAGTATAGCAAAGCGTTTAAAAATAGTTTTTTTTTTCAATTTCTGCCTAGCTGTGACATCCTACCGAAAAATATTCTTTACAAGAGTTGCAGGTCTACTAAAAATCTACGGCTTTTATAATAACCTCAAAGTTTTCGACATATTTTCGAAAAACCCGTTTTTTATTTTTTTTTCTTGGTCCCCCCCTATTTCATGAAATTATATTATTCCCCTAGTTTCATGAAAATAAAAAGTTTTTGCAGAAATTAAAAATAAAAAAAAAACAAGAAAAAATAAATAATCGTTTTTGTTTTGGAAATAGTCGAAAACTGTGGGGTTATTGTAAAAGTCGCAGATTTTTACTAGACCTATAACTTTTGTAAAGAATATTTCAACGTTTTACATCCCCCCATTTCTCGGGGGTAGCTGGACAGCGGGGGCGTTTTACGGGTTTTTGTCCTTATATACCTGCTAAAGTTTTAAAGCCATAAAACTTAAGGTTTTGATTTTTTGAAGCCCCAGATAGGGTATGAAAGTTTGTATAAAGCCTACCTTTTTAGAGTTTTTATTATAGTTATAACGCGAGCGAGGCCGCGGGTTTTGCTAGTAAATAATATACTATATTTTTCCGCTAAGCATTCGATTTTACTGTGAATAATATGATAATAAATGGCAAGTCGGTTTATTGGTCCGTGCCACATGTTGGTGTTGGGCACAGAGCAACAAACCGGCTTGCCGATTAAGAAGAAAGAAAGTACAATCTTCTATACATACATTGAAATATTGTATGTATAGAAGATTGTACTTGACTACTAGCCCACCTTCATTTAGCTCAAGATTAAAGATTATTTGCACTAATTAGCTAAACCTATCTACCTACTGATAGCCGATTAGATTATCGCAGTGATTTTTCTTTAGGTATGAAGGCTCTAGGTTTCACATCATGCGCATTATAAAAATAATACTAAGACTGGCCAGATAATTTGCTGGCCAATTTATAAGAAGTTAATTCTAAAACTCATTTAGATTAACAAAATATAATTATTAAAAAAATAGGCTTAATAGTAGGTAGATTATTATTAATATTGTTTAGTTCCTCTATCTTTATTTATTATATGTAAATAACCTCCTCATAGGCGATAAGTAAAGATGTACTTAAGTTATCCGATACAACTCGGTAATATATTATAAACTTTTGAACTTTTGCGGACTTTCATATCATAAAATCATCAGATGTGACTGAAAGTATTCATTTAAATTTTTACTCACTAATAAATAAGATTATTTGTACAGCGTTTGTCTATATCCTATAAATTTAAATTATTAAATTTAATTTAGGTGTATATTTTGGAAAATACCATTAACTAGTTCATATTATCAAAATAAACGCTGGAGATGTAGAGCTAATGTTGAGAATGGTACCTATCTAAGTTTTGGTATAAGAAAATATTATTTATTTATTACAGTACTTAAACATTTATTAAAACAGATTACCTACCTACAGAATTAGACTTCAGATCATTAGTAGGTAGGGTACCCACAATTACTATGAACATAAGAGTGCGACGGCCTATAGTTATTTAATGTCCAAATTTTAGTGTCATATTATATTGAGTCACCATTTACCGTTAAAGTTTGAGGGTGGTAATATACATATGTGACGTAAATCCGCCCTCGCACTCTCCCCTCCGCCCGCAGCCTCCGTTACTTGCAAGATTTCATCTCCATTACATTGTGAGCGATGTCATCGTCTTGCATTACTCACTTCGACCCCTAAACTTTACTATATGTCATCCTAGTCTACCATCTTTATCGACCACAATGAGTCACTATCGTATCTTACATAGGTACATGTTAAAATACGCGTTAGAATGACTAAAACAAAAATGAAGACAGGAATCGAGTTTGATTTAAGCTACTAAAGCTTCTAAATGACAGCAATAGGTACTGTACTTTTGTCTCATATCTAAATGACTATACATGTAAACCTAATTTATATATAAGATATTATATTTGTTTTAAGTTTTTAAAAAGAATAAAAAATAATTGTTAGAAATACTAATTGCTTTGGTAAGAAATTTTTGAGGTATGTAGAAACATTTTTTCTAACTTTCACAAACCATAAAATATAATTGTATTATTTATAATGTTATGCGAGATAAATATGATAAATACACACATTTTTAACTTTATTAGTATTTAGTCAAAACAATATAGAAAATCCTTTTAAATTAATTTTGGCAGTTTATTTGAAATCAAATCATCTTAAACTGTATATTACAGAGTCTAATTGGTAGAGCTAGTACGGGCTTTATCGATATGCATCATGTAAAGGAGCCTTAGTATACAGGCGATAATGACTGCGTGACTTGTTAAAGTTCGCTTACCTCTGCAAAGCTTTCTTATTAAGGTAGGTTCTAATAGACATCAGTGTATGTGAGTGAACTTATGTTTAGAGTAAAAAAGGTACAAGAAGTACTTGGGTTTAATGTATTGTCCTATTATTTATATGTATGTATGTGGTGTGATCTGTCATTATCAAACCTTGTATAACTTTTAAATATATGTATCTCAATATAATATTTTTTAAATTATTAAGTAATTAAATATTTGAGTTATATTTTTTTTAAATTTGTATTATATTAATGTAAAAGACACCAGTGCACTGATGCTTAAATGATTAAAAGTATCAGGTTTCCTAACCAGAGAAAAAGAGAGCATATAAAAGTTAAAGCTTTTACCTTTATTCGCTTAATCCTAATTGAACAGTAGACAATAAATAAATACTTAAGCTAGGAATGTACAGTCTATCACTCGGCGCCGACGCCGACTCACAACCATTTTAATAAATAAATAAACAAACAACGGCAGTCATACGCTCACACAACAATAAGTTAAGTATCACTAGTTGAGAGCTTAGGAACTAGAACTAGAAGTGTCACATGCAGGTGCCCGCGTGGAGGAGACCCGCGTGGCATGGTGGGTGTCATGGGTGGTGTCGTGGGCGGTGTCACGTGGGGCTCTCCGGGAGGCGCGGCACTCGCGTGCTCTGCTCGATCATGCAGCTGCACCCCACTGCCACTTCGTGGGTCTTGATCTTCTTGGTATTCTTGTAGTAGACCAGCACGGTGTCACGCATCTCCACGCACTCCATCTGGTGGTTGGCGTGCGAGTGTTGGCAGCACTCGTGTCTCGGGATGTGCTGCGCTTCGCACCAGTGGTTGGGCTCCTGAGCACAGCGCATCACCTTGATGCGCTGCGGTACCCGGTTCATGTCCACATCCACATCCACGACGATGGGGCACACGGTCTTGTTGATGACTTCGCTGAGGTCCACGACACGGACGTGTGTCGGGTGCGGGCGGGCGAGGACGGCCGATAGGATGGCGACTGCCGCGAACAATAAAAATTTTTGGGTGGTCATCTCGGTTGTGGCGTGCGCTCACGATAAGATTAAGATTGCGAATAGCAGGTGTGTTGGGTTTAAGCGGTGTTTAAATACAGTGCGCAGCGTGCGGCGAGTGCGGCGGCGAGCGTGCGGCGAGTGTGCGGCGAGCATGGCGGCGGGGCGCGCGCGGCTCAGACGCGTGTCGACGGCCGCGCCGGCCGGGTTGCGCCGGCTCCCGACCGGACGAGACGGTTCGAGTTAGTGAACGGTGTGATGTTATCGGTTTTTTTCGAACTGAGACTGTATCAGTGCTTTTTTACATGGTGCGTTAGATTATTATTTCCAAGGACTTGAAGGAGCGAGGTTATGGAATTTGTGTCCTAATGTAATGATATCTGCATATAAGTGTTATTTGTGTAATTTAACTACTTAGTAAGTAATTTAGTGTTGTAATAGTTGAAGTTATGTAATGCACGTGTTAGTGAAAATATGAGTACCTGTCTGTCTATCGTTGTAACCACATAAATATTATTATGTACTGATTTGTTGTATAAAATAAATAGGTCATGCTGTTAGCCAATGGTCGTAGTGCGATAAATAGCAAGCAATGGGATTGGTTGGCCTCGCGCCAGTGCCTGCGCCGGCGCCGGCGTCGGCGGAGGCGCGTGCGCGTGATGTGCAAGGCTCTACAATTGTATCAAGTTTTCATGCTTTTTGCCAATAGAGGTACCTCCTGTTGCTGGCGAATATAGGCGCTTTTTCCGAACTTCACGAATTCACAGCGTGACTACGAAATGACACGTAGATTTTCGTTAGAAATTAAGCATATTTAAATAAAGTTGACTTTAGCTCAAGCTTAATAGTGATTCCACGCATAGAGGTGGAATATTTTTTCTAAATCTAATCTATGTAAAATACATATAAAATGAAAGGCGAAAAATCATTAGAATTGAACAACATTATCGGCTAAAATATCGCGTATTATATGCGATGCAAAATTTATTTTAATGGATATTTTTTGATCGGCCGGTTAAAATTTGTTACTTCTCGCAACCTCTATGTAGAACCCTATGACCGCTGTAACGTCTCTACCTCGTAAGGTCACAGGAGCCATAACCTCATCCTCATATAAACAATACAATAAAATCTTTAAAAATTTGACGGTTAGCAGAACAGCTAACATGTGATGATGAGTCAGAAGTACTGCTGTGCTCACGCGTATGTTTTCGTTTAGTACAAACATGTGTTACACTTGTAAGTTGTATTAATTAATTTACTCAATTTCTTGAATTAATTAATTTACTATATTTAAAAAAAATATAGTAAACTAATTAATACAAGAAATTGAGAATACCTGTCTTGCCACATATCATTTAAATAAGGAAATATTGAAGGATAATAACGCTATGGAGTAGGTACCCACGCTAATATCTCACAATAAACACTTGATGTACCGAAATCAAAAAGTAGCTTAACTACTAAAAGTAGCTACTCCCCATAAAATATCTTTATGCGAATGTTACGGATATTTATTGCCTCCTATACATATGTTTAGTCATTTGCATATCTATAATTTACTACTTCCGATACTAGTCTTGGCAATTTAAGATCTTTCGTTTCCGGCTTTAAAGTCATCATTATCACTGAGACGTGATTCTGTAATTTAAAAATAATGTAAATGATTTATTCATATCTTGAACTAATAACAATTTTTAATGGAGATCTTGATCGCAAAGTGACCATAATTAATGAATTGAAATGTTAAGTTTGAACATTTTTTTTGTCCAAGTTATATAGGCCTTTTTAGTTCTTCAATCATTAGAGTTCAAAATGCTAAAATATTTTTTCAAACTGAACCCGCTGTTCGAGAGATTAACATATGCAGACTAACAAATAAACTTATTAACTAACCGGCAAAATATTAGCGCTGCAGCTTTTAGAAGCGGAGTAATTAATTATAGTTGGATATATATACTACAGCTACAAATCAATAAATTACAGCTTTTTTCAGTCCTTCTCCATATAAACTTTAACTACGCTAGGGCTTAGGCTATGCCAAAGCTCCTCCGTACCCGCAATATGCTTAAAATATGTACTCAGTTTTCTTACCTACCTATTAATTTATACTTACATACATATTTTAATATTTTTAACACTAGCAAATTATAGAGCGATTTGCATATTATCCTAACATTTATGACACTAATTTTGGCACTCTACGATATGGTTCTCCATCTCTACCGCATCTAGATAACCGTGATTCTGAGTTTTTAACTCTATAGCTTAGGGTACATTCCCTAGAAAGAAGTCTCTGTTTGAGTAATATAGGTAATGGGCATTCTTAAGTCATAGGCAAGTATATAAATAAATTGTATCCTTAAGGAACTTATAATATTTTCCCATAACTATTTACTAGAACAATACCCATCAAAAATACCTACTATTTTCATAGAATTTATAGTAAAATATTTTTAATAATGTCTTTAGTAATTTAGTATAAATAATAAATTTAAATTCTAACTAAACTATTGTTTTATCCGCAAATGTCTAAAGATAAGTTTCCTCGCGGCAGTTGATTAGAGTATAAATATTAAAATCGATAAATTCAAAAGTGTTTTTAGTCTTTCTCAATGGCCTTGGTTGTTACAAATGAACAACATATTATATCCCACGCTAGAGTAAGCTCGGCCCGCGGCAGGCATTATGGTGTGAAGTATAACTAAAGTAGGTGGCAAACAATCGATAAATAAAAATAGAGTTATAATTTTTGTATGTATTTTTTACCGCCGAATCATAAAAAAATTAAAATAAAATGTTTGTCCAAAAAAAACAAAAACAAATTGGGGGTGGATCACCCTTATCACTTAGGGGTATAAGAAATAGTTTACGTCCTATTCTTAGACCTACTAAATATACACACAAAATTATATAAAAATCGGTCAAGCTGTTTCGGAGGAGTTTTATTACAAACACTGTGACACAAGAACTCTATACATTAGACTCGCATTGCCCGCGGCTCCGCCCGCGTTCAGATGACTAAAAACCAAATTCTTATGTTTTACATATTAGTATACTTTTACATTGCAGTTTTTGTATTTTTTTCTCAGAAATGAGACATTTTCCTGCGGTAAAAAGTATCCTATATATTGACCCGGATAATCAGATATCACCATACCAAATTTCATCAAGCTACCTCCAGTGGTTTTTCTATGATGCGATAACAGACAGACAGACAGACAAAAATTCTAAAAACTATAGACTTGGCCTCCGTATGGATAATAATGTTTATTTCAATAAGATTTTCCAAAAAAAATATTTAATGTACAGATTCGGCTTAGTTACAATTTTATTATTTGTATAGATAAAGCCTATATTTATCTCCCTTGACCGTGCTTGTTGTGAAGTATTCAAAATGTCAAGAAAATAATTTTATTTAATATACCAAATAGGTATGTGAAAGTTGTGAAAATATCGAATATTCGCGTAAATCTGAGAAAATTTTACCCTCACAAGTTTCGTATCAAAGATCTCTTACACTCACTTGGACAGAACGTTCACTTCATTAGGCTCGGTGTTCAGTGTTAGTGTTCAGGAGTATGCATGTTTTAACAAGTACGAATATAGTGTGCTACTTTGAAAGAGTTTCATTTAAACGTATAACTTTAACTTACCCTCATTATCTCTTCTTCGTAAACAAACTCTATTAGATTTTGGGGTTTTGTGTCATTGTTTTTACTTTCAATAGTAGAGTACCGGTCAGGTAGCGCGGCGTGTAGTCGGTAAGCTCGTCACGTGTAGGGCGGCGTGTGCCTAAAGAATGCCAACTACGATAAACGTGTTAATAGAGCCATTGTACGGTGCTTTACCTGTTAACGGGCAATTCCTAGATAAAAAATCTTTCATTATTTTGTAATAACAGAAAAGTATGACAGTTATTTTAAATAAAACCATCTTTTCGGATTTTTTAGCGAATTTATTTTGATTTTTGGTTCCCGACATTTCGGATGCTTTACAGCATCTATGGTCACGGAAGAGACTAAAAAATCCGAAAAGATAGTTTTATATAAAATGTCAAATATTCGCGTAAATCTAAGAAAGTATTATACATGTGACAGTTACGTTCACTGTTTGTTGTATATTACTGTAATACTTATCTATACGTATAATAAAATTGTAACAAAATCGAATCTGTACATTAAATATTTTTTGGTAAATCTAATTGAAATAGACATTATTATCGATACAGAGTCCGAATCTATAGTTTTTAGAATTTTTGTCTGTCTGTCTGTCTGTCTGTCTGTCTGTCAGTCTGCCTGTCTGTCTGTTACCGCATCACGAGAAACCCACTGGACAGATTTTCATGAAATTTAGTATGATGATAGCTGGTTATCCGGGTCAACATATAGGATACTTTTTACCGCGGGAAAATATATCATTTCTGGAAAAAATACAAAAACTTCATTGTAAGAGTATACTAATATGTAAAGCTTAAGAATTTGGTTTTTGGTCATCTGAAAGCGGGCGGAGCAGCGGGCAATGCTAGTGTCTTATAAGTTTTATAATTTAATTGAATTAAAACAAAGAAGAATCAAAATAATGTTACAATTTAGTCAATCTTGTATTTAAATTATTTTCTTATGATTCGATTTTTGCCAAAATAATGTTAAGACTTACACTTTCAATATTTATGTATTGACATATTAATTTATATATATGTATATTTATTATATATATATATATATATATATATATATATATATATATATATATACACATACATACATATATTGTATACTTTATAGTAGAACATTGTAGAGCATTATCATAAGTGATATGTAAGTAAATAAGTTCGATTTACTTTTAAATCTGTTACTGGAACTTTGCCAACAATTATCGATAGATCAGTGATTGTAATATGTAAGCCCCTGTCTATCTAAGCATCTACTTAGATAGACAGGGGTTTAAACAAGATGTTATTTTATTTCAATCGTACTAGAATAGAAATTTTAAAAATTGTAATATAAAGCCAAATTTAATCGTTACGTCATAGAATAATTACGTCATTCCCATATATTTTTTAAATCTTTATTCTTCCAAGTTTGCAGAACGATATCTTGTTATGGTTTTTAATACGAACAACATTTGTGAATATTATTTGTAATGGCATTTATTTTATTATGTTATAGATATATTATGTGTTATTAATTTGTTAACATTTTAAATACTTAACATAAATTATAAAAATCAATCATATTCGTGTTTTACGATCAGTGTAATGTCATCTTTTAATTATTTATTGAAATTGATAAAATATACCTACTGACTATAGTTTGTTTGGCTTTGGTTATCGCTGTGTTGCTTCAGGACGTCAGTTCACTCTCTGTGTGAAATGTGAAGCGAACATTTGTATTTTCTACTTAAAGAAGTTAGTGTTTCTGGCACCAGCGATATTAAATGAAGCTTTTCTATATGAGTAGGTACTCTAGTTTGTAAATTAATTATAATATTTTATTTATTCACAGTTATGTTATATTGTTCAAAGTAAATAAACGAAGTTTTAATTTATTTGTATTGGTTTCATTTCTGCCCCATTCAACTATCTTTAAGCTTCTTTGATAATTGGTGAATTTTCATTTTTTTATTTGTGGGTAGGCTGTCTGTAACAACTATACCTTCGAGACATGTAACACCTCAGTTTCTCCCGTGACTATGAATGCTGTAAAGCATTCGAAACGTCGGGAAACAAAAATGCAAATAAATCCGCGACAAAATCCGAAAAGATAGTTTTATTTAAAATATAGGATAATTTTTACTGCGGGAAAATATCTCATCTCTGAGAAATTTATACTAAGCGTTAAACGTAACTAAGGACGAACCCGAGCGGAACGAGGGTGAGTCGCTAGTTATTTAATATTTTAACAAGATAAGGTCAGTGATATTTTAATTCAAATTGAGGAAGTAAATGAAACAATTAAGTGGTTGTTGTGAAACTTAAAGGAAAATCCATTTGTTTACAATTTTCCACTGATACATAGATGACACGCTCGTTGTATTTAGTTTCTTAAAGTTCTATGATACTTTAGTTATAATAAAAACCTTTTAACTTATAAACTTTAATTTGTAATCGATTTTCAAAAAGAAGGAGTTCTTTATATGAAAATATCTGATGAGGTAGATATTTAAGCCCCATGTCTATAAAAAAGGTAAAAGTTTCAGAAGTCGATCTTTATTTACTTATTTATTAATTGTTAAAAGGTGTTATAAACTAATTCCTCTCCGTTTCTGCGTTAAAGACATTAAAGTAACAAACACATTGCTGCATTTATAATATTAAAAAGGATAAAATGTACGCAGGGATTCAAGTACAGTAACCTGTCAGTGTTGAGGCATTTATTACATGTTAGTTGAACAATGCAACATTATCTTTTACGTTATTTCTGAAATTACTTATTCATATCTGATATTTTGAAAAAAAAATGGCTTTTATGAGTACCTACTTGAAGTTTACGTACATCTTAGTACTAAAGTATTACAATGCTTAAATCTATTCGATCTCGCGCCATCAGGCCAAGGCCGAATCTTGTTTTTACCTTTGGTATCCCATTTCCTATGCAATAAATTATGTCTCATTCTCCTACATGTATAAACTACTCAAAATATGCTGCTGTAAGGTTGCATTTTTATACATTGAGTGTTTTAATAGAAAATAATATATTTGATTAATTTGTAATGATTTATGTATAAGGCATTTACTTATGTGACCTTGGCCGGTAGGAATGTGTTTAAAAAAAAATAAAAAAGGGCGCGGATATTCATTTGTTTTCCCGCGCTTTTGCACAGATATGTCGGTACCACTCTGTAGGTCACTTAACTACAAATTGTTTGTAATACTGAAAATTATGTGTAACTCACTGACGATTATAAAAGTACTGAATATAAGAATATAAGCAAGAAATATCTTTAAGTTTTATTAGGGACCCAACATTGCTAATCTAATTCATCAATATAATCATAAATTCATCCTAAGGCTAAGACGATCCTCGTCTTGCTGCAACATAGGCACTTTACCTTGTGTATGTGTGTGGAGTATCTTGACATTTAAATACTCCAAAAAACTCTACACAACCATCAGTTAAAACCCATTTCCATGTAGACAAGAGTCTATAGATAGCATAAGAAATGACTTTTATTAACATTTGCGATTTACGATCAAATAAATATCTGTGATTTAAATAAATTGAGTGCTATGATTGTTGCCATATTACATATTATGTAAATGTTTATTTGTACAAATTCAAATAATTTATTAACATCTCAGATATTTTGCACTTATCACTAATTCTCATAAAAGCTATTAACAAGAACTAATACAACACAGTAGGTACGTGCGCAGACTACCAGAACAGACATTGACACCTTATAATATGTTAATAAACACGTGTGGATTAGCATAAACCCAGCCATGTGTGGGATTTCTCGATGTCGATTCGTCGACGGTTTCTGTGCAGCGTACGTCACGCGTCCTTCCGACTGGACCCGTTACTTTGTATTTATAGAAAAACTACTTATGACGTTTGTGTTTTATATCGGGGTTTTAAAATTAGTCTAAAATAAGCTCACCACATATTTCCCTATTTATTATGTAAAATATTGAGAACTCAAATACACAAAGCCAGAGTGTGATCTCTCTTCTACTATTTACACTTAAATCAGTTCTCAAAGGATGTCCCTTACATACACATTCTGGCATGTATTTAGCTGTTTTTTACGTCCCACTGCTGGGCTCGGGCCTTCCTTCAATATGAGGGGGATCAGGCTATAGTCCACCACGCTGGCCAAGATTTATATACAGTGTGTAACATTACTGATGGATAACAGCTGGCAGACGGGTCGAGGACCTCAATGTCTATCCATTTAACCCCCATGTAAGTTCAGCGATTTTTAGTGAATTGTATAAAGGTAAATTGAGAACCTCCTCCTTTTTTGGGAAGTCGGTTAAAAACTAAAACAATCATAAACAACTTCGGTAATTGTTCTCTTCGGTAAGTCCTTAAAAATAGTGTTTGAAAATTTTAAATAATGGTGTTTGATAATTAACTGTATGTTATTTTTTTATTATTGAAATTAAAATGTATCGTTTAAATTAGTAGATTGATTCTAGAATGAAATATCAAAAAAAAAAATGAAAATGATTTACATTAGATGATGCAATTGTGTAATGCCTCATTGATCGATATTTACGGAGTCAAGATTATTTTGTATTTAATGAGCTACGATAATGCGAGTTATATGCAAAGGAAAGTGTCCTTTTTATGTACAGTTGTTCAATGGTGATAAATGTAGACTCTATTAAGGCCAGACATCGACCATCTATTTTTACTCACTCACTAATTTATTTTTAAGGAGTTAGGTGTGTATTTTAAGTATAAAACCATCATCGCAAAACCTAGGGGAAAGCTCCATGCTATTATTTAATTCATTTACAGGTCCGAGTATTATTATAAGTAGTGTAAAGTCCCATTTTTATATATGAGCGTTTTAATGAAAACTAATATATTTGATTAATTTGTAATGATTTATATATAAAGCATTTAGTTATGTGACCTTGGCCGATAGGAATGTTTAAAAAAAAATAGGACGCGGATTCATTTGATTTCCCGCGCTTGGGCACAGAGATGTCGGTACCACCTTGTAGTGACTAGTCACGAATTGTTTGTAATATGGTACGAGTAAATTATTATTACAAATTATGTAACTCATCTCAGTGGCTCCTCTGAACGGAAATGCTTTCCAAGCCAGTGGTAGCTTCTACACGGATGGACGTAAAGACGATTTTAAAAGAATTAGTTGATATTGCAAAAGTACTGAATATAAAAATATATGCAAGGAATATCTCGAAGTTTTATTAGTGTCATCCTACAGTAGGTATGTAATTACTATAATCATTAATCATTATAAATGCGAAATTTTTGTGTGTGTACGATAAAAACACCCAGGGATGCTAGTATAAATAATATATGAATAGATTGATTTCAAAATTCAAACGTTGGAAAATTATTATAATACTAGCATTGCCCGCGGCTCCGCCCGCGTTCAGGTGACCAAAACTACTCTTATGCCTCTCATCTCTAGGAAAACAAAAACAAACCTATCCTGTGAGAATCGTACATTTTTTCCGGGATAAAACCCTGTGTTATTCCAGACTATAATCGATCTCTGTGCCAAATTTCATCCAAATCCGTTCAGCCGTTATGGCGTGAAAGAGTAACAAACATCCACACATACTCACAAACTTTCACATTTATAATATTAAAATAATACGGATATATTTATGCGTAAGCATTATTGGGAAAATTACTAAGTCCACATAGGTAAGAGGCATAATCAACTCGCAACTAGGTTTTCACCAACATTTTAATAAGATAAAAATAGTCAAATTGTGAGTGTAAGTCAGTCTTTTTAAGATCTACTCGTAGGCACAGATAACTTTACTAGTACATGTTTCGATATATCGATATTAAGGTTTTGCCACCGTTCAAAATATTTACAAATTATAGGTATACCCACAAATCTTCCGGGTTTATCACTTCTTTTTTGTGAAAACCGTATAAAAATCCATTGTGTAGTTCTAAAACACAAGTCGAAATAAGCGGAAAAACAGACAGGGACAGACAGTGATATTGTTTTATACGCCCCAAGTAAATTTTGCATTTTCTTATGAAAATTTTGCCGCATGTTAAATTATTAACCAAGCTTCTAATAGTTTTTGTAATGAATTATTGATTTTTTTTAATGAAGGACAACTCGCTAGGACCAGTGATTGTGTTTTTCCGTAGGAGTGAGAGATTTTGCTGTAGTAAAGGGTATGCTAAATGTAAACCCGATCAATAATTTACTGCTACAAAAAAATCAGTTAAAATTCATTCAGTACTTTTTGCGTGAAAAGTTAACTGATAAACAAACAAACAGACAAAAATTTCAACATCTATGTTGTTGTGACCTATATTCTGTACACAGTATGTAATCGTCATTGCTTTTAAAAAATATTTCATGTACAGATTTCAATTTGTTACTTCATTTTATGTATACTGTATACATATATATGAATTAAGATGTTCTATACAAAATAGATCATTTTATAATGACTGTATCTGAAGGACAAGTTATCTGAAGGACACGTGTTTATTTCCGAGCTATTTAGTATAACGAGATGTCTGGGTGTGTCGTGGGGACTCGCGGCGGGTTTTTAGACGCGACCGGTTGCGCTTAATTACCGGTCGCTATAATATGTTTTTATATAGGTATTTGATATGAAAACCCATCGTTTTGTTCTAACATTACCTGTTCCATACGAACTATAAATATATAGCATCAGTATGTAAACAAAACAAATCGATCAAAAATTATTACTTTATATATCGTTATAATATTTTCTTAGATTTACGCGAATACTTGACATTTTAAATATGGATCCATTATCATTCATATTCAATTATAAAGCTAATTAAAATTATATAAAATGTTTAAAGTTAAAAGTTAAAATATTGTAAGGTACTTCAGTGCCAATTTTCAATTTTTGAATTCATTTTGTTATTTGTGGGTAGGCTGTCTGTAACACCTATATAATACCATAGAGACATCTAACACCTCAGTCTCTCCCGTGACCATGATTGCCGTAAAGCATTCGAAACGTCGGGAACCAATAATCAAAATAGATTCGCGAAAAATTCCGAAAAGATAGTTTTATTTAAAATATCGTTATAACATAATTTCATATAATAGTTATTTATTATACTTATGTATATAAGTATAATAAATAACCATTGTTTGTATGTAATTTTATTACATATATTTAGTAAATTTTATTGGCGTGGCTACATATACTGTATCTTGCACATGGTGTTATTTTGTTTTTGATAATATATTGCGAATAATTAAATCCTGAACGCTACTCTGTAATATATAAATAAACAAATTCAAGAGCAAACAAATGCAGCTAGAATAAAATTTTCTTGCAAATATTTTCTGATAATTATTTATTTATATTATGAACTATCTCTGATAGTGATTCAAATTATAATCTCATCAACCATCTTTACTTGAAAACAGATGAAGCAATTCATTCAAACAGGTCTCAGTTTCAGTCTGTATGGCCATTGCGAGTCTCCCTATAGCTTGTATGGTCGCTGCCACAAACTCCTATCACTAGATTGACATAATGTAGATATGTCTTGTACTGTCTCAAAACCACGGGAGCCTTAGGATTTTCAGTTTTAGGAGCTTTATGTGTAATCTGAGTTTCTTGAAGAACGACTTGAACTTGACTGAGTAGCAGCTCGAAGAGTAACTGGAATGAGAAAATATTAATTCATTATACCAACATATTTATAATACCAACTGTATTTTATGTGATTTTATATGTTATAGATAAAAATAAATCTTTATTAACACATAATATGTTGTTAACAAAAGTATGGTTATAAATTAATAAAAAATTTTAAACGATTGTTATAACTATAATTCGCTGACCATTCGTACAGTAATTATAATTTACATATGTGGTTCTTGCAAACATAATAATATTTAAAATCTGATTTTAAAATAATTTATTCAGCAACCACTTTGTTGATCAGGTTGTCCTTCGACATAGGTCTCCCCCATTTTCTTCCATTCATCTCTGTTCCGAGCTAACCTTCTCCATCCTGTTGGTAGGTCATCTTCCTTGTTCAAATATTGTATATAATGTATACTAATTAATTTATTCATTCCCGGCGTTAAACATCTTGGCACTTTAGCGATTGGTGAATCCTCATGTATTGAAATCCCAGCGGGCTCATACTCCTCCCTTAGATCGAGTGCGAATCATTTTCAACATAATTAGTTATGTAATCAAGTACACATTTTTCGAAAGACATGTGAAGTCCACCAACCCGCACTTGGCAGCGTTATTTCTTATTTTTTTTTAATTAAAATTATTAACAGTTATATTTTTATTGCCACATTTTTTCTACTAAATGGGGCGCGTGCAGCATTGGGAAGTGAAAAGGGTCTGAGCACACCTACAGTTTCGAAATATTTTCGACCTAGGAGGAGATAGCGTGCAGTGTGCGTATGCGCGCGTGCCGCGGTATTAACAACTTATAAGTCTGTTTCTGTTGAGCTAGATCTTTTTTATTTAATTTGCTACTTTTTTAATTCGTATGTTAAATATAATCTTAGTATTTAGCTATTACCTATTACTAGTAGTAGTATTATAGTAATTCAACCAAAATGTAGAGACTTCTGATCACGGCCAATCAACATTATTAGATATTTAGTTGCGTTTCGTTTCGGTAAGTCGTAAGTAAGATCCTTGGCTTAACTGCCTCGGTGGTGTAGTGGCTAGCATATACGGCTGCACACTCGGAGGTCCTGGGTTCGAGTCCCGGGTCGGGCCAAGTTTAGTTATTGAGTCTTTCTGTATAGTAAGACTCAGTAACAGTCCGGAGTTGGGTAGTTGGCGGTGTTTCACCCCCGTGCCTCGGAGAGTACGTAAAACCGTCGGTCCTGCTCCTTAACTCTCACCGGTCGTGTCGAGTGGTCGTCCCACCGGAGTATGAGAGTGATAGGAATAGAAAGTGCACGTTGTGTCTGCGCGTACGCTTGTGCATTATAATATCTCCTGCGCATTTGGCTAGTCTCAATGAGATTGGCCGCTTTGGCCGGAATCGGCTAGGAGAACATAATCAAGATCCTTGGCGCTAACACTCTGCCTAATTATCTATCACATTTTATCTCACAATCTTTTTAACATTTATGAAAGATCGTGAAATTATTACACAATGATATGAAAACATGACGCAATTATGTAGGTTTATTATTTACGAGTATATACAGCTACGTTCCATGTGCGAGAGAATGAAATGTATGAGGAATGTCTCCCACATGCACAGCAAAGTTACTGTTGTAAGATTTATGTTGTAATTTTTGCCATAGTTTAGAATGGATTTTCCGATACATGGCGGGAAATTAGATAATTTTAAGAGTTGGCTCTGATTTGTTCGCGAGTCAACGAGTATGATTCAAAACGTAGTTTTTCAAAGTGTTCCACGTCACTGTGACTAAGATTATGAAACAATATCTTAATCATTATATTATTTAACTTCCTGTCCAAAAAACCCAGGCGCGTGGCCAGCACGAGCCCGCGCGACGCGTCGCAGGTAGCGCACGCCGATCTACGTGTTCCACATACCTACATATGTATGTTAGTATAACGCTCGCTTGCAGAGTATTACGTAGTCGATGCGTTGCACTTTATATAAATTGCATATCTAAATTGTATATTAGTTCATTAGTCTGTATAATTTAGAAACAATAGATATAGCAGGACGATATCGATGGATATAGAAGTAGAGGTAGACTGAGGAAGGTATGGGTGGACTGAGTGAAAGAGTATATGTATGTGAAAGCTAATATGATGGTTGATAAAGGAAAGTGGTTGTATTTAACTTAGTTTGGTAATAGTTCAGCTATTGATTGTCATGGTCTTCTTTGGTAAACCAGCCGTCGCGTCGGGACGTCGTGGTTGCGTAAGCGATGTTGCGAGGGCCAAATAAAACGGGGGATGTAACTTTGTGTTTTAGTGGGTAAAACTGGTTTTTTATAGCCAGTAAGTTTCCACATAACCATCTGTATAAATAAATAACGGGAAGTGGAAAAAGAAAATATGTTGTGCCGACCAAACGTAGCGTGGGATAAGGAGAAGGGAGAGAGACATCGTGAGGTACTGTACGGCGCTTAGAGCTTCTCGAGAGGTTATAAATAACTAGTGAAACACTCTGGCTTAGCTCAGGTTCCGTTTATTGATAAATAAATACAAATAATTATCGCACTTATTATATTAATAAGTAAAGACAAATTATCATCGGTCATTTAACATTTCATAATTTAAATTAAAGAACATAACAACATAAGGAAGGTACTATGATTTTAGACGAATGTCGCTAAGAAAATAAGTTTCCCCGACGCGATGACATCACGGAGCGTAAATAAATGAGAAGATTTTATGCCTATGTATACGCATGTCTGATGTAAACAAGTTTTGTCTTGGTAAAATATATATTTTTTACTTGTAGTTCAGTTATAAGTATTTACAGTTGTATATTATAAGAATCCTAATACTCGTAGGTGTGCGGGGTGGTACCGGCGGGCGTCAGAAATTTTCTGACAGAAAAAATCTTATAATATGCGGCCGGCCTTATAGCGGCTTTACTTAACCCACGGCGTTGCGTGCTGAGTATAATAACCTATGTTGCTCAGGAATAGTGCTAAAGTTGCTCCGAGGCGGATCAAGCCTCAGTCCACCACACTGGCCAAGCGCAGGTCGGCGGACTTCACATGTCTTTTGAAAACTAGTTCGGTTCTCTCAAGCATGCCAGTTATTTCATGATGTGCAAGTGCCGCAAGGCAAGGATAATCATTTTGTTAATGATTCGCACTTGTAGTATCAGAGGTGCGACACCCAAGATTTAAACCCGCTTCACTTGCTTTTACTAGCAAGCGCGTTACCACGGGGGTATCACTACTTCTATTCTACTGATAGTTATATTAGTGCACGATTTTTTAGAATTGGTTCAGTAGTTTAAGGGGATGGATTTTGTTGTTCGTTGTCATTCCTTGTCAAATAAACGAAAATGTCATCTCTCAATGATGTGATTGATTGAGACCGATTAGAAAAAAAAATAGCTTAGAAAATATTTTTTTTAATTTTAGAAATAATTTAAATACAGGTTAACTTAAATACTATACTATTGTTACATTATTTTTTTATATTGTGGTGATAATGATGGTGGATGTGTATTTGACAGGCACTAATTTTACACCGGAAGCTACGAATTGTCGCATTCCTTCTTCTTCATTGTTAAGAAACCCCGAAATTAACATCATAGTTCAATAAGTAAAGGTGTGAGATCAAAATATAATGCTTAATTGCCATGATAGTGTATCGCAGGGTCATCTAATTATAGAAGGTTACCTTATATACATAGTAATTAATAGTTACGCAACTTATGGCATATAGATATTATGGTATGTTTATTGCCTGAGCCTCACATCAACTGCGCGTGACCTTCACCTCCGGGGCGATGCCCCGCGCGTCGTGGCCGTAGCGTACCTACTGGTTTTATTTCATTTTTATAAAAAAATATCTACAAAGGACTAAAATGAATGTATATTATATAGTCTCACTACATATGACATTTGAAACACTACGACATTAAAAAGTAGGTAGATAATCATTGATATAGGAGGATACTTTGAGCATTTACTGAGCATCATAAAAGGAAAACAAAAAATGCCATAAAAAATTAAGCATTTGGACCTTTTGAAACTCAGTGGGTATTTCTTTGCTTATGCTCTTATCAATATAATATAGAATAACCTTCCAGTGCTGGACACGGAAATTCTTTCAATGCCACGGGGGACAGGCCATGTTTCATCACAGCGACTATGTACGAGTTGGCGTTCTTCATAATCTTTTAAGGATTTACTGAATTCTCTCAGACATACATTCTGAGACTTCCCTCACGATGTTTTCCTTCACCATCAAGGAAGCCCCAAGTCATGTTGAAAATTATTTGCACTTGACAATATTATAGGTGCGCGATCCGGGATCTGAACCCGCTTTACTTGGTTTACCATACGTTATCACTAGGCTACCACTGCCTTATATAATTAAAATGGTTAAGTAATTCCTACTTTAATTTATCATAATAAAATCACGCCGTATTAATGAAACGTAAATACAGTATAAATATGGACTTTTATCATTTTTACTCAATCGCCGAGTACATAATACAATAATATTTATAATTATGTGTGATATGTATAGAAGCGCGCAAGCGCTGGCACGCGCCGGGAAATCACCGCCGCTACGATCATTCAACTAATTACATATAATATGTTTATATATTTAAATAAAACTTTATTTATAACATTTTAAAATTGTGTAAGCTCGTTGTATTATAATCCATACTGATAGATGATGGATAACGGTTGAATATTTCCAAGAATAAACCCTAATGGCATATTTAGCCATCTCATTATATCTCTCAGAACAGTCAATATTAAAAGCGTGTTCCCAAAACTAGTTTAACGTAAGCCTGATTCATACCTCATTGATCATTTTAAACAAGACCGACATTCACATTCATAAGACGGTGACGTTGTGCTCAAACTTGCAAGTCACTGGTTTATATTTTGTCACATGTTGGTTTTGTCGTGTAAGATCGTATTTTAGTCATACATCTGAGAATCGTGAATTAAAAAATCTCTTTACATAGATTAAAGTATTTTTCCCTGTCACAGAATGGTAGAACGGCATTCGACACGTAGAGTCAGGTGTAGTGTCAACTGAGGAGTTTCTGATATATTTTTGAGTCAAAGCTCCACACTTCTTTCTCTAGGTCAATAAAATAATTTTAACTTAAAAACAATCTGACTTTAAAAATTCTTAAATAATTAACTAAAAAGTATTCGTATACTAGTAAAGTCCACCTTAAGGAGTAGACGTTTTTTTTTATTTGTTAATACAAATTTCTTACTGAAAAATACAAAGAAGCTATTTCTATACCTCACTATTTTAAATTTCTTATAGTAAATAACTTTATGTTAGGCCATATAGTAAATATAAGAGGAACACGACTCACGTCATTCACAAAAAAACGCCGTTAAGCAATAGATTACTTGATATTTGCTCTATTTGAATTTATAAGTAATTTGCAAGGTCTCTCGGGTAGGTTGGTCAATATTACACAAGAGCACGTCATCGTCTCGCTCCAACGGCGCTCGCGGCCGGCGGAGAGAGTGGCGGTGGCGTGACGCATCGCGGGGTATCCCGCCGCCGTGACGCGCCAGCCTTTTCGATTTGCACTTCGACGACGAGCATTTACCTTATTAGCTTCATACGGTAAAAATCATAATGATAACGAAAATCGGTTGTGCAATCGCTTTCATCAGCTCCGTATATTTATTGGTTGAAAGTTAATATATTTGTAGGTGTTCTAACATGTTTATTTTTGTAAATTATATATTTACGTAAAATTATATAATATAAATAATTTAACTTGACTGATACAATCAAGTCAATTAGATATTACTTAACAAATACTAAATATAGTAAAAAATATTTTATGTAAAAAGTAAAAACCTTAATTCTTTCTTATATAAATGCATTTGCTTAATAAATTATATTATTGTTATATACAAGAAAACATATGCCACGTCAAAAATATTTTAATTTTTTACTTATAATTACTAATTTTTTACTTATTATTAGTTATAAAAATTACCATCAAAATTTTTCCAGTAACATAATTAACGTATCTATAACACAGCAAATTCATAGTAGTAATTTAATTAAATACCTACATTATATTTTCATTTTATGATATAATTTTGGGGAAATCAAACAAAAACTGAAGTCAATGCTAACATATTGTAATGGATTTCCTTTGCATGTTAGAAGTTAGAACTAGGTTGAGCTGTGTGGGCAGCGGCGGCGAGCAATCGGCGCGGGCGCGGACGCTTTCACCTTTCGAAGAACCTTCGCGTTCTTCCACGGCCTTGACCTCACCCCGAGCGCGGTCGGCGCCATAGTACCCGTTACCCTTTTGAGGAATTCGCAAATAATAATTGCGTAACAATATGTAATTGCAATTTTCATATATGATATAATCCAAACTCAAGTCATGTATTAAAGGCAAAACTGCCATAACATTATGGGATATGAAACTTCGAAAGACCAATCTTATCATAAAAAATACTGTTTTTGTTTTTATCTGATCAGACCAGTTTCGGAAACTATATGTTCATTTATAAAGGTTAAAGGAAAAAATAATCTATATATGTATGTATTCATAGGTAAGAGTGGTAGTGGTAGCCGGGTGGTAATGCGCACGCTTGGAAAACCAAGTGAAGCGTGTTCAAGCCCCGGGGCTAACCTGTGGTTGTTTCATGTGCGAATCATTTTTAGCATGATTACCAGATGCCTTACGGTGAATGGAAACATTGTGAGGAAACCTACAAGTTGCTTATCTAAGTGAACGTAACTAGTCGTTTCGAAATACATATGACCCCCCTCGCATTGAAGGGAGGCCCGTGCCCAGCAGTAGGACATTGTAATAGACTGAATAATTGCAGGTACGCGAATTACAAGCTATGTAACTTTTTGCCAAAACATTTTAACAAACAAAAAAATCTAGTTTTTGCCTTGTTTGCCGTAAGAGGACAATCCAAAAAACATTTTCCATTTTAAATTAAAGATAATAAGTAAGGATCTCCTCAAAGATTCCATCAAGGCACAAAAACGAAAAAAATAATAATAATCCATAGGTGCAAACGTCACGAGTGTAAGGAAAGAGATCGCATGAAGCGATTAATTATATATTAAACAGTGTTGCTCCGAATCGCCGAGAATGATGCAAAGGCCGTCGGCCACTGCATCATGTGTTACGAAACCATTAGTTTCCGAACGGAATTACTAAAAGTATACGTAAGTTACATGCACTTGTTATGAAATGACTGAATCGTTGGTAATTCTATTAACCCATACCTATTAGAATACACGTATAGCTTAACCATGAATCAATATAAATTGCAATTTCAATTGCATAAAAATTAAAAAACTGATGAGTGAGTACATTCATCGGTTTATGCGGAACAGTAGATATACTCGTACCTATGTAGACAACGCAACAAGTAATCAACTATTTTTAACCGACTTCCAAAAAGGAGGAGGTTCTTAATTCGTCGGAATCTTTTTTTCTATGTATGTTCATCGATTACTCGAAGACGACTGAACCGATTTGGATTTTTTTTTCATTTCGAAGTGTGGTTTAATGTCCCATGGTCCCATTTAAATTTTATCGAAATCGGTAGACCGTTTTTTTAAAAAATCGACAATAAAATATTTTTTTAAATAAATTTCTTAATCGAATATGTTATTAAACATAATATAAAAAACCAACTACCAGGCACTAAAATGTAAAAAATAACTAAACGGGGTTTTCATTAACAATTTTTCATTAGATATTTTCGAAGTGTAGCCGCCGCCACAAAATGACGGATTACATTTGTTTCCACAATCCCCTCAATAAGGTCATCAAATAATAGGGCTTGACTAGTAGAATATACGACACTATGAAAATAAATCCCAATCCAATATGGTCGTCAACAAAATAGGCCATATTTTTCAATATGGGTATCAAATGAAAGGATTTATAGTTAGAACACAGCTCATGGTGGATCATAGAGTTTAGATAGATTAAAATAAAAAACTAAAAACTTGAAAACTTTCTTTTTAGCTTTTGTACCTACATTATCTACATCATTATCATCTTTATTTTCAATAAAACCGTTTAACTTATTTTTTTGATTAGGTACTGGGTTGAAAAGGGATTTCTGGAAATTTCATTTTTTATGGCGTAGCACAGGCTGCATGGGGCGCCATTACGTTTTTGGTCAATTTTTTTTTATCTTCATAAAATTATGATCTTTAACGCGACTAATGAAATATTTATCTAACCGTTACTAATATTACCTAATCCTCTGTCCATTGTAAATCGATTTTCATAATGCTTTTTATAAGAAATGAATTGTGCAAGAGAGCAGTGTCAAATCGCCGACATGTTTTTATACAGAAATGGATTCAAAGAGTACTTTTTAATAATTTTGGTCTGTTTGTTTGCAAAAGTCTTAATTGAAACAGTGTTAAATTTTATTTGAATTAGTGGAGTTAACCAAATATTCAATTATATGAAAGTTTTTATCTTTATAATATAATTTATTAAAGTACCTATGTACCGTTAAGATCCGTGATGCGTCAGCGGACGCGCGCAATACAAACGCGCGGCTTTCACCGTCGACTTGGCCTTGACCCTCGCAGTTAACTATCTTCTTATGGATCCGGGAAAGTACTACAGTAGATATATTCGTCTTGTTAAGAGCCGAATTTTAAGGAAACATTGATGTTGCTACAACGAGACTGAAATAATTCAAGTATATTTAAAATATCTGTACAAATATTTTCGATATTTTATATCATGAGGAGTGGATGGTGAATATTTGTCCGTCGTAAATGTGTACTTTCATTGATAGTTAACATTGTTTAATACAGTCTATCGTCATCGTCGTAATCAGCCCGCTCCTACACTGTTGGTCATGATATGTCATATGGCATCTCCTATGGCACTCCACTGAGCTCGATCCTAAGCTCTACGCATATTATCGCTGAGAGCCACTTTACATACTAGCTGGAGGGTGCCTACTCTACTTTTACCGAGTCCTTTTTGGTCTCTGTAGAAACCGTCCATTCTAGTAGAAAATGACTATATTCGTTAATGTTTTCAAAGATGTCGAGAAGAAGAAAGTCGAAAAATTTTTTTTTCAAACAAAAATTTAAATTAATTATTTATTTTAAAAATCAGTAGGCTACCTCCAATTGTTAGGAAACAAAATTTTTTTTCAACAATTTTGTTTTTCTGTAAGCTACAAATTCTTCTCCCAAGCTATGAAAAGAATTTTTTTTTCGCTCCACCCTTATGGACTTGCGTTACGGCGCGGCGACGAATTATTTCCGCACTACAACTACAACGCTTATGTATTTGAGCTACTTGTTATTATAAAACAGCTTATGTAGTGCAATCTCTTAGTTTCTACTGAATACTTCAAACACAAGTATAAATCCATACTAATCCCTCCACGATCGTCCGTCCAGTTAACAATAGATTTCTTAGAATTTTAATTAATTTCTTATAAATTTACCTGGAGGTGTTAATATTATAAATGTGAAAGTGTGTTTGTTTGTTTGTTTGTTTGTTTGTTTGTTTGTTTGTTTGTTTGTTTGTTTGTTTGTTTGTTTGTTTGTTTGTTTGTTTGTTTGTTTGTTTGTTTGTTTGTTTGTTTGTTTGTTTGTTTGTTTTTGTTTGTTTGTTTGTTTGTTTGTTTGTTTGTTTGTTTGTTTGTTTGTTTGTTTGTTTGTTTGTTTGTTTGTTTGTTTGTTTGTGTTTGTTTGTTTGTTTGTTTGTTTGTTTGTTTGTTTGTTTGTTTGTTTGTTTGTTTGTTTGTTTGTTTGTTTGTTTGTTTGTTTGTTTGTTTGTTTGTTTGTTTGTTTGTTTGTTTGTTTGTTTGTTTGTTTGTTTGTTTGTTGTTTATTTGTTTGTTTGTTTGTTTGTTTGTTTGTTTGTTTGTCCTTCTCTCACGATGAAACGGAGCGACGGATTGGCGTGGTTTTTTGTGTGGTGATAGTTAGAGGGCTCGAGAGTGACATAGGCTACTTTTTTCCCGCGGGAGATCATCTAATTCCCACGGGAAAACACGTTATAATACAATACAAAAAAATATCAGAATTATTTGAAACTTTGTATTAATGCTCTTCAATAAAATTAAAGTTATGAATATATTCAACAAAATAAATAAAAAGATATGAATATCTAATAGGTAAATATGTATTTTACTTATCAAAATAATTAGATTTCCTATGCGTCGTCGGTTGGCACCGACTTCGAATATATCTGATTAGGTATTTATTCTAAATAAAAACCCCCGTTTAGTTATTTTTTACATTTTAGTGCCTGGAAGTCGGTTTTTTTAAGTTTTTATTTACTAGCGAATCCGGTAGACAGACATAAAAGACATAAAAATCTAGATCTCGACCATGGCGCTATCTATCGAGTCCAAGTATAGCTAACAATTATACTGTTACCCTCGCAATTTCACAAAAAATACATGTGATATAACGTAAGAACTTGGCATAGGCATTAACTTCACAGCTACTCTCACCATGACATGGCGAACACATATCGTTGGGGAGCGATCTATTTAACTATTAATTTTATACAACCAAAGTTTGTATGCAGCCTAACGCCTGCGTGCGTGACGCAACACACGTATGCCACGAAAACCATGACGGAGTCGTGACGTCACACCACGCCCACCTCGCTTTAGGCGGATTCGCTGCGAGGTGAAGACATGTGGTGTTAGAATTTGACGTCGATGAAACATTTTAGCATCGCGCTATCTTTAGTCACAGTGTTTATTGTTAGTATTGCGGTTAATATTTTTATAGTGGGTGGTGCGCCGCGTGAGGCGACACGAGGCCGCATGTGCAGGATGTTGGCTACGCTGCTGTTTTGTTACGTTGAAGCGAATAATGACGTGTGAGCATAGGGATTTATGAATGAAATCTATTAATGTATAGACCAGTTTTCCTCAGGGGAGAGGGAAGAGGGGCATCCCTTCTCAAACTTATACAACTAATGTAAGAGGCATTCTTCATAGTGCTACGAAATATGACCGCGGAATCTGCGGATCTTTAAAATGAATTAAATTAATACAGTAAAGAAGGTTCTATTAGTAGCTACTGAAAAAATTCACGATGTATTGCTAAAGAAAGTTATTAATGATGCAATAAGAATTATAATGTCATTGCCATCGTCTCATAAATGTTCAAAATTAATCCTGAAAATTATAAAGGTTAGACAAATAAAAATATAACTATAGATTGTAAATATAGTTGATTTATTTCTGTGACTTCATATACCAAGTAACATTATTAAAGAGACTAAAGTCAATGTCCTTGCAGTGCTCGCGGCGGCGCGGCGCTGTCGTCGGATGCCTCTCGCTTTAAATGGTCATGAACTCGCACTTCAAATGTAGGTCATTGCGTATTGATGTGGTATACTTGGTGGTGGAGCTTTATTTTTATTATATATGTAGTAAATGTATAGAAGTGTATTTAGACGATTATCAACTTAGAATTTTATCAGGATTTTTTCTTATTAGAATATGGAAGAAGTTTTACCAAAATAAAGAAATGTAATTGAATTCAATTTATATATTTATTGATTCACTACATACATACCTAGTATAAAACAAAGTCGTTTCCCGATGTTTGTCTGTTTCTATGTATGCATAGTTCTTTAAAAGTACGCAACGAATTTTGATGCGTTTTTTTAATAAATAAATTGATTGAAGACGAAGGTTTATATGTATAATACATTAACTGCCTCGGTGGTGTAGTGGCTAGCATGTACGGCTGCACACCCGGAGGTCCTGGGTTCGAGTCCCGGGTCGGGCCAAGTTTAGTTATTGATTCTTTCTGTATAGTAAGTCTCAGTAACAGCCCGAAGTTGGGTAGTTGGCGGTGTTTCACCCCCGTGCCTCGGAGAGCACGTAAAGCCGTCGGTCCTGCGCCTTAACTCTCACCGGTCGTGTCGAGTGGTCGTCCCACCGGAGTATGAGAGTGATAGGAATAGAGAGTGCACTTGTGTCTGTGCGTACACTTGAGCACTATAATATCTCCTGCGCAGTTGACTAATCTCAATGAGATTGGCCGCCGTAGCTGGAATCGGCTAGGAGAACATCATCATCACATGCATATTAAAGTACAGAATAGCTGAGAAATTCAAAGGTTTGTATTTCATTCTAATCGTTAAAACGTACCTAGTAAGGAATAAAATTGTAAGAGAGGTAACTCAGTGGCAGGGCTCTCGCTTGGAAATCCAAGCGGATTCAATTCAAACCTTTGGTCCCATACCTACAAAATTTAAACGTGCCAATCATTTTCAACGTGAATACTACGTACTTGCCTTGCAGTACCTAAAGAAAAACTTCGTCAGGAAACCTGCATGTCTGAGAGAACCTAGGTAATTCTCGTAAGATTTCGCCGCCACCATCCCGCTTTTGGTCGGCGTGGTGGGCTATGGTCTGGTCCCAATCGCCATGAAGGGATTGCCTGTATTCAGCAATGGGACCTTAAAAAGGGCTGAATGAGAATATAAAAATATTCCAACGCCTTATCGCTACTACTACAATTATCTGTATAAAATAAGTCGTTAGTACATTCGTTTATTTCGTATGTACACTTGTTTGAGATTAAATTAATTGACTACGTTATTTAAATCAACATTTTTATTCATACATAGCATTGCCTATGAGTCATGACGATGTTGCGTTAAACGTATAGGCACGAAGACGCGTTTAGGTCTGACACTGTACGTATAAGAAACAACTAGTATCGATTGTACTTTCTTAGATTTACGCGAATATTTAACATTTTAAATAGAATTATCTTTTCAGATTTTTTCGCGAATTTAGTTTGATTTTTGATTCTCAAATTTTCCAATTTTTGGTTTTGGGAACTAAAAATCAAAATAAATACGCGAAAAAATCCGAAAAGATAGTTTTATTTTAAATAGTATCGATTGTTTACGAGAACTGCTCTCCGCAAATGATTAAAATGCTTTAAAAAAAGTTATTATGAATGAAGAATGAAGAATGAAGGGTGAAGAATGAAGGAAAGACCTCCTTATCTTCAAAAACTACAATTGTTGTTTTTTGTTTCAAACAGACTCCCGTTGTGAGTCAGAAAAGAGACATTTAAATTAAAAGTGAGATCTTAGAAGTTTGATCGTTATCGTGAATGTTATTTGGTGTAATTTGCATATTATGTAAACTTGATTGAAAAATTAATTTTATCAATTATTATCAGACACACCTTGAGGAATAATAAATATTTTTATTAGTTTCACACACACACACACACACGTATTTTAATAGTTAAATGCGTTAAAATTAATGTACAGAAGTTTAAATTCCAAGCTAGTTATGTTTTTTCTCAACATTTGAATAGTATGAATGGGTCTACACTCTACACAATTGTTTGTCTAAAAAAGGACCAAACAAGGGCCGGGACCAACACGGGGGCGCTTTCTGGAAATTTTGAATGAAGGTGTCGTAAAAGTATTTGCGTTTAGTTAAGACGCCGGCGCTAAGTGCGTCAGATACTCGGAAGCAAGTGTTGAATGACGCGAGCTCTACATCCCTATTCCTTTGTCAATTCCGGTACGCCGACACTTTGATGTGTTGAACTGGGCCGCTTCGACGTAGCAGCGAGTGATTCATGCTCGCCTCATAGGATGGAAAATTTAGATTTAACTGCGATTTATAACTATTCTGCAAAAGCTTTCGGTTTTATTGACGGTCAATTTTTAAATTAATACTTATGTATTTATTAAACTTATGACTCACGTTTTTGTGGTTACTAAAGCTTATTTTTGAAGTTATACTTTTTTTGGCATGTTTGGAAAAAAATATGAGAGTATAATTTTTACGATGCGCGCGCACACCGACAGCCAAAATGCGACATGATGAAGTTAGCTGCATTCCTTTTACTAACAGAGAGTTGTGATATAAGGGATGAAATGTTTAGCTATTTTTGTTCTGTTACGCCAAAGAAGTACCTATAACTTCATGCGTTTCGTGCGTACATAACTACACATGCACGTATTTTATATTTGAGTGTCATAAAAATTCTAAAGAACATGTTTAAATAATTTACTTTATTAAAAATATAATATAAACACTAATCGTACTTTTAATCGACTATAGGGTCATTTACTGGTACATTTGTTTATGCTTCTGATGTGTATTATCTGTTCTTTTAAAATTTCTTTTAATACCTAGGCCTTGTAAGTAAAGCTATCTTTTCGGATTATTTCGCGGATTTATTTTGATTCAGAAAGTATTACCGATGCCTTGTTTTATATTTTAGGAAGACTTGCAGAAATATACTACTCTTTCTATGACTGTTATTTCTAACATATGTCGAAATTTGTTAAAAGAACCACCCTAATGTATTTTCTGTATACACACAGGGACAGTGCTGTATATAAATATTTAGCCGCTATATTTATCGAGCTTAGAGTAAAGTTGTAAAAACACGTGAGAAAGATGTTTCACGTGAATTAGAAGACAAATCAATATTTTTTGTCGTTCAGTACTTTTGCGTATACCTAAATGGAAAGAAACAGAACGGTGTAATTGGAGTTTTCTTAATATGTATTATAGAAACTTATTATTTGCTTTAAAAATACGAACCGTCTTATTTTTATCGGTTGACTTGATTTTGGTTTTAGATAAAACTCTAGTTAAAGGTACTTTACGCAGATGCTAGTAAATCATAATTTATAAGAAATTTGTATACATTTTATTTTGATGACTAATTCTACAGCAATTAAGCAGTTTATAATTTAATATGCTTAAGCTTTTTCCTCAAAATAAGCAATAAATATTTAATACAAGCAATAAGTAAAAAATAAAAATACATTAAGAATCTTCTAAAAATTCTAAACAAGTTTCTTCGTGAATCATACTCACAGAAAAAATATTTAATGTAGGATGGTGTTACAAAAACGTACTAAATATAACATACAATAAGTACTTTACATTCTTTCACTAGTTTTTAAATACAGATTGCGGAGCTACTGGTCTGTCTACCTGAAATTATCTATTTTTAAATAATATTAAAGTTAAAGTATCTTACTATACCGTTAAATATCCATATTAATATAATAAATATGGAACTACATCTGTCTGTCTGTTACATATTAACGCTTAAAACAACGGAAATAGACAACCTTTCAGATTGGGGCAAAAATTTAGTACCCTACTAATATTATAATTGCGAAAGTTTATGAGCAGGATGTCTGGATGGCTTCGAGTATGGATGTTTGTTACTCTTTCACGCAAAAACTACTGAATGAATTTTAATGATACTTTACAATAATATAGCTTATACATCAGAATAACACATAGGCCATTTTGTATCCCGGAAAAATGTGCGGTTCCCATGGGCTTGATATGTTTATTTTTCTAGACGCAAACCCGAGCGAGTCGAGGTTAAGTCGCTAGTTCGAAATAAAGATCGAATATTCTATAAGTCACAATCTCGCTAAAACTATTTGATGTTCCCGTATAAAAGGTAGTCTACACTCTACATCACTCCCCGGCCCATATAATAGGTAGGTACATCTATAGACACTTTTATTAATTGCTTCTTATTATTATTACTTTTACCAATTAAGACAGTGGTAGCCCAGGGGTAACGCGCTCGCTTGGGAAACCGAGTGAAGCGGGTTCAAATCCCGGGTCTCGCACCTCTGATATTTTCATGTGCGAATCATTTCTAACATGATTATCACTTGTCCTACGGTGAAGAAAAACATCGTGAGAAAACCTGCATATCTGAGAAAACCTAGCAAGTTTTCGAAAGACATGTGAAGTCCGCCACGCCACACTTGGCCAGCGTGGTGGACTATGGCCTGATTCCCCTCGTATTGAAAGGAGGCCCGTGTCCAGCAATGGAACGTTAAAAAGGGCTGAATACACACTAATTGCTTTGTTGCTTCGTGAAAGAAAGACACACAAATACAATTACACGTAATCGTACATCCAATCGCCAGAAGCTTCATTTTACTGCTACTACGCTCGAGTTTAGAGTAGTTACTGTGTCGCTACTTAGAACATGCCTCGGTGGTGTAGTGGCTAGCATGTACGGCTGCACACTCGGAGGTCCTGGGTTCGAGTCCCGGGTCGGGCCAAGTTTAGTTATTGAGTCTTTCTGTAAAGTAAGTCGTAGTAACAGCCCGGAGTTGGGAAGTTGGCGGTGTTTCACCCCCGTGCCTCGGAGAGCACGTAAAGCCGTCGGTCCTGCGCCTTAACTCTCACTGGTCGTGTCGATCAGTCGTCCCACCGGAGTATGAGAATGACAGGAATAGAGAGTGCACTTGTGTCTGCGCGTACACTTGTGCACTATAATATCTCCTGCGCAGTTGACTAGTCTTAATGAGATTGGCCGCCGTGGCCGGAATCGGTCAGGAGAACATCATCACTTAGAACATGTCGGTAAAATAATATTATATTTATATATACCCCTAATAAAACTTCGAAATATTTCTTGTTTATATTCTTATATTCAGTACTTTTATAATCGTCAGTGAGTTACATAATTTATAATTATAATTTTCAGTATTACAAACAATTCGTGCCTAGTCACAACATGGTGGTACCCACATCTCTGTGTAAAAGCGCGGGAAAACAAATGAATATCCGAAGCCCTTTTTAATTTTTTTTGAACCACATTCCTATCGGCCAAGGTCACATAAGTAAATGCCTTATACATAAATCATTACAAATTAATCAAATATATTATTTTCTATTAAATCACTCAATATATAAAAATGCAACCTTACAATAGTTACCATAAATTATTAACTTATAAATAATGGTCAACCAATTAGTAAAATGTGGTTTGATTTTATTTATAATTCATTGCCGTGAATTAAATAATGACATAAATTATATTAGATATACTGATATTAGACTTGCACCAAGTAAAAATAAATTCGCCAAATTATTAAAAAAATATTATATGGACAGCCTAATATAATTAAACATACTTAAATTATCATAATGTAATATATTATATAAATGTAAAATATACATAAATAGTCTTAAATATCATAATGAAAGACAACTGTGAGACTCTGATCCCACAGACAAACTGTGCAAACAGTTTTGTGGGTCCATTGTAAAATTAGAAGTAAATCATATCTGTAGTGTGTATCTTTGCAAAAAAAATTAAATATATTTAGTTCTGCTGATAAGGATACACAAATAAATAAATGCAGAATGTTTTCTGTTTCCAGCGCTTTTGGAAATACATATAGACGATGGGTATACAATGTGTTGATTTGTCATGAATTAATTGTAATATCAAAACTGAAAACATAATTGATATGAAAGAAGAGATTTAAGAAACCTCTCGAAGTTGAATTGATGTTTGATAAGCAATAAATCTCTGGACAGATTTTGATGAAATTTGGTATGATGATAGCTGGTTATTCGGGTCAAGATATAGGATACTTTTTACTGCGGGAAAAATATCTCTCCTCTGAGAAATCTATACTAAACATTAAAACGTAACTAGGGACGAAATCGAGCGGAGCAAGGGCGAGGGTGCTAATTGTACATATATATGTAATAAATGGCATTAGAGGTTTTGTAAAACACGCTATCGTTATATGTATACCTAAGTAGTGTTCGCGAAATTAAATTTTTAAGCACAATCCGATTACTGGAATTTTATTCTAAACCCAAAGGGAGCCCTTTTCTCACGGTCAATATTGGATTGTACACCTGTAATATGCGTATTTATTCCATTTGAATTTTAAATTTTGCATTCAAAAAAGGATCTTGTCGAGAAACGTCCGTGTAGGTATTGATATACCTACAACCTATAAAAAATATATGTATAATTTAACCATCATGCCTAATGTAATATATAGATTGATCTCAAAGAAATTAACAAGTTCTTTAAGGAAAACGAGATAAGTTATATATTAATTATTCACATGCTCCTACGTAATATGTTAGCTATCGTATTACTTACAAGCAAGTGCCCAACTAGCTGCGCTGAGTCACTGGTATTTAGGTCTAGTAAATATTATGATAGGAATTAAAAATCAATTTTATTTCATATAAAATATTTTAGTCCGCTTATATGTAAAAGTTGTTTTCCATGTTTTAGTAATTAATTTTAATATCATGAAACTAATAATTATAAAATATGATTTGATTGTAACAGTGGAGTGCTTTTTGAAATTACGAATCATTTTGAAAACGAGTTATAGATGATTAGGTTTAGCGATTTTAAAACGTGAAGCAAAAAGATACTGCTGGAATTATTGTTAAATATTTAGGTATATTATAAAATTACTTGTTTTGTTTTTTATTTGTAGAAAGTTGACGATTTAATGCCTAGAACAAGGGATGAGATATTTTTAGTATTTCCTGTAGGATAAAGCAGTAGGCAGTGGTAGCCCAGTGGTTACGTACTCGCTTGGGAAACCGAGTTAAGCGGGTTCAAATTCCGGGTCTCGCATCTCTGATATTTTCATGTGAAAATCATTTCTAACATAATTAAAGCTTGCCTTACGGTGAAGGAAAACATTATGAGAAATCTTTCATGTCTGAGAGAACCTAGAAAGTTTTCGAAAGACATGCGAAGTCCGCCAACCCGCACTTGGCCAACGTGGTGGACTATGTCCTGATCTCCCTCGTATTGAAGGGAGGCCCGCGCCCAGCAGTGAGGCACTTAAAAGGGGCTGCATACAACTAAAAAACATCAATTAAATTAATCATACTACGTTACTAGCGTTTAGTATGACGTGCATCTTCTTTGCATACATCCTATTGGAATGAATTAGACACCAAATTGAAAAGATATTTTAAATTCCATATAAGTTCACTGAATTTCGCATACACAGTACTAACAAGTACCTACTACCTATATAAAATATATTTCATTTTTCGCTATTCATCTATATAGTCAATGTTATGGTAGTTCTGTTTGCTAGTAAGTTTTCAAAACACATATGTAAAGTTCCCGCCGCATGCAACCGCACAGCGCGGAACCCTGATTCTAAGCTCTTTCTCTCTTTCCAGCTATCAGCCAGTGGAAGTCCCGTCAAAATCGGTCCAGCCGTTTCTGAGGCTAGCTGGAACAAATAGACAAACAGACAGACAAACATTTTCAATTTTTTTTCCTTATAACTACCTTATATTGTATATACTTTTATATGCATTTATATATGTATTTTACGAGTATATGCTGTTATTTTGATATTACAAACAGACACTTCCATTTTATTTACTTGTAATGATTATATTAGCCGTAAAGTACATAGTAACTATATTTTAATTAATTTATCAAGACTCGTTATTATCAATCTGTTTAAGGAAAATTACTTATCTTGATTCATCGCAGATACTGGCTTACGAGATTTCCTATGCGTGCGAAGGATGCGTATGTAATAAGGCAACCGTTGTCGTCACACAAGCGGGATGACGATTATTATTACGTTATTTATGTACTTATGACCTAAAAAATCACTAGACGTATATATTGGAAAACTGAGATGACAATTCATAAGATACATTACTAAGATTGAGGTAAAGATATCAGATTTTTCAATTGGGAATAAATATTATATGCCATTGAGTCATTTATTTTGTAAGAAGTTATTATATAACTTTTATCGCTAATAAAAATTTACATGAGTTGTACCACGTAGTCAGGATATGTCATTCCTATATGTACCTACATTTTTTCAATTTTCTATTAGCAATACCGATTGTAGAAAGTCATTTCGTCGAAGAGGACAGTTTTATACTACGTTAGACATCAACGACCGTGTTTTCTCTTTAGCTACTCCTAATGATTTATCCTAACTAAATTAACATTTATAACCATCACCTTTTATAAATAAAAAGAATAATAAAATGTGTTAATTATATTAGAATTTAGTTCATGTTATATTAAAATTTCATGAAATTCCATTAATATTAAAAATGCGAAAGTTTGGATGGATGTTTGTCACTCAATCACGCTAGAAAGACTAAACGGAAGGAATTTGGCGCAGAGATAGATTATAGTCTGGAATAGTACATAGGTTACTTTTATCCTGGAAAAATGTACGGTTCCCGTAGCGAAGCGTGCCGTGGGTGAGTTGCCAGTATTTACTAATTTTAGTATTTTAGTTGATTATTATTTATGCCCAGTAGTTGTGCGCTAGATTCTAATTAATTATCTACAATTAATACATATTTGTACTTCATGTATAAGTGACGCGTCATACGGGCAACGTCCCCTCTCTCGTCGATACCTTGCGTTACATTTGAATAACGTGCAAATGAAAATTACGTATTTTATATGAGCCGACGTTATTCTGTTTCAATAAAAAAGTATATTCTTTGAACTCATATCAAAATCCTACTTATAGAACAAAAAATCGCTTTTTTCCGAATTTCCCATTTTTCCGAATAGGTTTTCCATTTTTTCAAGTAATAAAATTATTCGGAGCTTCTTACGAACACTAAAAAAATTAAATAACAACATTCTATATTTATTTTATTTTTATTTTATTTTAATTAGGATCTCCAACAAAAGATACACACAATATACAACATCATATAAAAACAAAAAGCAAATAAGACTCACAACACGTGTGCTCCTTCACTTATAGGAGACCACGGCTTGCTCATTAATGTATTTTATGTTATAACTAAGTTTAAACTAAGAAAAAATTAACGTCTAGAAACAAATCTGAAAATATTTATAGAGATACAAAAAAAAAAAACAAATCATACTACAACACATTTAAACATTTCTACTAAAGTTACGATAAGAATTTAGTAAGACTACTTTTAAATTCAAACATATTAGTGGAAAAGATATCTAATTCAACTTGTTGTGTAGAAAGCGTATTGTACTGTCTACAGATCCTTGGAATAGCGGCGTGATATCTCAAATTCGTTTTGCACAATGGAGTATAAAACAAACTACATATATGTATTTTTCCGAGGCAAGCGAGAGGGTACGTTAAATTTTATAAGCTGTAGTAATTCACTAAAATCAATTTTCGAATGGGTTAATTTATAGAGTGTTATAATATCTGCTGTTACAAACGAGAGAAGTCATCTTGTAATATTTAAGTCTATTGTGATAGTCAGGGAGATTTTTAGCCGTAGTATCACTGTTAGAAAGAAAGATGATAGAGACAACGTTTTTGTACAATTTCTAACCTTTTGGTGTAAAAGTCATAATGTGGGTTTCAGATTATGCTATTGTATTCCAAGATAGGACGGACGAGTGTATTAAATAATTTAATTTTAGTGGACGCCATCTTAAACTCTTTACTATTTCTTAGGACAAATCCCAACATCTTAATTATTAATATATCGCAGTAAGATACTAACTACCTACTTCCTGTAATAATTAACATGGTTTTACTTTTAGAGCGCATTAGTAAAATAGAAAATAAAAATAATCAAACTAAGAAACAGCAAGTGGTTAGTGGAATTTTATTCATAAATAACCACGAGTCTCTACACGTTATGCTGTTATTAGTATCGGATACTACTTTTTTGCAAACATATTTTTTGCCTGCCTTTAGACTTTAAACGGAAAAGAAGTCATAAATTAATTACTAGCGACTCACCCTCGCTTCGCTTGGGTTCGTCCCTAGGTTGATTCCCCATACAAATCTTTTATTCCCATATTCACCCCCTTAAGGGATGATTTCCGGGATAAAAAATATCCTAAGTCCTTCCCAGTGTCTTAAACAATATTCTTACCAAATTTCATCTAAATCGGTTCAGTAGTTTCGGAGCCTATTCGGTACAAACAAACAAACACTCAAATCTTTCCTCTTTGTAATACTAGTATAGATTATAAATTTGGCACATTTTAAAATAATCATTCAATTTTTTTTGAAACGTATTTCTACAGTAAGTGGTATAGTTAAAAATGTAAATAGCTAATATCCGATACTCAAACATTATCTAGAAATATCTGTATTCTTAGAAATACAATAGCTTTAGTATATAAAAAATCGAGTCGACAGCTCATTAAGGTTTTTTCGAATACCGATAAGGGCTCCGACGTGCATCGACTTGTCCAGTGGAGTCCATTGAGTAACTGCGCAGGAATGCACCAGGGTGGCCGACCTGGCAAACCACACTTCACTCGCAGCTCGGCCATTCCATACAAATGGCAATATTGACATTCTCACAACGCTTACGGTGTGTTTACTACACGCGGGGGCAAAGCTCTCATTAAATGAAAGCTTCAATTTCAAAATAAAAGCTTAAATTATTTATTAAATACTACCTTATTAATAACTGTTAAAGAAATATTTAAGTATATTCAACATTTGACTGTTGTTTGTTTAATTATTATATTATAATTTGTAATAACACATACTTTTGGTATGAAAATGATCTCTTGTAACATACATATATCAGTTATTTCGGAGTGTAAAGGCTGTTTTTAGGCTGTATATGATATGACAAATGCATAGAATAACACAATAAATCCTCATATGCCTTTTTCAATTTCACTTGAAAATAAAATACCTTAAGTTTTTGCATAAAGGATAAAGAATACAAAAGTAGCTTCATTTTTATCTCTATAGACATATAGCACCAGGCAATTACGAACTCTACATTTTCGCTAAAGGTGTTACATTCCCACGAGTACTTTACAAAACATTCTCGCATAGCTGTGAGCTGCCGCAGGACACAAAGGTGTCATTAGCAAACAACGAATCTTTAATAATCCTTATCTAGATTGTTTGGAAGTATTTCATTTGTTTTGTTTGTGAATCATGCGGCCTTCCGAAAACTACAAAAGTTTAGATTTCATTAAGCTTTTAAATCTACCTGCGTATTTGTGTATCTCCTCATTTTTTTCTCTTTTAAATAAATTTCTTAATAATTTTTACTTCTCTCTCTTTAATTTATTTTCATAGATACATATTAAATTAAGATGAAAGTGAAAACTTATGTAATATATTATATACCAATTGAAGAACAATAAGTATATATTCACCAGGAATATTTTGGAGATATCATTCACGTATAGAAATTATAGATTAAAAAAACCGAAGTATACAATTTTTACTCGTAGACGAATGCAAAATGTATAAGTATGATAACAATATATATAAAATATAAATATACCTTTCTTTTAACGCAATACTTGCAATGAACAATAAATAATAAATGAAGAAACAAACGCCTGATGATACAAGTTTTACAGTTATTTGTACGTGAATGGAAATAATATTGCAATGCAGGTAGTTGTTGACAGGCGACGACGGAGGAGGACGACGCGCCACAGCTCGCGTGCGCGGGGTGGCTCGGCGCGGCGTGTGGCGCTGTGCTACCTTCAAATACATAATACTAGCGACTCACCCGCGTTTCATACAGGTTCGTCCCTAGCTTGCTTTCTAATACAAACTATCATCTCCATTTTCACCCCCTTAAGGGATTATTTCGAGATAAAATGTCTTTCCTAAGTCCTTCCCAGGGTCTCAAACTATCTTCTTACTAAATTTCATCTAAATCGGTTCAGTAGATCCAAAGATTACCCCCTACAACCTCACAAACTTACAAACTTGACCGCTTTATAATATTAGTATCTTTAGATATTGTCAAGTCTATGTGATGAAAGCTGTCTGGCCTCGGTGTCAGATATTAGTATGCAATCGTTAGAAAATGAAAATATTAAAAAAAATTGCGACATTTTTTTGCTTAGCTCTAGATATCTTGCCGTAACCTATATCCAGGTATAGTATACTCCATAGTCTACTATTTCTTTGTACTAAACCCAGTCCGGGTGTATCAGAATAAGGGAGTAAGAAATATACACACACATTTTACATTTAAATTTCGATTTTTTAACAGTATTCCGATAGTATTGAATTGGCAAAAATTGTTATGTTATAAATATAAAATAATGTCATGAATATTTTCATTTTTTTTTATATTTCTATTCTTCAACGCTTATAGTTACATCTTGTCTAACTTGCTGTGATGTACCTACTCGGCACACAAACTTCATATTTGAAAAATATGACCAAACAAAATGGACAAGTTCATATCTGTACGTGCCCGGGGTTCTTAAGGCAGTACCTATTGCAATGCGTGGTCAAATTCGGTCTTCTCTTTCGCGGCAAGAATTTCCGGAGTTGGCTGCGTGAGAACTTTGGTACTCTGAAACAATGGGTCGGAATTTCATTTAGTAATGAATGGTGAGAAGACGATAGTGATGTGCAGCGAAATAAAAAAATATTTAAAGTATTTTTTACTGAAAATTGTTTTTTATTATACTGCTTAGCAGCACTTACATATATGCACAGTACTTCGAATTGATTAAGTTTGATTTCTTTTACTTTATCGAGGTTATACACTTTTGGTATCAAAGGTATTCATTCCTTGCTTCATATATACAGGTGATATTAGATTTTCACACTTTAAAACAGACCAAAAGATATTAAGTAAAAATATATACACTGGACAACTATTTACAATTTATTTGTATCTGTAAATGTAGTAGAAAAACAAGATAATAGCTCGTCCAGGTTCATTAGACCTGCGCGAGCCGGCATCTTATTTCTAACTAGAACATTACAATTATTTTCTAGTACGACTATTAGTAGTATATAATTGTTTAGATAAAATGCCGTTTTTTATATAAGTAGATACAAAACAAACCACAAGAATGAAACCGGTTTACTATGATTAGTTTTTAAGGTTTTTTTGTAATCACTAATTATATTATTTTTATTTGTCATTTACCAATCTGTAACGTCATTTATAAGTTTTGTTTTTTTATCAGTTAAAAAGTTTTGGATTAACAAAGTAAAATAAGGTCGTAATAAACTCATGAGCTTTAAGATGTCACATTTGATATCCATACTAATACCTATGTAAAAAGTTATTTATAAACAAAATTGGATGATTTATTTTGCGCTACCTTGTAATTTAAATGCGAAAGTAACTCTGTCTGTCTGACTATCTGTTACCTATACACGCTTGATCCGCTAAATCGATTTAGATAAAATTTGTTACGGAGATAGTTTGAGACCCTGGGAAGGACATAGGATAGTTTTTATCTGGTAATATTCCTTAAGGAGGTGAAAAGGCGGGTGGAATTTGTATGGGAAATCAATCATTTTCAGGTACATTATTCTATCTATTCCATACTAACTGTTAAAAGGTATCTAAGGACAAACCCGACCGAAACGAGGATAAGTCGATAGTTGAATATATAATGTTCTAAATGAAACGAATTATTTTTTGCATTTTTGTTAACCACAAACTACTGTACTAGTATATACTAATTATATCACTTCTAAGTCAAATTGGGGTAGATTCCGCACGAACTTACATACTGACATTTAATTTAAATTTTAAAAACATAAAAAGTGGCAATTCCTTTGTGGCAAGTCCTTGTAAAAGTCTAGATGCATAAAGTATATTTTGACTTGATTTAATTTTATATTTTTGGGACATTATGGAACAAATAGGTACTTTTATTCACATTCACTCACAAATCCTCCTTATTACATACTTACTTAACATACCTCAGTGTGATGAAATAGGTTATATAATTCGTTGGCTCACTATTACAAGGTTCTATGTTACAATTTTAGTACTTATTTAGTTATTAATGCTACAAGGTTCTATGTGTCATTAGCTACAGTTTTGCAAAAACAAACCACTAGATAGCGGCACTATAACTACAAAGTATTCAATTTTACATAGTTCTATGTTGTTTTTATTCACGATAACAAAATAACGAAGTTCTATGTAAAAATTACTAAACTTCATTAAAATTTACATAGAACCTTGTAACAGTAAGCCAACGATTATTATTATGTTATTTCCATTATATGTATGTTATAATTTATAAAATAAATATGTTGGGACATAATAACATACAGCACCATCTAGTTCCATGGAAGCTACGAGGTTTATGTTATGTATATCAGAACGTTGATTCACATACATGTGTACATATATATATAAATAACATATAATTCTTGAAAACAAATTACCGTTTATTGTAATACAATATTAGTTAGTGGATTAGTGTACTTAGCAACACAGTTTGTTACTAACAGATAGCAAAAAGCTTCATTTAAAATTTTGACGTACAATATATTTACAGGTACAATATACTGTGTACGTCAGATATACGTTTATATTGTGAGGTGTGTTTTCCCTATATATTCAATACTAATTAACAAATCCTAGATGTTGTCGATTAGCGATATATCAATAAGCTGTTAAATAAGAAGGTGGAATAACAGTTGTACTTTTTAGGGATCTGTGTTTAAGTTGAAGTCTACGGCTACAGATCCTAAAGCTCTAGGTTCGAGTAAAGACTCGGGCCGAGTACAGTACGATAATTATTCAGAATACTTTCTTAGATTTACGCGAATATTTGATATTTAAAACAAAATTATCATAAAAAAAATTTGGTCTCCGACGTTGCAAATGCTTTACAGCAATCATGGTCACGGGAGATACGTCTCTCAAAAATCAAAGTAAATCCGCGAAAAAAGAATAGAAAACCCCAATGGCTTCTCAATAACAACCCGGAGTTGCGAAGTTGGCGGCGTTACGCCCTACGCTCCTTATCACAGATCATATAATACTATACTAGTACTTATCTATCTTTGCAATATAGTCAAAGTAAACAGAGAGGTCTTTTTCATTTCTTCTCAAGTTATTTTAATTTTCTACATACGCCCTCGTTAGGCGTACTTCTACTTTTGATACGTAGATCTTTAAGTACTCATATGAAGACGACTCTAACAAGGCTCTGACTCTGAGGACCATGTTGGTCTTCAAAAGTCTTTCGATGTCCACCATACTTAGATAAATTAGATAAATTATTATTAATTATTATACTGTATTCTAGTGTGCACTAGCTATAATTACTAGTACAGAAAGGCAGAGAAAAAACGTTTTTTCTCAAATTTTACTGACTTACATAGGCTTCTGTGAGACCTATAGGACTAACTACCTAAACATCAAGGCTTGAACCTTTACAAAAAAACTTGACAAAAAAATGATAATCTCTTATTTCTAATAACACGTGATCTGAGTAAACTTTAAATATCAATTTTATGCAAGTAGTCTTTGAATGAGCTTTGAGTATCTACAGAACCCTTGCAGCTTATAAGCTTTACAAATTACGTTTTTTATACTATGCTTGTATTTTGCGGACCTCGAGGTTGTCTGCGGTGGCTGTAGTTATTAATTACTTAACCTGCGGTTTGTACAACAGTTCATCACGACGATGTCCGTCAAAACAGCTATTATAATCCGTTACTAAGTTTATTTTTAGAAATGAAAATTCTATTGGACTTTAAACTTAACGGTTTGTGAAGTTAAGCAGAGCTTAACCTGTAACTAAGAGAGCAAAAAAAGTAAATAGTGATTGATGAGGTTTTTTTAAATTTTATTTTGTGAATTTTAGTGTTATATCTCTTTTCTTTATATTATATAATTAAATTAAGATTAAACATACTGTCCGAAAAATCTCATTTTATTTCAATGTCAAATATACGTGACCCTAAGGAAGTGTTTTCTTTTACAGAATAAGATACCTATAAGGTAAAAATGTACGATAACTTGCAAAGAAAAAACTTTTTAACAAAAAAATAAAAACCGACTTCAAACAAAAGCACTAAAAAGTAAAAAATAACTGATTGGTAGTTTTCATTTACTATACATACCGAATCAAATATTTTCGAAGTCGGTGTGCTTTGGCTAAGTAATTAAAGCCTACCTATTAAATACATACCTAATCAAATATTTTCGAAATCGGTGCCAGCCCATACAAAGCAAAGCACACCGACTTCGAAAATATTTGATTAGGTATGTATAGTAAATGAAAACTACCAATCAGTTATTTTTTACTTTTTAGTGCTTTTGTTTGAAGTCGGTTCTTATTTTTTTGTTAAAAAGTTTTTATTTTTCCCTTTTTAGTATAGACAGTAGTAGCAAAGTAAGAATTCCAACGTATTAGGCTTATCAAATCAAACAAAATAAGCCCAAACTCAAAGTATCTACTATTAGCCGTTGAAGAGTTCCACCTATCCACCTTCTGGCCTTACCATCAGATCAAGTCAACAATACCGAACCACTGTACTATCAACGGAAATAGAAATACTTGCAAATTTAAAGTTAATATGACAATTAGAAGTAGGCTAAATTCATCATTTAAAGTTAATATGACAATTAGAAGTAGGTTAAATTCATCATTAGCTATTTTTCCACCCTTAGGGGTGGTATTTTTTTTTGAAATTTAAATGGGACCAATCTGGAAGTATACACTTTCAAACAACACAAAAATTGTCCAAATCGGTAACAAACATTAAAAAAACAAAAAAAAAAAACAGTCGAATTGAGAACCTCCTCCTTTTTGAAGTCGGTTGAAAACAAAATTTATTAAAAGTTTTCAACGTTCAGTTCGCAGTGTTAGTTCTTCTTTAAGGCCTTGTATGAATGTATTGTGATATTTGCACCTATTTTATGTAACTTTAAAATTTTTGTATTTTTATGCGTTGATGTAACTTTTGCGGTCAATGTCACATTATTTAAAGTTGTATGATGTTTCTGTAAGTAATTTCATATTAAATCTATATTCGGTTTATTTTAAGCTTAATACTGCGCATTGTGGTCGGGTTGAAAAAATATATGAGTTTCTTATACTGTGTGATGACTAAAGTAAAATTATTAGGAAAATGATGTATTCATGTTTGCGTAAAACATTAAAAAGGTTTCTTTTATAATTGGAGTATGATGTAAGTTATTGTATAACAGAATAGAAGAAAAAAAACGAAGTGATATATTGCAATTGCAAGGAAGCGCAATTTGAATAGCAAAAAATATGATCCGCCATATTTGCCGTATGCCAGAATTCCGCTGACTAAAGGTCACCATAGATTAAGACGAAAGTGGTGTAATAAAGTAAAGTCGTGGATTAGAAATAAAACTATCTTTTCGGATTATTTCGAGGATTTATTTTGATTTTTGGTTCCCGACGTTTCGAATGCTTTACAGCCTCCATGGTCACGGGAGAGACTGAGGTAAAGACAGGTAGATGTAGTAAGTTCTTACTGTGTAGATCAAAATGACAGACACAAATGAAAAATGAAAAATATTAATCTGATATGCTGTCTGAAAAGATCGTTTTATTTAAAATGTCAAATATTCGCGTAAATCTAAGAAAGTATTGTCGTGAATTAGTCTAATTCTAGATAAGTCACCAAATCTAAGAATCAATTATCAAAATGTCTGAAAGGGGAAGGTAGGCCTTTGTCCACAAGTGGAACACATAGGCTATAAGTAAATAATAAAAAGCATTTCCACTGTCATTGGGAAATTACAATTAGTCCAATAGGTTCGATATCATTAGAATTATATAGTCTAATCGATTCTCAGTTCTGCTAGCTCGTATTTCGCCTAAAAATGGAATGCAGCTAGCATTCTGGCCACAATTCCACGCGGACATGACTTGTACTGTGTACAGTACTAGTAATTAAATGTAAATTTGCTTTGTATAAAATTTAATGTAGTATATTTGTAATTTCAACGTATTTTCTCCTTTGTAGTAGATATCTATAGGTATGGGTACATAGACCTGGATGACGTGTCATAGGCCCACATTTTTGTCGCGGCTATTGAAATGTGAAACGCGTCTCGGCCGCTGATGTCAACGGTGTACGTGCCGTGGTGCAAGCAACGTGCTGTTGAAAACCAAAAACAAAGCGAACTTTGAATAAGATTTAAGACTTGTACAAGTAGATACTGTTACTGACGTATTTCAGTTTTGTGATTATGTTTGGTCATAGTTTGGCACAGTGCTACTATTTTCTTTGCTAGCTACAAGTTATACCTATATTATAATTTATATATGTGTTTAAAATCAAATTTTATTTAAACTTTTTACTTTGAATACCTTATTGTAATAAATATTACAGTGTTAATTAGATATGTAGTATGACACCAAACACCTTTACCAATATAATTTAGCACAGAGAAAGTCTACGTTATTAAAATAATAATGCATCCTTTCTGTTATGGAAAATATACAAAAAAGTATCCAATCCAACCAATCTTTACAAAATTATAATATGTAATAGAGTAAAAATTATAGTATGAGCTATGAGAACTATATATACCTATGTGAGTATTAAATAGATACTTATTTCATACTGTCAGTACCTATTTAGTGGTAGGTATGTTATTATTAATATTAAAATGTTGGCTTTATTAATGTCATTGATGTGATAAACAATTATAGAAAGTAAACTAAGAACAAAAAAAAAATATCGTTTTGTATTATACTTTTTTAGACTTACGCGAAAATTTGAATATGAAGATGAATATTTTGATGATTTCGGGTATTTTGATGTTTGTTTCCCGACGTTTCGTATGCTTTACAGCCACGTCTCCGTGGCCATGACTGCCGCGCATGATCGAATCAAATTAAATCCTCTAAAAAAATCCATAGAGATAGTTTTATTTAAAATATCCTTTTGTCTAACTGTAATGTTATTCGTCAAAACGAATCAAATGAGCCTTTGAAGGATTTACGCGGAGCAATGAAACAATTCCACTGATCACCTCAAAGCTCTGCTTAAAGGTATAAAATTTTAGCTTTCACATACTTTAAAATCGGAAATATTAAAATGAGAAAGTACCTACCTAAATAAACGAATACATTTTTTTCACGACCTTGTCTCTGTCTACGTTTCTTTTTGTATTGCAAAAATTCCCATATTTGTATTGAAAATATGTGTTCATTGAAATTGTACAATTGCACAGTACAGGCGAGTCCCGCGGCCCGCAGGCCTCTCGCTGACGTCACACACGTACACCTTACTCATTGTGCGAGTACCCACTACGTGCATAGGAGATCTGGCACATGACCTCGCTTTTAAAGAGCCTAGTTATTATTTAAAAGTATAGTTTTTCGTAGTCTCTAACCATCTTAAATGGTTTTGTTTGTTGTTTGAGTGTTCTACTTACATATAAAATTTCTTTCCAACAAGCCACAGTTACAATGATTCGCCGTTACCGGCTCGACTAATGTGTACATTGTAATATATCTACGAAATTAATCACTTTGATAATGCTTAAAAAGGTTTTATAAATTATGTCATTCATTGAGACTGAGTGATTTATAATAAGTGTATAAATGGCGAGTTCGTGTTAATTGTACTTACATTAATATCGTACTGTCTTTATCCTACTCTAAACTATTAAAAAAAGATTTTCTCTCGATATTTAAACGTAATTTACTTTATTTATTCTCATCGAATAATTGTAATTTATAATCAAAACGTATATTTTTTATTAAGAAAATATAAATTAATAGTGCTAAGTTTTAGTCAGTTTCAACATTGAACAATAAATTAATGAGTTTATTTTGTTATGTTTAACGATTGTATAATTATGAAATGATGCATGTTTTAAATTACCATATAATATTAATTTTTGATTCAATTTATATAATATTCCCATAATTTTTGTATTTATTTTAATTCACTACTTTTATTTGTGTCTATCTTTTATGAAATATGTGTAACACCTGTAATTAAGGCAGGACTTAGAATTTATTATTTATTTTAATTATATTATTATGCCTTTGTTAGTGTGTGTCTTGTTGGTGTTAATAAATATATAAATAAATAAATAAAATTTTTGATACCTATTAGGTATTTTATATCGACTTTCGGCCACGCGTCGTCAGTCTTATTACGGCCATTACAGGTGTAGTGTTACACTGCAAGTTATATGTTAAAAGCGCTGAATGGGTCTCATAAGTAGGGAACATAGTTATTTCTTAGGAAAAATAGATTTAAAATATTGTAAAAGACATAAGAAAACAAATAATGAAAAGTTTGAAATTTACCTATAAATTGGTATTCATATAAGGCACAATATAAGTATGACATAAGACGCGTCTGATAAACAATTTGCGTATAATTCTAGTTACTAATCCAGATGTAGGTACTTGGCGCGTACACTGACGTACGAGTAGGTTGGTACGTAAGTATACCTAATATGCACCAGAAATAGTGATTTTTCATATTGGATAAAGGGATTTTTTGCACTCGGAGTCTTACAAATTCTAACGATTTCATTGCAAAAACATCGACTACATCGCCATATATGGTCTGTGATAATTTAAGTAAATAGGTATTATAACATTGCCCTTGAAACCATGTATCATTCTCACTTCCGATCGTAGGGGAAATGAAAACCTAATGTACAAACAAACACGCAAGCGTTTCATTTTATGAATCACACGAACAATATTCTTGTACCAATAGTAATGTAAAATATAAGGCAAAAAAATATCACGTTCATTTTTACGTAAAATCTGATAAGAACTTTTAGTTCGGATAAGAATGACCAAGTTGTAACGTCATTTCCTGAATTGCAAAAATACGAATAATTTCCGTGATAGCGGCTAATCTCACTTAGACTAGGCATGGATGTAGGTAGAAAATTTTGTCATGTTTTCTCATATTTCGGTGGAGCGACTTCAACAAGACTGGTTCGAGATTAGGGGCAAGACCGAAGGCTTTAACTTTTCTCCGCACTTGGTGTAATGCCTTATGCCAGCAACTTCTAAACTACGGGCATCGATTGAGATATTTTAAAATAAATATTTCTGGCGCGATCTACGACTCATAATAATTGTAACTGTTTAAAAATGACTCTTAATAGTTCAGAAGTGTCAGTACGTATTATTAATCTCATAATAAATTCTAATACGAATTATATTTTTTGTTACTAGTAATCTATACATATAATAAAATTCTATGTGAGTCAAATCTGCACATTGTATATTTTTTAGAAAATCTTATAGAAATAGTAGATTGTTATCGATACAGAGGCCTAATCTAGTTTTTAATTTTTTTGTCTATCTGTCCGCCTGCCTGTCTGTCTGTGACCGTATCACGAATGATTTTGATGAAATTTGGTATCATGTTAGCTGGTTATACGATATAGGATACTTTTTACTGCGGGAAAATATCTCATCTCTGAGAAATCTATACTAAACGTTAAAAGTAACGTGAGTCGCTAGCTCTTAATAAATACCTGCGAGTAATTTTCTTCTTATTATTAATTCTTTTTTCACGCAACGACGGAATATCATTTTTGCTTTTACAGTTTAAACTTTAAAACTTAGGTTTTAACTTTCTAAAATTAGCAATTGATCTGGATCCTTGATAACGATAAGGTGTATCATTCACTAGTTTATGTCCTGCCTGCTACTTTGAGCAGCGACATCTATTGATAATATATAAAATGTCGCCATGTTGCTTTTTGTCAACTTTTATCCTAATCTATGATGGTTTAATAAAAAAGACAGGTAACACAAGGTGGCTGTTTATACAATTCTTACTGACTTGACTCTATTGTAGTGATGTAACGCTATACATCAGCGGTAATTCCAACTTACACAGATTTCTGTGAATATCGAGGACATTTCATATTCAACACTCAACCTACGAATTGACAATGAATAGAATATGCAAATTAAAAAAAAAAAACATACCACAATATACCTAACAAAAGTAAAGAGTTAATAGTAATGTCAATTTTTTGCCAAAAAGCAAGGATGTAAAAAAATAAATATTGAAAAATCCTTAATTAATACGTGTTTTATATTTTCCTTGGCTAGGTCAATGCGCGTGTCAGTGCATATCAATTGCATAATTCATATCTATTATAGAGCATATTTTCCTTGTCTCCGTGTTATAATGTGTTATGTAGTTCTCGCGATACCGGCCTTGTGGCGTGAGTCAGGCGGCGGCGCCGCGCCGTCTGATGCGCGCCCTGCTCGATGCCTCGCTAATTCAAATTCAAAATATTTTATTCAGCACTAGCGACTCACCCTCGCTTCGGTCGGGTTCGCCTCTAGACGAACAAAAACAAATCTATCGGGAACTGTACATTTTTTCGGGTTAAAAAGTAGCCTATCTGTTATTCTGATGTATGAACTATAATAATGTAGTTTCATTTAAATCCCATTAGTAGTATTGTGTACTAACCTGTATAAGTTACTATAGTTTTTTAACTATCCCACGGGAACTCTTTAATTTTCCGGGATGAAAAGTATCTAAAATGTTGACAGGGGATATAAGGTACCACCATGCAGAATTTTATTTAAATCGGTACAACAGTTTCGGAGATTAGCCCGTATAAACAGACAAACAGACAGAGAAACAAAAAAATTGAAAAAAAACTGAATTTGTTCTATTTCTCTTCTTAAACCTTTTAAATTTATAGATTAAAGTTACTTCCTATTATTCATTATTTTGTACCAAAAAAAGAAAATGTCAATGTACGATCGATGATTAATTGTAATAATTGGAAAACTATGGACTAGAAAGAAAAATATAACAAATATAATAAAATTAATACAAGATAAATTGGGACAAATACGAGTCTAATGGCCGATTTCACCAACGTCTCCTAAGTTTAAGGGATCCCCTAAGCATGGGGCTGTTAGAGGACAGTTTCTGTTTCACCGACAGTTAGGGGTCACCTAAATGTTAAAATGCCGCCTAAATATAAGTACTAGAAATACTGGCTCTGACGATGGTAAAACGAAATTTAATTTAGGGGCTAGTTTAGGGGAACTTTTAAGCTAGGGATCCCATACGTAGTTGGTAGTAAGTGATGTTGGTGAAATCGTTCCGCAGTAATTAGAGACATAATACATATTAAAAGTAAAATAAAATATTTAGTTACCTACTGATTGAAAAAAAATATTTTACTGAAAGGATAACTTGAAATTTCATATATATTCATGAGAAGATATTTAAGTTCGCAAAGTAAACGAAGTACCTCTAACGTAACTAACAAAACGTATAAAAAAATGTAAATACGTATCTTCACCTATATAATTGTACTTGAACATGAAATTGATTGATTTTTTATGTAAAAACGACACGTCTGTAAAAGTACAAACACTGTTTATTCAAAATGCGGGTTTCACATTTTTGTAAGATTCCACTCGCATGGAGGTTGCACAAATTAATCTTACGTGTACGAAGTCACAACTCATTGTTAACGTATGATACGTAACAAAGGTCAAAGACAAAGTTTTTATTTATCTCAATTTTTCTATAAAACAAACTAGCTGACCCGGCAATCGCAGTTCTGCCATATAAAATTATCAAAGAAGTCTAAGTATGGATCGAATGTGACATGTTAAATTTGAAACGGAAAATGTTAAATTATTTGTATATTGTTCATACAAAAATACTAAACTCGCGATTAAAAAATGGAGGGTGAAGAGTAGGAGGGTGAAAAATACTTGACGACTTATTCTCATACCTACCAAATATTCAAAAAAACCCGTTAAAATCAGTCGAGCCGTTTCGGAGATGTGCGACCACAAACACCGTGAAATGAGGTATTTATATATTAGAAGAAGAAGATTAAATAGAAAGGAATCTTTGAAAGTTGTGAGTAAATCAAGACCGGATCTCCTGAATCAAATATTAGGTTATGCGCGTAATTACACCATTGTTTATCTTGCTTGGTAAATTTCCAATTAGTCACATCGTGCTCATTTACTAGACGAGGTTAACTATTGCAAAAAATTCTAAAAATTATCATACGTATGCAGTACTCGACACGAGTCAATGATTAATAGATACTTATATTATTTCTATCTGCTTATCTATAAAAATATCTACATATATACGATTACCATTTATTAATATGGCGAAGGAAAATATTGTGATGAAATCTGCTCGTCTGAGAGAACGTAAGGAATTTTTTGAAAGGCGTGTGGCGTCTGCAATACACAGTTTGCTCATTGGCCTCATCCTTCTCTGAATTTATACTATATTCTATGTAATAGTAGAAGTAGGTTGTTACAAGATATTATTATTTACGCGTCTAGAGCGACTGTACTGATTTTGATGAAACTTAAAATATAAACTCTAAAATAACCTTAAAATTAATGGGAATTTTTTTTGTGAAATTTTCGTTGGATCGTGAATTTTAAAAATTTGGACTACCACAGTGGTATTCATTAAATCGAATCATTAATTAATCCCTACACGACCGCGAACACGCCGGCGTTACAGTTAACAATAGATTTCTTAGAAATTTAATTAATTTCCTAGAAATTTACCTGGAGGTGTTACGCATAATACTTAAACGTAACGTATACAAAAAAAAACCAACAATATTCCCTCTCTTTGAAGTTTATCAAAAAGTAAAGTAAGTTCTATTTATATAGGTTGAATACATCCAATGATAATACATTTCTCATTCCCGTTATTATAAATCACGTCTATAAGTATTTGTTTTCTAGTAAAAAATATAATAATAATAATAATTTAGCCTTTTTATTTCCTTAATAAAATTACATTAATAGTATGTTTATAGAGCATGCACTTAATATATAACAATTTTATAAAAAACAAAAAAAGTCTTTAAATATCCTACACAATATAAAAAAACTTAACTAAATTTAATTTTATTTACTAGAAGGAAACAATTATATATTTATTTTTCTCCTTTTTTTTATTTATTAAGGACCTCTCCATAGAGTAAAGGCCTCCTCCATTTTCCTCCACATAGTTCTATCATTGGCTTTGTCTAACCACACTTTTCCTGCTGCTCTTAAAATTTCATCGAGGTGAAGCTCTTCTTCAGTTCTGCTGGGAAAATAATTTTTTCGTTATCAATTGCCTATTTAAAAAGAAAAGCAAGAACATTTGGACATGGATTTCGCCGAATAAAAATAAAAGCCAGATAGATTACATACTGTCAAACCTAAAAAATAAAATTACTAACATTGAAGCGATAAGCAATCTATCGTTCCCGAGCGATCACCGACTAGTGAGAAGTACTCTATTGTTAACCAACACCAAAAAATCTAGAGCCACATATAAAAGTAACAAATTTTCACTAAAAACTAAATACGAGCAAGAGAAATACCTTGAAGCTTTAAAGTTGAATACTTCAAACAAATCTGGAAGAAAATGATTATGTAGAGACGTACTATGAAAAAATTAAGCAAGCAATCGATAAAAGTTTAAAATCCATACGTAATAACAACACAAATATAAAACGACACTTCATCATCTCAGACAGAACGAAAAACCTCATAAAAAGAAGAAACGATTTAATAAATAAAAAACAATTAATATTAGAAGAGAAAAAGGAAAAATGCTATTTATATAAAAATGTTCACAAAACTATCAGAAAAGAATATCAAGACTACAGACTAACAACAATTGAAAAACATCTGAAAAAATCAAGAAGTGTGAAAAAAAGTTTGAAAGAATTAACAATATCTAAAAATTGGATTCCTAGCTTGAAAAAGAACTCTACCAGTAACAAGGCAATATTCTATAGATCGGGAATAATAAAAGCTGCCACTGAATTTTATAAAGATCTCTATGCTTGTTAAACACAGTTGAGTATAGAGACTCTACCTCTACAGAAAAATGATACTACAATACAAAGATTCTCTACTCAAGAAATTTTTACTAAGATAAAATCTTTAAAGAAAGAAAAAAGCAGCGGTCTAGACGGGATATCAAACGAAGTCATTTCTACGGGAAAAACTCTTCTAGTACAACCTTTAACCACCCTGTTCAATAAAGTACTAGACGACAGAAAAGTTCCGACTGAATGGGCGAAATCGGATATAGTGCTTCTCTACAAGAAAGGAAACCCTACAGACATAAGCAATTATCGACCAATCAGCTTACAATCAAATTTCTACAAGCTGTTTGCTTCATGCCTCGAAAAACGCCTTGCGATATACACTGAAGAACACCAGCCAGTAGAGCAAGCAGGATTTAGAAGTACGTATTCAACTATAGACCACATCCACTCATTGGAACTTATTATAGAGAAATACGAAGAAATGAAACGCCCGCTCTACCTAGCGTTCGTCGACTATGCTAAAGCATTCGACTCTTTATCCCATATCAGCATGTGGAGAGCCTTACAGGAATGTGATGTGCCATCAGAAACTATAGAACTCATATAAGGCATATATAAGAAAAGCACAAGTAGAGTAATATTAGACAAAACAGGCACGGAAATCAATGTATGTAGAGGTGTTTGTCAAGATGACCCACTCTCTCCCAGAATTTTTATTACCGTTCCACAAAATATCACGAAGACACTAAAGTGGAAAAACAAAGGTATAGACATTAACTGTCAATTTCTCAGTAATCTTAGATTCGCCGATGATGTCATACTCTTTGCAGAAAATTCTTCGCAATTAGAGTCAATGATAAATGAAATTAATTATGTCAGCAATAAAATTGGTCTAGAACTAAACACAACCAAAACTAAAATTATGACAAACAGTATAAAGACACCTATACACATTAACAGTTTCTCACTAGAATATGTCCAAGAGTACATAATCTAGACAAACAAGTGTCATTTAAAAAGTCTAGACACCAAGATGAGTTAGTGAGACGTGTAAATATGGCCTGGAATAAATTTTGGAGCCTGAAAGAAATTCTGAAATCAAATATCTCAATAAAGCTGAAAAAAATTGTGTTGGACTCTTGTATCTTACCTTCTCTTGCCTATGCATCCCAAACATGGATTTTCAACAAACAAACCAGAAACAAAATATTAACAACCCAAAGAGCCATGGAACGGAGCATTCTGAATCTTAAACTGAGATACAAAAAGAGAAACACGGATATAAGAAAAACAACGAAGTTTATTTACGCTCTAGAACACTGCAAAAAACTGAAAAACTGAAGCGGGCTGGCCATATTGCACGTAAGAACGAAGACAGGTGGGCCAAAAAGCTAACTTCATGGAAGGGACCTATAGGCAAAAGAACCAGAGGCAAACCGGCGGAGCGATGGCTCGAGTAAAAAATATTGATAGATGCAAAATTTATTGCCTGGGTGGGTAGGTACTAGGTAGGTACCTGATGGCTGATGCTATTTGTACTAACTTTCGCGTTACTAATTTCAAAAATGACGAGCTACCTTATAATTTTTATCCGCTTCAGATAATGAAATTTCAAAAATCTATTTTCATTGGGCTACCACTGCCTTTTACACAAAAAGGCAGTGGTAGCCCAGTGGTAACGCACTCGCTTGGGAAACCGAGTGATGCGGGTTCAAATCCCGGGTCTCACACCTGTAATATTTTCATGTGCGAATCATTTCTAGCATGATTACCACTTGCCTTACAGTGAAGGAAAACATCGTGAGGAAACCTGCATGTCTGAGGGAACTTAGCAAGTTTTCGAAAGACATGTGAAGTCCGCCAACCCGCACTTGGCCAGCGTGGTGGACTATGGCCTGATCCCCTTCGTATTGAAGGGAGGCCCGTGCCCAGCAGTGGGACGTTAAAAAGGGCTGAATTCATACAAGTACACATTTTCACTTATGTCATCTAAGAAACTCATGTTAGAAGATACATCATTGCTATGAGGAGACTTGAAAAAAGTTTTAGGTATAAGGAAAAATATAACTTTGGAAATTGATTTTTTTTAGAAAACTGAATGACAATAATTAGAATTTGACTGCAAACGTCATTTCAACTTGTTATCATGACGGTGAACAAATTGAGATTTTAATGGAAAAGAAAACGTATGAAACAAAGTACTTAAGTTTTACCGTCTTACTATCTTTTCCGGACCGACATAGCATTATTATGTTTAAATATAAAGTGACTTGAAATAGGTTTGCTTTTATTATTATCAGTACATAATGTGTTTATTGTGTAAAAATACATACAATCTGAGGAGGGTCCCATTCGAAGCAAAGCCGGATCGCAAGTGAAATAATATATTTTATAATTAGTCACTGCCACAACACCTGCATTTTTAAATCTGCTTAACTAATTGAAATTTTATAATGGATGGCTGGGAACTAGCATGATAATTGCAGATAATGCAAACAGCAGCACAATCCTTGTAACTGCGGGTGGATTTTTTAATTATCGGTAACTTTTTTAATTATATATATATCACTATTTTTCAGTATTTAATTTATCTGATTCAAATACATTTTAATTTTTTGGAATTGATTTTAATATTCCAACCAGTACATGATCTTTAAAAAAATAACTATACCTCCTATAAAAAAAAATATCTTATTAAAGCCATATTTCACAATTTCATAAGAAAATCAAGTTAGCGTTGTAAGTTTCCAATAGGATGCCAGTATAGCAGCCGGAGGAACTTGCTCGAAAATCTTTTAAGGCCGGACATGACGAAAAATCGCGCGAGTAGCCCTACTCCAGTGGCGTGGCGGCGCGGTGGCGTGATGCTCGCATACCACTTTCTGCTCCACTACCTTTCTTATGCAAACTGTAATCCATACTTATGTTGCTTTATTTTCTTTAAACTAGAATTACGAACGAATAAGATAGTTATGTTTCAAATGCTATACATATTTTGGTTTTTACAAGTATCTAGTGTATATAATGCCGTAATAGCAGTATAATATAGCAAGTTGTTGTGAAGGCAGGTGGCGTACAATATATTCAAATTCAAAATATTTTATTCAACATTAAATTGTTACAATTTTACTGAACGTCATGTGTCCACCGCCTTCATTTATACCAGTAGCACTGAGAAGAACTTAGTTGGAATTTTTAAATCCATTGACATGATCTTTGCAGAAGTTCCTTACAAATATTTGTTTAAACTTAATCTTATTTTTTAATAATCCAAGTCCCTTTATCTTAAAAAAAGGTTATTATTTCATTTATTATACAACTTTATTTATTTCATAATTCATTACAAAATAAATTCAAACTCTTCAGTCATACAGAAAAACATAGAGTAAATCAATGATATACAATAGAATCAGGATGACTACATACATTAGTTATAAGTACGTGTATTGCAATTATTAAAGTAGTTGAGCAAAGCGTTTTAATTAGAGTAATCAAGACCATCGTGTGTCTAGACGAGTAAAAAAATGTCACGGATCCTCTTCATACTGCTTACCGTTAGTGACAGCGTCGCCCGGAGAGAGGCCAACATTGTAGGGACCTAATGCAAAAAATATTTTGTGTCAACCGACGCTTTTGTTTACCTTTGTTATATTTTTTATACCTGTAGTTTGTAAGATAAAGAAGTATCATCTATACATATAATAAAATTGTAACTAAGCCGGATCTGTACATTAGATATTTTTTGGAAAATCTTATTGAAATAAACATTATTATCGATACAGAAGCCGAATCTATAGTTTTTTTGAATTTTTTTCTGTCTGTCTGTCTGTCTGTTACCGCATCACAGCAAAATCACTGGGTAGATTTTAATAAAATTTGGTATGGTGATAGCTGGTTATCCGGGTCAACATATATGATACTTTTTACCGCGGGAAAATGTCTTATTTCTAAGAAAAAATACAAAAACTGCAATGTAAGAGTATACTAATATATAAAACCTAAAAATTTGGTTTTTGGTCATCTGAACGGGAGCGGAGCTGCGGGTTTTTTGTTAGTGTTTTCTGAATGCATCAACACATTGATGGCGAGGAGTGCATGTAAGCGTTACTTTTATAAACTTAAGAGTAAAAAAATTACGGACAAGTGCGAGTTGGACACGCCCACCGAGGGTTCCATACAAATTTGTAGAAAATCACCACGTTTTTTTTATATGATAACAAGTATTGTAAATAACTTATTTATGATAATTATTATAATAATTACATATAACCATTGAATGATAATAATAAATTTCATAGATAACTTAGAAAATAATAAAAAAATTATAAATGATGCAAATGAAAAAACCCTAAAAAAACCTAAACATTTTTTCCCTCTAAAAACCCCTAAACACTTTTCCCCCTAAAAAACCCCGGTGCTATTTTTTACCCCTAAATTTCGGAGGGAAACCCCTAAATTGGCTACACTGATCCCCGTTGCACCTAAGCTGCAAGCGAAGAAAGTTGAATATCAAATATCTAACTACAGAACTAAAATTCTGTGCAAGAATAAGGTCGATCGGACCTTTAGGACGTAAGTCTAAAATCTAATTTAATTTATTATGGAATAATAATTTGTGAAGGTTGTTTTAACAGCGCGTAATAAACTATATTTTCCTTCTGTGAGTATTTTTTTTTTGCATAATTATGTACGGAAGTAGTTTTCAAGTAAAATCCAAAATTCTCTAACAAAGGCATATTTAAAAAAAAACTATCGAGAAAATTTCATTTAATTGCCTTTCTGGTTTAACAACAGATAGAAAAAGGTTTGAAAAATTATATATTTAAATATCGCATTGATTAAATATCTGGTATATATACATAGAAGAGGGGTTCACGCTAATTTTAAAACTTTAATTTATTCAAAATAATAGAACAATTTCATATATTATACAATTTAAAAAAAGTATCGTATTAAAGTGTACAATAATTTATAAATATAAAAATAAAAAATTATAATTAAAATAATTTATATAGAATAAGAATTTATAATTTACAATAATTTAAAAATGTAAATATGTTATAATACAATGCATGCGGATTATCGCTTCTACACTGAATTATGTTGATTAATTAATAACAATTAAATATGTGAAATGTATTAATTGACTAATGATTAGTAATTATTAGTAGTGAAATAAAAGGCTTTTTTTTTATTTTATACTAGCGACTCACCCTCGCTCCGCTCGGGTTCGTCCCTGGGGTGGGGTCTGGGAGGACCACCCTTATCCTTATCACTTAGGGGTATGAAAAATAGATAATTTCCGATTCTCAGACCTACTGAATACGCATATAAAATTTGGTAAAAATCGGTAAAGCCGTTTCGGAGGAGTACGGTAACAAACATTGTGATATGGAAATTTTATATATAAGATATACATAGAATATCTAGTCACATCAGCGTTAAATTTGCGCAGCGTCCTCCTAACTCTGCCGTTTTAAAACAATTGAATTTAAAAATTTATTCTGGGAAGAACTACACTACACAATACTAACAAAATAGTAAGATGATATTTAATAGAGAATGTATCATCATTTACTGGGGTCTATTCTCTATAAGTAAAGGATCATTTACAAAGTTATACAGGAGATACAAAATTGAGACATAATACTGTTAGTATTGAAAAATAAGTATTATTATTATTTTTTGAAATGTTATAGCGAATACAGCGAAGTTTGTTTTATAGAAGTTTTTTTGAGTGAGTTTTTGGAAATTTGTTTAGCATTTTCCATTTTGATAGAAAACGTCTATTTTTATGTCAGAAAATTTTGTAATTACGCTATTTTGTTCATCAAATTGCACTTTTTACATTCAAAACGAAACATGACACTGAAAATTGGTGATTTATGAAAAAATAACATGTGCGGAGTCTGGCAGTATCCGGCAGTGCACTGAGTGCAGTGAGAGGCGAAATCCCCAAACATTGTTCTACGAATTTACATGAGACACGCGAATGTGGTCGCGTCGAGTGCGTCGTTCAGGCGAGCGTTATGCGAGGGCAAGTAATGCGTCAACTGCGGATTGTAGAATTTTTTTACATAAAAAATGTCTCTCGTCCCTAACATGTAAATGGTCCTAGATTCCATTTATCCTTTGTCATTTTTATATATTCTTTCAAAGACCTTTTAAATTGCTTAGAAAATACTTAAAAATTTATAAATGTTCTTATTTTGTTAATATCGTTGTCGATGGTAGAAAGTCGGCTTGTCTGATGTAGATTATCTTTGCATTATTTCTCTTTCGGCACGGAAAGTGATTCAGGATTCCATTCATATAACGCAGATCCGTAACTGTCTGTCAGACTACGCCTGTACCAAACTGGTGGAAAGTTCATTCCTATAATGACATGGATATCACACATACATAAATTTTATATTACGGATACCTAGCTCTTCGAAGGAAATTATACAATATTTTCTTGAGCTGTTTTAATATTTTGCCTTTCAGGGGAGAGTACTTGTAAAATTTTCTATTGTAAAACTTTTGTGGCTGTAAAACTTATTATTAGGTACGATAAATTGAAAATTATTATTAATAAAATTAATCATACGTGGATATGCAAGAATAAAGAAGAAAAGAAGCAGAGTCTTATTATAGTTATGCTGGTTGTTGGTTCGTCGGATGGTACTTTATGTGTCAAGCCAAGCCAACTAATTGCTAGTTCGCTTATCTACAGTTCACCTTTCAAATGGAAGAACTACAATAACAAGAAAATTTGCTATGAATTGTAGTGTTCTAAGACTCTTTAAGGCAAGTCACCTCAGCGCACGGGGCACGTGCTATTGATTTTTATATGGTGTAATCGAAAAATGTCATACAAAAACTAAAATGGTTTCAAGCAATTATGCCTGAATATTTTGGAACGCTTAGTGAAAATATCTGGATTCACAGATAAGATTCTACGAATCATTATAAAAATACGAATAATTTGCTTCATTGACATGTATCAATATATATGTATTATTATAATGTACTAGCGACTCACCCTCGCTACGTTCTGGCTCGTCCTTGTTAGTTTTAAAGTTTAGTAGGTGTAGATTTCTCAGAGATGTGGTATTTTTCCGCAGTAAAAAGTATCCTGAATGTTGACCAGAATAATCAGCTATCATCATACCGAATTTCATCAAAATCTGTCCAGTGGTTTTCTCGTGATGCGTTCCCAGACAGACAGAGAGACAAAAATTCTAAAAATATAGATTTGGCCTCTTTATCTATTATGATGAGTATTTCAGTAAGATTTTCCAAAAAATATTTAATGTATTCGTATGTTGTGATTAGAATTTTATTAGTACTGTAATTATATAAACGAATATAGTAAAATAAAAGCTTGTAATAGAGGATGTTTTACAACGTCATAGTCATAAAAATACGAGCAGATGTTGAAAAGTCACTTTCAAGTTTCAATGCAAATGCAATGTAAAATGAAATTTTACAGCGCACTCAGTCGTCGGGGAACCCCGTTCATTAATAATTATCTGCTTATCTCAGAGATTTGAACTCTATTCCTTGTACATAGTGATCAGATAGCAAGTAGTGCCACTATCCGATGGCAATGTCTTCGTGCGTCAATTTACTTAAGTACATTGCAAATGGAATTACCAGGATTTGTGAAAATATCGAAACTATTTATTTTAACCAGTCACGAAACGTTGACGTTGAGGCGCAAATATACAGGTATTTTACATAAACTAGATAAGTACCTGTGCTGTATTAGTTTTTTATCTTCGATTCCGCGCGCGTTTGGTCTACAAATAAGCTATTTAAATTAAAATTAAGTCCTTTCAGCCGTTACAGCGTGAGGAAGCAACTAACCTATACTTATTTACAAGCTTTCACATTTATATTACTAATGGGGTCTTATTAAACTTAAATTTAGTTAGCTGTTTGTAAATTTAAGTAGTCCTGCCCTCTACGCTGGATATTATATCGGTTTAACTTTTCTGAATTTTTCAGTTTATGAGATAGAATACATTACACAGGTAGTGAAAAATAATAAAATTAATTACTGAATTATATATATATATATATATATATATATATATATATATATATATATATATATATATAAAATTCAAAATAACTTTTAAACTTGGTATAAATATTATAAAAAAATAAATCTTATAATTATCCTGCTCCTGGCACTCTATATTTATTTAGTTATCTCGTATTTTACTTTTCTGTAGTTTCACTTCTACCATGTGTGAATTGCACACCCATGCACTTTTTTGTTAGACTACCATTAAAAAATTGGGACAAGTGCGCAAGGTAAGTCTGACACGCGCACCGAGGGGTTAAATGCAAAAAACCAACTATGAAACATTAAAATAAGTTTATAATCGCAATTTTTTTTGTAATATAACTATAAATTTCATGTTTTTAAATTTATGGTCTTCGGATATTTTCCTTCATTTATGCTATAAGACATTTCTAGCCAAATTTCATGATTCTCAGTCAACGGGCAGTAGATTTTGATTCCCTTACGATTTAAAAAATATAAATTATATAATCGGCCGTATATTTTCACAGCTCGAACAGATTTTGGACCTAAATATTTGATATTAATTTCAACTTGATACTTCTACGCGTTTATGAGAAAAAGAGAAAAAGGGTCTTGACAGACAGATAGATAGACAGACAGACAGATAGACAGACATAAAGATAGACGGACGGACAACAAAGTGATCCTATAAGGGTTTCTTACGGAACCCTAAAAAGATAATCAAACGCTATTTTTTCTATATTATTTAATTTTATTATGTACAAACGTAATTTTAATAAATTCTTCCTATTTTATATAAAGGTATTTATAATACAGTATTTTTGAGTAGCAATACAAGATACCTCAACATAATATGACAGTAATAAATAGGTACACACTATTTTAATATTCGCAGGTGCGAGGACCACCGGCAGTGTTACATATCCAAGAAATGTGTCAATCCTATCCCATGAGTCAATCCGGATCCAGGGTTCTCATTGCACATGCGCGCAGCGTGTGAGGGTGCGCGCGCGCACTCCGCCTGAATCATGCACTGTGAGAATTTGTAGCTTATCGGTGAGATGCCACAGCGTCGCGGCTAAGGGCTGTTGCAAACTACAAGTGTAACATGTGGTGGGTCCCTAATAAAACTTCGAGATATTATTATTATTTTTGCTTATATTCTTATATTCAGTACTTTTATAATCGTCAGTGAGTTACATAATTTATAATCATAATTTTCAGTATTACAAACAATTCGTGACTAGTCACCTCATGGTGCTACCGACATCTCTGTGCAAAAACGCGGGAAAACAAATGAATATCCGCGCCCTTTTTTTATTTTTTTTTAAAACACATACCTATCGGCCAAGGTCACATAAGTAAATGCCTTATACAAAAATCATTACAAATTAATCAAATATATTATTTTCTATTAAAACACTCAATATGTAAAAATGCAACCTTACATATGTATGAATAATTACATAATTAGATACATAACTTGTCACTTATCACGTTTGTAAGGGATTTATGTATTAAAAGAATTGTTTTTAAAGTGCTGCTACTATGTTTTACTGAGTTCTTGTAAAGTTGTGTAATAATTTTTCCCGTAAGGTTTCTTTGGATAGATGTATGAAAATAAGACAGTTTTTTTTACCTTAGGTAAATAGTAGCATTTTTAAAGTTATCTAACTATATTTACTACTTCTAAAAAAGATTAGTAAAGGTATGTTGAGTAGGTAGCCTTTAAGATATGGGATATTTTCAGACACTCGTTTTCTTAGTTTAGCGGCCTTATAATTAATTTATTTCTTGTGCCGATGAAATGAATATTTTATTTATTAAAAAAATATCAATGGAAATTTTCTCGCTAATAAAATATAACACATTTATAGGCTGCGGCGGTGCCATTTTTCAATTATTTAATTCATCTTGTTATTTGTGGGTAGGCTGTCTGTAACAACTATATAATACCTTAGAGACATCTAACACCTCAGTCTCTCCCGTGACCATGAAACCTGTAAAGCATTCGAAACGTCGGGAACCAAAAATCCAAACAATTTTTTTTGCGTAAATTGATAGTGCTATATCAAAAGTCTTTGCGGAGGACTTTCACAGCTATTTAAAAATAAATTTTAAGCGAATCAATGAAAATAACCCTCGAGTCATTTTTAGGTAAACAGAAGGAATTTTCAATTAGTTGTATAGAACAACGTAACAGACCAAAGTAAGGTATTTCCCACCTATTTCACGGTTAAGGCTTCAGGCGCATTGTCTTGCTCGCTTCGCCCTATTGCCTTTCGATATAATTGCCATTTTTTTTTACGGGTAATCCCCTTAATTGTTGAACAGACATACATAATGTAGGGACGGGGAAAAACCAAATGAAACTAGTTTTGATAGATTTGTGTTTGGAAAATTAATTATTGTTACTTTTTAGATAGAGTAGTTGGGTAAGTCTATATAGTCGTATACCATTTGTATTTGTATTATGATATCTATTTTCTTCACTTCTAAGTTTTAACTAAAAGTTTTCCTGACTAATTTAACAATATTAAGTTTTCTTTTCCATATACAGGTACTTCTTCTTAGCATTTTTTTATCTCAGTACAGCAAGCACTTTCCGGGTAATAACAATATCATATACAACTATTGCAAAATTGCTGAAATGCATGCAATAATGATTGATCTCACCGCAAGGTAAGGTATGGTATTTCCTTGAGGCATGAGGAGGGGGAGGGGGGGGGGGGGGAGATGCGGTGCCCTTACTGGCGTGTCAGGTCGCCCTTAACCATTAAATTCTTTAACCATTTTTACCTATCCATTTCGCTGAACTATGAATCACATGCATCTACTGAATGTAGGTTTTTACCGATACTAGGACACCGATGCCGGCAGGTATTAATTATACAACGAATGTTACCTATATTCGAAATTATCTATATTCGAAATTACCTAACCCAACAAATGTAGTCCTGTTCCGATTGAAGAAGTAATGATTTAATGTTATAAAAAAAAAGTTTTTAGTTTCTACCGACTTTATCAATTTCCCTGCTAACTTTGCCAGTTTTTTTCCATAAAAGCCTTATTCGGACTGTTACGAACATTTTGAAAGAAGTTACCCAAATTGATTTGGTCGTTTCCGAGCTATGCGCTTACTAACGAATAACATTTCACTTTTTACATTATACAGAATAAACTGGGACATTTCTCTTTTTTATTTCCTTAGGTTAGTTTTCAACAGATAATAAGTGATTCCACGACACGCACTGTACCCATTAAATTGTAAGTAAATTTGTGCATATAATTGTACATACATCACCACTAAACTAATAGGACAAAATTAATACTTTTCTAAATTTATATGCGTTTTTTTTAATATAACATTGGCAGCGAAAACTCTATTTTCAACCGACTTCTTCAAAAAGGAGGAAGTTCTCAATTGGGCTGTATTTTTTTTATTTCATTTAATTACTTCTTGGTCTAAGCGGTCGATCTGTGTGATGATTCTTTGTATTATATAATCTTTAGAAAATGATTTGTATGACAATAACTTTATTTAACTATTTTTAATATATTTTCTTTACGTGATGTTTAGTTCTTAATATATGAATGAAACCGCTGTAAATAATAACTTTTAATTTGTAATATGTGATAGAATACCGTGACTAGTGACCGCGTGACCGGTGTAGACCGCACAAATGTACTTTTATTCATGAATCATCCTAATTACCTACATAATTATGTACGCAGTACACACTATAAGCTATGGTCCACATCCGCTCGCCCTCGCTATAAGAGGTAGCTTGTGTTCACTCAACCTACCCCGGGTCGACATACCCATCGAATATTTTGTTTTAATCAGTCATTCTTGTGACCTCTCATCTCACCGAGAAACCTTTTTGTTTCTGGATCGTTTCAATCGAACAGTTTTTAAATGATACTTTGTAATTTTTTTTCAAATTACCACGATATGAGCTTAATAAACTTTAACAAAATATTGGTTTAAAAACACTGACAGATACTTCGTTTTTAAATATCCGTTTTTATATATATAATATATATATAGGTGTTGTTGTGGTTTTGCATATGTACAATATTTCTTATTTGTATAATTTGTAAAATGTTATTGGATGATGTTTTGCAAGTAGTATTATTCATTTGTTTGCATATTTACTATTTATGACAATAACACTTCTGCTATAACAGATATTTTGAACACAAAGTGAATAAATATACTCTTAAAATGCCAATAACACATTGGCAGTTCCTCTGGTGCTGCACACGGGAAAACTTCATGTATTAAGAGACCGTATGCTTTATTTAGTTCCATTCCAAATTTTATATCATACGAAATTTAATGTTACTAAAACACCAAAAAAATATTTAATTATACTCAACTATCATACTTATATTATTTTCTTAACTTTCGAAGTAAAAATACAGAAGGAAAAGGTTTCCATATGTAAGGATTCGGACGCATTTTCAACCGACTTCAAAAAGGAGGAGGTTCTCAATTCGACTGTATGTTTTTTTTTTTTATGTTTGTTACCTCAGAACTCCGTCATTTATTAACCGATTTGGACAATTTTTGTTTTGTTTAAAAGGGTACACTTCCAGATTGGTCCCATTTAAATTTCAAAGAAAAATACCACCCCTAAGGGTGGAAAAACAACTAATGATGAATTTAACCTACTTCTAATTGTCATATTGACTTGAAACTTTGCAAGTATTTCTATTTCCGTCGATAGTACAGTGGTTCGGTGTTGTTGACCTGATCTGATGGCAAGGCCAGAAGGTGGATAGGTGGAACTCTTCAACGGCTAATAGTAGATACTTTGAGTTTGGGCTTATTTTGTTTGATTTGACAAGCCTAACACGTTAGAATCCTTACTTTGCTACTATGTCTACACTAAAAAGGGAAAAATAAAAACTTTTTAACAAAAAAATAAAAACCGACTTCAAACAGAAGCACTAAAAAGTGAAAAATAACTGATTGGTAGTATTCATTTACTATACATACCTCATCAAATATTTTCGAAGTCGGTGTGCTTTGCTTTGTATGGGCTGGGACCAATTTCAAAAATATTTGATTAGGTATGTATTTAATACGTAGGCTTTAAATACTTAGCCAAAGCACACCGACTTCGAAAATATTTGATGAGGTATGTATAGTAAATAAAAACTACCAATCAGTTATTTTTCACTTTTTAGTGCTTTTGTTTGAAGTCGGTTTTTATTTTTTTGTTAAAAAGTTTTTATTTTTTAAATTGAAATGTTTACTTGTGTTCGGACGTACATTTTGTGCGCTATAATAAATATATACTGCGTTGTTGGCTAGTCTCAGTGAGTTTACTCGCCGTGTAGAAATTTACTCCATTATATATTTGTATATATCATTTGATAAAAATACTTCAAAAAATAAAATACTTTATTATAGGTACATACATATAAATTGACATGAATTTTTGTAAGTACATGGTGGTTGAGCCACCGCTTATTCAATAAAATAGATAATTTAAATTATCTAAATATATAGTGGTAAATAAATTATCTACTTAAATTATTAGTAATAAGAACCCACCAACATATTTTTAGTTTAAAATATTATAATTTAATTTTTTTATTAAAATTTATTTTGCAAGATTTGCGTATTATTAACATAAATTTCCTAAAAAATGTTTTATACATTTTTTATTTTCGTTAAACTTTTACAATACATATTATATATATTTGTATTTAATTAATAAGTATAGTGCTATCAGATTACTCAGTGCAGCATGACCTTTGCCATTATAGATGAGAGGAGCGAGGCGTAGAAGTTATTTACGAACTATTTAAGCCCACAATACGTGCTTAAGATCAGTATATTATTATGGTACCGTCATAATTTCTATTTAAAGGTACTGACCTGTAATATGATAGATTTCATATTGTGTTATTTGTGGGACGTCCTCGTAACAATGGAACTAGATCACGTTAACATCTTACCTACATAAACATATGATGTCGCTCGAAATAGTGCATTCTAATGCTATCATATTCCTGAATACATCAATATATCAATATATTGTATACATTTTCAACAATGAATATGTTAGAAATTCTAGTTTAATCTAAGATTTCTATCTATTGTATCTATTCAGCGATTTTTAACATCCCACTGCTGGGCACGGGCCTCCCTTCAATACGAGGGGGATCAGACCATAGTCCACCACGCTGGCCAAGTGCGGGTTGGCGGACTTCACATGTTTTTCGAAAACTTGTTAGGTTCTCTTTGGCATGCAGGTTTTCTCATGATGTTTTCCTGCATCGTAAGGCAATTGGTAATGATGTTAGAAATGATTCGCATATGAAAATATCAGAGGTGCGAGATCCGGGATTTGAACCCGCTTCACTCGGTTTCCCTAACAAGCGCGTTACCACTGTGCTACCACTACCTTTTTTTGTCTATCTCAATAATCTAAGATTTATAAGAAATAAACTAATTCATCATCATCTTTAGGCCTTCCACAAGAGAGAGAGCTCTAGGCTTTCTTTATCAACAGGCGCTGCGCCGTCCACATCTAATAGGAGCATGCTACTTTCACTATACATACTTTATTGAAGGCCGATGGTAAAGATGAAACTTAGGTGCTTCTAAATAAATATGGTGTTGGTACATAATCCTAAATGTACATGATATAATTAGGTAGATTTAAATTAGAGACAGCGCTGTGGCGCGTATGCCGGACGTTTCGGGTTGTATTTCTTTCTATTTTTATTTATACTATAATAAAACAGTATAGGTGGAATGTCTGTACATAGCAAAAAAATGCTAAAAACCGAATCAGGGGGACGTAAGAAGACAAATAGAACAAATCCAGATTTTTTTCAATTTTTGTTTCTCTGTCGGCCTGTTTGTCTGTTTGTACGGGCTAATCTCCGAATCTATTGGACCGATTTAAATGAAATTTTGCATGGTAGTACCTTATATCCCCGGGCAACATCTTAGGTACTTTTTATCCCGGAAAATTGAATAGTTAAAAAACTATAATAACTTATGCAGCTTAGTACACAACAACTTATGCACCTAATTTAGTAAAATTTGGCATGCTGATACCTTATATTGCCGGTCAAACAACAGGTTGTTTTTCATCCCGGGAAAATGAACGGTTCCCGTGGGAACTAACAGATGTCTATTAGTGTTTTTCTAGAGGCAAACCCGAGCGAAGCGTGGGTGAGCCGCTAGTTAGGAATATACTAAACTTTAATATTTCGGTATGGAATATTGAACATATTTCATAAACGTATCCAGATGCAAAAACTACTTCAGCGAGACATTAAATAAGTTTTTTTTAATATATATTTCGATGTTTAAATATACAAGGACAAACAACATCCTAGTAAATATATTAAATCATTCGTTGAGTCAATCGTGCTCTACCGTAAATTACTACCTACGTCAAGTTCCACCGTACTTCGTGAATCACTATCAACAGTAACGGTACTTGATAAAAACCCTCTCCCGAGTCCCGCCGGCTCCCGTGACTCATTTGAAATCCCGGAACGCGTAGACTGGAGCAGTGACGCCATGCGACAATTAATTGATGTCTGCAGCTTGTGATTAGGATGCCTCGTATCTGCAAATCATAGTGAGTGTTTCCGTCGCATCCCAATGGAGACGTAGGTTTTTACAAGTGTTTTGTATTTTTATATAGCTATATAATTCTCCATGAATTCGTCATTGGTACAAAATATGCGTATTTCTTCCTATACCTATAAAGTATATCAGTATATATGCGTGTTGCGTATAAGTTTGCGTATTTACATTAATATGTCCGTAGACCGAGCTTCAATATGTAACAGAGACTAAAAAGTTTTAAAATTAAAATAAACTAATATTGTAAGATACTTTGGGGACCATTTTTCAATTTTTTGAATTCATTTTCTTATTTTGTGGGTTGGCTGTCTGTAACAACTATACATTTAATGCTTTTGAGACATCTAACACCTTAGTCTCTCCCGTGACTATGATTGCTTTAAAGCATTCGAAACGTCAGGAATCAATAATGAAAATACGTTTAACCGAAGAATTTTTCTATATTCTAAATAAATTTCATTATAATAACTATTTTTTGCTTAATTTATATAGATATTTTGTGGACTAGTAAATAAAGATAAAAAATAATCATGTAATTAAGTTCATAGTCCAACACGCTGTTTAAATCTCGTACTTCACGCGAAAATAGGTTCTCAGATATTATTTTATGTCAACGACTAACGTGATATTGTGTTTATTCTGTTTTCTAATTTTTCATTTTACTCTGTTTATTCACTTGTTGTTCATCTTTAATGATTTTTTTTCTTAATAATTCTATAATTATGTCTTTTACAGTTAACTTGTGCATGAGTATAGTGTTATTCTTTGGTATTATTTATTATTATTTTTTTTAACTGCAAGTATTCTTAATTATATATTTGTTTGGTTTTATTTATATTTTAATATAATCTATCTATTTATATTATATAAATATTTTAAATAATAATAGTATTATGTATAATGATGAATATTTTTCTTGTTCTTCTTCGGAAGACTTTGGAAGTGCTGAAAATAGCTTAAACTCTTCTCTTTCGGATCAAGAAACACTTGAAGACAAACTTGTAAAGGTTTTCCCTAAAAATTCTAATTTCCTTACCTTAGTGCATATTAACGCGCAGAGCATTCCTGCTCACTACAGATCTTCTCACATCTTTCAGTAGCGGCGTAGTCGATTGTATACTGGTGTCTGAAACCTGGCTTAAACCTTCACTTCCGTCGACTAGCTGCTCTATTCCAGGATATCGGTTCTTTCGTAATGATCGCACTGGTCAGGGTGGTGGTGGCGTGGGTATTTACCTTCGCAGCAGCATTCCTGCCTGTGTTGTTTCCCACTCTGTTTCACTCTCAACAAGTACCCTTGAATATCTTTTTCTGGAACTGGTAATTCATCATAAAAAAGTTCTAATTGGGGTTTTGTACTGTCCTAACGACAAAATTAATTATTTTAAGGAATTAGCAGATATCCTTGAGAGCTTTGTTTCTAATTACGATCATATAATTTACATGGGCATTCTAAATACGTGCTTATTAAAAAATGACGCCAGGGCACAAGCTTTAAATGAATTGACGTCTTCAGTCAATTTGCCTGAATTCCCCCACTCATTACTTTCCTAATAGTCGGCCATCTCTCATAGACATAATCTCTGTCTCTCAACCTACTCTCACTGTTTCGCATGGTCAAATGACTGCACCCTTCTCACATTATGACCTAATTTACCTTGCTTACAAAGTGCGTCCTCCAAAGGTTAGAGGCAAGGTTATACTTCAGCGCAATTTTAAGCATATGGATCTAGAACGTTTGAGAGAGGATGTTAACAACATTGACTGGTCAGCAATAATGTCAGTAAATAACATTGATAGCATGGTTGCCTCTTTAACTGCTGAGCTGCTTAAATTATACAACAAGCATGCTCCGATCAGGCCGGTGCGGATGAAACATGCTCCCGCTCCATGGCTATCACCAGTGATCAAAAGAACTATGGGCAAACGTGATAAGGCTAAATCCAGGTACAAAAGGCACCCATCTGCCGAAAATCTTGATGCATGCGTTCCAATCCCTTATTGTAATAGAGTGAAAAACTTGGGCCTAATAATGGATTGTAACATGACCTGGGTAGCTCATGTCAACGAGGTCAGCGAACGAATGCATCACACTTTCCACTCTCTCAGACGTCTCCAATTTTTTCTCCCTTTTACAACCAAGATTATGCTAGCTCAATCACTCCTTCTCCCCATACTTGACTACGCCGATGTGTGTTATTTAGATGTGACTGAGGAGCAACTCAACAAATTAGAGCGTCTCCAAAATCTCGCTATACGCTTTATTTTTGGCCTGCGTAAGCATGACCATATATCAAACTTTCGTGCTCAACTTAAATGGCTCCCAATCCGCCTTCGCCGTGATATGCACATCCTGTCGTTCCTTTTCAATATTCTTAATAACCCTAATTCTCCTTCATACCTCCGTTCTCGTTTCCAAATACTGTCTACTCCTTAACGTTCCAGGCGGCCTTGCATCACTGCGACGCTCGATATACCCAAGAGCAACACAAAGTTCCTCTTGCATTCTTTTTCGGTGTATGGCGCATTGCTCTGGAACAAACTTCCTAAAGAAATCCAACTTAGTCCCTCTATTGATTCTTTCAAAAAAATAAAAAAACAGCACCATCTCACTCAATTAAATCAAAAATTATCTTAATTACTATTATTATGTATTGTATTATATAGATATGTATTTATGTAAGTAGTAGTGTGTATGTATATATGTACATAAGTATGTATGGTATAGTAAGTAGTGTATATTATATGTTATTATATATATTATTTAATTAGCTATTTATTTTTGAGTATCTATATATTATTTATATAACTACGACTGCACGAATTTAGCCCGCTATGTAAGACTATTTCTCACTACCATAGGTTGGCTGGAAGAGATCTCTTCTAGAGATAAGTCCACCTTTGTAAATAAGAACTGTTTTTAAATTACTGTATTGATTTTTTTAAGTGCAATAAAGAATAGTAATAGGTATATATATTTCACGATATTTTCCTTTGCAAATAAAAAATGATATTCACCCTTAAAAACTTCAGGTTGGGTACGAACCCCTCTTTACTTCAGTTTTCTAAGCAAGCAACCTTCCAATGCACCTCTTTGTAAGTGGACCTCAACTTACATCATGTCTTGTAGCAAAAGTAATTTCCGTACAAACTGTGTAACTAAGTTCACATAATTTGAAAAAACCAAGTCTTTTACTCTGCCCAATAAATAGAGATACCTACATATTACCTACTTATATAACACAAATGTAGATATTATGAGGTACACTTAATCGTGAATGTATCTACCGTGCTAACAGCTGCTGGTATGACGTAGAACGTTGTCAGGCATAGATTACGTCCACACATACCTACTACCTAATGATTTACGTCGTAAACGCTGAATCATATAACTAACTATACCTACAAGTTTGTCTTACCGGGAATGGAACTTGTTACCTCTGTCCAACAACTGACCTCCACTAATGAATTAGAAGCAATAATGGAAAATGTGTATTTTACTATATTTTATCAATCTTACAAATGAAGATGTATTATTATTTAATAGACGATTAAATAACAGACGTGTTCGCGGTCGCCGCAGACTGAATTAATTAGTTTGCATCTCCCATGTGTCATACGATGTGTTCTGCGTACTGATTGAGTGCGAAGTGTGAATCTTGTTATAGCGCATGCGTTGTCGCATTGTCCTTAGAGATCATTTTAAATAATCAATTTACAGCCAAATAAATATTTTATTATTGTGTTAAATTAACTTTATTACTTCATCTAAAGCTCCAAAATTGTAAAATTATGTTAAATGGAATTATTATTATTTTTACTTTACTTTAAAGATATAGTGTATATATGTATGTATGTATAATATGTAACCGCCAAAACGACGACCCATACTCGATATAAATATTTAAACCATGCAGGAATCTGTCTCACACCCGCCTTGTCACCGCCAAGAGCTAAGTACATAATTTAATTGTTAAAATATAAAACAATGCGACTTTACAATTCATTCATTCTATATGAATGAATGTGCAGCGAACATTATATCCATTAGGCATCAAGTGGCGAGTGATTAAAGTGTTATCAGAGTTTAATTTCAACCTAGAGAGAGCTTATAAAGCTCATAAAGAGAAAAGGTATCGATGTCACGTGCGCCCCGTCACGTAGGGCTCTACACGACGGCCAGCACGTAGCGCTGCACTGTGACCGATCCATTGTCACGCTAATGTCACGCCGGATAACTGACATGCTTTACGCTGAGTGTGTGGAAATTAATAGTTAAGCATGTCGGACCTCGGTCTTGTTATCTATCTACATATTGCTTGCGTCTTATATGAATACAATATATAGAGTTTGGTAGAGTTGGTTTGATGTCTATACATAGCATTTGGGAAAAAATTGATTAATATTGAAAAAAAAAAAGAATATTTGATATATTGACGATATTATCGTGTAAACAAATTTTTATTGCTATTTAAGTAATATCGTTTACCGGAACATTTTAATGTTAATATGAGTATTCGACCAAAATTTAATAAACACACCGGAAATGAGATAAGAGCTGCTTCATAAACGTTGCAAGCATTCTGTAAAATATCACTTACGAGCTTCACCACTAGCAGGCGATATAATTTTTTACATTAATATATTGCAAAAAAATATTAAATACACATGCAAATATTTGATATTTAAAAAAAACTATCGTTTCGGATATTTTCGTGGATTTATTATCATTTTTAGACTCCGACGTTTCAAATGTTTTAAAATTAAAATTAGCAAATATTATGAGGTATTTTGATTTCATTTTATATATTTTTTGAAATCGTTATATAATTTTATGAGTAAATACCGTCTGTGACAACCTTGAGACTCTAAACCTCTGTTTCTCTCGTGACAATATTTGCTGTACAGAATTTAAAACATGGGGAACCAAAAATTAAAATAAATCCACAAAAAAATCTTAAACTATCTTTTAAGATTTATTATTTAAAATGAGGGCGGATCACTATTAATACTGTGCGTAAGCTTTGCTATGATCTAAGCAATATGATATAAAATTGTTAATTTTGAAGTACAGTAATTGTTTAAAAATAGACTAGGTCAAGAACCTAACGCCGTGTATAGGCTTGGATCATTCGCAAAGTATTCTGAGCTTTTATAAGGGCAGGCATGCGGCGGACTTCCGGTGCGTCATCGACGAAACTCTATAGTTCATTGCGGGTTAAAATCGGGTAACATACGCGTATCATGTGAAGGAATTCTTCGATGGATGCCTTGGAACCTATGCGTGGTATGTCCGGATGCCAATAACCTGTACATTTGGGAACGGCTTAGCTTTACGAGGTCGTTTTATGCAAGTGCATGTTGGTGAACGAAATATATTGTGGAAAAGTACTGAATTAAATGTGAATGTCTCTGGTTTATCTCGCGACTGGATGGATGTTATATAAAGTAAAATTTTATTATGTAAATTATTTCTAATTTATACATATAATAAAATTGTAAATAAGTCGAATCTGTACATAAAATATTTTTGCAAATCTTATTGAAATAGACATTATAATCGATACAGAGGCCGAATCTATAGTTTTTAGAATTTTTGTTTATCTGTCTGTGACCGCATCACGAAAAAACCACTGCACAGATTTTGATGAAATTTAGTATGATGATAACTGGTTATACGGGTCAACATAGAGAATACTCTTTATTGCGGGAAAATATCTCTTGTCTGAGTTAAATGTTAAAACGTAACTAGGGACGAGAGAGGACGGGTAAGTTGCTAGTATAAAATATATGTTCTTCTAGGTAGTCTCTAAAGACGTTAAGCTTATATTGAATGTATGAAGACTCGGTGGAGATATGTTAAGATTTTTTGCGAAGGAAATATGTTCTTATGTGAATATTTGGGTGTGGTTAGATTTCTTGTTAATTTGACAATTGTTAGTTATTTCTTGGGAACAACGTAACAAAATATACACGTCGATAATTCAGGTCAGGTCAATTCAATGCATTGGTGATGAAGGTGTTTTTTCTCCACAGACTAATGAATGCAATATATAGAGTTAGCTAGAGTTGTTTTAATGTCTATAGCATTTGGGGAAAACTTGATCGAAATTAAATTAAAAAAGTAAAAATAAAAAAGAGAATATTTCATAAGTTAACGATATTTTGTGAAAATGAATTTTCAGCCTAATGTGTCCGTACAAATATTAGAGTTAATCGTAGTAATAGTTTTGGTGAAACAGTTAAAATTTATATCAGTCCGCAGTTCGCAGTCTCTATTGCAGTCCGCTGCTGAACCATGGCCTTCGCTAGTCCGCATCCATCTGTTATGAAAGTCTACTTTAACATAATTGTTTCACTGTACTTTTAGGCTTAAAATTATAATTTATTTAAATAAAGTTAAAAAATATATTGCCTTTGGTTAGAATCGGTTACTATTAGTTTGACAGTAGTAGTGGAGGTCATAAATTCAGGCCCAGACGAGGCAAATTTTTATATCTCTAAATATTAATGTAAGCTGCAAATTTTATACTATGGAAAAGTATAGATGTATCACTTTATGTCGTTCTCGACTGGCTCAATACCTACAGTGTGCTGCTAATATAGCTATTTAGCCAGACTCATTGTGCATGAGAAAAGAAACAATGAAAAATATCTGACGACTCGTTTGGCTCAGTTTATAGTGACCCTACTTGCTGTGCCAGCGGTCACGGGTTCGAGTCCCGTTGGGGACATTCATTTGTGTGATGAACACGAATGTTTGTACACCAGCCATGGGTGTTTACATTCATAATATGTATGTATTTAAAGTTATATACGTGTAGTGTATCAACTATCTGGTATCTATAGCACAAGCCTCGTAGCTTACCATGGAACTAGATGGTGATATGTGTTAATGTACCAACATATTTATTTATATTTATATCATGTATGTTAGGATCTAATTAAGTGGGCATTAAAATACTTTGATTGATTATTCTTGTATGTAATAAAGTGTAGAGTCGTTGAACTCTTTTACTGCCAATTCTAAGAGGAAAGTTTGGGTTAATATTATTTTAAGTATTTAGCATAAACATGAAATAGGTATGATGTGATTTGGAAAAAACACGTTATTTATATTTTATAGTTACTTAATTGTATTCACATGATTATAGTTTCACTCAAATCGAATCAATATAATATTTTATGAATTTTATTAAATAGGCACATACTTTTTATTATTGTATTTTCTATTCTATGATATTGTATGTACTCTTCACCATAAGAGCGTGTAACATCCCCCTCCTATTAAAGGGAGGCATGTGCCTACTGCCCAGCAGTGGGACGTTTATAACAGCTGAATATATAAGAGCACGTATCCAAACCTACTCTCTTTAATGAATTCATATTTTTAAGACCAATAGAATACAATGCTCCATTTTTATATAAAGGTAAATATTTATTTATTTTCATGTTAGAGATAGTGTTTGGAATTACACAAATCTAAATGTTCCTTATCTTACCACTTTCTTCAAAGAGAAAAACAAAAGCAGCGAATAACATATACATACCTACATACTTCGGTCCGCAGATTAGTTGCTGTCGCCAGGTAGGTTAGGTACGTATTTAAAATGTTTTTATTTAGTTATAATTAACTTGGTTTCCTGCGGTGTGGTCACACACTTCCCGTCTGCTACTGTTCACTGCTCAGAAATATTAAGTCTAGGAAATACTTTTTTGGAATTAGTTACGTAATTTTTCTTAAAAAGTAACAAACATCAAAGTAAGGCCGCGAAAAAAATCAAAAAGATAATTAAATTTATTTAAAATGTCAAATATTGACGTAAATCTAAGAATATATTGATACACGTCCCATTCAACATACTTATCTTTTAAAACGACCTTTGGGTTACGGATCTCATTTTGCCCTTTCGATACGAAGAATATATTATGTAAAATGTCGTCTTGAGAACTATTTGTGTCGAACGGAAACCACTCCTTAGAGATATGCAGTAATTGTGAGAATGCGCCGCCGCGGGGCGGGACTGCAGCACTGCCTTCTCGATCTCCATCTCCCTTTACTCCGCGTACGCCCTAAACACACCATGTTTATTGTACAGTCGATTCAAACGATTAATAAATCGAAATTCACTATAGTGAATTTCGATTTATTAATCGTTTGAATATTGGTATATAAAACAATAATACACATTTTCTAACAAACATTTGTTCAAAAAGTTACATTAAGTCAAACCAAAGAATAAAATTCAAAAATCGAAAATTTTTATTGTCTAAACACAAATTCGAATTTACGCACGCTACATTAAATACTTTTTTGAACGAAACAACCTGTATTTTTACTTTGTCATCTGAAAAGTAATAAACAGAAAAGATTTGAACAATGCTCAATTCAATTTCAAATTGTGCACTTTTTTGAGCACACTTTTGAGACTTTTGAGTTTAAATTAAAATTATTTTTGTATTTTTGCTACAGTAGAGGAGCTAAGATTTATCTACGAATAATTTGTATTTATTCCGGAGGTAAACTTATACAGAGTCTGCACAGAGATGAAACTCATTTTAGTCTGTGCTTTTATTAGGAACAGTCGAGTGTATAGAACAATCGAAATCAAGCTCAAATCGTTATTTTTGAATTCCTCTTCTTTACCTGGACACAGCGAAACAATATTAGCCCCTTGTATATAAATGAAATACAATTTCAATTTCACGCTCTGTCTACATTATTCTTTTAGTCAGAATTCAATATTCTAATATTATAAATGCAAATGTGTTTGGTATGCGAATGTACATATTATGTACCTACGCAATCGCCGCCATTTTGGAACCTCACAGGCTGAAGTAAATAAATACCTTTCAACGCAAGCATTAATTATGTTAACTTTATAGTTTGAATTCTGGGAAAAAATAAAATAAAGATAAAACCGAGCAGAACTTTTTAAAACAACGTAGATACGACGAAGTCTATTTAATACGTAGTAATTATATTTAGTATATAAAAAAGCAGCTGTATTTTCTATAGCTTCTCAAAGACGTTCTTAGATTTACACGGATATTTGATATTTTCATATAATAATATTTGAGACACCTTAAACCTTAATCTCTCCCGTGACCATGATTGTTCTAAAGCATTCGAAACGTCGGGAACCAAAAATCAAACTAAATCCGCGAAATAATCCGAATAAATAGTTTTATTTAAAAGCTTCTCTTAGAGTCTAAATAAAACTGATATAGATTTTGGCATAATACTAAGGCCAAAACAACGTTTAATTTTGTTATGTGTGTCTTTTCGCTTCACCCTCTAACCATCGCCGTTTATATTTGTTGTTGCTTGACTGGTTGCGTGGCTGCTTGGCCACTATCTGCCAATAGTGCAGTTGATTTTGCCCCCGTCTGCTCGTAGTAAAACAAAAAAAAATCAGGTAAAATATAGTTTGATTTTTATAGTATTTTAGAAGGTAAGTGAAGACAGGCAATTAAACATAATTAATATATTATGAAAAAATGTTGAAAAATATTATAAAATAGAATGTGGTATGCATCAAGTAACGCCGACAGCCGGACACGCCGGACTCCGGATATCTGTTTTATCTCAAGTATAGAAATTCTTTATAGAATTTCAACAGTTGAGTAACTAAACTAAACGTTTACTATGAAAATGTGCATAATAGTTGAAAATTTAGCTACGTATCTACATACTTAGCTATATTTAGTCTGTACCAAGACTTACAAGACTTACCCTAATTTCTCTCAGGCGCGTCTCTATGCTTGTTTTTGACATACATTTCATTGCTTAATTTCGAAATCTTCTTTTCGGCCAGTTCTTATCAGGTTACAATTAAAATTATAGTAATTTTTGACAGTTAGCACATTTTACTCTAATAAAAAAAGCCTGTAGCTCTCCCCTGTAAAGTAAATTCCTTATACGAGTAATAAAACATTTTTCCGATAGGAGTAATACTTTTTTATTGTTAGATTTACGCGAATATTTGACATTTTAAATAAAACTATCTTTCTGTCTGTAACAAGTACATAACGCCTCTGAGACATCTAAAACCTTATTCTCTCCCGTGACTATGATTATTGTAAAGCATTCGAAACGCCGGGAACCAAAAATCAAAATAAATCCGCGAAAATATCCGAAAAGATAGTTTTATTTAAAATAAGCAGGGTTATTTAAAAATAAACAGTTTTCCGGAGCAGGGACTAGCCACTTACCTACCTATGCATTGCAACTCTTCATGCGGGCGACGTTTGCACTAAATAGATAACGAAATTAGATAGGTACATAAATAGTTTCATGGGTTTTCTTTGGGAGCTCTTGGGGTTTCTGTGTTACTTTCCCGCGGAAAAGCCTTACTTCTGGTTTTTTTTAATGCATTTATGGATGAATGTAGGTGTGGCAACTGGTCGATGTATTTTATAATTATTATTGTTGTTCAAAAGTGTTCGTCTAATAATAATATGATTTTTTTATAATGCATTGGCAGTTTTGAACGTAGTTTTAAAAATACACTGTAATGTATTTTTTTTTTAATTTTTGATCTATTTATTTAAATTTCTTCTGGAAACGACAAGAATTACAACAGATTATAAATCATCAAATTCCTTTTGGATTATAAAAAAGGTAATGCTATGAGATACTTTTTTTCTTTGAGCATTTTGTTTAAAAATGAAATACTTAAAACATCAGTATGCAACGGTAATCAACATAGTTCTTTACCACAGACTAAAAATACACAAAACAGATCATATGATCTTTAATAATAATAGTCTATATAAACATCATTAATATTTTAAACTGGTCTGATTATATAAATTGCATGCGGTTAAACATTTTTTAAAATAAGTTGACCACTTTTGATACTTCTAGCGACATCTATTGTTAATTTTAGACAATTGAGTGAATATTATATCGTTAACATTATAATTACCAAATTAAAATGTAGGTGGCGCTCCTTTTGAGAAATAACCATATCAGAGTTAACATTTGTCTTTAATGTAGTTCAAGTATTTATAGTTTTTTTACACTTTACAATTGTTTAATTGTAAAAGTTATGTCCATGGACACCATTGTAAAACATTACTATAGCGCAAGGAAGAACCATCAATAACATAGCTTAAAAAAGTAAAAAAAACGCCTGACCTATTGTATGATGTTGATGTATGGTGTTTGTAAAAATTAAATAATTAATATAAACCCAACCTGGATCTTTAATAGTCATCGAAACTATTCATAACTATATGTTTCTATGATCGGATCAGGTATATGCTTTATTCTTATTTTAATGTTACAAGGATTCAAGATTTTACATACTTAGTTTTAACTAGAGAAGAATAAGAGAAACTCATAAATGAGCGTTTAAAATAAATATTTACTTAATTATTACTAGTTTTAGTCTTACTGTACTTATATGTTACGAAGTTTTCTATTTGGGTTAATTATAATTTGTAATAGGGACAAAATATTGTCTATTAAATAGATACTATGTATAGAAACAACTGAATTGTTAGAAATGTTGTATATTTTAAATTCCAACTGATATTTATGTTTAGGTTTATTAGACAACAACACACATAACCTTAATTTGTAATTTTTATTATATTTAAATGAAATAAAACTGTACAAAATATTATTTAGTTTTATACTATAAAATATATATCTTACTTATGTTTTTTATTCAATATACATATAAAAAATATAGGAATATGTATTTTAATTAAAAAAAAAAAACAAAGAAACTGACGGAAAAAAGTCACGTAGCCTTCGGCTAAAACCAATATAGAGAGCTATAAAATTATATAAACTATACGTTTGTGAGAAAATAGGTATTTTTTATGTATGTATTTATATTATAAAAATGAAATATCCGTTGGTATGCACATCACTTATGGATAGCTAGACGAATTTGGCTGTTTTTTATTTTAAAACTAACGACTTAAATAAAAGTAGTCTTAGTCCCGTCAAAATCAGTCTAAAAATGTTCCGCGATATTGTAAGAAAAGGAGATGATTGACAATACTCCGGGTAATTATAATTTCGCTAGTGAAATTATAATTTAACGGAGACATATACAGTACTCTCTCATATTATTCATTTAGTAAAAAGCTGTTATTTGGACATTATAAACAGACACTTCCATTTTATTTATTTGTACAGATATTCGTAATAATTTGAATAATATTTATATTGGAAATTAAATTGGAAAAGATGCTTGGGATATTGTGAAATTTGTGTGAAACAGAAGGTTTAATTTAACACGGTGGTCGGGTGAAATGTGGTAGAGGGCAAGTTGAGGGGCACGGAAGCTTGAGTAGGAAGTGGGGTTTGAGTGGGGGAGGGGGTCAGGGTCTCAAGCGAAGGTGAATATCTCGTAATCACGCACAGTGAAGTTGTAGTCGGGCACGAGGCTGGCGGGCGCGAGCGGGTCGCCGTACGAGTGCAGGTTGCTGTAGCTGTCGCTGTTGGCGTGACAGTTGCCCGCCACCAGCAGGTCCGCGCCCGCGCCGAAGATAGGGCCGCATCTGTCGACACAAGGACATCGTTACCAATTATACACTAATACTTATTTAATCTTTACCGCTATAATTACTAAGCAATTTGTAAATACCATAATAATAGGAAATATACTTGTGATTTTAATAAAAGTCAAATATTTTTCCAAGTTATACTTCTTTTGGCGCGTTTGGAAAAAACTATGAGAGTAAAATTTTTACGATGCGCGCGCATACCGACAGCCAAAAAGCGACATGATGAAGTTGCATTCCTTTTACAAACAGAGTTGTGACATACGGGATGAAATCTTTAGCTATTTTTTATTTTCTTACGCCAAAGAAGTATAATTTCTTACGTGCATACATAAGTATAAATACACGTTTTATTTATATTTTTTATTGCTTCTGAATTAAGCCTATATCAATATTTTTTAATGTAATTTATTATTGATTAAAAAAATATTGAAATATGCAAAAACAGATGGGAAATCCAAAGTAGTTGAAACGCAATACCATTGACCAGACCGAATGGTGACGTTAAAGTATAATAACAGAGCACTGTTGTTTAATACTTCTAGATTACTTCACTCGTAGATTACAATGTTGTTATAGACTATGACGTCACGCCGAGCGCGCCAAAATGGTGAGCGTTTAAAGTATCCATATCTGTATATTTATAATAAAAATTTTACACTGAATTTTTGAGATTTGTCTTACGATGAAGGAAAATGGAGGATTTTGGCCTGATCCCCGTCGTATTGAAGGGAGGCCTGCGCCCAGCAGTGGAACGTTAAAAAGGGCTGAATACAACACTCACTCAGGGTGGTAGCAGAGCGCGAACGAGTTCTTCACGAGCGGGTACTTGGCCGGCGGATCGTGCGTGAACAGCAGCGCGCGCTCGGCCGGCACGTAGCCGCCCGCCCCCGCCCCCGGCGCCGCCCAGCCAGACGTGCTGAAGCCGCCTATGATCTCGCCGCGTGGTAGCTGCGGATGGATGTTGGCAGTGTTGTGTACTTATTTTATTTAAACTGTGCTAGATTTGATATTTTCATAAAGTCCTTTGCATATTAAGTGAACTGTGCCATCACAAATTTTATTTTAATTTGTATATTACTTTCTAAATCTTTTTTGTGATAATATTATTAATGAGTTACTTTAGCTTCACTCCGCTGCATTCCTACGTGCTATACAAAAGCTTATGTGCATCGATCAAAGAAGTAGTAGATACACAATTAGCGACAAAAAATGTCATCACCGAATAAGCGCTCATTTAAACATTTGAGCGTGCTTTTAATTTTTTTTTTGTGAAAACAACTTTAAGCATTGCATGTAAGGTTCAATTTACATTGTTATATATTTATTTCAACTAGAATAATTAACACAATTGGTGACAGTTTTAAGAGAATTTTTGCATAGGATTGTGTATGTATCTAGTACTTTTTTGATCGTTGCTTAAGTCTTACTTAAATATTTATATTAATTAGTCATATTCTACCTGTGACATACACGCATACATACATAAACACACGCATGCACACAGAAACATGCACATGTAAAACAAACAAACAAATTTGCTAACATTAGTGTACATGTTCATTTGCTATTTGTTATACAATAGATATCCACCTGCACGAGCAGCAGCACGGGCGCCACGCCGTCGCAGCGCGCGTGGAAGGCGTGCGCGCTGAAGCCGTGCGTGGACGCGCGGAACACCAGCGACCACGTCTGCTTGGGCGTGCCGCACCTGCGACGTGCTGCCTTTAAACACATTGCTCTCCCAAAAAAAATTAAAGAGTGCGTGTATGAATGTGTACATGCGCAAGAAGTAAAACTTCAGTAGGTTATCGGTACTCTTTATAAAATTCAATATATATTTTTAAATAATTAGGATAGGTGAAATACCTAAAAATAATGCATATTAAGCATAATATTACAATAATATATTTATAGAATATCATTTAAGAAAATAATATAATATTATATATCATTCGTCAGACAATAACAACGGTTATCATGGCAACAAACGTACGTGCGTAAAGAACTTTTACTTCAAAACAAGCGGTCAGCGTCGTTGGATACCCACCCGGTAGAAACGAAGTTCGTTGAAGTTCTCTCGAAGCTCGTACACATTGTCACAAGTACCAGGGTAGCATACACATCGAGCAACGTACTGCGCATATGTTGAAGCTCATCAAAGAAAAGCCTGCACAGAGCGCACACGAATTTCTTACAACCTACACTCCGCAACACTTATACTTGCCTATTGCTTTTGTATCGTGTACTAGGGGACCATGAACGACAAGGAGAGCTCATAATATACATAAAGCTATGTCAAAAAGTGCATACGACCTCCTTAACACTTATGCTCGCCTAGTACTTATGATGACGTCAAATGGGATGCTCCTAAGAGCATAACTTTTTTCGTTACGTGACGGTTTCTATTCTACCTGTCAACACAAATACCAGACCAGCGTTAGTGCTAAGGAGTTTGTATGGACTCTTTATAACGGAACTAGACCTTACATATATAATGGACATTGTACTCCTTGAGGTTTGTGGTACTTTAGTACTCATGACAATGTGTATAACCCAAGGGCGGACAGTGAAAGGAACTTCGTTCTACCCACCCATGGTGTCCCACGACGCCGACCGACTTTTTGAAGTGAAACTCCTTTATAATCGTTGTGGTTTGAAACTCGAACAAAAATGCGACAATCAAAAGAGACAAACACATAAATATATAGATTAAGCCGACGAAAGAATGAGATAGAATATATTACACAGGAAGTGAAACATAATAGAAATGTAAAATAACTTTTAAACATGGTAAAAAAAACTAATTTAAATAATATTACCAGGTGTTGAGAAGTGACTGGAAGGCACTCTTGTCCTGGCGCAGGATCACGGAGTCCACAAACAGATTGACTGCTATCCTGGAAAGTGAAATATTTTTTACTTACATATACTATACATACTATAAATATGAAGATATGGATAAGTCTGAGTGGTTCTATATTTTTGTATGTTACTTATTAAAAGGAGACTCTTGTAGGATTAGATCATTTCACAGAAATTTTCAATTCAATTCAATTTTCTTATTAATGGCTTCAAAGCGTGTCACTGAAATTTCTTAGTGAAATTTCTTTTGTGAGGTGAATAGCAGGTTAAAAAATGTTTTTTAGAAAAAACTTTTTCTTGGGATATTTATAAAATAACATTTAAGATTGTATTAATTTAACTAGAGATTTTCTTTATGGTAATAGTAACTAATAAAAGTTGGTGAGAAATGGAATAGTTAGTCAAAATTTTATAAATATCTTTGGTTTTTTTTATCTTTTTTACTATAAAATTTTGTTTTCCATGTTTTAGTGTTAACTATAATATTGGTACAAAAAAGGTAATTCAAAAGTGTAAAAACAGGTAGTGAACTAGTTTTACATAGTTTAATTTTAATAAATTATAGAATATTTTTTAAATAAAAATATACATATCTTAATATATATAATTCTTCTGTACGTGTTTATTAACCTACTCCTCCTAAAGGACTGGACTGATTTGGATGAAATTTTGTGTGTATATTTCAATGGGCTCCTGGATGGTTTTAAAATATAAATGGACCCAGTAGGTGGCGCTGCAGTGGGTGTGTCACTAAATGTTCATAAAAAACTCCATTTTCCAAGCAATAAATAATTTTAAATTGTTGATTTAATAGAATAAAAATCTATATACTACAATATATATATACTAATTTTAAAGAAAATATGTATTTTATACCAATAGAACGAACATATGAAAGCCAACAATCCCGACCTGGGCGTGGTGCGGCGCGTGGCGCCGGGTGGCGCGGCGTGCAGCGCGGCGCTCTTGTAGCGCTTCAGCGACAGCTCCATGGGCACGGCGCCCGTGGGCTCCACCTCCTCCGCGAACACCACGCTGTCTGCCCGACATCACACTCATGCTCTATTACGTGGGTTATCCGTTATGGCTACATACTCGTGTATACAAAGGACAAACCGATAAATAAGATATTGCATATTTTATTGTATTGATATATTGTATTAAAGAAAACACAAACTTTCATTATTTAAATGATTAAATGATTATGAATACCAATCATTAGATTTATAGTTATGATATTTTTCACTAGCTACTTATACGGCATACCTACCCCTTCTGCTTGGGTATGTTTCAAAAAACCTTACAATTGCCATTTAATCCATAACATATTTTGACACTTAATACACAATCCATCCAATCATTTCAGTGTGGAAAAGTAACTAATATATTCATAGAAATATGTACATAAATTTTCTTCTTGCGCTATTATGTACTCTATATAATACACATAAACTACGACGGTGGATTTATCAGCAGGCTCTGTAAACTGGAGACTAGCGTGGCAGATTTTAGAGGCGGCAAATATAGCCTACCTACTGGCGGCAAATGTGTAAACCCGCCACTGATGAAGTACTGTTTTTCAACTAAATATACATACGAGTGAAGCGCGAATAAATCACTAGTTAAATCTATCGTTTTTAAAATTATATAGGTACTAGCGATTCACCCCCACTTCGCTCGGATTCGTCCCTAGGTACGTTTTAACGGTTAGTTTAAAATAGACAGTCGATCCCTTGCTCGGGGGAAAAACAAATCTATCCCACAGGAACCGTACAACCTTGCTGAACCGTGAGAACCATATACTATTCCAGACTATAGTCTATCTCTGTGCCATTTTTTTTTGTTCTGGCATAATTAAGTAACAAACATTCATCCGTCCAAACTTTCGTATTTATAATTGGACATAGTTATACAAAATGGATCCAGCCCACGAAAACAGTTTTTTGAGTTACTGTCATTAATGGCACTTACATATCAACTTATATACAGAAAATACGCAATATTTAAGAGAAAGTTCTAAAAAAAACTAGTCTTATTATTTTGATATACCATTTTAATAACACTTCTATTTTCTCAAAAGTAAGTTTTTGTGATTGAATCTATTTTGTACAACTACGTCATATTCATGAATGGTATATGTGATGAGAATAGGTATGCGTGAGTGCGAGTATATTAGCGTATGATATCACCGATGTGCAGCAGGCGCACGTGCTGCATGAGCGGCGCCAGGTGGTGAACCACGCGCGCGCGCTCCTCCTCCGCCCAGTGCGCCGTGGGCTGCGTCACGCCCGCGCGCTGCTTGCCCCACGCCAGCGCCGCGCGCCACACGTCTTTCTCCTCCAGCCGCAGCTACACACACACCCGACCACACCACATTGTTATACTGATCATATATCATCATCATACAAATCATACAAATATACCGGTACGTTCTAACGGTTAATATGGAATAAATAGACTAAATAAACAGGTATAATGACTTGTGGGTTGTATTATAACATGTTTTCAAAATTTGCCTATGTCACTCTCAAGCCCTTAAGTATGTCCACATGAAATCACGCCAATCCGTCACTCAGTTCCGACGTGAAAGAAGGACGAACAAACACACTTTCACATATATTAGTATGGAAGTATAGATGTACACTACCTGTCATAAGTAAACCAGATTTATTGATGTAATTCACCATCTTATATATATATATATATATATATATATATATATATATATATATATATATATATATATAAACGAATGTCCATATGTTTGTCCCCTATGCATTCCTAAACCATTAATTCTATGCATTCCTGAACCATTAAATAATTGTGATAAAAACCTGTATAAACCTAAAAAGACTCCTGGAGCAAAAAAAAAATATTTTAGACTTTGTCAAATTCTGAATAATTTATTCAGCAATCAGCATTAAATTATTACATTTTTTAGTGAATGTCATGAGTCTACTACTAGTTCGGAAAGAAGAAGCCTTAGACCTGAGAATTACTGGCGAAAGAAACTCAACGGAACTAATATTATTTATAGCACAGATCTGGTATCTATAACACAAGCCTCGTACCTTACCATGGAACTAAATGGTGCTGTGTTAATGTCCCAAAATATTTATTTAATATTAATATTTAAATGGCAGTGGTAGCCCAGTGGTAACGCGCTCGCTTGGGAAACCGAGTGAAGCGAGTTCAAATCCCGGGTCTCGCACCTCTGATATTTTCATGTGCGAAACATTTCTAATATGATTACCATTTGTTTTAACGGTGAAGGAAAACATCGTGAAGAAACCTGCATGTCTTAGAGAACTTAGCAAATTTTCAAAAGACATGTGAAGTTCGCCAACCCGCACTTGGGCAGCGTGGTGGACTATGGCCTGATCCCCCTCGTATTGAAGGGAGGCCCGTGCACAGCAGTGGGACGTTAAAAAGGGCTGAATATTTAAATATTTATGTCCAGAATAATATACTATGTACTTCATATTGTTTTGTCTTTACCACACATTTAAAAATAATGTGAGCAAATTAAGATAAAAGGTACTTGATCTTTGTAGAAAATAATATAATACTAACATTATCTGAAGATATTAGCTTGATGAGGGCTTCTTTAGGCAAGTTTAAGAAGGCATTACTTTTGACACATTCAGGTGCATTTTCTTCTATGAATGATATGCAGCGTTCCATGAATGATGATGCACTTTTACCTCCTGTAATGTTATAATAAAAGTAGCTAATATTAATGACTTCATTTTAATTAAAATAATTGTAAATATATAACAATTATGTGAAAAAAATGACAGCAAAAAGATAATGTATACATACATGTATGATCCCATACAATGTTGGATTTAGTATGCTTATCTAGCATTATTCAAATGAAAATTTTATAATTTCAGAGAAATAATTGATAATAGTTTTCAGTAATAAGAAATACATACCTATTTAATTAGTTCATTTTGAAATATTTTAATCTACCTTAACATTTCATAGGAGATTTATTTATATTTTTGATATTAAAGATCTAACAATTTCTTGGTTGAAACATAGATTTAGACATTGTGGGGAATAATTTTTTAATTACTGCTTAAAATTAATTTCGTATGCCATCAATTTTTGATAATATATAATTATATTTGAATTATAGATGCTACTTTTTTTTCTCAAAAGCCTTTAATGAAAAATTATTATTGAACACTGAAAACAAAATCTACACAGTTTGAGGTTGTGAAATAAAAGTCGATTTGTAGATCTTAAATTTAATCGTTTGAGGCTGTACTGGTAAGAAACTTTCACAATTCACAAACAGTGATCATCACACTTAACAGCTAGGAATGTTCATCCACTTTTATAACCTATACTACACGGAAGCGTTCGGGTTGACATTTTGAATGAGCGTTATATTATCGCCTTTCATCATTATACGGCCGATTTGCTTGCGGTTTTTAGTCTTCATATGCACTTCCTCAGCTTCATCTAACACAATGTTCATGTATTCATCGAAGCCCACGATGTGACCCTCAATCCTCAAATTCACGTTCTCGTAAAGCCAAATTTGAACACGACTTCTGTTTTGTAAATATCTAAAGATAAGGTTAATGGGCTGTACCATCACCTTTTGTACTTTCGGTGGTCCTTTGTATGCCATTTTAGCGTTATATTCTTATGCACAAAATGATAATTTCTTAAAACAAAATAGCGCCAAGCCGGCGTCGTTTTTATCCGTCAGGGAACGAAGCGTAAATGTCATAGACAATAATAAAAAAGCAACATGGCGGACAAGGCAGATAAAATAAACGTCTCCCATATAAATTATTATAATATTTTATAGATGACTATAATATAATAACGAGAAAATGTATTATGTTATAAAGTTATAAAAATAATATTGACAGGCTTTAAAAAAAAATCTTAGTGGGTTGTGTAAAAAGTGGCATGAGTAAAATTTAGATACATAAATTTCAACACATCTACCATATTAGCTACACATATTCAATCTAAAATATTATAAAGATTTATGTTACAATAATTAATATGGTGTTAAATGAAAAATAAAAAACAAAAAGTGTGCGATGGCCGGGAATCGAACCCGGATCAACTGCTTGGAAGGCAACTATGCTGACCATTACACCACCATCGCATCTGGTACCTAAGTGAAAATTATTGATCTTGTGATTCTAAAAGGAATTGTAAAAGGTAAAACCATTCCAATTACAAAAAACTTTTGTATTTATAAAAATACTAGCATTGCCCGCGGCTCCGCCCGCGTTCAGATGACCAAAAACTAAATTCTTAGGTGTTACATATTAGTATACTCTTACATTGCAGTTTTTGTATTTTTCCTCAGAAATAAGATATTTTCCCGCGGTAAAAAGTATCCTAGGATCGCGCGCTACATCGCCCGGTTTATATAGCTTGAGCAGGCGGTCGAGCGATGCGGGGCAGAGGGGATGGACTCGCCGTAGGCATCTCAATGCTCGCCAAGCATTAAAAATGTTTCGCTACTAATTACTTCTAACAACGATATCTCAAAAACTATTCATCTGATTGATTTAGTGTAAAGAGCAATTTTAATCTGCATTAAATGACTAAGCTAACTAAAATATTCATTTGGATAAGGATTAATACCGAACTAAAGAAAATAACTTTGAAAATAACGTAATGTTTTTAATTAAAAAATGTTAACATAAAAGTGGTTATTGTAAGTCAACCGTAAGAGATAGAGATATGCTATCGCGGACTTTTTTGTAGCATTTTTATAGATTTTGAATTCTCTAGTACATTACTTAACTGTATCTTTGCTAGTTTACGCGGCGTTCGCGTGGAAAGTTCCCATTTGGCGAGATTTTTTGCGACCTCTTCAACATTTGTCGCCGTATTTCAGCTAATTTACATAAAAGCATAATAAATTATATACCTAAACCTTCCTCAAGAATTACTCTTTCTATTGTTGAAAACCGTATAAAAATCCGTTCAGTAGTTTTCGAGTTTATCGCGTTCAGACAGACAGGAGGACAGACAGGAGGACAGACAGGAGGACAGAAAGACGCGGCCGGGGGACTTATTTTTATAATAAGTATAGATAATAGTGAAACCATTTTCAATTTTTTTTTTAATTTTAACACTTACTAAATGTAGAAACTTTCTCATGAAAAAAGAAAATAAAACAAAAAAAAAAACTAAAAAAGTTTATACTAGCCTGGTCTATCTTGTATATCCATTGCAGCAGCTAGTAAAGTGCAAGCATTTTCCACGTTCAAGGTGGATGTGACATGATCTTCACAGGCTGATCTTAGGTCTTCCACTCCTAGGTCTGCTGCTAAGGTCATCATTTCAAATACACCTGAATCTTGGAGAAGCAACTGGTGGTAAAAATGTAAAACAAGCTTTTTTATCTTTCTAAGATATAAAAATTTGCAAATACTTTTTAAAACTGATGGAGTATCGCTATTAGACACTAGATGGTATTATACTAATGCAACTATAGTTGTAAGTTATTACAATTAGACAACAGAGGGCTCTATATCAGTTTAGAGATATAGAAAGTCTTTAAAATTAATCTGATTATGCAAAAATAACACAGTTTAAAGTTTTTTTAAAGTTAAACCTACCTTCCCAGTATAAACATATTGTATAAACAGTCTAAACGTTTCTGGTTGCACGTGTGGCATCCGTATCGGCGTGGTCGACCCGACAGATGGCGTTACGATGCAGCCTGGAATACGGCAGATTTCGCCCCGCTTGGTGTTTTGGAAACTTTTACACCTGTTTTAATGATATTATTTTGTTAGTTATTTATTTTGTTATATACATGTAATCCCATCCCAATAATATTATAATTGCCAAAGTGTGGATGGATGGATGTTTGTTACTCAATCACTCCAGAACGGCTGAACGGAATTGGATGAAATTTGGCACAGAGATAGTTTACAGTACGGAATTGCACATAGATTATTTTTTATTCCGTTAAAATTTACAGTTCCTATGGGATAGATTCGTTTTTGTTGGGATCTAATTTAAAAATGAGAGATAAAATATTCAAATTATTAATTTATGTTAATATAAGGGAATATTCTAGAAAATAAGTTGGTAGTTGCAAATTAATCGTTCAAGCCTGATATGAGTTGTGAGCCTATGAAGTAACAGGTTTAATAAATATTTTTATTATTATTCTTACATATTTAAATACTTTATATGTAGATTAAAGACACGTTATAAACACAGTCAGTTTATCAGTTTCTATTTGAATAATTTATGTATATTCGTACTCCTCTGGTGTGTAGGTATGTATGTAGTAGGTATATTAATATGAACTTCTTGTTTAAAGTTGATAAAAGTCTGTTAACTTAGACACTCAGGCGCTAACGATGCATTAAGTTTGAGTCGTCTCAAATGTTCATAAAGTATTATTTTTAGGGTTGACACTGAATGAAGAAAATCTTCTTTGATTAAAAAGTATTAGGTATAGTTAGCTATTTCAAATAAATAATTTATACTTCCTACGGTTGTCAATATAACAGCCCTATATAATACAGTTATCGTAACTTAATCTTGATGCTACCGGCCTTTATAGGATTAGGTGTTATTAACTGGGGAAATGAAGTTTATTCTGTTACAAAACGTATTTTATGTAACAGTTTACAACCAGCTAGATTCATGAAGTTTTAACGAAGTAACCATAAGCATTTAACGAAAATTAAGCAAGAATGACGAGCATAGACACATAATATTTAGACATTTAACAGGGCCGTAGGCCCGTGGGCAAACAACAATTTAGGCCCTTTTTGAAAAGATGAAAAAACTTGAATGATAAAGAAAATTAAATAAGCTCCAAAAAAAACCGATGACGTTAAAATGAAAATATTGTCTAGTCAGGGCCCTCGTGAGGCTAGGGGCCCTGAGCATGTGCATGCCATTTGTAAAGACGTAACTTGATTACAGACACAAACGTCTCTATTTATGTAATTTGCTGTTTCTTACAATCTCGCTGTTGCGAGAGCTTTTAGTCTTATAACTTAAAAAAATTAGTTATAACTTCAATAGATTCAGTCTCAAAAGTTTTAAGCGTCACATTTCAGCTTCTCAGTTTCATCGTTATTAAAAACCGATAATCAGGCGATAGACGGTTCGACGATAGACTTTGGAAAGCGCTCGTCGAATATAAGTACTCTGTGAAGTTTGCCAAGTCTTTTACACTCGGATTGTAATTTAGCGTACCTTTATTTTAATTTTTTCAACGATAATTTGAATACGAAAGGGTGAGTATGTTATATAAAATATTGTTTTATTAAATTAAATAGCCGATATTTAAACTTAATATTAAAAGAGGTAGCGTTATATTATGGGAAGAAAGACGGAAAGTAAATTACTGGGCTATGGTAGCTGTCTAAAATGTATAATAGACATTGTAGTTTCAATGGGAAAAATAGTAATGATTGCGTTTTGGAGAAAATTTCAAATTAATAATAATTTAGATATTATAAGTAGAAAGTTGAATAAATCTTCTACTAAAAATTTAAACGGAAACTTTAATACTAATGATTATAAAAAATCGGTCAAATGCGAATCGAATTCGCACATTTTATTTAGGATTAGGTATCTATTCTAAATGAAAACCACCATTTAGTTATTTTTTACATTTTAGTGCCTGGAAGTCGGTTCTTATTTTTTTTTTAAGTTTTTATTTTGCCATTTTTAGTGTAGACGTAATAAGCAGGTAATTTGTAGTGTCCGACCGAAGGTCTATTTTTGGCCGAAGCCGAAGCCGAAGCCGATTAATCGGCTATCGCCACAACCTTCGGCCGAAGCCGAAGCCGAAGGTTTATATTCTCTCAGCACTCAGTAATTAATTTTGTATCAATACCTCAAATAACCTCAATATTGAAGGTTTATATTGACTGTCTCATATAGAAGTTGATGATATATCATAGAGATGGTTGGTTTAGAGATAAATAAAAGTTTGTGATTTACCTACTGGTAAAAAATAATCATTTCTTTATTATGTAATTCACAAATTACAATTAGACCAATTAGTCTTTGATTTACTCGACTAAACCAAAACTAGACTAATAAATAAAATAAACACTAACTTCTTAGTAAATAATTAAATGTTGGTCAATTAAATGCACAGTTTAGAAAATATTAGAAATTTCAAAATAAATGTAACAATAACAATAGAACTAATGAGGTAATGACTGTTTTGCAAACAACAAGTTATAAGAATAATATAATATTCTATTTTACTAAGCATATTTGTACTTAACCTTCTCTCTCAAAAACACTCGTTTAAATACACGTACGAACTTGTTTTGATGCATGCAATGTGATATGAATGAATTTATTTAAATTTATATAATTTATTTAATATTCCCATAATTTTTGTATTTATTTTAATTCACTACTTGTATTTGTGTCTATCTTTTATGAAATGTGTGTAACACCTGTAATTAAGGCAGCACTTAGAATTTATTATTTATTGTTATTATATTATTATGATTTTGTTAGTGTATGTCTTGTTGGTGTTAATAAATAAATAAATAAATAAATAAATATTTTGACAGTGACTCCCCGCCGCCTCATGACTTTCGTAACAGTTCGTTCAATCTCGACGGTCGCTCGGACCTTCGGCGAAACCTTCGGCTTCAGCCGGGTTTTGGGCCGAAGCCGAATGTTTCGCCGAAGGTGGATTTTTTGGCCGAAGGTGGCCGAAGCCGAAGCTTCGGTCGGACACTAGTAATTTGTAAGAAGAAAGTTTTTTAATAACATATTCGATTAAACAATTTATTAAAAAAATATATTTATTGGACCACTTGGGAAGTATATACTCTTTGAAACAAAAAAAAAATATATTTCCAAATCGGTTCAAGCGTCTTCGAGTAATCGGTGAACGCACATAAAAAAAAGATTCCGACGAATTGAGAACCTCCTCCTTTTTGCAAGTCGATTAAAAAAGGATCTAATAGATCAACTCGGCGTAGTATGTATTCGTATTGAGGTATAATACTACATCCAATCTATGAAATTAGATATAAAATTGCCACTAGGTAGTAGGTACGAATCTAGTCCAAAACACGCCGTGATTATTGTCCTTGCCACCAATCGCGTGGGTCGACGAAATTGATTAACGAACGCTAATGCACTGAATGAGCTAGATTACTATTAAATTAGACAAGTGTGTCAAGTGACATTATATAGGCCTCTTGAATCTGATCGCTGTCAATCGCCATAGTTTTGTTTATAAGATTTTATACTATAAGTACCGTGTTTTGTGTTACGATCTCTCTCACATATTTACGTTATTGGGAAAATCATTTTTCCAAAAACATTGTCACAACTCAGGTACGAGACTCGAACCGCCACCACCATCTCTAGCTTAATAGGCTTTAGACACGTACTTATATATTGCGACTATCTCCGTATTATTAGATTTACAGTAAATTCTATCCCACTAGAACATAAATAATAAAGAACCAAGTTTGAAACAAAGAAAAGTGTAAATTGCTTAGAAGATTTTTATGCACAACGTTCTTCAGAATCTCAGATGCTGTAAAACAATTTTTAATATGTTCTTTGCTTAGTAGTCGTACTTTTGAGTAGCAAAGAACAATAAAATTTTAAAACGGCAAATATCGAGTCGATATCGATACAGGAATTTGTTGCCACATCACAATATCGCTTCATTGCTCCGTATTGCATTGCCCTTCATACAAAAAACCTTTTGTATTTATAATACCCCTAGAGTATTATATTTGTAGTAAAAAGCTTCGCTTATAGCTGTGTAAGTGAAGCAAAATTTCATTAAAGTATAGCAGACAAGAGTAATGAAGCGTAGTGGCGTAGGTTTAGGCAATTAATGGAGCCCAGTGTAATCGCCGCGCTCGATGTTTGACACTACATTAATCACGAGGTTTTATCTCCTAGAGGAAATTCATTTTGTCAACCTCTCATAGATCGATTTCATTATTTCATTAATAAAATACATCGCTAAAGACCACAAAGGTTGCTTATTATATAGATTTTTATTATAAGAAAGAAGCCGAATCTGTACATTAAATATTTTTTGGAAAATCTTAGTGAAATAAACATTATTATCGATACAGAGGCCGAATCTATAGTTTTTAGAATTTTTGTCTGTCTGTCTATCTGTCACCGCATCACAGAAAAACCACTGGAGGGATTTTGAGGTATGGTGATAGCTGATTATCCGGATCAACATATAGGATACTTTTTACCGCGGGAAAATATCTAATTTCTGAGAAAAATAAGAAAAACTGCAATGTAAGAATATACTAATATAGAAAACATAAGAAGTTGGATTTTGGTCATCTCAACGCGGGCGGAGCCGCGGGTAGTGCTAGTATAATTAATAGAACGATACTGTAACTAAAAACTATCAATAAAGGTTGATTAGTTTTCGTTATTGATCACATCCAGACAAGGCGAGCTTTCCCTGCAACATGGTTTTACAATTAATTATCGCGTCTATATCTAATCACACAAGTTCGTTAAGTGTCGCGAACTTCAAACGTTTAAAATACCATCAAAAGCTAAAACAAATTTATAATGATGCGGCTTCCCGCCATTGCAGCTGACGCATGTCATGTCTGACGTCACGTTTTAGAGATGCCATATTACAATCTAGTATAGTATTATATCTACTTATCTGTGTTACAATACACTGTTAATTTGATAATGTTATGTTTACTCTATAATATAGATATGAAATTAAGTTTGAATGGTACAATAATAGAAAATTTTACGTTTTAGGTACGATTAGCATTTAATTACTGTCTGTCTGACTACAGATGGTGGTGTGGATAAACAGATACTTAATTTGGATGTAATTTGTTTTTAATAACCGTTTTCTCATTTAATAATATTTAAAAAGGTGTATTTTATTTGTGATAGTAAATTTATATTTTTTCAGATTAAGGTAAGAAATTAATTTAAAAGTGAATTATAACGACATTATCAATTCCATAAGCAAAATAAAATGGCGGGGACTATGTACAAAATTAAAGTGCCTATCACCAAACAGCAGGATAATCACTCAAGGATGTTAGACACAACTATCCGCCGCAGCCGCAATGATTGATGACGTCACGTCAGCCGCTCGGTGTCGCAGCACCTCGATACGCAATTTGCATTACCGCGATTAATGGTGTGGTCGCTCGATGTGACAACGATTAATCTCCTGCATATTTTATTAGCGATGTTTTAGATATCGATAGGTAAAATTAGCTTAACTGATGTTTTCGGTTATGAAAGATAGAAATTATGAATGATACATAATAGAATAGATAAGAGGTAAAGTAGATTTTCCAACAAAATTTATGTATTAATTATATTTGTTTGATCATGACTTTATTTTTCAATATACCCCTTATACCATACGAGCTTATGCACACCAGGATTTATTAACGCACTGCATTTGACATGCAAATAGACACATTATATATATATATATATATATATATATAATATATATATATATATATATATATATATACCTATAGAGACATTATGGGCTAAAAATTATAAAAGTATTCAAATAAAATTTTTAACAGATCTCTTTGGTTATTTTCCATGCTATTCTATAATAAACTTCTTTAGTCATTCACTGTAACTAGGTTCAATAAACAGGTTTTATTAGACTAGCAACTCTCGTTGGCGCTTTTCAAGTATTGGCGCCAGTCGTCACAAATTACAGACCAGTGTTAACGATGAATAGCTTATTTGCGGCGTCTTTCAGCTTTCAGGATTATATTGACGTTATTACAATGATGGGTATTAGGTATGATTTAAAGCTGGAAATTACGTTATTGAAATACAAATTAAGTATGGTTTTTGAAAATGCTAAATATGTTAATGTTGTCTAAATATAAATTTTAGTTTTACAAAATATTGTATTAATAGGTATTTAACCACTTGAATCCCGCTGCCTATAGGCACCACTTCCGGCTTTACCGTCAAACCCCGCTGGTGCCTATAGGCACCACCTCGCCCGCTGCACTTTTATCACTTATAACACGACGAATTTAGTTTATCTTATGCTGAATGAGTGATACACGCAAACTTTAAAAGTTTTATAAACTAAGGTGCTTTGGGGTAATTTGGACATATTTTATGATTAGTTAGCATGATGCATATATTTAGTCTGGTTTTTAAAGAATTTTCGAATTTAATACGAACTTCTGATCACTTTTGTTAATAACAATGTATACTCGTACTACTAAAGGAAACTATTTGTTGAAATATCATTGAGTTTCCTAAATACAGTTATTTAAATTGTAGCGATTTTTTTCTATGGTTTAGTGTAATTCCGAAATATCGCGGGGTAATTACGTACCAAATTCAAAAGTTATCTTTTTAAACATTTGAATTAAGGTTTAAATTTACTTTTCGTTTTACTTTTCCCCTCTTTAAAAAAAAACTTGATATTCCTTACGTCTTAGCCAAAATATATAATTGTTCACTTTAATTTTCGAAATTACCCCATATACATTCCACTGATTCTCAACATGTAATCATAATAGTAGTTGTGTAGACCGTCCACAATCAAATATTTTTAGAATATTTAAAGAAACATTAAAATATGTAATAAAATTAATATTTACTTTTATTTACGCGTGAAATAAAAATAGAGCTCTTGTAGCAATCAAGAAATGTATGAATGTAAGTATATCTTTAAATTATAATTCGTTATACTTTTAAGTTTTGCACTAGATTAAAAATATTCAATAAATAAAACAAATTAGATATTTCTATTCACTTTATTTCTAATAAGTAATACTATAAGTACTAGTAGTAACATAATATAAACTATATAATTAATCAGTCAAAGTTTTAAAAAATCGAAAAATGCACTTAAGATATTAATTAAGTAAAAATTGTAACAATCAGTCTACAAATAAAAATAACAAAATCCGACTGCATAAGCAACGAACTAAAAGATTACGAAGTTTACGAAGGAACATAGTATTATGCAGTTGGAGACATACACACACGCAGCTAGTATAGAACATGTACGAGTACATATGTATATTGAACTTACATATGCATATCTCCGATGCATAATACTATGTTCCTCCGTCAACTTGATTTCATCTTTTTAGTCCGTTTTTTACACAGTCGACTTTTTTATTTTTGTAAATTATTTTTTGTCTATTATTTTATTATATTCTCATTTTAAATATGAAATTAAAAATAAACATTATCTTTCATATCTTTTAAGACAAACTCATCGGGATTTTCTCTTATTTGTATTAATTCTATTTCTTTTACGATTAAATCATCGGGTATACAATCTGTGTCAGCTTTTTTTGGTTTCATAAATATCAAAATATTATTTCTCCATTTACTTTTATAAAAAGATGTTCCATACCTTTTGTCGAGCTGGTTATCATTTGTTTCGGTTATCACACCGACATAATACTTCCACTTTTTTTTAATATAATATTTAACGATTATAGTCTTGCCCAACTCAAATGTTTCTGTTACTTTATTTTTTTGTACTACAGAGTTTACTATATTATTATTTTCCTCATAAAAACATTCTTCTTCTTTAGTATTCATCATCTTTTTTGCAATTTTAGATTCGCTCGCAGTTTTATGTAGTTGTACAGTCTTATCGATCTCCTCTAATCGTCTAATATTTTCGAATATAATGGCTTCTTTCATATCAACTTTATTTTTTATTATCTGTTCATCTTCTTCGCCGTCATCTATGCTCAATATTTCATCTATATCACTGTCGCTATGAACGCTCATAATATTATCTTCTGAAGTGGTCGAGCTATTTTCCCACTTTTTCTGTTTCTTAAGTTTTCTGGTTCTTTGTTTACATGTGTCTTTTTTTATATAAGTAAGTGCTTCTCGTTGAGTAGTTATATTATTTGCATTTGTTCTCTTATTCTTTTTTGGTTCATCGTAGTCATTGCTAGCTGCCACTAATTCAGATCGAATACATCCTGTTTTTTCGTCTAAAATCGTAATGGGTTTTTCATATTCTTCACGTCTTGAGCAAAAAGTTTTCTTAATGTATTGGTCTTTTTCTATTTCTAGATGTGCTTGGCTTAAATTATATTTGGATATATTTTCTTTGTTCAATTCATTATCCATATGAATAGCATCTGAATCAGCCCATGCCACTATCTCAAAATCGGAAATATTTTCATTAGTGTTTAAAATATCATCAGTCATTAAGCCGCTGATTGAATAAACACTCGGTCGCCTTTTAATTGTTTTGAAAGATGTGTTGAGGGATTTCGAAGAACTGGGCATACTTTCTAACTTTGTTTTAGGCTTTTTTAGTTTTTTGTCGTGTTTCTCTAACTGCTCTTTTTCTTTATTATTTTTTAAAATGTTGAGTGTAATTACTTCAGCTCCTTTAGCAACTCTTTTTCTTTTTAACGGAATATTATGTTTACCCTGTTGTATTTTTTCTAATACAAGTTCTTCGAAACTCACTACAGAACTCTCTTTCTCCTCTTGCAAGCATTGTGGTAAACTTGCCGTTTGACTTGCCGTAAATGGTAGTAATTGACTGTCTTTCCTATCAGAAAGATCACTTAACATTGTGACATTTTCAGTGTTAAGCTGTGTATTTGTCAATATATGAAAAGTTTCTTCTTTGAGTGGATCACTGATGTCAATAGTACTACTTGTGATACTACTTTTACTATTTAGAACTTCAATACATAAAGACCTAAGTGATTTTGGAGTTCTACATACCTGTGTTTTATATCTTTTAAGTGCAGCAGGTTCATATTTGTCATTTGGAATTATATTCCGATTAAATGGATAAATCCCGGATTTTTTGAATCCATTTTGAATAACTTCAGTGTTAATTTTTTGCCAGGTCTCAGCAAATGTTTGCACAAAAACATTTTTTGGCATTTTTTTACCTACATTATGCCGCTGCCACTCAACTAATTTCTTATCCCACATGCTTTTAAAAGATTTAAACACAGCCACATCAAGTGGCTGTAGTAAATGCGAAGTATGAGGGGGAAGCTTTAAAATTGTGATATTATTTTTGACTGCCAGTTCTACAACGTTAGCGTCTACGTGGGTAGAATGGCCATCAAAAATTAATAGAACTGGGCGTTCTTTACCGAGTGCAGGAATCAAAATTTTTTCAAGATAATTATAAAATATGTTCGTCATCCTCCACCCTCTTGAACTTGCTGCATATGATATTTCAAAATCAAAACCTTCTAATTTTGCCATCCACTGATCCCACATCTGTTTTCCTTTATATACGATCAAAGGAGTAATTTTTTTTCCAGTTGCACTCACGGCCGCTAAGACGGTAATATTTTCTTTTCCGGTCCCACATGTTGTCCTCGAACAAGGCTTATTAATTTTACCAACTACTTTGATCTTCGTCGGGTCTAGGCACAGAGAGGTTTCGTCTAAGTTCCATATTAGATCTGGTTTCTTAAATAAGTTCAAATCAGTCAAAGTATTTTCTAGTAATGTGAAAAAGTCAGATATTATAAAAGGATCTGTCATTTTTTTTCTCATGTATTCTATTGGTTGGGGCTTTTTTATAGAGAGTCCATGCCTTTTCTTAAAATTTATGAACCAATCAGGCCCCGGCTTACTATCGTTAAAGGGAGTGCTTAAATTATTTTTCTTAACATAATCAGCAACAATTGCTAATACCTCCTGTCTCGTTAGACCAAACCCCCACTTTTCCATAGTTGCTATAGCATCCGCCAATCGTTGTTCGCATGATATTGGTATAGCTAATGGTCTGCCAACTTTTGGAGCTCTAGAATTTTTTTTTATTCTACCAAATAGAGTTGTTGTTGGGATTCTAAATATTTTGGCAGCAGCATACATACTCATCTCGCCTTTAACTACTGCTTGAATCGCTTTGGCCATGTCCTCCTGCGTGTACGGCGCAATTTTTTTTTTAATATATGTACGAGGCATTTTCTTCTGTAACAAATTTTACAAATTAATATTAATTTTCAATTCAGATTTTGAACAATAAGCAATTATTTTAAATAAAACTATCTTTTCGGATTTTGTCGCGGATTTATTTGCATTTTTGTTTCCCGACGTTTCGAATGCTTTACAGCATTCATAGTCACGGGTGAGACTGAGGTGTTACATGTCTCGAAGGTATAGTTGTTACAGACAGCCTACCATACCATACTATTTTAATACATAACAGACAGGCAGATGTAGTAAGTTCTTACTGTGTGGATCAAAATGACAGCATATCAGATTGATAAATATTTTTCATTTTTCATTTGTATAGTAATAGTGTTGCTTAGTAATTTGTCTTTTAAATAATAGCAAACTAAATTAAAATTATTATCCTTAATTAATTTTAACTTTTTAAATTACACATAGAACAATTATATGGCTTAAATAATTAATACTATATATTTTATATTTTTCTTTATGGTTATAAATATAATAATGGCAACACTAAATATAGATTACTAATTAATATTTTAAAATTGTAATAATTATAATAATAACAGCAAAATTAAATACTTAAATAATATTCCACATTCAATTATAAAACTAATTAAAATTATAAAAATGTTTAAAGTTTCAAAATATTGTAAGGTAATTAGTGAAATTTTCATTTTGTTAATTGTGGGTAGGCTGTCTGTAGCAACTATACCTTCGAGACATATAACACCTCAGTCTCTCCCGTGACTATGAATACTGTAAAGCATTCGAAACGTCGGGAAACAAAAATGCAAATAAATTCGCGACAAAATCCGAAAAGATAGTTTTATTTAAAATGTCAAATATTCGCGTAAATCTAAGAAAGTATTATAATAATCAATTATGTTGAGAACCATTGGAAATTCCTATAGAAAAGCAGTTTGGGGTAATTTCGATGATACGTCTGTGATAGTTTCATTTGGATATACCCCGTTGGGGTATTTCCATATTGAACATAAGTTAGAGAGTTAACCTATCCTGGCCCACAAAAAGAAGTAGTAAAAATGATTATGTATTATTAAAAAAAACAATGAATAAGATTACTCACCAAACATCTGAGATATATTACACGGGGTAATTATGAAAATCCACAAAACGATGAATATACCCGTTGTACACGAAAAAATGATTTTACTCACGTTCATTCGTTACGAGCTACTCGCCGTGACTGATGTGAAGTAAGAAATAAGATGGCGTCTTTATTAAAGTTACCAGTGCAAAAAACATTGCTCGGTTTGGTAGTAATTTGTAATTTTCGCAATATCCCCATTTTCATAATAACCCCAAAGCACCTTATATAAATTATGTTTATTTACAAATAATACCTATGATCTGTCAAATTTGACATTTTGAACTCTCATCAAGGACCAGTTAGATATTGACACATGTCGATATGTGCTATCGATAATATCGATAGTTTAAAGATTTTTTTTTAGTTTTTGTTAGACACAGCGGAGAATAAAATGCAAAAAAAATACTCATATGTTTTATAAAATATGGTAGGTATATGTAAGAGCCTAAATACAAAGTCAAAAAAATTATACGACACTATAAAAGGAATACAAAGACGCTCGTCTATATCTATATAAATAAAAATGAATGGCAAAATGTTGCTAAGCTCAAAACTCTATAACGGCTGTACTAATTAACCTAATTATTTTTTTCAATATTCGTCGGGGAAAGTTCTTATGAAGAGAAAAATTAGAAAAAAAAATCACGGAAAAACGTAAAAATCACATTTTGTTTTCCTTACTACTACATTACAATAATGAACGCAACCTTACAATTAATGTGAACTATTTGAATGTATTGGTATATTTGACACTCTCTCTTTCTACGATATACAATTTGACGTTGAATTTGTTTGTTTGTTTGTCCTCCTTTCACGTCGAAATAAAATGCCAGATTGTCATGGTTTTTGTGTCAAGATAGTTAGAGGGCTGGAGAGTGAAATAGGCTACTTTTTACCATGAAAGATTATATCGTTTCTACGGGAAAACAAGTTATATCTATTCCACGCCGAAGCGAAGCGAGGGTGAGTCGCTAGTCTGAAATAAAATAAGCGTTTCTTGACTGTCTCGTCGGATTAATAGTAGTATAAAAAGCTATTGAAGTAATGTATATTATTGAGTTGTTCTGCTGAGAAATACTCAGTAATAATAGTTTAGGAAAGTGTGTACCATTTGAGAGGTTTCAAATATTGTACTTATAGTGTTTTTCACATTGTTCAACACTAGAAGAAACTAAAACTATAAGAGCAATATTATTAAAATTCTCTTTCTGAAATTATGTTTTTAAAAATAAAAATAGGGGCATATAAAACTACATGAACCTAATGAAAAATAACACCACATAAATATTTAAATTGAGATATATATATTTTTCTTTTTATATACTTTTAACGTTTATTATTATTTGAAGAATATATGTGAGTGGTTATTGTGAGATGGTATCTTTTTAGCTACGGGCATTTGTTACATACAAAAATTGTCTCTTATTTGTCATAGAAATACAATAAAATACAAATCAAGTTATACTACTCATGAGAAGAGTATTGCAGATGAATAAATAATATATAAAGTTATTTTTGTTTATAATACATATATTGCATAATGTGTTAAAATACATCAATTATTTTACTGAGCCAAAACTTGAAATCTTGCATTTATTAGATTTTTTAAAATAATAATTTTATTCATGTCATATTTTTATAAAAATGGCACTTTATTTAATGATTTTGAATCTAATTTGTCCAAAAAATTACATTATTTTATTGCACCTATTTTAATTTTTAAATACTTAGTTTTTTATTGTTATAAACGAATATAAAAATTGTTATTGTGTTTATGTGTGTTTAACCGTTCATAAAAATAATCGATAGTTTTTACACATTTACTTTACATTTACATGGATGATTGGGTGCATCACTACGCATCTAAATATTATTAGTAAATTATTTTAGTCAATTTCACATGTTTAAATGTTTAGTTTTTTGTATGAAAAGTGTTAAGTTTTCATGTATGTGATAATGCTTAGCTTGTTCTTTTATATACGGAAACTAAATTTATATACAGAAACGTTATTTACAATGCAACACGAGCGTCTGTAAAAAATAACCTCAATTTTTCTCTCTTATAAGAAATCCATCAAAATTTTAATTACAGTGGCTTATTTTCAAGATTTATTGGTGCATGTTTTTAAAGTAAGGACTATTCTGTGTTTTAGTGTTATTTTTAATAAGAATCCACACATTAAAACTCGGATGTTTGTTTTGAAAATTGCGCGAAAAGCTGCGCAAATACAACGAACGAGCCGCGAGTGCTATAAAGTTTTGAATTTGATTGTAACTAACAACTAATATAAATAAATCGAAGAATGGTTTTGTGCGATTACATGTATATTCATAAAATAGTGTTTCAAATTTAGTGTAAATATGGACCGTGGTATTGTTAGAAATCAATATAATACAACAACTAGTAAAAATTCGGCTAACGCTCATATATTGTTAGCTTATTTATAATTCATCAATAGTTAAAAGTGTATTTTACATATTGTCATAAATACTCAGATTATTTAAAAACCCAAAATAGCAAAAACATTTGATATCGGTGCTATAAATATAATTATCGGTGCTATATATATAATTTGAATTACGAGTGTTTTTTTATGTAATGGTTGTATCGGGGAAAAATGACGCGCTGGCTCGGTGTTTAACGGGTGTTGCTTGTCAAAAAACGCGGGGTTCTAGTGGTTAACTTATGTTTTATTGAGTTGTTATAGTTTTAGTTCAGACTAAAGATTTATTATACCATTCAGTTCACCAAAAATAGTAGCGTAATTTCTCTCGCTTTAGGCATACAAATGGTTACCTTATCTAAAGAATTTAAAAAATATATGAATAATATAAAAATAATAAATGTATATAAACGAATACTTTAGTGCATTATTTCATTTCAAAGGTACAATTAAATTAACTATGATGTTTTAATTTATTATAATTTGAAGATATTTGGCGCGTAATGAAACGTCAAGCACAGGCACGGAACACAATTTGCGGTATCTTACAATGGCCGGTTTTCCACTAGCTTTGACGATACGAATATTATACATATATAACTTAGAAATAATTTAATGATAATAAAATATAGAAAAGTGTTAATAATATTGATTTAAAAAGTAGTTTTGTAGCCTGTAACATATTTTTGGTATTACCTGATTTTTAATTAGACGATTAATCCAAAAAAAATATTATACATATATTGTGGCTTAGATAAAGACAACAATCCAAAAGTTAACATATTCACTGCCTACATATAATATTAACTAGTATTCTAAAAAAAAATTTACTTTTCCTCCTATAATTTAAGATTTGTCGTCCACAGCTTAGAAGATAACAAACAATCTCTTCCGTGGTCCACAGTCATTTAAAAAAAAAATAGAGATCTCCATTAAAAAAAGCTAATACTAAAAATTACATAAAATTTTACGAGATTTTTTAGAATTTCCGGTAAAGGTTTCAAGTTGAGTAATAAAGGCGACGTGTGCGTCTAATAAGCCGTCGCCAGCAGTAGTGCAGATCCAATTTGCGGTGGCGACAATGGCGGCTGAACGCTCGAGGTTTTCTTTCTTGTGCTTGAATGACGTGAGCCTTAAACGCTTCAACTCACAGCTGTTATATTTTCCTTTTCTTTGCATTTCACGAATGAAAAATCTAGATTTTCTTAATATTTTACTAGTTCTTGTATTGTTTTCTAAATAAATTTAATATTAATCTAAGAATATTAAGTTTACTATTTTTTCATACAATTTTCAAATAACATCATCTATATCTTTGTCCTGGGTTTCATTGCTTTTATGATAAAGCAAAGCAAAAATAAAATATTTTTTTATGGAGAACTCATTATTTTTTTTTTCTCAGAGCATCACCCAAACTAAGATTTATTACGAAAAAAATAAACTGGCTATATGGTTGAAATGATATAGCTCTTTATAGATAGGCCAGGCGGCGGGCATAGAAATTAGAATAGGTGGCTTAGTAAGAATCTTAAAAAGGAGACTTATTAAGATACAAATTGTATTTTGGTACGTGCTCATTGCCTCTTTTCGACATTTTCACAGAGTCATTTCTTGTTGTGTAGCGACAAGCTAAGCTAGGTAGCTAATACTGGGTTTTGTTAACCACGCTGACGGTCCCTATAATCGCTATGTCAATTCTACCCTTACAAGGACTATATCTGCATCTTTTCATTCATTTGAATAAATCAAGCTTTCTTTTTCATATAAAATTATTTTAGAAACGGTATTTACTCAAAAGTTCAATACCTCTTACTACTTGCTAAAGGGATGCCAGAAAAATATCAGCTTTAAAATATAAGTCTTGAGTGTACTTGAGTACGGTGTCACAGAAACATGGAAATCACAGGGAAGTGCCAATATTGGGATCGCTTTATTTGTCGGAATATGAAACCGGGTTTACGCAACCTTTATGGCAGACCGTTTTTAAAAAAGATTTCTTAGATTATTTTTTACTGGATGTTACTTTAGTATACGTTTATATATAAGGTTTTCTAAAGCTTAAAAAATTTAAAGAAGAAGAACACATAATTGAAATCAATGAAGATAGAATTATGAATACTATGAAAATAGAAATATGCCGTGTATAGTTCTTTGGGTATAAAAAAAATTAAGCCCTCGCAACGTCCCATCGCTGGACACAAAACTCACCTCAATTAGAGGGTAATTAAGACCATAGTTTTCCAAGCTGTTCAAATGCAGCCATATTCGATGAGAGTTTACTAAACGTATGTATGTGACTTAATATTGTAAAATACCATTATCATTTTAAATGGATAATAGTATTGATATTGTAAAGTTGTGAAAACTCTGCAGCAGATTCAAATTTTGCTACCGATCCAACAATCTAAGCCTTCAACAACGTAGATAGGTGAAAATTCGTGTGCTTTTATGATTTGTTTGGATTATTATTCAATGAATTCAGTCTTCAGTGAGCTTTGTAGGAACGTCGAAAGGAAACACGAAATCATGATACAACGTGTAACAGAATGCAGCTGAAACTTCAAAATAATCAATTTTCGGGTGCAGCTGTCGCCAGTCTCATGCAAATTGCAGACGGTTAGACTTATCAAGAAATATTTATGCAAATACCCTCAAATGCGCTTCAAATAGCTCGCTTTTTGAACGATAAGTTTTCAACAACTTTTGTAATGGCTTGGGAATTTCTGTTTTCATGTCAACTCATTTTTGTATCATAGAAACGATATCTGCGCTTTTGCTCTTTTCAACGTTTTTTGAATTTCAACTGTACATTCTTTTTATAATAGTTACATGAATTTATATATCTTTGCATAGAACCTTCAATTTTCTTTCTTTTTAGACAATCAGAAATGTCCAATTCGGAAAAACTTAGGTAAGTTAGGAAGATCTACTGCGAACACACAAAAAAAAAAAACATAAAGTATGGTCGCCCCAGAAGAGGTGTGAGTATGAGTGTAAACTTATAATTAAAGCACATGTTTGTTTTTCAATCGCCCGCGTTTCACCATTGTTTTGCACCTCAACTTTTCTCATTTCCCCCCATTGTAGAGTCGTAATCCGACGTGTTATTTGTATTGTAATTGTAGGAAAGCGGGCGCAGGCTTTAAAAATACTATGGTTTGTACACAATTGTCTATTTACATGGTGACGTTAGGTTACGTGCTATAGTTTTACATCTGTACGAACGTCTGTCTGCGGCTTCACCCGAGTCGTACATTGCGCATATTTTAGGGAACTTACTTTAGTGTTGATTTCAGTTTCATTTTAAAGTTGATAAAACACAAAATATTTTATCTATGTTCAATTTAAATTATTATTATTTTAGTTAATTTACTAGGGACAAAAAGGATAAGACGAAAACGTGATGAGACGTAAACTCAGACCTGAGGTATAAGTTATATTTACGTAGTTATAATATAAGTTTGCTTTCCGAACAGATATTTTGTACTACTCGTAAAAACACCGACCTCAACTAATAATACGTATTTAAAAATAGACAGTAACATAATTTATATAAATATGTATATATATACCTGTACCTAGTACAGGTACCACCTTTAGCCTGCGGCTCCACGCGCGTAATTTAAGTACAATTGCTCCTAAGGTTCGTCGTTTAATAATCTAGTGTATAGTTTAAGGCTACAAAATACAGATAGTAATATTAAATCATTCATAAGACTAATGCGTTCAAAGAAATAAATTTTTCTACTGGTATATCTAGTATCTATAATCTGTATACTAATATTACAACAAAACACAGTCTGTTATGACACAAGACCAACTTTTATTAGGCGGTTCATCGTCTACAGCCTCTGAATAAGCCATAATTCCTTACAACAAGCTTCAATGGGCTCAGTCTATTTGCAATTTACAGTCGATTCAAAGAGGTCTGGTGACTACCCTGATTATGAACTAATTAACAACCTCATAATGTACCAGCAGAATCTATATTGCGACACTTAATTACAGGGAGGGAAGTTGATTGATGATACGCGATCGACGCAATTTGTGGCTTTACGTCCTTTAAGTTTAAACGAAATTATGTAGCGAAATTACATAGCGTTACCAAACTTACTTTAAATTCCATGCGAAAATAGTCGCATGCAAAAGCCAATGTGAATGTTGCCAGTATTTTTTTAAAGAATAAATTAAAAATTAAAAAAAAACCCTACGCAAATTAATTATCATTTAACGATTACACTGGCACGCATGAAGCACTTAATCGAGTAATCATACGCCAAAACGCCTTACATCATTTTGGAAAAGAGCTGATACTCTTGTACTGCTAGACCGATACTAACCAAACATAGCTAAGAACTACCGAAAGGAAACTGACTTTCAAAAAAACCGCATCGAAATCGGTCCACCCGTTTGAGAGCTACGATGCCATAGACACACACACACACACAGACAGACATTCACGTCAAACTTATAACACCCCTCTTTTGGCGTCGGGGGTTAAAATTATAATTGCCACTTTTAATACCTAATTTTATATTTTGGGTGGGCACACTTTATCTTAATGTCAATGTCATTTCCATTTTCTTTCATTATTTTTAATCTGTAGTAGGTACTCTAAGAACGCTTCAAAAGGATTTTATTTCATAATAATACCTATATTATGTATTAAACCTGTTCAGAATAATTAAAAAGTTTATTATTAATTATTAAAATTCACAATTAAATTTAATTTTTGCCTTAACTAGGTATAACTTAGATATCATTAATCACATTAATGTTATAAATGCGAAAGTTTAAGAATAAGTGAGTTACTTGCGAGTTGCGAGTGAGATGTAACATCTCAACAGATTTGAGTGAAAGTCAGAATATATGTACATACATAGCTCATATACTTAAATGTAAAGTACATGTGTAAATATATTTTTAATTTTCAATTAGATAGGTTAGGTAGTAGATATCGGGATAGTTAAAATGCCTCGGGGATATTTTGATATAAAATATGGAAATTAAAAGAAATTTGATTTTCATAGTAAAAGAATTTACTATGGAAAGGATCACTACACTAATACAATTTAATTTTTCTTTTTTTTGAAGCACATAATCAATAGAAATTTTTAGCTAAATGTTCAAAGTGTTATTAATAAAAGCGCTTATCACGATGATTGATAGGCGGTAAGCGCGAACTTTTTAAATTAATCATCTCGATTCTCGACACAGCTGCCATTTCCCTCGCACTGGGGTGTGCCTCGGCATTATGTTAAATGTTTTTTCTTTTAAGTAAACAAGCTAGGTTTATTGAATGATTTTTTTACATGTATATGTAGGTAGGTACTACTATATCAATTCAATTTTACAAAAATACAATGTAAATGAAAATAAGAAATTACCTACTTGTCGATCGAACGATCTGTTATATATTATTATCTATTATATAATATATACAGTAATTTTCTTTATTTTACATAAGTCAGAGTCTTATTTAAAAGGAAAAGTATTTTTTTTAATGAAATCATCGAAAAGTATACAAAGCAATAGCAATTTTCCGAAAGCGTTAAAACCTTTTTATTTTCTGTAGTTTTAGTAAAAATATTTTATGTAATACATATATACTGTATGATAGAAAATATCGCATATATACAGTATGATAGAAAATATCGCAATTTGTTTTATAACTAATTGTGAGTCCATTCTCATTATTAGGAGATGAGAGATAAGGGATACGAAATATTTTGCTTTGGTATAATAGAAAGCAGTAGATATTTGCCGCGTACGCCCGCCATTATAATTTACAATACATTAATATATTTATATACAGTTACGACTATTTACCCAAGATTTATGCCTTTTATAAAGGAATAAAGCCAATTCAAAGTAAAGAGTATAGTTAAAACTACTCCAATATATCACGAAAAGAAGTTTTAGTAAGAAAGTGAGTTATTTTTCCAATATCTCTTTACAAATACGTAAACTTGACGAAGTTCCCGAATAACTTTATTTAGTTGTCGGATTATAACGCGTGGTTTTTCCTCCCCTCTCTGGACTCAGGGTGGCCAACATTACAATATTCAAAAGGACATATTTTCTACTATTTAAAATGTAACTTATAACTAGGTATATTATTTCATTCCCACAAAAGAATGATGTAAATATATACAAATTGTTACATAATATTAAGATAGAATATAATTAAAGAAATACTTATATATACTAAACAAATATAAGTAGATAATTAATTAATTTGTAATATTTTAAATTATAAATCCATGGTTTCTACTGTTGACGGTAGGCGTGACGTTAGTGTATCTCGTCCACCACATTGTGTACAAAGTTGCATAATTGAATACCGATAAATTCAATCATCTGAATCAATTTTGTAGAATTAATGTAATTGATATATAATTTTACCTATGAAAGAAAGAAAAAATTCACATCTACTGAGTTTTCTTGCCAGTTCTTATCAGGACTGCGACTTTTTCTTTTCGAAGTGGTGGTAGATGCATGTCATGACGTTAGTTATTACGTATTAATAATAAATTAGAACAATACTAGCGTTTTAAATTAAAATTGATATAGTATGTTATCCTTAAGAGATAAACATATGCTATCGCGGACTTTTCTGTAGACCTATATAAGGTACAGAATTGCACTATACATTATTTCGTTATATCTCAAAGGTTAGGCAGCGTTTTCGTTGAAAGCTCCCAGACAGCTTATTTTTTTTCGACATCTCCAACAAATATTGTTATATTTTAGCCAATGTATACAAAAACTTAACAAATTATATATTAAAACCTTCCTCTTGAATCACTCTATCTATTAAGAAAAACCGCATCAAAATCCGTTGCGTAGTTTTAAAGATCTAAGCATACATAGGGGCAGACGCACAGCGAGAAGCGACTTTGTTTTATACTATCATGTAGTGGTAATGCTAAATAAAATATTTTGATATCTTATTATATATTTTATTTTATAACATTATACCCTATAGTAACTTCGTAATTTACTTCAGAAATCAATCGTATTGGTCACTCTACGCGGACCACATGTTTTTCAACACAGGCACTATTCTCATGCAAATTTGCCTCATGCCATTTTTGTGCGACCATCTTGGACAGTAATATTTTCCTTTAGGCCTGAATAATTTTGAAGTAAACAGCACCATTAGCATAGACTTCTGTATTAGTGATACAAATGTAATATTTTCAATGGAAAAATTGAAAGTTATTTTTATTTAATCCCTGTTGGCTGTATTTTTTTTATTTCAATTAATACTTTAGGCACATAGTTTAATATCTAGTAATTATTTAAATAAAGTTTTATAAATCTTTTTTGATTTTTAGTTGCCAACGACGAAGACAATCTCAAAAATCTTAGCCTTTTCCGTGACCATGATTGCAGTAAAGCATTTGAAACGATAGTTTTAATATTAACAAGCAACGCCATCTATGCACATTAAATAGTTACCGTAATTTAACAACAGATGGCGCTGTGTCAAAATAAATTGTAAATGTTTTTTATACACTTCATAGGTATTTTTAATAAAGTTTTATTATGTTTAAACATTTTAATTATATTACGTTTAATGCATAAATTTATTTTCATAAATTGAAACATTGTGCAAAATAAAAGTATTATTGTCGCATGTTGTCTTTTTTAATTTTTTAGTACACCAAGAATTCTTCAAGTATAGGATATTATGTATCCCTTTTGTAATAAAAGTAGGCATAAAGAGCCCACTGCATATTTATTTGTAGAAAAAACTGACTAAACATAATGAAATATATCATAGTTTATAAGCAGTATGAAATGTTATATACATATTATTTTAATTGTTTTCAAATTAATCATATTCAATAAAGAAGTTTTAATAGTAATAATATAATAATTTCATATATTTAAGGTAAACTAACTTAATATAACATACTTAATGATTTAAGCCGGACATAGAAATTTGAAATTATAGCCTAATTATCCTACGTTGTGTGCTCTACATAAATAGAAGATAGAGTGTTGTCTCTCTCTTTGCAAAATTTTGTTTATGTTTGTAATACTAAATTTAACTCTTTTGTAGGTGCACAAATAATAATAATAATAATAAAAAAATGATTTTTGTGTAAATAATTATTAGATATTAATTACTAAGCATACAAATATATTTTAATAAATAACTGTTTTTTACTAATTTCTTGTTATTTCTTGCCATTTATTGTATTGTAAACTTTGGGTTAAACAAAATAAAATTGTAAAAGTAGTAAATTTAAAAAGACATAATATAAATATCTTTACTTAAAAATACTTATTATTTATTATCCAAGAAAGATATTTATTAAATCTATTTTTGTTAAGTATATCTATATTTGATTATTCATCTATGCTCTATAGAATTGAATTTGTCAAAAATATGTAAAAAACTGTCATTGTAACTTTCTGACATGTTTTGTTATTATTATTTTTTATTTAATGTATTATGTGCAATGATGTAAGGTAAATACTTACTATAAAGTCATCAATTTATACATAATATATCATATATATGTAATATAATATATATATATATATATATATATATATATATATATATATATATATATATATATATATATGTATTTTTAAATTCTTATCTTACCTGGCTATCAAGATAATTTTGTGCGCATATATTTTTTCCTCGGCGCTGCCCAGCATGAATACAATATCAGCTGAGTCCTGATCTTCTGCTAGCCGTTGTAAATCTCGAAGTAATCCAGGCAATCCGGCTCTTTCGACGGAAGCGGTACAACAAGTACCGGTTACTCGTCCAGCCATGGTAATTAATAATTACTTTAAAACAAATTGTTTACACACGATTTTTATTCAAAAACACTATTTTATTTTATTTATTAACTTTACACAGCTCTACAAAGAGTATTATTGATAACTGTCTAATGTAAACTATAGTTTGTTTTTGTTGGTCAATAAAGTGTTAGAACGAGTTTTAGTTACAATATTCGTTTTAAATTTAAATTATTAACTGTATTTATATGTCAATTTTGATTTCTTTGTTTATGTATGTTGTCACTTCATTCAAGATTTACTCTGTATGGATAACTTCACGTCACTTCGCTGTATTACTAAAATAACACGTGCTTAGTTCAGTATTGTTGAGATCGAGCAGGTATGAAACAGGTTTTAAGTCCAGCTCTAGGGTTGTCGCTAGAAACAAGTACATTTGTCTTTGCAAGTATTACGGACCTCGAGCTCAGAAACATAGTTTTAGGTCCAGAATTGCAAATATAAGTTCATATTGTAGTATAGAATTGAATATTTAAACCTTAAAAAAAAAATTAAAAATATAATCGTATAACAATAATTTAAAAAAATGTGTTTAAGACAGCCCTGTATAAGGTAAGTTTTTTTTTGCTTTATATGTATATGAATCTATAGATTGTACACTAAAAAGATACTTATAGACTTTTTTGCCTCACAATTCAAGTGCCTCCGTGGCGCAATCGGCTAGCGCGTTCGGCTGTTAACCGAAAGGTTGGTGGTTCGAGCCCACCCGGGGGCGTTTATTTTTTACAATATATATTTAGTTTTATTAAGATTTCAATGGTGCATTTTTATTTCTATTATAGTTTTAGTTTTGACAATTAAGTTTAAAATGTTTCTTTTGCAAGTTATTAATTGACTATAGAGGTTATATTTAAAATAATATATATATTAATGCTAGAACCCGAAGAAATAATAACCTGATGTCTGTCTAAGTCTAGGCGTGTGTCATAGCTAATTTAAATGTATAATATATACAATTTATAATATCAATACTAGCGACTCACCCTCGCTCTGCTCGGGTTCCTTCCTAGGTACGATTTGACGGTATACTCGTATAAATTTCTCAGAGATGAGATATTTTTTAGCAGTAAAAAGTCATTTTCACAGTTCATCAATTTCTGTCCAGTGGTTTTCTCGTGATGCGTTTCCAGACAGACTTCTAAAAACTATAGATTCGGCCTCTGTATTGATAATAATGACAATTTAAATAAGATTTTCCAAGAAATATTTAATGTACAGATTCGATTCAGTTAGAATTTTATTATATGTATCTATGAATTTTAAAAATAAATACATATATTTAAAAAATCTAGTCTGCTTAGTAGTATTTTGAAAGTGACTAAATAAAATATGGGAAATGTTTAACAATACAAGCCTGGAGGCGTTGTCTGCTTACACAATATAACTGGTTGATAGGAGAAGCCTCAGCAGTCAGCACTGCCTGACGGTTCGGAAATTGCATCACTTCCGACACGACGCGATGTGTAAGTTTCTATGCTAACTTGTGACTGTGCACAGTATGGCGCATATTAGTTACTAATTTCTTATTAATCTATATAGATAATTAAATAGGCAAAGCCAAAATAGTTCAGTATATTTTTCTCCTCTGTTTGTCAACAGTACTTGACAAGCTTTATTTAACAGAAACAGTTTTCAGAAACAGTTTTTTTTGTACAGATAGGTAAATTTTTCCCCAAATTTTCAATAATGATTGTGGTCGAATTCTGACCACTGAACGAACTTATAGTTTACATTGATGTATAAGAGTAGGTTTTTAATCTATACTAATATTATAAAGAGGTAAAGTTTGTGAGTTTGTGACGTTTTAGGGGGTAATCTCTGGATCTACTGAATCGATTTAGATGAAATTTGGTAAGAAGATAGTTTAAGACCCTGGGAAGACATAGAATACTTTTTATCCCAGAAATCATCCCTTAAGGTGGTGAAAATGGGTATGAAAGTTTGTATGGGGAATTAAACTAGAGACGAACCCAAGCGTAGCGAGGGTGAGTCGCTAGTGTGATATACTTATTTAAAATTAATATCACATACACAATACACATGTAAGCACATTTATAGATGGTATTTTCTTTAAGTACTTACAAATAGACCTCGAGAGTAGGTATAGTATATTCCATTTCTACTTAAAATAAAATCATCTTAAAATTGATATTTTTATTTACTTTTATAACATGTAAAATTGGCTTCTAAGTCCCTGTAAAGTCTAGTTCAATAAAGTATGTCGCTTATATAAAATTTATATTTTCTTTTTTTAGAGTCAGTTAAAATCAGCACGACGATTTCAACCCGCCATATTGACTACCTCTGGAATAATAGTGAATTTGTTATGTTGGTAATGACTCATAGCTGTTAAAAAGTATTGCTAGTCTCTCGATCATGACTTTATTATATAAATTCATTTATATTTCATAACACATGATATGTATATAAATGCTTGAAGTTTTACGAAACCACACCATAGTTACAAAACATTAATGTAACCAAAGTATCCAAACAAATAATATTATGTGAGTTAGGAGGGAAATTCAGGCGCCATTGATAAGAATTTCTTGACTGACAGTTCGGAAATTATGGGAATAGGATAGTTGTAGACATAAGGGTACCCCTAAGTAGGTATTTTATTATAATAATGCTATAATGTTATATTGTACAAAAAATTTTTGCTTCTTCTTAACTTTTAACTTTTGCTAAATGTAATTTAACTGTAAAGCTTATTAATACTGATTTCATTGCTCACTATTGATAAACTTAATGAATGGCTTTATTGAATAAACCATCCAAATGCAGAGGGTTATATTTAACGTGTGTAACAAAAACATTTAGCACATAAAAATGTCTAAAACCTTAGAAATTAGTCGTTTAAATTTACAAATAATATGGGTGTTAGTTATTTAAAATATACTGGAATATAAATGTCCTATATAATCTATTTCATTGAAATTAATCTCCATTATGTTAGTATTCACTGTTCAGATACACTTTCATTCAATGTCCAGTTACGGTGTAGGTACTAAAATTACAATCGTATAGGTACTCTAAAAGCCTCTTCACGACCTGAGAGTGTAATTTATACAACGTAAATATGCAAATTGTGCCTAAAATGTAACAGTTTTGTTTGTCGCTACTCTACATGCTACTATGAACATTGAACATTCTAAACGGACAATGCAAGGGTCTAAGAGCATGACTTTTCCACTCGACCGATCCGACTGAGCGATGTAACACACAAATATGTGTTAAATATGCAGAAACAAAACACTACTCATTACATACAAGTAACTTTGATAATGTATTAATTCCTTGCAAGAATAATGTACGCAATTAATTTACTTTAGATATTTATATACCATTTTCGTTTATTTAAAATTTTATTAATAACTCTACTTCATCGTTGCCATCACAAATATAAATGCAATAACAATTAATAAATCAATTTAAAGTTGTATGTTATGTGCGCTGGCAATATATCACCAAAATTTCATTGCAATCGGGTGAATGATTTAGGTTTATAGGTACGCAATACGTGTAGGTATGTATTAGATTATATTAAATTATCTCATACAACTCTCGCGCCCTCTAACATTCGTTAAGGAAACTTCTATAAAGAACTTCCGCCGGCACTTGCCCAACTTATCACCAAAGCAAAAATGCAAAAAAGTAGCTCTACAAACATTACCTAAGCAAAGGTGAAGTTATCCCTATAAGATATTTCTTTAAGACGACCCACGGATATGGCAAAGTTCTATGTAGCAGGTAAATGAAGTGCCAGCTGTTGTATATAGAAGTATATAGAATATTTTTAGATGCCTACATAAATCTTTTTTACTGTCAATATTTGCGGAATAATATGCTTCTAAAGTCGTTAACTTTGTGCCGCGCCCTTCTTTCACTTTTTTTTTGAATAAGATATGGTGAATAGATTATTATGTATGGGATATTACTCGGTTGCACACTTTATTAGTTTAACTGGCGCCAAGTAGAAGTGGCAGTAACTTTGAAAAGTACCTACTAGCTACTGTTAAACACAAACTTATTGTTGTCGTCGATATAAAGAATACAGAGGATGATTTAATATTTTATTTTACTTATAATATAAAAATTACCATAACACAAACCTAATATTTGGATGTACGGAACCCTCGATGTGAATCAGATTCGTACTTTACCAATTCTTATATATTAAGTCCTATGTTTATCTAAACGATAAAAAAACGAACTTGACTTAAACCGTGGTCGGACAGCGACCCAATAAGCTATGAGAAACAAAAAATAGCACGTATCGAAGTATTTCTTATATACATTTTATATAAAATAAACTGCCACTCTGTGGGGAACTCACTGTTATTACTTCAAAAGCGATTAATCAAGTGAATTGCCGAAGAAGCGTAAGTTACTACGTATTTGTGTGTATCATAAATATATTTAAATGGGAGCAAATATCAGAAAACTCATTTCAAACTCTACCTTAGGAAGGAGTCATAGAATTTCAATTTAATGTACATATAGTGTTAGGCAATCATATTTTAGATGTGTTTGTACAGATGCTCGTAGCTCCGGCACGTACTGACAGATAAACGGTCGCCTGGTTCTTGCGAACGTCACAATACGTTATTGGCTTTCATTAAAGTACAGTTTGGAAAATCATTTCTCGGTTTGTTTTGTTTTGGCCCGCTGACGCTCTAATGGGTGGGTTTTGTAGTTTGTTTCCTTTCGATTTAATCGACCAAGGTTAATATCTGTCGGTGATTAGCTTTTTAATTGTATTAGCTTGGCTGGAGAGACGATAACATTTACTGAGATATATATTATAATTTATAATGTCTATTTACAGCCTAAAAAGTTCTGTTACGCACACTGCGTTGGATGTTTTCAACATTCGTGAATATAACAATTATCAGTATAACTTTGAATACTACACTAGATACTCTATGAAATTTATGGAATAACTTAATACTTTCTTGGAATTACGCGAATATTTGTATTTCAAATAAAAATATCTTTTCGGATTTTTTCGCGGATTTATTTTGATTTTTGGTTCCCGGCGTTTCGAATGCTTTACAGCAATCATGGTCACGGGAGAGACTAAGGTTTTAAACGTCTCCCAGGTCATTTTATAGTCTTTACAGACAGTGACTACAGATAGTGTCTATTTTAGAATAACTTACTCAACATACTTTCACCTGTTGTTGCTCTATTCTAACATTAAATATATCTAAAACAATACAGGTATTCATAAATTGTAACGGGTAATAATAACATACAACATAATTTGAGTTTGAAATATAAGTCAAATAAATGTCATCAATCACTGTCGTGGCGCCGATAAAACTACTATTTACATTTGATAATCCGGACGTTTAATAGAGGGATTATTTCCTTTCTGGCGTGTTTGCTAACACGTGTATGCGTGATAAGCGAACTTATCTATACCCGTCGATATTCGAGGTGCAGAAGCGTCTCTAATGGGTCTGTGATTTTTTAATGTGGTAGTTATAATGTTATAATTAAAAAAAGTACTGATTATCTTGACAATATTTAGACAGTATCTTAAATATTTGTCTTGTTAGTTATAAAAGTAAAGGTTGTATTTTAGGCAATGAGGATATTATAAAACAAACGATAACAATAGAAAGGTACATTAAAACACCTAATCAACCTAAGAAGAAGATCAAAATGCGAATTATTTATATAATTTTTCAAATATGTAGTACATATACACATACCTACATATATGAAAATATTTGTATAATATATATAATAATAAACTGTACCTACTATCCACAATTGGGGTCATCTTAACCCTTAAATATTCTATTGTTCGTTTATATGTCAATTTAAGGGGACAATGACCTTTGTTATGTTAAACTTTAGTCAGTTCTTTGAAGTTAAATATACTGAATGAACGCGAAGAACTATTTCTGGAAAAAGAAAGAAAAATGACGATGCTCATTTTTTACACTTTCATTGTTTATTGTGCAACAGATATTTGATATAAAAACGTAATGAAATATTACCTCTACTTATTATACTTACTTATTATCTGCGCATTACTCATCACTGAGTTTTTTTATTTATACATCATATAAACCTTTTATGTTTCAATAAAATCCAACAAAGAAACTCTTTGTCATTCGCGTTATTATCGCATTTCTATTTTTTCCGTCTAAGCAATAATACACAGCTTAACCCTTGAATACGAGATGTGGGCCTTTAGGACCGATGCGATATGCCCGCGGTTACCCCACAAAGGAATCAATTACGCGTCGCGCCTGCCCCCGCCCGTCGTGTAAAGTAGAAAGAAACAATATCGCTCCAACTCTTCGCGCAGACTCTTCACGGATTCTGTGTACACGCTCCTGACATGGCTTCAGTACGCTTAGACATTACATAATTTGTTACGAAATAATCGAATAGTTCCATTATACATCAAAATGAGTCATGAAGACGTTTATGGGTCATAAGTTGTTTTAACGGGGTCTAAATAATATTGATATTAAACATTACGCTATATCTACATAATTATTATAAATATTTTTCTCTATTGAAATTTTTAAAACAAGTTACAAGATAAAAGCCATAATATATTGTTATACCTATATAAATATGTTTTAATAAAGCACGATATCCTATTATTTTTAATTTGTTTGAAATAACAGCAGTGAACTAAATTCTTATGACATAAAAATAAAACTAATCCTCCATCAATATATCTTCAAATCAGGAGGGTTCAAACATCTGTCCCTACATATAAGAGCACTAAGCTCTTATAAAAAACTTTCGCTGATATCGAAAAATTCAAATTACCAGCCAATTCTAGCCGTTCGTGAGCTCGTCGGCGCCCTTTGAGCCGAGATCAAAGCACGCGAGCTTCTATTAGCCCTGATTACTACGTCGAGGGCCCCTCGCGCCCCGAAAGCGTTGCATTGTCTCAGTCGCAGCCTGCGGGTTAAGATGCGCTCTAGAGCCATTGCAAGTTTAATTAGCTCTGTCAGGTTTTGAGGTTTTTAGCGAAATTACAGGTGGATTTGAGATGAGGACCGTTAGTCTCAAGTGTCTGTTTGTATCGCTTTCCAACAAATACTTGCTTACGGAAATTGGATATTAAAAATCTTTGATTTGTTAGTACTTGATGAATTGATTTACGTTTAAATAGCAAGATTAAACAAAACTAGATTAAGATATCAATTCGTTGGCTTACTATTGCAAGGTTCTATGTTAATTTTAATGAAGTTTAGTAATTTTTACATAGAACTACGTTATTTTGCTATCGTAAAAAAACAACATATAACTATGTAAAATTGAATATTTTGTAGTTATAGTGCCGCTATCTAGTGGTTTGTTTTTGCAAAACTGTAGCTAATGACACATAGAACCTTGTAGCATTAATAACTAAATAAGTAGGGGAGATGCGTGCAAAATGATCCCCTTAAGGGAAAATCTTTACTGTGTTTAAAGTTTTAGACAAAAACACACGATTTAAATTGTTAAGAATAGTAAATTTACTTGTCTTTGTAACTGCATACTTATTTGTGATGATTTGTATGTGGTTTATTAGTTTCGTCATTTTTAAAAAAAGCTTAGAAGGGATCGTTTTATACATACATGTGTATAAAACGATCCCTGGGAAGTATTAAAATGATCCCAGGGATCATTTTATACCCTACAATATTTAATATTAACAAAATAAAACACCCATCTGTTTATTTTAATCATATTTATAGCTTAAAGCAACAAAAATATTTAAGCGTGTTATAAAAAACATTTTAAGTCTTGATTTACATTGGGGATCATTTTTTTACTACTAAATCAACAAAATTAAACGTTAAACAAATGTTTTAAGGTTTATACAATTAACAAAATACAAATTAAAGAAACAATAAAGACTGTTCCTCAGACCAATTTTGACGAATGGGTGTTCGTTTTTAAACTCGCGGCATGATCTGTAAAAATAATCATTCAAAGTAAAAAAACTTTTTTTAAAACAAGCTTTAATTTAAATGCTCTAAAAAGAAGAAAAGAAACTTTAAAACCAATCAAACCCATCAATTTACTACATTACTCAATTAATATGATATAAAAGCGGAGTTCCAGTGGCAATTTTTTAGCTTCATCTTCAGACCCTCGTCATCATATGTAATGGAAATTACTCATGATAAAAAAATACTAGCCCAAATTCAACTGTCCTACCATTTGCTATCAAGTAGTCCTAGTCTCTACACCCTGGCTCTACCATCAGATAAGCTCGATGGTATCATAATATTGCATTGTCACCGGACTAACATAAGTATGCAAAATTTTAGCTCAATCGAACACCGGAAAGTGCGTCAAATTTAACTTTCAAATTAAGGTTAAATGTAAAATTTGGCCTTTACAAACATACATACATACATATATACATACAGACATACATTACAAGTTAAATAAAAGTTTTTAAAAATACAAATGGGGTAATATGATTCCAGTGATCGTTTTATGCACACGAAGAGGGATCATTTCACCTCAAACACCAAATTTCAAGACATCGATCAAAATATATTCTTCAATATCAACGTGCGGTATTCAAACATTGCTTAAATAGAGCTGAACGTTAATAGAATCCGCCAATAAAACAATATTTCAATAAATCTTAACATACAGAAAGTAATGGAACTCGAAAAATAGACTTACCATAGGTTAGAAGCACGTTTTTCAATTTTTTTTAATAAAACCACGGTAAGTGTTCCCACCGACATGACACTCGGAGAGAGCAACTAGAGGAGTTGCAGGGATGACGTTTGTTGCGTATTTGGATTGATGTCCCTAGTAGTTATTCGTATACGGTGGGGAATCGTTATACCTCGAGGGATCGTATTACACGCCATTCCCCTACTAAAATTGTAACATAGAACCTTGTAATAGTGAGCCAACGAATTGTAGTTTATATTAGCTGTAATGTACGTATGCTGACGTTAGTTGTTGTTTATAGATTTGTATAAGAATTCTGATGAGAATTTTGAGAGTAAATAAAATATTTTAGTAAGAAAAATGATTGAATCTAAATTAAGTTATCTAGATTCAATCATTTTTCTCATTAAATATTCGAAAACAAAATTTTGATTATTAAAAGACAGATTTGGTTATATTCTATTTTTTATTATCATTAGATTGGTTCATATTAGTCGAATTTTATGTGTACAATTTGCTCAATTTAGTTGCTCTAAATAGTTTATACAATATTTTACGAGGCTTATGCAAACATTTACTCAAAAATCAAATTTACATTCTGCTTCTGGGTCATGTTAGTAAATAAACAGTCCTTTACGCTTTACCACGAATTATAAATTTAAAAGTTATAATATTTACCTTCATTAATATTCGAACATTATAAATATCGACTTAAATTATCAGTATAAATTTTTCAGTAGGCTATTAGTAAAATATATATATTAAGTATAAGTCCATGCGTCTGTTACATTTTTACGCTATAACTACTGGATGTAGTCGTACTTCGATGAAATTCGTAATGAAAAAACACAGGCACCTTTTTGCCTAGCCGCATGTAATGCTGTCTGCAAAAGCGAGTTTTTGTATATGTGTTTTTTACGAATAACTTATGTAACTTGTTTTGATGACAATAATGTGAAGGTTTTTTAAAAGCAAAATTCGACTAAAATATACTAAAATTTTATAGCCAAAATACGGCATTGTTAGATAATTTCTGTTTTTTTTTTGTTTTTTAGTTAGAGTCTGAAAAGGTGAGTCCGGGAGAGAGTCTAAAAAAACCTAACGACAACAAACACAGCAATCTTAATCTCATGCCATAACGTACAGTTTCTCATCTCTAAGAAATCTTTACTAAATATTAAAAAGTAATTAGGGACGAATCTCAGCGAAGCAAGGGTGAGTCGCTAGTATGATATAAAAATTATTATTAAATATAAACTTATTACTTATGTTTATGAAAAAGACAATAAATTTCAAGTGAGTAGTATCTGGCGATGGTGGTGTAATGGTCAGCATAGTTGCCTTCCAAGCAGTTGATCCGGGTTCGATTCCCGGCCATCGCACACTTTTTGTTTTTTTTTTCTCGTGAATATATTAAAGTACAATTATTTTATATTGTGATTTCTTTTATATATACCATATTTTACTTATTATATAAATTTATAAAAAAAAAAAACAACTGCAAAAACAACACAATAATATATTCAATTTGATATGTTGTTATCACGGAAATACAATATCTGTATAATCTTACTTCGTATGCTTAGGTCATAAAAATCTTATTACTAAAGAGAACATAAGTATGCCATTATTGAGTTTAAAAATAAAAAAAAATATTTTAAAACTGATTACTTACTTATTATTTTAAAATAGACCTATCAATTAATGTTTTTATTTATAAATTCAGTTAGATTCTAAGTGAATTCAAAGGTAAAAATACTTTTTTTTGTATCAATGTAATTTTTTATAGTATATTTTAATTTTAAAAGAATTTTTATTTGTTTAAAAATCACATAAAATCAGTTTAGTATCAGTAAAAATATTTTTCTATTGTAATTTAGAAACTCACCAATAGATGGCGCTATTAACATTGATATTCCACTATAACTTTCGTAAATTAAGAAGCTCTTCAAAACCAATTTCAGTGCACAGCCTTCGTAAATACATCGTAGTGTTTGCTCAGTCTTGAAGGAAATCACTCAGATAACTTATCTATATATAAATGAGGTGTTTGTTGTGTACGTTTGGTTATTCGATTTAATTATGTATGTAAATTAATGCTTGCGTATTGCAAATACTGTGGTCTTAGTTTACTAAATTCATGTACATAGTAATAGTATATATTAAATTGAACCTTCTTTAGCGTAAAATACTTACGTAATTTAATTTTACTTCATTTTAATTCTATTATAGGCAGTGGTAGCCCAGTGGTAACGCGCTCGCTTGGGAAACCGAGTGAAGCGGGTTCAAATCCCAGGTCTCGCACCTCTGATATTTTCATGTGCATGTCTGACAGAACCTAGCAAGTTTCCGAAAGACATGTAAAGTCCGCTAACCCGCACTTGGCCAGCGCGGTGGATTGTGACCTGATCCCCCTCGTATTGAAGGGAGGCCCGTGCCTAGCAATGGGACGTTAAAAATGGCTGAATACATAGACATTAGTTCTCTTTAAACTCGTAATTTAATTTTACTTCAATTCAATTCTCTTGTAATCAATACAGATAAATAAAAATGATGTGTCTAATTTTGATGTCAAAATAATAGCTTTTTATTAAATGCACATGAAATTATATATGGTATATAATAAGAAAAACTCACTTTTTAAATTTTTTGTCTATTTATCTGTCTATCGGTTTGTTCCGGCTAATATCCTAAACGGCTGGATCGATTTTGACGGGACTTTCACTGGCAGATAACTGATGTAATAAGGAATAACTTGGGCTACTTTTATTTCATAAAAGGACTTAGAGTCCCGCTCAAAAAAAATGAAACGTACCAATAATATATAGTCTGTCCATTCCATACTAACCGTTAAAACGTACCTCGGGACGAACCCAAGCGAAGCGAGGGTGAATCGCTAGTAGTTTATAAGCGTGCCAGTTGAGTACCGTTCTTTGCCAATGTTACGTGCAATGGAGAAAATACGAGGGAGATTGGTCGGTAAGATAAGATAAAATTATTATATACAACGTTATTATAACATTATTTAAGCCATTTTAAATTAGTTAACAATTTTGTGAGGATCTTAAAAGTTTAATAGATCTTTAGATTCTATTCCACCTCTAAAGGACAACCTGAATGCATCTTATTAACTTGACATTCTTTGAAGTTGAATTATTCAATTTGAGGGCGAGATCATAGATTAAACAAGTAAGCGAGATTCATAGACTGCACTTACATTTTACCTTATGACAAAGTTCTATTTTTAGCGAAAGAAATGTGTCATAGTCTTAACAAACGCTTTCAGCCAAAACAGTACATATTATTAAATATTATACATACTTTGGTATCATAGTAAACTTTGAACTATCTGAATATGTTTCATTGTAACTTGTTCAGTTCTGTGTATGTACATAAATAGAAAAATTATGACAGAAATAGTTATTTAAATTTATACAAGCTTTTAATCTAACAATTAAAGAAAAAAAATAATATAAAAACATCTTCATTTATCAAAAGCATCTAACACAACAGAAGGGAAGAGCTAGTTAAAATACATTATAAGCCAAGTCTTAAACCATATTTTTAACAAAAGTTATAACTAGTTATATTATTCCCCTTCACAGCCCACCTTAAGATGGGGGAGCTTAACGACAGCAATTAGAAGTAAATCGCGCGGAAGCTGTTCACCGGATATTGTGTTTTCTGTCAATAATCAAACACCCCACGAGATAACCAAACATTATTATAAGCCTATAATGGAGTAAACACCGCTCGTTCGATATTATAGTTATCAACATCTATACCTACTTACATACAAATAAAATTCAAGTGTAGTGTATTTCTCTGTTACTACACCACTCTATATAATATTGAATATCTACATATTGAGTTTTATATGGTAACGATTTTGAGCAAAATATGATTGTTTGCGTATTATTAAAACCCACGAATTATATTTATTTGTAGGCCTACTATTTGTGTCGAAACAAGCAATGTAAAGTAAATTTTATACAATAATAATCTATTTTGCCAAATTTCTTTTTTAAATCAAACATTATAACACTTAGAAATTATTAATGAAATGCATTTTTTATTTAAAAAGCATAAGTGATATCAGGATTGACCGGAAGTGAATTGACGAAACTATATTTAAGCTCATAGTTATTCCACGGAAGATAAGTTCCAATAAGAGCTTTAGGTCTTATCTCAATATTGATGAAGGCAGTATGAAAGGTTGCAAGAGTCAATACATCACGTTTGACATAAGGGTGTCCGATAATACGAGTACTTTGTGCCCGTTTAAGCAGAAATTAATAAAAATATAAAATGTTGTGGTTTCAAATATTAATTAAATATATTAACGGTTGGTATAGAATAGACTATACATAAATATGTACATGCATAGGTATAGAAAAGAAGGGAAGTACTTTATAAATTAAGGGTTGATTTGCGGGATTAAAAGTATCCTATGTCCTACCCAGGGTCTCAAACTATCTATATAACAAATTGCGTCTATATCGGCTCAGCGGATTAAGCGTAAAAAGGTATTAATAGACAGACAATTACTTTCACATTTATAATATTAGTATGTAGTATAGACTTAATAATAATAATAGTATAGACTTTTGCGTTTATTAACTAAATTAAAAAAAAGTAAATGTTGATACTTTGGATGAGAAAGGTTGAAACTGGAATTACTGACCCGATATTGAAAATTCTTTCCCTCTTAAATAAAACTATGTTTTCGGATTTTTTCGCGAATTTATTTAGATTTTTGGTTCCCAACGTTTCGAATGCTTTACAGCAAACATGGTAACAGGAGGGACTGAGGTGTTAGATGTCTCTAAGGTATTATATAGTTGTTACAGACAGCCTACCCACAAATAACAAAATGAATTCAAAAAAATTGAAAAATGGCACCAAAGTACAACATTTTTATAATTTTAATTATTTTTATAATTGAATATGGAATATTATTTATTTAATTTGAGCTGTTATTATTAGAATCTATGCGGAAAGAGAACCGTCATAAGATTTGAGGGCGCAGCTTTATTTAATTACCGTATTTGTTATGTTGACAACACTATAGTGCGATTGTAACATCTTAATACTTTGAAACTATGTTAGAATATAATGTTTTCAGATTCCAACTTACTTACTGAATGGATGTCATGTGCATTTTAAATCAATTTTCTAATTAGTGTTACGTTCAATGATTTCGGAGATCGGAAATAAAGGACCTATTCTGCACTACAGTTGTTTTAAAGCTTTCGCTTAAAAATAGTGATTTATGACCATTCACAAACATCTCTTCCTTTATGTTTTTTTCCTGGCGTGCACCACATGCCGTTATTTATGGAACTTTCTCTTTTATTTTAGATACTGTATCATTACTCAATCCTGAAAAAGTAGAAAAAATATTTTAAGTTAAGACTTACTTTACTAACTCGCTTAGACAAGCGCATTATAAATTAAAAGTATCAACACTCTTTATACCTGCTATCAAAAATATTGATTGGAACAAAATAAACAAATATTATCATATTTCTAAATGAATTCCTTTTAATTTATACATATTTTGAGATGTCAGGGACCGCAAGTTACTTAGAAAATCTATAAAACTGTTATATACCGGACATATCTGCCACACGTTCCGTGATTTTATTTAGGTAAATAATGGTGGGTTTTGCTGCTTTTTCTCCTTAGCAGAATTGTATAATATTAAATATTATTTCCCTTCTCGAACTGTGTAAAGTTTTACCCCTTTTCGATATGATTTTAAATAAAAATCACAATAAAACAACACAATGAACACGAAATAAAGTTTGACATTTGACAGATGGCTAGATTGGTTAGCCTGGCTAACTAGCATTGGGAACTAGCATTATGATTTTTATATGGCTAACTTAGCCATATAAAAATCATAATGTTAGTTCCATTTTATGCCACGACGGTTCTCTTTCCGCACAGACTATAGTTATTACACATTTAAAAATATTAATTAGTAATCTATATTTAGTGTTGCTATTATTATATTTATAACTATAAAGAAAAAATAAAATATTAATTATTTAATTCACATAATTGATCTATGTGTAATTTGAAAAAGTTACAATTAATTAAAAATAATAATTTTAACTTAATTTGCTATTATTTAAAAACAAATGATTAAGCAACACATTACTACATACATTTACAAATGAAAAATATTAATTTGAAATGCTGTCATTTAGATCCACACAGCAAGAACTTACTACCTCTACCTGCCTGTTACGTTTAGATTTATTATTTGATTTTATTATATTAATAACCAAGCGCGGATCCAGGGGGGGGGGGGTCATGGGGGTCATGACCCCCTCCAAAGCCAAATATACTTTTTAGAGAAGTTTGAAGTCTTAGAAAGGAAGGAATAAACGGATAAAGATTTCGATTTAAAAAAAATGGTTATTATATGTATTTTGAAGATTATATTCCCCTAGTTTCATTAATATCAAAAAGTTTTTGCAGAAATCTATATACATATAATAAAATTGTAACTAAGTCGAATCTGTACATTAAACATTTTTTGGAAAATGTAATTGAAATTGACATTATTATCGATACAGAGTCCGAATCTATAGTTTTTAGAAATTTTGTCTGTCTGTCTGTTACCGCATCACGAGAAAACCATTGGACAGATTTTGATGTAATATATAAAGAATATTTTTCGATAAGATGTCATAAGAAGCCAGAAATTAAAAAAAAAACTATTCCATCAAAAAGCCATCCACCAAACACCCCCCCCCCCCCCCCCTCTCCCCCCAATAGGAAACTACATCCGCGCCTGGTCAGATTTTGCTATGTTACTGTTCTATTATATGTATATTGCAGCCTATGACCCCACCAAAATTTAACGCTGGATCCGCGCCTGTTAATAACTGGATCCCATGACGATGGTAGTACCCAGCCATCTTCCCTATTGAAACTTGGATGTTTTTTAATTTCTATGGCTTCTCGATTTTAGGAAGGTTTATTAACTTCTACCAAATGATCTATAACAATAAATACACTAAGAACAGATTTCGTATTTATGTTTTTGAATATTCATTTTTCACATTTTACTCCGTCCTATAAAAATTCGCAAGCAGTTGAAGTGCGTGGATTCGCTTTAAAGGAGCTTTCTCAAGACATATTGCGACGACAAACAGAGATAGTACAAATGAGCTGAAAAGATCTGGGTCGCTGACGTATTCTGATTTCTGACGCCTGCCAGAGATTACTAGTGGTTATTAGTATCAGGAGTGCGTGTCGACCCATTTGCATTATAGGCAACGAGACAATGTTTGTGCCAAGTAGGGCGGAAAATGAAAACTAACATACGTATACAAAAACTTGGAAATTAAAAAGAAAACTGTGTGAAGAAATATTAAAAAATGTATAAACATTAAAAAATTTTTTTATCTGTATAATTATTATGAAAAGATAAATCCTACATTCTATTACACACACACATACGAGTATGTATTAACTTGACTTATTGTTACTTTACATACAGTTACAGCACAACTCAACAGGTTATGTTTGATCTTGGTTAAATATATTTTAAAATTTCACCTCATAATTTGATCGAAAATCAAGTGTAAGATAAATAATTAAATATGTTGGAATATTAACACACAGCACCATCTAGTTCCATGGAAAGCTACGAGGCTTGTGGTATGGATACCAGATTGTTGATACACTACATATATTATATAACTTCAAATATATACATATTATAAATATAAACACCCATGACTGGAGTACAAACATTCGTGCTTATAACAAAAATGAATGCCCCCAGCGGGACTCGATCCCGCGACCAAAAATAAAAAATAGAAGATAAAAATAATGTAAAGGAACATTGGCCATTTTTAACCCTAATATTTTAATGGTTGACGTCGCATAACAGAATACAGCGAGTTACATAAGTTTTCGTTAGACTTCAAAAATATCCGTATGAAAAATAACTGTCTCTACTAACTCTTATATTTGGGAAAATGCTAAAAAGCTTTAAAAATTGCCCGAACAATGTCGATTTCTACTTTGAAATATTTAATATCAACTTAAATCTTATACTGTTTTACAAAATATTTTATAGCGTTTTGATTTTAAGCGAGACTTAGCACAAAGGCTATTTGATCGTTTAAATGGTCTTGGATCGTTTGATTTCTAACAATGTAAGTTACAAACGATTGAGAAAATGTAGTGTAGTATTAAATATTATTCTTATTATACAACGATATTACCCTTCACTGTTAACGAATATTTGCTTTATTTTCCAGAGCATAAAAGATATGTAAACAACGTTCGCTATTATGAAAAAGCGATTGTTTTTTACTCTTAAAGTTGACTAAATGGAGTAAAATTCATCGGAGGTAAAAAACTGCAGGTGGTATGATTTTTCGGCATAATAATAAACACGAACTCATCCAATTAATGACTCGGGCGAGACCATCGGCTGTCGAAATTAAAATAGTTTTAATTGGTCGTCGATAAGTGGACTTTCATCCTTCATGTACTTTCGTTGAGACAGGACGGATGCAACTCGCATGTTATGTGATACAATTCAGTGTTTTAGCCTTTAAAAATTATCGCTTTTCAAGCTTTTTTATTATTTTCAGATTTGTTAACAAGTCTTATGGAAGTCGTCGATTGGAAATTCCTTTGAGTGAGAAAAATCACTGAGTGTGATTACTGATTATGTATAATTGTTTTTTTACAGATTTTTATATATTCATTCATTCATATATATTTTCTCTTCCTGATTTGTTATTAACGATTGGTTGCTTTAGTATTTTTTCCCTTTTTATTAATAAAATGTTAGTAATTTTTATATTTATGCTCCTCCACTCTTTATCCATTGTCAGTAAAATATCAGCCGTTGTACTGGTACCTAATTAAAAAAAAAACTAATATTTTTCTGTTTGAGTGAGACGAGTATTCCTTTTAACAAGCTAACAAAATCTATTCGAAATGCCCAAATTCATTATTCAATAGCATCCTTTCGAATTTTTATAATACTGATCATAGTAAAAATATTGTCAAGTGGAAGTGGTCTAATTGGAAGGGAAACATGGGCTTGTAAAATTTAAATTACAAATATTTGTATACTTTAGTTAAGGTTATAAATGCTAGAAGGGTCGGAGTGGATAAGTTTCCACTCTAGCTACAATCACAGACAAGTTGCGAGTTACCAAAATTACATGGGCGTTTAAAGAAAACGGGAGCTTGAGAAAAAAAATGCCATCGTCTTAGGGCTTCCAGAATAAGAGCTGAACGTCCGCCCTTTGAGAGTATAATTTGTTCGCGCAAACAACCGCCAGCTCTACTCCAGGTTCCGTTTCAAACTTAAGACCTTTGATATTTTAAACGTCTGACGCCTCGCGTTAACCGCTTCGAATTAACTTTTACTTATATTTATAACTAAGAAAATGTTCAGGCAACATACGCAAGTTATTAGCAAGTATACCTACGTAGTTTAAAGTCCGAATTTAAATGACTGACATTAAATAAATATGTTGGAACATTAACACACAGCACTATCTAGTTCCATGGTAATGGATACCAGATACTTGATACACTATACATATATAACTTTAAATACATACATATTATTATAAATATAAACACCCGTGACTGGAGTACAAACATTCGTGCTCATCACTTAATTGAATGCCCCCAGTTGGATTCGATCCCGCGGCCGCTGGCACAGCAAGCCACACACAAACTGAGCCAAACGTATTGTCAATTTGATTACAAAAATGTTCTCTTTAATTAAACTTATTAATAGGATATTGAAATTTCTCTGTTTTTTGTTAGAGAAAATATTTCAATGTCGTGAATCAAAATCCAACAACAATATTTTCCAAAATGAAGTAGAGTAAATATTCTTAATTCTATTAGCATCGGCTCTATTTCAGAACAGTGGCACCGCTATTGTGACATACATATGTACAATAATCAGTTGGCTTAAAAGTGGCTGGAAAGAAAATATAAAAAAATATAATTCATTAATTACATTGTCATACATCTTTTGTTCGATATAAATAAAAAGAAATATATTTTTGATAAAACTTTATCATCTTGAATAATAATTATTGTAAATTATGATCGCTTCCATCGTAATTTATCCTTGTTAGTTAGTTTGGAACAATCTAACAATCCTATTTAGTCGTTCTACAGTACACTTTGTAGTTTACCTGATATACTCGTACATATATGTAAGTATAATTACATATCAGGACCACAAAGGTGTATGTATTTTGAGATATCAATATTAAGATATAACGAGCTTACAAACTCAATTTCGCATTTATAATTTTAGTAAGAGTGAGCAATGCTTTGGGAAAATGTAATATGTCAGAGACAGAATATGTGCTGGACAGCGGTAGACAACGCTCTCGCGTACTATCAATTGTTTCAAGCGCAATGCCTGAAAGCAATATCAGAAATATGCAATTTTCAATTTAAATGAAGCTAGGGTAAGTGACTAGTGCTGAGTTAGTGTATATTAAGTACTTTAACCATTATTTAATAATTAATATTATTAAATAATTGCCTTTGTGTATGATATATTACCGTAAAGTTTTATTAAAATCCGTTCAGTAGTTTTTCCGTAAAGGATTGACAAACATCTCTCTATACATCCATCCTCACAAACATTTATAATATTATTAAGGTACCTTTTGTACAGATGTATGGTACATCACAGATATGACTATCTAGTGTATAGAGACGTTAAAAGAACCCCTCTACCACCAATCTTCAAAGTTACCTATCGCTGAAAACATGACTTAAGAGAAAATTATATTGAAGTACAAGAGTCAAGTTGCACGCAGCCGCGATATCAAACAGTCTGAGTTCTGAGATTCATTTCCGTCCCATCGGCGGCTCTACACACAAGTGACTTTCATTAGACAACGAGCTCCGAAACAAAAACGAGTGTACGCAACAATTCGCCCTAACTACTTGAAGTTGCATCCCCGCCCCCGCCCCCCACGGGCCGCTTAAAAGCCATTACGCGCTCTTTGATGTGCCGCGCGTTTCGACTGGCCACTTAAACTATTGCCTCGCTATGCTTTATAGTTTATACTATAGTTTTAAGTTTTAGATATCCTTGTCTTTCCTACTTATTAACTAGCGTGCTTGCCTTACTTTTCTCGGGTGTGTCCCTATTTGCCCAACAGTAACGTATGTGTTACTTCAGGACATATGTATGTAGCCTGTGTGCTAAATATCACAAATTTCATATTTATCACAGAAGTTTGTTTATTGTTTTGTTCATTGTGTAGTGAACAATATTTTAATTACCTATATATTTTTATTATATAATTTTATTTTAAATATTTTTTAATTTTAATTTAGGATTTCTATTTATACATATCAATTCTAGTTTCTTATATAATAAAAATATATAGGTAATCAAAATATTGTTCCCTACATCATAGCATAAGTTTATATCACTTGCTGCTACCTCAACAACCACACAGGTGACCACTACAATTGTAAAGAAGCGGATTGATGTGATCTTTTACACAGAGACAGTAAGCGTGCCTTTATGGAAATAACTAATGAGTAATAAAACTCTACTTACAATTACTATAATTTTTTTAGTGACTTTACATAGTGGATATCTGATGCCGAACAAATTCAATATAAACGTTTGTATGATTTTGTCTCAAGTAAGAATTGAATGGGCGACCTCTGGTATAATAAATAATACTATTATTGCATTACGCCATATGTTATTTTTCTAATTACCATCGTCTGTTATAGTTTTTGCTTATGTCGCGCTGCTTTTATCATTTTAAGCTTGATTTTTCTGAACCAAAATATAAAGTCTTTCTCTAAATTTTAATGAATTAATTGTTTTATTAATTTGTTCAACAAAATTGTTTTAATGTACTATTTAGTATTTACAATACGTTTTATTATTTTAACAGAGTAAATTGAATTAATATTGATATTGCGTTTAAGTTATTAGTGGTCACGCATGATGTATGGCTTCCACGTAATTGCTTCCCGAACGCGGTAGACGTTATATAAAACTTGTTCAGTAAATAGCTTCTACAAATATAAAGAAAAATAAACTAAGCTGATCAATAACATGGACTGACAATATTATTATTGAAGTGAAACTTCTTTAGAATCGATGAAATGATCTAAAAGGCCGGCAACGCATCTGCAAGCCCTGCGGTGTTGCAGATGTCCATGGGCGGCGGTGATCACTTTCCATCAGGTGAGCCTCCTGCCCGTTTGCCCCCTTAGTCCCATAAAAAAAAAGATCTCGATGAAACGAAAATGTGACACTAAAAATAGACAAACACGTAGATATATAGGATTAAGCCGGCGGGAGAATGAGATAGAATACATTGCCATGCTGCCATGGTAGCCGATGTTATTGTCTGACAAATATATAATAATATTCTATTCGTATATGATATTCTATAAAATTATATATGATTGTAATATGCCTAACAAGCTTTATTTAATTATTGATTTTTGTTTTAATTTAATTGCGTATCTATAGTTATTATATATTAATCTATAATTATTTTATATTAAAATATTATATTAATTTAATTGCGTATAATCCCAAAGAAGTTTTACTTCAACCGCGCATAAAGGTACGCACCCAGTGAAATAATTTTCAAACTAGCGACATATCATCCCTACGCTCGTGTGCGTTTCAAGTTGCCTAACAGTAATTGCCTAAGAATTATCCAAATCGGTCTAGCCATTTCAGCGAGAAGGAGAAAGAAAGATACACTCACAATAATATACTAACTTCGATATAAAATGTCAAAATTATTGTAATAAAATAAGCTATTTATTATCTTTCGATACAAAACACAATATATAAATCTAATGAAAATAGAACTCATGATACTCGCCGCATACATCCAAGCAACCCAGACATTACCACTGCACCACACTTCAAAACTAACTTTCCGCTTTCATTTGTCATTAAAATCATTGAAGATCGTATTGAAACAGCAAAAAGCATTGTATTCCTTTACGGTAACGAAGTACTCGGAGGAACGCATGTGGTAATTAGCTGCACCTTTGTGTCAGTACTCTTTGAGATCCACGGGGCTTAGTGCGTCGTGCCTACCACTGATAGTTCAGGGCTTGTTCTCATATTAACTTTACTGCAGTTCATTTTAGTTTTAAATAAAACATAAAACTATCATTTCGGTTTTTTCGCGGATTTATTTTGATTTTTGGTTCTAGACGTTTAGAATACTTTACAGCAATCGTAGTCACGGGAGAGACTAAGGTTTTAGATGTCTCAAAGGCATTATATACTCGTTACAGACAGCGACTCCGCGAAAAAATCCGAAAAGATAGTTTTATTTAAAATATAAAATATTGGCGTAAATCTAAGAAAGTATTATTTTAGTTTGTTACAATTTTCATATAATTTTAGCGAAAAACTTCAGTGTATATCATGAAACAGAAAAACTGTTGTTAATAGTCTTATGTGGTGTTTATTATGTAAGTATGTGATTATGATAAATTCGTTATTTAGAATTGCGTGTGTAAGTTTGAAGGAACAGACATATGAAAATGTGTGTATGTATGGACTCCAAAGCAGCTGGAGCTATTTTTATGAAATTTTCAGGCGATGTTCAAATAAGCTCAGCGGGTGAATCCTGTAAAGGTAGCAATCGGAAGTTTGAATGCGGGCGAAGCCACGGGTACTGCTAGTTTATTATATACTAGTTCTTTCTCGCAACTTACCTGTGTTTGTGCTCGCATTGTCATTTTGCCCGTATCTACTAAACTAATTTCTCTCTTTGTACAGAGGCACGCAGCCGGTGCTCAAACAATCCCTTGGAAATTGCTAGATTAAATAAAATGCTTAAAGCTTTTAGACAATAAATGATTTTAAAGAATTTAACGCGCCTTGGGAGTATGAGATTGTCTCTAGGCTATAAAAATGAACAGATAAAATTAGTAACTTTCTAATTTTATATATAAAAAGTAAAAAAATATATTTAAACACCCGTTAAACACTCAGTTCTTTTTGTAGTTCTACTCCGATCTGCAGTACTAATAAATTAATAAATGCTTAATTTTTCTTAAACAAGTGATAAAATTACTGATAATAATAGATTTGCTTTTCATCTTCTTCATGTACATATTTTTCAATAATAATAATAATTCTTGTAAACCAGCTATTTTCGCCAATTATTTTTCCTCGTTTTATGAATTACGGAAAATATACTATATATTAATTTTATAGATAAAGTATTTTGTCACAGATATGCGTACACACATACACAAGAGCATTTCATAATTTAACTCCAGATGCAAATAAAATGATCAACTCAGAAATCATATTTCATAAAACTCCAGTAAACGCCGTCGTTCCCAAAAAGCTCGTATGAAAGAGCTTTCAAGTAGAGTTCAAAAGTTAACTATCTCTTGCAAAGAAAGTAAGCTGTATCGCCATCCGCGTGCCAGTTTTGAATTAACCATACATTGCCTCATCTCGCATTCCCTTTGCATGTCTCTGCATCGATTCTGCTTACAGACGCGACTTCTTGACTAACTTTAAAGAAGAAGGGTTTTGACTTATATTTACTTAGTTAAGTAGTAATAGTTATAGTTAAAGTTGGATATACATACATAACATGTAATTGCAATATATTTTTTTGTGTCGTTTTTATATTTTTTACTAGCGACTCACCCTCGCCTCGCTCGGGTTCGTCCCTAGGTACGTTTTAAATTAAATTGGATATAGTATGTTATCCTTAAGAGATAGATATATGCCATCGCGGACTTTTCTGTAGACCTATATAAGATATATAATTCCACCATACATTATTTTGTTATATCTCAAAGGGTTTAGGCAGCGTTTTTGTTGAATGCTCCCAGACGTCTTATTTTTTCCGACACCTCACACAAATATCGTTATATTTTAGCCAATGTATACAAAAACTTAACAAATTATATACTAAAACCTTCCTATTGAATCACTCTATCTATCAAAAAAAAAACACATCAAAATCCGTTGCGTAGTTTTAAAGATTTAAGCATAAACAGGGATATTAGGGACAGAGAAAGCGACTTTGTTTTATACTATGTAGTGAAGAGCCTGTTGCATATTTTTATTGATACTTGTAAAATTTAAGATATCTGTCAGTATATCCTATATGTCTGCATTTAGTGCTTTGTTATATGAGTTTATCTGTTTCGCTTAACTCCGAAACTTTATATTTCAAAAAAAAAGGGTTTCCACGAATTATAAGATGGAATTATAAGAACAACGCTTTATAGGTTATCACAGAGGATTCGTGTGAGACTTGCCCTACTATTAATTGCCGTAATATGTGAATGGTTACAAAGGCTAAGTTAGTTTTAGATAAAGTATGTCTGTACAAGATTTTTGTTTCCGAATTATAATTTTTCGTTAAATATGTAATTGTTTCTATTGATTATCTATATTTTATTATTCTAAACAAATGCCTGTACATTCAATATATTATGTCACTTTGGTTATGTCGAACCTATCTGGTTGTCGGTTTGTGCAACTTTTAAAGATTAATATTTTTTATAGGTACGTCGTAGAATTTCTGTCATGAGTTAAAAAAGTATGACATATAGGATATCTGCTATTACGGAGTTTTTGTTTTTATTTTATTTTAATAACAGTACATGCAATCTTCAAAAAAAATAGTACAAGAAAAATGATTAAACCCGTAACCGCTGATGCAAGGGTCAGCTACAGGTTTATTGCGCCAAAGCATATTCAAAATCGCTTCTTTAAAATCGAAACAGAGTGACGGATTGGCGTGATTTTTCGTGTGGAGATAGTCGAAGGGCTGGAGAGTGACATAGGCTACTTTTTACCGCGGGAGATTGTCTCATTCCTACCTACCTAGTACCCAGGGATGGACTCGAGCGAAGCGAGGGTGACTCGCTAGTATAATATTTTTTCAACCGACTTCAAAAAGGAGGAGGTTCTCAATTCGACTGTATTTTTTTTTTATGTTTGTTACCTCAGAACTCCGTCATTCATTAACCGATTTGGACAATTTTTGTGTTGTTTGAAAGTGTATACTTCCAGATTGGTCCCATTTAAATTTCAAAAAAAAAATACCACCCCTAAGGGTGGAAAAATAGCTAATGATGAATTTAACCTACTTCTAATTGTCATAATAACTTTAAATTTGCAAGTGTTTTTATTTCCGTTGATAGTACAGTGGTTCGGTATTGTTGACCTGATCTGATGGTAAGCCCAGAAGGTGGATAGGTGGAACTCTTTAACGGCTAATAGTAGATACTTTGAGTTTGGGCTTATTTTGTTTGATTTGACAAGCCTAACACGTTGGAATTCTTACTTTGCTACTACTGTCTACACTAAAAAGGGAAAAATAAAAACTTTTTAACAAAAAAATAAAAACCGACTTCAAACAAAAGCACTAAAAAGTGAAAAATAACTGATTGGTAGTTTTCATTTACTATACATACCTAATCAAATATTTTCGAAATCGGTGTGCTTTGCTTTGTATGGGCTGGGACCGATTTCAAAAATATTTGATTAGGTATGTATTTAATAGGTAGGCTCTAATTACTTAGCCAAAGCACACCGACTTCGAAAATATTTGATTAGGTATGTATAGTAAATGAAAACTACCAATCAGTTATTTTTCACTTTTTAGTGCTTTTGTTTGAAGTCGGTTTTTATTTTTTTGTTAAAAAGTTTTGTAGAAGTAAGGTAAGCCCCTAATATATGTATACATAGTTACAGTTATTCTTCAGAGAAAAGTTATTTCAAACTTAGTATGAATGACGAATAATAAAATCGAGTGAATTAATTTGAAAGCGTGGAACCGCGACTGCCTCATCCCGCATTCCCTTTACTAACTTCAAACGCTATGAATCTATGCACATTAGGTGGGAATTCTTAACTTGAGCACGAGTGCCGAGTGCGAGAAAGCCGGACTCTTGTAAAAAATTGTATTAAGTGTTGTACGAAGTAATAACTATGCTGATAATGTTAAAAAGATATGGGAAAATGATTTGGCTTATTAAATTTCATGCTAAAAAGTTTATTTTAAGTCACATTGAGTATCTATTTAAAAAAAAACATAACATATTGGGTATTATTTTTGATGCTATTATAAATTATAAATCGTCTTTAAAGAGAGCTTTAGCTTATTTAAGCGGTATAAAAAAAAATTAAATAAATATAATTTGACTATTATACATATAAAAATGTTTACTACAATAATATTGTAAATACTACCAATTTAGTAGAGCGTCTTCAAGATCGATTCTTTATAGCTTTCCTGGCGTTTCAGACGCGCGAATGCACCCCTAGCATTACCTTCCCTCGGGACTATCCGTCCTTTTCACACCCCTAATAAAATAACGTTCTCTCCCTCTACAGAAACGTCATTGCGTGGCGCATTGTCTGACTGCTGTCAAATGCAAAATTGAATCTTAACTTCATTTATATTAAAGTCTATTTTTGGTTGTGGATGAAATGTAGAAAGGAAATTGGCATTTACATCGGGAGGAGAAAAGCCAGTTTTCCGCGGCAGAATTTCAAAATGAATTCAACTGAATACCACTACTAAGTTACGATTGCTGTATGTGTCGTTTTTGTGTTTTTTATGTCTTGGTAATAAGGTTTATTATTGCTTAAAATATTTTTGTTATACGTGATTTTCAAGTGTTGTTTTCTACGCTTGGAACACAAGGCGCTGGTCGCATTCGTTGACATGTACCGGCACGCGAATGTTTTTGTTTGATTCTTTTAGCAAATATCAGTTTTTTTGTAATTTTTTTTGAATGTATTATCAAATAAGTGTTTCGTGACTAAAGTGGATTTTTGTGTAACTTCAGTGGCCTGTTGATTGTATACGATAAATAAATTAGGAAACGGTAGAGAAAAATATAGTTTAACGTATTAGTTAAGTAATTTAGCCATTTATATTATAAAAGTGAAGTACTGAAGCTGGTATCTTCGTAAGTTCATCGTGAAATAAGGTAAATAGAGTTTATTACCTTTGATAATATGAAGTCTTTAGAGTTATCATCAAAAGATTAAAACTTCAACATAACGAGTTACATTATTGCTATCTAAAATATCATACTATATTAACATAAAAATATGAAAAAATATTCTTTTTATCTCTAAAAATTTAGTAATCAAGACATCCATTTAATTATAATGAATAATAAAACTAGAGCATATAAAAAGTGGAGCAGCGACCTACAAACAGTATATGATACGTCTTTACGACACTTGGCTTCTACAAAGATATAAAGTTTATTACAGCAATGATGGCTTGCATTAGTTCAGGTGAGGGTCGTTGACCCCGTCGCCATGGAGACGGCGGCCAACGGAAGCTACGCTCCTGAAATAGGGGCTTATTGCAATTACTTTGGGTACCTCTACTGTTCATCTACACTTATAAAATCGTAATTTGCCACTAAATTATCGTGTTCTACGAGGCCTGGCTGTTTTATTAAGTGAAATATGTATGGCGCTTTTATTTTGTGTGTGCGAGAAATTTCTATCTTCTACTCAAAGTTTCAAATGTTTGTTGAATTTATATTGTTGCTAGCAATCTACTTAGGCTTGATCCGTTAGCTATTTTTAGTATTTTCACTAAATCTTAATTTATTTTATCAATTTAAAATTTCTTGTAAATGAGACTAGCTATTTTTTTTAAATTAGCTTTGCCGTAACTTAGCTTTCTGTTTCACTCATATATGGGTTGAATTTTAAGTATCATATCATAGTGATTATTATCTAAGTCTTAGAAATACAAATATTAGATTCAGAAGTTTGGTCTATAAGTAAGTCAGTTAAGGCACTTAATTTTAATATTTTAATAGCTTTTATAAAATACTATAAATTTCGCTTTGCTTAATTTTTAAAATATACTCAGTTTTCCGCTATAAATTGACGACAATTGAACTATAACAAGGAATAGTTTCAGCCCCTTTACATTTGTAGGTAGTTTAGTTTTATTTGCTCCTATAAAGTGGCGCTGGGGGGCGATTAAAAGACTATTATTTGTAGATATAATAAATTTGTTAATGTCTGGGTGTCATTATTGACTTAAGGCTTTACTACTTGCTCGGTATGGTAAAAATATATGAAAATTTATATTTTTATCAATATTTTTTATATAATTGTTAAGTGTATATTTTATATTAAATGAGTACATAATATAATTATAAAAAATCTGCATTAAATTCGAAATACAATCGAAAAGTTCGATCTTCTTAACGGTTAGTATAGATTTCTCAGAGATGAGATATTTTCCCGCAGTAAAAAGTATCGTAGTATTAAGTATATTATATGTTGACCCGGATCTATCACCATACTAATATTATCATACTATAATAGCTATTATCATACCAAATTTCATGAAAATCCCTACAGTCGTTTTTTTCGTGATGCGGTCACAGACAGAAAGATAGACAGGCAGATATACAAAAATTCTAAAAACTATAGATTCAGTATTTGTATCGATAATAATATCTACATATTTCAATAAAATTTTCCAAAAAATATTTAATGTACAGATTCGACTCAGAATTTTAATTATATGTGTAGATTCGTCGTGATAACTTACCAGTTTACATAAAGAAATCTAACAATTATTACAGTACTGGGAATGTAATGCAGTGAATTATGTACATACATATGTATAATTTTTAGTTTATAATTTCAAAGTTTAGAATACTAATAATATATTTTTAAATACTTTAAAGCATGTTTTGCTATCCAATAATTGTATGTGCAATGTGCATATAAGTTAAGATTTGCTAATGTATTAGATTAGAGTAAGCTTTTGTGTATACTAAACTTATAAATAAACTAGCATTGCCCGCGGCTCCGCCCGCGTTCAGTTGAACAAAAATCAAATTCTTAGGTTTTACATGTTAGTATACTCTTACATTGCAATTTTTACATTTTTTCTCAGAAATGAGATATTTTCCCGCAATAAAAAGCATTCTATATGTTGACCCGGATAACCAGCTATCACCATACCAAATTTCATCAAAATCCCTCCAGTGGTTTTTCTGTGATGTGGTAACAGACAGACAGACAAAAATTCTAAAACCTATAGATTCGGCCTCTGAATAGATAATAATATTTATTTCAATAAGATTTTCCAAAAAATATTTAATGTACAGATTCGGCTTAGTTACAATTTTATTATCCTATGTATAGATAAGTTAAGAATTTTTGCTTATAAAATTCAAACATACAGCATCTTAACAAACAGTATATATACATATATGTACATATATTGTATAGACATTTCCCACTATCACTTACATCTGACACCGCTCGCTTCCCTCCAACACTTACCCCGCAGGATTCGCACCCTTTACTTATTATAATTCATATTTTCATACGCACGCGGTGTGCAGGAATACTTTAAATATGCCGCGTATTGTGAGGGCTTCTTGGAAAATCTTTTGAGAACCGTTTTGATGTTAAATTTAACTGTAATACTTGATGTTTTTTTTTAATTATCTTTGAGATGATGGCCGTCTGGAGGCAACGTAACATCTGTTAATTACCTTTCAAAGTTAAGACGTTTTTAAGTATTTATCGTCCTATACATTTTCCTATATATTATACTAGCTTTTGTCCGTCATGTAGCTCGTGTAGAGTAGAACATTAAAATTGTCTATAACGAAAAAATTGAGTGAAAATCACGTTTACGTCGGTTCTTTTTCTATGCTCTATCCTGGCCCTGTTTTCTATTTTAGAATAAAAAATTGCCCATCCCATCTTCGCCTAAATTTTCTATCTTTATTTAAAAAAAAATAGAAACAAGCTTTTATTTAAATGATCTAAAAAGAAGAAATTAAACTTTAAATTAAATCAAACCTATCAATTACGAATACATTACACAATTTATATGATATAAAAATTTGACGCGTTCACCTATTTTATAAATAAACAAAATATTTTTTTAATATTTTGCTTTTCTACGCAAGTGAAACAAACAAACATTCTCATAGATTAGTGGCTACAAAGTGAATGATATATAAATGGTTGTGTGGCCTTATTTGGGCTAATTAGTATACAATTTAATGCTAATTTTTTAAGATATTCAACGTAATTATTCCGAAATTATGAAAGCAAATCTATAAAAAAGTATTAAAAACTTATAGTAAATACATAAGCTGAAAATATTTCTATTAGTCATAAAAAACCAAAGCTCTAGCTTTGGAGTTAGTATCGTTCACGCGTCGCTCAAAAATCAAGAGAAACTGAAGTGGAGTGGTACAAAACTTTTTCTATTTTTTAAACACTTACTTTGCCCTCACTCATTTATCTGCTTTGCACCAATAACTAGCCAATGCGTGTTCTACTACACTACTTTGTCATACCTAAATTGATATAAGCTTCTATAAAATAGTTATATATGTCAATATTTACATAAAGTAGGAATTGAACTTGTGTCCTCTCTTCTCAGTAGACGATACCAATCGTGAATAGAATATCTTTCTAACTTAATATTTTTTTCTAAGTAAAATTATAACAGTAAGTGACAAGTTATTACGTAACTACGCTTGACTCGTGTAAGTCTAAGGCTGTAAGCAACCCCTGTACAAATGAACAGTGAATGGCGCTCGCAATTGATCGGTAACCGGAGCCGCAGCCGGAGGGCGTAATGTGTCTATTACTTCACACCTCACTATGGCCGCATTGGGTTTCCTTTCACCCTTACCTTGCGAGCTTTTTTCTGTGGAATTTAAATGAAAGCTCCTTTTTGTACGTGCTAATGAAGTTTGTCACTCGTTACTACTAATTTTGCGTACAATCGATTCGTCCTAATATTATTAGTGTGAATGTGTATTTCTTGGATAGTGCTTGATTTTTTGGGTTGGAAAGTAACACTTAGGTTACTTACAACTACGATTATGTTACCAAGGTTGTCTAGAAAGCCAGCCAGTCAGCCGGGTGCGAAGATAAGAAGCGCACTGGGAGGTGGCCCACTTTGATGGGCGGTGTACCATGCGGGTTGCTCCTGGTACTTCTCTGATAACAGAGTGGACCGTAGAAACATCCCCATGGTTGTTGTGTTGCTTCGGCAGACCTGGAAAATTTTAATTTTTTTTTCTTTCTTTTTCTAGCATTCTCTTCTTTTTAACATTCTTATTATAACTAAAGATAATAGGAACTTACCTACAAATCAAACTATATTACAATTAAACTTATACAGGCACTTTTGACACGAGCACCTAGTTTGCATTTAGTCCCCAAACTAAGTGCTAAAAGTTCTTGCACTTTAACTAATAATTTGTAGGTGAGAACGTCAATAATTTTGATGGATAGTAATAAGGCAGAAAAATAAAAGCTTTCGAATTACGGGAAGCCGCGGGGGCAATGTGTCTATCACTTCGCACCTCGGTTTGAGCGCATCAGGTTACTTACACACCCTTTCTTTGTACGTCTCCCCAAATGCATGGCAAAATACACTGTACGTCGAGAGAGTAATCATTATTTTATATATGACTTATTACGATCATTTGAACTAAATCTAAAATGAAATAAGTATCTACTATCATCATTATCTGGTAAAATTTACTTTTAGAATAAAATGAGACGTACATTCAAAAATTCTTATACTTTTTATAAATAAAATGGTCACTACATATTACAAAATCAAAATTAAGTTTGTGTTTGTTCGGGCTGATCTCAAAAACTACTGTACGAGTGTTTATACAATTTTCACTAATTAATAGAAAGGGGACTGTCTAGGAAGGTTGTAGGCTATAAATTATATAGTTAAATTAATTCAGTTGTATACTCAGGTAGTTGTAATTTTGTTAATGTTAATTTTATCTAATGGTTGTAAAATTAGCCCCTAAACAATAAAAATTTACTAGTCATGGTTAGTGTGGTTTGCACTTGAGTGACATTAATTTCAATGCCGATTGTTACATAGGGGATGACTTCGAAAAAAAAATATTTTGTCCAAATGAAAAATATTTGTTATAATATAACTCCCATATTTTTCAACAACAGGTTAAGATAGTTAGCAAATTGAAAAATTTCTAAACTATATTATGTATTTATATACACAAATTATTTTTGTTCTACATATAACATACAGACTTACGTTTTATTTATTATTTTATTTATTTATTTATTTTTATTTTAATCATTTATTTCAGGGAATATGTACAAAAATATCTAAAATATGTAAACAGAGGGCCATAACATAATATATACCATAAAAACTATTATAAAAAATCGTATAGGAATAATCAAAAGTATTGTTAATTTTTACGAAGTACTTTCAATTTGACTCTCCATAAGTTATGTTATGTTGTTGTATGTTGTATCATACAAACATAAGGGAGAAACACAAAACTATTTTACCATAAATCTGTTAAATAAAAAAAATAAAAGGCAGCAAAATGTCAATATTTGTTTAAATGTACAAATGAATTTTTGAGCTTCAGCACCGTAAAGTAAACAAATCTGATGGACAATACATCATGCACAGTTTACAAAGTTCATTAAAAGATAGCGTTGTAATTTCGAGAGGAATTTCAGCGATCCGATCTCGGGCGAGCTCTTCGATATGAGTCATAAGCAGTAACTCACAGCCTGATGCGGGACGCCGGGAAGGACAAAAGCGGGACATATTTTAGAGCACCATTTTTTACTTGATTACTATAAAAGAGCTATAAATCTCTTCGCTTTATATTGGTATTGGTTCAATACATTCGCTTGTGTAAGCTGTTCATATGTAGTATCTATATAATATATATCATATCTGATTAACTGATTCATGGATGTAAAGCACTAGCCTATGTGGTACTACAGATCATAGTCCAGGTGAATACTAAATTTCATTCAAATTCGTCCAGTCTTTTCAGTGTAAACAAGTAAATACAAAAAACAGGCACATACAAACTGATACCTTTATTATTTACTAGCAGAACCCGCGGCTTCGCTCGCGCTAAAACTAAAAATAAAAACTCTAAAAAGATAGGTTTCATACAAACTCTCGTCCACTATTTTACTCTATTATGGGAAGATTTCGAAAAATGCTAAAACAAGTAAGTATTTATTTAATTGTATTGAAGAACATTAACACTGTCAAGTAATTATGATCATAAATATTTTTTGGATTGTATTATCAAAAATCTATGATTGGATCAAAAATATATATCAAAATTTTTCTATATTTTGAAGTGTCTTAATCAAGTGTCGATTTGAACACTGAGCATTTAAATTCGTGTTTTAAAAACACTTCTACCTGTGACTATCAATAACAAAGAATGCGTTTGAAAAATACAAACTAGTTAGTCGTAAAATAACTTACAAACTCGTAATTTCATCAAAATTTTAATAGTTGCTTATTTAAATATAAGAATTAGATCAATAAAATAATAATGGCTCCTCGTAAAACACTATCGAGACTACCATCAGCGAGGGAGGGTACCGAGTAGCATTGATCGCGCCGAGGGCTATATATTGCTTCACACCTCGCCGTGCCCGTCTCGTGTTGCAACTACTTGTGATGACTAAACTTTCATGAGTTACTTTTTAAGTTTACTTATTTAGTGTACACTAAACTGCGAGCCGCTTTATTTTTATTTTTTAATATGTTTATCTCTTTCCCATGTCTTTTCCTTTTAAATATACAAATTTATTATGATTTGAACTTTTGTAAAAAATGTATGTTTGTGTGAGAAAGGTATTTTTGTAAGTTATTTTTAACCTCAATCTTTTCTAAAACTTTGCCTGTTTTACTGCTTGCACCCTCATATTATGTACATATGATTAAAAATTGCCTAAAATTTTTACATAACATTGTATAAATATTAAATAATATGTATTTTTAACTAAAAAGTAAACAATATTCAATATAACTTTTAGTGTTATCTAAATTTAAAATCACTTTATTCCACATACGGCATTTCATGGATAAAGTATATCCTCCTTTTTTTGAAGTCAGTCAAAAATTATCTACTAATTGAGTATAAGCGAAATTCGATTACATGTTAATACTTAAAAGCAATTAACAAGTTAAAAGCTAAGCCTTGCTATCAGAATAAAGAAAATTTATAGAGCTTTTAGCTAAAATGTAGATAAGCTGAGTTTAAGTTTGCGAAGATTTTATCATCGCAAATGCTATCATGCAATACTATTAAATAGTAATGAGTTTTGTTTATTTTATAACATAATAATCAATTAATATAAATACATATATGAATGTATCATTAATTTAATTACTATTTACTCATATTATCGTATACTATTGGCAGTAACATACCCGCATCTATCTGAAAGCCTTTTTTTAACTTTTCTCAATACACGACTCTGCTGCTTTCGCTGTTAGAAAGCTGGTCAGTTAATGGATATCGATACTGTTCGTTTAGTGAAGTGCAGTTTGTAGTTTTTCAAGTATTATCTCTTACAGAACATGGAATTAATGCCATAATTTCATGTCATCATGTCATAAATACTTCTTTTTTTTTTTGAAAAATTTGTAATAGCAGATATTATATTTCAGTTATGTTAATTAAATGAAGAGTATGCTAGTTTTGAACATATTAATTTTTAGAACCAATCCTAGAAACGTATTGCTTAATTAATTTCCGCGCTGTGCAACGGTAAGAAATTGTCTATGTATTAATCCTGCATATAAGCTTTCTCTATACTCGTACCACAAGTACACGAATACACACGCACATACTCACATACACAAACACGCACACACATATACACACGCACGCACGCACATACTTTTATACAAAAACCATACGCTCGAACTGAGTATGTGTCTCTACGATAATACTTATCAATAGATATATGTATGAGATAATTTATTTATTTATCATCATATTAGCTCAGGTTTTTATTTGTATTACATAAATACGTTTGATAACATTTGTCTACTCTAGACATGTACTCGTATATGTTGATTTTGATAAGCATTTAGTGTAGAAAAGAAAATAGTAATAGATATATAATTATTTGAAAACTCGTCATAGCTTATTTATATTAAATTTATATCTTTATAGGTCTATATACATATGTAAATAAGAACTTATTTATGCTATTTACTAGTGAAGACTTATAATTTGAAGACTACAGTTAAAGTAAATTATTATTCTTAGCCAAGTAAAGCCACTCATTTTTGTAATGAACAAAAGAAATATTTATTTGGCTCTCATTCCCCTTCCTTACTTTCCTTCGCGAAAACACAATGGTCTTATAATTTGTCGAAGGATTTTTAGTATTTAACCAAGACTCTAGCTACGTTTCATCTGCGATGAGATGCTTACGAAATGTAGAGACTCTAGGAAGATTATGACGTACTGTTTTTGTTTTATTCTTATCTACCATGCCAAGCCATAAAATAAATGAAGACCTAATTCTAGAAAGTCGCAAATTAAATTTTTGTTCAGCAAGTCTGAAATTCATTGTTGTATCAAAAGTTTCCAATACCGTATATCTAATTTTTATATATTGCATTTCATAATTTCAGTAGATATATTTACTTTTTGAATAAACAACTATTTAATGACCTTTGAGACGTTTAAAACCTTAGTCGCCTGTGACCATCTAAATCAAAATAAATCCACGAATAAATCCGAAAAGCTAGTTAAATTATTTAAAATGTCATATTCCCGTAAATCTAAGAAAGAATTATAAGAAAAATTTACTTTTATGTTTAAAAATATTTACAATATGAGTGAAAAATTTAAAAGGAAACAAATCACAACATTTGCGCTAAGGACTCTAAGGACGCGCCTGAGCAACGTAAGGGTGGTCCATTTTTCGCTAGTTTTCAATAAATTAGAAACTATGTCTAGATTTACAATGTATTAATAATAAAAAGACATGTTCAGGTTGTACTTAGGAATAGAGAATAAAAAGTTTTGAAAAGCTTTTATTGCTAAGCTACCATTTACTTCCATGCATAAGTTAGTTATAAAACGGGATTTAACTATACACGCGTAAAATAATAGCGAGAAAATTTCAAATCTCTAATCATTATAGTGTCGCCATTTTCAGCGGTGTATTGTCAACGGCTAGAGCACTCTCGCAGGTGTCTCCGATATCGCAAAGTGTCGTATAGCGTATTATATCAGAGCCACACTCGCGAAGAGTCGTGTTAGCTTCTTGTGCGTCTAATTACACGGCTTGTCGCGGTTTTCTGCCTCCGTCGCCAGCTCGCCGCAGCTACAGCACTCGCTCTGCGCGGCCTTTCCACGATCTGCTATTTTATCACTATCTAATTACTGAAGCTCTTAATGAAATACGCGTTGCAATTATTCCTGCAGCTTACATTTTAGTGTTTAGTTTTTCTACTTCATCCTGCGTTTGATGTAAGTCACAAAATTGTGTTCACGTTAAGTTAAACTACCTCAAGTTTTACGTAAGCGTAAACTCATAATAAACTATTTGTTAACTTTGTGGTAAACCTTCCTGTGTTTTTGACAGAGGCGTTTAATTAAAAGTTATTTCATTTTTTTATGAGCATAATTTATTGCTAAAGACCTGCCTAAGTATGATACACGATTTCATAAGTTAAGTAAACAATGAGATGTAGAGGAACCTTTTTAATAATATTTTGATTCAATAGGACTAGACTAAAGCTGATAGAAAATAGGAACTAAATGAAACAAAAGCATTTTCTAAGTCAAATTAAAATAAAATAGGCTTATAAATATAATATATAAATATAATATATATTATATAAAAATATAATATAAAATATATATTTACTTTGCCTTATAGGCATACAATGCCTATCATAGTTAGCACGTGTCGTCGGTAGCAGGTAATGTTTACAGAACTTAAGTTAATTAACTTCAATTATAGTTTGTATTTTTATATGTTTCACGAATATCTTTCACTTTATGCACCTAAGACAGTCGCCATTGTATTGTGTTTCTACACGTTGCAGCGTCAGTCAAAAATTTACTTTGAAATATGTTTTAGAATTTACGAAAATTATGATGTTCTACGAGTAAATCTACAAACAACCCATAAAATAATCTGCTAATAAAGACAACCTTCAAAATAAAACACAAAATATACTTCTCATTGCGTTCATTCAAAATTTGTTTCTACCTTTTCGCTCTTCGTTTATAGAATAAATGGCTAGCAAAATAGCTTTTCCAATTCGACTGTTATGAATGTGTTTCTTTGCCATGATTAAAAAAAGAAAAAAATACAACAAAAGCAATTTGGCGCGGACACGACTCAACTGTCAACCTTGTAATTTAGTTATTGGTGTAAGGATTTATTTGTATATATTCATCTTTAGAATTAAAGAAAAACTTAAAACTATTTTTATAAAAAAATATACACATAAATTAATTATTATTAGATTATATTATATTAGGTACAGTGAGTAGTACATATTGTTATATTTGTATCTATAATTGCGGAGTGCAATTTTATTTTTGAAACTTGCATATGTCAAAATTACAGTATATTTTTATCTGATTCGTTTAATTGAAAAAACTTGCGTAATTAAAAAAAAAATATTATAAATAAAAAGATACGAGTATTAGCTAATGTTGAAAAAAACGGTTCTACTAGCTACTATAACTTAAAAAAATACCCTTTAAAGTGAGTTTTATTGATTTGTATATTCATAAAAAAATATAAAAATCAATTCAAAGCTGGTGATAACGCGTAATATATTAACAGAATTATAGACGAATCGAGTACCATCTCCTTATTGAAACCAGTTCAAAATAATATTTCAGTACTTAGTCCATTGTTTTTGAGTAAAACGAATTCATTCCATATGGAGGAATTTTGTATTAGAATCCCGTTTCAGATACTAGCATTATAATAATGATATACTCACAATAAGTTTTTTCCGTCTACATTTTTAAATAAAAAAATAACATTGTTCTAACTCCTCAGAAAATTATTAAAACTAAAAGAAACGTCTGAAATCATACAAGAAGTCAGGACTAACCGCTAGCTTACATAAAGGATCCGTTTGTATAATGCCAGCATTTATTCGCAATTAAATATTCCAACACACGTACGGTTCCTACATTTTATATGTACGCTTATAAGTGAATGCGTGTGTTTAATTCGCTGGCTATACTCTGTGCATCTCAAGACGAAGGCGAGGCGTGACTCCAAAGCAAGTCGCAATTACCGCACAACGACGTTAATTACGGCTTCTCCCACCCCAGACCCCACCGGCTCTAAACTAGCCCTTACAAAAATTTGTTTTAATTAAGAAAACTTCTATTTTTCGTTGTGGATTTCGAATTTTTAATGACTGTCCCTCAGACTGTAAACCTTTTGTATAGGAACCTTAATGAATCCGCAAATCTACTTGCAATAGTTTTCTTATGATTTTTACCTTTTTAAACGAATTTAAGTAAAGTTTTGTGAGTGTTTGTTTGTTGCGAACGTTCATTAAAATGCGCACCAAAAAGACGAGCCGTGCTTTTGTCAGTCGTTAGCTTCCTTTTGTAGACCTACATATTTTTAATAGAACATTGGAAATTTTTTGTCTTTCTATGTTTTTATTATTCGAGGTGACGTTATGACAAAAATTATGAGTACTCGTAATTAAAATACTTTTTTTTAATTATTTGTAAAAACTAGATTTGTAAAGTAAAATTAAATTAGTAGCTTTGAGTTGATAGAGTAACGAATTCGATGTTTATTCGTGATAACAATTTATTTTGTATTTCTGTACTTTGTAAAAAAAAATTAATCTTGTTGTAGAAATACCTATATTCAAAGTCGAGAGATGGAAAGTCAGTGCCAGTGTCTACATTTTTTATTAATTTAATAATCAAAATTAAATAGGATTTCTTATTAAATATTTAAAATAAAAATATTTTAACAAAATGAAAAGACTCGTAAATCGGTTTCGTCAGTCGCAAAAAGACAGCGGCATAAAATAAGCCCAAAGCAATAAAAGGGTGAGGTTATCAATCGGAGCCGCCTGGCGCACGGCCAGCTCCATTGATTTACCATGATACCGACTGGCTCTATAAGAAATACCGTTGATACGATAGAAGTAAATACATAAATTAATTTTACTACTCGATTAATGTACCTACTGGGTTTTGTGTAGGATTTATTAATGGACTTTACCATTAAAAAGATATGATTTTGCTAGTTATTCAGTAGAATTAAATAGAAAAAATATTACTCAATAAGGAAAGATATTTTGGAAAGATATTTACTTTTACCACTTTTACAACGACAGGAATAACAATAATATTTTGTATATTTGATTCTTTCGCTTCTAGAAGAACTTTTAGTTTTAAAATACTTCATCTGTTTACTTGTCAAATCTGGCAGACGCACCGACCTATTAATGTATCCTTTATATACGCACACATATTTTATACAAAACTAGCGACTCAATCTCGTTTTGCTCGTGTTCGTCCCTAGGTAGGTTTTAACGGTTAGTATGTAATAGATATACCTATGTTTATATACACATAGATATGATGAGTTTTTATGGGTTGTACTCCCGTGTTTTCCCGTGGGAATGAGATAAATTTTCCAATTTTCTGCGCAATTTTCTTAAATTTTCTCTCCGTAAGAACCTTCTACAAAATATTAGGAAACTTAAAAAAAGATTAATGAAATCGATAAAGTCGTTCTGCAGCTATGTATATTATATATGGCATAACCAAGGGAAATAGAGATTCATTTTTATATAGATAAAATAACAATTAATTGCTGCGCCAAAAACACAGGATTTTGCTACAAAGTTTACCTTGATTTTAAACTTGCCTAAAAGTTGGGAATACTTTTAAACAAATAAGCACAAGTAGGAAAGCTTAACACTAAAATGTAACCTACAGAAATTTTTGTAACGTGTATTTCATTTAACGCATTAGTAATTAAAAAGTGATAAAATAGCAGGGCGTGGAAAGCCGCGTAGAGCGAGTGCTGTAGCGGCTGCGAGCTGACGACGGTGACAGAGACCTGCGATAAGCCGTGTAATTAGACGCAAGAGAAGCTAACGCGACTCTTCGCGAGTGTGGCTCTGATATAATGCGATATACGACACTTAGCGACACCGGCGACACCTGCGAGAGTGTTCTTGCCGCTGTGTAATAATATATTATCGATTATGGCGACACTAGAGACACTCAGAGCGCTGAGAGCATCGACATTTTGAAATTATTACTAAATTACATTTTGTTATATTTAAATTTTTGCAATCACAAACACAAAAATTCCTACGTCTGTATGTTACGTCAAATCAAGTTCTAAATGTTGTTCGTACTAATATAATAATAAATACAAAATTAAGTGACTTCGAAAATTGGGTGTACTGAATTCACACTGCAAGGGTGGTCCTGCGTAAATTCTATTTCTAAGGATGGAACATTTTTTAAAGTGATTTTGAACTACTTTTATGTTTACTTTTATTGTCAAAAAGTTATTAGCAGAAAAAAAAGAGATATCATCTTTTTATTAAAATGGACACAAGTTACACACGTGTGATATTATTTTGCTGTCCGCAAAGTACTTAATATAAAGTTATTTAAAAAAGGCGTTGATTGAAGAAAGCAATTTTTAATTTAACCCAATTAAAATCTCTTCAAAAACGATTTTTAGAATATATACTAGCGGTTCACCCTCGCTCGGGTTCATCGCTAGGTACGTTTTAAATAGATATAAATAGTTATTAGCCAGCGTTAGTCATATTTTTTTTTTGTTAATAATATTGACAAATATTGACATTAATATTTATACGATTCTAACGTCACTCAATTGTTTTGCATCGGGAATGCACCGACCTCTCTACTAACACTTAAACTTTATAGTATGGTATTAAAGTTAAAATTTAAGACTTTTAAGTATTATTCCGAATCTTTTGTATTGGAGTATAGAAAAGTGTTGTTTTTAGACTTGTTCAGGCAATTTCTTAAATTTTTCTCTCCGTATGAACCATCCTCGTACTTCAAGGAATATTCTAAAAAAAGAATTCGCGAAATCGGTTCAGCTGCTCTCGAAATTTGCGCTTACCAACACATTCAGTGATTCATTTTTATACTATAGAGAAGATTAGAATTTCTTTTAGTAGCCCTGAGCAAAAAATAAAAATTTAATGTCAAATGAAACAAAAAAGAGGTTTAATAAAATTATAAGTGTAATATGTTTAAGAAACCATTTGAAATAATTAAACAATTTAATATAGCCACAGTGACAACAATAAGCTATTAAATGACAGCTGACCTCGAGCGTTGCAGTCTTGACGTTGCTTTTTTGGTTTCAAATTATTGTTTTTTTGTATATTCTATTGTTTGTGACTTAAGCTTGAGTTTTTCAGCTTTTGTACATTATCCCCTAAAAGACGGTCTGGCACATTTACTTGTATAGTAGGTGACGGGTTCTAATCTTGCGTAAGGTGTACCAATGGTATCAAGCATCAGTACATCAAGATTTTAAAACAACCATAGTAATGGATTGGAAAAATTTACGTTAAAAAACTAATCATAGTGGTCAGATTTCCATCCGTGCCCACGACTAATATCATTGTCAAGTAATATCTGCAGGAGATATAGACTAGTTTTTCATTCAAAATATCTGTAGAGTGGCAACTCGACAGGATCAGGCACACGAACGACAAATATATGTTCCCTCTAAAACACCAGGCACGCCAACTTCTCAAGTCCGGGCTGTAACTGACAATTTCTTGATTGAAGAACTCAATTATTATTTACAAGACCTGGAGTCCTACTCCAACTAGGGAATTTTGGATATGTAGTGTATGTTTGGATACTACTGTACTAACGAGACGAGTCAAAAAGTCACATGGATAAAGTAAAATTATAATAAAAAATACTTGAATGATTTTTTTACATATCTATGTGAACCGATTATAAAAACCTAGTAGCATTTAGGTATTTGACGCTACAACACTTTCCTAAAACTTCAATGGAGCTTGCCACGAGGGACATTACCAAAAAACAATGGCTGAGCTGACATGTTTTGTACAGTAATAATTAAATATACATTTATTTTGTATACATAATTAAGTATATTTGTAATTTTCTTTACTGTAAAAAAAGTTACGAAAACAAGCTTTCAAATCGGTTCATAATAAAAGTTAATTAAGCACATTAAAAAGAGAAACCAACTTATTAAGGCTAAGTTAATCTTAATTATATTTTAGAAATTTTTTGTCGTTACTTAATTGAATAAGCAATTGTTGTGGCCGCTTTAGACAATACGCTTTAATGGCGTCAGATGACCTGGAGGCGGTTTTGTTGAGCCATTTTAGAGTGTTTCTTAAATCGCCCGCTTTGTTTTCATTTCTAACGGTTTTTGTTTATGTTGCAACTGAAAAGCCTGAGGACTCAAAAGCGTTATTTAAAAAATATTCAGCAGTAGGCTGTGTATTATCTCTCAGTTAGCGAATTAATCGATGACGACACGTTTGTCTCAGTTTCTAGTGACCCAACTTGCTGCGTCGGCGGTCGCGGGTTTGAGTTCCGCTGGGGGCATTTATTTGTGTGTCAATGAGCACGAATATTTGTACTGATAGTCATGGGTATTTATATTTATAATATGTATTTATTTAAAGCTACGTATGTGTAGTATCTGGTATCCATAACACAAGCCTCGTAGCTTGCCATGGAACCAGATGGCGCTGTGTGTTAATGTCCCAACGTATTTATTATTTATTTATCATTTCTCAATATCCATCTATTTTTAAAGTGCTCAATGCTTAATTTTTTTTTTAATTAAATAAATCAGATATTTTCTTTTTACTGCGAAGGCTTTTTGTTGCTTTTGATAGTCACGCTAATATTTGTTTGAGTTGTTGTTGAAGATTACTTGAGAGCTTGTTACATGTAATGCCTCTTTCAAACTCATCGTTTTATGACTAGTCTTACGGACGTCTAACCGTTACTGGAAGAACAATAGAATCTACATCGATTATACATTTTTTAGTATACATTGCTGTATATATTTTTATAAGTTATAGGTGCATTAAACTTAGTTAAAATTAATATATGGAAATTGGGGGAAGTGATTCATTTTAATAATACAGTTAAACTAACTCACTGTCTGTCTGCTTTCTTTTTATGACTAAAAAGCTGGATTTTATTTATCTTTAATTTTTTAAGGGCGGAAAGAATAAGGTAAAATATTGATGTATGTACAAAAATTGTAGCTAGAGCTAAAGCACCTAAAATATTAGCGTAAGTACCTATTATCTACATTAAAGGGACAAAGAATGCCACAGGTTCGAATCCTGCACAAGGAAAATTCGTTTTGATGTCCATCCAGTGTGGCTAAAGACGTTATTGGGTACGACCAATTATTGCTTTAATATTGGCTGAGAATTAACATAAACTTACTCACTTCATATTCTGTTAGAAAATATTATGTTATGTATTGCTTGAACCCAGCAATGTACATGTTCCTTAAAGTTATTACGGAATACCTCTTCGGTTACGAGGTAAAGATTAGTAACTACTTGTTTGTGGTTCAGTTTAAATGACGCCGTCGCGTCTTTATTGTAAGTTTTATGAAGGAAGCGACGTGGAAAAGTACTGTTGATATTATTATACTATGTCATCGACAATCATAGTAAAACAGTACCTACTATTTACGAGATTTCAATGTTTTTGCCTATGATAAATTACTAAAGTTTATACGTATATATATATATATATATATATATATATATATATATAATATATATATATATATATATATATTTCATTTTATACATGTGACACTAACTCCCTCTATTTGTTACCTTTCCTCGCTTTTTTAAGCGAGAGAATACTGAACATATTTCGATGAAATTTTGCAACTACTTATGTATATTGTATTCTTTTATAGACCTTTCATTTTCGTTCCGTTTGTCATGCAAGCCTCAAGCAATAATTAGTAAGTAATACAATTATTAAGAGTTGTTGAAAAATTCGAATCGGGTAATATGATAGAAAAAAAATGAATAGGTTTTAAAATTGTTTAAGAAAGCATTTCTCAACAATAGATTTCCAAAGGATTTTTAATATAAAAGGTAAAATGGAAGCACGGCCAAATACGAAGATACCAGCTAGTTCATAATAAATAGTAATTCTATATTGCATCTAAGTCATTTTATGATATAACTAGCGGGAGCGCTTCTCTCGGGTTCGTCCCTAGGTACGTTTTAACGGTTAGGATGGAATACATAGACTATATATTATTATATGATATATATTATATAACTTATAGCCTTCCTCAATAAACGGGCTATCTAATGTAAAAAGATTTTTTTCAAATCGAATCAGTAGTTCCCGAGTTTAGCGTGTTCAAACAAATAAACGAAACAAACCAACAAACTCTGTCTCTTTATAATATTAGTATTGATTAGCATTTATTAGATTTGCTTTTCTTTTTCCACTTATTACTTCGTTTTTTGCTGCTATAGCTTCTTTGGACCTTGTCATAAAATATCTTTAAAAAATAGACAATGTTTTGTTACTATTTTACGTAAGAAGGAAATCGCAAAGGTTAGTATATTTATTTCATCAAGCTATCAATAACCTCTATAACTCAAGTGTCGTAAGTTGGCTTTATTCGGTCCACACTATCGATCTTATAGTATGTGATCCATTTACTCTCGTAAAAACTAGATTTTGTTGCTTACATTTCCTTTCATTCTTGAAGAAAGAAAAATGTAAACATGCCTATACAGTATAAGATTAATAAAAGATTCTGCATTATTATATGTTTTTGTGTAATTTTTCTTCGTTTATATATTACTAACGACTCACCCTCGCTTCGCTCGGGTTCGTTCCTACTTTGCTTCCCCATAGAAACTTTCATTCCTTCTTCACCCCTTAAGGGGTGATTTCCGGGATAAAAACTATCGTATCATATATATCCCTCTCAGGATCTCAAATTATCTTCTTACCAAATTTAATCTAAATCAGTTCAGTTCCGAAACTAGCTTTTTCGTCACAAACAAAAAATCTTTCCTCTTTATAATATTAGTATAGAGTATAGATTATTGTTTAAGATTCTATACTTTGAAAACTTTTTCAAACTCTGGCATTTAATCGAAGTCAATTTAAAAATACATAAGTAACTTTGGTGACAATCCTACAGTATACTTTGGAAATTATGTAGAGATCATGCGAAATGACCATTGAAACTCAAAGACATAGTGAGTTTACCTATCATTTCAATAAAAAATATATTTATTATAAACAAAATGTACAATAACGATACCGTGTGTTTATTTCAGGTGGGAGGTAGGCGCTGTCCGCAAAGCGATATCTGGTGAGCATTGAATTACTTTGAACTATACCTAATAAATGTATGTATGTATGTACATCAGTTAACCATTAGTAATGCATGCAATAAGGTGTTACTATAAGTATTAAGGTGGTTTAGGAATTTTTAGCGTTGTTTTTTTAAGTTTTACTGCTTATAAAGTTAAATGTACCTATCGTTATTTATTTGATAGTAAATTGATTATAAAGACACCAATTTTTGATGTACGTATATATCTATATAAACATATTAACATCTTTCTACCGTCAATAAAATTTTAAGTTATTTGAAACTGTACGTTAAGTCAGCGTAAGATATCTAATCTCCGGGGCCGGAATCGAAGTTCATAACAGGAGATGAGTATAGCAAGAGCAAAAATATTATACTATTACTATATTAGAGTTCCGCACATCCAAGGTAAATAGGGAACTCCTTATAAAATAAATTCAGAGGAGATGACGCATATATTTATAAATATACAGGAAACAAAATGTTGATTTACATTACATTTAGCTGATGATATTTAAAATATTTATTTATAGTTTACAATACTTATTAAGTACATTACAATTATCTATACATATAATAAAATTGTAACTAAGCCGAATCTGTACATTAAATATTTTTTTGAAAATCTTATTGAAATAGACATTATTATCGATACAGAGGCCGATTCTACAGTTTTTAGAATTTTTGTCTGTCTGTCTGTCAGTTACCGCATCACAGAAAAACCACTGAAGAGATTTTGATGAAATTTAGTATGGTGATACCTGGTTATCCGGGTCAACATATAGGATACTTTTTACCGCGGGAAAAAATCTCATTTCTGAGAAAAATACAAAAACTGCAATGTAAGAGTATACTAATATGTAAAGCCTAAGAATTTGGTTTTTGGTCATCTGAACGCGTGCGGAACCGCGGGCAATGCTAGTAATTAATATAGTATTAAAGTTACAAAACAAAATGTGTAGGAATAAAGAATAAAGTGCGTAAATAAAATACTTTATATAACGATAACTTACAATGGAAAGTGTAGCTTCAATTACAGAGGCATCTCAAGCCAGGGGCGCGCAACCCCACTTCATTAGGCGTCCCCAGCACGTGTGCTGGCTGCCAACCGCTTGGTCACCCTACATAATCCACTCTAGCCTGGTCTCCCCGTTTGTTTCATTAGAATATAAGAAAGGCGAATTTTGATCTTTACTCTACTTGGATTTTTTTGAACTTTGTAGCCTTATTGACCGACTTCACACAAAAGAAGGTTTCAATTTGCCAGTAGTTTTATGTGTTTGTTACGCGATGTCATTGTTAATTATTAATCGATTACTATCATTTTATAATGAGTTGGTTGGTGAAGTGGAAATGGTTACATTTAAGTGTTTTTAAATACGGTGTACCTTTTTTTATAAAAGATTATGATTTAGGTACTTTTGAGTTATAGATATGCATATGTTAATTTATTTTACTAAAATCGGTTAATGAATTCTTTGTGTATGGAACACGTAATATGGGGAGTTTTTAGAAATAACTTATAGCAATATTTTTAATGGCCAAATATCGGAAACTGAAATTTTTTATTCGGAAATATTTCAATAGTTGCGAACAATCATTTTAAATAGCAATTAGTGACACCTGACAGTCTTAATATATAAGTATACAATAGCGAAAATCTCTATATATACGATACCTACTTGTACTGTTATTACTTATACATATGTATATCTTTAATGTAAAATCTTTAGCGATTGATATTTACTTAATATACCTCATATTCTTAAAACCAAAAAACTTTTCTATTAAAAAAGCTTTGCATGTAAGTATAATTAATGAACCAATGTAGTACCTAGTTGATATAAAGAGTTTTATTATAAAACATATTTTTATCAATATATATATATATATATATATATATATATATATATATATATTCGTTTATTCATATATATAAATAATGCTTAAAAAATAAAAAAGAAACTACTAAAAGAGAGATAGATACGTTTCAAAACACACCAGGCTACGGGGGTCCTCTTATAATGGATGAATCTTACTTAGATGACAAGGGCGTCAAACATCTAATACTAAATTACCAAAATTACGATAGAATTGACTTCCACCATTATTTTTCTCAACTACACTATAAAAATCCCCAAGACACTTCAGATCTTAATAAGGCTGATGTTTGAGAAAATTTCCCTAAAATTAAAAATATTTAAAACAACCGCGTTTTAAAGCGAAAGGAAGATTCTAAAGAAATTTTATAAATAAAAAGGCCAAATATAGACCTATGTGAAGTTAGAAACTGACTAAACAATAATTAGTTTTTATCAATTCTATTCGATTGTACTACGTTTGTACCGGATTGTACCGCTTTTTAAATCGTTTGTACCTCAAAGGGGTGAGCAATATGGGGGTTCGAATATATGTATGGTTCACAGCCAACCTAAAAATATGACGTTTTTGTTGATGCCAATTGGAAGGATATCGTTTGTACTGGATTGTACCACTCTTAAAATTGTTTGTACCTCAAAGGGGTGAGAAATATAGGGGTGCGAAAATATGTATGGTTCACAGCCAACCTAAAAATACGACATTTTTGTTGATGCCAATTGGAAGCATATCGTTTGTACTGGATTGTACCGCTCTTAAAATCGTTTGTACCTCTAAGGGGTGAGAAATATAGGGATGCGAAAATATGTATCGTTCAAAGCCAATCTAAAAATACGACATGTTTGTTGATGCCAACTGGAAGTATATCGTTTGTAAAGGATTATAGGATTATTAGAACTAAAAAGATATACATAAATAAAAAAAATATCATGTTTATAAATATATGTACATTTTTTTTTCTCTACAAAAAAATCTCTGCGGTATAAATGGGTACAAACTATGACAAGTCAAGAACTTATCGTAAAATTCAATAAGCACGTGTATAATGATGATACAAACAAAATTCTCCACGGTACAAACGGGTACAAACGATAAGAAGCCGAGAACTTATTGTAACATTCAATTAGCGTATGTATAATGATAATAAAAACGAAATTCTCGACGGTACAAACGGGTACAAACGATGAGAAGCTGAGAACTTATCGTAAAAATCAATTAGCACGTGTATAATGATGATACAAACCAAATTCTCCACGGTACAAACGGGTACAAACGATGAGAAGCCGAGAACTTATTGTAACATTCAATTAGCGTATGTATAATAATGATACAAATAAAATTCTCGGCGGTACAAACGGTGAGAAGCTGAGAACTTATCGTAAAAATCAGTTAGCGCATGTATAATAATGATAGAAACGAAATTCTCGGCGGTACAAACGGGTACAAACGATGAGAAGCTGAGAACTTATCGTAAAAATCAATTAGCACGTGTATAATGATGATACAAACCAAATTCTCCACGGTACAAACGGGTACAAACGATGAGAAGCTGAGAACTTATCGTAAAAATCAATTAGCACGTGTATAATGATGATAAAAACCAAATTCTCCACGGTACAAACGGGTACAAACGATGAAAAGCCGAGAACTTATTGTAACATTCAATTAGCGTATGTATAATAATGATACAAACCAAATTCTCGGCGGTACAAACGGGTACAGACGATGAGAAGCTGAGAACTTATCGTAAAAATCAATTAGCACGTGTATAATGATGATACAAACCAAATTCTCCACGGTACAAACGGGTACAAACGATGAGAAGCTGAGAATTTATCGTAAAAATCAATTAGCACGTGTATAATGATGATAAAAACCAAATTCTCCACGGTACAAACGGGTACAAACGATGAAAAGCAGAGAACTTATTGTAACATTCAATTAGCGTATGTATAATAATGATACAAACCAAATTCTCGGCGGTACAAACGGGTACAAACGCTGAGAAGCTGAGAACTTATCGTAAAAATCAGTTAGCGCATGTATAATAATGATAGAAACGAAATTCTCGGCGGTACAAACGGGTACAAACGATGAGAAGCTGAGAACTTATCGTAAAAATCAATTAGCACGTGTATAATGATGATACAAACGAAATTCTCCACGGTACAAATGGGTACAAACGATGAGAAGCCGAGAACTTATTGTAACATTCAATTAGCGTATGTATAATAATAATACAAACGAAATTCTCGGCGGTACAAACCGGTACAAACGATGAGAAGCTGAGAACTTATCGTAAAAATCAATTAGCACGTGTATAATGATGATACAAACCAAATTCTCCACGGTACAAACGGGTACAAACGATGAGAAGCCGAGAACATATTTCAACATTCAATAAGCGTATGTATAATGATAATAAAAACGAAATTCTCGGCGGTACAAACGGGTACAAACGATGAGAAGCTGAGAACTTATTGTAACATTCAATTAGCGTATGTATAATGTTGATACAAACAAAATTCTCGGCGGTACAAACGGTGAGAAGCTGAGAACTTATCATAAAAATCAGTTAGCGCATGTATAATAATGATAGAAACGAAATTCTCGGCGGTACAAACGGGTACAAACGATGAGAAGCTGAGAACTTATCGTAAAAATCAATTAGTACGTGTATAATGATGATACAAACCAAATTCTCCACGGTACAAACGGGTACAAACGATGAGAAGCTGAGAACTTATCGTAAAAATCAATTAGCACGTGTATAATGATGATAAAAACCAAATTCTCCACGGTACAAACGGGTACAAACGATGAAAAGCCGAGAACTTATTGTAACATTCAATTAGCGTATGTATAATAATGATACAAACCAAATTCTCGGCGGTACAAACGGGTACAAACGATGAGAAGCTGAGAACTTATCGTAAAAATCAGTTAGCGCATGTATAATAATGATAGAAACGAAATTCTCGGCGGTACAAACGGGTACAAACGATGAGAAGCTGAGAACTTATCGTAAAAATCAATTAGCACGTGTATAATGATGATACAAACCAAATTCTCCACGGTACAAACGGGTACAAACGATGAGAAGCCGAGAACTTATTGTAAAATTCAATTAGCGTATGTATAATAATGATACAAACCAAATTCTCCACGGTACAAACGGGTACAAACGATGAGAAGCCGAGAACTTATTGTAACATTCAATTAGCGTATGTATAATAATGATACAAATAAAATTCTCGGCGGTACAAACGGTGAGAAGCTGAGAACTTATCGTAAAAATCAGTTAGCGCATGTATAATAATGATAGAAACGAATTCTCGGCGGTACAAACGGGTACAAACGATGAGAAGCTGAGAACTTATCGTAAAAATCAATTAGCACGTGTATAATGATGATACAAACCAAATTCTCCACGGTACAAACGGGTACAAACGATGAGAAGCCGAGAACTTATTGTAACATTCAATTAGCGTATGTATAATAATGATACAAATAAAATTCTCGGCGGTACAAACGGTGAGAAGCTGAGAACTTATCGTAAAAATCAGTTAGCGCATGTATAATAATGATAGAAACGAAATTCTCGGCGGTACAAACGGGTACAAACGATGAGAAGCTGAGAACTTATCGTAAAAATCAATTAGCACGTGTATAATGATGATACAAACGAAATTCTCCACGGTACAAATGGGTACAAACGATGAGAAGCCGAGAACTTATTGTAACATTCAATTAGCGTATGTATAATAATAATACAAACGAAATTCTCGGCGGTACAAACCGGTACAAACGATGAGAAGCTGAGAACTTATCGTAAAAATCAATTAGCACGTGTATAATGATGATACAAACCAAATTCTCCACGGTACAAACGGGTACAAACGATGAGAAGCCGAGAACATATTTCAACATTCAATAAGCGTATGTATAATGATAATAAAAACGAAATTCTCGGCGGTACAAACGGGTACAAACGATGAGAAGCTGAGAACTTATTGTAAAATTCAATTAGCGCATGTATAATAATGATTGAAACGAAATTCTCGGCGGTACAAACAGGTACAAACGATGAGAAGCTGAGAACTTATCGTAAAAATCAATTAGCACGTGTATAATGATGATACAAACCAAATTCTCCACGGTACAAACGGGTACAAACGATGAGAAGTTGAGAACTTATCGTAAAAATCAATTAGCACGTGTATAATGATGATAAAAACCAAATTCTCCACGGTACAAACGGGTACAAACGATGAAAAGCCGAGAACTTATTGTAACATTCAATTAGCGTATGTATAATAATGATACAAACCAAATTCTCGGCGGTACAAACGGGTACAAACGATGAGAAGCTGAGAACTTATCGTAAAAATCAATTAGCACGTGTATAATGATGATACAAACGAAATTCTCCACGGTACAAACGGGTACAAACGATGAGAAGCTGAGAACTTATTGTAACATTCAATTAGCGTATGTATAATGTTGATACAAACCAAATTCTCGGCGGTACAAACGATGAGAAGCCGAGAATTTATTATAACATTCAATTAGCGTATGTATAGTGATGATACAAACCAAATTCTCGGCGGTACAAACGGTGAGAAGCCGAGAACTTATTGTAAAATTCAATTAGCGCATGTATAATAATGATAGAATATGATAGAATAAGTTCTCGGCTTCTCATCGTTTGTACCGCCGAGAATTTGGTTTGTATCATCATTATACATACGCTGATTGAATGTTATAATAAGTTCTTGGCTTCTCATCGTTTGTACCGCTGAGAATTTGGTTTGTATCATTATTATACATACGCTAATTGAATGTTACAATAAGTTCTCGGCTTCTCATCGTTTGTACCCGTTTGTACCGTGGAGAATTTGGTTTTTATCATCATTATACACGTGCTAATTGATTTTTACGATAAGTTGTCAGCTTCTCATCGTTTGTACCCGTTTGTACCGTGGAGAATTTGGTTTGTATCATCATTATACACGTGCTAATTGATTTTTACGATAAGTTCTCAGCTTCTCATCGTTTGTACCCGTTTGTACCGCCGAGAATTTCGTTTCTATCATTATTATACATGCGCTAACTGATTTTTACGATAAGTTCTCAGCTTCTCATCGTTTGTACCCGTTTGTACCGCCGAGAATTTCGTTTCTATCATTATTATACATGCGCTAACTGATTTTTACGATAAGTTCTCAGCTTCTCAGCGTTTGTACCCGTTTGTACCGCCGAGAATTTGGTTTGTATCATTATTATACATACGCTAATTGAATGTTACAATAAGTTCTCTGCTTTTCATCGTTTGTACCCGTTTGTACCGTGGAGAATTTGGTTTTTATCATCATTATACACGTGCTAATTGATTTTTACGATAAGTTCTCAGCTTCTCATCGTTTGTACCCGTTTGTACCCGTTTGTACCGTGGAGAATTTGGTTTGTATCATCATTATACACGTGCTAATTGATTTTTACGATAAGTTCTCAGCTTCTCATCGTTTGTACCCGTTTGTACCGCCGAGAATTTCGTTTCTATCATTATTATACATGCGCTAACTGATTTTTACGATAAGTTCTCAGCTTCTCACCGTTTGTACCGCCGAGAATTTTATTTGTATCATTATTATACATACGCTAATTGAATGTTACAATAAGTTCTCGGCTTCTCATCGTTTGTACCCGTTTGTACCGTGGAGAATTTGGTTTGTATCATCATTATACACGTGCTAATTGATTTTTACGATAAGTTCTCAGCTTCTCATCGTTTGTACCCGTTTGTACCGCCGAGAATTCCGTTTCTATCATTATTATACATGCGCTAACTGATTTTTACGATAAGTTTTCAGCTTCTCACCGTTTGTACCGCCGAGAATTTTATTTGTATCATTATTATACATACGCTAATTGAATGTTACAATAAGTTCTCGGCTTCTCATCGTTTGTACCCGTTTGTACCGTGGAGAATTTGGTTTGTATCATTATTATACATACGCTAATTGAATTTTACAATAAGTTCTCGGCTTCTCATCGTTTGTACCCGTTTGTACCGTGGAGAATTTGGTTTGTATCATCATTATACACGTGCTAATTGATTTTTACGATAAGTTCTCAGCTTCTCATCGTTTGTACCCGTTTGTACCGCCGAGAATTTCGTTTCTATCATTATTATACATGCGCTAACTGATTTTTACGATAAGTTCTCAGCTTCTCATCGTTTGTACCCGTTTGTACCGCCGAGAATTTGGTTTGTATCATTATTATACATACGCTAATTGAATGTTACAATAAGTTCTCGGCTTTTCATCGTTTGTACCCGTTTGTACCGTGGAGAATTTGGTTTTTATCATCATTATACACGTGCTAATTGATTTTTACGATAAGTTCTCAGCTTCTCATCGTTTGTACCCGTTTGTACCGTGGAGAATTTGGTTTGTATCATCATTATACACGTACTAATTGATTTTTACGATAAGTTCTCAGCTTCTCATCGTTTGTACCCGTTTGTACCGCCGAGAATTTCGTTTCTATCATTATTATACATGCGCTAACTGATTTTTATGATAAGTTCTCAGCTTCTCACCGTTTGTACCGCCGAGAATTTTGTTTGTATCAACATTATACATACGCTAATTGAATGTTACAATAAGTTCTCAGCTTCTCATCGTTTGTACCCGTTTGTACCGCCGAGAATTTCGTTTTTATTATCATTATACATACGCTTATTGAATGTTGAAATATGTTCTCGGCTTCTCATCGTTTGTACCCGTTTGTACCGTGGAGAATTTGGTTTGTATCATCATTATACACGTGCTAATTGATTTTTACGATAAGTTCTCAGCTTCTCATCGTTTGTACCGGTTTGTACCGCCGAGAATTTCGTTTGTATTATTATTATACATACGCTAATTGAATGTTACAATAAGTTCTCGGCTTCTCATCGTTTGTACCCATTTGTACCGTGGAGAATTTCGTTTGTATCATCATTATACACGTGCTAATTGATTTTTACGATAAGTTCTCAGCTTCTCATCGTTTGTACCCGTTTGTACCGCCGAGAATTTCGTTTCTATCATTATTATACATGCGCTAACTGATTTTTACGATAAGTTCTCAGCTTCTCAGCGTTTGTACCCGTTTGTACCGCCGAGAATTTGGTTTGTATCATTATTATACATACGCTAATTGAATGTTACAATAAGTTCTCTGCTTTTCATCGTTTGTACCCGTTTGTACCGTGGAGAATTTGGTTTTTATCATCATTATACACGTGCTAATTGATTTTTACGATAAATTCTCAGCTTCTCATCGTTTGTACCCGTTTGTACCGTGGAGAATTTGGTTTGTATCATCATTATACACGTGCTAATTGATTTTTACGATAAGTTCTCAGCTTCTCATCGTCTGTACCCGTTTGTACCGCCGAGAATTTGGTTTGTATCATTATTATACATACGCTAATTGAATGTTACAATAAGTTCTCGGCTTTTCATCGTTTGTACCCATTTGTACCGTGGAGAATTTGGTTTTTATCATCATTATACACGTGCTAATTGATTTTTACGATAAGTTCTCAGCTTCTCATCGTTTGTACCCGTTTGTACCGTGGAGAATTTGGTTTTTATCATCATTATACACGTGCTAATTGATTTTTACGATAAGTTCTCAGCTTCTCATCGTTTGCACCCGTTTGTACCGTCGAGAATTTCGTTTTTATTATCATTATACATACGCTAATTGAATGTTACAATAAGTTCTCGGCTTCTCATCGTTTGTACCCGTTTGTACCGTGGAGAATTTTGTTTGTATCATCATTATACACGTGCTTATTGAATTTTACGATAAGTTCTTGACTTGTCATAGTTTGTACCCATTTATACCGCAGAGATTTTTTTGTAGAGAAAAAAAAAATGTACATATATTTATAAACATGATATTTTTTTTATTTATGTATATCTTTTTAGTTCTAATAATCCTATAATCCTTTACAAACGATATACTTCCAGTTGGCATCAACAAACATGTCGTATTTTTAGATTGGCTTTGAACGATACATATTTTCGCATCCCTATATTTCTCACCCCTTAGAGGTACAAACGATTTTAAGAGCGGTACAATCCAGTACAAACGATATGCTTCCAATTGGCATCAACAAAAATGTCGTATTTTTGGGTTGGCTGTGAACCATACATATTTTCGCACCCCTATATTTCTCACCCCTTTGAGGTACAAACAATTTTAAGAGTGGTACAATCCAGTACAAACGATATCCTTCCAATTGGCATCAACAAAAACGTCATATTTTTAGGTTGGCTGTGAACCATACATATATTCGAACCCCCATATTGCTCACCCCTTTGAGGTACAAACGATTTAAAAAGCGGTACAATCCGGTACAAACGTAGTACAATCGAATAGAATTGATAAAAACTAATTATTGTTTAGTCAGTTTCTAACTTCACATAGGTCAAATATAGAGATATTCAAAAGCTTCTTATAAGAAGATTTAATTTCCTATCAATTAAAGCAAAAACATTTTTTTATACCAATAGTATATGGTAAAGAAATGATATTTTTTTGGGAGTATCGCTTTGGTAATAGCCGAAATAGAGTGAAGCCGGTTCATATTCCGGTCACACCTTTGAAGTATTTATTAGCGGAAAAATGCATGTCTCAGAGAATCTAATTATTTTTCTAACGATATGTGAAGATAGGCGTTCTGTTTTTTGCTTGGCAAATTTACTGCCATCTAATCCTCCCCGCAAAGATGCTCCGGTGCTCAACAGGCAAACGTTAGAAGATATTGAATAATAAAAGCTCTTTACCTCAATATCCATTTCAATTTTTCCTTCAAATAAATAATAGGCGAATGAAATTAAATAAAAAGAATACGCTTCTCTTAGCCCGAGGCTGAAAGAGATGTCTGGAATAATTAGTGGGTCTTGTTTAGGATTTACACCTTTGAAGTTATAATTAAGTCCGGCCTCAAGTTATCTAATTAAGACATAATCCAAGGCTCAGTAATTGTGCAGTTCAGAAAAACCGTATTTTATATTGGCAAGGAAAACCATTTGGCCGTTTGCGCTTAACTTCAAGTGCTGTGGCTGTTAAATAACACTTGTTAGGAGTTGATATTTTAAACGATCATTATGTTTTTTTATATTATATACAAATAGCTGTAGAATTTGTTTATATACAAAAAATGTAATAGTGCAAATAGTTGCTATTTTTTATTAGACAGTCTACAGTGTACTTATATGGAAATCGAACTCACGATCTTTGGTATGGTAACAATACTAGTACATAGCTAACGTTCTTATAATTCTCATATATGCTTACACTGGCTAGACTTAGAGCCGCCCAAGGCGTTAAAGCTAGAAATTCAGCATGTTTATTCATTAAAAAACGAATTATAAAATCAATTCACAATTTGGCCACGATATGGTGTAACATTTTTAAGTCAGTTAAGTAGATACGGGTACGCGGGCCACAAATGGACGCGGGCTGCCCAAAATCAGCCATGGCTGGCGCTTTTTCATTGGGTCAAGAAGAGTCACAATTTTTTAACATGGTTCGGTTTATACAAATTTTTATCTGATTTTAGCTAGCACTATCTAATACTTTCTTAGATTGACGCGAATATTTGACATTTTAAATAAAACTATCTTTTCGGATTATTTCGCGTAATTATTTTGATTTTTGGTTCCCGACGTTTCGAATGCTTTACAGCAATCATGGTCACGGGAGAAATGTCAGGAACAAAAATCAAAATAAATCCACGAAATAATCCGAAAAGATAGTTTTATTTAAAATAGTCACTATCTAATTCGATTTAAGCTGGTATTATTTTACAGGTTGATTTTATTCAGAAATATTCTTTCCTATAAATTGTTATTTCCCAGTATTTCTCAATTTTACAGAAGTTTAAAATAAAATATAAATTTTAATATGTAAATATGAAATAATATTACGCATCGCAGTACCGTTGCAGTGTAAATTAGCGCGAAGTTAGCAATCCGTGTCCCCGGGCGCTCGCTCGAAAAAACTTCGCCAATTTACATAATATTTGCATTGTTTCTCTCATTCCTTTGTGGATCCTTTATAAGTGGACTTTTTTACGATTGTGTGGACTTTAGAAGTGTCCGCGATATCATTTCTTTGAATTTAGATCTGAATCCCAAATTATTTGATATGTTTCGAGGGACGAATCCGAGCCTTACCTATGTAAATATATCAAATTATTTGATATATTTATATAGGTACTTGTTATCTTTTAAAAATTACTCCTTTTTGACTTCATATTCAATATTTTCATTTATTTATTTTATAGAAAGACAAATATAACATAAGCAAGTAGTTTTGGTTGTAAACGGCCAATACACTTATAGGTACCTATATACGAAAATCAAGAAAAAGAAAAAAAAATTAAAAGAAAAACGTTACAATTTATTTTTTGTTACTTCTTTAAAAACTACTTTAAATATCATGACTTTTCCCATTCCTTTAAAAAAAATTTGATGCATCATTTGTACTAAGAGTTTTGTATAATTGAGCATAATCTTGATTTATACAACAAAGTTATTTCTAAACAAATAAGTTTAACAAACTTTCTTAGCATAATAATCTATAAATAAATGTTTGTTTTAGCAAGAATTCGTAATATTCATTCTCAGCTCCCCATTATGCCATTCTAATACTAACCTCATGTGGATAAGTTTTTTTATTATATTTAATTGGCACATTATTTTACTGAATCTTTTAATTCTATCTATACATATAATAAAATTGTAACTAAGCCGAATCTGTATATTAAATATTTTTCGGAAAATTTCATTTAAATAGACATTATTATCGATACAGAGACCGAATCTATAGTTTTTAGAATTTTTGTCTGTCTGTGTATGTCTGTCTGTCTGTGTATGTCTGTCTGTCTGTGTATGTCTGAAAAAACTACTAGAGGGATTTTGATGAAATTTGGTATGATGATAGCTGGTTATCCAGGTCAACTTATAGGATACTTTTTACCGCGGGAAAATATCTCATTTCTGAGAAAAAATACAAAAATTGCAATGTAAGAGTGTATACTATAAAACCTAAGAATTTGGTTTTTGGTCATCTGAACGCAGACGGAGCCGCAGGCAATGATAGTAAATATATAAATTTACATTCCTTATTAAAGTTAATTTAAGACATATTTGTTGTTTTAAACGAAAAAAACACGTAAAACATACGATAATTTGCGTAGGTATAATTGAAGCGCGTTCATTCATCGGGCTGGAAGGCGAATTTCCTGTACAAGTGCCCTTACATTACCCCGACACCTTGTAAGCGAGGGTGGATCGCGCATGTCACTGTTATTTTAATTTCGGATATTAATTTCGGTACAGCTGCTGCATCAAAATGTAGAATATGATGTGTTTTTCGCTTATCATCCCTTTAGTTCGACTTCAAAAAGGAGACTTGTTTTGGGTGTTTGATTATGTATACGTTATATCTTCACGAATATCTAAACCGATTTTTAATACTTAATATTATAATTTTAATGGTGATCCCATAGAATTATTGCCTTTAAGTAACCTTGAAGTCAACGTACATTTCAAGTTTAATAAAATACGTAGAAAAAATACATTTGGATCATATTTAGCCACATGTTATATTAATGAATAAGAAATCTCAGTTTATAATTCTAGGTACATCTATGTCTGCTAATTTACCGTTATAAAAAAGCTTAATATTTTACACAAATATGGAAAGAAAAATATGCGAGAGATATAAATAAAAGAAAAAATACTCAAATATATGATTGATAACTATATTAATTCAGACAAATATATCTATATTTGTTAAGACACAAAAAATAACATGAAAATGTATTTTTGTTAATTTGTAAAGCTTTTGGAAGCTTTACAAATATTAACAAATTGTTTACAAGTTCCTAGTATACTTATAAGTGGTTGATAGTTTTGATATTTATTCTTTTCATTTTCGGAAGAACATTTTTTGCTCTCAGCAGCGACCTTGATTACACAATTTAGTATTTGCCCTCCACTAGGTACACTCGAGCTTATCAACAAAATGCAGTCGTGCGTGTTTTTGCGTGTACGTTACAAGCCCTCCATCACTGATATTGGAGCTATAACCTTACCAAGAACTACGAATAGGATACGGTATATTTTCTTTATGTCTATTGCAATCTATACAGATAAATAAAATTGAAGTGTCTGTTCGTGATGTCAAAATAAAAGCTTTTTACTACATGTATAATTATATACGGTAAGAAAAACTCAATTTTGGATTTTTTTGTTAGTCTGTCTATCTGTTTTTTGTCTGTCTGTCTGTCTGTTTGTTTTGGCTAATCTTCGAAACGGCTGGACTGGTTTTTACGGAACATTCACTGGCAAATAGCTGACGTTGTAAGGAGTAACGTAGGCTACTTTTACTTTAGAAAAAGGATTAGGGTTCCGCTAAAAAAACGTACTTAGGGACGCGCCCGAGTGAAGCGAGGGTGAGTCTCTAGTGATAAATAAAAGAAACAATTTTTAATATAATGAGCAACATTTTCTAAAAAAAATATATTATGTATACATGTCCTATAATGGATACAGTCCCCAGTGTGATTTACTTCCCATCTTCTTTCTGAAGTAAATACATAAGCTTTTTTTATTGCTATATAAATATTACTTTACTTCTAACGTATTATACTCGAATCTAAAAAAAGATATTTATGCGGTGAATGCGTAATGCGACGTACCATTGTAAAACGTGCAGTATGTACATTTACTAAATATATACACATAGATATGCCCTACAAGTAATATATAAGTAAAAACTAACTGCCACGATGGTGTAGTGGCTATCATGTACGGCTGCACACCCGGAGGTCCTGGTTCGAGTCCCGGGTCGGGCCAAGTTTAGTTATTGAGTCTTTCTGTATAGTAAGCCTCAGTAACAGCCCGGAGTTGGGAAGTTGGCGGTGTTTCATCCCCGTGCCTCGGAGAGCACGTAAAGCCGTCGGTCCTGTGCCTTAACTCTCACTGGTCGTGTCGAGCAGTCGTCCCACCGGAGTATGAGAGTGACAGGAATAGAGAGTGCACGTTGTGTCTGCGCGTACACTTCTGCACTATAATATATCCCGCGCAGTTGGCTAATCTAAATGAGATTAGCCGCCGTGGCCGAAACCAGTCAGGAGAACATCATATAAGTAAAAAGTAATTTTGATAGAAATAACAAGTTTTTAGTAAGGAATTGTAATAATTTATGTTATAGACTCATGGAGCATACACAATAGGGTACCTAATGCAATATCTAAATGTGGCCGAATTTTTCGGATATTGTGCTCATATTGTTCTATTAAGACTTTATATACCTTAAAGACTTATATATGTTTATGTATTTCACCTAAGCCCTAGATTACAAAAATCTTAATTAAAATATTTTTAAGACAAAATTGTATTATCTGGGCGTACGATTCTGATCATTGAAACAGGAAAAGGGTCTTTTTAAAAACTCTGTACATTGTCTAACCAATAGACAACGACCACTCAGCCCGATAGACACCTCACGCAGGGCGAACACTTTCAGATAACACGTTAGACAAATACGTCTGACTTGAGAAAACGATCGCGCGACTTACTTCAGTAGCGACCACATCCGTGACCCACGAACACATTATTTGAGAATCGTGAGTTTCCGATACAAAAAATACAACAGACGCGCAACATGGCTCTGTGCAATAAAATGGTGTGGAAATAGTAGCCAAACATGTAATTTTACAAAAAAATGGCATCACTTTTCATAAGTAAGTGAATTTTGATTTCCAAATTCATTAAATGTAATTAAATGAGAGCTCAAGATATATTATGCGTTACGCAACTCACGTTGATGTATTCGGACATTCTCGGACTATGCACCCCTTTCTTTTCAATGCAGTTCATTGTTGCTATCCTTTTCTTTAATCACCGGCACGTGTTACTAGTACTGTACCAGTTAAACTATAAATTTTTTAGATATAAGTTATTTAATTATTATAAAATGCATGATTGTTAATCAATTAATAAATGAAATGATTGTTAATCATTAATAATAATTAATAAATTATTGTATTTTTTTTATAATGATGATTTTAATTTTACTTCTTATTATTATGTATTATTATCAATTTCTTTTGTATTATGACATTTATCTATAATAATAATAATTATTATTTTTAAATTTTTGTACTTTTAATTCACGAATATTTAAATGCTATGTAGACTTATAATTGACATGCATATAAGGTATATTATTATTACATTAATTAAATTCAAAATGTTTCGAATGTATGTTGTAAGTGTGCTTTTTACAAATAAATAAATAAATAAAATTGGTACAAGGCTATGCATGTTTTTTTGAATGTTTTACAGATGACATAGTTGTAATCTGACTTTTTTAGTGAATGTGATTTAATCAATATTTGAATAAATTGAAAGTGTATCAAATTTTGAACGAACGTTTATTGTATGGGAGCCCCCTTAAATATTTATTTTATTCCATTGTTATAGCGGCAACAGAAACACATCATCTGTGAAAATTTCAACTGTTTAACTATCACGGTTCATGAGATACAGCCTGTTCACAGATGGATAGGCAGACGGACGGACAGCGGAGTCTTAGTAATAGGGTCCCGTTTTACCCTTTGGATATGGAACCCTAATAAACTACTCTAAAATACTCTGTTGTGAACGCAGAGCCCGAACCATACTCGAAACGTGCGGTTTCTCGATAACCAATCACAGCGCGAGGACCTTGGGCCCCCATCAGCTGCTGGCATACCTCGATAAGCTATCTTTCTCGCACCTATGGCTACGCATAAGACTTTTTTGTAGTACTAATTAGTAAACTTTATTTACGTCTGGTAAGGGTTTATAACCGGTAAATTCGTTTGGCGATTTGCAAGTATTATTGAAAATTACTCAATAAATACGTGATTAAAATTTCAGATTGCCAAAAGTATATTTTTTGGGAATTTTAATAAAGCATCTTTGGAGAGGTCTGGCAATACTTTATAACCGACAAAAACGTCTTGGGTTCTTTTTTTTTAATTATATGAAAACTAAATTAAAAGATTAAACAAAAATCAAGTTGCCAAAAATATGTTTTTTGGATATATTTTTTTGCAAATTTTATATACTGCGCAGTAACGAAATAACCGCTAAAGCTATACCAGACTCGCGGGACTGGACTCGCCAATTCACGAAATTATATTTTTCACAATTTCAACTTGCCAAAAGGACCTTCCCAAAATTCATCGCCAGCTCTCGGAATATAAATGTAAAGAATAAATAATTGTAATAAGTACCTAAAAAAATTTTTTAGTAGTAAAGTTTTTTGTATAAATAATAAGTTCATGTAAATAAGTAGTAGTTTAGTTATACAGAGTGTAATGGACAGTTTTTCGAAAACTTTAACCGTGGATATATGTGTAAATAAACCTTGAATAAACCTGTATAAATAATATTAAGTATTATATTATTATTTCATTATAGTAAAGAAAACTTGTCTTAATTAAAAATATTATTTAAAACAGAAAATTATTTTACTAAATACGATACCTACTTACGATACGATATAAAACTTCTGGTTCCCATAACTATTAGCAAGTGACGCAACCTTGATTTAACCAATCAGCGTGCATTTCAACCCGCCTCCCCCGTGACGCTTACCTCAGACTTTTGACTGACACGTTTGGGTGCAGAAGTACATCAATTAGGCGTCTATCGGGCTAAGTAGTCGTTGCCAATAGATAACAGCCAGTAACTTTTTGACACCTAGACTACTATACTACCCTATAAATACAACACACTTTACTCTATTTATCTTTCTATTTGGCTCATAGCCTATTATCAATAACTGGAAGGAAACTTAAGTACTGACTGTAATTTACATGTATATAATATCATACGTACAAAGTCATCATTAAATAGAAAAAAGAATATAAATGAAGTTGAGAATTCGTAATCTTTTTTTTTAATATTGACATTGAAATTAGAAAGCAGTTACTTTTTTACTGTACGCGTAGATGGACAAGTCATATGTTTCGTAGCTCAGTGTAGTACGGGTCTACGTGGCAGTCTACGACCCGAGGGAGCGCATAGAAAACAGCGTAAAATTTGTCAGGTCGGTACGTATGTATATGTGGGACTTGCAAAGTGTATTAAATCGTTTCACTGGAAACATTTCATTTAAACACTTAACTTGGGATTATTCATTTAGAGTTCGAGGCGCTGAGAAAGTTTCCGTAATTTACAAGTTTGTTTTGAATATAAATTGATGGGAATTTGTTCACATTTCTAGTTACTCATGAGTTGTTATTATTATATAATATAATGTACTAGAATAAACCATTTTGTATTTACCTGTTCTACATCGTTGGTCAAGGAGTTAGTTTTTACGGCTACAATTCAAAAGGTCATGCGTTCGATTTTTAGATCAGTAGTTTGATTAAAAGAGTTTGTTTCACCGGTTAGACTTTAAATTCATGTAAGCCCAATATTCATATTTATACAAAAAAATCTATTAAACTACCAAATAACCTGAAAATTTTAATCCACACATTTGAACTTTTATTAAAAAGCGATAGCTTTCAGCGTCCGGATAACGATACATTTGCATTGTAAACTAGTTGCGTTCATTTCAAAACAAAACTTTTTCACTTGTGCACTTTTATTCTACTTAACACTAAATAATAAGATTCAATTTGGCTTCATTTTAGTGTGATTTACGTTTGTTTGTAGAATAAAGCGGCAGGCTTTGTGGTCAGCAATAAGAGGAGACACGCCATCTGCACAGTGACTTCCGGCAGAAATTTTGAATAGCTTCATAATGCCTATCATCACGTTTACTTTTTCCGTTGCGCTAATGAGTGTACATTAGCCGAGCTGAATATTTACATTGTGATGTTTTTGTTTCAATACAAGCTATTGTTTAACTTGCTTCGTACATATAAATCTTCTCATCTTCAACTGTACTATAATTTTCAAGCACTTGCTGTCTTTTAATTAAAATAACGATGTTATGAGATTTATGTTATAAAAGTTGTCATAGGAGCTTTTCAACTATTTAACATATTTCATATTTATAAATAACTATGTATTTTTATAAAAAATTTTAGATCTACTAATATTTTATGTTGGTTTTCTATTGAGCTTTCTACATTTATGTTTTTGTTCTTCCCGTTAAAAATTTGCTATACACGTTTCAAGCATTTAGCGTTATTATCATAGGTATTTTTCCAGGTCATAGTCTATTTGTGAACAAAAATCTTACCCAAACCCTTCCAGCTATTTCAGCGTGTAAGAGTAACAAACATACACACCCATATACCAACTTTTACATTTACATTATTAGTCCGATTCTACATAAATGTACAATATTCAGTAAAAAAAAAAACATTGATACACATATAATCAATACTGATTTTAGTAACAAAAATGCGACTCGCACATTTTATTCAAGAAAATATATTACGGATCTTCAATTGAAGGAAACTGTAAAATTGTAATCCGATTAAGTTAACTAACAAATTTAAGTTTCACGCGAAAATGTACCTTATTTCTTAAAAATTTATATCAAAATTTGCCAAGAAGGAAATGATCAAAGGAGTGTGCATAATGTCAAGTAGTAATCGAATCTGGAGAGCGCTTCCAATCTGAACAGATAATTGTCTCTACTTTTATAGGTTTTACACTTTTTAATACTTACTTAGTCTTTGTTGTAGAGAAATAAAGGCAGAAGCTTTTTATTATTTTTTATAGAGAGAACAGAGAGACTTTATACTTCTCTCTTCAATTTTTACCGAATTTAAAAAATAGAGGTTCTAATGAATAAGCTATATTAAAAAAAAATACCAACGGAAAGGGATGCAATTAATTGCAAATAATTGGAATGAAAGAAATGAATTGAATACTTACTAAGTCACTGCTTTTTGGTGTTGACAAGTCAGCGTGTGCTTTTGTTTTTAAAGTACGCGTATTGTTTGTCTTTTGTGTCAACGCCTATAAAAAAAGGTTTATAAAATATATTATTACGTCTGAATTGATTATTTATCTAATTTAAATATCAAGTAATTATAAATGGTAGTAAAATAAAAAAAAGCATTTATGATGTTTTAATAATAACAAATTTACTAACTATTTACGAGCTTTAGTATTATCTATAATTAAAAAAAAACTATTAAGGTCAACTTTCGACCTCTGGATAATCACTAAAATAAACTATTACATACATAAAAAAACGATTTAGTGGAATTTTTATCACGGTTGGATGTAATATATGAAAAACGTACTATTTCACAATAGAACGGTATTAATGGGTAGATGCATGTCAATTATGACATTCCCCTTTGACATCAATCACTATTACACCGTGACATACGATTTCGATCCCAAAAATGACTAGGCATTTTCCACCCTTAGTTGCGTACGGTACGGGTTTGGCTTTTTTCGCTTTCTATGAGTAGGTAGCCAGTAGGAGATTGAAAAATGGCTTATATTTTTATATTTGATTGTCCTTTCTTTTCGGTCCTTTGTTATTAATATACTGATACTATTTAAACTTAATTTTGACCATTTGACTAATAGTTTACGCCTTAGTTGAGATTTCCCAGACTTTTTATTAGGTCTAAGTTAATTAAGCTAAGTTTTTGCTTTCTATATTTTCAGTGCACACTTATATTATATGATATATAGCCTTCTTCAATAAACGGGCTTTCTAATGCAAAAATAATGTTTTAAATCGGATTAGTAGTTCCTGAGATAAGCGCGTTGAAACAAACAAACAAACTGCCTCTTTATAATATTAGTATAGATAATAAAATCGTAGAGAGATCAAATTAATAATACAACTATGCATTATTATCGATATACTAAATATTAATCGATACAGATAGAAAAAATAAGATGTTCAAAGATTTACGCTATACAATATATTTCAACTGTTAACGGGTTCCTTGTAAATATGTAGCTGGACGGATACAAATACGATTAAGTGAGGATGTTATTTTACACTCGTGTGTATATCTAAGATCTTTATCCCATAAAGAGAAAGAATTCCCAATCCCATAGGATAGGGGTAATTCTACATTAACCACTGTTAATATCTGTTTCCAAACTACATCGACTTTACAAAGTCCATATTGAAATGAACAATAAAGTAGGAATGTTTGAAACTTTATTCATGGTGAAATTGCATATGTCTAGGGGACAGTGGTTTCCCCCCCAACGTGCGTTCACCTTGTCGTGGTGGGGGGGCTCAGTAGTGCCCGGCAACCCAACCGGGCGCGAAGCCAAGAAACGCACAGGGAGGTGGCCCACTTCGGTGGGCGACGGGAGGTGGCCCTCTTCGGAGGGCGGTGTACCATGCGGGTTGCTCCTGGTACTTCTCTGATAGCAGAGTGGACTGTGGAGCAACCCCGTGGTTGTCGTGGTCTGCTTCGGCAGACCTGCCGTCGGGGCGTCGTAGTTGAATGCGTAAGCGATCCTGCGACGCCCCATTAAGACGGGGGAAGGTTTTGTTGGGTTTTAGTGGGTAGTACTGGCTTTGCCGGTGAGTCCCACACCTCGTGCGTAAATGCATTTCCCAACGTTAAAAAAAAAAAAAAAAAAGGGGACAGTGGTTTCCATACATATTATTAGCAGTAGAAAACAGCCTTTTCAAACAAACTGATACGAATGCTCGCGGCGATAGATCATTAGATACTTGTTTCCAACTGCCTTTACTTAGATCAAATAAAAGATCTGTAAATCGGTGGCTTAGTTGTAATAATACAGAAGAAAGTACTCTTATGAGTGCAAGATATTTTTTATGTAAAATTTCTTTAGTCGTGACTGAGGGGTAAGTCAATACATTGGAAAAATGAGTGTCGCGGAAGTGAGAGTCAAATTATTTAATAATTATTAATATTAAAAAAATATATTATTAATAATTTTATAATAATTATTACTTATAAAAATGAACATTTATTACTAATAATTTTATAATACGTAGCGAGGGTGAGTCACTAGTATTATTTATATTTTAATTTGATTTAATTTAATTGCGTTATCTGCCACAGCGCCAAAGAAGTTTTACTTCAACCGCGCGTAAAAGGTTGCACGCACTCATTTTTCTTAGTAACACCAATATCAGGAACTAGTTTAAGACCGCGGCTTCCCTCGCCTGCTACGTCGAGAATAAAAGCCTAGATAACAGTATTCTAAATCGCATCCAAATCCGTCCAGCCGTTTTGTGTAAAAGAATAACAAACATACAAACTGACATATACAAATTTTACGTGACATACATATATTTTAATACTGTATAATCCAACTTTACCAAGGACAGTGTTGTGTTAATGTCAGAACTGAAGTAATAAAACTTTTCAAAGTAATCCAAGCAAATACAACGAGCGGTCGGTAGCTGTGAGCAATAAAAGATCTTATTTTGTCTTCATCGTTACTTCTCGCTATTTTATATAACCTACTTTTTTAATATAATTATCTTGTTATGTATCTTTTATCTGAATGTACTACCGTAACTATTATCTTTAAAGAACTTCATTTTTTATTAGATTATAGGGATATTTTATGCTTAGAGTTATATTTTATTCGCAGCGTCCGTACTACGAATGAGTCATACAATTTTGCGTAAAATGGCTTGAAAGGTCAATCAGGGCCACATTTAAAATAAGATTTCTATTTGTTTGTTCATTTTTAATCAAAGATTTTGCTAAGAATGTAGTGGACATACGAAATATACCAAAGTTCAAGAGATTCAAACCGCAAATCGCAATTCTTCGATCTATTTAGAAGTTACGATGCTAGAAGAAGACATAGATCGATCGACAGACAGACCTTTTTTCATAATTCGCTCTATATTTATTTCGCGATAAATGCTTTTTAAATACCTCAGACATTTAAAGGACTTGGTGAATTCATCAAAGTAAATACATGCAGTTCTGAAATTCAAGTAGGTATTTGTAATTATGTTGTCCAGGAAATTCTGTTAAGCAAAGAAGAAGCTAATATGATCACAAGAATACAGTTAAGAATAATTTATTAATTATGATTTATATTTCATATATTATACATAAATACGGCGCAGATCCGGAGGTCCTGGGTTCGAGTTCCGGGTCGGGCCATGTATAGTAATTATATTGGTCTTGCGTCCGACCTCTCAACGATCGTATCGAATTGTAGCCACGATGAAGTTTGAAAGCGAAAAGAATAAAGAATGCAGATCTGTTTGTGCGCACCCGAAATCTTTCAAAGGGTAATTATTATGATATATAAAAAATATATATTGATAATAGAAACTATGTCCAGAATTTTTAGATTATTTACCTAAATTTTTTATCGCACATTACTATATAATGTTGGACAAATTTTGATTACGGCTTAAACGAAGGTACGCCGTTCCATTAAGTTTCTTTAGCCAGTTCTTCACAGAACTTCTCTAGATGAACCTTCTTTCCAAACTGGAGGAAAATTAATCTCCTTTAAGCATACAATATAAGGTTTAATATGTATATGGAAAACATCCAGTTTATACAATGATGTAGAAATGAATAAACCAAGACATACATTATATGGAAATTTATTCATTCTAACTAAATAATCGCAAAGCGCGGTGTCTAACGAGACGGGTACATCCCTAGCACGTACTCGTAATTCCTTTTTATCAGCTTCACACTTTTATCAAGACATACCCACGAGCGATAGTCAATATTAGTTATTTACCAAGTGCGACAAAGGTCTTGGAGTCCTTTCATCGTCGCAATTGGATTTGCAGTTGTCTGTCTGTGGAACGCTGAGGCTCTCATATATTGCAAATTCACCGGTCACAAAGTGCTGGTCTATGCGTAAATGGTTATTTATAAAAACTTAAAAAAAAACCACTTCCAGGCACTAAAATGTAAAAATAACTAAACGGGGGTTTTCATTTAGAATAGATACCTAATCATATATTTTCGAAGTCTGTGCTGCCATCTGATGCAAAGCAAATCTAATACATATAGTAAAATATATATTAGATATTCATATCTTAAAATATTGTTGGCTTATTTTGATTTTTGATTCTCGACATCTCGATATTTGGTAACAACTTTATGACCTTTGAGACGTCTAAAACCTTATACTTTCCCGTGAGCGTGATTAATGTAAAGCATTTAAAACGTCGGGAGCCAAAAATTAACATATTAATTTTGAAAAAATTCATAAAGGTAGTTTTAATCAAAATTCCGAAATATTTTTCCTATCCCTAATATAAACTACCTTTCATATTTTAAAGAGTTTAACAATAGCTAAAAACTAAAATAGAATTTGTAAGCGACCCTGGAAAAAAACAGTTCATAGCAACTCTACATGTCTGATATTGGGGGCCAGTCAACAAGCAAATATTGACTCTCTCGCACTCGAAACTTGTTTTGAAAATACCTACATATAGCTACAACATAGCCATAAAATTCAGTAGCAATAGAAAATTCAAACATTGTTGATGATGAGAAAATTTCAAAATATTTAGTATTACACGAAAAGGACTTTCGTTTGTATGTTAGTTTATAATATCTGGAACTGTTGAATCGATTCCAAAAGCAATAAAAAGCTACAATATCTGTAAATAATTATCCGTAAATACTTATCCAGTCTAATTTTCTTTTGTTAATTTAATATGAACTTTACGAAGTCGGAGTTAAAAGTTGTTATATACGTTAAGAACTAAATTAATGTCGTTAATTGAGTAGAAATAAAGCTGGTATCCTCTGACTCAGAACAATTAGACATAGTACTATAGGGACCGAAAAAAATATCATCGAGATTTAAATATACTTCACTCGAAATACTTCTAGGACCTATATATATTTTCAGATTTTTTCACAAAAAAATGGTTTAAAAAGGTCTAGAAAATTAAATTAATAAATATTTTAAGGTATTTTGGTGGAATTATTGTATTTTTGAAATTATTTTGTAAATTCGTGGGTAGGTACTGCCTGTAACAAGTATATGTATATTTACCTTTGAGATGTTTAAAATCTTAGTCTCTCCCATGACCATGATTACATTGCTGTAAAGCATTCGAAACATCGGGAACCAAAAATCAAAATAAATCCGCGAAAAAATCGAAAAAGACAGTTTGGTTTAAAATATTTAATATTCGCGTAAATTTAAGAAAGTATTACACTTATATCTTTGCGCAAACCTCTTAAATACCCCTTTACATGTAGTCAACTAACTTTTAAAACTTTGAGCTTGGACTCATTTAATCCGCCTTTAATTCGATATTATCAACTCTCTTTCTTTTCGGTCACTTATTCACACAGACTTTAAAAAAATACTAATACATTATATAATATATTAATTTCATTTGTTTCTTAATTAATGGCATTGTAATAAACGATAATTCAAGCGTCTATTGAAGTGTAACAAATGGCTGACAACGAGTACACAAGCGTTACAGCCTGTTAGCTGTTTACAAATTGTTCGTAATTGTTTTATGTATGCAAATTACTATTGTAATTCTTATTGAATTTACAGTTTAGACGACATCATTGTTGCCAGTAACAGGTGCGTATACAGTTTAATTTTTATTTATTGTTTGTGGAAATTTCATTTCAGTTATTAGAAAACAAATTTGCCATTTGATGTATTTTTATAACATTTATTGCCTATAGTAGTACAAAGTAAAATTTCTTATAAAATTATATTTTCATACTGTAGTATATTGTTACATGTTAAAAAAATCTTTGAAGAAAGAAACAAGGTCGTTTCTTCATGTATACTACACTTATAGCATTGTAAATCTATACATATAATAAAATTGTAACTAAGCCGAATCTATACTATAACTGAATTTTTTTCTATCTGTCTGTTCCCGCATCACAGAAAAACCACTGGAGGGATTTTGATGAAATTTGGTATGGAGATAGCTGATTATCCGGGTCAACATATAGGATACTTTTTACCGCGGGAAAATATCACATTTCTGAGAAAAAAATGCAAAACCTGCAATGTAAGAGTACTAATCTGTAAATCCTAAGAATTTGATTTTTAGTCATCTTAGAACGCGGGCGGAGCCGCGGGCAATGCTAATATTATAATATATCTAAATTTTATTTGCCTTAAAGTTGCCGGTAAATGTAATATAATATTTAAAAGTGTACATTTTATATATTTCCACCTTTTCACCCTTTCTTCTCCGTTCACACCGTAAACCCTATGCCTTCAACGCTTTTTTTGGTAACATACATAAATACCTCACGGGAAGAATGTTTTATTAGAATATTTAATTAAATTAGAAATTAAACGAAGCACACAAAGAAAGCAAATTTAAAAGTACGATTTGACAAACAATCCCTTAAAAAGTCGAAACGAAGTACCATTTTAATTACAACTCAAGAAACCCAAGTGTTCATTTATCTCTAAACGGAATAATTCACGTCGGACGTCAGTGTAATACTAAGTAAACAAAGAAAAATGTGAATTAAAACTTGGCTAAGAACACTCTCGATCAACTCGGTAACCTTTCACAAAAAAAATCCATGTCAGGCATTAAAAAAAGTATTAATTAAAAAGTAGCACATAAAATAAAATTAAGTGAGCTAGAAAACCCCTAACTCTTAACTATTTGACTCTTTCCAGAAAATTGCGTAAATCCTATAGTACCATTTCCGCTTAAACGAAGAACAAAATACACTCTTATTCGTATTAAACCAGTGGTTGAAACCGACCGTAATATTTTTTTATTAAAAACACTAAAGCTCGTCAAGTAATGCTACTAAATAAAAAAAAGACGATTTGTTGACAAATAGGAGAAAAAGTTGTGTTGTTATGTGTTTTGTCTTTGCCTATTTATATATAGGTGTATATAGATATCTGATATTTCCATGTGCGAATTATTACTAACATGATTACCGCTTGTCTTAAGGGTAAGGATACCATCGTGAGGCAACCTGCATGTCTTAGAGAACCTAGCAAGTTTTCGAAAGACATATGAAGTCTGCTAACCCGCACTTGGCCAGCGTGGTGGACTCTTGTCTGAACCCTTATTGAAGGGAGGCCTATCATTGTCCAGCAGTGCGACGTTAAAAAGGGCTAAATACGATACGAATCTTGATGAGGATATATTATTAAATACTGTAGGATGCTTTTATAAAGCAGTTCATCAAATGATTATAGTAGCATTTCTATTATTGAGTCGTTTACTCAAAGCCCGTGGAAACAGACCAGTCGTCCCGCTCACAGTAATTACAGTATCATATTTAGCCCCCGCGAACTAACTACCTGTCTGAATGACCTCCCTTCTTTTGTATAATTAACTGTACATTTAACCCTTTGGGTCCCTTAAATGAAGCTGATAGTGCAAGAGAGCCTAAACTTAAGTGAGTTTGTATGGTTTAATAATAGAGAATAATAGTGATGTTAAATTTAATATGGTTAGTATAAAACAGAGTGATCACCATCCGATTACTAGTTTCAGAGAAATGCGAGGACAAACATACAAACATATATACATACATACATATAATATACATACACTTATAAAATTTTGTATATTTGTTTAGAAGCCTAGATTATCCAAAGTGAATATTTTGCAGTTCCAATAATATTACATACATACGTGTCGAATTGATAACCTCCCTTTTTAAGTAGGTTAATAAGAAAACCAACGAAGATATAAAATTTCTGAATGAATTTTTACAAAAAGTGTAAGGAGATAGTTAGGGGGGGACTATCCTGATACTCGTAAGTAGGTGTCTTCTAATAAGACAATGTTAAAATGTATGTGAAAAAAAAATTGTTGTAAAAAAGTGTTTTATGCACATTTTTCATTTGGAAAAATGGCAAACTTAGAATATTTCATGCGATTTAGAAACTATACAATTATTAATTGGAAGTTAAAAAATCCACTGTTACTTCAAAAAAGACTCTTGAGAAGACCTAATAATCTAAGCTCAACAGAGCTTTTTTAAAAATCACTTTAGAGATTTCTTCACTTTAGAGGTCCAGTAGTTCAAAATTGCTTCATGCTTTCTAAAATCTTATTTCGAAATGAATTTAAAAATATTACCGATCCCATAAAAATATGACAATTAATGTGTTTTCTACCTGCAGGTACTTCAGTTCCAAGCATTCACTGCCCATCGGAAAAATAATTACATATCAAAATTCAAAGGGCACCGCTCACGCTCGCTCCGGCGACTGGACTATAAAATGCATAGTAATTAGTCCATGCATAATAGTGGAGGACTCTCTATCGAGAGCTCATACATCAAAACCGGGCCCCTATTAATGGGTAAAATTATTCAGGTTAATAACCATGACTGTATTTTCAGTGAATGCTTCCTGAATAGTCCGGCTAACGATTGTTCACCTCTGTTTTAGATGTGTTTTAATATAATGATTTATTTTATGTTCTATACTGGCTACCTCTCATGGCTTTACCTAAGAGCTTTTTTTAAAAGATATATACAATTACTATATTACATACTATGTTATTCATTGATTGGTTCTGTGAGTAAATAAGCTTAAAAGTTTTAAGTAAGCTTAGAAAAATATAACTTAGCTATTCCCTTACCCCTCTGATGATTGGTTTAAAAAATTCTAATTGACTTATTATAAGTTTTTATTTTTTATTTTAGCGCAATTTGGTTTTAGCCAGACCGGAACAAAGGTCTGAAATAAGATAAACATAAGGTTTAAATAAGAAGCGAATCTGGGACTCTTCTCATGAACCGTTAATAAATGATGCCTATTCAGTGTGCAACGAAAGATGTTTATAATTATACGGAATAAGTTTAATTTTATACAAGGCTGTAAAGAAAAAAATCGTCTATTTGTTAATGCATGGAGATACCAACGTTAACTGCTAACCTCCTTTACCCATACTGTTCTACAATATCTAATGCCGCTACTTAGACTAAAAAATTATATAGACGAAGTCCGCCAAAATAAATTTCAAACTCAAAAATTGTAGCGTGATTTGCTGGTTATTCTTGATTTTCCCATACAGATAGTTTACTTTCATTAAAGAATAAGGGAATTTTTATATGTGTATTAATTAAATTAATATACAATTTTTGGGAATAAAATTTGTATAATAAAAATAATGCTATATTCTCTTGTATTTTTAAACATTAGTTCTCTTTAAATAGCTTATTAATTTTCTTTATTATAATTAAATCCGTTAGCTAATTTTAATTTTTAACATTTATTTACTTATCACAAGTTCTCATTTGTATACTATTTTAAAACATTATTGTTTGGCTTCATATTTAGTTCTATGAGACTATCCATAGTATTCATTAGTCTGAATGCGCTTATAAGTAATAGTCTGCTTAATACTTTTTGTTTAAACACGAAATGTGACTCCGCTATATAAGAGCAAGTAAGAGCGTAAAACGTACGTACTCGATAACGTAACGACGGTATCGTAAGTCAATTACATAAATAGATTAAAATATGTATTTTTTTTCATATACCATTCATTACACCAAAATCTTCCTATAAATATAAATTCTTCTTTCAACTTAAAATCCAAAATATATTTTTTTTAACTTTTATGTATGTATGGTTTTACTTCTTTATGCTGTAACGGCTCAATCGATTTAAGTAAAATTCGACATGGTGATAGCTTGTATACTTGATTGATGTGCTAGTTTTATCAATGTACCAAATGAGCCGAGTCGCGGGTAAAAACTAGTGGCTTTAAAGGCATCATAATATTACATCTTCATGTTCAGCGTTTTAACCGATTATTAATACATCAGTTTAGAAGTATGTGTTAAGGCACACAGACATCGATAACGTCGGGAACCAAAAATCGAAATTAATCGAAAAAATAGTTTTATTTAAAATTATTTAAAATCACAGTAATTCTATTGTTATTTTTTAAATAATAAGTTGTTCCAGATCTACCTTTAATATATTTTTATTTGTAATGCTATTCATCTATACGTACTGTAAATTTTTTGTACTTGCACTAGTTCTTATACGAGGGGTAAAAAGTTAAAAAAATATTTCATTTCCTTAAAAGGAATGAATATTTTCATTTCCATGGAAAATAAAAAATGCTAAAGTAACCACAAATCGTAGGTATGTCAACATACCAATATTTCAGCTCGATCAGTCCCTCCCCTATGTAATATTGTTTTTTTCTATTCCCAAAAACACCCCATGCGTATGCAAATCGGCTAATAATCGATGTTAAAAAGAAAAATTCTTACATACAGACGTGTATACTCGTACGTATATAATCTTACCTATACAAAGAACTCTTTCAGCGATCGCAATTAAAGACAGGTTGGATGCATTAGGTGCATTCTCGTGGAAAAGGGGGGTGGGCTACGAGGGGAGGGGGTGGTGGCTAACTCACTTATGCATAGAACGGTGGCTCTGATTCAATTTGTACCGTTTTATTGAGTGTAAATTGCTACAGGCAGGGAGGCTGCACCACTGGCACCTACAGTAAATTCTGTTAAGACTCGAACGCAAAGTAACATTACTTGCTTTTATTTCATATAAATTTACTTTGATTTTATATAAATTTACTTTTGCTTTACATCTGATTGTTCTTGAAATTGATTTTGTAGCGTGTTCATCGTTGGTTGTAGGTTTGATGCCCGCTTGATTAATGTTAGAACTTAATGAGAACTTAAATTAGATGTTATCCTACATTCATCGAAGAATAGATACATAGAAGAACTATTTTAGAAAAAACTTAATCGTATCATAGAATCATAATGTATCCTTCCCATATTCATTTTAGATTTCTATTATTTAACGATTGTAGAATGTAGAGTGACATAGAGTAATTCTTATTTAGTAATATAGAGATAGACAAGGAAAATAGAAAAAGGTTTATACTTAGTATTTCAATCGAGACGTCATATTCATTTCGTGCTTTTTATAAACCAAAAATAAGATTATTAAATATGTATTGTCATATTAATGACTTTATAAGTAAAACTTCGAGCTTTAGAAATTCCTCCTTTATTTAATTACTTCTACACAATGCCCTACAAAATTATCACAAGTATTTTAACACTGTCTCCACCGTTGGGTGTAATGTGGCACCATCTATCTATATATATACAGATTACACGTTACCCCATGGCGAATGAAAATACTTTTAATATATTAATATTTAAAATATAACAAACTCATAACTGTATTTATACCTATAATCTATACATACTCGTATAATAAAATTCTAACTAAGCCAAATCTGTACATTAAATATTTATTGGAAAATCTTATTGAAATAGACATTATTATCGATACAGAGGCCGAATCTATAGTTTTAAGAATTTTTGTCTGTCTGTCTGTCTGTCTGTTACCGCATCCCGGGATTTTGATGAAATTTTGAATGATGATAGCTGGTTATCCGGGTCAACATATAGGATACTTTTCACCGCGGGAAATTATCTCATTTCTGAGAAAAAATACAAAAACAGCATTGTAAACCTAAGAATTTGGTTTTTGGTCAAGTGAACGCGGGCGGAGCCGCGGGCAATGCCAGTAAAATATAAAATTATAACTAACAAAATATGAAGAATAATTATGATCTATAAATAATGAATAATAGTCAATTGAGATACTATAATTAACAAGAGCCAATTGAGCACATATACTCGACGTCGAAAGGGCAGCATAAAGTTTTAATATAAAAATAACTATGTATTTACTTATTTTTAATATATAAATGTTGTAGTTTTTTGCAATATCAATAAATAGTAAAAGAACATTAAACTGCTTATTTGAACGTATTGCATGGTCTCTGTGCGATAATTAATGTTAGAGTGGAAATAAAGCTACAGACAGATTACCTGCCATTGTTGATATATATTGTTATTCACTATTTATGTTTCCTTAAATAAAAGTGAAAATCTTGAGACTTGAATGACATATCTGAGAGTTAGGTAGTTTGTGTCATTTTTATATCTATCTATACATATAATCAGAAAGTTCATATGTTCATATCATCATCATTGGAAATGTTCGTATGTTCGTCCTTTATGTATTCCTAAACCATTGATTTGATTGTGATGAAACTCTGATGGGTAATCCTGTTTACGTCTGCGAAGGTTCCTGACAAAAAAAGAATTTCTCTTTGGACGTTTGTTTTTATGCGTTCCTCAACAACCATTCACGCACCCGAGCGAAGCTAATATATTTTTTGATCATGAAATAAGAAACTGAATGAGGTACCTACTTAGTTTTTTATCTTATCCAAATTTTAGTTTAAGTTCAAATTTTAGCTTAGATTGTGAAGCTTGACTTTACACAAAAATTAATATAGAAAAGGGCAATTTCTTCCCGATTTTTCCAATTATCCGGACAACCTTTTATATTTTCTACTATAAAATTATTTATATACACATATTTACAACATTTAAAAAATTGTCAATCGGTCCAGTCGTTCTCAATCAATTATCCAGTCGCCAACGATCAGCATTTCATTTTTATTTATCTATAGATTACTTTGTACTGGTACGTGATGATATCCAATACTACTGGATTACTATTATAATTGCGAAAGTTTGTATGTGTCTGTATGTTTGTTACTCCTTTACGCGGAAACGGCTGGATAGATTAAGACAAAATTTAGTACACAAATAAACTATGACCTGGAGTAATTCATGGGCTTATACGCATCCGAGCGAAATTTGGGTAAGTCACTAAATAAAAATAAAAATTAGAGTTAGTTAGTTAGTTTTTAGATATATTTATTTCAAAGAAAGCAAAAGTATTAGAAAATTTTAACTCTAACATATGGGTAGAATGCGACGATTAATGCAATGAATGGGGGGTCGTATTCTAGGGTCCGTCCCTTTGCATGTCACATGTCATTTTGGAAATGGTCTTAAGGCAAATCGTTATTTAATTTAGTTACTGTACCTAAATAGTTGTTGCGATTAATAAAAAAAAAGTTTTTATTTAATTAACCAATAATGTTCATCAAAATCGCTAACCAATATTATTAAATAGTAACTTACTTTCGCGTTCCTTTTATATTTATATTATATTATTATATTATATATATTTATTATTAATAAATAGGCTATTGTTATTCCGAGTCATGTACTGCCTGTGTAAATTTGCTTAGATTTACACGAGCCGTTTTAGCGTGGAAGATTACCAAATATATATACACAAACAATCTTTTACTTTTATAATAATAGCAATGTGATGAGTAAAATGTATTTGTTAGTGCCTATTTTACGCAACAACGAGTCCATATGATTTTTAAAATAAGTCAATGTATTGAAGAGTGGAGAACTGCAGTATTCTTGTGGAAAACTTGTTATGCTACACTAGTTTAGACCTACTCGAATTTAAACCTGTTTTTTAAATTCTCATTACTAGCAGCTCACCCTCGCCCCGCTCGGCTTCGTCCCTAGGTAGGTTTTAACGGTCAGTGTAGATTTCTTAGAAATGAGATATTTTCCCTCAATAAAAAGTATCCTAAATGTTGACCCGGATAACCAGCTATCATCATATCAAATTTCATCAAAATCTATCCAGGTATCTTCTTGTGATGCATTCCCTGACTGACAGACAGACATAAGTTCTAAAAACTATAGATCCGGCCTCTGTATCAACAACAATGACTATTTCAATGAGATTTTCCAACAAATATTTAATGTACAGATTCGACTCAGTTGGAATTTTATTATGTCTATAGATCTATTAAAAATATAATGTTTTTATGAAAACCATTATGATATTTAAGCATTCTTTCATCTAGTACTAACTAAAAGTCAGAAGTCGATTACATAATGATTGTATATGGAGGGATGAAGACGCAGGGGTCCGCCCCTTTTGATGTCACACTTGATTCGGAAAGCAAGTACTGTCTCTAATTGTTTTATGAGATGGTTATATTTTAATCTACAAATCAAATATAATTTTGTATGAGTATAAGCCCGCAATTTTAATTTACAAGTGAGTTAGCAATGAATAATTTAGAGTATTCACTGTTCATGCCTCTTTAAGAAAAAGCTAGCGAGCTTTTTCCAATAGTAACGTGAACCATGAATAGTCAATTTTTTCTGATAGTTGTAAGCATCTATACAGGTGAAGGCAAAACAGTTCAGTACTTCTTCCGCCTTTGTTAGCCAACCAATTTTTTTTGTTTATTAACTGTTGACGAGCTTTAGTCTTATTAATATTTGTTTCACGATAACAGCAAGTTTTTTACAAGCTTTTATTTTATATAATGTTTATGGTCGAATATCAATGACTGGGCGAACAATAGATATAAAATATAAAACGGTGGAAATGAAAATGCATATTTACTTTAAACAAATAAAGAGAAGCTTTTCTTCTTATCTTAGTTTTAAAGTATTTATTATTTTATTTATTATATTATATATAAAATACTTTAAAATCGATTTTTTTATGTCTCATGTACATTATCGAATGATTGAAACCATTTCTCCTCAAACAATTTTGTTCTGTTTAGTAATAACTCGTAATAATACATGTAAGTTTTCATATAAAAATATTATACAGTATAATTTTACGCTTAACCGAAGCCTTTCCGAGTCGGAATTCAGTTAAAAAGAACAGTTCCATTACAATTACGTCTTAAGCATAATTTTGCTTACAAAAGTGAAAAAGTATTTGCCCAAGATCGTTTCGGGCGTCTTCGCCGGCCTAATCGCGAAGGGGTGAATTTAAATGAAGCGGAAGATATTCGACATTTCTTTGTGTAATTTAAGATACTTATAATTTTAATGCTATAACGAAGGAACCAACAAGATTAGTGCTTTACTTTGCATTTGTGATGAATAATTAGTATACTTATATAATAATATTTGACGACATGTTTGGCTCAGTTTGTAGTGACCCTACTTGCTGTGCCAGCGGTCGCGGGTTCGAATTCCGCTGGGGCATTCATTTGTGTGGTGAGCACGACTGTTTGTACTCCAGTTATGGGTGTTTATATTTATAACATGTACGTAATTAAAGTTATATATAATATGTGTACAGATACAAGCCTCGTAGTTTACCATGGAACTAGATGGTGATGTGTGTTAATGTCCCAACATATTTATTTATTTACTTATATTAGCGAGTCAACCTGGCTTCGTTAAGTGTAAGTCCCTAAGTATCAAACAGTAGTCTATGAGATACTGGAGATGATTCTATCTGTGTACTTTCCATCCGAACCCGAGTAGCATGAAGAAGTAACTACGTTCATATATAATTTAGTAGTCCGATTTTGAAATGATGATACGATTTTGAAATTTTTCAGTAAATTTAGCTTTTTATACTTTTTATATTTTGTTCCTTTTTTCTATAGGTATTTTGAAATAGTAACATGCGTATTGAGTCTTTTTAATCGTCCCACTGCTACGGGCCTTCCCACAATGCTAGGTGGGTCAGACCATTGCTCACGACACTGATTAAGTGTCGGTTGGCGCAGAGTATCATCAGTATTGAAAGCAAAGAAGACATTTTGTACTTAGTATATCCAAAGCAAATTGTTATGACTTATCAGATATGGCATGATGTAAACTTTTCTTTGAAAATTAATTATAAGTCAGAAGATAGTACTGAGAGCATAGACGAAAAAAACTACACATCATATAATTTTAATAGGTAACTACTCTTAATTTTATAACTATGTTTACAAACATAAAAATTAAGTCAAGTCAAAGCCAACCCCAAGCTATAAAACTTAGTTAAATACTCCATAAAACCATTAAAATACAATAGTACCACTGTAAGAGGGGTGCACTGGCAAATTACGTTTTATCGCCAATAATTGACCTAAAGGAATGAATTTCTTTCACATTCCTCGATGCCATGAACAATTTAAAATTAAAAATGGTGGTTAGGAATTACAAAGCATGGGAAATGCTAAGCTTCTTCTAAATATTCTATTTTATTGTAATCTATACGCTTATTATATTATTTTGTTATTGGGTAACTATTTAATTGCAAAGATTTGTATGTGTATTTTTGATACTCTTTCACTCAAAAACGGCTGAACGGTTTTGGATGAAGTTTAGTACACATATAGCAAAACAAAAACAAACTTAACCCTCGGGAACCGTATATTTTTTGGGATAAAAATAGCCTATGTGTTATTCCAGACTATAATCTATCTCTGTGCCAAATTTTATCCAGATCCGTTCAGCCGTTCTGGCGTGAAAGAGTAACAAACATACTCACAAAATTTCATATTTATAATATTACTAGCGACTCACCCTCGCTCCGCTCGGGTTCGTCCCTGGGGTGGGGTCTGTGAGGACCACTCTTATCCTTATCACTTAGGGGTATGGAAAATAGATAGTAGCCGATTCTCAGACCTACTGAATACGCATATAAAATTTGGTAAAAATCGGTAAAGCCGTTTCGGAGGAGTACGGTAACTAACATTGTGACATGGAAATTTTATATATAAGATATTAGTGTATTAGTATTAGTATAGACTATAAATTGCCGGGACATCAACACATAGACTCCAAAAGGCGTTACAAAAAACTGTTACTGGTATACTATACTGCATAATACATAGTAATTTTTATACTTTTTCTATTATTGATATTATTCTTCTTCCGATTGAAACACAGTAATTTAACGACCATATCAAAATGCTAAGTTTTAAAATTTTATCACTAAAATTAGCAGACACTAGAACTCTTCGCACGACATATTCAAAGGAAAATGAATAACGCATTTCCAAAGCTCGAACTATAAATAGAAGAACTGAGATTCTCAAACTCCTCGAGCTCAATTGAGAATTTGGCAAACTTGGCTCTGACAAAGTTTCATCAACTTACGGCACGAACTGAAATACCTTTCAAATAGAATTTTGAGTCACTATTTATTAAAATTAGGATATTTTATTTATCTGGGCTGGTTCTTTACAAAATATTGCCCTTTTTAGTCAACGAAAAGAGTTAAAATGGCAATCGCCTAAGACTAATTAGAGGTCCACTTGTTATAATTTCTTGAGATTTGAATAAGCGATGCCAACGGGCTTCTTCCTGTTATTCAGATTACAAAATTAAGAATTAATTCATAAAAACCTTATATTTTTAACTTAATTTCTAACTTCAACAGTTGTCTTTTAAAAATCTTGTCTCTGCCTCAGCGATATTTTGTTCTGTTTGCAATAAAAGTCAACATGGAACCCAATTCCTAAAACCTTACTACATGAATTTATTATACAAGGCGGTTGCTTGAAATGTGTCATAGCGGCTGAATCTATAAATAATATAATAATAAAAACTATTTTTAATTAAAAAAATTGTCTTTGTTTGTAAGATCCTATAAAAACTATACAAATGATCACTAAAAAGTTTCCAAGTGTCAGATGAACCTCCCTGCACGGATTTTAACTTTATTCATATCGGATTTATTTCTTTATTTTGTAACATATACCTACATATATGATTATACAACGGTACTTACGGAATTCTTAGTGCGTGAGTCAACTCGCACTTGACTGGTTTTATTTTCATTTCTCTATGCTTATTATCATAAGTGTTTTTTTAAATGGCAAATTTTCATCACAGCAAAAATATATAACGCGAAGTGCTAAAAACTAAAATATAAATATACTCCCTCGAGTATCGCACATCGCCTGATCGACACGATTCCGAATAACCGTAATGTCGATAATGCATTCGGGCGAAAAGCGCGAAATGTATCAGAGGTAATCGTTAGTAGTCTAAGAGATAGCGTGATTTTTTGCGAGTGTCAACATCATACGTAATAAAAATCCACTTTTTTTCAAATTTTTTTTTCTTCTATTAAGACCAGTGAATTGTTTGCCGTTAGTAAAAAATAATAGTAGTTACATATTATAAAAAAAAATATATTTTAAATCGGTCGGCGTTCATTGACAATTATGTGAATATGACGTGGCTGCAGAAATAATGATTTTTTTTTTCGATTTTTGTAACGAGTCTGAAAAATTAATTTGTCTGTAACCTATTGTAATTTTTTTTGAAATTAGAAACAGATTAGCAGTTTCAGAAATTACTACGTCTAAGCTTTAGTTCTTTACAGTATCAGTGTAGATTTGAACTTTGACGTACATATTTTGAAAAACATATTTTTATTGTCTATAATGTATATAATATTTTAATTGACAGAATTATACTACTATCCACACCAAACATTCTATCCAAACACAACATTCTGTATATCAGCTCTCTGCCTACAACGAATCTACATCAAAAATATTTCGGAATCATAATCAATATATTCGCACTCGTAGTTTATTTTTATTCGAGATCTGAATTCATTCGCTTCATTGCTCGTTAATAAAATAAGTAAGTTTCTTTACTCGACTACGCTTTCACGTTTCGATTCACTGAGAATTTTGTTTCATTAGTTGTGAAGTAATAAGGAGAATTTTTGCAAACTTCGATACGGTGTTTGTTTTTAAACATCGAGTAAGATTCAATGCAGTGTTCCAGGCCGAAGTTTGATTTCGAAATTAATTAATTCAATCGAAGAAATATCGCCCACTTCTAAGAGTTTCAATACTTTCTACTGTTTACGTTTAGTAACTTACATTAGTTGATAAATTGAGTTACATTTCAGTATCGTGAGTGAATATGTGAATATGAAGGCTTTCTTGGTTGTTTTAATATTTTTTATAAATGAATGTGAACTAAAGTGAATATTAAATTACTTTACCTAGCCTACATTATATACTAAGAATACATTTCTTAACTTAATACAGTTATACATAATAAAGTGTTACACAATGTATATATGACGTCACGTGTTCGAGTCCCGCTAAGGGCATTCATTTGTGTGATGACGAATGTTTATACTTCAGTCATGTGTGTTTATAATTTATATTTATAATATGTATGTATTTAAAGTTATATATGTGTAGTGTATCAAGTATCTGGTATCCATTACACAAGCCTCGTAGCTTACCATGGAACTAGATGGTGCTGTGTTAATGTTCCAACATATTTATTTATTCATGTTTGCATGTAAAAATTTTATAGACTATGAAATACATATTTTTGAATTATAGTTATAAAAGGTGTTCAGATATTACAAATGAAACACTAAGGCAAACTCACTTTTAGTGATTATAACAAACAAATGGTTACATTCCGTGTAACATTTTTTAACAATACAATTAATACTTTCTTAGATTTACGCGAATATTTGGCATTTTAAATAAAACTATCTTTTTGGATTTTTTCACGGATTTATTTTGATTTTAGGTTCCCGACGATTCGAATGCTTTACAGCAATCATGGTCACGGGAGAGACAGACTCTCATAAAAAAAAATTCAAAAAAACCAAAAAGATTTATTAAAAAAAATAGTTTTTTAGTTATTTAATTTGTTAATGAATTTCATGCCAAATGGTACTTCGAAACACCGACACCGCCACTGCTTACAGATTCTGCAGGAGGTAACGCAATTACCTGACCCGCCCCGACCTCAAAGGAATGCATCGCACCTATAACTTAATATTCTAGCTGTGAGAGCTAGCATAGATCACTATTTTATCCCCGTAAAATTTTATTTGTACTTTTTTATGGGTTTCTTATTTTTTTGGGAAGTTGCATTTTAAAGCTACATCTAGGTAGTAGATAATTGCAGAAATTAGCTTGAAGACGAAAAGGATATTTTCGTTAGTTTTATGAAAATAACATTTTGAATTTTCCATTGTATTTCAAAATCTGGTAAGTGTTCAGTTATTCATGGTCACGGACAGATTACTGGCAGACGTCTAACGTTATTTGTTAATGGACTACGTCGTAGTTTAAAAGTTGAATATTTAAAAAAAAGTTTATTTGCGTGTCTCACTTTGCTTGTACACACAGTGGCTAGGTAACTTCGATAGATTTTTTATTTTACAACTAAAAGTCTAAAATTTTAACAATATTAAACCTTAATTAAACCAATGAATCATATGTATACTTTATTTTTCTATAAACAAACAATCCAAAATAATTTAATTATTAGTATACACAAAGTATATCCAAATAGACATAGCAAATAGCAAAAGCAAATAACTGAGAAATTTTATTGGACGTGAATATTTCTGTATAAATAGGTATCGAGGCAAGGTGCATGACAGCAGACACCCTCGTTCAATCGAAACGGTCTCCAAATGGAATTAGAGTTGGCGTGCGGCCGGCGGCGACCCCGTGGGACTCGCCGGGATCCAACAACGCTGGGATAGTCGGTGATTGCTTTACTGTTTACATTGCCACGATTGCAGATAGAATTGAAACTGGTGTGTAAGCGGGTTTAGAATCAAAAAGGGTTTTAGAAAGTCTCTTTTAATGTATGGTGAGCATCGGTTACGAGCAAAAAGTATTGGAACCAATACGGCTTTTGATTAAAACTGGAATCTAGCTTCATTTAGATTTATTTGACTTTTCGCACTTCGGTAAATTCGATAGTCGCTTCTCTTTGGTAAAGGATATTTAAATAAAAATGTAGACGAAGCTTGAAAATTTTGGTTAGAATATTGACTGAATTAATGCTTGCCTCTGAGTTTAATTCCTTATAGAAGATTTTTTTTTTAGTTATATTTATCGATCTGTCACTCAAAACGTAGCCTTGAAAATGGTAATGAATTTGCTATTGATCAATGATTAGTGGTAATTATAACATAATGGCTGTAAGAATCTTCACAAGTTTCAAAATGTCCGGGCCAATAAAAGTATTAAAACCTAAACTTATTTTTTTTAAATGTAGACTTTTATTCTAACTTACCTATCGTCACTTAACATTGCCACACTAGGTTTTACTTTATTAAAAAAAAAACGAATTTATTACAGCAAAAACAGCAAAACAAAGTGACGTTTCTTTTTATTACTAGTACTATGTTTTGCCCGCCGCTTTGCTCGCGTCGTAAGCTCCGCGGGCGGGCGGGTTAAAAGTAGGCATATTTCCGTCTCCAGGATTTAATCTAAGTCCTTACCAAATTTCATCGTTCTTTCGGCATATATGGCTTAAAAAAGTAACAGGCAGACACATTTACAATCTAATATATAAAATTTCCATGTCGCAATGTTAGTTACCGTACTCCTCCGAAACGGCTTTACCGATTTTTACCAAATTTTATATGCGTATTCAGTAGGTCTGAGAATCGGCTACTATCTATTTTCCATACCCCTAAGTGACAAGGGTGGCCCACATTAGGGACGAACCCGAGCGGAGCGAGGGTGAGTCGCTAGTATTAATATAGATACAGATTGTACCTTATTATACATAAAGAAATGATTACGCTAACTCTGAAGATTGTACTTACATAACATAGTGTAAAATTGATATTATTAAAGATTTTCCCATAGAAATTTTATCACATAGAAATCAATAGCAGAAACGCCATTGGATTCTTTGCCGAAAGGATAATGAGGTAGGTCTGCCCGCAGGCTGTAATCAATCAGGTCGGACCGCACTGCGAGTCTTCTTTGTGCGGATTACCTTTCCCCAACGATAGGTCTTCGCTAATCGAACGGTATTTGATATTTTCTAACTTCAAGTTTCATTTCAGATTAATAATAATAATAATATAGCCTTTTATTCAGATATACTTAGTAATCTATTACATATAAAGATTAGAACTTAGTCTAGTCTAATATTTGATTTTTGGTTATTTTCTGCAGATCTTTTAAGGTCTCCTCTAATCTTTTCCATTCACATCTCTCTTGAGCCACTCTGTACCACATCACTCCTGTCACTTGTCTGATGTCGTCGATGTTGATTAAATTTATTTATATAGTAGCACTTGCCCGCAGCTCCGTTCACGTTTAAAAATAAAGGATATACAAACATCCAACTCTTTTTTTATTTCTTTAGGGGTGGAATTACCAAAAATTGCTTCCTTAGCAGATACCTTCTTTTTATGAGGAATTTATAAGTCATATTTGAAGTTTATAGCAATTGTACTTTCTGAGATTTCGACTAGACTACGACTTACCATCGCTTGAGTGCGATCCTTGCTACGTTTTATTTTTTTAAACAGAACCCTTACTCTTTTTCTAAAAACAAAGTAGTTTAAGTTACTTCTTATAACATCAGCTATCTGCTAGTAAAAGTCCCGTTAAAATCAGTCCAGCCGTTTGGGAGATTAGCCGAGACAGTCAGATACACAAACATTTAAAAATTGTATGTTTCTTATAGGTAAGTATTGTATTTCGACATTGCAAACAGACACTTTAATTTTATTTATCTGTATATATCAAGGTGTATAAATATATGTACCTACATAAGAATTGATGACCTTATCTTTTTTTGAAATCATTCGAAATTATCACTCAGATATTGTCTTTTCAAAGCGGTCTTTGTTTTTATTCAAGCATTAGTGTATATAGTTATATCATTAGACTTAACATCCAAACAGTTTTTATTTTTGTATATTTTAAATATACCTATTTTTTTTAAGTTAAGTCTTTCTTTCCAATCCAAAACACTTTAACTTAAAAAAATAAATCCCTATTTTATTTTCAAGTTTTTAGTTTTTTATTATTTTAAACTGTCTAAACTCTATGATCTGCCATGCACTGTATTCTACTTGTAAAGCCCTTACATTTGATACCCTTATTGAGGGGGTTGTGGAAAAATATGTAATCTGCCATTTTGTGGCGGCGGCCATCTTGATTGTACAATGAATACTGAATATATTCAATTATATTGTCATCAGAACTAAAGTATGCACCAAATATAAGATCGATCTATCAACAAAAAATTTCAATGACTAAAATTGACGCAAACAAACAGGGCAAGCTAAATGAAACCGTTTTTTAAATAAAAAATATATTCTTGTATTATAAAACAAAAAATTATCTTTAACATCATGTTTGCTTGCTGAACAGAACACAAGCGAAGCCACAGGATATAATAGTAATAAAAAATAGTTTCATAAAATATACTTTCCATCTGCTATTAGGAAGCATTTCGGCCGGACGCGGTTAGATAGAGCGGTAGTAGAACAAAGTCGTCCCATAATTTAGAGGCTCGTAGCGCTTGGCACTCGTACTCTTATACTTTCAACTTTCAAGCACTTAATGTGTTGTTTTTCTTAAATACATTTTATTTTTAATACGGCAATATAATATAATCATGTTATTATGAAAAAGCAAATTTAAATACTTTGTAACGTTATTACAGGGGTTACACTCGACAAGTTCAAGTCCACTTCAGAAGTCAGTAATGACTGATGATTATGTATAATACGATGTCTGTCTCTATTTTTTTTCTAAACGTAATTTTTATAATTTACGCATCCTTTCTATCCCTTTCATATTGTAAGTTTTGCTAACTTTTACTAAAAACCATTATGTTTTATCTGTTATTTTTATTTTGTTTTGCAATATCTAACTTTATGTTGAATTAATAAATAATTATGTGGTATATTTATAATGGGTTTTGTTTTATTTGAGAATAACTATAGATGCATCTTGTTAGATCTGTCGCTATCATATTGTTGTTTTATTATCTGTGTCTAATGGATGACCGATAGTTATGTATTTAAAAATTATTAACACATTAGCTGTTAAAAGTTGTCATTAAATATTTGATAATAATATTTATAATTAAATATTATCTCGATAAACTATTATGGATATAGAAGGTTTTTAAAGTGTATTGACTTCACGCGCACGCGGCAATTACGATTCATGGCGGGAGCAGGGTTGCCAGGAAATCCGGACACAGATTCATATTTAGCCGGACATTTTGCCCTGAAAGCCTGACCCACGGGTTTTAAAAGAAAAAAATTCCCGTAGCCGAAAGAGATGACGATGGAAAGGTACTCGTAGTAACGGATAGAATAATGGGATATATTATGATAGTTATGAATGAACACTAATGATTATTTTGAAGGAATGGCAATTCTTATGAGAATCGAACTTGCTATCTCCGGCACAGAAGGCTTTACTGAATATATTCGAACTCCCCCCAAAAAGTCATCGAAAGGGTGTCGAGAGGTTACAACCGGTATAAACTATAGGAAGTCTTAACAAAACAAAAAAAAACACTAGCTAGGCCCAATATCGCAAGTACCTACAATACAAGTACTCTGTAGTCTTACGAGACGCTCGACTAAAGTCCATTGAAATGAAATTATAAAATATTTTTTGGTAGTAACGCTGCATAATGCGGGGGTCACAGCCCATTCAGGATTTTGAAACACCTACGTTAAAATTGTAAAGAGCCGAATAAAAAGGTAGTCGCTGTACAATGCGAAAACTCATTTTGTAATGTTTTTTCACTTTTAACCCGCAAAAAGGGCACATGGGTGATGAATCGTTATATTTCTTGTTATTACGACTCTGCCTCCAGTTGTATTTGAAAGGATTATTGTACGAGTACATGATCCTATGATGAACTCTCTCATTGACGTTATTTCTATAGAATGTCTATGATAAAATATTTTTTTTAAGCTATGCGCAGTAAAATCTAGATTTTTAACTAGATATTTTTATGTGTATTCGAAGTGAGCTTTAATTAAATTTTGTTATTTATTTTTCGTTTCAAAGGCTTAAATAATAATTATATGTATACATATGATATTTTTTTATGTATTCGCTCACGTATGTAGGTATCTATTATGTACATAACCACTTAATCAATTAAATAAAACTATCTTTTCGGATTATTTCGCGGATTTATTTTGATTTTTGGTTCCCGACGTTTCGAATGCTTTACAGCATCCATGGTCACGGGAGAGTCAGTCTCAAAATATTATCACTTAATCAATTATTTTACTTTGTCGGAAAGTGTATAGAACAGTACAATAAAGCTCAAGCTCATTCATTGTCTTCAAATCTCAAGTGACTAAATTACTAGTTAAAGTATTTTAAAAACTAGCTTAATAAACGATTTCCTTTGAGATTATACACTAGATTTATAGTGATGGGTGATAAACTGATAGACGAGCAAACATTCGAATATTATCTCCAAATATTCAAGACATAATAAATTTTAAAGTATAATTAAAAATTTACTCGTATAAGTTACTATTGTAAAGTAAAGCACCAACCCCGATACAATTTATGATCAAGAGGTAAGAAATAAGTAAGTATATAATATATTATTTTTCAAATTAATTAAAAATATACTCATGGTACGACTTATTTAAATATAATTTTAAGTCTGAAACACCCTTGCATTAGACCAAAATATTTAATTAAATAGCAATTTGATTCGATATTTGCAGTATCAAACTCGCGACCACCAATTCAGTTGTCAGTGACAGTGCTAAGCCATTACGATATTTTTCCACTATCTCAAATTACATTATAAGTGCTTTAATAACATAATTGATGTCATAATTTAAATGGTTAAGGCATAAGCACACCGTCCCCAGGCACGGGGCGCGGGGCGCGGGGCGCAGGGCGCGGGGGCCGCGGCAAATAGGTGTTAAATTTATAGCACCCCGTGTGCGACACCTCACAAACTACTGTGATTCTTTTTATATAACGTTGCGTGGGCGTAATGGGTTTTATAGCTATTTTTCCGTGAAATATTCTAGGTTTTAATAATTTTATGGTATACTAGCAGAACCCGTGGCTACGCCCGCGTTCAATCTACGAAAACTCTTTGGCTTTATGTTATACAGCGATATGTATTTATATAATATTGTTCATACAAAAATACTAAGAAGAAGTTAAAAAGATTTTTTACTTTTAATCTTTAAAGAACCTATTACGATTCTGACATATTAATGTATACTATATTACTATAGATATAAGGCAATATTTTTTTTTATTTTTATTTTTTCATAGTCATGTTTATGCATTTTCTGTTATATATTATAAACATACAGAATACACAAACGTTTGTTATCTAGATAGGAAAAATACATAAATATGAACTATATAAGCATTTTATGTTAAAAGCAAACCCGCGACCATCTCCCTAATAAACGATGCGCGTAACCAATGCACTAATAAAAATTGTATAACTCCAATTGTTTTAATATTGCTGTGGTTATAGATAACTATTTTAGATATCCAACGTTTAATTGATTAAATCTCTTTAATTCGCGCACAACACGAACGCTAATTGACAACACTATAGATATAAACTATTTATCCCGTAATCCCGAACGCGAACTCGAGTGGGATTACGACGCGCGCGCCGCTAATCCCGTGTGAGGATGCATCTGTATCCCGGCGGATCTCGGGACGCGGGATTGTTTACACTGCATATTGGGCGCTGGGAACAACCCCAGATGGTGCTTGCTCTCTAGATGCTCTTGATTGCATTTTTAAATAGTGCATTACTTAAGATGTGTTAAAGATAAAATTATAATGCTAAAGGGCTATGTGTAAAAATATATTAAAATAATCTATGCATTATTTATATAATCGCGTATTTGCTTTATTTTATCAATTTAGATTAGAAATCTGCCCAGCATCAGCTTCCGAGGTCTTATAAACTAATTTGGTTACATTAGTCAGAAATCGAGATTTTCATACGTTGTATTGTTTATGAACGTTTTTTTATCCTCTCTTTCAAGAATAACTGGAACCACACAAAATACATAACCACTTAATATGATCTAGGTTTTATATAGCAGTATCAAAAGATAAGAAGCTAAAGCTGTAATCTTGGGATATCCTAAAGTTATTTTTAATGATTGTACTATACTGTTATAAATGAGTACCGTCCAAATCAATACAGTCATTCTGAAATGATGCTCTAACGAGTTTAAACAAACGGTCAAGCAAAAATACGAAAAGATGTTGTTTTAGCTTCTTTCTTTTCCAGTTATCTCCCAAAGATACATTTGTTTCTTAAAATGTACATCATTATTATCATCGTCTGTATAAGTAATAAATAACGTTTAAGCTATTTATATGATATCTATACATATACTTCTAATAAAATTCTAAGTAAGCCGAATCTGTATATCAAATATTTTTTGGAAAATCTTAATGAAATAGTCATTATTATCGATACAGAGGCCGAATCTATAGTTTTTAGTTTTTTTGTCTGTCTGTCTGTTACCGCATCACGGAAAAAACACTGGAGGGATTTTGATGAAACTTGGTATGGTGATAGCTGGTTATCCGGGTCAACATATAGGATACTTTTTACCGCGGGAAAATATGTCATTTCTGAGAAAAAATACAAAAACTGCATTGTAAGAGTATATATACTAATATGTAAAACCTAAGAATTTGGTTTTTGGTCATCTGAACGCAGGCGGAGCCGCGGGCAATGCTAGTATATAATAAGTTTAGTAAGTGACCGTCTGCATATGGCGCGTCCGCCGCTATCAGTCTGTACGAAGCCAGCGGACCGTGGTGCAGCATCCCTTAGTTAAGCTTATTTGTTTAGGGTTTATATAACATATTACATCTGCTAGTGTATGTATGTTTTCTTTTTAATTAGGGTTTGTAGTAAATTTATAATTTCTAGAAGAAAAATCATTTAATATTAATAAGAATGTTGGTCTACTTTTATTGTGGAACTACAATCCGTCACGACCTGAGACAGATCAGACATAGGACATCTACGTGCTCTCCAAAGCGCGGGGATGCGACATTGCCAACTTTACAACTCCTAACTGTTACTGTTAAGAAAAACAACACACTAAAAACAGAGTTATTGGTAACTCGGAGTCTTGTTATAGTACACATCTATACATTATTATTATTATATGTAATAAAATTCTGAGTTGAATTGTTGAAAAACATTAAATATTTTTTTGGAAAATCTTATTGAAATAGACATTATTATCGATACAGAGGCCGAATCTAAAGTTTTTAGATTTTTTGTCTGTTTGTCTGTGACCGCAACACGAGAAAACCACTGGACAGATTTTGATGAAATTTTGTATGACGATAACTGGTTGTTCTGGTCAACATATACCTACGATATTTTTAGCAGGAAAATATCTCATCTCTGAGAAATATATACTAACGACTATCTATCAACGAGGCAATTCCTTACAGATATTATATCTAATATGAAAATGTAATTATTGGCTAACATGACTTATTGCATAGAGACAATTTTTCGGACCATAGACTTCTACTCCTTAATCTAGTACTCAACAAATATTACTTCATATTCCGCTAGGGACATGCCTGAGCCCTTGAAAGGAGTATTAGGTATTAGTATTATTATTCATACTACTAATGTTCATATAATACGAAAGTTAGCCTCAATATGAATGTAATGTCTCCAAAGGAAGCTAGCGCAAATAGTCAAAATTACTTGTAGCAGACGAGATAGCGAGTAGCGACGCACTCAGCACTTCCGCTCGCGTATCGTTGCTTCCGTGGGCATCGGACCTTGAACGAGATACAGCCTCTTTTATACTGCTCTGTTTTTATTTATATTTATCCTTGTGATAATATTACAAATGCGAAAATGTGCTTTTTAGGTTCAAAAATTTTTACTCAACTACGGATTTATCTTTTTTTTACAATAAGTAATATATTTCACTTGAACTAAGTAGATACAACGGAAGTAACTTAAAAATAAAAAAGTAAAAATATATTATTGCATCGGCCGGGAATCGAACCCGGGCCGCCCGCGTGGCAGGCGAGCATTCTACCACTGAACCACCGATGCTGCATATTCATATACGAATTTACTTACCTATTCCATAAAAATAAGTTGTTTTAAATAAGATTATCGAAACACAAACATTTTAAAGAAAAGTAGAGATTTTAACTAAATTCATTACGAGAATTGTTATTTAAGGTCCTCTTTTGTAAGTTTCATAGCGAAAATAAACAACACTTTAACAAATTTATTTACTTAGGCGATATATAATCGTTTGTAAGACATTTCGTTATCAAAGTAGTAATCACACGTATGTAGAATCCAAAACACAAAACTCCGACAACCTAATATTATTCTCATTCAGACCACTAAAAGTCGCATTTACAAAGTAATTAGTAGACGAGTCTAAGAATTTAATGCTTTAAAATTTTAAACTGAAGCGATATATGTACGTAGTACGTAGGTACGTTGGCAATGTATGGAACACGGCGCCCTGAGTCCTGGGCGATAGATCGTGAAGCCACAGCTGCACCGACGTAAGTGGCATTTAATTAAAAACATGTCAAACGCTTGCGAGGGATTATTGCTAGATTGCTAAGAGGCTAGGCTTTATATCTTATATACGAGTAGGTACGCCCAGCCTTCTGTCGGCTTACGTAGAGCTGCCCTTATAAATTATTTTTATAGGCGCGGTAGGACTTTGTTGCGGGTTTGATTCTACGTAGATTTACTTGATTTACTTTTTTACTAATTTTTCTGAGTTATTTGATTTGTTTGATTTATTTGAGTTTTACTTTCTTTAAATTGTATTGAGAAAAATGCCACTATAGAGTAAGAACACACTTAAAATTTAAACTATATAATATCGTTGGAAAATTATAATTTATTGCAATACATATATTGTGTAATAGATAGGCTATTAGAAAGTGTTTTCTTACATTGAAAATTAACGTAAAAATCGATGTTAACCTATTATTTTACATACGAGTAGATAGTGTAGTTGAACTACCGTTGCTTATACTCTGAAGGTCTCACTTTTAATTCTTGTTAATATTCTTCTTGCTTGTATTGCGCATTCTCATTTCGGTATATTTTTAAAAGCATAAAAATTATATATGAGAATTGAGTGTCTCCTCCTTTTTGAAATCAGTCAAAACTAAAGCATGACTGTCTAGTATCTTACCTTTGAGTATATCATCATCAAACGATAATATATACAATCCTACTAATGTTATAAGCGAAAGTATTATATTATACTAATTATTATAAGCGAATGTTTGTGACGATATATGGATGTATCAATGTATGGACGTTTGTACTACTGAATGGATTTTAATAAAACTTTACAATAATATAGCTCATACATTAGAATAACACATAGGTTACTATTCATCCCGGAAAATGTACGGTTCCCGTACTTTTGTTTTTCTAGAGACGAGCCACTAGTAACAAATAATTCAAAGTCATATATATCGAAAAATTTCATTATTAAAAATGTTTGCTAAGAATCATCTAACAATAACGAGAAGAGCACTCACGTGTCTAAGTGGTTTAATTAAAAATATGTCAAACGCCTGCCAAGGATTATTGGAACGGATTGTTGTTTGGAGCTCGGGGTATGTGTGAGTCTTCACGTCATTGCGGTCTGTAATTGTTCTTTTTATTCAATAGTTTCTCAGATTCACGGAAATTTTCGCATTTTTTGCGTATCTTTTAAATGCTTAATAAAAACAAAAATTAACTTGGAAGAGACTAAGGTTTTTGATGTCTTAAAGTTTATATATACATTACAGATTGTGTGTAAAGCATTCATAACATAAGAAACAAAAAAAATCAAAATGTTCTATTTATTTTGAAACAAAAACCATAATGATCTCTTAAAGTTTATCTTATTTTATTTTATCTATGGTATATTCTTCTAAGAACTGAGGCTTTACCTTTCCAAAGTGGTGGTAGACTCGACATGGTGTTACTTAAAAAACTGTAGTGAAGCAATGCCTGTAAGTGGAGGTCGCTATAAGAAATTGAATATATGTATGTATGTATATCGCTTAATAAACTTTCCAACAAACATACAGCCAAAAAATTGATAACCACCTTTTTGAAATCAATTAAAATTTTGTTTATTTCATTTTTTATGTAGAGGATAATCTCTAAACCAGTAGATCGTTGACGAGAAATATATAAAGTTAAAGCTAACTATTCGTTCGCTGAAATTCTACCGAAATAGGCCCCATACGAGTATATGCAGTGAAACCGCAGTGGCGAGTGTAGCATTTAATTAGAAACATGTCACAGGCTTCAGAGTAAACTGTTTGGGGGTTTCCATTTTATTTTGTCGTGGAACAAACTAGTGTTTAACTGGCATAATAATTTACAAATAAAATAATAATAACAATGTTGTCGTCTGTTATTCTCTTTCAATCGCAAATCGCAATATACCTAGTATTAAATATGCCATTTTCCGAACAATTTAGATCATGTATGTTGTTTAATGTTCGAAACAAAACTGGTAGTTGATTGATATAATCTTGAGGACCGTTATATTACGACTGTCTCACAATTATTAATAAAACTATGTTGTTTATTTTAAAATAGCGTACATTTTATTTTTTTTGAGCGGAACTCCAATTCTTTTACTGAAATAAAAGTAGCCTAAGTTACTCCTTATAACTTCTACTACCTGCCAGTAAAAGTTCCATCAACATCGGCCAGCCGTTTTGGAGATTAGCCAGGGCAAACAGATAGACAGACAAGAATTTTAAAAATTGGGTTTTTCTTATAAATACCGTATATAACTTCATATGCATTTATTAAAAAGTTCTTATTTTGACATTAAGTACGAACAGACACTTCAATTTTATTTATCTGTATAGATATACTGTAAAATAAAAAGATCTAAAACTATATTTAAAAATCAATGAACAACGATCAATTAGGCTTAGGCGACATACTCATATATAAGCTAAGTTATAAATTTTATTATACAATTAAATTTAGTGTTGTATGTATGAGTGTAAGTAATATAATATAGTCCCAAAAACAATTAATATTATTATAATTATTATCTTTTCATTAAAATACCCGTTAGAAAGAAAATAATAACGAAAAAACAAACCTGTGCCATAAATCATTTGGGCAACTAACTCTATCTAAATATTTTTTAGGGCATTAGAGAAGGGTGCGTTGTAGCGTTAGTTCTCAATAGCACCATAAAACTACCGGTAAGGGCTGCAATTGTATTAAAAGCATGTTACGATTTGTTCACAACGCCTCGTTTAGTGCATTTTTATTGACCTGATAATCGAAGTCGTAAAATCCGTAGAATTAGTTTATTACTGCTCTATAATACGAAGAGGGTGAAATTTAAAGAATTTGCCGTATTTTAATTAATTAAACTTTGTAATTTAAGTATGTATAACTTTCTACGTAGCACAGCATTAAGGTGGCTGCCAAATAGGACTATGGTCACTGAGCTTATTTTTATATATTTATTTCAACTAGAATAATTACCTTAACATAATTGGTGACAGTTTTAAAAGAACTTTTGCATGGGATTGTGTATCTAGTACTTTTTAGATCGATGCAGATTTTATATGAACTTATATTTTAAAACGTAGGTAATACTTAATTGGCGTTTGCGAATAATAATCAGTATTATTAACGTCTTGCAACTGTTTTGCCCTCTTGTCATAAATGGTTGTAATTTTTAGGCTGCACTCGTAATTCTTAATAATAAACTATCTATTAATTTGCAAGAAAAATGTTTTTATGTGATACTAGCATTTCCCGCGGCTCCGTCCGCGTTGAGAAGACCAAAAACCAGGTTTTACATATTACCTACTCTTATATTGCAGTTTTTGTATTTTTTCTCAGAAATGAGACATTTTCCCGCGGTAAAAAGTATTCTATATTTTTTTTTTTGAGTTGACCCGGATAACCAGTTATGACCATATCAAGTTTCATCAAAATCCCTACTGTGGTTTTTCTGTGATTCGGTAACAGACAGACAGACAGACAAAAATTCTAAAAACTATAGATTTGGCCTCTGTATCAATAATAATGTTTTTTTCAATAAAATTTTCCAAAAAATATTTAGTGTACAGATTCGGCTAAGTTACAATTTTATTATATGCATAGATTTTCTTGTGTTTATTAGTAAACAAAGTATTATATTATAATAAAAACTATTTGTTATCACTTTATTTATATGTATTTGATATTTATACATACAATCCTATGGGTATATTTAATACATCTCTCATCAAACTCTAAGTAAACACCACGTGATCTACACTCACAACCTACCATCTAAGTGTACTGCAAGATGCCTATATCTGGTCCTACAATACCAGCGTAGAGCGGTCGTAGCGTCACTCGATCGTCGAACAGCGAGGGCGCCGCCCGCCCTAGCAACTTAGCTACGACACACTCTATTGTGCTATGATGTTTTAACAGTGACTATAATATTTTTAGATTAGTGTAGCTTTTTATTAGTGTTTTTAGAATTCTCTACATTTGAATAATCACCTATAATATAATGTTATCGATTTTATAAGTAATCATTATACTAATCATTATTAAAGTAAGATCGATCTATTGATTTGTAATATCTAAAATATAAAGTCTCGTTAAACATAATATATAAAATAACATTAAAACTCTAAAAAAGTCATTTAAACAATCGTTAATCGGCTGTTCGAAAACAAACGCGGCTAAATCGAATTTGCTGTTGTAATTTGGACTCTATTCGTTGGGCAACACAGTGGATTTCACTTTTTCTAGTAATAATTTGAGAAGGTGTTCCAAACGTAAATATTTACAGTGGGGACTGAACTACTGTGCTGAAATCGATGAAGTCGACATCTGGCGTGAGGTGAGGAAATAAAAATATACTTTAGTTTTATTATTAGGTATTAGTTTACACTAACACAACTAATGTAGTGGTAGCTTATTGACATAGTCTCTTATATTATAGGTGGCCAGTTTGATTTTTACATAGACTAAAAATTATTATAATATATTGGTTTACTTTTTTATTAATATTCTACCACTATTACTCATTTGGCTACCATACGTCGTCATTATATACATATGTAAGTATATCGTATAGTCAAAACACATATCTAAAAATGATGTACACCCAGACAGCAAAAAATAGATTTTTATTATGGCGAATAAGAATATTTGCTTTGACGGGACTCGAATATACTTGTGCGTTGAGACAATTGACACTGACCACTACGTATGTACAGTAGACTGCGGTTATCTATACATATAATAAAATTGTAATTAAGTCGAATCTGTACATTAATTATTTTTTGGGAAATCTTATTGAAATAGACATTATTACCGATACAGAGGCCGAATCTATAGTTTTTAGAATTTTTGTCTGTCTGTCTGTCTGTTACCGCATCACGGAAAAACCACTGGAGGGGTTTTGATGAAATTTGGTATGATGATAGCTGGTTATCCGGCTCAACATATAGGATACTTTTTACCGCTGGAAAATAATCATTTCTGAAAAAAGTACAAAAACTGCAATGTAAGAGTATACTAATGTGTAAAACATAAGAATTTGGTTTTTGGTCATCTAAACGCGGGCGGAGCCGCGGGCAATGCTAGTTATAATATAATACAAATTATAATTAACTTTCATAGGAGAAAAAAATGAGGACGCAATTGAAATGTATAATTTTTGTGTATGTAAATTAAATGCAAATTGAATTTCTAGATTTTTTAATAAATTACCTTTTTAATATCGTTAAAATTCCATCCTGATTTACTTTTAAACTGACTTCGAAATCAGTGTAGTTTTTAGTATAGAAATAATAAGGTATTTCGTTCATATACGTGAATATTAATAATTATATTTCGCAACGTAGCATTTGAAACGTCAGGAACCAAAAATCTAAAGAAATCCGTGATCCCTTTGTTATTGTAAATGGTAGGTACTTTTAAAAATCCAAAATAACTCTCAGGCTTCAGACACAAACTAGGTCTGCTTTGCATATTCAAAATAGCACTATGTAGAGTATTTTGGTCTATATTATATCTATATTAATTAAAATATTTTCTACTTTATTATGTAATTAGTAATGTTGCGAAGTACTCATTAGGTGTGATCTTCTATGCCAGAAGCCACATGTTCCAATTTCTGACGAGATGAAAAATAAGATGAAAATTCAAGAGTTTCTATTGAAGTCATGTAACCTATTTACTCGATATATATTATATATGTATACATCGAGTTTTTTACTGAACTCAACCATACTCCATACACCTTGATCATACATAATCGTCAATTGTGTTATTGTACGAATTTTATACACAATATTGTTGGTTGGTTCTTACATGATCCACACATCAGTGAGCCAAAATTGACATGCCTTACTCCATAAATATTGTTTATGGAGCACAGAGTGATATATTATAACTCATTTATCCCCATACATCAAGAGCTTCCCATGGGACCTCAGTATGCAAAAAGTTAGACGCGAGGGCTAAGGGTCTGAGTAACAAGAACACTTTACTAGTTTAACTATAGAATGGAAAGAAAAAAATTACCATAAAAATATTTTTTGTTACTTTTGTACATACCATATTTTAATATGCCAGAACACGAACTAAGGTTTTTTTTAGTTGCTGTGTGCCTAAGAGTGGTCTGGGTTTGTGCGAGGTTTTTGGCAGTTTGACGACCTCACTCCTCACTCGTTTGCCTAATTAAGCTTCTACTTACGTATAAGAGGGAAAGTTAAAAACTAAAAGATTTCATTTGTTTTTATTTGAACTAGCTGCGTTAAATGTCCTATTCACTGGAGAGATTTGCCGTCTAGCTTGGAACCCTAGTATGGTTTATTTGTTTTTTCTATTATTTTGATATATGTGCCTATATGATTCGGTGGTAAGATGGAGAAAGTAAATAATACAAATACTTAAAATATGTGTAAGTATTGATACATATTTGTATATATATTTTTTGAATAATTTATATTTAGTGTATCTTGGAATATTGTAGAACTTTTAAATTTGTCGAGATTTGTATTTAACTTCCATCTTAACTGCACCTAAAAAGAATTATCTATATATTCTTTCCTAAGAAAGATACCTACATAATATTGTGATACTCGAACTACGCGTTCCCATTTAATATATTTACTGGCATGTTTTAGTTTTTTAATTTATTTTAACTATTTTTATCTATTTTTATACATTATATATTTAGTGTAACATACATACGTAAATTATGTAAAGAATAAAATTGTTAGAGATTGTAAAAATTTTGTGTGTTTAATAAACTATTTATATTTTATTTATATATATTTTTATTAACAGTACTCATATAGATTGTAGAAACGAACTGGCTGGTGACGTGTTTAAACGAGTTTTTTGTCGCAGTAGTGGAGTTAAAAATACAATTGAAATTTAAAGATTTAGCCATCGATCAAAAATGTACTAGATACATTGCACAAGTTCTCTTAAAACTGTCACCAATTGTGTTTAGGCAATTATTCTAGTTGAAATAAATATACAACAATGTAAATTGAACCTTAACTGCAATGCTTAAAGTTGTTTTCACAAAAAATATATATATTAAAAGCATGCTCAAGTGTTCAAATGAGCGCTCATTCGGTGAGGACACTTTTTGTCGCTGATTGTGTATTTAGTAATTTTTTGATCGAAGGGTTTAGCACTATTATTTAAACACATCATTTTACAAAGGTGGATCATAATTATTCATTACACTTTGCAAGCCTTTGCGAATTCATATTGAGTACCTATTTTGTCCAATATAAGACAACTAACTAAATAAGATAATATCTATCACTTAATAATAATTTAGATTGAGGTCACGTTGTCTGTGTAGGAAATATTACTTACTTATTGTTTATGAATTTGATCAATAAATAATAACGCCCTTCAGAATGATTTCAGCCACAGTGGTTAATTGTGCTGAGGATAACCATTTGCGTTAGAGGTATTATTGTGTAATTCATGTATTTGCAGACGACTGCCCTCTATATTTTTTTAATTATTAAATTAAGACGAGATGATAATTCGCTAAAACCAGTGAGATATAAAACCTTGGATAGTTAGATACTTTACGTGCTCTTCGAGGCACAGGCGAAGGTCTATTTCTTGACAGTAAAACTCAATCTACACCTGCCTGACCCGGGACTCGAACCCAGGACTTCTGTCTTTGCAGACGTACATTCTAAACGTGATAATTTGATTAATATCCTATTAAAACGCGATTTATTAAAAGCTATATATATAAAATATTTACAAATTATTGCTATATATACATTGTTAATCGTAAATACTCATATAAAAGCTTCTCAACATAGGGACCTTCGAATAGTGTCTCAGAAAAGTTCTAATTAGGATTCCTCCCATAGTCCAATCGCGCGGTATTGTGGCTTATAATTACGTTACGCGGGTTCCGAATGTCCGTACGAGAGCTGAATGTGTTAGCTACTACACAATATAATTTGCGACTCCATTCTGTTTACCCTATGTCAAATGTGTAGTGGGGTTTTAAAATGTTTTGAATTAGAGAGTTTCAAAGAAATTAGTAATTTTAGCTATTTTTTATTTTGAATAATGCTAATAAAAACTTGCTTGCCATAAAGAATTTTAAGTCGCATTTTTATTTATTTCAAAGATAACTTTACAATTAATCAGTAGGTTTTTGAGAAAATCGTGGATATACAAACAAACAAACATACATTCATACATACGGGTCGATTATAAGCATACGAAAAATACAAATACAAAAAAATCTACTATAAATTAAATAATATATTATTTAAGTAAAACCTATTTTAAATTAAATAGATTATAGATACCATTTTCGAAAGTGACAATCTTTTAAGTATATCGTGAAAGCAGTTGTTAAATAAATATAATAGGATTAACAAAGCAGATGGCAAAAGGGTGTTCGGCGCACAAATAATACAATACCTATAAAGTTTTATTTTTAACCAGTTTTTGCCCGCGGCATCGCTTGTGTTATAAGCGGTAAACGATAAGGGTAGACTACCCTTGCTAATGTTCGATCCCAAGATACAATCTATGTCCTTGCCTTTCATCAAAATCTGTTCAGCGGTTTAAAAGTGAAAACGTAACAAGCATATAGTTACTTTCATATTCATAATATTAGTACGGATTCGGATTTCTAATTATCTCGCATTGATACTACAATATTGAGCTCAAATACCATCAGCTTGACAGAGGCTACGTGTTATAACTTAATAGAAACTTTGTATGTAGATTGTTTTGGTAGAGATTTTACTGTCTTATTATAATAAATAAATATGTTGGGACATTAACACACAGCATCATCTAGTTCCATGGTAAGCTACGAGGCTTGTATTACGGATACTAGATAGTTGATACACTTCACATATATAACTGTAAATACATACATACATATAATAAATATAAACACTCATGACTAGAGTACAAATATTCTTGATCATCACACAAATGAATTTCCCCAGCGGGACTCAAACCCGCGACCGCTGGCAGTAAGTAGGGTCACTACAAACTGAGCCAAAGACGTCGTCAAAACCAAATATGTTTCTCAAATTCAAAAATAAGGGCACCATACACGCTCAGATGTGGTACTAGAAAATTTAGTTAAGTTATATATATATATATATATATATATATATATATATATATATATATATATATATATATATATATATATATATATATATATATATATATATATATATACGTGAATGTGTTACTTCGTTACAATGATATGAATGTTTGGAATGGAGATTGCTTATAACCAGGATTAGCACATAGGCTATTTTTATCAACCTACCACATGAGCTAAGCCTCAGGCGAGAGACAGCCCACAGTCAAAACGGCTAAGTTTAGAAATATGGTGTTTTGTATAATATATCGTAAAAGATGAGCGACATGATGACGTATGTACATAGTATATAGAAGGTGAGGAACGAAGAGCTTTTGAGAATATTTTCCCTAAAGGGATTAAATAAGGGTTGAAAGTTTGTATATAAGTATGTCATTTTTGAAGTTAGAAATATAAAGCCTTCAACTTTAAGAAATATAAAGTCTACAACTTCTATTTCTATTGCCGATGAAAATTTAACTCTGCATGCTTTTTAAACATGCACGTTAACTGTAAAGTCAAAACTGTGTCGGTAAACCTTATTGTGTATATCCGTTTTAAGAAAAGCTATGAGCTTTTAATATTATACGAATAAGTTTTATTTAATAAAATATTATAAAGCATCTCTCAAGGAAAGGAAGGAGTGCTCTGTCGTTCAAACAAGCCCATTTTAATATCCATATTCAGATTAAAATATGATTAAGATCATTATAAGATTCATCCGATACGATGAAAAGGTTTTTTTATAGGGTTCACGAGGGTTTCTCCAATAATCAATTTAATATAGAGGCACGGAAGTCGTATGGAATAATATCAGAATTCAAACTATTGAATATATAATAGATTTAACCAACACGTAATTTTTGATCACAAACATACATACATACATACATACATACATACATACATACATACATACATACATACATACATACATACATACATACATACATACATACATACATACATACATACATACATACATACATACATACATACATACATACATACATACATACATACATACATACATACATACATACATACATAAATGTACATTGTATTGTATTCGGCTCTTTTTTAACATCCCACTGCTGCCAATCCACACAAAGTCACACTGGCTTTGTGTAGATTGGCAGCTTTTACATGTCTTTCGAAAACTTGCTAGATTCTCTCAGACATGAGGTTTCCTCAAGTTGTTTCCTTGGTAATCGTATTATTGGAAGTGATTCGCACATGACAATATTAAAGTGACAAATCAGGGATTTGAACTGGCTTCACTCGGTTTCCTAAGCGAGCTACTGTTGTTACCACTGGGTTACCACTGCCTTAATACAAAAAAATATATGTAAATATGTACATATAAAAATATATATATACGTTTATTGTGTTACTTTGCACCTGGGTAAAGCAAGGTGGTGTCTATTCACATCCAAAATTATATTTCTTTCTTTACATAAATAGAACACATTATAATATGTACAAATGTATGAAACATTAATTACATTAGTAAAGTTCAGATAAGACTGTTTTGTCAACTTCAAATTGCAATAACACCGTTTACATCTTTATTCATACTCATTAACTTAATATGTTCATTAGCTTTAAATAAAATTGTTTTATTCTGCACATGTCGAATTTAAATTTGTATTCGTCGAAGCTGTAAATGCTTTGGAATAAATAACAAATATAAACGTAAATAGTATTTAAAGATGCGAGCTTTTACTAGTTATTCATCATCAAAATAAGCTTCGTAACACGTTATTGCATTGTATGTATTCAGCCCTTTTTAACGTCCCACTGCTGGGCACTGGCCTCCATTCAGTACGAGGGGAATCAAACCATAGTATGTAGCATGCGAATTAGCGACCATATTTTGCGTGGAAAAATGCGAAACAAAACCGCATGAAAACTCGAAAACACGCGTTTTCCCAGACATAAAACTAATCTAGATCGATTAATCGCCTCCAAAACGCCTTGTATTTTTAATTTCATGAAAATCGTTGGAGCCGTTTCCGAGATTCAGATTATAAAGAAGAAAAGATATATATAATATATACAAGAATTGCTCGTTTAAATATATAAGATATAACTTATAGCTTTCCTCAATAAACAGGCCATCTAATGCAAAACGAATTTTTCAAATAGGATTTGTAGTTCTTGAGATTAGCGCGTTCAAACAAACAAACTATGCATCTTCATAGTATTAATATAGATATTCTGAAAGGTGATATGTATATTTTGTACATTATACAGAAATATATAAATACGCAAGCAGAAACGCTGACAGTAAATAGTTCTACCGCAATTGATTTGGTTATCATTAACATTCAACATCAACATTTTAATAAACGTACAAGTATTTTAATTCAACCAAACAAAAAAGTACTATTTAAACAATACGCCACTAAATAATGTATGAAATAATTTATTTACGACGCGACGAGGGTCGTTTCAAAGGTCTTTAATATCTAAAAGTATAACAGTCGGATATAATTAGACCATTTCCCATTAAACTCATTATTTATTAATAAGGGAGTATATTATTAATTTAAATGTGGTGTTTGTGCTATGAAATACTAGTGCTTTACCCTTAATTCACTTGGGTTCATAGTTGTGTTTCGTAGTCTGGATGGCCCCTTATCTATTTCTCCCGCCCTTATCCCGCCAAGCAACAATGATTACATTGTTGTGTTCCGGTTTGAAGGATAAGGTAGCCAGCTCAATTACAGGCAAGAGGCATATTATCTTAGTACTCACAGTAATAACATACTGGTGGTTCTGCAGTTTTTGTTACGTAAAACCTAAATGCATGAACCGTAGGTGTTATGGGCGACAGGTACCGCTTTCCATCAGGTGGGCTGTCTGCTCGTTTGTCACTGAGTACCATAAAAAAAGTTATACACACAAATACAATTTTTCGCATTTATTAGTAGTATCAATAACGTTTTATAGGTTTTTTAGCCAATGGCTAGAAACGCGCGAATTTAAAATTAATATCTATAGTTTTATTCAGACTAATAGCTACATAAAACTTTCTAAACGATCCAACAATGTTCATGTGACATTGGCCCTAGCATAGAGGCTATTAAAAAAATACTTCACCCTAAATACGCGTAAAAAAACTTTTACAACATATAAATGATTGCTGATAAAGTTATGCAACTATAAAAATATTACATTTGTATGTGAAAAATCGTTTGAAGTTCCTCAATTTAGTAAGAAAATGCAACATTTAAGTACCTTACTCTATTTAATATTAAAAAATCTAACTTAAGTTATAAGTTAAAGCTTAAAGCCACTTCTGCTATAGTTAAAAATGTATCAGTTCACTCAATTTCCCAAATAATTAAAAAATAAAACTGTCTTAAAAAACACAAATTAAAAAGATATTATTAAAAAGTTATTTTGTATTAAAAAGTCGGTTTTTATTTTTTTATTAAAAAGTTTTTATTTTTCCCTTTTTAGTATAGACATAGTAGTAGCAAAGTAAGAAGAAAATATTTTAATAAAATATTCGCTTAAACCGTTTAAGTTAGTTTGATGCCAATAGAAACACTTGCATACTTTCAAGCCAATATGACAATTAGAAGTAGGTAAAATTGTCATTATTATGGTATTTAGGGCATTTTTAAAATTTAAATTCGAAGTAAAACTTTCAAACAAAACAAAAATTGTCTAAATCGGTTAATAAATGACGGAGTTCTGAGGTAACAAACATAAAAAAATACAATCGAATTGAGAACCACCTCTTTTTTGAAGAAGTCAGTTGAAAAGTATGTCGTGTTTCAAACCTTTCCTTTAACTACATATGAGTTTATAAGAAACATAGACAAAGAAAATATTGGGATTGTTTATTCCAATAAACTTCCTCATTTTTATATAATCAAAGACCGAATAATCAAATGAAAGGCACCTTTATTAAACGTCAAGAATCATCATCACATCGGCCCCCTTTTTTCCATACATTTACCAGTCAATCAATAACAAAACCTAATCAGTTGCTTTACAGCCTAAAATAGTATGGTCTAAATGTAGAAAAACTTATTATAATATAAATCGAAATTCGTCCGTACATTCGTGGCAATTAAAAGGGGTGGCTGTCATCCGTCACAGCGTCCGGGGGTTGGGGACACCTATTATTAGCTGTCGATAACCGGCTTAATCTGGTTTTGTCCTGCATTTTCAATGGCATTGTTATACAAATATAGACGCGAGCTGGGATTTTCGTTTAAATTTTCGCTTAAGTACTAACGGGTTTAACTAGTTTGTTTAATATTTGGCGAGTCATTCTTTTTATTGTGATGATCGCTGTGGGACGGATACTGTCGATATAAATAAATATGTTGGGACATTAACACACAGCACCATCTAAGTCCATGGTAAGCTACGAGGTTTATGTTATAGATACCAGATAGTTGATACACTTTAAATACATACATGTTATAAATATAAACACTCATGACTGGAGTACAAACAATTGTGCTCATCACACAAATAAATGGCCTCCGGCGGGCCTAAAACCTGCGACCACTGGTGCAGCAAATGGGGTCACTACAAACTGAGTGAAACGTGTCATCAATATCTCGCGATATTAGGTTGTATAACTGTAGGCACTAGGTACTATTATGTAAATACTGAGAATTCTATTCTCTCTCATAGTGTATAAACATAATCCTAATTAAATTGTGACTAACATGCTATGGACCTAAATCTGAAACGGAGTTATTTTAGTATGGTATGTACTACTAGAACTAAGGACTAAGCTACTAGGACGGTCGTTGGGGACGAAAAGTTCTCGAGTGGCGAGTCTATGTCCAGCAGTGGACGTGTTTGGGCTGAGACGACGACGTCTAGAACTAAAACCTGTATTGTAAGTACCAAGATATTCAAATAATTTACGAATTATGAATATAACAAACAACAAGTATAAATATGTCAAAACCGAGGAAAATATTATTTTTAACTTAACACACAACGGCAGATCTCACTTTCTATTCAAAATAGGCGTTATATTATATATTTTGTGAAAGAAAAACAAACTTGATTGTTGTTATTCAATCATTGCTAGGTTCTTAATTGTTAAAGTATAATATGATCAATATAAGTAATTTATATATTTATATATGTATAATAAAACAGTAACTTAGCGAAATGGATGTGCGCGTTTCACGCAAAAAGTGCTGAACCAATTTTAACTAAATTTTGTGTCTTTCTCCTAAGGTACACTCACAAAAACTATTCAAATCTATTTAAAACGTACCTAGTTACACACCCGAGCGAAGTGTGGATAAGTCACTAGTTTCATTAATATTTAAGCCCTCATCATAGTTAACGACTTTTTTAACGATTCCACGCAATTTATATCAATATAACATAAAATGTTAGTAGCGAGCTTTCTAGACTCTTAATTATTAAAACTTTTTTTTTATCAACACCGTCCACTATCTGGAGAGGTTGTCAACAAAAACGCCTCTTTATTTAGTCAAAGAGACAGTCCGTATGAAAAGGTGATGTAAGCACCGTTCATTAAACGTAAAGTCTGTTTTTTTTTCTTCTTAGTTAAGTTTGTGTACCTTGTGATTAAATGTAGACGACTCTAATGGGCCAGTGGCAGCCATGATATAACATTACACGCTGTGCAATAAGTTATGGTTTGATATTTATACGTATAATATCGGAATATAAATAATATACGTAAATAATAGACTATTTATATTAATCTGTCTTAAAGTTGGTTAATTTGTACAAAACCCCTTCCCCTCTCCCCCAAGTGATGATGATGTTCCCCTGACCGATTCCGGCCACGGCGGCCAATCTCATTGAGACTAGCCAACTGCGCAGGAGATATTATAGTGCTCAAGTGTATGCGCAGACCCAGGTGCACTCTCTTTTCCTGTCACTCTCATAATCTGGTGAGACGACTACTCGACACGACCAGTGAGAGTTAAGGCGCAGACCGACGGCTTTACGTGCTCTCCGAGGCACGGGGGTGAAACACCGCCAACTTCCTAACTCCGGGCTGTTACTGAGGCTTACTATACAGAAAGACTCAATAACTAAACTTGGCCCGACCCGAGCCTTGAACCCAGGACCTCCGGGTATGCAGCCGTACATGCTAGCCACTACACCACCGAGGCAGTTGTCCCTCAAGTATTGAGGACTTAAGGGGATGAGGCCACAGTCCACCACTCTGGCCAAGTGGTGGTTGGCGAACTTAAAATATCTTTCGAAAACTTGCTTTGTTCTTTTAGACATGTACGTTTCCTCACGATGTTTTCATTCACCAAAAAGTGACTGATAGTCACGGTGAAACTTATTTGCAAACCACAATATGCGAATACCTGAAAAATAACTCACGTTACCTGTGATTTTATGAACGAGTGCATTATAACTGGGCCACCACTATACCACTACGTTTCCATTACCGCTATATTGAAAACAAAAGCTTACGAAAGCTTCTAAATAAATATCTTTTAATCTATACATATAATAAAATTCTAATTAAGTCGAATCTGTAAATTAAATATTATTTGGAAAATCTTATTGAAATAGTCATTATTATAGATACAGAGGCCGAATCTATAGTTTTTAGAGTTCTTGTCTGTCTTTCTGTCTGGAAACGCATCACAAAAACCACTGAACAGACTTTGATGAAATTTAGTATGATAATAGCTGGTTATCTGCGTCAACATATAGGATACTTTTTTCTGCGGGAAAATATCTCATCTCTGAGAAATCTATACTAACCGTTAAAACGTACAAACGTACATATAAATTTCAAACAGACAATAAGGAGTCCTAAATGAACAGCCCGGTCGTTTACGTGCTTATGAATAAATATTATTCACACGTCTTGCGTCACTTAAATTTGTCTTCATTTACTTAAACGTTAAGATTTTTCACTTAAATGGCGCATACATCAGCTGTCTCGTACTTCGTTCCTTAAGATGTGCTTGTTATTTATGTTTCCACGTCAACACGTATAAAGGGTTATACTATGTTTAATAATAAATTAGGTAAAATAAAAGCTTCACCTTACAATATAATACGCCATAAACATTATGGTTTTTGCTAACGGTATTATAATTAGATTGTAAGATAATAATCTATATTAATTTACAAAAATAAAAAAAAACCAAATTGCATAAAAAGTGAACTAAAAAGGTGACGAAGGAACATAGTGCAGTTCATATTATGCCGTCGGAGACATATATACATGTTTTATACTAGCTGCGAGTCTTGCATAAATATATACATACATAGTACATACATACTCATAAATACATACATATATACATGTATACATACACACACGCACACAAACATACATACAAGTCAAGCACATAACAATGCTTTAGGCTTCATCACTTTAAGAGATTAAATAGTCGATGAAAGTTTGTATGGAAGTTGAAATATTTTAAATTAGAAATCGAAAATTAAATTAAATGTCTATTTATATTGCTCTAGGAAGTCCTATCGGGCCAATGCAAGTAGATGTGACAATGCTTTATACAATAAATAGTGTAATTTACTCCGAGATATATCTACATAAAACATATTTTTTAGAAAAATTGGAAAATTCTGTTAAAGTTGAATATAACTGTATGAGTTAAAATTCAACAAATTGTTTATAACAATACGATAAATTTAATAATAATTGCTAAAAATGTAGCCTTTCTAAATGAATGCTGTGATAGAATCCAGCTGATTAGTACTCTCGACCCTCAGCTTTAGACGAGCTTAGTGCTAAGCCAGTTTTAATTAATGGACTTTTTAATCGAGTATACTAAAAGCTTTTATTTTTTTTAAAGCTATTATATTTCACAGCTTTAATGTAAAAGAAAACGCAAATCAAAAAGTGTATAACTTAAAACTAATTTTAGACAATATATTACAATTAGGCGCATACAAATAGGAGAAAAATAACGAAAATACAAAAAAGCACAGGAGAGTTTTTATAATTTTATAATTGTTATTCTTTTATTTTGTAGGGTAGATAGAGAAAAAACATACCGCGGGTGGATTATGAAATCGCTACCTCACTAGTTCAATTTACATCACTACAATCAAGTTTTACATACCTTACCTCACTAGTTCAATTTACATCACTACAATCAAGTTTTTACCTCACTACCTCACTAGTTCAATTTACATCACTACAATCAAGTTTTTAGATTCCTAATATAAGAAATATTTTAGTGGACTTAAATTGTAACAAAATAGTATCTATTGCTATATAGTAACGACACTTTAACATTTCTCTACAAAACGTCAAAATATTAGGGATTATAGCGAGAAGTTAAAAAATTTTATGACGAAAACTTGCATTATGATATAGGTATGTTTGTAAAGTTTTCCACGCATTATAATTTCCGAGACCGTCCACCGGGACCATCTCAAGTCGCCAGTTTGTATAATAAGGGTAGACCACCTGATGCCAAGAACTCCACTAAAGCACTTTAGATAAAGTACCATTACAACGATGATCTTGTTAAATATAAATATGGCTTGGAATTCATAGCAGGGATCTTATTCTCGAATATAGTACCTATCGTAAAATATCTTAGATTTACGCGAATATTTGACATCAATACATGTAATTAAATTCTAGCTGAGTCGAATCTGTATAATAAATATTTTTTGGAAAATCTTATTGAAATAGTAATTATTATCGATATAGAGGCCAAATCTATAGTTTTTAGATTTTTTGTCTTTCTGTCTATCCGTCCGTCCATCTGTATGTCTGGGAACGCATCAAGAGAAAAGCACTGGACAGATTATAATGTGGTATGATGATAGCTGGTTATCCGGGTGTTGACCCGGATATAGGATACTTTTTACCGCGAGAAAACATCTTATTTCTGAGAAAAAATACAAAAACTGCAATGTAAGAGTATACTAATATGTAAAACCTAAGAATTTGGTTTTGGTCATTAACGCGGGCGGAGCCGCGGGCAAAGCTAGTTACTATATAAAAGTATAATTTGCCTCTTACAGTTTATATATAAGTAATGTATTACACTACTTTAACACATAACGTTTCTCTTTTTGTTTTAAAAACAACCCAACCCATAAATAGCTTAATAATAAAGGTTAAAAAAGCAAAAATAGTTGCAAAGCTCTGGCTAGCATATGATGTAAGTCTTCACTGAAGCAATTTTCATCCCTGAACGCTTCACCGCTCATACACGATAATACTTACTAAGGAGATAACGGTCTGTGAAAATATGTATATAAAATATAGATTGTCTATGTAGTCTTATAGTCTTTGATGCTTTCACTAATTTATCATAGTTAATGAGCCTAACAATATACTTAGGAGATTATTGGTTGTTTTAATGAGTGATTGCATTGGTACAAATATATGGAAAAAATATTAAAGCCAGCAGTGGTAGTCCATGTTGTTGAAATCTAAGAAATGTTCAGTTGAAATCTAAGAAAGCGGGTTCAATTCCAGGATTTGCATTTCTGACATTTTTATAGTATATAAACTAGCGGTTACGTTTTAACGTTTAGTATAGATTTATTAGAGATGAGATATTTTAACGCAATAAAAAGTATTCTATATATGACCTGGATTATCAGCTATCATCATACCAAATTTCATCAAAATCTGTCCAGTGATTTTCTCTTGATGCGTTCCCAGACAGACAGAGAGACGGACAAAATTTTTAAAAACTATAGATTCAGCCTATTTTATAAGATTTTCCAAAAAATAATTAATTTACATATTCGACTCAGAATTTTATTATATGTAAGTATATAATTTTCAAAAGACGTGTGAAGTCCACCGTTTTGGATTATTTCCTCGTATTGAGAGACCCCGTGCCCAGTGTCCCAGTGAACGTTAAAAAAGATCAATACAAATAGACGTGCGAACTTAATTCTTCAAAATCCACTCTTTATTTGTCCATGTTTATCTGTTGGAGAGAAAAGCTATTTTTACGTATAAGCTTGTCTAAAATCCTTCTTAAAATTTCAAGGACTAATTTCCATTCCGCATTCAATCCGGCTTAGTGTCGTCCCTAGGTGCTGTTTTTATCTTTGTTTTTCAGTAGCATGAGCGTTTTAAGTTCATTTTTTAGCTTTAAGCTTCTTCAAGTTTTAACACTGAGTTAATATTTGTAATTAATTATTTAGCGCATAATATTATCTCATCTATATATGTATATAAAAATCGATATGAGTATGTATGTTCCCCATGAAGTCCAAAAAGGCTGAAGCAATTTTGATAAAATTTTCAGTCAATCTTCAGTATGCCCAGTGAATGATTCCGTGACGTTTAGTAACGATTGGAAGTTTGAACGCGAGTTAAGTCGCAGGTACTGCTAGTTATTAATAAATATTAAACTGGGTGCATTTGTTGATCTTTTTCTCCTTTTGCTAATGTTATGCGGTTGTGTGAGCTACGTTTAATTTCAGAAATATAACGTATGATGACGAAATAGGAACATAATAGACGCTGCTATTAGGTAATAATCTATACATATAATAAAATTCTAACTAAGCCGAATCTGTACATTAAATATTTTTTGGAAAATCTTATTGAAATCGACATTATTATCGATACAGAGGCCGAATCTATAGTTTTTAGAATTTTTGTCTGTCTGTCTGTCTGTCTGTCTATCTGTCTGTCTGTCTGTCTGTCTGTCTGTCTGTCTGTCTGTCTGTCTGTCTGTCTGTCTGTCTGTCTGTCTGTCTGTCTGTCTGTCTGTCTGTCTGTCTGTCTGTCTGTCTGTCTGTTACCGCATCACGGAAAAACCACTGGAAGGATTTTGTTGAAATTTTGCATGGTGATACCTGGTTATCCGGGTCAACATATAGGATACTTTTTACCGCGGGAAAATATTTCATTTCTGAGAAAAAATACAAAAACTGAAATGTTCTTACATTGCATGTATACTAATATGTAAAACGTAAGAACTTGGTTTTTGGTCATCTGAACGCGGGTGGAGCCGTGGGTAAGGCTAGTATACTATATTTATAATATGTATATTGTATGTATTTAAAGTTAAATATGTGTAGTGTATCAACTATCTGGTATCCATAACACAAGCCTCGTAGCTTACCATGGAACTAGATGGTGCTGTGTGTTAATATCCCAACATATTTATTTATTATAAAATTTTGACATAAAGTGGCGTGGTAAGATCTTTCAATTTCCGGGAAATTGAAAAAATCTAACAACCAAAATCTAAACACATTTTTGTCCTTTTTTAGATAACCGCTTCTAGACCGTCTTTAGGTAGTTTATCGGCATGGAATGAGCGAGTTCCTTTTTTAGTGGCAGCAAAAGGGCGTTTAAATTATTCACGCTCCTTGTAGGGGGCTGAAAAAACAGCATCCCTCCAAACAAATGGGATGATTTCACGTCGGTTTCTACTTCTAATGTTTGGGTTTTAGATCGAAACTAGCGGTTTACCCTCGCTTTGCTTGAGTTAGTCTCTAGGTGAGGTTTGTATTTCTAATATTTTTAACAGCCACTTGTTGGCTACTTTCATTACTAACAGAAGTCATGTGTCGTCACACACACACAAATATACTCACATAGGTTCAAACTTTCGCACATATAATACTATTGCGACAAAGTTTATAAATAAATAGTTTCTTAAAAATAAACATTTCTTTTGCATCTAAAAGTTCAAACAAAATTTCAATATATTATATTCTTAGAAAGCTCAAAAAAGCTTTTAGTAGTTTTGAGATATAGCGAATAGAGTCCATAATTACATTGAGAAGTAAAACTAAATGTAACTAGCAGAACCCGCGGCTTCAAAACTACAAAAATATCTCTAAAAAGATAGGTTTCATACAAATTTTCATCCTCTATTTTACCCTCTTTTAAGATGAATTTGAAAAATGCTAAAATACATATTTGTTTAATTTTATTAAAGAGCACTAGTACCAAGTTTCAAGTAATTCTGATCATAATTATTTTTTTGGATTGTATTGTAACGTGTTTTCCCGTGGGAAAAAGATAATCTCCCGCGGTAAAAAGTAGCCTATGTCACTCTTCAGCCCTCCAAGTATCTCCTTAAAAAATATGCTAATTCGTCTCTCTGTTTCGACGTGAAAGGAGGACAAACAAACAAACACACTTTTACATTTATAATATTAGTATGGATGATATTACATCTGACTCGAAAGTCGTCCGCTGCTCGATATAGACCTCTCAAAAAGATTCCCAAGGCAATTTCTAGTATTTATTATTATGTACGGCTATACAATAGATGTTAACTGATCTTATATAATAATAAAATGAACATATAAAATAAACATATTATTTTACATTTGTTCTTTAAATTTTGCCATCAACATTTTTTTCCTCATTTTTTCCTCGGAATCATGCTTTATATTTTCATTTATTTTCTAAACCGTATCTTAATCTCATTTTCTAATAGTGGTTCAGACTTCTAAAGAAGATATTTAATACTCAGATGTCGATTTACTATTTAGTTAAAAAGAAAACTTATAAAAACACACCGTCTGTCAGTGGTTTTACCACATCATTATACTTTAACGAGATTTTTAATTACAACATCAAATCACCCGTTTTCACGCGTCAGACGCCCAGCATCCAGCATCCAGCATCCTACACAAACATATATGTATCCTTTGTTACTGAATACGATAATTTACTTTCTAATTTCATACGCTTTAATTACAGTGTCTCTACTATTGTATACGTTACGATACTCGCTAACGAGTGCTTTAAGATAATGAAAACCTATATCATTTGTTCATGGAAACTTCGTAATTTATATTTAAGATGCCTATTGTATAACTAACTCTGCTATAGTTAAATAACTATAACTATAGTTAAACGGTCGATTTGATATGTAGCTATATACATAGGTCATTATTTCATACGAGGCAAAATTAAAATTTAACTAAAAACTCTACACTTTGTCAGATATTTAATTTTTTTTAATTATTTAACAATTCGATACCAACTATAGTAACGTACATCTAAAAACTCGTGGTAAGTATTTCTCCATGCACAGTACAGGCGTCTGATTTACGACGTTCTGAATCATTTCCCTTCATTTGATTTACTACACACATTTTTCACCTTTTGTGGAAAGTACACGCAAATTTAGCTCTTATTTTATCATAGTTAAGATCAAAAATTTCAAATTTCATACATCGCGTGATTGGAGTATATATCATTTGATTTTTCATTTTTAATTTGTTAAATTTGTACTTAATAGTTTCAGTTACACGCGACTCTTAAAACGGTTGTAATGCAAGTTTTTATCAGAAGATCGACATAAATCTTTCGTTATTGCTTTTTCGTAAATTCAGTACATTTACTTTCCATGGATACTGTACAGAAATTTCTAGAAATTACCCTACCATATAAACTATTACATTTTTTGACAAGAAATCAATAAAAAAATGAAAAAAAAATATATGTTTTTGTATACTTTTAAACTAGGGCTAAACCTATTGCTTCTTGAAAAGTTTCATTAGGGTTCAATTTTTCAATTTAAACCTTAACCTTACTACAATATAAATACGAAAGTTTGGAAGGATGGATGTTTGTCATTCAATAACGCCAAAACGGCTGAACGGATCTGGATGAAATTTGGCATAGATATAGATTATAGTCTGGAATAGCATATAAGCTACTTTTTATCCCGGAAAAATGTACAACGGTAATAGTCCCTGCTACCAACTATATTATTAATGAAACTATGCATTATTTTGACCTTATTAATAAATGAAATAGTAAATCGTTCTACTTAAATTACATTTTATTTAGTTTCATAGTAAGCAAGAAAAAAACAGTTTTTTGAACGATAAGTAGAGTATCAAGAAAATGCAAAAATAATAAAAAAAATTAATGGAAAAGGACAGGAAAGTTCTCTTTTCATACATTTGAAAGAAAATGTTTTCCATAGGTCCAGACGTGTTAAAATCTAGACATGAATCGACGTTACTTCTTTCATTCTGCAGTTGTACTGTGTGCTATAGAAGATACGCTATTCTTAATTTATACTTAGATAAACTAGCGGCTCACGCTAGCTTCGCTCAAGTTTGTTTTTTTTTTCAGATTTTATTTTTCGTGACTTTTTGTCTTGATATAAATTTCATAATAATTATTTTGCTATTCGGGGTGATGACAAAGTCAATAAAACAAAGATCATAAATATCAGTCCAGCAGTTCTCAAGTTACTTAGTAGTTCGATAGTTATATATATATATATATATATATATATATATATATATATATATATATATATATATATATATATATATATATATATATATATATATATATATATATATATATATATATATATATAATTTATAAGGATTTCGCACAACCAGTCATAACAAAATCATTCTAATTTTCTTAAAGGTCAATACATAGGTGAATTAAAAACGATAGTTATAAAAATCTTATGATTTTGTCACTAGAATATATATGATAGTTTTTATTTCTGTACTTGGAGAGGTGAATTAAAATCTAATATGGATAAGTAATTATAATTTTGATATATGAATGTAGTGTCTATGTAAAGTTTAAACATCTCATTTTTTGAAATTGGTTGATAATCTCCATATTAAATTGGGTATTTATACGAAATCTGTTAAATAGCATCGTAAAAGCTTCACGTTCAGTGAAAAAAGCTCCTAAAAACATCTCAATGTGTCAGAGCGTCTTGAGAAATGAAGGAATATTCCTCTCGTAATACCGTAAGATACGTATACTTTATTGCTCATACATGTGCAATGTGCATGTTTCTTATATGAATATAAAGAAAATGTACTAAAATAATTATACTAATATATAGAGTTACACTGATTTGAAAATCACTTAAAATTAATTATTTCATTCATAGAGGAAGATTTTTTAAACCTATGATACCTTTAAGTTTTCAAAACTATTAATTTATATTAAAATATAAAAAACATGAAAATTGGTTCATAATTGGGGAAGAAATCGCGTAACATGCATACAAATAAAATTTACATACTATATGTATAATAAAAGTACGTCTTTTTTGAAGTTCGTTTAAAATAATTGCGCGCAGTGTATCTAATTAGGATTAAGTGAAGGCAGATAGTAATTCTTGCGTAAATAACTTTACGAAATCTCGAATGTTCTTATAAATTCCATCAAAACTGGATATTAATTTAAACAAACACATAGACAACAAAAAATGATACTCTACATTTACATTTACTTATAATGTATGTATAAGATATGAACATATTATAACTATCCAAAAGCATATAATTTATAATGATCATTAACACTATCGTCAGTCGATGTGGCTGTTCGCAAAAGGTTTTATAATTTGAATGCCCATCAGTCTGAGAGCTATTTTCACGATTTACAGAAGAATAAAGATGAGACGATTCGTCTACAGCGCGTATCGTTGGAACAAAACCTTAATAGCCAGATATCTACTGAACATCGAGCAATGAGTATTGTACTACACTACTTGCTTAATCATTGTTTTTAAACACAAAAATATTTTTCGTAAATGTAAATTTGTATGTAGTTTTTGTATTATAACTTGGTCAAGTGTGAATCGGAGTCGCGTGAGCACGGGTTTGGTATTTCATGAAAATTAAGACGTTATATATACACCATTGGACCTTTATATTAAACTTATTTAAGTTGTAACCTTAGTTTTTCAATTTAGATTTTTTTTCAAATAAAAAAAACCGTATAAATTGTATAAATATTATAAATGTGAAAGTTTGTGAGTATGTATGGACGTTTGTTACTCTCACGCCAGAACCGCTGAACGGATTTGGATGAAATTTGGCAGAGATAGATTATAGTCTGAAATAACACACAGGCTACTTTTTATCCCGGAAAAATATAAGATTCCCGTGGGATAGGTTTGTTTTTGTTTTCCTAGAGGTGAACCCGACCAAAGCGAGGGTGACCCGCTAATATTATATAATTACAGCCTTCGTAAGTGTCATTTTATTTCGTAGTAACAATTTTTATTTAGACTCTCAAAGTTAACCAATAAAATCAAAATTTATTTATTTAAGCTCTACGTACATTGTATATTGTACGTCCATCACTCTTACTTGCTTACTACGTTCAATTCCTAAATGCAACATGCATTTTTTATAATACACGAATATTCTTGGAGAAGCACTTAGTGTATTGTGGTTAAAAGGAACCATTGTCCAATAAATATGAACAGACCACCAAATAAATCTTCATATTATTTCTTCATATTATTATATACATATAATAAAAATAGAAGAACATTAAAAATTGTTTTATCAATATTAAGTATTTATTACCGAAATGAAAATGATACATTAAATTTAATATTTTAAAGTTTTATAATGATATTTTTATGACTTACGCAAATAACGTAAACTTTTGTTTTACTAATGAAATTACTGAGAGACATCATGTAGAGCCACTCTCTCGCGACAAAGGCCAGAAAATAATTATAACTATAGCTTTAAATATTATACTCTATTTCATAAATTATAGAAGAGGTTTATGCCACGAATAAATATAAATAACACTTTAAATAGTAAAATTTGAATTTATAACCTAGATTAGGTCCTGTCCTTGGTTTTTGAACAAATAACATATGCTTACATATGCTTAGATAAATATATATATATATATATATATATATATATATATATATATATATATATATATATATATATATATATATATTTTACCGAAGCAGAACTCAACCTTGCGGCCTTAAGTGATACTTCAATCACTAACTCAGCCAGCCAGCTAAAGGCTTCAAGTAATGAAAAAAAAACTATTTTAATTATTTTTTTTTCATAATCGATTTGGCCGAAAATATGTATAAATATTGCCTATTTGTGTTTTTTTCTAAATGTATGATTTTGAGTTTTGTATATATTTTCTAATAAACCTTAAACATCCTTTACGAAATAATAAAATACGCTCTTTATCCTCACTGAGCTCTTAAAGTCGTAAAGGCAGTGTCGCGAATAAGCCTTGACATTAAAACCCTTAGGGCTATATTACACTGAAAAAAAAAACATTTTCCACAAAATATTCAATTTAAAAAGGTTCACTTTCTACAATTAGTAACGATAAAAAAAAGTTATTTAACAAAATAATATATTGTAGCCATTTAATAGGGTAAAAAAGCCGGATAGTTGCCCTACCTTTTGAAAATCTCCAATTACATACATCAACATTGGTCTTTAATCTTTCATTGTGACCTATTTTTTTAAACACAATGAATATTGTTTTCCAGTAAATGCTGTTTAAATTAACCTCTACAAAAGGGGATAGTTGCCCTCTGTGGCGGATAGTTGCCTTATGTTCAAAATTCTTTGGGGGATACTTGCCTCATGCGGGTATAGAAGACTCATCATGAAATTGTTGCAAGTTTTTTTGGATTAAAACAAATGTATGTAAATTTAGTCAACCATTATTAATTATTAACATCAATTAGTTAAATAGTAGGTACTTACTAATCGACTCAATACAACTTTTAAAATACAAATAAAATCTCCAAAATTTAAGTTATAAATAATAATTAAATAATCAACTTTGACACTTAATAATCAACTTTGACACAAATATTAAAATTAGTGGATAGGTTATTATTATATAACACCAAAAGCAGTTTAAAAATCATCATCAATTACGGAGTCATAAGTTTTAAATTTCCACATCTCATACAATATTCTTTGAATGATAAACGAGTTTCCTGGAAATACAATCAATGATTTGGATTTAGTATTATTGCAATTTTTAAAACATTTACAATAATCATCAACTGAAACTTTATCATTCGCTTTTTTATTTTTGTATTAATATTAAGAACTTTTACTGTCTTTTCAGTCTCTCTTATCATCTTTAATTTCTTACTTCTTTTTTTGTACTCCTTTCGTAGCTTTTTCTTTGGCTATTTTTGTATTTATAATGCTTTTTTCATTTTCACTCTAGGAACTATAAGTTTGTTATTTGTGACCCTTAAATCTCTTTCTCCGCTCAGTTTAATTAAATCTATGTTTTCAAATTCTGTTTCACTGCGAGAGAAATCGTCATAACTTTTGATCTTTTACTTTCGTTTCGACTTCTTTTCTTCATAATTATCATCTCGTTATCAGCTAATTTATTCTCTACTGTCTTAAAATCTTTTTATTTCGTTGTCTCCATTCTATTTCTTTTGGTAATGTTTGTTTCTTCTTCTTTAACCTGTTTTTCGCCTACCTACAACACTAATTGTCCTTAGGGCAACTATCCACAAAATTATATGGGGCGACTATCCTTTCCGGTACGGATACTTGCCCTTATATTTTGAAAAATAAATAAATGTTATTCGACAGTTTAAGGTAATAGGTAGTGTAACTTAAACTTCAGTACACGCGTAGAAGCAAAAAGTTGACTGAAACGACAACTGTAAAAAAAAATATTCAATAGAAAATACACACGAATATAATTTCAACGCTCATCAACGTCCTGCCGCAGAAGATTTTCGCTCACACAGACAAAATACGTTTACCTAGCCCTACTACTGGCGTCGTCCTAAGGTCTGTGGAAGAGGCGCTTCAAGTTACAGAAAAGCGCTAACACCAGGGACAACTCTAATATAGTGCATTAAAAACCGGGGCATATATACCACTGGGGCGACTATCCGGGGTTTACCCTATTAGTATTCGCCCAATGGTCAAAATTGACCATATAATTATTAAAATGAAAAAAACCTATATAAGTGTTTTGTCTATGCCTATTTACAAACATATAGTCAATTCTTACTTTTCTTCAAAGAAAATTATTTTATAATCGCTATAACGGTTATAGACTATCATTTTTCTTAAGGGGCAAAGGTGTGGTTATGGTATTTCTTGTGGCATAATAGGTGTTTTAGATAGAGAAGGTTTGAATGCTATCCATTCTGATGTAAGTAGTCGTTAGGTGGCGCCGCAGCTCATCGACTTCTATATCATTTAACCGAGCCATGAAAATAGGTATACAATACATGGATATATATTTTTGTATGGGAAAAACTTTCGCGTTACCTATCTTGGTGTATCTGCGTATATAACAAAAAAAAATACTTTTTTTCTATCTGTAGAGCTTTTTAAAATGATTGGATTTCAAACAAAAGCTAACACACAAAAGCTAACGTGCTAACACACAAAAGCTAACACACAAAAGCTAACGATTATAAAATAAGCACACAAAAGCTAACACAACAATGAACTCTTTCGATTAAGGCTAACGCGAAATAATTAAGTAGTTAATAATGTACATTTTCATACAATAGGTACCTACGAGTATGTTATGTGGAATATGTATATATCTATACATAATTATAATAAATTCTGAGTCGAATCTGTACATTAAATATTTTTTGGAAAATCTCATTGAAATATAAGTAGTCATTATTATCGATACAGAGGAGGAATCTATAGTTTTTAGAATTTTTGTCTGTCTGTTTGTCTGTGAACGCATCACGAGAAAATCACTAGACAGATTTTGATGAAATATAAACTAAACATTAAAACCTAACGAGGGACGAACCCGAGTGGAGCGAGGATGAGTTGCTAGTTATTCAATAAAAATGCAAGATGAATGTTATAGTATTTTATTAGAACATATCCTTAAGATATTTGACAACAAAAGTAAACAGTACAAAACGTATACAGGAAAACAATAAAATAAACATGCTATTATATGTTTTATTTCTAAGTTACACAAGGTTCAATATTGTGTGTTATTCGTTGTATTATTTGTCATAATATATAAGAACGTCAGCAAAGAAGAAATATTTTACGGTTCCTTGAATGCAAAGATGTATTTAAAGTAAAGCTCATTTCACATTGGTAGCTTTCTAACTTTATAAAAAGCTGAAAATGAAAATGTTATCAGCAATATGAGACAATACTTTATGACTTCAAAAAGATTTCTGACTCAATTCGATTGTATTTTTGTGAATGTATCGTGATATTTTTATTAAATTTATGTAAATAGACAAAGACCAATTAATTAAGCATATTTTTCTCCTCTGCTTGTCAACCGACTTATATTTTTTTGTTTAGTAGCTATTGATGAGTTTTAGTGTTACCAATAAAAAAATTGAAATAAACGTATAGGTGAATTTTATTCATAAATAAATAAATATTTTGGGACATTAACACACATCACCACCTAGTTCCAGGGTAAGCTACGAGGTTTGTGTTATGGATACCAGATAGTTGATACACTACACATATATGACTTTAAATACATACATATTATAAATATAAACACCCATGACTGTAATACAAACGTCCGTGCTCATCACACAAATGAATGCCCCCAACGGGACTCGAACTCGCGACCGCTGGCACAGTAAGTAGGGTCACTACTAACTGAGCCAAACGTGTCGTCAAATCCATATATGTTTTCATCTGATAGTGGTCGATCTTGACCACAGAACGGACACTACTATTACACATATATATACATACATAGATGGTCGCCAATTGTAAACTAATTTCATAATTGACTTTTTATGTATAAGTTAAGACTGATATTAAATGTATAGAAAAAATTTAGTCCCAAGATTGAAGAAATAGTTTTAAATTTTGAAGTCGTTTATTTTTTTAGTTAAACATTTGTGGAAAACTATATGATAAATTTTATTTTTTTTATCTATTTATTTTATCCTGTCTTATTTTAACTTCACTCTTCTTCGAAACATTCCCAAGACTTCCAAGACGATTACTAAAAAGAAACCTCGAATTCTTGTGTACAATGCTAATATGTATATAATTATTTCGTTCTTATTTGTTTTCTTTTTATTTTATTTGTTACTTTTGTGCTGTTTAGTATTATTTATATTTGCAAGCGAAGTAATAACATGTAATATTTTTTCATCCTTCATAATAAATATGTTGAAGAGTCAAAAATACAAGTACATATATAAATACTAGCGTTACGTTTTAACGTTTAGAATAGATTTCTCAGAGATGAGACATTTTGCCGCAGTAAAAAGAACTCTATATGTTGACCGGGATATTTATCTATTATCAAACCAAATTTTATCAAAATCACACCTGTGGTTTTTCGTGATACGGTCACAGACAGACAAAAATTCTAAAAACTATATATTCGGCCTCTGTATCGCTAATCATGTCTATTTCATTAAGATTTCCCAAAAAAACATTAAATATACAGATTCGGCTTAGTTACAGTTTTATTATATGTATAGTATATAACTGTAAATAATGTATAGGTATAAGTATTAAATCGAAAAATTCGATATAAGCGTGTGTATGAGAACATCGAACCTTAGTCTTTATACATTCCCCACTCCATCATCTGCACTCAAGGGAACCAAATAAAATGGAGACATCTGACGCGGTCAAGAGACATGAGCTAGTCATTTATTTATTCAACTCGCATTGCCGGAGCTTTCCAACGCATAAAACTTTTATGATTTCATTTTCTTTATGATTGTCATTTTTATTTACGTAAACCATTTCTGAAATATTGTCGATTTTAAAACACAAATATATTATTATTTACTGGAAAGCTTAAAGAAATATCTATAAATCATACAAACAAAAGGCGTGTATGTAGGTTTGCTTTCACGAAGTAAAGAACTGATGTGATAGTTGCAGACGTAATTCATTTGACGTTGGGCTGTTTGCATAGTTGTAATCTATTCATATAATAAAATTCTAACTAAGCCAAATCTGTACATTAAATATTTTTTGGAAAATCTTATTGAAATAGACATTATTATCGATACAGAGGCCGAATCTATAGTTTTCAGAATTTTTGTCTATCTGTCTGTCTGTCCGTTACCGCATCACGGAAAAACCACTACAGGAACTTCGATGAAATTTCGTATGGTGATAGCTGGTTATCCGGTTCAACATATAGGATACTTTTTACCGCGAGAAAATGTCTCATTTCTGAGAAAAAATACAAAAACTTCAATGTAAGACTATACTATGTAAAACTTAAGAATTTGGTTTTTGGTCATCTGAACGCGGGCGGAGCCACGGGCAATGCTAGTATATCAATAAATTAGGGATCTCATACGATCTTATAATATTTTCTACCAACTTACTCTCGCTTCGCCTCGGGTGCGTCCATAGTTACGTTTTAATTTTTTTAAGCGGAGCCCTAATTTTTTTTTAAAATGAAAGTAGCCTAAGTTTCCCTTGTAACATCAGCTATCTGCCAATGAATGTCCCATCAAAATCAGTCTAGCTATTTCAGAGACTAGATGGAACAAACAGACAGACAAACATTTTAAAAATTATGTTTTAGTTATAAGTACCGCATATAATTTCATATGCATTTAGTAAAAAGCTGTTATTTTGACATTACAAACGGACACTTTCATTTTATTTATCTGTATAGATATATTTTATGGGAGTTGTATAACTTCTATTATCTTACGAAAACCACTGATTAAGAATACTTTAAGAAATTACTGAAAAAATCATTATATGTGTGAAAGAAAAGAACGAAGTCGAATCGCTAACTTGCATTATTATAACAATTTTTTTACGATTATTTTATTTTAAGCTATCATAAAATTTATGCCTAAAATCTACTAAATCATGAAAATGACATTTTCATAGTAACTAATGCATCGACTCGAGCTTAATTTAAAACTGAAAGTGGTCTCCTGTATAATCTGACGCTTCATACATTTCTAGCAGACACTGACACTGGTCGTACTTAATTTAAACTAATATAGACCCCTTTATGAGGATAGATGTATGATCTGGATGGATGTTTATTCACTCTTTCTCGTAAAACCCGAATGGATTTTAATGACACAGTAGGACAGATATCCGAAAGAACTTTTATAAATTCGGCATCTGAAGGGGTAAAATAGGGGATGAAAATTAGCATAGCATTTCGTCATTTCCGGAATCAAACATATGATATTTAAGCTTCTAGTTTATATTACCGAGTACTAGTAGCAGCTCATCGTCGCTTCGCTCTGGTTCGTCCCTAGGTACGTTTTACCAGTTATTGATTCCCATTCAAAATAAACAGCTTTGAACTTTTCGATTTTCCAGCTGTTTTTTTTTTGGGTTTCCCCTATTTTTTATTCTTACACCGCCCCTAACACACCCCCAACAAAAAAAAGAATTATTCAAATCGGTCCAGCCGTTTTGAGTTCTAGCGAAACTATCGAGCAGTAATTGATTTTTATATACATAGATGAGAAATTGCATTGAGCACACTTCTGGTTATAAAGTAATTAATTTTCACAACACAAATATATTGTGTATTTGTTCTCGTTGCTTTACGACTCAAGTGTATAGTCAGTTTATTACGTCACCTAGAACTATACAAACATGAATTTATCTTATTTCTACTTCAATTGTTATTTTTAATATACTCAAGAAAATTAGGATTTAAAAGGTTTAAAAAGACAAGAAATACAATTATAACAGTAATATTTTTCATTAAACAACAATGGAAGGAACATTTCGTATTACCGGTAATATTTCGTAGCGACGTAGCACAATAGCGAGCTCGTAGCCACAATGGCTACGTTGGAGCGTAGCCAGTTCGACGCGGGATGGACTGCTTAGAAAACGTTAGGGCTTAGTGTTTTCTTTCTCCCCGATACATTTATTACGTCACATATATAGTATTGGCTTAAATTCTAATATATCTTACTCTAGAAATATTTATTCGTTAACATTTTTCAAGATTACAGTGTTATTTGTTGTACTTTGGGTAGTTATTATTTATGATTTGCTTTTATTTCATTTCCATGAAAATATTAATAGTTGAAATTAATCATGGTATAGAACCGTTGTTGATAGTTCATGTAGTGACACACCGTAAAATATGCAATAAGTGGAAAAAGAAGTAGTGAGTCACTCACAAGATCTAAGAAGACTATTATCTCTTTACGCCATTGTTGACTTACTATTTATATTTGATTTATCTAGCATAAAGCCATATTCATTTTGAGACAGTAGCATATGAAAATCACCCTGCGGCGCCCTATTAGATAATAAAGGAATTGCTGTTGGAAGAAAACGTGATGGTATAGTGTCATTTCCGACTAAAAATTAATAATTTACCTAAAAATATCATTAGCAACTGCCAACCGCATCAGCTGCAATTATGCATTTATATTTCACAAAACTATCTATTAAACTTTATTGAGTGTACAAATAGTCAAAAATACCTTAATCCTGTAAGATCTGGCAAAAGAAACTGTAGATCTACGAGTATCTTGAGGTATCTTATCATCGCCTTATAAAACCAAAGGTTATAGGCTCAGCTTTTAAGGGAAAAGAATACTTATTAGTTCAAAACTATGAAAAAAAAGAAAGCGCAAGAAAAAGAAGGATACAAACAGAGAATAATTTATAAAAAAGAAGGGCGTGAGTCTTTCACCTTTATCTAAGAAGAGCGAAGACACTTTAATTCTAACAATTATCGCGTTTCTTCAAAGTGGTCCCAAACAACAGTGAAAACTTTCCCTTGTAATTATGTTTTGGTTCCTTTAGTTTTTATCTGAAGAACTGAAGAGCAATTAAGCGTTAAAATGCAACGAGTGCTATCGAAATTTCCAAATAAAAATCCATACTTCATCCTTAAGTACAGGTATACCAAGAAAAAGTATGGATGGAGTTTGTGACAGAGAAAATGTGTGTGCTTGATATGACAGATGACGTCTGATAGAAAGAAGTTAAAAGAAACTTTAAAAAAAAAAACCGACTTACAGGCACTACATTGTAAAAAATAGCTAAACGGGGGTTTTCTTTTAGATGGCAGCCGATGCAAAGCAAATCAAATATATTTCGATACATAAAACACATATTTACCTATTAGATATTAATATTTTAAAATATTGCTGGCACCAACTTCGAAAATAACTAATTAGGTATCTATTCTAAATGAAAACCCCGGTGAGTTATTTTTTACATTTTAGTGCCTGGAAGTCGGTTTTTTTTTTAGTTTTTATCTGTCCATTTTTAGTGTAGACGTAATAAGCAGGTAATTTGTTAAACGAAAGTTTTTTAATAACATGATCGATTAAGCAATTTATTTAAAAATATATATTTATTTGTTGATTTAAAAAAACCGCTTGACCGATTTCGATAAAATTTATATGGGACCACCTGGGAAGTATACTCTTTGAAACAAAAAAAATCCAAATCAGTTCAAGCGTCTTGGATTAATCGGTGAACATAAAAAAAAAGATTTCCACGAATTGAGAACCTCCTCCTTTTTGGAAGTCAGTTAAAAAAAGAAGTAGATCGCGAAGAAATAGCCATGTAGCTAGAAGCTAGAATGTAAAGAAAAAAACGGAAGAGAAATCAAATTTTTCTTCTCACAGAATTGTCAAACTGTACTTTTTCTCACGTTAACACAAATAAAATACTGTAATGAAAATCAAAATGGCAGGGATGTGAAAGAAAATTGCATATAAATTTTCTACATGTTAGTGAGATATGTTGTCATTATGTCAAATAGCCTTTAACAGATTTCATCATGATATCTTTTTTTTTTAAATTTTAATGAACATTCAGATATTTACATGTTAAATTTATACAAATATGTACAAGTAAGAGACGCAAACTTACTTTAGGTGAACGCAACTACGACTAAAGTCTAGTAATTTGTAAAGACCAGAGTAACAGGTCTGGAAAATTTGTATTTATTGCTTAGATTCCTAGGTCGTTACGAGCTTGCCATTAAAGCTAAAGCAAGACAAATATGAACAACATATAGCTCCTAGTGGAGCTGGAATTTAGATAGACTATTTCATGTCCACATAAACAAAAAAATGTAAAACAAAACAATAAATTGATAATAAAATAATATCTTTAAGTACTTTTTTAAGAAAATTAATTATCATTAATTTTTACTTAATAATAATTAACGCAATGTCAATCAATTTATCACTAATCTATACATACATCGACTGCTGCAAATAACAACATTGTAACTCTGTATTAAGATAATTCAAAAATAGATATTAGTTTCTCATACATTTAAATTTAAAATTAATACATTAAAAAAAACTGAATTGCAATATTATTCCTTGCGTTCAGTACCTTTTTCTCCTTTTTTTGTCAACCGATTTTCTTCTTTTTTTTTAGTTAGCTCTAAACAAAAAAGAAACGAGTTTTAGTGTTATCAATAAAAAAAAATCTTTTCGAATTTCAACCACTGGGTATCACTAGTTACATTTAAATACTTATCAATAGGCTCTTATTATAGCTGTGAAATACACTATTTGTATTATCAATTCGTAGCTATACATAAGAAGGACAATATGTTGATTCTTAGTGGTATTAAAAGTGTATTTTTTTTAAATATTAAGAATATATTAATATTGTAGTTATTATAGAAATTGTGGGTAGGCCCTGTCTGTAACAAGTATAATATAACGGTTAAGACGTCTAAAACCTTAGTCTCTCCCGTGACCATGATTGCTATAAAGCATTAGAAACGTCTGGAACCAAAAATCAAAATAAATCCGCGAAATAATCCGAAAAGATAGTTTTATTTAAAATTGTTAAAAATATTATAGTATTAAATTATTGTTATTTATCCTTTTTTACTTAACGATGGATTTATGAAATATAATTTACTATTTATTTTTATTCGCTGAAAGAGTCCTATGGCGCTTCCTTTTCCAATACATTTACATATCCAATATTAAGGAAAGAATACACATATTGTAGAAAATGACTAAAAACACGAAGTTAAAAACATGTCACTTGATGTACTTAATAATAATTATCTGCAAATTTCTGCAAGTAATCCATTGTGTTATTGGAAATGAATACTCGATACCAATACTTACGTAGTTTGTTCTTTGTTTGTAAGCGAAGTTCCAATGCAAGGCGCTCATTGCTCGCTTTGGAGGGGTTTTCTTTTGAATTGTTTGTTTTAGTTCGAGTGGATGGCTGGTCTACTGCCTACTGGCAACTAGCTAACAATACGTGGTCTAAATACTCGTACAGAAATATTTTTCGATATCACAAATCTAAAATTCTATGGTAGGTGGCTATAGTATTTATTAACTTTTTTATTTATTTCAGTAGACTAATCAGATTTTAACTTCCTTTAATTGTAGTCTTGTATATTTTAAATATATTATGTGTATTATATAATACTCTAGATAGGTACTAGTAACATGCAAAGTGTGTGTCTATACTATAACATCTGTATTCTGTATAGTTAAAAATAGTAAATTTATATATTATTTCACCGAAACGTATGTCGAATACTGCATTTTACAATATTTTAATAAAAAGTAGTAGCAGCAGAGTAAAACGACTACTTAAACTCTTTTTACTTTTGCGTACACTCCAGCCCATCAGCATTTATGTTAATTATCAAATTTTTGCTCTCTTTACATCCTTAACACATCTCAAGCCTAATTACCAGAGAGGTCTCCTTGAAAATGCAAAATTAAGCACAACCACTAAGTAAATAGTCGCAGACAGAGTAACGACCTGTACAAATGCAATTTAGGGGTGGTAAAAATGAAAATCTTTGGAAAAGCAATCAATCAGAGGTACTCCGCTTTGGGACACCGCACGAATATCTAATTTTGTTTGTTACCCCTCTTTGCCGCCCTCCACGCCTCGAGGCTACAGCGCAAGCGTTGTACACCCTAAATCCTGGCGGACGTTTTGATGGATCACCCTTAATGACAAGCAAGGGGAGTGATAGGGATGTGCGTGTATCGATAGAATTCTATATTACTTGGGGTAATTATATAGATAATATCTGAGTAATGGAAAACAGACATTTTTCATTTTCGTGATAGAAAATGTAATAGTTGATCCTTATTGAAATGTCGATACGCATTAGTTTAATCGTATGTTTGTTGGGCTACGTATTTGTAGAACATGTTATGCTTACTTACTTAATATGGAAATACAATACTTTCTTTTTAATAACAGCTAAATTACAAAATATTTGTTAAATACTTAATACATTATTTTTGTCTCAACTTCAAAACTTAACAATCCATAGTGATAAATGATGTTAAAAACTAACTTAAATAATCGTCAAGATTTTATTTTATTCTATATAACAGATTTTACTAATTTTTCTTTTTGTTTGAATCGAGTTTCAATATAAATATACATATACCTATATTTATATATACAATACTTTCTAATTGAGATAAACTTTTGTATGATTAATTCAAAATTCTCTACGTACAAGAATCATACACTAGCGTTCTTGTGATGTAACATTATTTCACAAATATATTTAAATACATAAAATATCAAAATCATATTATTTTACAACAATCACCACTACTTCACTCGAGTTTTTTTTAAATTTGATAACTAGAACTAGTTTTTTTTTTCATATTAACCTTTTTTCGCCACTTCACAGCTTAGGGATTTAATTTAGGGAAAATAATATTTCCGTCGATAACTTTCAAGGTAGTTTTCATGAAAACCACTTTACAGACAGCTAGAGCTATTTAACTATTTAAACATGTAATATTAGTATCGATATATAGAATATTTAAAAACATCGACATAACAAAATCCTACAACACTATCATTACGCCCTTGCTATATGAACAGCACTCGCTACAATTGTATTAGACATTAGCACTGCTCTTGTTGCGGCTCCCGACGCCTCTCGTGTATTTTAATTGTTGTATTGATTCTATTGAGATACGTCCAACGGTTCAGCGCCTACATTGTTATCTTGACGCGCCTTTTATACGTTTTTGTCACCCCTTTGTGTTTTTATGCCTTACTTATTACTTTATGTAGATTGTGTTTACTTTTAAGTAAGATATCATTAAAGTAGCTGTTTAAATAATTAATTATGATATGTTGTTTGTGGAGAGAATTTTATCGATTTACAGTAAATTGAGGCGGCTCTTAAATACATTGATATACATACATACATAATATATTCTATAAACACTATTGCTGATAAATAAATACAAATGTATGGACACAATATTTAAGCGTTATGTGACTCGAACACGAGTTTTCTATAGTTTTTTTTCGCAGTTTCAGGCTAGAGACCACGACTAGAACGTCAACGAATACTCATATAGTAAATGTTTATTATTTTCTTATAGAAGTAGTGTAAATGTTAAAACAAACAATATGCATGAATACATACTAGTAGAGTGAATATAGAGTTTCGTTGTTAGTAAATCATCTAATATATAAATATCTCGTGTCACGGTGTTTGTGGTCGCACTTCTCCGAAACGGCTTGACCGATTTTAATGTTTTTTTGGTACATTCGGTAGGTATGAAAATAAGATTGTAATTTTTTTCAACCTCCTACCCCCCCCCCCCCCCCCTCCGCACTTTTTAATCGCGATTTTAGTATTTTTGTATGAACAATATTATATAATAATTATATTTATACATAGTCGCTGCATAGCACAAAGCTAAAAATGTTTTTATTGTAGATTCAACACGGGCGTAGCCGCGGGTTCTGCTACTAATATATGCTAGTAGTAAATTTTGAAATATCGACTATACGTTGTAATCTTATTGTTTATTCATTTCATTGTACGATATAGACAAATTGTTACGGGGGACTGAACTCTGCCTAAGTACACATGTACAATACGTCATTTAAAAGTAATGGCGCTAGTCACGACACCGACTCATCAATAGCAAGTTGCTTCTGTAATTACGATTGGAAATTGTTCCTCGTAAATAATATAACGATTTCGATCCCACTCCACATTTTATCAGTTTTTAGTTATTTGTCAAAGTGGAGTAGATAATAAATTTTATCTAGGTAAAGTAAAAAGTTTTAAGCTGCAGTGAAATCTTATTAAATACTTACTTTCCTTATGATAGTTACGTTAGTTTTCGTTAATTAGCAAACATGCAAAAGTAGATTTTAAGGCCCTTTACATAAAGAATAAAATTGAAATTGATAAAAGATCAAATTGTCCATCTGCCTATCTTTCTGGCTTATATTTTAAAGCGTTGTACATTTATAATACAATAAATAATATGAAATACAGCTATTGTTCTTGTGTCTGTTTGTGCGCTTACTTCAGAAAATCTACGCAACAAATTTAGTTAAAATTTTCACTAATTAATTAGAATTTAAAAAATAATAAAAATTAAAAAAAAATCAAGATAAAGTAGGTATATGTTTTGTAATTAAGTTGATGAGCGAAATGAGTGCGGAATTATATTATAAATGGAAAAAGGATCTAGGGACGCACCTGAACGAAGCAAGAGTATGTAACTAGTATAAGTTTTGTATAGTATTACGAGGAAAGTGTTTTTAAGGTTCTTTAGTTTTTGCTCTGCTGTAAATCGATAAAACAAGTGCAAATGTTTATGGGATAACACCACTTTCAAACATGTAGTAGTCCACTTTAAAAGGAAAATACGCAACAAAAATATATCCGTTGGGCAGTTCATTCATTCTTATAATAAAACGGTGCGAGTGCCAAGCACATAAAGACACTAAATCAGTCCTCCACTTTCCTTTGATTGAATACTATTGATTGACGGAATTTCTGCTGAGCTCTGCATAGGATCAGACAAAGTAAAACGTTTACATGATTAATTAACACATATGTACATACCAACGACTCATCTTCGCTTTGTTTCGGGCTCGTTCCTAGACAAAAACAAAGTAATCCACGGGAATTGTGCATTTTTTCGGGATAATAAGTAGCCTTTGTGCTATTCCAGACTATAATCTATCTCTGTGCCAAATTTCATCTAGATCCGTTCAGCCGTTCTGGCGTGATTGAGTAACATCCATTTATCCATCCTCACAATTTATAATATTAAATATGAATTAGTAAGATATCTTCGTTTCAGGCAGGTATCGGAATCGCGTCTTATGACGAAGACAGTATCCTCCATACATTTAAATATAGTAATAACTATTTCAATAATAAAAACTTATTTTGTTTTTTTTTTTGTTTATATCACTGGTTGTATGTTATATATAGCCAGCAGAATCGTTCACACATTCTATATTCATATATAATAAAAGTCAAATTCTGTCCATTAGCAGCGCATCACTCGAGAAAGACTGGACCAAATTACCTATTTTTTTAAATATTCGTAATAATCTGAGTAAGGGTATCAGGAAAAGTACTTGATTTTCTATATAAATCTGTAATAGTACTGAACTTCTAAAAGGATATTTTGAAATAACTCATTGCATTAAGAATAAAATTATTCTGTACTTATAAATAAATATACCTTAATACAATATAATATGGCGAATAGTAGTAGAAATAATAGATAGAAATACGTGTAAAACCACGAGAGATTGCTAGTCTAGTCTCATATATTATCGTCAAATTCTTGCACTTTTATACAGTACTCTGGTAAATTGCAGTGCGAGCGAAGCTGCCAAGGGACTTAGACAATTATTCTAACACCATGTCTTGGCGTTTTGCCCCTTGAGATAATGGAACATCGATTTGATCATTAATAATGTTAATCGAATTGAATTTAATCTCAAGCATTTTCTGTAACATCGATGTACTTTATACTATACTGGTTTTATGGCTTGTTTCATTTTCCTTTGCTTTTAACTGACTTTAGTCATTCAAAAACGTAGCTTACGTTTTTAAGCAACTTCAAAAATGAGTTTTAAACTAAATTTCATCGAAATCGATCTAGTGATACAGTTATGAAAACAAAACAGATAAACATACACCTTTTCATACTTTAATATAAGTATGGATTACAATAAATAATATGGTAAATGTATGTACATACACTACACGATCAATTTATTTGTTTCAGGTTTTAAAGCAGAACAACATATAGCTGTTTATTAATCGGTAAGTTTTAAAATTAGTTATTTTAGTTAAAGAAATAACTATACTTAAAATAAAGCGTTTCTTTGGTTTTTTAAAACTCATCTGTTTTTCTTTTATGACAACTTTATGTATGTACGTGTTAAAGCTTACCTTACCTAACCTTACTTATTATTATTACGATGTAACTATTAAGTAACACATATAAAAAGCCAAGAATGATTTATTTGTGTGTATTATATAATATAAACTTTGATTAAAAAAATCATTTTCATTACGTATCGTAAGCTTTCGATGTCACATTTTTTGGTACGAGATGCGAACTACATTATAGGCAAAAAATAGTATACTACATATTTAAATTAATTTTATAGCATCTTTCACTTAACCTATAGTTTAATAAACTATCAATTATCAATAATCCTAGATAATCTCTTTCTATTGATGAAAACCTTACCAAAATCCGTAGAATAGGTAGTTTCTGAGATTAGTCCGAACAAACACAAATGCAACCTTAATTTATAATATATAGTTTACATTATACATATTTTACTCTAGGTCATGAGTTTCTATAAAATTTTCATGACTTTTATAATTAAACTACTGACTCTATTATTAAAGAACTTTCTAAAGCTTTAAGCTCTTCTAACGTGTAACATAACTTCTTAATATTTAAAATTTTAATCTAACACCATAACATAAAGTCGTATTCATATTAAAGCAACGGAAGTTCATACGTTATACAGCTCAAGCTGGTGACTGTTTTAGTTATTTATAAGCTCATACTAATTTCACCCTTATGCAGTAACCAACACAATTTGTTTTCGTCTAACATATTTCAGTGTGGTACAGTATATCCATCAACGCATACATTTCGCTATCATCGCAAGCGCACGCCTCATCCGTAGTAGGGCGGCAAAGATTTATGGAATTTTAAGACAAATATGTACAGTAAGGAAATCCGGTCTGATTAAGTATTACCAGATAATTGACTCTAAACAAATATATAGATGAGAGAGACTAACGTATGAGAAATTATGAAATTTACTCATTTCTTAGAAATAAATTCAATAATTTATAATATTGAAACCACTAATTCCTTATTAATTTGAATATGAAATAAAGTCCGTTGCAACTTCTTCTACCTGAACGCCTTCATCTTGGAGAGATTTTGGTTACTTTTAAGGGTCCCTTACCCAGAAGGCATAAATGGGACCCTTGTAAGTGGCAATATAAGTATGACACGGCCATTTTGCAAAGCTGAAATGAAAGAAAATATTTCTTAGATTTACGCGAATATTTGACATTTAAAATAAAACTATCTTTTGGGATTATTTCGCGGATTTATTTTGATTTTTGATTCCCGACTTTTCGAATGCTTTATAGCAGTCATGGTCTCGGGAGGTCTCTCAGGTAAAAGGTTGTTTTATTTTAAAATGTGAACAAAAATTAAAAATTATTAAAAATTAATTTATGAACACAATTATATAGACATTAAATGAAAACTCGCAAAACCGCAGACATTACAACAAAAACGATTTAATATATGTTAGTAAAAATATGCAATTTCTATTATTTTTGATAAACTAATACGAATACATAACTAGACAATATCCCAAAACAAACAAAACATACTCACTGTAGTATAGAGATCGGTCGAATGAGTCGCAACTTGACCTGCACGCACTAAGCTTTACAAGTACTAGCAACTTGGTGGGTGGTCGATGTGACTGTTCTAATATATGTATTATAGGAGTAACATAAGTGTTGGATCATAATATTTCCTCAACCTTACAACATTTTTCATTTTTAATGACGACACGTTTGGCTCAGTTTTGTAGTGACTCTACTTGCTGTGCCAGCGGTCGCGGGCTTAATCCCGCTAAGGGTGTTCATTTATGTGATGAGCACGAATGTTCGTACTCCAGTCGGGTATTTCTCCGAGATTGCGTTCTTCATCTGATTAATCTGGCCAAAAATTATTTTCATTTTTGGCTCTATTCAACATACTCTTATGATTAAAGATATGCCAAATAATATTTATGTTTATATTTATAATATGTATGTATTTAAAGTTATATATGTGTAGTGTATATTCATAACAAAAGCCTCGTAGCTTATCATGGAACTAGATGGTGCTGTGTGTTCGTGCCCCAACATATTAATTTGTTTTTGTTGTATATTGTTTTTGTAGGTGTAATTAATTAATACACTCGTTATTATTTAGATGAACACACGCTTAACTTGAAACCAAAAAATTACAACAATATTTGCGTTTTACCACTGAACACTTCAGTGTTGCCCTCTTGCTAAATATAATGTACAACAATTTTAATGACAATTGTCAATCTACTCTACAAGCAGTGAGTCTGATGAGATCTTCTATAACCTAGAGAGCTATAACATAATAATTATGAACTTTCGTACAAACTTTTTTGCCCTGTTCAACCCTTTTAAGGGTTAAATTTAACAATAATTCTTACATTTTTCCTTATTTTTTTTATAGAATTCTTGCACATTTCATGCTTTTAGACCCAAAGGTTTGAGTTATGCGATGAATATTAATGAGTAAGTTTGTGAATAAATTAAGTAATTTATTAAGTAAATACAAACAAACAAAACTTTCGAAGCATGCACATGCAGGATAATGCTATAATTATATAAATAAAACGGATTTTTCGAATTTTTCGCGTATTTATTTTGATTTTCGGTTCCCGGCATTTCGAATGTTTTACAACAATCATGGTCACGGAAGAGACTAAAGTCACAAAAATCCAAATAAATCCGCAAAAAATAACCAAAAAGATACTTTATTTAAAATGTCTAATGTTAGCGTAAATATAAGAAAGTATTGTATAATTATAGATTGAAAATATTGTAAATTAGAATTTAAAAAACGAATATAAGATATAATGTTGAGAATCTGCAATGACTCTTTTTTAATTAATTTGAGAACCCAAAAGTGCTTGCTTGCAAACGTCTAATTGAATCAAGTAAAATTTGGAATTTATGACAGTAAAAGTTAACTTTTTGTGATGCTTGGAAAGAAGAAGCCAGTTCAACAGTTTTTAACAACAAATGTGTCAGTCCGATTGTGCGTTCAATTAAAGATTAAAATTAGCAACTACCCAATCTGTGTAAAATAGGATGATATTAAATATTCTACTTCTCTAGTAGATACACGATTACAACAAACAAATATTTTCCATCACTTTCCAGCTCTCTTAAGTAGTGTGAAATAAAAGAAATTTTAAAGTAAAATATAACACTATTATACTAATAAAACTTGATAAATAATAAGAATATTTAACCAGAATTCCAATATCATGAGTTATTTATAAACAATTTCTTTGTAAATTTAACTTTTGTACAAAACATCAGTTGATTTCACAATGTTGTAAGCGGCACTCATTCGCAGACGTGGTTAAACGGCGTGCCAGGGTATCAGCGTGACGGCTGACACGCTGTCAGGAGTCATGACACAGCTCGCTTCCACTGATTCATACTATGAATTGAAGATTTAAAAGACAAAAAATGGCATCAATTCATTACAATATTGCTGGATAAAAATTAAATAAATCTTTAGTATATATTTTTTTAGTATATATATATATTTTATTAGGACTTTTTTTTAAAATAAGACTGCACTCATGGAAAAAGTAAATTCAATATATATATATATATATATATATATATATATATATATATATATATATATATATATATATATATATATATATTGAATTTACTTTTTCCATGAGTGCAGTCTTATTTTAAAAAAAAGTCCTAATTGACCCCTTAGAACATCAGCTATCTGCCAATGAAAGTTCCGTCAACATCGATCTATCCATTTCAGAGATTAGCCGGAACAAACATATAGACAAAATTAAAAAAAATCTCATAAGTACGTTTATACTTTTATATGTATTTATTAAAAACCTAGTATTGTGATATTACAAAGAGACACTTCCATTTTATTTTTTTGTACAGATTAATACTTAAAAAACAATTTACCTACTTAGGTAATCTTATTTCTCTATATTGTAAAATTCATTTTTTTGTTGAACGAATGTTTTATCTATCGAAGATATTTGAGAAAAACTATTATTGGGGGTCTTTATTAACGCAATCGAACCCAACAATATTTTTTTTGAATTTTTGTCTGTTTTCTATTTGGATGTTTATCAGTGCGTTTATGCGCACTAATTTTAGAAACAGCCTAACCGATTTGGGTGCGGTTTTTACTATTGTATTGTGGTAAGCTTCACTTAAAGTTTAGTGTTTGTTTCATTTCAATCAGTTCATAAATAAAAAAGTTTTATCAATTTAAAGACTTACCTACAGATAAATCCGAACAAAGCGACACGAAGAAGAGCCTAGTAGGAGAGCTAGTTCTAAATAAATACAATTTTATTTTCTTCAGAAATGCAGTCTAATGCAGTCAGCCCAATCATACTACCGGGTTAATATAACTAAATAAAATGTTATTTAATAACGTAAAGTACTTTCTTCTGCTTATCTTCAATAACAACTATGATCCTTTCATAGTTATTTCATTCGTCAATAATACGCTTAACGAAGTGCAGTACCCATTCATCTTAATACCGTATTTTGAACGATGCCATATGCTGGTATTCATAGACCGAACTTTCATTTGAGTTTACTGCTAAACAAAAAAATAAATAAAATAAATAAATATGTTGGGACATTAACACACAGCACCATCTAGTTCCATGGTAAGCTACGAGGCTTGTGTTATGGATACCAGATAGTTGATACACTACACATATATAACTTTAAAATTTAAACTTTAAACTTTAAATACATACATATTATAAATATAAACACCCATGACTGAAGTACAAACATTCGTGCTCATCACACAAATGAATGCCCCCAGCGGGACTCGAACTCGCGACCGCTGGCACAGCAAGCAGGGTTACTACAAACTGAGCCAAACGAGCTGTCAAATATATGTAAATCTGTTTGTCAGTGATTCTATAACGTATGTACGTCTTTATAACCTATACTATTAATCTTTTTGGAATGACACTATAGCAACCTATTATTTGATCGCTCAAAAGCGCACTACTTGTACATATACAATGGTGTATGTACATATATGTGTACGTATATGTAATAAAAAAATATTATTTAAATATACTACAATTCTAATTAAAAATATTTTTTTCACATAGCTTAGTTTGCTATAAGTTGAGTTGAAAACAAAAAATAAAACTAAATAGTTCTCTCGCTAGCCTTCCGACCTCTTACTACTTCTATGGTATGTTATGTCATGTACATCTATCTTTTATAGCACTTATATTTTATGGGTACTCTTTATCCAATTAAAGTGATATGAATAGTTACAGTTAAAGTGAAGTGACTGTATAATAATTATAGTAATGTATGATTTTTTTCGTCGACCATCAGACCGAAGACATGTGAAGTCCACCAACCCGCACTTGGCCAGCGTGGTGGACTGTGGTCTGATTCTCCTCGTACTAAAGGGAGGCCCGTGCCCAGCAGTGGGAAGTTAAAAAGGGCTGAATACATGCTTTTAATAAGTTCAAATGTGTAGTTATAATTTTTGTATTAATTTTAAATAGATTTAATAATAAATAAATGAACATATATTTTATTTTCATTATATAAATTCGATTCGAGAACCAATTAAGTAACCTAATAAAAATAAATTCAATTATGAATTTTAAATTACTATGACAATTTATTTAATATCTAAGTAATTCTATTCAATTTACGAATACGATGTTATACTATATTTGATTATTGTACTACTTGTACCAGTATAATAATAATATATTTATTGACTTAAATACAAAGGTTTTGATAAGACAAATAATGTTACTACACTCTTTGTCAAAAATATATATATATATATATATATATATATATATATATATATATATATATATATATATATATATATATATAGTTTTTAGTAATATAGTAATTACTTAAAACACCCCCCAGTCTATAGATATAGATGCGCGCACGCATGTAAACCGATCCACGTGGTGTTCTGTGAAAACATTGACTTTCTGTTTATCTCTATCTTTATTATCCCGGTGTAATGAATGCTGCATGTTATCTCCTTATAATTTTAATTTACCCATCAACTATGGTTTAGTATCTAACATAGAATAATCATAACGTTAAATCACAAAAATTACATAACATAAAATAAAGAAGTTTTCCATTTCATTCATTTTTAAGAGTTACTGTAATAAATAATAATATACTATTGAAAATTTTAAAACAACACTAAATATACAATATGTAAATAGTGCATATTAGTGCACCTATAATATATTGCCAATTAGATGTAAACATGATATTTGAAATGTCAATAATACCAAATGTCGTCATTTTGTTACCAATTATCGTCAGCGTGTCAGAAAATAGTAAGAGCTTTGATCTCTTTATCAAGAGGTTACTTTCAAGTCCAGATAACTAAAGTTAAGGTTTTTTTGCGTACACTTTTTATGTGAACGAATGTGACCCATGCTGTTACATTCCCATGATAATAACGTTCTTAGAACACAGGATGTCATTTGTAGATTGTTTGGTTATGATAAAAATCGCAAAAAATATACCTGATCTGTGCATTCCCTTGAATAATTCGAATGTCGCAACGAAAATAATCGAGTTTTAAATACTAAAAAGTATTGATTTTTTCTTAAATATTCTTGATTATTATTACCTTCGAAATCAAGACAAGATGAAGATATTATCGTAGCAGACTTATTTTTTTTGTCACTATGCAATGAAGTTCTAAACATATTCTATTTACTTATTTTTCAAGTAAAATGTCACTTATTTTGATAAATAATGAATGCAACTTAATAACAAACACTTTAGTCTATTCGAGAGATGTTTGTCAAATTTTTGAACGTGTACTGACGATACAAGCCAGTAAGAAACAAGAGTATTTATTTACTTTATGAATATTTTAGACAATTTTAGTATATTTTTGTAAAAAAACACAGAAACCACATGTATCCACTCGAATGCCAAAGAAGCAACAAATCAATCGGCAATACCATTAAGTATAATTCACAAACAGTCAAGTGCGACAGTTGTGACGCGACGCGACGGCGGCGGGGCGACGCGAGCAGGTAGCCGGTAGCCAAGCATGTACGACCTTATCGATAACTTTGATTTATAATCGCTTAATAAATCTCCAAGAGTGACTTTTAATAATATTATATTTTTATATGTTTCTTGTATTTTTTTCTTTTTTCTCTTGTGGGTGTACAATAAAGAGTATTTATTATTATTATTGCTTAAGCTGGTCTGGTTGTTTATCTGGTGACCTTAAAAACAGAATTCTAGTTCACACACAAGTAAAAATTTAAAATGTCAAATATTCGCGTAAATCTAAGGAAGTATTATGTGTACAATATACATCTACTGCTAGTGGAACTGTATTGTTATAAACAAACTAGCAAAAAACTTGATGGAATATCCCATTGACAATATCTTAGAATTTCCACGTGACATTTCTGAAATCCTTTATTGTTCTTGTAAAAAAAAGCCTTACAATTAGTTTGCCAGTCGGTGAAAGCTTTATATAAAACATTTAATTAACTCACAAATATTTTATTTGAATTTAGTGATATAAAACTTAAAATAAAAATTTGAAATTACGCTTATTTATCAAGGTTATTACAATATAAGTTAATAAATTGTATTTGGTCCAAATTATGTTTTTATTTTCTACTCCTTCGGAAAATGTACTTTACTTCGCTAAAACTACAACTAATATAATATTTTAATATTTTTATTAATATAAATATATTATATTGTACATAAAACTTTCTATTTCAAATAACTTTATTTACTTCCAAACATAGTTGAATAAAAATCGATATGTGACATCGATAATAATTTATCATCCCATCACTAGCCCTTATCAAAGATTATTGAAAAAGAACAACTTATATGTTTAAGTGTCTCGAACCGTGTCCGAACAAATAGTCTTAACGACGGAGAACGGATGTGAGGATGGCGATATTATTTAAATACTTGTAACATTAAATATTTCAAGATAACAAGTTCGATCCCGACCTACAGAACAGGAATGTTTCTATCTATAAAATACGTTTAATACTTTGTAGATGGTCAATGTGTAGAACTAATTCTTAGCTCTCACGCAGGATAAGTTGATAATTACTGTATTACAACATTCTAAGGAAATATTTTTTTTAAAAGAGCAATTGTTGAGTTTCTCAGCAGAACTGACTTCCGAGCCGATGGTAGAGTCCTCACGGACGGACTATATCGACATTTAATTTAAATGTAAAGTAACGATTTAAAAGTGCTTTGAAAAGTCTATTTGATTAACGTATATTTTGATCTGATTTGATACACCTACTGTATTTTATTTATCTTTAGTAACTGTTGAACGTGGCTTGTATAGAGGGTCCTTATTTCGCTATAGAAACTAAAATAACTTAATAAGTAAAACAGTTATTTTATAAGCAGAAGCCAGTGATAGCCCAATGGTAACGCGGTCGCTTAGGTAGCCGAGTGAAGCGGGTTCAAATCCCGGGTCTCGCACCTCTTATATTATCATGTGCGAATCATTTTCAACATGATTACCACTTGTCTTACGGTGAAAGAAAACATCGTGAGGAAACATGCATGTCTGAGAAAATCTAGCAAGTTTTCGAAAACCACCAACCCACATATGATCAAAGTGGTGGAGCGTGGCCTGATCCCCATGGTATTGAAAAGAGGCCCGTAGTAATTTAAATAACATTAAGTACTATATTCAAATGTTATTTTAAAATAGGAATATATTAAAATCACAGACCGATTTTTTCAATGGATTTATAAGTGTTTTTTCGTATTTATGACGTAAATACAGTAAGCCGGTGGGACACTACTGTATATAACATTATATTGCAGATATTAATTCGTATCTCGTGTGTACAATGATGTTATTATAAATATTTCCTTTAAAGTATGTAAACAGAAGACCCTTGGAACAGCATCTTGATATCATTTTTAACCGACTTCCAAAAAGGAGAAGATTCTCAATTCGTCGGAATCTTTTTTTTATGTATGTTCACAGATTTCTCAAGGACGCCTGAACCGATTTGGAATTTTTTTTTGTTTAAAGGGTATACTTCCCAGGTGGTCCCATATAAATTTTATTGAAATTGGTCGAGCGGTTTTTTATTTAATATGAAGTTATATGTACCTAATATTTGTGGCTGAACTGATTTCGAGGTAAGTTCGTAATAAAAGTCGAATAGTCGACATGTCTTTAAATAAGCTTCGGTTCTGTACAAAACAATAGAATAAGTAATAAAACTATGTAATGGACTAATATTTCATTTCTTCGAAGAATGTTATTCGTAACCAAAGTAACTACTAGTTACGATTTAACTTTTAGTATAGATTTGTCAGAGATGAGATATTTTCTCGCAGTAAAAAGTATCCTATATGTTACCCCGAATAACCAGCTATCATCATGGCAAATTTCATCAAAATCTGTCCAATGGGTTTCTCGTAATGCGTTCCTAGACAGACAAATAGACAAAAATTCTAAAAACTATAGATTCGATCTCTGTATCGATAATAATGACTATTTCAATAAGATTTTCCGAAAAAATATTTAATGGAAAATTACATTTAGAATTTGAATTGAATAACTCTTATCATTGCCATATAAAATAAAATACGCAAGCGACCATATAACACTTTCCTAGTGTACTATTGTAATATATTTACACAACTAACAAGAATCGTAATAAATGGCAAATTTTGTAGGCATAGCATATATGTACATATATAGTAGTAATAAAATGTTTACAGTTTTATTTTATACTGGCCCTAGGACTTGTATTGTCAATGGAGGTATAAAATAACTTTTCTACTTTACGTTCCTCCCCACTCGCATAGAGAGGTCTTATTTAACAAGCGCTAGCGAACTAATAAGAAACATTTTTAAAGCTTTTAAATAAGCTTTAGATGAAATCCTTTCATAAATATTACAATCGTATAACGTTTATATTTATATATATTTGAAATCTATATATATATATATATATATATATATATATATATATATATATATATATATATATATATATATATATATCTCAGAAACGCCTGGACCAATTTATTTTTTTTTTTGTTTTGTGAGGAGGGGAGGAGGTAGTTTAAGTATCAATTTTTGATAATACAATTCGTGTATTTTTTATATGTATATTATGGTGGCTCCTCTGACTCCGATTTAACTGACTCATCTTTTAATGAAAGATAAAACTCAAAGATGGTTTTATGTAAAATGAACAATTTATATGTTTGTCTGTCCATCAGCATATCAGCCACGTAATTGATCGGCATAAAGATACTTCCATAAAGATATTTATTCGTGATTTTAAGCCTATATATATTTATGAATCCGAGATCGTCATTTTTAGTTTTCTATATAAAATAATGTATTTCTTATACAATAACTCAATATGCTATTATATAACATAATATATAGATTTCAAATGATTTGAATAACACACCATACACCTATGTTTTTATTTAAGAAAAATAAATAATTAATATATAAAATATATTTATTACTTGCAAGTACTTGTAGAACGTGTAAAATTAAAATTTCCAGATCATAAATCAAAGTTACGGCTCCCACGCTGCAGGTCGGTGATAAGTCCGCATACATTGTACGCTATGGTTCACAATATCTGAACTTTAAAACATAAGGTTTGTTTTCTTTAAGAGATTTATGTAGTTTTATAAGATAGTTATGGCGTTTGGTCTTAAACATGGAATGTTACGTAAAATTGTGTATTTTTTTATTGATATTATTATTAGATTCCGTTTGAATGTTGCTTTTAGCAAATATGATCTAGGTATTATACACGCTAATGACTTATGCTTGCTTTACTTATCTTTATCATTTACAATATTATATACAGATAGCGCCGCTATTTGCCAAATTTTATTACTAACCGTGCCCTATATGCTACTTCAAGTTATAGTCTATTTCAGTAATTAATATTTCCTAAGCCGTTCAATGCAAAAGAAAAACAAACATACAAACACAAAAAAACCATATTTAATAGTAATTCCATGAATATTTACCTACTTAAATAATAAATAACACAATTTTTGAAAATGTGGTGTCACATAAAAGAAAGCTATTTTTAATAGTAACAAACATATTATAGAAATATGTTATATTATATGTTGGGACTTAGTTCCATGGTAAGCTACGAGGCTTGTGTTATGGATACCACATAGTTGATACACTACACATATGTATGTAACTTTAAATACATAAATATTATAAATATAAACACCCATGACTGGAATAAAAACATTCGTGCTCATCACACAAATCAATGCCCCCAGCGGTACTCGAGCCCGCGACCGCTAGGACAACAAGTAGGGTCATTACAAACTGAGCCAAACGCGTCGTCAATAATAAGCATAAAATGTGCGAAATCATTATCAATAACAATTTCGTAATATATTCCTATACAAATGACACATTAATATGAGCTGTAAGCGGAAAAAGCTGAACACGTGTCCATAATTTAGTTTTCGCACTTTTTACAAACGCGGCACTGGCTTCACGCCAGAAACCAGCTCGAACAAATGTTCACATTTGGCTCGCTTTCTTACTCGCTAAGAACTATTCAAACATCGTTTTGTAACATTTCAAATTATGTAGATTACAATAATTTATATGTAGTACCGTTTTTAACCGACTTTTAAAAAGGAAGTTTTACATTCAACTACATTACATTATTTTATGAGAATCGATTTCATGATGTTTTTTTTATATGCATAAAGCCTTCTTTAATGGATCTCTTTTACTAAGGAGAAATAATTCTCATTATTTTTTTAAATATATTTTCATGAAAGCTTACGAAAAATAACTAAAAAGTAAAAAATATTTTTAAGAAGTGACTCATTGGCTTTATGGATCAAGTGTTTTTTTTTTTTTGGAACCTGAGTACTTTTATATCACATTCCTAGAAAAGGAACCGCTCTAATTTGTAAATGTACGGAGAAATCTCAGAAACTACTTACTGTGGGTACGGAATTTCATAGTGGTTTTACCAATAGAATGAAGGATTATTTAGTAAGATAGTACCCTGTAAATAATGCTCATTTTACATAAATAAACTGCCGATATGCCGCTAAATTAAATTTGAAAAAATTATCCCTAATAATCCCGTAAAGCTATAAATACGGAGAGCATCTAGGGTACTAAGTTACAAATGTTTTAAAAATCTTAATCGCTAAGCTTATGCTTTGTACTATTTTAAAAATAATTATTATTTTTAAATCACACTATCCGGGACATTAAATGTCAAATAAAAATTATCTCTACATTTGCATTTTTAAATTGACCACAAAATTCTAAATATATTGAAGTGTAAAAAAATATCTAAAATAGCCGTCTTCATACGCAATTTAATACTTAGTCAAGAGTTTTATTCCCGCTGCTGGCAAATTATGAATTGACATACTCGTATATTACTACTACGTTTAAGTGATAATTGTGCTTACTCGTAAAATGGCCGCGTACGGAAATCTAAAAAATATGGAACATTTTTATGTACCAAATGTTTAATTATAATGTTTAAATTTTCGTTCAAATATTGTTTTACATTACTTAAGACATTTTAAATTATTCTTATCGCGGTTTTCATTCTTTAATCACCATAATTGACTTAAAAAATACAATTCTAGCAATTTTTAAACGTATCCTTTGATTACATTCGTTATTTTTGCTATGTTGCCCCCACGTTTGACGTGAGTAAGATATAGGCGTCTGTGCTGCCGACAATTACAGTAATATTATACTCGTAGAATATGTAGTTGTTTAATGTTCGTGCTAAGCGCTCTGGTCTAACGTTAAATATAATTACGAATAATTAGACAGCAGAGAGTTATAAGGTGGCTTATTCCCGGAAATCGGCAGTAAAATTATTATAAATGCGAAAATGTTTGTGTTATGTCATAAAGATTGAATCGGAGCGAATTATGGGATTTTATCCCTCTGTATCTCTTGCTTGCTGGCACCGACTTTAAAAATATCTGATTAGGTATCTAAGTAACTAAGTCTGAAAACCGTTACTTTATTTTTAATTAAAAACGTCTGAAGGTGGTTTCTATGTTATTTTTTTAAGTTTTGATTTTTCCAATTTTATTGTAAGTGCAAATGTGTAAGAAAAAAAAAATACTTTCATAAAATATTCGCTTACGCCATTTAAGTTAATTGATGTAAATTATCGTGACCAAAGTAAAATATACCTATAAGTAATAAACTGCCAATCAGTTGTGAATTATTAAAATTTCACATATTCACTCGTGTTTATAATAAGTATTATAATTCTAATCTGCCAAATTTTATATGATCACTGCGAACCAAAAAAACTCGCTTTTATAAGTAACACTAAAAATCAGACTAAAAATCCAAGTCTAATTTATTGGGATTGTCAAATCAAACCAAGTAAGCTCGAGCTCTGAGTATTTAGCAGTGGCCGTTGAAGAGTTCCACTATCCACTCCTGGCCTCACCATCAGATCAGTTCGATAGTATCATTGTACTATCCTTTGTATTTTCTCCATTGTACTACAAAAATAGATTAGTTTACATACTTAAAAGTTCACGGCTTTTCTGATTTTCTCGAAATCGAAACATTACGTCAAAGAAAAATTTTTGGGACATTGTTGTTGCTGTGAATGTTCCATAAAATTACTTTATTTCTAACAATAAGAGTATTTTCAAATTTTTAATGCCAGTTAAGAAGTCACCCAGAGACACGGAATAAAGACGTGTAAAGTTAACAAAATAAAATTTAAAGCTCTTTTTCTTCTTGAGAATGAAAGCATTCTTAAAACTTTTTCATAACGTTGTTAATATATTAAGTTGTATATATTTTCATTACTACGAGTACCTATATCGTAAAGTTTTGCTGAGAAATAAGACTTTTGTTACGATATAATATTAAAGCGATTAAAATTACTTTTACATATCGAAAACAGGTAGCTTTATTGTTATAAAGTGTTTATTTTATAGTTTTTCTTAGATAACATTCAATAATCATATTCAATGCAGTGTCTTATACGTAATATCCCTGCAGGAGGCAACTGTCGTTCTAAACATTGTTGCAAATGTTCGAGTTACATCGTAAGAAAATTATAAATAGCTTTAAAATATTATACGACTTCGTGCATGGTATTGAAATACCATTGGTTAATTATCGTATAATTTCATCATATTCGCTTATCTTTATGTGACAGTCTTCTTGTTAGGAAAGTATTGGTACTTAACATATTTTATAAGTGATGTTTTACACAAAGCAAGAAATTGTTTAGCCAAGTTATAAAAAAAATATTGTAGAAGACACTCCATTCATGGGAGTTAGGTATGTAAAAAAAAATTTTGATTTGGCATTTTGATAAAGTTATGTTTTTATGACGAAAATTCTACTTATTATTTAAATATTTAATACAAAAATACTAGAATCGAACCTGATTATTTACGCTACTGCGCCACATTGTAACTTTTTTGTTTGCAGACGAAATTTTGGAGCCAGACTTTTCTGTACAAAGTCGATACCAAAGAGACCAAAACAGTGAAAATAAAAGCTGCGCCTTTTCTGAATTCACCGACATATGTCAAAGTAGCGGACCACCCTATTGTATATCTCGAGCAAACATCGAACAAAGTACAGACGGAAATAGCCGACCGGAAGTGCCGGTCTGGAGGAAGTACACCTCATTTCCGTTACGCAGAGCCCTCTGGCGCGGAAAATTGCGAAAATAAAATATTTGCAAGGTGAATTTACCAGTGTAATGTCTTTATTAATATTGTTACTGCTTATTTTTACGTTGTGTAATTTGCTTCCTTCTCTTCGTAATTATTATTACGTAGTAGTGATCTGCGGAAAAACTTTTAGATTAATATTTTAAAATGTAGGGATCGATACGAAATACTTAATACTTATAATCTATAATATATGTTCCGACTAACCCATAATTTTTTTCGACTGATTTGGTCTGTTGCATAGCAAAAGAAGGACAAACCAACATTTGAACACACACACTTTCGTATTCGTAAAATTTATTAAAGATTTTTATAATAGGCACTGTGATTTATTTTGGCTTCATTAAAATCATTTTTGGTTAAATGCTAAAACAGCTTAGTTAATGTACACAAGACTTGTATGTAACAATATTATAAAAAGTTCATATAGTTAAAGATTTTAATATTGTCAATAGAACGTGGCTAGTGTATTCGTCATTTTTTATTTATTTATTTTCATTCGGACACAGGTCCATAGTTTAATATATATTATTAAAAACATTTAACATTTAATATTTAACAATAAATTTGAACTTAATACTAATAGGAACATTTTGCATGTCATTACATCGTGCATTTTTGCCAAATTTCATCGAAATCTGTTCAGTAGTTAAGCGTGAACGGTAGGTAATGGACAAACATACAGACACAGAGTTACTTTCACGTTTGTAATATTAGTAGGTATGTATACACCATTTTTCCACAATAATTGTTTGAAGTAGTTCCTCGCAAATTCGTTTCACTTTGTCTGCTCTCTGCAAAATCGAGAACGACGGTTGTAAATGAACGTTGCTAATGTTACTGAATTTTTTGAGAAAATTTTAACTTTTACTATTTTTATTTATGAGATCTTTCTGTAAAACGGCTTTAATTTTTGCAAAATTTGTCATTCATTGTCAATCATTTGTAATAGAATTAGTTTTTTAGTATTGACTTTGTTAAAAAGTATACCTTCTCCCTTAGAGGGGGTACACCTGTGCTAAATCACTTTTCTCTTATAAGAAGGTATCTAATAATATAATCAGTCTCTCTTTTTGAACTCTCATCGTATTATTACTATTTATCATATAAACATTTATAATATATCTACAGTTTTCAATAGAATTCTTTTCTAAAATTATTCTAAAATTGGTCTGAAACTCGAAAATACAAAGTATACGTATTTTTTATTCCAACAGGATAGATTGAAAAGCCCAGCAAGAGGATACCGCGATCAATTACTGGACCGTCCAATTTGTCAGCCCTTAAATATTTCGGGCATCCGAAAAAGTAAAAAATAAAGTACTTATAAGTTATCGTGGGCCTAAAGTCGGAAAATCAATCCCTAGTAAAGTATACAAAACTGAGATATGCTATTTTAAACCTTAGAAATAGAAAAATAAGATTAATTTTCGTTTGAACACGTTAAACTTAGCAAGGTTTGCAAATAAAATATTTTTTTCCTATGAACGTGTAAAATATCCATCGATGGACAAATATTTAAATTCAAATTCATACTGCCGTCCGCATCCAATTAGGCCGATTTTATTTTGTTAGTCATCGCATGCAGGTTTTAGCTATTAAAAATAATAGGAAAATTCGTCTGTGGACCCACCACCGTCCATCGTCCACCCACACTCTAAATTCAATCATGTAAAAATTTTTGGATGATAAAAATATGATGGGTTAATTGCACGTAAACTGTTCTAGTTTAACTTAAATACATAATATAACGTCGCGTTTTGTTTTCTCTGATTGCAGACGAGCCTACAGTGAACAAAATTATGTCTGTTATTATTCGATGAAAGTGCTTTAAAATTTTTAAAATTATATTGTATTGATAATGATGTATTTCTAGAGGTACTTTTACTTAGACTTCTATTCATAAACGATTGTAGAATTTTTTCTTATTCGTATTTAAGTTCATTGTTTAGACATTTTTAAAGTGACTCTATCTAGACTACAATCGATTGTCAACTTAAATGCTATAAATATTTCATTTGTAACAATTTCAAAATCCTATCGCCAACATACTATATATAATTTTATCGATTAATATAATCTCCGTTCATTTTGTATTAAACAATTTTAAAGTCGTGGAAAACCGTAAAATATTTTTCATTCATCCCGTAAACCTCTCACAAGTACATAAAAGTGAGAGAAAGAAAACAATGAGGTCTCTCAGCCCCCGGGGCAGGACGAGTATCCATTAACAGGTGTCTCGTACGAATGTGTCTTCTAAGAACTTTGAATAATAACTCTCTGTTACGACTTACGAGCCACAGTTTTGCCATCTCTTTTCTATTTTGTATCCTTTTCTACTCTGTAAATTCCCTACTTTGTTAGGTTACAAGTACTTTGTTGGGTCAATATGACTTAAAAGTTTACCAAAAATGTCACTTCTGAAATAATGTCTAGAAGTGTAAAGAAACTACTTTGAAGTATTATATAAACTGCTCATTTTCCAAAATATCCATTTTCAAACGAATTTGAATTAACAATTAAACAAAGTGTTTCACTTATACGTATATAAATACATATATAATATATGTTTCAACAAAAAATAGCCTAATTATTTTTTGGCGTTTCGGGCTGAACTTTCGCTTAAGCATACCAGGATAATTATTTTTTGACAGCCTGACCTCGTACAGGAGGCGAACCGATATCATCTACCATTACAGATTACTTAATATAAATATTCCCAGTAAATGAATCTACATATAGTATTTCATTCAGCTTCTTTTTAACATTCCATTGCTAAGCGCGTATTTCCCTCGAACTGAAAAATGCGAAGGCATCGGGCCATACATAGTCCACCATGTTGGCCAAGTGCAGTTTGGCAGACTTATCATGTCTTTCGAAAGCTAATCAGGTTCTCTCATATATGTAAATTTAAAAATTAAGTATTAATTATAAATTTAAAAAGTAAATTTCCTGACGATATTTCTTTTCACAAATTGTAATCATGTTTTCACACTGGGAAAATGATTCACACAAGAGAATATCAGAGGTGCAAGATCTAGGATTTGAGCCCACTGTACTTGGTTTACAAATGGGCACGTTACCACTGGGCTACTTTTGCCTTTTTATATACGTATAAGCAAATACATAAGAAATGAATATTTATATATGTATAAGCAATGAATAAATGTAATACTCTTAGTATTGCGTCCATTTATTGCTTACTCTTATAGCAGACGGGTATAAATCAAGCCCGGTCGGGTCACGTCCGAGCATTGGTTTCGAGGACTATGAAAGTAACTTGTACTTTCGGAGGGGAGCAATTCTACCTGAAATGTTGCCGGTGGGCTTAACCTCTGTGAAGTTCGTGTATTGAACGTATTTTACAGAATAATGATAAATGATAGGTGTATATAGGCCTTTGTGTCTATTGCAGACAATTTATGGTATAATATTCGAGATGCAGATCCTCTGCTGGCTGAATAGACTAATGCGAGAGCAACATAATAATCCTACCGCAGCTATGATAGGAGACGAGGAAACTGAGTTGATTATGTAATCAATTGTATTCTTATAAATGGTCAGACAATAATATTGGCCACTATGGCCGAAATCAAGAAAGATCAAATATTTTTAAAGAAAAAAGGTTACAAGGAAAGTTCTGTTAATATATACATATAATAAAATTCTGAGTCAAATCTGTACATTAAATATTTTTTGGAAAATCTTATTGAAATTGACATTATTATCGATACAGAGGCCGAATCTATAGTTTTTAGAATTTTTGTCTGTCTGTCTGTCTATCTGTTACCGCATCACAGAAAAACTACTGGACGAATTTCGATAAAATTTGGTATGGTCATAGCTGATAATCCGGGTCAACATATAGGCTACTTTTTACCACAGAAAAATATCTCATTTCTGAGAAAAAACACAAAAACTGGTTAGAATAAAAAAACGATGATACTATATACATTTTAACAAGCTAACTAACTAAATATGTCAAAAACTATTAAAAATAGCTAATCTTGAAAAAGTATATCAATAGCACTATTTTATTCATTAAAAAAGTTATTTTAATTAATATATATTTTTGTATTATTAAGTCATTTGTCAATAGATGTCGCCATGTGTCTTTAAAATACGTAGTTTTAATTCCAAAAAATTGAATGTACAAATTAGACCTTCTATGATTTTGTTAGAATTACTATTAAATTACCCGCGGCTCGGCCCGTGTTCAAATTATTAAAAAAAAACAATCTTTTTGGTTTTATAAATTAGTTACATCTATAGATACATTAAAATTTTAATTAAGCCGTATCTGTGCTTTAAATATTTTTTGGAAAATCTTATTGAAATACACATTATTATCGCCAATAGAGGCCGAACCTATAGTTTTAAGAAATTTTGTCGTCTGTCTGTCTGTCTGTCTGTGACCGCATCACAGAAAAATTACTGGAGGGCTTTTGAAGAAATTTGTTATGGTAATAGCTGGTCCTCCGGGTCAACTAATATACTAATACGAGTATACTAATATGTAAAACCTAAGAATTTGGTTTTGGTCATATGAACGCGGGCGGAGCCTCGGGCAATGCTAGTGACATATACGAGTACATACTAACGCATACAATCGAATTAAGTACCTGTTTCTTTCAAGTCACCTAAGATACTAAAGAAAAAATACATCAAAAGCTAAGCTAAAAGGTTTGCTCGCAATAAACAGTGATACAATACATATACAATACGCATTATATTATCATGACTGCATAGCTCAAGATTGACTTAAAGTCCTTGCTACATCTACCAAGCATAAATAAATAATAAGCAAATATGTTGGGGCATTAGCACACAACACCATCTAGTTCCATGGTGAGCTACGAGGTTTGTGTTATGGATACCAGATAGTTGATACACTACACATATATAACTTAAAATATGTACATAGTATAAATATAAACACCCATGACTGGAGTACAAACATTCGTGCTCATCACACAACCTTCAGCGGGACGAACCTGCAACCTCTGGCATAGCAAGTAGGGTCACTACAAACTTAGGCAAACGTGTCGTCAAAATAAAACATTTAACCATCATCGAGCTGTAGGTTTAAATAAAACTAGTATTTTTTAGCAAAAGATGTAATTACTTTTCATTATAACTATATATCTTTAGTAATAACATCCACAAAATAAGCCACGTGAATCCCGGGGTAAATCAAGATAGCCGGCATCACGTGCAGAGTTTACTAACTCCATTACTCCAGTACTCAGATAAACTTTTACATTCAGATTCATTAGACATATATTAAATGAAAATTTTATTATTTTAAAATTTATTATTTTAAAATCTAATCATTCTAAGATTCACTCAGACATGTCGATTTTGTCACAATGATTTTCTTCGCCATAAGTGGTAATTGTGTTGAAAACGGTTCTCACATGAAAATGTCAGAGTTGCAAGACCCCAGGATTTGAACTCGCTTTACCCGACTACCAAAAAATGCCTGCCTGGTTTTTTTATGTAATAATTATTAATTATATTATTAACAAATAACTTTTTTCCTTGTTCATACTTCACTTGTAACTGCTTTAATCGTTATTTTCAATGTTTTCTTATTATCATACGTGAGTATTTAATAATTTGGCTTGAAATTTAGTTATACGTTATATATCTTTTTGTACATCATACAACATATAATTTTCAAATTAATTCCGCTTCCAATAGTGGTGTTCTTTTTATTTGATACTTTTAACGTCAATTTAAAGAGTATAAGTTTTAATGCAAAAAATCATTATTGCTTATAGTATAAATTATTTACTATAATATATATTTGACATGTCGGAAGAGAGAAGCTATCCGCCCGCCCAACTTTAGCTCTGGTATTTGTGACAACTTTATTAAGTTAATCTACTGTCCGCCCATCCCGCCCAACTTTGCTCCAAGTATTTGTGACTGCTTTAAATAAAATAGTTTTATGTTAGATAAAGTAGAACCGGAATATATTCACTAGCTTCCATTGAATTTGATTATTATTTTAAAAGTTCTACAGCTACACATTCCCTGAACGGAGGAACCCATGTAGGGTACTTGTATGGCTGTCCGTCTATTATAATATAAGCTATCTATACATTTTTGTCAATCCTAAGGCAATATTTGTTTTTTTTTTTTAATGAATAAGTAATACTTCAAAATATTTCATCGTTAATAGTAAATCATATCCATACTAATATTATAAATATGAAAGTTTGTGTGTTTGTTGGTCCTTCTTTCAACAGAGTGACGGATTGGCGTGATTTTTCGTATGGAGATAGTTGGAGCGCTGGAGAGTGACACAGGCTATTTTTACCGCGGAAAATTATGTAATTCCCACAGGAAAAGATATTATAATACAATAAAAAATATTTATGATCAGGATTAATTAAATCTTGGTATTAATGCTCTTCAATATAATGAAATATGTACATGTTTTAGCATTTTTCGAAATTAATCTTATAAGGGAGTAAAATAGGGGATGAAAGTTTGTATAAAACCTACCTCTTTAGAGATTTTTTTGTAGTCTTAGCGAGAACAAAGCCGCGGATTCTGCTAGTTTTCAATAATTTTAAAGTCGGCGCCGTCTATTTCGTTAGAAAGTAATTATTTGAACGTTCAATCAATGTTACCATAAACTAAATGTACTGAAGCAAAGAAACATAATTTAAACTTTTTACTAGTAAAATTCTCATATAGTCCACAAATCTATAGACTAGCAGTAAACTTATACTAAACTATAGCTTTTGTATGATGAAGAACAAATAGCCGACCTCACGTGCATAAACTTGTAGGAGCAGTAAATTTTTCACTTGTTCCATATCTTCAAATATTTATAGCTCCACGGAAAGTGCACGACAAAAGTGCTTAAGAATAAATAAAACAGCTTTATACTATGTCAGAGAACAGCGAGTACATTGTAATGTAAGAACTTGTGTTCAATGGTTATGCTATACTATGTAGTGCTATAATAATGTTCGATACAATTTAAGATTGGGAGAGAAAATTGTGTTTAAGTCAATTTTTTTACTTTGTTAGAACTTTCTTTAATAAAACACTGTGTGTATTAGATAGAACAGGTAGTATTCTATTGTTTTTTTTTTTAATATAAATATAAACGTAGTTGATAGCAATTACTAATGTCAAAAGTATTTATTTAACCAGAGAATTGAACTTTTTATAGATACAAACATATATGTATGTGATGATGACGGCGGCCAATCTCATTGAGACTAGCCAACTGCGCAGGAGATATTATAGTGCACAAGTGTATGAAACACCGTCAACTTCCCAACTCCGGGCTGTTACTGGACTTACTATACAGAAAGACTCAATAACTAAACTTGGCCCGACCCGTGACTCGAACCCAGGACCTTCGAGTGTGCAGCCGTACATGCTAGCCACTACACCACCGAGGCAGTTGTATGTATACATAATATAACCAAATCTAGATGTCAAAAATAAATAACTTGAAACCCAGCACAAGAGTCTATGCCTTTCTAGACTTGACATGTGCAAAAATCTCGATAAATGTTTCTACTTTTTTGATATTTTTATAGCAAATCAACTAATGTGTCTTTAATAATATTTATTGATTAAGATTAAGGCCTACAAATTCTTGGAGAGCTTTAAGTAGCTTTGATACCAAAAACTTAATATAACAAATGTTATAGCTACGCTTTCGCATCAAAAGTTTATCCTACTGCAGCTTACACGAAATTTACCGGCCACCTGTAAGCGGCCGGTTAAATTTTCAAACCCCTCGAGGCGGAACCTAGAACTGTTGTTTTATGTACGCTCAAGTTCTGTAATACTCTGATATCATTTAAATTAATTAAACGCTGTTTTATTTAAAAAGCACTTAAACTAAAGAAGTGCTCAGAATAATATAATCACCAGAAGCGTTTAGCGTTTATTAAAAAAAGATTAAAAAAACCAAGATTTTAGTAAAATGTCATCTTTTAGTTTGACGACACGTTTAGCTCAGTTTGCAATAATCCTATTTGCTGTGCCAGCGGCCGCGGGTTTGATCCCGCTGGCATTCATTAGTGTGATGAGCACGAACGTTTGTACTCCAGTCATGGGTGTTTATATTTATAATATGTATGTATTTAAATTTTAAAGTTATATATGTGTAGTGTATCAACTATCTGGTATCCATAACACAAGCCTCGTAGCTTAATACTATGAAACTAGATGGTGCTGTGTGTTAATGTCCCCACATATGCATGTATTTATTTTTCAGGACTAAAGCTATTTCTGTTAGATCTAATAGCATTATTAATGTAATGTAATGATTATACTGTATGAAAATAAAATAAATTAAATAATATGGAATTACTGTTTGTTACCGGTTGTTGGCGCAGAAAATATGGTTTTTATTGAAAAACTAGTTAATCTAAGCATGTTTGCTTTTATATCAGCTTTTTGCAATATTTCTGTTTAAAAACACTCGATGTATCGGGATAGTTAGTAGCCGATACAAAAACTATATCTATGAAAAAAATCATCGCTGCATTACTGCCTGAGATATGGACTAACCGACCAACTAACACACTTTCAGAGTACGGATGATCCTTTCATTAATGGAAATTTATTTCACTAATATAATAAAAATAGCTTCATATGTCAATAGAATCATACGAGCTGTATGAAAGCGGGCTACGGACCCTTTAATGCAGATATCAAACCGCTGACTACAAAATATGCCACAGACTAAATATTATATGTACTGAAGAATTTTGCAATTTCCTTTTGTGAAGGTGGGAATTTTACATGAATTTGTTTCTGTATTCTAAATGTTTTCAAACACTGGGAATTTCTATATACAAATAGGCAAAGACAAAACAATTCAGGCCCTTTTTCTCCTTTGTTTATTAGCCAATTTTCGTATATATGTTTTTGTTTTGCTTAGTAGCTATTGACGAGCTTTAATGTTATCAGTAAAAAAATTGGAAATCGTTAGTTCTTTATATAGATTAGTAAATTCAATAATTGTACTCAAATTTTCAATATTTAAAGATTATAATTGTTGCTCATGTATACGCTGTATTGTTCTTTTGTTTAGAGCTGTAAAGAAACAACTTGGTTTAACAATTATAATAGTCTACTAGCGACTCGGGTTCATCCCTAGGTACATTTTAATTTTGTTGAGCGTAACCCTAATTCTTTTTTCTAAAATAAAAGCAGCCTAAGTTACTCCTTATAACATCAACTACTTGCCAGTGAAAGTCTCGTCAAAATCGTACCAGCCGTTTTGGTAATTAGCGGGAACAAACATACAGACAGACAGACAAAAAATTTAAAAATTGCGTTTTCTTATAAATACCGTATATAATTCCATATGCATTTAGTAAAAATAATAGTAAAAAGCTGTTATTTTGATATTACAAACAGACACTTCAATTTTATTTATATGTATAGATTTTACAGTTCTTAGAAAGTTCTGATATCTTTGACTTTTACTCTGTGGCAAGGAACTACTAGGGCGGATCAATGAGCCGGTTTATGTGACCTATAAAACATATTTGGTGGGATACGACGGGATGGGAGCCTAAGTAAAGCGCTATATATGTGCTGAAACAAAGTATATGTTATCACTGAAGAATTACTTCTTATAACCCACAAAACTAGCATATTAGGTAAATAAAAAATAAATATATGTTGGGACATTAATGCACAGCACTATCTAGTTCCATGGTAAGCTACGAGGCTTGTGTTATGGATACCAGATAAATGATACACTACACATACCTATTTAACTTGAAATACATACATATTACATATTATAAATATGAACACCCATGACTGGAGTACAAACATTCGTGCTCATCATACAAACGAATGCCCCCAGCGGGACTCACAACCGCTGGCACAGCCAATAGGGCCACTACAAACTGAACCAAACGTGTCGTTAAGCAGACGGTAGAGAACAGATTAAAGGTCCAAAGTTGACAAATCATTAGACATGCGTTAATCTTACTAATGTCAATCTTTAATTTTATTAGATTCATATTTGTTGAGCCGCGTACGATCAATGTATGTCATTTACTTAAAAAACCGTAATAAAATTATCTGTCTGCCCGCGTGTATCAGGCAATCTCCAAAAGAGCTATTTTTTTTAATTATACTAAACGTTCACTCAAATTATGTCATAGGATTCCGATGAAACATTACACTTATTAATTCGTCATATCGAATCATCGACCGAAAAAGTACTAGATACACAATCAGTGAGAAAAATGCCCTCACCGAATGAGCGCTCATTTGAACATTTGAGCGCTCTTTTAATTAATTTATTTTTTTGTGAAAACAAAAGCGTGCTATTAATGTTCAATTTACATTGTTGTATATTTATTTCAACTTGAATAATTACTTAAACACAATTGGTGAGAACTTTAACATGGGATTGTGTATCTATTTTTTTTTAATCGTTGTATCGAACCGAAGCTATACGCAAAAGCTAGTTTAAAACAAACATTTAGAAATAGAACGCAGCAATGAATAACACCTTTGAAATTAAATATGTAAAAAACCACTTGTATCTCATGTTACTAAACCGGTGCCGGCGGTCGACGCTAATTAATTCAAACAGACAGCCGTGAAAACAAATCTTCATACCACCAATTTGTTTTTCTCGTTAAGGTTATAAACTACATATAAAATTGTACGTGTGGGCTCAAACTTTATTAATTTCCCAACGCTTCGTGTATCGTTGATGTTAGTCATATTTATTTATAATATACGTAATTTATTGACGCAGTTACTATTAAATCATTCGTGTTATGTTACTTAAGCAGTTTTAATTATAAAGCTGTAGGTAACGGGTTCTATTACCTTTAAAGCCATGCAAAGAAACCTTTGGAAAGAAACTTAGAAGATTCTTATTGTTTTTCTTGTATATTTTCCACTATCTAACATAAACATTTAAAAAGAAGGTTTTTTTTTTAACATGCTTTGGCCTATATATCTTTGAGCAACAAAAGTCATCGATTTATTATTTAATTAATATTTTCTATTTAATGTCAAAGTCCGATGGGAAGTCTAGTCCTTATGAAAGTACAGCAAATCACATAAAAGTGATAAAGCTAAGAAATTAATATTATCTTCTAGTTCAAAATCATTAAATGACCTCGGTTATATGAGAGCGCGACAAAACAAAGCTGGTTTTTGAGTGGTTGACTGTTTTTGAACATTAAATCTAGATGTTCTACAAATTAAAGTCAGTGAAGCCTGGAGAAGTTGCTAGTTTTTCATCCACAACTATGTACTTATTCGGTGTAAGGTCAGGAGGCAAAAGCTAGTGTAAACATAACATTAACCACTCGTAACTGACAGTCCCACTTGCACTCAAATGCATTCCTCAATCAATTATTCTGATTAATTGCTCTTAATGCGCGTATCAAGACGTGTCTGCTAATAAATACACTTGCCACTTGTGGCATTATAAATCAGTGGGAATGAAAACTAAAATTTTTAATTTATTTTCGAAAATATGCCAGATTCTTTTGTTACTGAAAAAAAGCTTTAGACTAAACTTTATTTTTTAAAAGCTTTTTATTAAAATTGTTATTATCTTAAATTTTTCTCTTCTATCTTTCTAGAAAAAATATTTAACAAAAAGAAGTTTATCTTACTTCTTTATAATATTATAAACTAGCGAGTAGCGACTCATCCTTACTTCGCTCGAGTTCGTCCCTAGCTTGCCTCCCCATACAAACTTTCATCCCCATTCTCACCATCGTAAGGGATGATTTCCGGGATAAACACTATTTCATTCACTTACATTTCATATCATGAGATTTACAAAAAAACTTATTTTAGTAAAAAAAATTCTTTTAATTTTCTTCTAAACAAAAATTGTCCTGACAATAACAAACACAAAAAAAATCCAATTTGGTGCAGTCGATCGGAATTTTTGCGTGTACATACATTTCGGTGATTCATTTTTATTTATATAGATGTGAAAGTTTACATGTTTGAATGTTTGGTTAGATGTTTGTTACTCTATCACGCCAGAACGGATGAACGGATCTAGATGAAATTTGGAAGATAGATTATCTGGATTATAGATTATCTGTCTGGAATAGTACATAGACTATTTTTTATCCGGAAAAAATGTACAGTTCCCGTGGGATAGATTTGTTTTTGTCTTTCCAGAGGCGAACCCGAGTAGAACGAAGGTGAGCCGCTAGTATTTACCATATTAAAGCCTTTGACTCAGAACTTCATATCAGGCATTTTCGTCGTCACTGCACCAGGGAGTTGTCAAGTATAATAGAGTTTGAAGTTATGAAAAAGTCAAACTTTTTCGCATGTTTCGCGTACAGCGAAGAATGGTCCCCTATAATGGCCATAGACATTTCATATAACTTCTGCGAAATTTCAGAACAAAGTTAAATTTGTAGACAATTCATTCATCACTCAAAGTTTACTTCGTATTTAAAAGAAAAAAAGAAGACAATAAAATTTGTTACTTCACATATATACATATTATGTAGGTACATATCAGTGACCACCATAGGAACACGTGGCATTAAGAAGTGTTATTAAAATTTATTTATACGACTAGAATTGCCCACGGCTCCGCCCGCGTTAAGATGACCAAAAACCAAATTCTTAGGTTGTACATATTAGTATATTCTTACATTACAGTTTTTGTAGTTTTTCTCAGAAATGAGATAGATATTTATATAGATATATATAAAATCCCTCCAGTGTTTTTTCCATGATGCGGTAACAGACAGACAGACAGACAGACAAAAATTCTAAAAACTATAGGTTTTGCGTCTGTATCGATAATAATGACTATTTCAATAAGATTTACCAAAAAATATTTAATGTTTAGATTCGACTTACCTAGTTAGAATTATTTTATTATATGTGTAGATTTTAAAACGTATGTTTTCAAAACATTCATGAAAATACGCAATCATTATTAATACAACCAAGATAATAAAGTATACTACAGGCAAAGTCCATTAGTCCAAATCCGTCTCGTCATTCTCAAGTGTTGCGTGATTGTTAATACGCAAGCAGGAACTCTCGCATAGCAAAAACTGACAATAATTAACCTCCAACACATCACATATTATAATTGTATTTTATCTGAATATAATTAAATATAAGGGTAATTACATTAGATTCAAAAATAACGTATATCTTTGTTTTTACCCACGCATTCGTATCATGACGTGGACGTTAAATCACAATCCTAACAAGCGTTCTAAAGGAACTCAGATCAGCGCCAATCGAAGTCAATTTAAACGACAAGGTCAGCGTTGCGCCACGCGCCTCTACGTGTCAGTTAGAAGTACCATTGTTTATGGCCGGGACCCCTTATGCTACTAAATATATGGCCAATGGGCGCTAATAAAATTGAGCACACATCTTAAATCGTCTTTGTCTTAAATCTTTATCAATGACTTTAAAGTAAAATTTTGCGACAACCTTCTACCAATACATGGGAACCATTGTACCTCATATTAAGTACATATATTCAGCTCTTTTTAACGTCCCACTTCTGGGCACGGGCCCCCTTCAATACAAAGAGGATCAGGTCATAGTCCACCACGATGGTCAAGTGCTAAGTAATCATGTTACAAATGATTCGTACATGAAAATATCAGAGGTGCGAGACCCGGGATTTTAACCCGCTTCACTCGGTTTCCCAAGCGAGCGCGTTACCACTGGACTATCACTGCCTCCCATATGTGCGTATATAAAATAAAAATATTGTATATATGTTAATCCAGAACATAATTTATATGTATGACAAGTTTCATTAAAAAATCAATAACAAATTTCGAATTATTGTTATATCAATAACAAATTTCGAATTATTCAATAACAAATACCCAACATTCTAATCATCTTCACAAACATTCTAATTCATTACTATTATAAATACCAAAGTTTGCACGTATGTCGGCACGTTGGAAACTCTGGACGGGCTTGGATGAAAGTACCAAAAAGTGATGCTGCATGTATATATGTTTATATACAAATAAAAAAGACGCCAAGGAAAGCGAGGGTAAGCTGCTAGTATTTTATAATTTTACGATACAGATTATTGTATTTGTTGTTTGTTTGTTTATTGTCACTTAACCGAGCTTACCCTTTGGCATGGAAAACTCCATCGTATTCCCCCCGTGGGGTTTATAAATAAAAAATATAGCAAAAGTTTATGGAAGACATGCTCAAGAGACTCAAACAGACCTAACCGAAGAAAGAACGGCTCTAGTATATAATATTTGGTTAGTTTTGGTTTACTTTACATTAACATTTTACTATCTGATAAAATTGAGATAGAGAAAGCATGTTACTTCATGTCGTTTTCGCTCTTCAAATATATAAAAGAAGGCGTATACAATATAGCAGACTAGTGGCTTTACCGGCGCTTCGCTTGGTTGCGTCCCTAGGCGCCTTTTTAATTAAAATATTAAATGTATGTACATATATAATTAATTTTTCGGTGAAATATCAGCGCCAAGCGTAACCTTCGATTTGGCTAAAAATTATAAATGCGAAGTTCAGTTACAATCTTGAAATTGTACACAAATGGATTTGGCTCTAGTGACTAAGGCGCCTATACTAAGCACATTAGCATCTGTGTGGTAATCAACTGTAGGTTTAAAAAACAATTGGCCTGATACTAGAATCACAGCGAGTTGACTCGCTGAGTTGTAAATTTTGATCCCCCTAAACTTTAACAACCATTTAAATTTCAAGCTTGATCTATAGAGAAATAAAGTGAAAGTGGGAAGTTCCTGAAGATCCTATTTACTTGATTGTATTGCTCAATTAAAATAACAAATATTAAAAAATTATAAACTATTACAATTAATTACATCGTATATTGAGGATTATACTAATTGTGACGGAAAACTCAAAAAATAGCGTTCATATAGAGCTTATTGGATTATAAGAGTATTTCCGACGACCACCCAGAGGATCGCGCTACATACCTATGGGCGCCTAAACCTATAATATAATTCTGTAATGACCAAATCCCATTTACCGTTTCATTGGAAAGCACTTTTCCCATAATTTGACGTGGCATGGGTCGTCACATGTCATGCGACGGTTCGCAGCCAAATTGAATATTTCACAAAACGCCCAGACATATTACCGACAGGCGGTGTCGCCGTCGTATCAATTTATTCGCCAAATTTCATATTTTTTCGAAGAGCCTTCGGGTTAGCTACTGCTCACTGAGTTGCGTATTTATTTAATTTTATTATTATATGAGATCCTTATTATTATACGATGTTATTGAGGATATTGACATGTATTATCTTTAAGTATTTTCTGTAAATCTTAGCACTGTAGTAGCGTTTCAGTTATTTACTTTAGGAAAATATCCCATCTCTGAGGAATCTATACTAAACGTTAAAACGAGGGATGAGGGACGAATCCGAGCAGAGTGACGGTGAGTTGCTAATTATACAATACATATAATAATATTAGTAACAACTAATTTTTTAGCAAAAATATTGTTAAATCAAAATATATTTTCACACTTCTAAATAACTCTTTGTTAAATCAAACTTAGAAAGTTTAGACTTGTATCAGAGAAAATTAATATGAACAACCCATCAACACTAAATGAATTTCATAGCTAAGCTACCATGAGATTAATAGAGAAGTACACGCTCTAGCTTACATCAGAACTATCCTTGTCCATTATTTACTGCACAATAGAACGTTGGCTTAGCTCCTTGCACAATTAAAGGCTATGGCTAACAGTATGTGTCAACTCGTACAGGCAGATGTAAGCAGACAATGAGACCGGCTCTGTGGCGAGACTAGCGATGTGAATGTACGTACAGTGCTGGTGTTAGAACATCTGGTATAATAGTACATATTGGAGTGAAAGATCATATATCATATAGGTTTGATATTTAATATGGATTTTTGTAAAAGTTAAGTATATATAAGTTTAAATTAATATAGCTCTGGATATATTAAAATGGTAATTTGTAGCATAAATATACATATATAAAAATAATAATAATTTGAGTCATCGACAAAATATTGCATGTTTCTCAAAAAGTTGTTGACCGAAAGTAGGTAGGTACTCGGATACACGGATATATATTTTTGTATAGGTAAAGATATTCATACTTTTTTTTTAATAAATAGGTAAACATAGCACAAATAAGGCCATATAAATAAAAAAAAAATAATAATTACTTTTGAAAATCTGGCACTTCCAGTTTGAAATCGGCGCTCCGTTTTTGTCAAAAATTAATTAACGAAATTTTTAGAAAAAAATTGATATCCAACGGTCTAATAAAAAGTCTAGATCAATTTCAATAAAATCAATTCAAACCCTACTAATGTGTAGAAGCACTATTCCCTAGTGCTTAATTTTTGTCAATATATCAGAAATAGCAAATACTTCTCATATATGTTGGGACATTAACACACAGCGCCATCTAGTTCCATGGTAAGCTACGAGGCTTGTGTTATGGATACCAGATAGTTGATACACTACATACATATAACTTTAAATACATACATATTATAAATATAAACACCTATGACTAGAGTACAAACATTCGTGCTCATCACACAAATGAATGCCCCCAGCGGGACTCGAACCCGCGACCACTGGCACAGCAAGTAGGGTTACTACAAACTGAGCCAAACGTGTCGTCATATACCAAATGCTAACCGTAAAAACATATAACTAAAATCCAGCCGTATCTTGGATTCTGTACATATCAGTTAGGACATATTCGTATTAAATTTCTGTTCCGACGCGTCGACTGATTGCTGATTGCATTACTCCGTTCGTTAACGCAGCACAGTGCGCTAAACGCTGTTTAAAGCGACCCGGGGCTGGCTGACCTCTCGTTAGAGCTTATGTGTACCGCTATGATACTAAACTAGGTATGCCAATAGTGCTTCACTTTATTATATACTAGCAACTTCACCAGAATTTGTCAATTTAAGTAATATTTATTCTATTTGGCAGTGGTAGTTCAATGGTAACTCGCTCGTTGGAAAACCAAGTGAAGAAGGTTCGAGCCCTGACTCTCGCAATTTTAATAATTATTCTTATTTGCGAGTCATTCTCAATGTACCACGTGCTGCCAACCACTAAGTGGTGGCATGCTTAATAATTGCTTATCCTCTTCGCTTTAAGGGGAAGCCCGTGGCCAACAGTATGTATGTATTCAGACGTTTTTAAGGTCCAGGTTGCTGGGCACGGAACTCCCTTCAATACGAGTGGCATCAGGCCATAGTCCACCACACTGTCCAAGTGTAGGTTAGGGGATTTCACATGCATGTCTTTCGAGAACTTGCTAAGTTCTCTCAAACATGCAGGTTTCTTCACTGTAAGCAGTCTGTGCCCAGCAGTTACTGCCGGACAGCAAACAGAGCAAAATTGTAATTTTATTATCATATATCTTTTTGAAGTCTGCCAAAATTTAGGCTGCGCAAGAATTGACCCTGATACCATGGGGTACTAATATGCTTGAGACATTTTCATTACTCAAGATGTCCCTTAAAAAATGTTGATCAATCTTTCCCCACATTATTATACCCTACTCAAACTCAATAATCTGTATTCATATGTATACGTCGAGAGGGTTTCCATCCTAATAAACTCTTCAGTCAAAATAATAAATGTAAAATTCATATTTTATGAAACTTTTTTATGGGACAGAATTGGACTGTGAAATTGATTATAAATATTAATTACTAGCGGCTCACTCTCGCTTCGCTCGGGTTCACCTCTAGACAAACAAAAACAAATTTATCCCACGGGAATCATACATTTTTCCGGGATACAAAGTAGCCTATTTGTTATTCTGATATATGAACTATTTTATTGTAAAGTTTCATTAAATTCCAGTCAGTAGTTTTTGTGTAAGCTGTATAAGTTACTATACTTTTTTAACCATCCCACGGGAACTCTTTAATTTTCTGGGGATGAAAAGTGTTTAAAATGTTGACCGAGGATATAAGATACCACCATGCAAAATTTCATTTAAATCGGTCTCAGAGTTTCGAAAATTAGCCTGTACAAACAGACAAACAGTCCGAGAAACAAAGACTTTCGGAAATTAGCCCGTACAAACAGACAAACAGACATACAGGCACACAGACATACAGGCACACAGACAAACAGATAAAAAAATTAATAACTATTGTTTTGTGGTCTATATTGTATACATAATACGTTACAAACAAAAACAAATCTATCCCACTTGAACCCTTTCATTTTTCGGGATAAAAATTATCTAAGATGTTGACCGGGGATATAAGATATCACCATGCAAAATTTCATTTAAATCAATCTTATAGATTCGGAGATTAGCCCGTACAAACAGACAAACAGATAGAGAAACAAAAAAATTGAAAAAAAATCTGGATTTGTTCTATTTCTCTTCTTACACCCCCCTGACTCAGTTTTTAGCATTTTTTTTTCTATGTACAGACATTCGACCTCTACAGTTTTATTATAGTATAGATTAAAAATGGTAATACAATGGTTTTCATGTTTGTAAAATTCCATTGTTAAAGGGCTCTCACCTTGTGTTTTTATGGAGTTAAATATTCTCTCGTGTACTCTATGTATAACTGTTTCAACCCTAAAAGTCATAGCTTAATGCTAGATAGCTTACAACGTTACTCGAGAATTGGCCTATCAAATGCAAAAAAAATCATATCCGACTCGTAGTTGCAGAGAAAAGTACGTTCAAACAAATAAACATACTCTTCAATTTTATTATACTATCTCGTTGATCTATTAGCTAGCTTCCCGATCCGGAGGTCCTAGATTCCAGAACCGGATCAAGTCTAGTTATTAAAGTTTTCTCTTGGAAACATAACGGACTTGAGAAGAATTATCTTTTAACGAGAGTTTGAGAGTGAAAGGAATAAAGAGTGTTATGTTTGTACGTATACGCGTTGTACTATAATATCCTGCAAAAACATAGTCTCAGTAAGGCTGACTAGAATGACTTTATTGTTGTAATACCTACTGTGCAGCTTGGATATGAATAAACAAAAAATTAAAAAATATAGTTCTCAATTGATTTTATTCGGTCTAAGAAGAATAAGCCAACAAACTTTGACATTCATAGCAGAGAAAATTCTAAAGATAATTAATTAATGAAGACGACACCCAACTGACGTTAGCTTCGTTCCAAAACCAAAAATCGTCCAATTATCAACATTTTCGCTGACAAGACAAATACTAAAAAAACACGCTTGACAGCTCTAAGACGACATGCTTTAAGAGGTGCTCAAAGTAAAAAGTTCCTTTTAGACTTTTTAGTTGGCCTCGTCATCTGAACAAACAGTGCATGCGCATACTAATATTGATTTACGCTTCTTAAAATAACACCGATTGGGTACTCTCACAATTTGAAATTGTATACTGTTTACTCAAAATGTAAGAACGTAGCTTTCCCAATGACGAATTCATTATCGACCAAAATAAAACAAAGTACCGATATGTAAATAAAATTATTACGCAAAACACAACAGTTGCTTTTTAGGTGAAAATATACATCGACCATCAAAATCTCTTTAAATATATTTTACATAATATATATGTATTTTAAAACTGCTCATATCAGTAGACTGATGGAGATTGAGATCTGATAGAAATCTGTAAGTACATATGTGAGTCATTATTTTATCATAACATATTAGTAACTCGTTTTTGCCTTTGGCTTCGCTTGCGTAATAAGCGGGGTGAGGTTCAAGAAGAGCCTATATATGTAATTTATGTATGTACGTATATCCGATCCCAGGATGCAATCTACGTCCTTGTCAAATTTTATCGAAATCTGTTTAGTGATTTAAGCGCGAAAAGGAAGTTACTTTACTATATTAATAGTATAGATTTAGTCAAAATATAAATGACGTCTCACAAAACATAATTATAACTCAAACCTTATATGTATAGATCAATATAAGTACACATTCAAGTTGTAAACTTGTAAAACAATTGGTAACTCCGGTCTTCGCCCTACACCTACATACATTCTCACAGCAAGCTGTCAGCGCAACGGTAATCAGCTATGATGGATGGCACCCATATAGGATGCTGCGACCAGGTTCTCCCACCGATCATCTTCAATATTAGTCTATTGGCGTTTAAATGGATTTTCCAATCGAAAACAGTCTCACAAAGAATATAGTAACTAAATATCTAGTACATATATACATAATTTTATATTGTGCGAAATAGAAAATCTCGCATAGATAAAAAAAATGTTGACTAACACAAGCTCAAATTATTCGTTTTATTTGAAAATTTACATTACGTGTTAATATTTTTCTCTATAAATATAACTTTAGAGCAATTGTACAATATTGCACAAAAGTTTCTCAATTGCATTGCTTAGAATTATATTCTCGTAAAGCTCGTTAAAAGTTCTGTGTGTTATCAAGAAAATTAAATTCTCTTGTATTTCGAAATGAATAACTCTTAGTATTATAGAATAGACTATATATACATTTATATATGCAGGTTCAGAAAAGTAGGTAAGTAGATACTTTATTATAAAATAAAAATAATGTATATCCCTACTTGAGAAATGATGATTCCTCATAAGAACTTCCACCCCTCTTCTTAGGGATGATTTTTTAAGGGATGATTTTCGGGATAAAACTTATCTTATATTCTTTCCGGGGACTCAAACTATCTCCATATCTATCTAAATCGGTTCAACGGATCAAACGTGAAAAAGTAACAGGCATACAGTCAATTTTGCATTTTTTTCAATTCCCCTTGGTATTTAACAAATATTAGAAGTGCAAGTTAGCCATTGTGTTAGTGAATCGATTTGAATGAAATTGGAATTGAGATAGCTTATTTGATAGCTTACTACACTGGACAGATTTTGATTAAATTTAGTATGGTGATAGCTGGGTCAACATATAGGATACTTTTTATTGCGGGAAAATATCTTTATAAAATATATTTTTATAAAACTTAGGCGGTTTAGAAAGAGATATTTTATTTTAGTAGAATTCAATATTTCTATATACATACATACATATAAAGTGTCATATACCGTACCTATCACATCTACCGTTTTGATTGAGTCCACAGTACACGCGCTTCGTTATATACTTCCACCATCCAATAGGGCTTATCATGACTCTTCTCTACCGTTAAAACAGAAACCAAAAGCCGTAAGCTGTAAGGTTGAATTTCCTATGACACATTTGTTTGAACTAGCCCGTGGTCGGATAGATTTGACATGTTTATCGATTACTGTACCAAAATTTAGTTCTACGCGTTAACTTGATATCGAATTACGAAGATAAGAATTAAGGGCTAATTATATTGGTTTAACTTTTCTAATTTTTAAAGACTTTTACGACTGCACAATCTCTGGACAATCAATGTTTTTTTTTTATATCTGTTAGTTATCTTTTATAATAAGCTTACATTCCATAGAAACCATTTCATGAATGGTGATGAAAAGTAGCCTATCTTTACTCTATGCTAGTCTATACTAATATTATAAAGAGGAAAGATTTTTTGTTTGTTAGTTTGTACCGAATAAAGTCCGAAACTACTAAACCGATTTATATGAAATTTGATAAAAGAAGAAGATGGTTTGAGACCCTGGAAAGGACATAGGATAGTTTTTATCCCGGAAATCATCACTTAAGGGGTTGAAAATGGAGATGAAAGTTTGTACGGGGAAGCAACCTAGGGACGTACCCGAGCGAAACGAGGGGGAGTCGCTAGTGTCATATACAAGGGCAACCTTGGAAACCTTGGAAAATAATCTTATTATGAACATTCTTCTGTTGATAGATAAAGACGTTATCTCTGAGTAATATAAGTTATAAATTATACGTGTATTGTGTATTTTAGCCGAACTACGAGTATCAAGGTTTTTGTCTAAAATGCCTTGAACAGTTCTACAAGAAATTCGCAAAATCATATATCTCACTAGTTACTAGGTACATATAGTTACTTTTATGTTTAGAAAAAATATTGCTACCATTGGGCTGGTCAACTACCGGGTCGATTAATAAGGGAAAAAATAATATATTCTGTAAATGCAAAAACTATTATTATATTATACTATCACATATCTCGTCTCTATATAAAATACGAAGAGTTTAGTACACATTCTTGAACTCAATTATTTCACCAAATATGTATATACAAAATATCCGTTAAAATGACGCAACAGACGGCAATTGAAAACAAAACACAGAAATGATGGATGACAAAATAAACAGCAGTAAATTAGGAAGCACTTGGAGCTGTTGAGCCAAATTACTTTAATGCGCGTAAAACAAATCTCATCCATCATCGCGGACGCTTCTGAGAAAAAGTGTGCGATTGATCTTAATTCAATATGTCTCGTTAGAGTTAGTTGAATGTAACATACACGGTAAAGGAGAATGCCATACAAATAATCATAACTAATATTGTAAGTGCAAAAGTGATTTTGAGTTTGTTCTACTTTCAGGCAACAATGTATAAACGTATTCGACGTTATTTTTTGTATAGAGATTTTTAAATAACAATGAGTTATATAAGCTAGTATTTTTTTGGCGACACGTTTGGCTCGGTTAGTAGTGACCCTACTTGCTGCGCCAGCGGTCGCGGGCTCAAGTCCCGCTGGGAGCATTCATTTGTGCGACGAGCACGAATGTTTGTACTTCAGTCATGGTTGTTTATATTTTTAATATGTATGTATTTAAAGTTATATATGTGTAGTGTATCAACTATCTGGTATTAATAACACTTAACGTGGCTTACCATGAAACTAGATGGTGTTGTGTGTTAACATCCTGACAAAAACAAATAAAAAAAATATTATCCCAATATTACGTATATATGTAGTCTATATACATATGTATATTGTACATATATAAAGAATAGAAAAGCAAAAGGCAGGTCACTTGTATATATAAAAACTTTTTAACAAAAAAATAAAAACCGACTTCACACAAAAGCACTAAAAAGTAAAAAATAACTGATTGGTAGTTTTCATTTACTATACATACCTAATCAAATATTTTCGAAGTCGGTGTGCTTTGGCTAATAATTAAAGCCTACCTACTAAATACATACCTAATCAAATATTTTCGAAATCGGTGCCAGCCCATACAAAGCAAAGCACATTTGCTTTACATCGGCTGGCACCGAAAATATCTGATGGCCTGAGAAGTATACCCTTCGAAACAAAAAAAAATCCAAATCGGTTCAGGCGTCTTAGAGTAATCGGTGAACATACATAAAAAAAGATTCCGACGAATTGAGAACCTCCTCCTTTTTGGAAGTCGGCTAAAACTGTCTAAGTAGGTATAATGTTACATCAAAATTCAAGAACACGCTAAAAATCACATCATTCAAATAACATATTCAAGTAATTTACATTGGAGACTCGAGACTGAGTTTTAATCTATCAATCTGGCAGTCTACATGCAAACAGATAAATTTGTCCATCGACGATCACCCGGACCATACAAATAAACATACCCAGTCATTGAATAAGCTACTTTAATCTTTTGTAATTGAGTTTAATTTGCGCCATATACATAACGTTATAGCAACATTATTTCCTAGTGATATTTAAATTTTCAACTGTTTATTTCCTTTTTTATTTAATCATGTTCTGCTTCTGGACTAAGGACTAGGGTTGTCAATGTTTCATTTGTAATTAAAATTGTAAGTGGGATTTTTTTAATTATTAAGAATAAAGACAAATGGACAGCTTATTATATTATATTTGTATCGTACAACTGTAATATAATAATTTTATATAATTGACGACACGTTTGGCTCAGTTTGTAGCGACCCTACTTGCTGTGCCAGCGGTCGCGTGTTCGAGTCCCGCTGGGGGCATTCATTTCTGTGATGAGCACGAATGTTTGTACTCTAGTCATGGGTGGTTATATTTATATATGTATGTATTTAAAGTTATATATGTGTAGTGTATCAACTATCTGGTATCCATAGCACAGGCCTCGTAGCTTACCATGGACTAGATGGTGCTGTGTGTTAATGTCCCAACATATTATTATTATTATTAATTTATAATGCAACAATTCATTTTCTGTATTCAATAATTACAATTGTGTAAGTAATTTTTGTATACCTGAAATGAAAACTGTTGAAAGTTTAGTATTCTATAATTAAACTTAAAATCATTTTAGTAGATTCACCCATTAATTATATATTGAATATTGTATATCGCAAAAAATTTATGGAATATTTTCAGTGAAAACCTACATTAAATACAAAAAAAATCACAACGCTTATAAATTCGAATTTTGACAGCCCTATTCAATAGTCACTTCATAATAGATTTAGGAATTTCAACTTAATGATCGTTTTCTAAAGTCGTTTTTAGAGTCCTGTCTTGTTGGACGCTGCGCCGGGGGCGGATGCGTGTATTTTTAGCCTAGAACGCAGTGGACGGATGTACGAGGTGTAATATTGCAAGTAATGTCTTCGATTTTTTTTACGCTGTCACAAAGATATTTATGTGGAATTAACCATCCGAAACGTGGTCTTTGGTAGACTTGATATTTGCCAAAGTGTTCTATTTATGTTCCATAGCAAATTAGGGTTAAATGAGGCCTGTTATAGGTTGAGGATTTTAAGAGTTTGCTCTGATTAATCTCGCTATTTCACTTTCACGCTTGGCTTCCTTTTTAGATAAAGCACCGTGACTAACTAAATGATTATTTTACAACATAATTTGCTCATTGAATTGGAGTATGAAGTACTCTTCTTATGCCAGTTTGAAGAGTCCTATAGTTTTTCCTATATATGTATAGAAATCGTAATAATTATTCAGTATTGAGATTCTATAGTTTTTCTAATTGGCGTAATCTAAACATACAATAAAATTGTAACGAAGCCGAATCTGTACATTAAATATTTTTGGAAATCTTATTGAAACAGGCATTTTTATTGATACAGAAGCCGAATCTATAGTTTTTAGAATTTTTGTCTGTCTGTCTGTTACCGCATCACAGAAAAACCACTAAAGGGATTTTGATGAAATTTGGTATGGTGATATCTGGTTATCCGAGTCAACATATAGGATACTTTTTACCGCGGGAAAATATCTCATTTCTGAGAAAAAATACAAAAACTGCATTGTAAAAGTATACCAATATGTAAAACCCAAAAATTTGCTTTTTGGTCATCTGAACGCCGCAGGCAATGCTAGTGTATAATATAAATATTCGTCTATTATTTTCTAACCTAATAAATGAAATTAAAAAAAATCTCTACTAAAAGCCCCTAAATATAAAAAAGTAATACTATATGTCGTCTACTCTGTACAAAAATGGTGGTTGTGATACCTACTTCTGTACGTATATAAAACAACATAGTAAGTATAAATTATTTATACTCTCCATTTTTCTACTAATAATATTATAAAGAGGTAAAGTTTGTGAGTTTGTGACGTAGTAGGGGGATATCTTTAAATTTATTGAACCGATTTAGATGAAATTTGGTAGGAAAATAGTTTGAGGCCCTGGTGAGAATATAGAATACTTTTTATACCGGAAAACCTTAAGGGGGTGAAAATGGGGATGAAATTTTGTATTGGGAATTAAGCTAGGGACGTAGCCGAGCGAAGCGAGGGTGAGTGGCTAGTTTATTATAAAATCAGAACTAACAATGTCTGTATTTATACTTTATTTTCAAAGACTAATCGTTAGAACTTAGAACACTTGTATTTGACTGCTTATTTAGTCCTTTACTTACTGCTTCGTAAATGATGCGGGCACTTGGTTGATGACTCTTCAATTGACAAGTGTTTAAATTGTTCTTGTTTATTTACACAGTGCTGTATGAGCATTGATATAGACGGAATTACAAAGTATTTTATTATTTGACCCGATATAAAATAATGTGACACGTGTTTTTTTTTACTTGTGTCAAAATAAGAAAAGGGACTCATTTCGTGTGTAGGCCATTTTTTAAAAAAAATACCCCCAAATTGTGTATCTATAGTTACAAAATCGAATTAAGAGTCTTTCGACTTCTTTGAGTGAGTTGTTAGCTGCAATTAGATAAACTGGTAACTTTTTTATTGCAAAAAATAAAATATATAACATAAGTTAATATTATAAATTAACTTTAAAAAAGATTTCTTATAAATTATTTTACAAAATATTTTAAATTACAGACTGCACTATACATAACTTGCTTTTTAACACTATGCCTGACTACCATAGGTTGACTGGGAGAGATCTCTTTTTAGAGATAAGTCGACCTTTGCAAACTAATTTTATTGTAATTTCTGTATCTCCTTTAAGATAATCTAAGGGATGCCCGTGCCCAGCAGTGGGAAGTTAAAGAGGGCTGAATACATTTAAATACTATAAAGAATAGATAATTTTTTTCAATTTCAACAAATACTCAGCTCACTAACCAAGCCAGTACTATATGACATTATTCAAAATCAATGGACAATATACAATTTATTCAATGCCAATTACAATCGCCATTCATTCTAATCAAGAGTTACAAAGTCATCACATGATGAGTTCCGTTGAACACGTTTACGCTCAATTACGTCCATTTATCGGCGTTAGGGGCGGAAGCGTATGCTTGCTGTGCATGTACGAATTGGTGGTGCTGGCTTTAAACCAATACGTTACAGTGTTTGAATTAAATATTTATTGAATAATTGTAACATTTCTAGACTCAATTAAGTCCTAAATCATGTATATAAATATATCATATACAGTCAAAACTCCTTTCTAGTCAAAAATATTTGTGACAATGAAAGAGTTCTGACTTCAACATAAACATCACGAGAGAACTTGTATATCTGGATAAGGATTTAATCGCTCTTATTTGCTCGTCAACCTAAATTTCTATACAATATGTTGAAAGATAAGATGTGCAAACCTGCAACACACAAATTCACATTTTTATAATATTATCAAAGATGTTATTACTTTTTTGTTTGGTTATCACCTGCAAAAGTGATAAACCATCGTGAATATTTTATTGTAAAGATCATTTTACTTAGATAATACTTCACATGTTACAACATATATTCCTTTCGTGAAGACACAGAAAACGTATACAATCAAAGAAATCAATTTTTAAACAATTTTTGTCTTGATTTTAACCTTCTTTGCCTTTTTTAAATAAAACTATCTTTTCGGATTATTTCGCGGATTTATTTTGATTTTTGGTTCCCGACGTTTCGAATGCTTTACAGCATCCATGGTCACGGGAGAGACTGAGGTGTTACATGTCTTGAAGGTATAGTTGTTACAGACAGCCTACCCACAATTAACAAAATGAAAACCTTATAACTAGACAATAAAAAGTTCAAAAAGACAATAGAACGCTTTATTTAACTCAGGGTTAGTAAATCTTAATGCGGCAACGGATTCCGCTGTGGGTTTTAGTGAGTAGGAGTCTCACAGTTGACAGTTGACAGTACCCTGCCGTTGACGGCCGGCAGGGTCCCCAACAAAAACAAAAAAAAATATTAGTAAATATTTCTAGTCTAAGTCTTTTTAAGTCTAACTTAGTATTTCCAGAAATTACCTAATACATACAAACAAAACCAATTTTAACTTTTCCTTATACTATTAAAAGGCAAAATAAATATACCGTAGATTTTTCAATCAAGCCTTCGTATACGAAAATATCGTCAGAAGAACGAGTGTTACTTAAGTGTTCTTTTAATAAAATCCACACCGCATACAATAGTCACAATATTGTGATTAAAGCTGGCATTGTGGTGAACAATCGCATTACTTTGGCCATTCAAAAACGCGATCGACATAAAACGGTAGGGTATATTTCTTTGTGAATGCTTAATAATATGTTAAAGACGTGTTAAGAGCGGATCACGTCTGTACATTCTATGAAGATATACATATAGTAGAAGGAAAATAAGGATATTTAATTTAATATGTATTAGCATAGTCATCATATTTATACATCTTTTAATTTAAAATATCAATATTTATTTTAATGAATTAAAGAGGCAATAATAATATGTTAAATAATAATTATTTATTATTTTTATTTATATAAATACGATGGCATTGATGGCAACATTCTTTATTTGATTATTAAAAATGTACGTGACACAACTGTCATATTGACAGGGTGTGAGAGTGCTAGTAACGGTCCGGTGTGTTATTTCATTATTGTAAATTCAAATTATTTAAATAAACAAATGTTATAATTGGGTATTTCATTTTAAGGTACGCAAAGAGAGCAGCAGAGCAAAGCGAAGTCAAATTGAGATTATATATAATATAAGGAAATACACGGATTTGATTTCCAAGCAAGAAAAATATTGATCCACGAGTACCTACTAGTGCATACTTTCGACATTTCAATTCGACGAGGTTTTAACCAAAGGCTGCCTGATATTAGTTATCTGAAATACCCAGGGTCTCAAACTATCTTCTTGCCAAATTTCATCTAAATCGGTTCAGTAGATTCGGAGCCTATTCGGTACAACAAACAAACAAAACATCAATTTTTTCCTGTTTATAATACTATACATTAACATTCACATAAAGTTAATTTTATTACTTTTAATTTTCACTTACTCCTTACTCAACTATCACATAAATTTGAAGGCAAAATCAGCAAAAATAACCGAAAAAATAGTTTTATTTAAAAGTACCTACCAGATCCCGCGACTTCGCTCGCGCTAAACTACAAAAAATTTTTTTCAAAAGGCAGCTTTCATACAAACTTTCATCCCCTATTATACCCGCTTATGGGATGAATTTCGAAAAATGCAGAAATTCTTATTTATTTAATTGTATTGAAGAGCATAAATACCAAGATTCAAGTAATTCTGATCATAAATATTTTTTTGGGTTGTATTAATTTATAACGTTCCCGAGATAATCTCCCGCGGCAATAAGTAGCCTATGTCACTCTCCAGCCTTCCAACTTTCCCACACAAAAATCACGCCAATCTGTCACTCAGTTTCGACGTGAAAGAAAGACAAACAAACAAACATACTTTCACATTTATAATATTAGTATGGATATGGATGTCAAATATTCACGGAAACCTAATAAAGTATATCATTGAAGGCAGTAAAACAACAAATTTAATCAATAAGAATAATGTAGGCAAAAGGCGTCTTAAATTAAAAAAAAATTAAAATATATGCAAGAATGCCTGCTTCATCCAACCCTTAAATCGTGATACCAATTTAATTTAACGTAAAGGTACTTGTACTGCCAATAGACTATAAAACTAGATTTTGCGCTCCCTTGAGTCCACATACTTATATTTTTTTCTAGATCTAGATTGAAAATGCCTTAGCCTCTTTCATACAGGTACCTTAAACAAAATTAATCTTTTTTAAATAAAGTATCTCGAATAACAAAAAAGGACGTGAAGGAAATAAGAGAATAGCTATAATTAAAAAAAAATTGATGTAAAACGATTACCCTGATATTTTTTAATCATTGTTTTAATGTTATATTACACTTTTATTTTTATTTGTCAAAATTTACTGTGTAAAAGTAGTTTAAATAATGTAAATATCTTTTCGGATTTTTTCGCAGATTTATTTTGATTTTCGGTTTCCGACATTTCGAATGCTTTACAGCAATCATCGTCTCTCTCGTGACGAGATAATTTTATTTAAAATGTCAAATACTCGCGTAAATTTAAGAAAGTTATAATGTGTAAAAGTAAATATAATGTGTTTTTAGATTGATAGATTTAATAAATACGAGTATTATATTTATAAGAAAAATCTCTTTAGCCATATACATAAGTTTAATATACATATACATATTTAAGACGCTGGCATCGGTCTAACCTACATGAAGGACACTAAATTGTCCTATTTGTCCAAAATCGCAATTTGGAAAATCTCTCTAACGTCAAAATATTATCACAAATCAAGCTAGGTATATTATGCTCGTAAGTCCATTCAAAACCCACCGCTTAAGGCGTACCTACTTTTTGCGGTACATTAAACTCACATTCAAGTTGAAATTGTCACAGCTTCGAATAACATCTGGAGACATTGTTCCTTTATTAATGCAATTCGAGGGAGGGTGTTTAATAGTAATTTGACGCCCTCTATACTATGTGGACATTTTTACAGGAAGTCGGGGTGAATGTAAATATTCTTTGAGGTTATACCTATTCAAAATAAAACAGTGACGTTGCTTTATTTGGCTTGAAACCGCATAGAAGTTAAGGGTGTGCCATGTAAGTTGTTTTGATACATTGTTACATCATATCTATAAAGCTCTAAATGTAACGAAATCCAAAAAAAACATGATTAATAAAATAGCAATTAAAAATTAGGTAAGTTGCCATTCCATTTTAAAACCATCCCATCTCTCAACATATCTTGAGCGGCTTAATATTATAAATGTGAAAGTTCTAAAAAGTATTATTGTATTATTTCAAACGAGAGTAAAAAAGATTTCTTCCAAAATACCTACCAGCAAAGAATAGCATTGTAACTCTTAAGTTTTGAATTTAGTAAATGTCTAATGTCCAAACTTAGATCAAATAACAAACAGTAATTAATTTGTAACATAAAATTATTTCTTTTCTGGTGTCAATATAGTAAAAATTCATGCCATTTTATTTGTTACACCGATATCGAACTTGTAACCCGTTCCTACTCTACGAACCCAAACAGCCCACAGTCTAATTATTTCCATATTGCACATAGAAGTTAATAACCTATAATTGATTTTATGACTAAAATATTTTTATTTGCAAACAATTACTTCCCCAGTGGCGCTGAAACAGCAATTAATATAAGTCATGCGTTATTTACGACTCACTAAATTAAGAGTCGATGACGAAACGCTGTGAATGAGTATGTGAATCATAAATGTACACTGGTTTGAAAATGGTGTTGTGATGTTATTTAATGTAATTGTAAGCTTAAAATATATAATTAAACACTAGCGATTTATCCTTGCTTTACTTGGGTGTGTCCCTAGGTGATTACCAGTACCTATGTGTTACTCCAGGCTATAGTTTATCTATGCACTTCTTCTTTTCGTATCGACGGAAGGTTTTAAATTGAGTCAGCCCAAAACTCAACCATTGTCAGTGACGTCTATAAGGTTCCTGTATGTTACAGTTAACTGGTTAATCAGGGCAAGCTAGTAAGTACCTCGTCGTTTTTGGAGCACCATATCTGCACTGCCTTGACAAGTTTTCCTTACTTCGACCACAGTCCCGATCTCTTTATCAATGTGATATGTATATAATGTGTTTGTCTACCTTTTTGTAAAGTAGCACAGTATTTTTAACTATAGGTACTATAGGTAGATTTAAATGAGCCTTGAAAAATTATTTGCTTGCGCAACTACGTAGTTTAATATTACGATCAATTTAATAGGTGACGCCGTAGGTTATTAGGCAATAATTCATCTGAAGAGAACGTAATCTATGTGCGATACGTGTACGTATCGGATATTAGGCATATGTTTGGAATTTTGCTGACTATCCTCGACGTACACATTTCACATCTGTAATATGCTCAGTCTCTAAAATGCATTTGAAATTCGACAATAAAGTTTTTAATGTCTTGGGAAAGTACAAAGAAATGGATACACGCTATTTATTTATTCAATGTTAACACTATAATGTTAACAAATAATAAATATATGTTATGTTAAAAATACCATAAACAAAATAAAGGATGAAAGCTAATTTTAAATCACACCAGAAGATTCTTTGACGTATCTTTAAATTTTCGTTAGGTGTACCGTACCTTTTAAACTACCCAAGCGACTCTCCTTCACATACTTTTTAGGCAGCTCAGGCCTAAAACACGCTTTTCCAAGTGCACTTGCATGGCACAAATAGCTTAAGGATTCGAAATCTAGGGTTAAACGTGCCAGAATTTTTGGCAAAAAGAAAACGTTCCTATCTTAAAAGAATGTATTTAGAATCTGACTGATGTTAGTATGAATGATGCTAGTAGCTGGACCGATAAATAAGTTACACAAAATATCGATATAAATTAGCAGCACGCGTACTGTTACACACTTTGGCTAATAAGAGTAACGAAGGTATAATGGAAAAATTCGTAGCTGTACAAACAAAATTTGTCGTCGCCGTCGTCGTCTCAGCCAAAACACGTCCCCTGTTGGACATGGGCCTGATCCAAACATTTCCATGAATAAATTACATTGAGATATTTAGAGGTTGATACAAACCAAGTACACCAAGTTACCTCATTTGATATTATTACCTAATATTATATGGCAAATGGCAATACGTTAATGATACTAGGTGAATAAGGTAATAGGCAAAGCGTGGGCCAGACACTGCCATAAATACTTATATATATTACATCAATATAGTTGCTGTTGCCTTCTAATTTCCTATATATCCAACTGTACGGGACACCTCAATAGAGATTATAGTCTATCCCGGTAATTAATTTGCTCCACCCGTTGGGGTTCCTTGCTAATGTGTGTTAAACGCTGAAATAAATTACGGTCCAGACCTACCCTTGGTAATCACTTCATCCCGGTTAGAAGTTAAACTGAACTACTTATAAATGAATATGTAGCACTTACAAGTAATTGAGGACACTCAAAGAAGACAAAAAAAAATACATTAAATTTCTTATTGAATAATAATTCTTTATAGTCGAAAATTGATTGTAATCAGTATATTTTTTGATTAACAACACTAGAGCTCGTTAATTGCTACTAAACAAAAAACAAAGGTTGACAATAAGAAGAGAAAAAGGTTTTCTGAACTCTTTTGTCTTTGCCTATTTATCTATTGATAATAATTTAGCCCTGTTCAAAGTCCCACTGTTAGACGTGTGATCTCACCTTAATGTGAAGTAAATCAGGCCACAGACCCACGCTGACCATCTGTGGATTGGAGGACTTTACATATCTATTGAAAACTAGTTAGGTTCTTGCAGATATGCAGGTTTTCTTACGATGTTTTCTTTCATTGTAAAGCGGTGGTGACCATGGGATAATTCGCATTCAAAAATATCAAAGGTACATGACCCGGGATTTAAACCCGCTTCGCTTGGTTTTTCCACAGCTCAGTCTGGAAGAATAATCCTGTGTACCCGTTAACGTAATTTCAAGCCATTACAGATAAAAAAATTATAAAAGCAAGAGGTATAATCACTATCACTACATAGTATAAAACAAAGTCGCTTTCTCTGTCCCTATATCCCTATGTATGCTAAAATCTTTAAAACTACGCAACGGATTTTGATGCGGTTTTTTTAATAGATAGAGTGATTCAAGAGGAAGGTTTATATGCATAATACATGCATATTATAGTACAGAAACGTCCAGAAATTCAAAGATTTGTATTTCTTATTAACAGTTAAAATGCATCTAGGGACGAACCCGAGCGAAGCGAGGGTGAGTCCCTAGTTATCCAATAAAGTGAAAATTATAATTTAAGCAAATTACATTATTAGTGCATTACTGCAGCACGAAGATTTTCATTCAATTATTACGCAGAATATTAATCACATTTAAATTAATATTATATGAAATACCTATCTTGGTTAAATTTAAAACGAATTTTATTTAAAACTTTTATCTTTACAAGATTAAAATTGGCGTAAATTTCTAGTATTTGACTGTTCTCTTCTGAGCTTGAGTGACAAGGTTCAGTGAGCTTTTCCCTTTTGGTTTATAATTGACCAATGAATAAGCAGTTTAAAATCACATTCAGACTAAAACTTTAAAAATTTATTTCCATCCAAACTAAAAAAAAAAGCTTATGAATATGAAAATTTTACTATCTAAAGCAATTTTATGGTGCACTATAATTAAATTATACGGCTAAAGGGTCAGAGTAGCTCACTGCTCACGGGCGACAGCGCTAACCCAATCATAGGCACTATATATGTACGTATATGATCCCATATTTTACTGGAAATTCACTAAGCAATTAGGATAAATTGCATGTAAAACGAGAGGCACGTTTGGCAAGTGAAAGGTGCGATGATAAAACTTTTAACTCCAGCAATTTTTCTGAAATTCCAATGTACGTTAAAGTACTCTAAAAGCGATATTACTCGTACTTGACTAAGGTTTATTAGAAATTAAAAACAGCACAAAAATACTATATATTAGCTATTGTTTATTTATGAAGAGAAATGATACTTAGTATTATAAATGTGTGTCCTTTTCTTATGGAAGAAGAAAGCAAAGGATAGGACATTCTTTTTTCATAGAGAGTAAGGCCATAGCTTTCTTTTATATTTATTCATATATATTTTCTTTTATCCTGGTGATTCCCGAAGATAGCAATGTATATTGGCACTTTTATTTACTTTTTTACTGATTTACTAATCGCCTGAATAAAGCGTAAGCATGTTACTGGTTTATAAAACGGCTGTAAATAAGTACAAATAGGCTTAACAAAATGGTTTTGTCTTAAGCTGCGGATGCTTCGTATCATCACAAAAGAGATCAAAATACAAATACAAACAAGATAACATTGGATATCTATACATACCTGTAATAAAATTCTAATTGAGTCGAATCTGTACATTAAATATTTTTTAATAATTTTGTCTAATCTATAATTTATAGATTTATTGTCTGTTGAAATTGGTGTTGCGTGTTTGATGAAATTTGGTATGATGAAACCTGGCTATCCAGACCAATAAATAGGATACTTTTTACTGCAGGAAAATATCTCATCTCTGAGAAATACTAAACGTTAAAACATATAAATATTTAAAACAATACTTAAATTAACTTAAGAATTGTTGGTGAAGTGGCAAAATCTAATAATAGCACAGAATAAAATTTAAATTAAGTTTTAAAAGTAAACAAAGCTCTTTAAATTCTTAGAAACTACGCTAAATACTTAATAGTTGCTATTATAATAAACACTAAACGATAGTGTGCTTGTAAAAGAAACTTACCTATATACGAGTAGCGTACAGTAATTTCATAATTGCTAATAATGTGTAAGTGGGGAGAAGTGCTGGCTAATTTAATTTCGTACCTAGACACCGTAGAACGAAATATAAGTTTCATATAATATATACTAGCAAAACCCGCGGCTAAGCCCGCATTCAATCTACAAAAAGAACTCTTTGGCTTTATGTTATACAGCTATGTATTTATATAATATTGTTCATACAAAAGCACTAAAATCGCTATTAAAAAGTGCGGGGTGGGGGTAGGAGGGTAAAAAATACTTTACAACCCATTCTCATACATACCAAATGTACACAATATTTTTTATTAAAATCGGTCGAGCCGTTTCGGAGGAATGCGACCACAAACACCGTGACACGAGATATTTATATATCAGATAAATATATATAATACTAGTGACTTACCCTTGCTTTGCTTGGGTGCGTTCTTAGATACGTTTTTATTTTTTATCAGCAGAACCCTATTTCTTTTTCTAAAATAAAAGTAGCCAAGTTATTCCTTATAACATCAACTATCTGCCAGTGAAAGTCCCGTCATAATCTATCCAGTTGTTTTGCTTTTAAATACTGTATATATTTTAAATTTTATTTACTGTATAGATTTTATGTTTCAAAAACCTTGGAGTTTTATTTCCTGTAAAACATTATTGCAAGATTACGTATAGTGATATATTTTTTTTTCGTACTGACTTATTTCTCATACATTGATATAGAAAAATCCCTATTATTGAAGTAAAATTTTTGCTAACAATCAAGTGCAAATAGCATGTCTCAGCGTTGAGTTATATTCCGAAAGCATATTTTTAGTTTCATATTTGCTATTTCGACGACAGAAAGTCATATTTGCTAAGGAGGCACACTTGAATAGCTTCGATAAAAATATTTCGTTACAAACATAGACGTATCTAGTTAAATATTTTCACATCGTGATAGTGTAAATGTATATAGTGATAATATATGCATTAAAACGACTCATACTTGCTTCGCTTGGATGCTTCCCTAGCTTTGTGAAATAATATGCCTTTTGTTTTTATGGTATTAATATACAGACAGTGCAACTTTTTAATTTTTTTTTATTAGTAACAGTAGTCTATGACGTGTTGCTCCAGGTTATCGTCTATCTGTGTACAAAATTTTATTCAAATCGGCCTAACTATTTCCACTAAACCTTTCCTGAAGGAGTAATAAACATACACACGCAATTTTTCACATTATATTACTAGCTTTTTCCTGCGGCTTTGCACGCGTACTTCAATTATGAATTATTTAGTCTTAAATAAAATATTATAGCCTACGTGTTACTCCGATGTCTAAGCTTCATCAAAATCAGTTAAGTAGTTTTTGCGTGAAAAAGTAACCAATATCTATCCATCCTCAAAAACTTTAGCGTTTATAATATTACTAGTAGGATTTGATTAGTACATATAATATACATATATTAACATAGTAATTGTGTAAGCATTTACTACTTAAACTTTGAACATTACTGTTTCATCTGCTTCTACAAAACGCGATAATAATAAAAATAATCCCACCCCATAAAGGAATATTTAAAAATATGCAATTTTATGGGGAATTTAATTAAACAACGCTGAGTCTGCCAGCTCTAAGCAGTAATTAGCTGTGGCAATAATTAGCGCGAGTGGCGTGCTCGGGAATATATCAAATGACACTTTACCGATGGCTGTTAACTTTTTAGCATATATGAGAAATTTTGTCAAAGTAAACTGTGGCTACGCTAAATTGAGGGGCTCGAGTGCATCTTTCGTAATTTCACATTAAAAAGCTAATGAAATATTGTTATTGTGGCTATGTAGATGCATATTTCTTTCGATTTTAAATGGAGAATAAAGCTCTTGACATTTTTGATGTTTGATATAAAAGCTATACTCGTAAAAGATTCTGAGTAATGTATAAGTTATTTGTTGGCCACATTCTTGTTTCTGTTCCTTTATTTAATCAAAAACCACCCCTTAGATTGTGTAATAATTCATTGAAGATAAGAATAGGCCTTAACTAATCACGTCAATAAGATGTTATATAATATAGCCTGATATGACTAATCTCTCCTATAGATTAATATCCTATAGATAGAAAACCCTGATCTAACTTAAAAATCAGGGTTTCTTAAAATGGGGTCCGTAATATGTGTGCCAGGGTCCACAGCAGCTCAGTTAGTTCTTCGAATCGAGGGTATCCTGATTTAGGCGAGGTTGGCCCGCGAGGTACGGGCCGTCCGCAGGGGTGTTGTAGTGTGTGCGCAAGCGATCCTGCAACGCCCCATTGCACTGCGGCGACGGGTTCCGCTGTGGGTTTTAGTGAGTAGGAGTCTCACAGTACCTTGCCCGTTATGACGGCTGGCAGGGTCCCCATGATGGGATTCCCCAGCGAAAAAAAAAAAAAAAAGCTCAGTTAGTTCTTAGCATTAATTAAAAAATTGCGGAGTAAACTAACTCATCGATTAAACGGTCAAAGATGACACACACCTTGTTTCATCGAAGGCAATTCCACAATTTAAAGTGCTCATTGAGACCACACAACAGCGTCCTTCTCCATGAGCTATATTTGATAATATTTAATTAAGTGTGAGTAAATTACCAATAAAAGTCATTTTTTAATTATTATTATTTTTTTCTACAATATTCTTTGTCAGGGTGTCCGTGGAATTTTAGAAATTCTAAAAGTGGTCCTTGCCTGAAATAAGTTTAAGAAACACTGCTATAGATATTCATGCCATAATATCCATCCTCATATCAAACTGAATAATGTTTCATATCTATTAATATGTTCATTAGCGTAGGTATTACGTACCTTTTGTCTCAAAATCTATGAAATCATTTAAATGCTTTTTGTTTGAGATTATTTTAATAATATAATAATGTTCAATTGAAAACTAATTGTGTTTTATTCATAAAATGTCACATGAAGCAAATAAATAATATAGTTTACGGGCTGCCAATGGGGTGAACGCTGCGTTGTGCGCAGTCAGGATGCGGTTAACGCGCGTTTAATGACCGCACAGTGTTGCGACACACGAGCTTTAAGTTTATATATAATAAAGATTGTACTTAAATAAGAATTCTAAAATGAGTGAGATTTCTAAAAAAAATATTGTCGTTTTTATTAAAAACACAGTCATAGCTTACTTTTATAATATTATATTACATTTTTGCTTTACTAAAGGTTAAACAAACAAAAGTGCAAAATGAAATTACAAAAATATTGGTTATTTGTCATTGATCGTCAAAGCGTATTTCAATGACACTGTTACTAACTATATAATATAATAATCCAAAACTTATACTAAATTTAAAGATTTTATTAAAATATAAGGGTTTATAATTTCAAATAAATTTAAAAATTATTCCGCTATTAGGAATAAACGATTTTCATAACATTTATATGGAACCAACATTAAATTAAGCTTACAATAAGTCAATTAGTAGATATCGCGTAACGCACAAAAAAACATACACGTAAATTATACCTTCCTCTATTTTGAAGTTGGCCAAAGATGACGTAATCTATAAACATCCCCCCCCCCCCCCCCCCCCCAACGTGCGTTCACCTTGTCGTGGTGGGCTCAGTAGTGCCCGGCAATACAGCCGGGCGCGAAGCTAAAAAATGCACAGGGAGGTGGCCCACTTCGGTGGGCGGTGGGAGGTGGCCCTTTTCGGAGGGCGGTGTACCATGCGGGTTGTTCCTGGTATTTCTCTGATAGCAGAGTGGACTTTGGAGCAACCCCATGGTTGTTGTGGTCTGCTTCGGCAGACCTGCCGTCGAGGCGTCGTAGTTGAATGCGTAAGCGATCCTGCGACGCCCCATTAAGACGGGGGAAGGTTTTGTTGGGTTTTAGGGGGTAGTACTGGCTTTGCCGGTGAGTCCCACACCTCGTGCGTAAATGCATTTCCCAACGTTAAAAAAAACTATATATAAACATACAAAATGAAAACAGTTCATTACCTTTCTGTTTCTATTGACGAAAACATTTTGTTTTATATAGATAAAGACAAAATAATTCGGAATTATTATTTATAAACTTACCATAATGATTATTGACGAACTTTGACCACTGGAAGACTAGTACTAGCAAATAGACATATTAAATAAACTTCCCGTCCGTATGTACGAAGCTAACGCGTGAACTCTACCACTCACATGTAAACTCGTATGTAATTACAACAAGTCAATATAAAAACATGTAAACAGTAATTGAACGTCGCAGGATGTCGTAAACTCCATTATGATCGTTAAAATGGCCACCATGATTTAGTATTCAATTATTTTCACAGATTTTATATAACCAGATCATGTGTATTGGTGAATTAACTAAGCCAAGCTAATTACCTATGTATGTATATATTTAGCCACCTTATAACGTCGCATTGCTGGGCACGGGCTTCTCTTCAATATGAGGGGGATCAGTCCATAGTCCACCACGCTGGCCAAGTGCGAGTTGGCGGACTTCACACGTCTTTCGAAAACTTGCTAGATTCTCTCAGATATGCGAGTTTCCTCACAATGTTTTCCTTCACCTTAAAAATGGTAATCATGACGGAGATGATTCGCACTTAAAAATATCAGAGGTGCAAGACTCGAGATTTGGACCTGCTTCACTCGGTTTTCCAAGCGAGTACGTTACCACTGGGCTACTACTGCCTCTGGGCACACTTGCCTATGTTACATCGTAATTAGTGACTGCGTATTACTCTAAATACTAAACTAGATTTTAGGCTATCTTATCCGCAGAAATATTGTGTGTAAGAAAACGATTTTGTGACGTTAGGTTTCACTAGGGGGTTGAGTGAGCAAATGTCTTACAGTCCCCTGTCCGTTGATGGTCCAAAAAGAGACCTTATATTACATTATATAGTATCGACGTATTATTTATTAAAAATAGTAATCTAAGCAGGGTTTTTTATTCAATAACGTCCCGTTAGGGACGGATATGGTTTCGCTGTGGGTTTTAGTAAGCAAACATCTCACAGTCCCTTGTCCAGTGTCCGTTGAGGGTTGGCTGGGACTACATAATGTCTTTTGTAAGGTCAATAAACAGAATAAGCTTTCTCCATTCCGAATTTCACTAAGATTCTTTGAAACGTAACAACCTGAAAAATAACAAAAAACTTATTAACTCATTTTAATATTAATGAGAAAATGTGAAATATTCGCGTAAATCTATGATAAAAATAGTGTTTTCGTTTATATTATATTTGGCGCTCTTTCCTACAAAAGGGGAAGTGTTACGGGAATTCAATAGAAAAACACGTGGGACAAAGTATCTTACAGAAACTATATATACTTGCATATAAAATTATTGTATCCGTAAAGTATTAAAACAAATTGCTATACATAAAGCTGTTGTTAAAACTCTCATCTCTATAAAATATGGCAGAAGCATTTCTGTTTTTGCTTCACTGAAATAGTGATAAGACATGCTTCATTTTAATATCATGTAAGATAGTAAAATTTGAAATAAAACGAGCTTAAACCTTCCTAAAGTCTATGTTTAAACAAAAACTCATTTTCACTATTATTAATTTTAATAATAATCTGTTTCAGACTGCAGCGTTTATAAGGAACACTAAATAACGGGTAAGTACATACATACATGTGTATATTGCATACAAGTTTTTGCCTGTTGTCTCACTCGCGTAGTTTATAATATAATTATTAACATATATATGTTTAAATGCTCCTAAGAGTGATGTTAGATAGTTTGTAACCTTTCCCAATACATAGGCCACAAAATATACATTTTTTTTAATATGACAGACAGTTTCAGAGATAAGAGCGTTCAAACAAATAAAATAAACAAGAATTTTGTTTGTGTTGTTGTATTAGGCGTTGATTTTCAAGAAAATTTATCATGTACGAGACTAAACCAATTAACGCCGTTGGAACATTCCATTTCGTGATTACTTCGTATCTATCAGACCACTATTAGATCAAAACTTAATATTATTGGAATATATCACAAAACTCACATAATCTATACATATAATAAAATTCTGAGTCGAATCCTGTACATCAAATATTTTTTGGAAAATCTTATTGAAATAATCATTATTATCGACACAGAGGCAGAATCTATCGTTTTTAGAATTTTTATCTGTCTGTCTGTATGTATGGGAACTCATCACAAGAAAACAGCTGGTTATCCGGGTCAATATATAGGATTCTTTTTACTGCGGGGAAGTATCTCATCTCTGAGTAATCTAAACTGTTAAAACGGAATAACATATACCTAACAATGAAATCAAACTCATACTTCTCGAATGAAGCAATAATTATATTTCAATAGTCGACGACATCTACGTCAATCAATCGACCAAAAGTTACTAACGCGCAAATACTCGTAGCTTAAAGGCTTCATTAAAGCGATATAGAGTTGCCAGTTTACTAAACAAAACTAATCATTATTTATAATTAAACATGAAGTCATTCAAAAGGCATGCTCTGTTCTATGCTACGTATAGATCCTAGGTACGATTACCGCCTACATACCTACCAGTTAAGACCTTAACCGACACTTAATAATTACATGCGCCCAATCATTCCGACAGCTGTTTTGATTACTTTAATTGGCTTTAAACGTATCAAAGATTTAACAAGGACTTATGTAGACCAGTATGTGTTCATTTCTGCATCTTTAAATTCTTCTTTTTATTTTCATATTTTTTTCTACTTTATGTACCTACTTATTTATTAAGACTAGTGTTTATTCGCCTATTGGCCAAAATTCAACCATAAACATTATTGAACATTTTTGGAAAACGTATATATAAATAGAATTTACCTATCCATATATATGAAAACAGTTTCCAGGCATTTTTTTTAATAACATTTGTAAGGTTGCATTTTATATATTGTTTTAATAGAAAATAATATATTTGATAAATTTGTAATGATTTATGTATAAGGCATTTACATATGTGACCTTGGCCGATAGGAATGTGTTTTAAAAAAATAAAAAACGGCGCGGATATTCTTTTTTTTGCCCGCGCTTTTGCACAGAGATGTCGGTAGCACCATGAGGTGACTAGTCACAAATTGTTTGTAATACTGAAAATTATGATTATAAATTATGTAACTTACTGACGATTATAAAAGTACCAAATATAAGAATATAAGCAAGGAATATCTCGAAGTTTTATTAGGGATCCAACACATTAAATCTCGGCAATACTTACTAACCAAAAAAAAAAGAAAATCTTATCACAAAAAGACAAGAAAAATGTACTGCATTGTTGCATTGTTTTATCTTCGCTTACATATACATCATATATATATATATATATATATATATATATATATATATATATATATATATATATATATATATATATATATATATATATACATTTTTCCAAATACTTAGACTTGTACCAATTAGTATTTTAGTTAGTTCGTCAATATAATAACATTTACTGATCTGTATTACCACTATCATTTTACTATTTATACTTTTTAGCCTACAATACAAACTATAAGTATAAAATCATTATATTATCAATGCAAATATAAATGATATGTTATTTGTTGCTAAGCAAATCAATTGAAAATGGCTGGACCGATTTTGCTAAATTTTTCTTATTACTCAACAGTCCGTAAAATATTTTTGCAGAGAAAAAAAAAGCAAAAGTTGCAGTCACTTTAAATCAAGATTTTTAACATAGCAGCTTATACAATTTGTATACGCTAACGCATAAATAAATCGCCGTATCTATTTATGTTTTATCTATATTCTATAGTAGGTTTCATACCGCAGTGCGCGGGCGCCGGCGTGGGACGAACAATGTGCAGTCCACGCGAATTATTATATGATAATGGTGTTCATTATAAATGTTTATAAGTTCACTGGTTAGTAAACGTTTTGTAAACAAAATCAAAATTACAATAGATATTGTATATGTTATAAGTCACAAAATTCATGAACATATAACAAAAATGCTATCTAGTAGGTACCTATCTATAAAGAGTAACGAATACATATCAACATTGTATGGCGAATTTACTTCAAATGGGAATAGAACTTTGATCTGTTAGTCTTCTCTGAGCATCTTTATATAAGACATATTGTATACTTGATTATATACGCTTTCATAGTGAAACCTCTAATTATCATTTTTTTCAACAAGTTCAATATAAACTCATTGACACACTGGGATCAAAAATAAATTATGTCTCTCTCTGGAACAGAAACTATAACCACGAAATATAACCCTTTTATACACTCTATCTATTACAACATCTATATCTATTCGTTACATCTTAAAAAAGTACAATCAAACAAACATTAACGCTCTAATAATAGTAAAGTCCCTCCGCCCGATTTCGGCCACGGCGGCCAATGTCATTGGGACTAGCCATCTGTAGCCATAACAGACAATAATTATATTAGCCCAGATTCACTATATGCCTATACGATATAATATAAAATCATTTATATTTCTAATCATGATATCACCAAGTTCTTCGTATCTTCATTCGAATCAGGCTTCAAATGGACGTTTAAAATCGAATCGATCGCAAGACTTATCGATAAACATGCGCGTGCGCAGAATACGTCGGGCTTTTTGCATACAAATTGCGAAAAAACCGCCGGATGACGACAGGATCGTTAACACGGCCGAGATCACGACGGTTATTTGTTAATGCCTGTAACGCGATTACATAAAAATACATTATTCAAATTTAAAATAGCTAGTGTTTAAACAAAAAATATGTCTACAATAGTTTTAATATTTACTAATTTCTTTTTTTATTGAAATAGCTTGGGAAATCGAGTGATGCGGGTTCAAATCCCGGGTCTCGCACCTCTGATATTTCTATGTGCAAATCATATCCAACATGATTACCACTTGTCTTACGGTAAAGGAAAACATGGCGAGGAAACCTGCATGTCTGAGAGAACCTAGCAAGTTTTCGCCAGCGTGGTGGACTATGGCCTGTTCCCCCTCGTATTGGGAGACCCGTGCCCAGTTAAAAAGGGTTGAATACATTTAAATTGCTACAATTTGGGGCATAACATTTTGAAGCAACGACCCCAGCTTATGTTTCACTAAATTTAAAAAATACAATTATTATGCAAATGATAACATTAAAGCGCATCCGGATTCGAACCCACGGCCCTTTGTTTTGTCATTTAGCTTACTTCAACAGATTTAAGTACTCGCTTCCTTTAAAACTGGTACCAAAATTATACTTTAAGATAACACGTGGTAATAAATTATAATAATGTTAATATAACCCATTGTCTTTTAATGTTTAGTATATGTTAGTACTGTGTGGGACGCTTATAATAGTCATGGGGGCTTTAGTTTTCCTTGTAATTTACACTTTAAAGTAAGGAAGGCAGTTTGTTGGGTTCGCTTGCTGTAAAATTATAATAAGGTCATGAATGTGTGTCAGTGTCTCACTATGTTTAAAACAATGTACAAAGTTTAATGTTTTGGGAGAGCTTTTGTAAAAGCTTGGATTTGTATTCATTTATTATTACTTAAATTCAATCTGATATCATTTAACACTTATTCAAATTTCAAAAAAGAGATGAGAATAAGAAAAAATAGAAAAACTGCATTGCAAGAGTATACTAATATGTAAAACCTAAGAATTTAGTTTTCGGTCATCTGAACACGGGCGGAGACGCGGGCATTGCTAGTTAATTATAAAATAAGTAAATAAAGAAAAATATATGTTCTTTTGCTATAATATGTAGAGATGCTAGAACAAAACTGTACCATCTCGTAAGGTCGTGTACACACTACACCAATTCGTTCAAACATCTCGCTGGAGCGGGCAGCTGTGCAAGCGCTGTCACTCGCCATTAGGCACTGCCTCTGTTTACTTCTCCACTCGCTAGTACCACACAGGGTCGGCAAAATATCGTGCTTGATAAAATAATTGTAAGTTGTATTAATTTAAAATTAAATACCTTCAAATCTCACACATATATTCGTACATACGGACTATTAATAAATTCATTTAAATTGTAATATATTATTTGTTAAATTGTAATAAAGGTGTTGTACAAGAGAGTCAAAAATATAAAGTTGAAATGCTGTCTCCTAAACTAAGCCAGAACTTGTATTATAGGTGATAGACGTTTCGCTTTCATAAATTAATTGACAGCTATTTATTGCAAGCCTAAGTTTTAACGATACCAAAAAAATTATTCAAAAAAGCAATGCATCGTGCTTAGAAGAAAGAAAAAATAAGTTTTATATTAACAAAAACAAATGCGAAAATTTGTACGTTTGTACCTGTATATGTTTTTTACTCATTCACTGGAAGGACTGGACAAATTTGGAAGTTTGCTGTTCAGGTCATTTTTCAAGGTCACTCAATAAAAGCAAGAGATAGGCAGCTAAAAACTGCACAAATAGTAATGTCAATGAGTACTTAACAATATGATATTCATTACATTTGCTCTGGGGGCACATTCTCAATACTTAACCTTCTATACCCTTTAGAACATACATAGCCTAAGACTTGGAGTAAGAAGGTTACTTTAAGCACCTAGTGATGCACCCGAGCGGTGCGGGGAAAAGTATCCTATATGTTGAACCGGATAGCCCGCATTATCGGTATGATAATGCTGGTTTTTAATTTCATTAAAATCTGCCCAGTGGTATCTCGTGATGCGTTCCCAGACAGATAAACAGACAGACAGACAAAAATTCTAAAAACTATCGATTTGGCTCTGTATCCGATAATAATGATTATATAAGATTTTCAAAAAAAATATTTAATGTACAGATTCCACTCAGAATTTTATTAATGTATTGATTATGGAACACTTATTTTCCATGATATTTCGAATTTACATATGTATAACATGTCTACTTCATCAAGTTTCATTATTTATATTTATCCAATCCTTTGAAGTACTGTCAAGAAAAGAAAATAACTAAACAAATGTTCCATGATCTCCCCACTATACTTACGAGTAAGTCTACAATTTTAGGTTTAATCTCACCCTAAGCTACAGAGAGTCGACTTAGCACTTTACATACTAATCGGGATACAGTTTCTACAGAAGGACTAATGTAAATTACATTACTGTAATTTTCAAGGTATCTGCTTCTATATCGTCATTCACAGAGCATTATTCTGTTTACATGAGACAAAGTTTTGAAACGAGGTTAGCTCTTATTAACCATATTTTGAGTAATAGTGATTCAGTAATTTTACCGTTCTAATGGTACGCGCTCCCCATCAATATGAGGGGGAATCATACCATAGTCCATCATGGTGGCCAAGTGCGGATTAAAAAACTTCATGCCTTTCTAAAACTAATTAAAGTCTTCTAAACCTGCATATTTTACTTAATCCTAAGGCATTGGTCATGTTGAAAATGATTAATACCTCCAGGTAAATTTCTAAGAAATTAATTAAAATTCTAAAAAATCTATTGTAACTGACACGCCGGCATGTCCGCGGTCATGGAGAGATTATGAAAATGACACATATAAAGATCTCCAACACCCGAAAATTGAACGCACTTCACTTGGTTTCTGAAGCGTCATTACCACTAAGCTAGTACGCACCGATTTTTGGAGTTTAAGGGTATATGCTTATGCTTTTTTATAGACTAAGTTTCCATTATTTTAAATAAAGTAGTACCAACCCTAATATAATGCAGAAATATAATAAGTATGGTACACAGTATAGTGTTGCAACCGTCGCACGCTGTTTGCTCGCTACCCTCTAATTGAAGGCGACTGAGTCGAGTCAACTATATTATACCAAATGTCAAAATTCGGTGACAAAATGAACTAAAATTTAATTCTAATATAAAGTTAATTTTTTTATTCTTTAAAGAAACGTTACAATCGCGTACTAAAAGCTATTACGCTATTTGAAATACATGAAGATAGTTTTGAGAAAAACTTAGTACACTAATTATTTTTACATCGAAATTATTTTTATTATTCAAAAAAAAATAGCTACGTAAAAAATAGATTAAAGAAAATTTGACTGTTTTCTAGATCTGAAAATAAGCAGTAAGTCTATTAAAGAGCCACACGCTATCTATCTAGATAATGTCTTTTAAGCTTCTTTACTGTCATCTTTCTTCTAATGCACGATCGTGTGAGGATCATCACTTTTCATTCATTCCCGCTGGCTATACTTTTCTCCTGCAACAGATATGTATAACGTAAATACAATATATTTTGGCACAGATTATGGTACCAAGTAAAACAAAAGACGCTTACAAAAAACCATAAACCGACCAATTTCCCTCGCGTCTTCTCCATTCTACGTGACATTGGCGTAGTAATCTGTGCTCAACTCGTTTTAAAGCCATTCACAAGAGAATTGAATTGGAAAAAACCGTAAAAAATTTAAAAACTACAGGGTAGAAATAAGTTTACACTTTGACCCGGAAAATACACAGTAATTTATTAAAAACACTACGCCTGAGCAAAACTAGGACAAATCTGTTAAATGAAAGTCTATAGAGATGAGTGCTTTCGTTTCAATGATATAAAAAACACTTTCTAAAGAAAATTAATCGCAAAAATGACGTTGTATAGTTATATTTTATATATAGGTGAGTTATCACCCAGAACATAGATCAGCTTAAGCAAAAATAGTAGAAATTTCTGTTTTCCACGTTTTGCCAATTTTTCATACGACAGAGATATTAAGCAACGAGCTTTCTTATTTTTGTTGACTGAAAAATGTACCTACCTGTGAAATTTATTACAATTTATTCCAAATCAAAGGATTTCTGAGTTAAAATAAAAAAAATCAACAGATCATCACGTAACAAAGTTGTATCGATAATATGTATATGTACATTTTGTGTTTTACTAGAATTATCTATCTCTCCATGGCAATATGAATCACGCACACGCCAAGTCGTTATACCACACATATTAAACAAAAAAAGTTTGTGCCAACAATTATGGCTACATATATTACATACTATATTCTTCATTTTAAAGACCAGCAAATTTCATTAATTTTTCATTTCATTTCGAATGTATTTTTGTGGGTATGTTAATCGATATCTTCGCCGATTTTATAATCGATTTTCATATTCTTTTAATTAATAAATTATATCTTACGGGGCCATGAATAAAAATAAAACAAATTGCCATTAAACGTGGATTAAATAGGTTAAGTGATTTTAAATTCAGTATAATATTCAATATTACGTTTTTTCTTAAGAATTGAATTTCAAAGAATCTTTTTGACAGCTAATTCTCAGTAGTTAGGTACCTATGTTATTAAGGAAGACGCTGTCAAAATTTCAGCTTCCTAGAACCAGGGTTTTTGTCTGCGCGATGATCAATCTGTTAGGCTCAAGTGTTTTCTTATATATCCTTAGTCTTTCCCGTGACCATGATTGCTGTAAAGCATTCGAAATGTCGGGCACCAAAAATCAAAATAAATCTGCGAAAAAATCCGAAAATTAGATTCATTTATTTAAAAATATTATTATACACTGATAGCATTTACATTTTGGATAATTAGTTACATGTCAATATGGCGCTGTAATTAAGTATATATTTATAACTGATAAAAAGGTTAGCGCGCGACCCGCCATTCCGCGAATTGTATCGTCTCCACTTAATCGACTGTTTATATGACTTTTGATAATAATTGACATTATTTTTAACCCAATAATATTGTACATATTATGAATAATAATGTTTTATTATTGTTACACGAAACGACATAACAGATCTATGAGATTCTTTGCATAAAGATAGTTCGTCGTTCGACGTAAAGACGCAGGTTAGAAATTGATATATTATGTTGTTTTTATACTCGCTAATACACACCGTGAGGAATCCTAATTGTCTGAGAGAATCTAGCAAATTTTCGACAGACATGTGAAGTCTGCCCCGCACTTCACCAACGTGGTGGACCATGCTCTGATCCCCCTCGTGCCCGTGCAATGGGACATTTAAAAAGGCTGGTTACATACCACAATATAATATTATAAAGTATAGTTAAAAATTGTAATATGATAGATTTATTTTATTAATTAATAAATAAATGATGAACTATGTATGATTAAATTTTCCTAGTAATGGAGTGTCATTTTTCCAGTTTTACTAAACAAATTTTCCTATAGTGTAACTAAGCCCTATAACAGATAACGTCTAAATATAACTTGAAAAACAAAAAAAAATAAAGGCAGCGTGGTAAGGTAAGACATTGGCACCGTCAATTTCCTACATATTATTATTTTTTATTTAAAATTATTATTTTATTATATAGCTACTTACTATTTATATATAAAAAATATAAATTTATATATAAAAGATAACTAAAATTCACAAAAACATTAGAAAATAAGAAACTTAAACAAATGGCTGGTAAGAAATCCACTAGTGTTGGCACTCAAACAAAGTTTACGGTGTTAAGTCCTCAAAGCATACAATGTAAGTCAAATACGTACACTTTACGACTTTTCACTTACCACTTGTACACGGAAGTTTGTTTTTAATACTTTACTGCTATGTTTTAATTATATTTTGTATATATGAAGAAATGAAATATTATGTAGTTATTGTTTAATAGAGTTTATATCATCTCTGAAACAATCGAAATATGAAAAAGATACGAAGAACTTCGTCAATTATGACTAATAATTTTTTTGAAAATTACTTATATTTGTAAAGAGGCTATAATTGCTTCATAATAAAAAAGAAACTGCTTCATAATAAAAAACTTTGAAAAGTAGGTAATTATTTCCTTGTTAGAGGTTGAATTTTTAAGATTAAGTGAATAAGACTTAACCGGTGAGAATAGATAGCGAAAAAGTCTCTCATATAAATAATTTTAACTAAATTTATTAATTTTATTTAAATTTTATATGTATATGAATATGAATACGCTGTACCTTGTTCTGTTTACACAGCGGCAGTTGAGGAAAACAACTGTTTTGATCCCCCTCCCCACCGACATTAATGTAAGAGTGTTATAAGTAGTTTAAAACACATATGATGGTCTTTAAAAAAAAAAGAAAAAATAGATTTCGAATTGACGAATATCGCTTAAGATATCCACAAAAGAATTAGACACGATTTGAGTACCTTCTACATTTTGAAGTATATTAAAGATAGTAGGTACCTGTAAAATAATAAAATTTTATATTAATTACATTTATATAAGTAATATGATTTGTATTCAATATATGTATTTTGTAAATAAACAGCTCGGCACATCACTGCAAGATATCAAAACAGGTACTTTAAAGAAAACTATCTGTTCTGATTTTTTCGCGCATTTATTTTCTGGTTCCCGACGTTTCTAGTGCTTTAGAGCAATCATGGTCACGGGAAAGACTAAGTTTGTAGACATCTCAAATTTCAGTTATTACTTATTTATTATAATAATCTGTAAATAATAATATAATATAATAAATATTATAAATGTAAAAATTTGTGAGTATGTATGGATGTTTGTTCCTCTTTCACGCCAGAATGGCTGAACGTATCTGGATAACATTTGGCACAAAGATAGATTATAGTCTTTAATAACACATAGGCTTTTATTCCGGAAAAATATACGGTTCCCGAGGGATAGATTTGTTTTTGTCCTTCTAGAGGCGAACCCGAGCGAAACGAGGGTGAGCCGCTAGTAGTGTATAATTTATGGGTATATGCTGCCTGTATATAATGTTTGTATACGTGTACTAAATGTATCTACGAAAGATCCATGCAGCTATAAGCTTATACGTAAATTAAAATATATTCCAGAATTTTTATCTTCAAATAGAAATTTGCCGCACTCGTAGTGCCATCATCAATTTTTTGCTAGTAGCTACTCAAATTCTGTTATCATTTGGAAGCGCAGGTGTCACTATCGCGTATTAAAACGAAATTTTACACTCGAAAACATTTTTATTGGCGTGACGAAGTATTTTCATTTGGTATAACGGTCCTAGAGGTGTTAACGAACGCCACAGGAGAGCCTCGTTAGGTTTCCTTTAAAAAGATAAAAAGGCACTACAATAATAATTCACCGCTATTTCGCAGTTTTCATATACAATGATAGAATGTGTCGCCCCGCGAGCACTTGTAAAGGGTGTTTGTGCTAAGTTTTTCTGATTTAATGAGAGATATTGTTTTGTGGATAAAGGCATTTTTATTGTAACTTGGCTGGTATTTAAAAATAATTAATTCTAACATATCTACATACTATGGATAGTTGTATGTACTCGCTGGCTGATTTTTTTTTTAATAATGTGTAATGTTTCAAAGCTAGGTACGATGCCAACGAATGAGCATAATCGTCGATCCTATGATGTTTAATCTTTCTATAGAAGATATTTAGATGTAAAATTTAAAAGTGATGGAAAGTAAACATGGCGCAAATCGTCCAGATTATTCTATTTTTATTTTTTTGTAATTTAAAAAAATATTTGTTGTTCAAAACGCTCTTATTATTCTTCTTTAATCGAATCTAGGAAGTTCAGTGAAATATAATACATGAAAGGTTTAAAATTAGTATTTTTTATATTTTTTTAATATAATTATTAAAACCGCTGAGTTTCTTTCGCCCGATCTCCGCAGGTCTGAGGCTTCTTCTTTCCGATATGGTGATAGACTCATGACGTTCAGTAAAAAATTGTAATAATTTAATGGTAAATAAAGTATTTTGAATTTGAATTAAAAAAAACTCAATTGTTGATAAAAAAAACGCAAAATGTTTCTATATACAATTTGAAAATGTATTTTAATGATACAGTTCTGTTTTATACAGTATTTTAATTTTTCGAGGCCCAAAAAATTTTATTGTTACAAAAAAAATTATAAGCAATCAATTCAAAAAAAAAACTACATTTACGGATTTTTTCGCGGATTTATTTTGTTTTTTTAATTCCCGACGTTTCGAATGCTTTACAGCTATCATAGTCAAATCTTAGAAAGTATTATTCAATACATTCAAAAATTAAATTTATTGTGGTATTATATAATTATTAGCACATTTGCTACTTTTAACTTTCTCTTATTTATTTTTTTCAATTGGACGGATGATTTCACACACATTCCGATCTTTGTCACGTTTCCTGTCAACCATTTACCTACTTAAATCCGTCACTGACTCATTACGTTTTGATTCCTTTGAACTAGAATGTATCTCATTTCTATGGAGGGAAGAAAAATTGTATGATAATTTTGAAACTACATGGATTTTCCTTGAAGAAGTACAGGCAATAGCAAGTCTATGAATGACAGCTTTTTAAGCCAATAAGCGTTTCATTGTAGTAAATTAGAAGAAACCAAGGGCATATTGTTAGTATATTTTACTAAACAAAAAAGTCGACACTCCATACACGGTTGGAGCAAAAACCAGAAACTTTTTGCAGTGTGTTGGCTTGTTTCTGACAAATAATTGATTATATTTTTTTGTGCTCATAACTCATAAGTTTTTTGCGTTAAATAAACATGTACTCGTTTAAAGCATTGTGATGTTTATTTTGATAGAAACGTTTTTGCAATTACATTCCTTAATATTTAAACATACTAGGTGTCGTTTGTGTCTTTGTTACGTGAATTGATTGTATTTGAAATAAATTTTAAAAAATCGAATTGCTGTGGTATAAAAATAATAAATAGTGTTAATCATATAATTTACATAATGTAAACATTGTTCTAGTCCGCCAACCCGTTTTGGGCAGCGTGGTGGACTATGGCCTTATCCCCCTCGTATTGAAAAAAAGGCCCGTGCCCAGTAGTGGGATATTAAAAAAGGCTGAATACATACAAACATTGTTAAGATAAATTGTCTTATGGCTTAGAAAACTAGAAAAATGTCAATAAAATTAAATAAACTAAATGAACCCTTAGAGTCTATATATAATTAGCCTTTGAACAATTCCAACGTGAAGGTGGCATTATTATCAATTCTGCATTTTAATTTCCAATATTGCATTGTTATCAAAACAACTATTCATAAAAAAAACAAAGTAAATGTACAAATATTGAAAGTTGAGTTAGTATAATATTTGCATAACTCACCTACTTAAACCACAACATCGTTCAAATATTTAAAATAGTATAAATAAATAGATAGCAACGCAGCCTTCTTCTTGTCAATTTCGAGTAAAATATTCATCGATTTCACTGTACATTACTTTCTATATTTTTTAAACAAAGACAAACATTTATTTTAATTTCATTTAACATCACTGAGATCTAGAGTAATGCAAAGATAAACAGACAGACAGATAAAGTTCTTATAGCTATAGACTAAGATTTTTAATAAAATTGTATAGCTGTCAAAAATAAAATGTTTATAACTCATCAGACTGTAAAAAAAGCTAATAATCATACAAATCGAAAAATCAACAATTTTAATTATCACTAATACTAACAAGATGATTTGATTTGATTCAACAATGTGTACACGTTTGAGTTAGCATCAGCAAAAAGTGCCAATAAATGAAACTAGCTTTTGCCCATGGCTTCGTTAGAAAGCTTTAAATAAAGTAGTAATAAGCTCAGACTTATTATTATAACTTATATGGAAAATACAACATATAGCATTTTAAGTAGAATTACCCATTATTCAGCTCTACTATAATATATAAGCTCCACTATAAAAAAAATTGTACAAAAGCTTCGTCCAAAAATCAAAGCGTCTTTGAAATATTCTTGCATTATCTAATACTAAAAAGGCCTTATCATTTATATTAACGTTTAGTATACATTTCTCAGAGATGAGATATTTTCCCGCAGTAAAAAGTATCCTATAGTTGACTCGAATTACCAGCTATCATCATACCAAATTCCATCAAAATCTGTCCAGTGGCTGTCTCTTGATGCGTTCCAAGACAGACAGACAGACAAAAATTCTAAAAACTATAAATTCGGCCTCTGTATCGATAATAATGACTATTTCAATAAGATTTTCCAAAAAATATTCAATGTACAGGTTCGACTCCGAATTTTCTTATATGTAGGCATGGATTTGACTTCACGAAAAGAATAATAAAATTAGAGTTGTATAAAAATCTTAAAACCTTTAACAGCGGATTCATAATTATCTAAATAATTTAACATACCTAAAGTTATAAAGCCTGGGATATTGTATTCAAATAATAGCATTCAAAAATAATGAACATTTCAAAAATGTACGCCCGCCAGATAAATCCCTTAATAAGTATTTCCATTCATGCATAAAATGAATTTTTATGTTTGGATATTGTACAAATAGGCGTATGAGCTACAAAAGCGTATTATTAGGTATCGTCTGTAAGAGATTATGTAATAAAATGAATAATTACAAAAATTGCTCTCTTAGAATGAATAAATAACTAAATCACACTACTGTACTGTGAACGTTTGTATGTGTATATGTTTGTTTCTCTGAAAGGGCTGGACGGGTTTGGATAAAATTTAATACACAGCATGAAGTAATATTAAACGCACTTGGCTAATATTAAACACCTAGGGACGCAACTAAGCAAAGCGAGGGATTGAAGGAATTTGAATAAATCTGACTAGGCTAAGTCGATTTTTATAAATAAACTAGCATTGCCCGCGGCTTCGCCCGCGTTAAGATGACATATTTTCCCGCAGTAAAAAGTATCCTATATATTGACCCAGTGAACCAGCTATCATCATACCAAATTTCATCAAAATCTATCCAGTGATTTTCCCGTGATGCGGTAACAGACAGACAGACAAAAATTATAGATTCGGCCTCTATGTCGATAATAAAGTCTATTTCAATAAGATTTTCCAAAAAATATTTAATGTACAGATCCCGCTTAGTTACAATTTTATTATATGTATAGATTACTAAATTAAAACAAAAACAAACCTATCTCCGGGAACCGTACATTTTTCCGGGAAAAAAGGAGCCTATGTGTTATTCCAAACTATAATCTATCGCTGTGCCACATCCAGATCCCGTTCTGGCGTGAAAGAGTAACAAACATCCATACTCACAAACTTTCACATTCATAATATTAATTAAAATTAATACGGATTGTTCTCATTCATTATGGTGACACTAGAAATCAGCTACTGTTTCCAAAACAGATAAATTTGTAAAAAAGAGTCAATGCTCCGTCTTTTTTTTAAATAAAAAGAAGTAAAGTTTAAATAACATTATGTATTTATTTTTAGATAAATTATCTGTTTAAGTATATAAAAATAATACTAGAATCTTCTCAAAGGCTTTAGGAGCAGAGCCGCGGACAAAAGCTAGAGAACGAATACATAAGCGTGTCGTAAAGCTATAAATAATAAAGTATCGTTCAATTAATATTTACTGACAGCTCACAAGCAGATCTGACAATGTAAATACAAATCCAATGTAACCTTTTTTGCGCGCGGTCAAATAGAAGGTTAAGGTTATACAAATAACTTGAATGTTTCTCTTCCTACGACTAGTTGCGTGAATAGATTAATTTTATTCAGTTTCATTGAATAAATGGGGTATCCATCGAATTTATGCGAACATTTGACATTTAAAAAAAATATACGGATTGTATTATTATTTTGTTTTTTTGTTCAGAATATTTCAAATGCTTTACATAAAACATGGTCCTTTTCCTCAAAAACCGCGATAAAAGAAGATGAGATATTTTCCCGCAGTAAAAAGTATCTTATATGTTGACCCGGATAACCAGCTATCATCAGACCTCATCAAAATCTGTCCTGTGGTTTTCTCGTGATGCGGTCACAGACAGACAGACAGACAGACAATAATTTTAAAAACTATAGATTCGACCTCTGTATCGATAATAATAACTATTTCAATAAGATTTCAAAAAAAAATATTTCATATACAAATTCGAATCGGTTAGAATTTTATTATATGTATAGAATCATATTGTGTGCATATTGTGTGCGCTTAAACATTCATTTACACCTCCAAAGCCTGCGAATGAAGCCATATGAGTAAGGACTGACCTTTTTTACTGTATAGTATGTACCTATATATGCCAAGATCCTCAAGCGATCGAGTAAAACCAGGTACCAAAATGGTAAAATAAATAACCTCACACCACCCCCGCGATGATAAGTTTAGGAGGCAGATGCATTAGAATTTGTACGAGTATATCGAATGTTAATGCTATCGGTGACAGATTTACTGTGAGACGAGTTTTTGCTTCGATCACGTGTACAGGATCTGAGTATTAAAAAATATTATATATACTTTAGGTGGTAATAAACAAGGTTTTGTCTGCGTCTTCGCTTGGTACCTACATCGTATAGGTACATCTGACTTAATGGATACAAGCGACTTACCCTCACTTCACTCGGGTGTGTTCCTAGGTAAGTTTTTTTTGAGCGGAATCCTAAGTCTATTTCTAAAATAAAAGTAACCTAAGTGACTCCTTTTAAGGTGTTATTTATAAAGCTATCTATCAGTGAAAGTCCCGTCAAAATTAGTACAGCCGTTTCAGAGATTAGGCGGAACAAACATACAGACTGATTTTTTAAACTAATGTTTTACTTATAAGTACCGTATATAATTTCATATGTACCTATTTAGTAAAAATCTGTTGTTTTAACATCACAAACAGACAATTCAATTTTATTTATCTGTATAGATATGGTGGTTACTTATGCTCATTTCCCTAACCAGACAACGTTAAACACCATTTCATTATATTATCGTAATTGCCACGTACTGTAATCGAATCTGCTTCTAGGGCATTAGTCATTGACAGCGAGATAAATAGATACTAGACCACACTGATCATCTTTTAATAACCAAGAAATTTGAATTAAAAACCGATAGGTTGAAAATGTTCTGTCATCGATAAATCAGAAATAAACAAAGATGGCTCGGGGCCTATTAATTTATGCGCGGGCGCATGTTCGCCGTTAAATATTTTGACAAGCTGATGGTTTTATTCGCACGATGCTAACAGGCAGAGATGACTCAGCCACATTATTTGTAAAACATTCTTAAGTTTATATAAAGCTTAAATAAAGTTTCTAAATAGTTTATATTTATTTTATTTGAATTTTTTGTTAAAAACTGTTGATTAAAATTATTTATTTCAGTAATTTCTAAAAATAACAGCCATGCTTCTTCATCACAATCATGAATCACTTTGTCGAATTAGTATGTTGTCTCTGTTAGTCTCCGGACTGAACTAGCCCACAAAGAATTAAATAAGTATCTATACAGATAAATAAAATGGATGTGTCTGTTTGTAATGTCAAAATAACAGATTTTTACGAAATGCATATGAAATTACATACGGTACTTAAAAGAAAAACACAATTTTTAATTTTTATATATATATATATATATATATATATATATATATATATATATATATATATATATATATATATATATATATATATATATATATATATATATTATATATATATATATATATATATATATATATTTTGCTATTACAAAGCATAAGAGATTGTTTATTTTGTTGTTTGTTTGAACGAGCTTATCTCCAGAACTACCAACACAATTTGAAAATTATTTTTGTATTTTATAACTTATTTGTGGGGATCGCACTATCTTTAGGAGCGAAGCGATAATTTATAAATAAATTACACTATTGATCACGCCGGCAAATGCTAGTTCTGTTAGCTAGATATAACGCAGAAAATTCTTTTTTTGGTAATAATGTATTAAACATTTGTATACGAAAAAGCCAGCCCGAAGTTCTTTCCGTTGTCACTATAAGTATATCGGTACATCACTTCGTTCATAAATCCTAAACGTCAACACTGCGATAGTATGTAAGTAGAGAAAGCGCTTGTGTGATGTAGATTTGCCCGCGACGGCGTGAAATATGAGACGGAATAATGGGGACATTTTGAATTTGGCATAATGTACACGTGGAGATACGCGTAGGAAGATATTTCAACTTGGCAGTAAAAGATACATGCCTATTTATTAGTTGAAGTACAAAGTTTCTTTAAGGCTATACCTAATATTGTAAATAAAAAAAATGTTGTTTGTAATGGATCCGCTGAACCGATTCAGATGAAATTTTGTATGAAGATATTTTGAGGCCCTGGCAAGGACATAGGATAGTTTTTATCCCGTAAATTATCTCTTAAGGGGGTGAAAAGGGTGATGAAAGTTTATATGGGAAATCAACTATTTTTGAGGAGTTTGCATTATATATGAAGTATGAACACAGTAATATCCACAGCTCGAACTGTTCTGGATCCGCTCAACCGGCTGTAACGTAAATTAGTTATATTAATTCATTTTAAACTACATCCACAGACTTCTTACTCCACATTAATCATGAAATATCAATATGCATAATAATTAATGCATAAAAAGGTTAAATTTTGCATTTAGAATATATTCAGATATATTCTGAGATTCAATAGAGATCAAAGTTCGACTTCTGTCTGTCTGTTAATATATCTATTTACTTCACACATCGCCCGAAAACAGCTTAACAATTTTATAATAGACTAGTAGCACCCGCGTCTTCATCCGCGTCTAACTTCCGATCGCTAACCAAATTCACAGGATCACCCGCTGGGCTAATCTGAAGATTACCTGAAAATTTCATCAAAATCGCTCTAGCTGTTTTGGAGTCAATAGGAAATAATACATAGATATTCATAGATATCTATTGATATTCCACAGATATTTTTAATACAGATAAACATTGTTTATCTGTATTAAAAAATATAAAACTAGTAAACGATATTGCTGAGAGAGGGGTTGCTCTAGTTGAGGAATTTAATCAGTTCGCAACTAAAGATGAAGAGCAGAAACAATATCTATGCAAAGTTGTCCAGCAACAACGTAAATCATAGATTTATAGAGAAATTGTTAAGCACTTCTTTGACTTTTTATAATTTTCGTGTTTTAAAGCCTTGTAACTTTTTTCCTATGCGTTTTAGCGAAAAAATGAAAGAGACCTTTTCTGTAGAGAATTTAATTTCCTACAAGATAACGTAAAGGGTAATTTGAAAAAAAAATTTTCGACGATGTACGATGAAAATAAAGAAAAAAGTTTTTTCGATGTATTTTAAATGGGAAAGGGGACCCCCCATGCGCCAGCTCAATTTCCAAGATATCAAGCTCATCTTTTAGGAGGCTTTTTTGTCTAACAAAGAAATTTTTAGATTGCTTTCTCACAAAAAACAAATATTCTGACGCAGTCTAATGTACATATTTTTCGAAACTTATATTTTAAATATAAACACACCCGACTTTATTTAGTGGGTGAAGCCGCAGAGAACAACTAATTTTAATAATAACACGATAAACTTTTCTTAGAAACAGCTCAAAAAGGTCAAACAGATATATTTACTGATAGCATAAGTCAAATAAGTTGTCCTAAATGTCTTTAGGTATCTTATAATTTTACTAAACTCGTCCGTATAGGTATTTATACTATCAATTCTTGTAGTTATAAAAATTATTTCATTTTGATCCATATTTAGCTAAGTTAGAATTTAGCGCTTAGCAATGAAACAACTAGTTCTTATTTATAGGAGGGTTTTGTTTATCTATAAATATATATAATAAAATTCTAACTGAGTCGAATCTGTACAAAAAATATTTTTTGGAAAATCTTTTTGAAATAGTCATTATTATCGATACAGAGGCCGAATCTATAGTTTTTAGATTTTTTGTTTGTTTGTTTATCGGTCTGTCTGTCTATCTACTTGTCTGTCTGCCTGAGAACGCATCACGAGAAAACCACTCAACAGATTTGGATGAAATTTAGTATGATAATAGTTCATTATCTGGGTCAATATATAGAATGCTTTTCACTGATGTTTTTGATTTATGAGCTATTTTCCCGTAATAAATGTCCAGTAGTTTTCTCATGATGCGTTCCCAGACAGAAAAAAAACTATAGATTCGGCCTCTGTATCGATAATAATGACTATTTCAATAAGATTTTCCAAAAAATATTCAATGTAGTACATACAGATTTGACTCGTTTAAAATTGTATTACATGTATAGATTAATTTTAAAGAAAATATATATTGACACATTTATGTGATCAATATTTTCTTTTATCCTTATAAGACCGCATAGTGTATTTAAAAAAAACTACCTATACAAAACGTTAGTCAAAAATGATTATAAGTTTTGTCTTAAATAAGCAGCCATTTTATAAATGCAGGCACCTAGTTTAGAATACGACACTGATTACTCATTAATATAATCCTTGTGCATTTCTCAGAAGAGCGTGCAGTGAGAATGCTAACGTTCGTCTCGGCCGCCTTCCTTCGTCTCGGCAGGAAGTTTATCCACTTCCAGCTACCTGTTATGCGATAAGCTATTTTACACTTGTAATTATGTAATCGTTACTGTGATAGTTGGGTTGGCCGTAGTGGCTGTCGCGGCAACGTTGTCTATACATAAAATAAAATTGTAACCAAGCCGAATCTGTACATTAAATATTTTTTGGAAAATCTTATTGAAATAGTCATTATTAGCGATACAGAGGCTGAATCTATAGTTCTTAGAATTTTTATCTGTCTGTAACCCGTTAAAGAAAAACCACTGGAGAAATTTTGATGTGGTATGATGATAGCTGGTAATCGACTCAACATATAGGATACTTTTTACTGCGGGAAAATATCTCATCTCTGAGAAATCTATACTAAACGTTAAAACGTAACTAGGAACAAACCCGAGCGGAGCGACGGAGAGTCGCTAGTTACAAAATAAATATGGCAAAGTTACAAGTATTTAATAAATGACAAACTTATGACACATACCTGTACATAAAGTATGTTATTTATTGAAATAGATATGTTTGAGCCAGATACATATGTATATTTATGGTAACAGCAATCATATATAAATAATCAGGTCCAATATACTTTAGTAAATAATAATAATAGCTTGGATTAAATTATATTTATTTGACCAAATTTTATTCAACACCTTTCTTTAAAAGTTCATTTGTTAATATTGATGTATTAATTAAAAAATAATAAAAAAATAAAATTAAAAATAATATTGATATATATATATATATATATATATATATATATATATATATATATATATATATATATATATAGACATATAACTTTATATACAAGTTATTGGGTTACGTATTTTTCTTCCACCCGTATCCGGCACTACATCTTTCTACGCCACGTTTTGTTTTTATTATAATCTTTTCTTCTCAGTGTCATAGTTATAGTGTCCGACCGAAGCTTCGGCTTCGGCTTCGGCTTCGGCCACCTTCGGCCAAAAAATCCACCTTCGGCGAAACATTCGGCTTCGGCCCAAAACCCGGTCAAAGCCGAAGGTTTCGCCGAAGGTCCGAGCGACCGTCGAGATTGAACGAAATGTTACGAAAGTCATGAGGCGGCGGGGAGTCACTGTCAAAATATCACATTGCATGCATCAAAACAAGTTCGTACGTGTATTTAAACGGGTGTTTTGTTTTGAATTTGTGTTTATCAATTAAATTGTGATACATTAGTAATCTGACCGATTGGTCTAATTGTAATTTGTGAGTTACATAATAAAGAAATGATTATTTTTTACCAGTAGGTAAATCATAAACTTTTATTTATCTCTAAACCAACCATCTCTATGATATATTATCAACTTCTATATGAGACAGTCAATATAAACCTTCAATATTGAGGTTATTTGAGATATTGATACAAAATTAATTACTGAGTGCTGAGAGAATATAAACCTTCGGCTTCGGCTTCGGCTTCGGCCGAAGGTTGTGGCGATAGCCGATTAATCGGCTTCGGCTTCGGCTTCGGCCAAAAATAGACCTTCGGTCGGACACTACATAGTTATGACATTTTAAAAGGATTTGCTTGAAAGAAATCGTATACAAAAGATTCAATTGTTCGCTCTAAGAAGATAATCTTTTGGGAGACTTTTGATATCATTTAAAATTTAACACCACGTATTTCTATTTAAGTTATAAAAAGTGAAATATTTTTTTTGTACCTAACAATTTTACTTTTGCATCGTACAGCTGCTAGTTATTAAATGTCAATTGTATGTATGTATGTTGTTGTATGTATGTATTTTTATTTTTCCACAATAATAGTTGTCAAAATTATAGTTTTATATGAACCAATAAAATCACTAATTGTGTGTTATATGCCTTTTTGGTCTAGACTCTAAGAGGTAGGCCTGGAGTCTTGGGGTCGAGGCACCCCCGTGGTTCAGAGATCATATAAAATTGTTATTCCTGTACCTGATCTCTCACCGGTCGTGTGTTATCTACCCACCGAAGTTTGAAAGTAAAAGAACAAAAAAGCTGCTTATGGCTTAGTGAGATTGGCCTCCGTGACCGAAATCGGTCAGGAGGGTAATCTATTAATAATATGTATTTACATATAAAAATTCATGTGTGTATGTACATACATACATACATTCCTATGGACTCCATAATGGCTGGAGCGATTCTTCTTAGATCTTCAGATTAGACCAGCGGGTGATCATCTGAAGTTTTAAAGCGATCGGAAGTTTGAACGCGAGAAAAGCCGTGGGTACTGCTAATTATATATATATTCAACAAAAGCTGTCAACGAGGTAAGCAGCGAAAAATGCCTAGTATAAATAAAGAGGGTCAAACAGTTAATGAGATATAAAACTCCATTCTTAACATGTAAGTACTCGGGTGGTCTCGTGTTGCTCAACAAAAGGTTTAATTTTAACGATTCTGCCTTTGTTAGTCGTTAAATATGAATATGGTTTGCATTTAATTGTTTCTATATGAGATGCTCACAACAGACGCTTATGTTTCACATTTTGTGGGAAATCGAAGTATCATAAAAATTATGAAAAGTATAACAAATTAAGAAATTTGTGTTTATGTTTCGAAATCCAAGGAATCGATTTTCGTTAAAATTGATTTAAAAAATATATTAATTGTGTACAAATGCAATTTTTCTTAACCATATCTTCATATTGAAGATATCACAAACTTTTAATAACATTTACAGATTATCTTTCGTCCCGTCAGTCAGATGCCAATTTAACCGACTTCAAAAAATGATGAGTGTATTTTTCAGGTATGTTACGCGTTATCTTTGCCAGCTCTAAATTTATTATTGTATTTTTTATTAAATTAGTAGATTAGTTACACCTCAACGGTAAAATAGGTGTTTTTATGAAGTAGATGTATTTTTTTATTTAAAAAGTAATTACAAACAATGTTTTACTTTGTTGTATTTCAAAATACACATACACTTAAACGTTTTACCGATTAACCAATATATGCTTTCAAAAAACAATTAGTACTAATCTTTTCTAACAGTATAAATAGTATATAGCCCGGAGGGCCTGGATTCGAGTCCCAGGTCGGGGTAAGTTCAGAAAGTATTTCTGTCAAGAAATTCTTATTACAGCCCGAAGTTGGGAAGTTTGTGGTGTCTTACTCCCGTGCCTGTAAGTCTTAACGGGCCGTGTCAAAGTATCGTCTCTACCAACTTTGAGAGTAAACGGAATCGAGACTGCACTTAGGTCTGCGTGTGCACACACTGCACTATAATATCTCCTACGCATCTCGCTAGTCTTGATATTGACCGCCGTGTGCGAAATCGGTCAGTACTATTATTTTATTAAATAGTTTTAATAAACAACAACATTGCCATGCATTTCGTTTCTCAAATACTTCATCAATTATGTATTTAAAATGTAAATACTTCACTGAGTTAGCCAAAACGAGGATAACTCGGTACAGCGGTTAAGATAATTCGGGTTGATAGCGGCCGTCTCGGGCTTACTGGCTGACATAGATCAATATGAGTAGATGTGAATCTTCATTCATAAATCATAGGACCTGGGCCACCGAGCTTCTCTCGGAGTGTTTGGTTAAAAAAACAAAAAACTTGAATAAATACAAAAAAAAACAAAAATAAATTATACCTTTGTATCCGACCGGGATTCGAACCCGGACATTTATTCAATCTTGCGCCTTGGCGGCTTGACCATGATGTTTATATCCGAGCGTGCGAAATTATCGAACGTAATATTTTGCGTGGAATAATGCACAAGAAAACCGCATGAAAATTTGAAAACACACGTTTTCCCAGGCATAAGACTAATCTAGATCGATTTATCGCCCCGAAACCCCCTGTATACTAATCTTCATGAAAATCGTTGGAGCCGTTTCCGATATATATATATATATATATATTATATATATATATTATATATAATATATATATATATATATATATATATATATATATATATATTAGGTTTATATTATTTTATTTTTTATATTATTGATACTTAAGCACTTTAATATAGAGGTATTTTTATACTTTCGTCGGCAAATAACAATAGCAAAATATTTATAGCACTATACAGGTTAAAATTAAAATATATATATTTTTTCAATTAAATTCTCTTGTTAATGCTTTGTTAAGGCTTCAAAACAATGAACAAACAAAACATATTTACTATCTATGTACATAATATATTTTTATAATTTTTGTAATCTTTCACTGAGTGTCTTAATAATTAGTCAAGCGTGAACCAGAGCATATTAATGTCAAGATCAATTTAAATGGTGATTTGTTTCTTTGATTATCATATTCATTTAAAAAAAGAATTACAGAGTATTCATAAAAAACATACACTCTATTACAATTTTGGAATTAAATTTCTTCTCCTTTTTTTACGATAGTCAAAAATAACTTATCTACACATAAGCTATTCTGTGACCAAATCCCGCTATCAGTAGCGGAGCATCAGGTCACAAGCCCGCGGGGGACGCATTAAGATGAGAGATAAGGCGCTGACCGACTGAGCAGCCTCCATTGTCAACTTGGACTTCCACACTTTCTTCCTGTTATATCCTATGTATTCACCTAAATGTATTTTTCTTATACTCTTTATTGACTAGCAACTACGTGTGGCTTTGTCTGCGTATATATTACTATTTAATATATTGTATTTTATAGAAGATGGCACACCTTGAGAATGAAATGATCGCCTCCAAGTTACTTCAACTTGATAGAAATATTGTAAATTATAATTTTACTTTATAAAAAGATTATACTTTAAGAAAAGATATTGGTCCCGCTGAGTTTCTTTCGCCAGTTCTTCTCAGGTCTGAAGGTTCTTCTTTCCGAACTGGTACTAGACTCATGACGTTCAGTAAAGAATTGTAATAATTTAATGCTGAATAAAATATTTAGAATTTTGAATTTTGTATAGAAGAAAGCGAGGGGGATCAGGTCATAGTCCACCACATTGGCCAAGTGCGGGTTGGCGGACTTTACATGCCTTTCGATAACTTTCTAGGTTCTCTCAGATATACAGGTTTTAATTCACCGTAAGACAAGTGGTAATCATGTTGGAAATGATTTGCACATGAAAAAGTTCAGAGGTGCGCGACCCGGGGTTTGAACCCATTTCACTCGATTACCTAATCGAGCGCGTTACCACAACTACCACTGCCTGTTTTGTTAACAATTCTCATTTAATATACTTTATTAGTAACATTCATAAAAAAAAATCATTGAATCTAAACTGTAACATTAGAATTCTCTACACTGTAATTATTGAAGGAGAATTAAAATTCATGAAAATTTCAAAACACTTCTGATAATAAATGCGATGATATAATCTATTCAACAGTACCAAGATACGATCTAATACCGTATACGTACGTTTATTGTGAAAACGCGCTTAGAAGGAGATTATGATAACATACTAGAAAATATTTTCGAAATTAATTTGAATTGCTGATTTTTTCGATTAGCCTTAGGTTTCTGATGGTAATCGGTATGTATTGTGAAAGAGTTTTAGAGTGTCACTCACATAAAATAGATTAATATTATTAAGATTCTTTACTCCTTTGGCTGTAAATATTATGGCTCCTTTGGCTGTAAATGTTATGGATTTTATTTTATACATTTGACAACTGACTAGGTATATCTTAGTAAATATTATAAATTGTGAAAGTTTAGATGTTTGGTTGTTTGGATGGATGTTTGTTACTCAATCACAATAGAAAGGCTGAACAGATTTGGATGAAATTTGGCGCAGGGATAGAATATAATCTGTAATAGCACATAGGCTAGTCTTTATTCCGGAAAAATGTACGGTTCCCGTGGGATAGATTTGTTTTTTTGTTTTTAGTAGTAGTATATTATAATAGATAAATACGAAAGTTTATTTGTGTATGAGTGAGTTTTCTTTTTCTACCTCTCCACGCTAAAACGGCTGGTCGTATTTGGGTCAAATTTAATACACAGATAGCCCATGGCCTGAAGTAACATACCAAATATAGGCTATCGCATGGCATCTGGGGAAGAGCACGAACGAACCAAGGGTATGTCTTTTAATAATTAATTATATATTTAATTTAACTTTTTACACCTTTATAAGTACCTACCACAAACGCTAAGAATATTATTGAGCTTCTATATTTAAATAACTGTCTATAAAACTGATGGAATATAAAATATGTATGTATAATAATGTAGTTTCAATTAAGAAATAACTTAATTTGCTGATATTATATGGCTAGTGCCTAGAAAGTTTCAAAACTAATTGGAATAAGCAAAGTTCTAACAAGTGACCTAATTATATAAAATCTAGATTCTATATTTTGGCGGCAAGCCAACGGACGCCGCCATTTCATGAACAATGCGACGCCATCTTGTTGTGCCATTGTACGCGTGAAATGAGAACGGGAAGTTCGGTTCTAGCGCCAAATCGCTATATTCGAAAGATGAATTAATATTTTATAGGTCTATGCCTTTTGAAGTAGAATTTTAAGAGATTAAATTCATTAAAAAAATTGAAACTTTGTAAAACTAAACAATATTAATTGCGCAACTAGGTTAATACCTGCATTTAAGAAACATAATTTTACAAATATTGCAAAAAAATATATTTGATAGCTGTAACGGCTTGACTCGATGATTTTGAGTGATATTCGAAATATACATAGATAATTCATATTATAAATTACCGCGTAGGGTTTCTATATAGTTATATGAGAGGGGCTGTGAGCAAAAAATAGTGTAACAAAAGTATTGACAGCACAGATTCACCGCCCGACAATACATTAGTATTTTAAGAAAATGCCGAAACGAAGTAATTATGCGTCCAAAAATAGACTGAAACTCAATATGGTACCTCATTGTTGAATGTCGACGCATTAACTACTGAAATTCGTTTATTAGAGAATTCGACTCCATATTTTTGTGTTCTGTATTAGGTTACTTTGTGTTTTGGGGCCGTCTTGTATAAATTTCGTAAAAACTATGCTCTGTAGTAATTGCACTCTGAAGTTTCCTTAACTAATATAACAAATTTGACTGTTGCTTTCAACCTTATAAGTCAACATTAAATTTAGAAATATACAATGTTGAACAGAGTAGCAGATATGTATTTATCTATGTATAGAAAAGGCAAAAGTGATTGCCTGATGTATCAACGTACTGGCCAAACCCTTTACGCTAGAAAATTGAATTTTCGCACATGTATTCCTCATATGACGAAGGCATCCCCAACTAAGGAAGGATTTTTCAAAATTCAACCCCTAAGGGGGTAAAATAGGGGATGAAAGTTTTTAGGAAACCCACTTTTTAGAGTTTTTTTTTTGTATATATAAAGAACCATCAAGTAACTCAAAAAGCTTGATTTTTGACAATGTATATATATTTCTCTGATAACATATTCATAGGTAAATTCTAAGTATGGTTTTTTATTTAAATTTAACTCTAACAGGGTTGTAAAAGTATGATAAAATTTGTATGACAAATATAAGTGTCATGTTAAAGGAAGACTCAAATCTACCACTTCCTGGTAGACAAAAGAAAAGCTTACCATAAAAAGCTAATTAGTCATATAAAATTAAATATGATGTCTATTTATATTTTGGAATAAAATAAACGTGTATAGCCTAGAGTTGTGCTCAGTACTAAGATTAGTAATGATATTAGCCAAATCAAGCGCATTACCCAACGCAAGGGTTCTGATTGAGCGATTCCGTCTGTCGCAGTTATTGTTATTAATTATATATTTATTGGTAACAGACTTGGATACTGTAACATATGTGAGGGAGGGAAAACGGTTTAAAGCAAAACTTATTTTGTCTTAGAGGCATTGCTTACTACCATTTTCGGTGCAGGTTCGATACCCACCTACGAGCATTTCTAGCAAATATTACTTAATTTAGACCAAAATCACCAAACGCTAGCAAATTTTTTTTAAGGTTTTTTTTTTTGGAAAGCGATCAAAAATGAATCTGTTCTGAATATTTGAGTTTCATGAACTTACTGAAATGTCTTTGAGCCTTTAATTTCGATTTAAATATGTATGGGACTATATTGCTAAGAAGCGTTAAGTGATTGTTGATTTATAATAAATGCAGTAATATATCTTAAATACAGTTGATAAGTGTTTTTTATTAACTAAATCTCAAATATTTTCTAAACTAATGTATTTCAAAGAATATTCAATGTACGACTTTTAACTTTTTACATATATACCTTTTCTTACACCTTCTTCTTAGAGATTACATGTTTATATGAACTCTCGCACTTTGACCTAAATAAAAGAATAAGAAAAAAGACCGTAAGAATAGTCCCTTACGACTACTCTTTATTATCTTTAAAAATAGCTTTCACCCGCGGCTCTTCTTTTGTGGTAGCATATTTTGTTATCCAAAATATAAGTTTTTACCATTTCAAACTTCACTCAAATCCGTTTTCTCGTTACAGCATGTAGAAGTAAAACATTTAATTGAATTCAATTCTTTTGTCAAAGGCTTCAAAGCGTGCCATTTAAGCACAAATTACTTCGCACACACTTTCCGCATTTATGACATTAGAGTGATAAATTTACATCAATTTTGCAGCATTCCGCTGTCGCGTATACGCTTTGGTCCAAGTCTTATATGAATTAATATAAATAGTTCTTCAACAAGTTTCGTGAACAGTAAGCTATAAATTACATATCAGTGTACGAGTCTGTTTGTCCTTTTACTGCCGGGTCATATATACATTAAGGTATTTTTTATACAGAGACTAGCATTTCCCGCGGCTCCGCCCGCGTTCAGATGACCAAAAACTAAATTCTTAGGTTTTACATATTTAGTATACTCTGTAATGTAAGAGTATACTACGTTTTTGTATTTTTTCTCAGAAATGAGATACCTTCCTTACTATATACTTATATGTATACTTTCCCGCGGTAAAAAGTGACCCGGATAACCAGCTATCACCATACCAAATTTCATCAAAATCCCTCGAGTGGTTTTGTGTGATGCGGTAACAGACAGACAGACAGACATACAAAAATTCTAAAAACCATAGATTCGGCCTCTGTATCGATAAAAATGTTTATTTCAATAAGATTTTCTTCTTATTCTTTCACGCCAGAATGGCTGAACGGATGTGGGTGAAATTTGGCAAAGAGATAGATTATAGTATGGAATAGCACATAGGTTACTATTATCTCGGTAGAGTTTACGATTCCCATAGGATAGATTTGTTTTTGTCTAGGGACGAATCCAAAGGGAGAGTGAGTCGCTAATAGTAAGTCTATAAAGAGATAAAATGTGTGATTTTACACATATGTATAAATAATTTTATGCTGTAAGTAGCTCTCGCAGGGTATAGCTAGGGTCGAAACTGTAAATTAAATATATTTGGAAAATATTATTGAAATAGTAATTATTATCGATACAGAGGCGGTATCTATAGTTTTTTAATTTTTGTCTGTCTGCCTGGGAATGCATCACGAGAAACCACTGGACAGAATTTCATGAAATTTAGTATGATGATAGCTGGTTATTCGGGTCAACATATAGGATACTTTTACTGCAGGAAAATATCTCATCTGTGAGAAATCTATACTCTAAATTAAAATGTAACTAGTGACAAACCCGAGCGGCGTGAGCGTTAGTATTTAGTAGCTAGTTTATTAATATAAGTAATAGAAGAACTTGCACAATTTTGAATCACCTAAGTAAATAATTGCAATTATGGCGCCTAAAACAACATTCAAACAGACGTACAAACTGACAGAAACAGTGATCGAGCGACGAATAAATATAGTAGATATGACGATAAAAATATACATAAATAAGCGATTCATTATAGTAATAACATATTTTTTAAATAACTTTGTTCTCATATTATCTGCTCATAAATTATTTTAATCCACATAAAAATATCGCAAACTTATTATTTACGTTATTCCACAACACGTCAAGATAATATTTGACTAATTCTCGAGCTGGTAAGACAACATGCTTCTTATACGCATTACTAATATATATGTACTCATGTATAAAATTAGCAATATGTCTGTCTGCTTACATTAAAAATAATTATAATAGTATCTTTATTTATGGACTAATTATTATAATTTATGGACCTTTGTGTCATAATATCACAATCAATGAGTATCTTTAATAATTTATTATGTATATAATAAGTATCATTTACATAAAAGTTGTTTTATAAACATTAATATTTTTTTTTAAGTAATATTATTTTTAATATAAATTATGTTTTCTGTACCTACACAATTAATGCTTAAACATCGAAGGTTGAAGAAGAATGTGCGTAGAACTTATTTTATAAGGAGAAATGGTATTCAAATAATTCAGCGGTTCATTTATGGTGGCCTTAGATTTATATAAATAATCTAAGATGGTGCCATTGATATGTACAGTTAAAAATGTACGACAAACAGTACGAAAAGTATTTTAAAAACTTCATCCATATAACTTCTTGATTTGACCACAAATGGTACTGACCTTAACTGAGTTGACTTTCCCCAATGGATATAACTAAACGAAACATTAAAAATATATTAATACAACGACATATTATGGCTATTTACATACGTGTATGAAATTACACCTTTGAAAGCCCACTGGTCACCATAAACACGAAGACAAAGCCGTAAACCATAGTTAGTTTATATAAAAACACCCACATAGGTGTCGTAACAGAAACCATGAGATGATATCGGAGTTGCGTTGATGACAAATGTTTGTTCAGGCAGACCCTATTGAATTGTCCATTACTACTGATTAAAAGGTAATATATTGCCGTTTTTATCACCAGTTGTTTATAAATTCAAATAGAAATATTTATATCTTTTTCTAGTTTTATATATCATTTCATAATAGATACATTATTGCGTTATTGTATCATAATAGACTAGCGACTCACCCTCGCTCTGCTTGGGTTCGTGCTTACGTTTTAACGGTTAGTATAGATTTCTCAGAGATGAGATATTGTTCCCGCAATAAAAAGTATCTTAAATGTTGACATAGTTAACCAGCTATCATCGTACAAAATTTCATTAAAATCTGTCCAGTGGTTTTCTCGTGATGAGTTCCCAGACAGACAGGCATACAGACAGACAAAAATTCTAAAAACTATAGATTAGGCCACTGTATTGATAATAATGACTATTTCAATAAGATTTTCCAAAAAATATTCAATGTACAGATTCGACTCAGAATATCATTCATTATAGACAAATAGTTTTAGCCGACCTCAATAGAGGTACGCATTACGCAATTCGACTGTTATTTCTGTATCTATAGGCCCACAGTGGTAACCCAGCGGTAACGCGCTCGCTTGGGAAACCAAGTGAAGTGGTTTTAAATCACAGGTCTTGCACCTCTAATGCGTATCATTTTCCGTCATGATAACCATTTGTCTTACGGTGAAAGAAACATCGTGAGGAAACCTGCATATCTGTGATAAACTAGCAAGATTCGAAAAACATATGAAGTCCGCTAACCCGCACTTGGCCGCCGTAGTGAACTATTATGGCCTGATCCCTCGCATTGAAGGGCAGCCCTTGCCCAACAGTGAGACTAAAGGCTAAAAACACACCTAATATCTCAATAGATTTTAGTGATATAATGAAAACGGACAGGTAATGTAACGAATGAATATATATATCATATCTACGAGTTTTAACTCAAGCGGATTTAAGAGCAAATACTAGTTTGTAATATTAATAAGGAATATTAATAGAATCTCTGAACTGGACACAACATTTTAGTGCATTATTAAAATAAAGATTGAATGGCTAAAGAATGGCTAAAGAAAAGATTGAATGGCTAAAGCCATTCAATCTTTCATTCGATCTGTTACTAACGTATGCGCGTTCCTTAGAAAAAAAAACAATCGATACCGGATATATATACATAATTGATTTAAGCATTGACATTTTATAAATAGTTTCGGTATGAAACAAATGGTTACCTGCGCGGGGAAACCTGAGACCGAATACCGCGCAGATAACATCGCCACCCAACAGGCGCAGGTGCTTTGAATATCACGATTATAATTTTTGATATAATAATAATAATATGTTGGGATATTAACACACAGCACCATCTAGTTCCACGGTAACTATAAAGCTTGTGTTATGGATACCAGATAGTTGATACACTACACATATATAACTTTGAATACATACATATTATAAATGTAAACACCCATGACTGCACATTGTCACTACAAGCTGAGCCAAACGTGTCACCAATAATAGTATCTATCTGTTACAGTCAAAACTCTTTTCTAGTCAAAACTACTTTTGACTGAAGAGTTTGGTATAAAGTAGACTACCACAACTATTGCTAAATATTTATTACCTACAAACATTGCTAAATATCACTTTTGATCAAAAACGTTAATTAAAATCACTTTGAATAAATAAAAAAAGCCTAACCAAGAATTACCAAGAAAATTACAAGGTTAGTAATTTTCTTGGTAATATATATTAATAGCATAATTCTTTGCCATTGAAGAATGTCAATCTACTCGCCACCTTAACTTTTTAAGGGTATACTACAATACTTTTAATTTTCGTCTAATTTTTTAATTTATACCTTTTAAATAGTAGTTTTTAAAACAAATCAATTATTTTATATTCAAGAAATAAATGGGAAATCCTCTCTTAAAGCCAGAATAATATTTTCGTCTAATAAATTTGGCAGTTTATTGATATTTGATCCAAGAGAGAACTGAACCCAATATTTCTAAAACACATGCTATTCCAACCCAATGCCAGATGGTATCCTGCTAATATTGCTAGTTTGTGAAGACGTTTGGATATTTTTTAATCAATCAGGTATCCACCACTGAATTAATTTGGGTGTAACTTGTAGTATCTTTATATATCTAAGATCTTGTCCTGAACTAGCATATTTGAGACTAAAAATGTTTTTGGGATAATTTTTATCCCAAAAACATTCCCGCTTGAAACTTTAACCTATATACTTTATTAAATTAACCTTAATATTATTATAATGTGTCAAAAATCGATGGTCTTATTCTACCATTATATATATAATATATAAGAAAAAAATCATTATTCTTAAAGGCAAAACCGCAGGCAAAAGCTAGTAAGTTATAATTATATTAAAATATATATTCTAAAGTACAAGCAAGTAGTGTAGAAGCGAAGTCGCCAATTACGAACAAACGTCACTTTTAAGTAATTTTAAGTAAGCAATTAACACTTTTCGTGATATTTTTCCATTAACGAGCTGGGTTCAAAGGGTCGCGTGTAGAGCTACCACGCTTGCATTCCACTGAGGAAATTTCCATGACACGAGACGTATTTAAAATTCAAATGAAATTGAAATAAGCTATTTAAGACAAAGAAATATGAATCTTTTAATGATGCTGCGTGTAACAAACAGTTGAAAATGCATCTGCGATAAACTTACTGGTAGGCATGTTGTGTTAAACCTTACAATTTTACACTGAGATTTTTTAAAATTAGAGTTAAAAAACTTTAGATTGCGAAGTTTACTTTTTCTTTCTTCTTTATCATCTATATGTATTATTAGGTACTTAATATTATAAAGAGGCAGAGTTTGTCCGTTTATTTGAACGCGCTAATCTCAAGAATTACTTAACAATTTGAACAATTCTTTTTGCATTATATAGCCCGTTTATTGAGAAAGGTTATAGGTTATATATCATACGAGTATATATAATATATAGTCTATCTATTCCATACTGACTTGAGTTTTATTTTATAAAATAAAGCATGTACGCGTTTGACAAGATTATGAATGTTTCTTTTGCTAAAGTAGAACTTTGTCATAAAATAAAGTCCAAGTGCAATGTATGAATCTCGTCCTAAGTGAAGTTGTTTTCTTTTCTCATAGATATGTTGAGAAATAAAATAAATAAATAAATATGTTGGGACATTGACACACATCACCATCTGGTTCCATGGTAAGCTACGAGGCTTGTGCTATGGATACACTACACATCTATAACTTTAAATATATACATATTATAAATATAAACACCCATTACTGGAGTACAAACATTCGTGCTCATCACACAAATGAATGCCCCCAGCGGGACTCGAACCCGCGACCGCTGGCACCGCAAGTAGAGTCACTACAGACTGAGCCACAAGCGTCGTACTTTATTTAAGCTATCGATGAAGTTATAACATAATATAAGTACATGGTTTCAACATTTTGACGTAAAAAACTAAATAAAACTCGCATTTACCCGATTTTTTAAATTTTATAAACATCTTTTTATCCCAGCCCACATTTATTCATAGTGTTTCTAGACACGCATTAAATCGTAAGACGGTACACGAGTATATTAACGAGGATATTAATGAGACTAGGCCGTTAATTACACGAGCCTTACAAATTTATTTCACACTCTAAATGCCTATGTATGTAGCTCTAATAAAGTGTGATGGTAGAGACACTACGTTGACTTCATGTAGAGATTAATTTCATTGTTTTCGTTAGTTTTATGACCCTCTGAAATATAATTTAGGTCAAAAAAGGGTCGAAAAGAATATTAATACACGTAGCTTTTGTAGGAAAAACCGTTTATTTTTTAATTATTTATCTTATTTTAATGATTAAAACGTTTTTTTTTTCATGATACAGATCCGTTTATTTTTAATTTTTTATCGTCATATATTTCTTATATTATATAGAAGAAAGTATGTTGCTGATAAATCTAAAGAAAAGCCGTAGATGTTTTCGCGGATAGGTATATTTTGTTTTTAGGTTCTCCACATTTTTAATGCTTTACAGCAATCATTATTACTACTACAATTATTTAATATTCAATTATAGAACTTATAAAAAATATTAAAAATTAAAATTAACAAATATTGTAAGGTACTTCGGTGCCGCTTTTATTTTTTTTAAATCGTTGTATAATTTTGTGGATAGTTACTGTTTGTAACAACGATACAATGCTCTTTGAAACATCTATAACCTTAGTCTCTCCTATAACCATTGCTGTAAAGCATTAGAAACGTTGGAAAAAAATAAAAAAACGCAAAAAATATCGCGTAAATCTAAGAAAGTGTCACCAGTACACTCGTTAAGATAATATAATAGATCATTATTAACAACCTTACCTCTAGCAAAATAAAACTGTTTAAATTTAAAAGTTACATCAAATTTAATTTATCATTTTACAATACAAATAAATGATACAATGAAATTAAGCGATTCAAAACAAAAATGCAAATGAATTATTCTAACAGTGCAGTAACAAGCACTAACCGATACACTAATTCCCCTAAAGGCGCAGAAAATTACTCAATTATCTAAAATTATCGCTATATATTTAAAAGCAAAGCCACGGAGCTATTAGTAACTTTTACAATGTGCGAGTTATTTTAACCGACTTGAAATAAAACAGGCGTTGAAGTTTAAATCTTTTATATTGTTTGTGTCTTTATTTTACGCTTTTTTCTCATATAGTTTAATTATTTAGTAATTTTTAAGCATTTTCATTTACGTAAAATAATTAAATGTAGTTAAATAAATAACTATATCTCTTTCTTGTTTCCTGCAATTTCCCAGCTCCTATTGTCTTTACCATACAGACTTATAACTAATATTTGTATGACAAATACGAAAATGCCTCGAGCAATTAAGATTCAAACCATCAACATACACAGAATTGGTATACATAGCTTTCTCCATCTCCACACCTTAATTTAGAAGTTCAGGAAAATGTTTTAAAATTAATTTCAAAACGTGGTATTAAGTATGCAATTTCAGAAAACACTTATAAAAAAATAATAATAAACGTCGATAGTATTTTAGATATTACATATATAGAACTACCTAATGATTATACCTATGTTTTAAACACATAATAACAAAATTGAATGCAAGCAAAATCGGGGTATATTGGTAGTCAGTGGCTTTACGTTACGTTGTCGTATCGTACTCGTACTCTCTAAATCGATGTATAATATATTAAACGTGTTTGCATATTCTAGATTTCAACACCCCTGTATATAATTAGACGGAACTAACCCTTATATGGTTTAAGCGATTAAACCCTTTCCCCCTTTGAAATAATGATCAAGTTTGCGTGCACAGAATTATCTATTAATATCAAATTGACAAGTCAATATCGACTTTATAGGTTTTTATATAAAGTTTAGTTTTGTTTGTGCAAGCGTATGTCTTAATATGGTAATTCCTGGTGACGGTGTTAGTTTGTAATCAGCTAATTTAATCGTGGCGAAATATACCGGCTGCAATTTAGCCTAGAGGATAATATCTTACTTAGTGAAAGCATTTATAATAAATTCTAACATCCGTTGACGTGTAGTGGGTTCGATTTTTTATTACGAATTAGTTTTTTCTTATATTTCTTTCATCTTACTAATCATATTTATTACTACATAAAAAAATGTATTTATTTATTTTATTATAAAGTAGTGTGATTAACAGCTTTTAAATTAAAATAACCATTTAACCCTTTCAACGCCTCACTATTTGTTTGCGAGCGCGGGCCTTCCCTCGATGCGAAAGAGAGACTCGCAAACCAAGTGCAAGATGGCAGACTTCACATATCTCTCAAACTAGTATTAAGTTCCCTCAAACAATCTTCCTTACAATATTTTCCTTCGCGGTAATTATGTAAAATGATTCACACGTAAAAAAAATATTTGAACCCGATTCACTTGGTTTTTCAACCGACTTCAAAAAGGAGGAGGGGTTCTCAATTCGACTGTATTTTTTTTATGTTTGTTACCTCAGAACTTCGTCATTTACTAACCGATTTGGACAATTTTTGTTTTGTTTGAAAGGGTATACTTCCAGAATAGTTCCATTTAAATTTCAAAAAAAAATACCACCCCTAAGGGTGGAAAAATAGCTAATGATGAATTTAACCTACTTCTAATTGTCATATTGACTTGAAACTTTGCAAGTGTTTCTATTTCCGTTGATAGTACAGTGGTTCGGTATTGTTGACTTGATCTGATGGTAGGGCCAGAAGGTGGATAGGTGGAACTCTTCAACGACTAATAGTAGATACTTTGAATTTGGGCTTATTTTGTTTGATTTGACAAGCCTAACACTTCATAATTCTTACTTTGCTAGTACTGTCTACACTAAAAAGGGAAAAATAAAAACTTTTTAACAAAAAAATAAAAACCGACTTCAAACAAAAGCACTAAAAAGTAAAAAATAACTTATTGGTAGTTTTCATTTACTTTACATACCTAATCAAATATTTTCGAAGTCGGTGTGCTTTGGCTAAGAACTAAAGCCTACCTATTAAATACTTACCTAATCAAATATTTTCAAAATCGGTGCCAGCCCATACAAAGCAAAGCACACCGACTTCGAAAATATTTGATTAGGTATGTATAGTAAATTAAAACTACCAATCAGTTATTTTTTACTTTTTAGTGCTTTTGTTTGAAGTCGGTTTTTATTTTTTTGTTAAAAAGTTTTTATTTTTAACAGATCATTGAAAATACACAAAATTTCTTTTTCATATTTATTTCTTATCACCTTTCACGTGTTGTATTTCTATTTCTAATCTTTCCTTCTATTTCGCATAGAACATTTTCAGATAGAAAACAAATAGAAAAGCGATAAATTCACATCAAACTACAAATAATTGTTAGTGCGGTGGAAAAAAGCCAAGTTATCGCGTAGACGGGACCGTTTCCAGGCGCCACGCACGATAACATTGTTAGAGTTAGACGTCAAACGAAAGGGTGTACGAAATTTATAATAATTATATGATATTATTCAAACAATCACTCTTTAACACGAATTATTAAAATTAACCAAAATTTACTTAAAGGAGTGTACATTTTAATTTTAATTGTTAAAGCTTTACGTAGTACGTAACATTTAAAATGGCGAATATTCGCGTATATCTTATACTTATAGTAATCGTAATTATGAAAACTAGATGAAATTAGATTTCACTAGTAACTAACCAAAGCTTCCTTCGGGTGCGCCTCTAGGTACATGCACATAGCGTTGCTACAGTTTAATGAGAAGATTTTTTTAAGAGGAATAATTCACATTGTTTTTATATATTTTTTTTACTTTACGCGGCTCACGGCAATAAAGCTTACAGTCGGCATAATTTTTTCCGACATCTTCAACAATCATCATCATATTTCAGCCAATTTACACAAAACCTTAATGAATTATACCCTTAAACCTTCCTCATGAATCCACTCCATCCATTGGTGAAAACCGTATGAAAATCCGTTAGGTAGTTTTTGAGTTTATCATGTTCAGACAGACAGACACACAGACGCGGCAGAGGACTTGATTTAATAATATGTATTGATATTAAGTACATAGTAGATCTCTTCTTTATCTAGAAACACTTTTTTTGAAAAAATAGTTTTCATAATATATAAAAAATGGCTTGTATTTTATTTATTTGTATACTAGCAGAAGCCGCGGCTTCGCTCGCGCTATAACAACAAAAAAGTGTCTAAAAAGGTAGTTTCATAGGAACATTCATCCCCTATTTTTCTATTTTTTAACTTTAATTTTTCAAAATTCATCTTATAAAGGATGAATTTCGAAAAATGCTAAAACATGTATTTATTTAATTTTATTGAAGAGCATTAATACCACGTTTCAAGTACATAATTCTGATTATAAATATTTTTTTGGATTGTATTATAACGTATTTTTCCATGGGAATTAGATAATCTTCCACGTTAAAAAGTAGCGTACGATACTCTAGTGCTACAACTATCTCCACACAAAAAAATACGCTAATCCGTTGCTCTGTTTCGTCGTAAAAGAAGGACAAACAAACAAACACACTTTCACATTTATAATATTAAAGTATGGATGTATATTATGTAAGTGATTAATCACGTTTTCATTCATAATATATTAAATTAAAATAGAGTGATAACCGCCGTAACTTACGATAAAATAAGGTTAATTTGTATATACATAAATCTCAATGAATATCCGTAACCTCTTGATACCAAGCGTAATCTATATACCAGTATAAATAGGCAAAGACAAAACAATTCTGTATGTACCTTTTTTTGTTTTTTTCAAGATATTTTCTTTGTTTTTTGTTTGATAGCCATTGAAGAGCTTTAGTGTTATCAATAAAAAAAATTTGGAGACAGATCTTTTTTAACATAGATAGGTAAACTCTATCCACATATGTTTTCCTCAAATTTTTGATAATGGTCGATTTTCGACCACTTGGAGAACACTAGTTAATATTATTTTACAACTAGCATTGCCCGCGGCTCCGCCCGCGTTCAGATGACCAAAAACCAAATTCTTAGGTTTTGCATATTAATATACTCTTACAATGCAGTTTTTGTATTTTTTCTCAGAAATGAGATACTTTCCCGCGGTAAAAAGTATCCTATATGTTGACCCGGATAACCAGCTATCACCATACCAAATTTCATCAAAATCCCTCTAGTAGTTTTTCTGTGATGCGGTAACAGACAGACAGATAGACAAAAATTCTATAATTCTATAATCTCTGTATCGATAATAATGTTTATTTCAATAAGATTTTCCAAAAAATAACTAATGTACAGATTCGGTTTAGTTACAATTTTATTATATTCTACAATAAAGTCATAATGTTAACGATTTCACAGAAAACTTGAAAAAAAGAAGAAGATGATGATGTATCTTAAAAAGTATTAAGTTTGAAAAGGCTTTTATTTATGAGGCTATGGGGTTAACTTCAGCTTAATTACATGCAGTACACCTGCTCAAATAAATTACTATATTTGAATTGGACAAGACCTACCGGAAGGAGTTACATAAAAGCTGTTAAAATGAAACAAAACCAAAAACTATGTGGGTGTTTTCATGGGTTCATTTAAAAATTATCGTCTGGGATCAAATATGACTCTAGTTACCCTTTTTGCTGAGCCATTGCTTTATTTCCACTCAGTTGCTCAACAGATTTTTGTAGTATGAAAATATTGTTATTAATTATTTAACGACACGTTTGGCTCAGTATGTAGTGACGCTGCTTGCTGTGCCAGCGGTCGCGAGTTCGAGTCCCGCTGAGGGCATTCATTTGTGTGATGAGCTCGAATGTGTGTACTCCAGTCATGTGTGTTTATATTTATAATATGTATGTATTTAAAGATATATATATATATATATATATATATATATATATATATATATATATATATATATATATATATATGAACTGGAACTAGATGGTGCTATGTGTTAATGTCCCAATTTTTTTTTTTTTTTGTTAATACCAGCAGAGCAACTCACAATGTAGATACCTAGTAAAGTGTTTATTTTATTTGATATGTAAAATGAAAAAGAGTAATGGTAAAAACTATTTTCATTTACCTAATTTGTTCCCCAAACTGAAACTTCAATTATAGTCCACCATACATAGGATCACCAAACACTACATACGTATGTATCAAATTATAACTTTTCCCATCTAGTGTGTTCGAATAACATGGGCAGACTAAGAGACACGTGAGTGATCGTATTAGGGTTGTGTTTTTATCAGATCATCAGAATAAAAAGCCAAAATATCCCACGCCGAGAAATGAAAGTATGACTTAAGCTAACTAGAAGTTTTAAAAAAACGTGTGTGTGTTCTTATGTACGCAAGTAAAAAGTTATACCTCTTTGGCGTAACAGAACAAAAATAGCTAAAGATTTCATCCCGTATGTCACAACTCTCTGTTTGTAAAAGGAATGCAGCTAACTTCATCATGTTGCTTTTTAGCTGTTATTTTAGATCATTTAGATTCGAACTTTTTACTAAGTAACCATTGTAGAACTTCAATATCCACCTCTACTTTCATCATCAGATTAGCTTAATAGTATCAAAGTATCGTATTTTAATGTGGGGACATTAGAATTAATGTCCCTGGAGGAATCTACAGGCTGATTTAGTTTCATGGTAAGATACGAAGCTTGGTTATGGATATCAGGTAGTAAATACACTGCACATATATAACTGGACTGGAGTACAAACATTCGTGCTCATCATACAAATAATTTCTCCCAGCGGGACTCGAACCCGCGACCGCTGCCACAGTAAGTAGGGTCACTACAAAATCCGGATTACATATTAAAAGCTCATAATCAATACGACAATTGAAATTAGAATTAGAATCGACTTACGACATAGTCGCTAACAAATAAAGCTTATAAAAGCTCGTTAAAAAACAACGCAGAGCCTATTATATTAGCATGCAACTTTGTTACAAATCATTCCACCGCATACACTGATTAGGAATATCAAACAGCAATAACAAAGATACACAAATGATAATTGCGGATACCAAATTTGCCTTTTGATTACATCGTTGAATCAAATTGTGGGCATTCTAGTTCTACAAAGCGGTCGCTCGTACACATTGATCGATGGTTCGACCTATTTCCACTGAACATTTAAGCAGGCATTATTAATATATTATACTAGTTTTCATGGATTTGCCTGGGTTTTGACTGGTTAGTATAAACTAGCGATTTATCCTCACTTCGCTCGAATGCTTCCTACGGGGACTAAGGCTAATAATAGCCGATAAAGTGACTCAATGGCAATTTTTTTATCTGGCTTTAATTAAAGTTATTATGACTTCTAACAATAAACACATTTTTATCATTTTAGCTAGAATATATAAAGAATTTTCAGAATCAGATCAGTTGTTTTTTATTTTCAACGGACTTCAAAAAGGAGGAGGTTCTCAATTCGACTGTTTTTTTTATGTTTGTTACCTCAGAACTACGTCATTTATTATCCGATTTGGACAATTTTTGGGTTGTTTAAAAGTGTATACTTCCAGATTGGTCCCATTTGAATTTCAAAAAAAAAAATACCACCCCTAAGGGTGGAAAAATAGGTAATGATGAATTTAACCTACTTCTAATTGTCATATTGACTTGAAACTTTGCAAGTGTTTCTATTTCCATTGATAGTACAGTGTTTCGGTATTGACCTGATCTTACCATCAGATCAGGTGGCCAGAAGATGGGTAGGTGGAACTCTTCAACGGCTAATAGTAGATACTTTGAATTTGGGATTATTTTGTTTGATTTGACAAGCCTAACACTTCATAATTCTTACTTTGCTACTACTGTCTACACTAAAAAGGGAAAAATAAAAACTTTTTAACAAAAAAATAAAAACCGACTTCAAACAAAAGCACTAAAAAGTAAAAAATAACTGATTGGTAGTTTTCATTTACTATACATACCTAATCAAATATTTTCGGAGTCGATGTGCTTTGGCTAAGTAATTAAAGCGTACCTATTTAATACATACCTAATCAAATATTTTCGAAATCGGTGCCAGCCCATACAAAGCAAAGCACACCGACTTCGAAAATATTTGATTAGGTATGTATAGTAAATGAAAACTACCAATCAGTTATTTTTTACTTTTTAGTGCTTTTTGGATTACCTTACATACAAACTTACAAATTTTACCTCTTTATAATATTAGTGCAGGAAAATAATAATAGTGTTATGTTAAAAGTTATGTTTGTATTTATGTAGATTCGAATACAAAATACGTTAGATGATACGCCTAAGAATCTATGATAATTTGCATAATTTTCAAATATTTGTAGGGTATAAAAACAATTAAATCTATACTATCAGTCATTAATATAAAAACATTTAACAAAAAATTAAAACCGACTTCCAGGCACTAAAATGTAAAAAATAACTAAACGGAGGTTTTCATTTAGAATAGATACCTAATCAGATATTTTCGAAGTAGGTGCCAGCCCACAATATTTTGAGATATGAATATCTAACAGGTAAATATGTATTTTACGTATCGAAATAGATTTGCTTTGTATCGGCTGGCATCGATATTTTATGTTAAAAAGTTTTTATTTTTCCATTTTTAGTGTAGACGTAAGAAGCAGGTAATTTGTAAGAAGAAAGTGTTTAATAACATATTAAACAATTTATTTAAAAAATATATTTATTGTTGATTTTTTTTAAATCGCTTGACCGATTTCGATAAAATTTATATGGGACCACCTGGGAAGTTATACCCTTTAAAACAAAAAAAAACATTTTCAAATCGGTTCAGGCGTCTTCGAGTAATCGGTGAACATACATAAAAAAAAAGATTCCGACGAATTGAGAACCTCCTCCTAATTGGAATTGGAAATTGGTAAAAAAGGAAATCCTTAATAGTAAAGAAAAATCATAAAAATATTGTTTGTTTGTTCATTAAAATGTGTATGTAGGCTTCAAAATGATGAATAATTTGAAGAATTATAAGATTCACATATATGCAGTACCTATGTCTATTTTAGAAGGATTCTACTCATAAAAAATTATTCAATATAAACTTCAATATACTACGTCCAAGAATCAAATCTGCGACATCCTATATAATAACACTACCACTGTGCAATACGGTACGAATTTATTTCCTAATTACACATTATACATCTATAATTCGTCGAAACGGTCAACCGTTTCTCATTTCCGCACTAATAAGCGATCGCCAAAACAAAGATCTGTGCACGTGCCGGGTTATATCGAGAGTTTCCTGGACCGGGGCGTGTTTACAAATAATTTGCCGAGCTTTGAATCGCTAAAGCTAAACAGAATTAAGTTAACGCGTTTCGCGGTCAATGATTTCCCTTTGAAATGTTGTTTTGATATGCACCAAGTCGTGATTGATCGAATGATGCCTAACTATAGCTAGGTGTATAACAGGTAAGTAAACAAGGTCAACGGTGGCTACGGGTTATTCTATGACTGAGTTATATTATATTAATATTATATTAATTATAATAAAACTACATGATAGCTTGAGAATTCATCTTGTAATGTCATCATTTTATGTTTCATATAATTTATAGTCACTTCATAAAGTTTGTATATGTCTTATATAAATATAAAATAAACAAATACTTTCTTAGGATTACGCAAAATTTAATAATGTTATCTGTACTTATAATAAAGTTCTAACTGACTCGAATGTATACATAAAATAATTTTGGAAAAACCTTATTGAAATAGTCATTATTATGAATACAAAGGCCGAATCTATAGGTTTTAGAATTTCTGTCCGTTTGTCTGTCTCTCTGTCTGTGACCGCATCACGAGAAAACCACTGGACGGATTTTGATTAGATCTTTATTTTGATACCTGACGTTTCGTATACTTTATAGCAATAATTATGATAGATAATTATATTTTCAATTATAATTGAAAGAAATAGAATAATGACTATTTCAATAAGATTTTCCCAAAAATATTTAATGTACAGATTCGACTCAGAATTTTATCATATATACAGAAGATGTAAAATGACATCTTATCTAAGCTTTCTCATTATCATTTATTCTCGTTTTTTCTAAAAGTACCTTCTAGAAAGTAGAAGACTTATAATGTTATTACATGAATAGATTTAATTACAGTGAATATTAGTTTGCCCGCTCGCTTAATTAATATTGTATCATTGACATCACAAAAGAAATGCGTTAATATAAAACCAAGAGCCTAAACAAATATAAATGGGTGGGTGGGTTTGAAATTGATATTTATCGTCCAAAAAACGGTCCCCCGTTGAGGGACAGATGTTGAGAAAAAACAGAAAAAATGCATTCTCAGAATAACGGGACCGGAAAGCTTTTTTTAGTAATTGCTAGTTTTTGTGTTCGTATAATTTTATTTTATTATATATTATGTAATGTAATAACATACATAATTAATTATATTTTAATGCTAGTAGGATCTATATGTTCGGCAACTTCAGACAATATGTAGGTAGGTAGTTAGGTGCATATATTTTCATAACCTTTAAGCTCATATTTTATAAGAAAAATTATTAAAATAATAAAGTTTAGAAAGCTTCAAGTCATATTTAGTGAAAAAAAAGCTAAAAATTAAAAACTTATATTGAAATGCTGCTGTTTGTAAATACGCGTTTTATTCATAGGGATAACTTATAGGGAATAAGTGTTTTATTTTTCATCTACCTTGTCCTAAATCGTTCATGCATATACATAAATAAAAATTATACATATTATATACATATGTATATTAAATTTTTTTAATAAATTTAAATTAGAAAATTATGGCATTTTTAAATTGATTTTTACTTTTTTATAGAAAATTACTTATTATGCATTTTCCATAAAAAATAGCATTCTTATTAATTGAATGACTTTATATGAACTACGCTATTTAATATAATTTCTGGTTCTCCTTGTTAACAGACGGAGTGACAGCTGGACATATATTTGTCTGAAAAGTGGTGAGTTATCTCTTCTTTATCATGTACCTTTATCTCTTTCACGCAACAAGCTATGAATGAAATTAAATTTAAATACTAATAATTAAACCACAATGATTATATACTAGTTTTATAATATAACTAAACACTAAAAACTAATAAAATATTGTGGCAACACAGTGTATTCTCGTATTTTTCCACCAGTAAGCTAACTTTAGGATTTCATTTAAATGTAAATTACATTTCCCAACGCTCCCATTCGTATAAATTTGGCGGAACCAAAAATCATTGGTTAGTTCAATCATCGGTTGAATTTCACAATGCTGAATAAAACACATATTCTAGTATTTATTATGAGATCTCTATAATGAGTTCGAAAGATATTAAAGAAATCTACACAAATATTAAAGGCAAAAAATTGGTATCTTTTATGTTTGTAATGGATAAAGTAAAAATCCACTGAACCGATTCAGATGAGGTACAATAGATATATAGGTAGCTTGAGATCCTGGGAAGGATACAGAATATTTTTTATTCCTGAAATGATCCCTTAAGGGGAAAAAGGGGGATGACAGTTTGTAAGAGGAATTAAACATTTCTCAAGTAAGAAATATAAAACTCATACCTATGTACAGGTATATAGTCTATCGATTCCAAACTAACCGTTAAAATGTACCTAGAGACGAACCCGAGCGAAGCGACGGTAAGTCGCTAGTCTATACATAGGTATAATAAAATTGTAACTAAGTCGAATCTGTACATTAAATATTTTTTGGAAAATCTTATTGAACGAGATATTATTATCGATACAGAGGCCGAATCTACTGTTTTTAGAATTTTTGTCTGTCTGTCTATCTGTTATCGCATAACGGAAAAACCACTGAAGGAATTTTGCTGAAATTTGGTATGTTGATAGATGGTTATCCAGGTCAACATATAGGATACTTTTTACTGCGAGAAAATATCTCATCTCTGAGAAATGTACACTAAACGTTAAAACGCAACTAGGGACGAACCCGAGCGGAGCGAGGGTAAATCGCTAGTAGTAAATATATGTGTTGAAATTATTAAAAATTTCATAGCGCTCGATATAAAACGCTACAAATGAGGTTCAAAGAATGTTTTACATGATATAACGTGAAGCATGTCTCGAGCGATCGGAAGTGATTGGGGTAAATTAATAACGCCACCTCGTTACGTGCTATACTTTAATTTGCATACAGATTAATTCTCGCAAAACTAACAGGATCCGCCCCTACTATTTAAAACTCGATGGCAAAGGCTAGTTTAATGACTATAATTAAAACTTTCGATTGTTCTACTTGCTTTAGATAGAAATCTATAGAAATTAGCCGTACAGGATAAACGATAGGACGATAGATAGTTACTTTTGCCTGTTTAATAGTTATGACTTAAGAGGTCATCAGTGCGTGAAATGTCTATAATGAGGTCTAGATTATTTAAGATTTTTTTAGTGTTTATGCATTTATAGTCTCTAATCTCTTGTAATCTCTTTTGTCTTTTTTTTTATAAATATAGAAATTTTATATCAGTTTTATACCTTGACCTTATCTTTTTGTATTTTAAAATGCAATGAGAATTATAAATATCGATGTGATACAAAAGTGCTTGTAATATCAATATTTGTAGTTGTAAGTCTAATTAAAGTTTAATACCATTTCTTTTGTTAGAGCTTTACATCGATATCTCGTGACAGTGTAGTATTCTTCCATTTGAGTTGCCTCATTTATGTTAGCACAGCAAAACACCCTAATCTACTAAAATGAATTATACGTACAAATTAACATGACATTTATGTGAATCGATGCCAATTCAAGATACAGTAGTAGGGGCCGCCGTCCCTGCAGAGCCGAAGCGAAATATCTACAGCTATTAATGATCTATTAAATCGCACTTCAAACGCGCCGATATTTATATATTCGACATTTACTGAGAAGCTGATTTGTTTATATTATCGGAATCAAAGTATCAGGACATCTTAAACGCCGACCTGTGCCTACAGATAATTAAAAACTCGAATTTTATGCAAATAGTACGTTAGCAACATATTACCATAAATATTAAATTGTCCTCGATATTTTACAATTATTCCCATTTACCTATTCTGCGTGGGAAATCTAACTTAGAATAGTATGGAAATAATTTAAAAAATAATAATAAAATTATCCTAATTTTCTAATTTTTATAATATACTCTGGTTAGTAATCTGAGTATGTTAATGTATGAATAACTCAAATATCTATATTATATTCTATAACAAAAAATAATGAAGAATGAATTAAAAAAATAAAACTAAATATAAACGATATTGATTATATAAAAAAGCTTAAGAAAAAAATTCATAAGACAAGAATTCCATTAGAATTTCGTATATTTACAGAAGGATATCTATTCGTAAATTGGTTTTTCTTCCTCTCTACCACAAATCAAATCAAAATATAATTTCCTAACGACTCACCTAACAAAAACAAATCTACCCAACAGGAACCCTAAATTATTCCGGGATAAAAGTAAACTGTTTACTATTCCAAACTATAATCTTTCTCTCTACCAAATTTCATCCATATCCGTTCTGCCGTTCTGGCGTGAAAGAGTAACAAACATCCACCCGTCCATCCTCACAAACTTTCACATTTATAATAATAGTAGGATTGTATTCAGTTAGTAGGATTAGTAGGATTTAAATAGACTTTTACAAGAACTTTTGAATCGTTACTTCACACAGAATAACGTATTGACCAAATTTTTTTATACATAGTTGTTGGAGATTTAGAATGACATTACATAAATGCATAGATAGGTACTTTTTATCCCGAAAAATGAAGTGGTTTATATTGCTTGATAAATTGATAAAAAAGTTAGTAAAAGAAGGGGTCACTGATCCTATCAAAGTGGTCATATTCTACAACCATACTATATGAAAATATGCCAAATATATCGACCACTTGCAAATATTGAGAGCAGCAGTGTTTAGAAAACATATCGCGTCGTCAGGGGAAATCATAAAGTGTACGGGTTGGAGTGACACGGTTGGTGTTAACGTATTTAAATTTACGGACACGGTGTGATGTGGTAGTTTTCATAACTTATCACTTTATGTTGCAAACATGCAGGTACAGTGGTAAGTTGTAAATAGGTTTCATCAAACTCTGTTCGCGTCATACTATGATAAATTTAACCTACAAAACTCTTTTCTGTTCTACTTTTTGGCTAAATTCAATGAAATACCGATAAGCTTAAGCTATTCCATAATATAATTAATGTAAAGAAAATAAAATAAAAACAAAGCAATTTAGTGTCAATCAAAAATATAAGCTACCTTCATCCCTAATAATCGTCCAATCAACATAAGAGGATCAGGCCATAGTCCACCACGCTGGCCAAGTGCGGGTTGGCGGACTTCACATGTCTTTCGAAAACTTGCTAGGTTCTCTCAGACATGCAGGTCCTCACAGACATGCAGGTTTTCTCATAATGTTTTTTTGATTACCATATTGGAAATGATTCGCACATGAAAATATCAGAGGTGCGACACTCAGGATTTGAACCGCTTCACTAGAATTCCCAAGCGAGCGCGTTACCACTGGATTACCACTGCCCATCACCAACACGTATCAACTAAAAATATAAACTTTGAGGAGTTGCGAGCATTAACCAACCGTAACTAACTCTAGTCATAGACTAGTTTTCATCCCAATAAGTACCTACATCAGCTATTTTATCTATATGTAAAAAAAAGAAAAACAGTTAAGTACCTTTTTCTCCTCTTTTTGTCAACCGACTTTCTTTTTTTTTCAATAAAAAAAATCGGAAATGGTTTTTTTTAATAAACAGATAAATTTTATTCATATACCTATATGTAGTTTTTCTCTGTTCAATATAATTGATTATGACCGAATTTCGTCTACAGGACGAACAATAGTATTAATAATTAAATTAATTTCTTTTATTCTCAAGGCCAATGCTATTTTCTACTCAATTATAGTATACATTACTCTACAGCTCTCTCTAACATAAATATGTCACTCAGTCGCGTCCGCGCCAAATGCGTAACAAATAACAAACATAGCAACGGGTTGTCTCCACCCTAGAGGATATTGGAAGCAATAAAACAATCATATATTTAAAAACATTTCAACCAAATGTCTTAACGCCTCTACTATTTGTTTTCATACTAGCTCTATACACTCACTAGTTATTGTAGAAGACTTTGCCTACACGCTAAATGGTATTTTTGCTTAAACTGGGTATGATAAAGAAATAAATATTTCTTTAGTTAAAAGATATCAAATTAAAACGACCTAAGTGCCATATCAAAAAGATAATTATTTCGGGCACTATAAATGCTTTAACTCATATAAAATCATAGTATTATAAAAACAGTTAAAGCACCTTATACTTTCTTAGATTTAGGCGAATATTTGACATTTCAAATGTCAAAATCTTTTCAGATGTTGTCGCGGTTTTTTTTGAGACGTCTAAAACCTTAGACTCTCCTTTGACCATGTTTACTGTAAAGCATTTGAATCATCGGAACAAAAATATAATATATAACTACGAAAAAATCCGACAAAATAGTTTTATTAAAAAAATATTAAAAATACAGTGTTTACTAAAGAACTATAATATAAAAAAAGAACATTTCAGTCAAAACTCTAGTTCGAGAACAAATCGAGTTACATTAGTAGAGGTGTCGATGACAATCAATTTCTCAATGAGGCGTGAAGGATGAGACTTTAGTTATTGAATTAGAATCCTTTGTCCCTAATGACGACGCCCATCACATATTTGTTTAGTGTTATTTGCGTTTCTTACCTTCCCGAGACAAGATAAGGGTCGGACTTGAGAATTATTTATCATATTTGATAAAAGGGCTTCACATAATATACATATTTAAAAATATATAGATATACTTTTGCCTACAGTCTAGTCATATACATAGTCAGTCTAGTCTAATAAAATCTAGTGTAGTCTATTTATTAAGCACTAAGTTTGCTTTAGTATACCTACAATGCATAATTAGACAGATAAAAATATCGAATAACAAAATATACCAATAATTTCTCCCATTTCAAATCAAAGAAAGTTCATTATTATTGATCATGAATATAGAAACGACTTCACAGTATATTAAAAAGGTTTATAAAAATCAAATACCATTGAAATTGTTGATAAATGCGAGAGAAGTCGCGTGCAAACGTTGCAATTCAATTTGAAACTCGCCGGTGCAGTGTCAGGTTAACGAGATATGAAATATTTGTTCCACCATAAAAGTTTAACAAACGAGGCACTTAAATGATACGAAATAACTATTTATAGTACGTAATTAATCTGTTCTGAAATCTGCATTGGTAATGTTCGTCATAAAATATATGCACATCTCTACATCTGCAGGTGTTTCAGTTCGAAAATAAATACGTAGTAGCTGTACATTGATTGGTAAGCAAATTGTATGGCTAGTCCATTGTGGTAAAATTTGATATTAAATGAGTAATTCTTGTATATATGTATGTACCTGTATGTATAAATTTATTTTGTGTATCTCGGAAAAAACTCTAAAACACAAAAAAATCAAAAATCTTAGCACCTTCCTTATTTCCTTAATTTTTTTGCGCCTCATTTCACCTTCGAATCGGTTAAAATATGGAAAAAAATTTTGAACAATCACCACTTCATTTTTTTTCTTTTATTAATATAAAATTCATAAGTGATTGAAAACAAAAAAAATGTATTACAATTTATTTTTAGTTACAAAGTACGCATTTATCGTATTTATCTATTAGAGAATTATTATAATTATATCGCTAAAGCACAGCGGTGACTTAGTAATAGGGTTCTGTTAGCACCCTTCGGGTACGGAACCTTTAAAAAGCAAAAATAACACATAAAACTTTTTACCTTTATAAAACTCAAATGATAGAAAATCTTACTTACTTTGATTTAAATAAATACACTTCAGTTATTCAATGGATATAAAACATAATACGTTTTCAAAATCTCAAGCTTTGTAAGTTCTGTCTGGAACACGGCAAGACACCCATGTGCCCACGCAAAACTATTGTCCTCCGATCACCTTACAATCTTAAAATGACATTCAAACATGCAAATTTTAACTCTATTTAAACGAATATAAGAACTTCCTTAAAAGCTCATATATAATGGTCAAGTTAACGTTTAACAACATAAAGTTTTCAACTATATCACACGACTTTGAACCTCATTTTCAATATAATACAAGCGAAAGTAGTTTCCTTTTGCAACAAAATAAACAGACACCCGTTAAACATAAATATGGCGTTAAATAAATCATTGGAAGCACGTTCAGTGACTTTGAAATAACGATGTTCTTTTTAAACCTTTTTGTAAGGTGTTGTGAATAAAATGTAAAACATAAAAATAAGTGTTAGGTATGAATGTTGTTGCAAATTGTTATATTATTACTAGCAGAATCCGCGGCTAAGCCGTTCAACCTACGAAAATACTCTTTGGTTTTATTAAAGGGGGGTGAGGGTAGGAGTGTGAAAAATACTTTACGACCTATTCTCATACCTACCAAAATACAAAAAAAATAATTAAAATCGGTCGAGCCACTTCGGAGGAGTGCTACCACAAACACCGTGACACAAGATATTTATATATTAGATTTAATTAATGTTTCTAACTTCAACCACTTCTCCATGAAGATTACTAAAGAGAAAAAACTATCCTCTTTCCACTCTCCTATTGATAGGATGATAACTATAATAAATCACGTCACAATTATAAATGCAGCATATGTGTGTATGTTTGTTACTCCTTCACAAAACGAATTTCGATGGAATTTAGTACTATACAGAGGCTACTGTTAGTAATAAAATTTGCTAAAAATTGGCGCTGTCTGTATATAATTTATAAGTAGAAGAAATAAAAAAGAGATTTATTAAAATTGAATACGACATTCAATTGCTTGTTACAAAAGCTATTAGATTTGAAAATAATGTGATTGTCTTTAAAGATAAAACAAATCGAAAGTTTGCTGGAAGTTTGAATGGAGTTCGTGAAATATGGCTGCGATTACTAGAGATTGAAACAATCTTACGAGTATTTAACATTTAAAGACAGACAATATCGTTATCTTTTTATATTTACATAATTAAAACTACATACACCACCTTCAAAATCACTTAATGTATTATGCGACCATGTATTGAGGTATAACTCATTGATAAAAACTAACAATTAAATTCAGTTTAATTACAAGTAGATTCGTTCGTTCAAAAATTATATATACACCAAAATGCTCATACTTTTTTTAATATCCGTCAATAAAAAACAAGACATTTTCTGCAGAAAATTAAAATCTGAGTTTATATGAAAAATATATTTCTTCCAACCAAATTAGCATAAAACTTACTTTTATTGCTTAATAATTTCTAACTTTTATTGCTTCTCCTCGTCTTGTTATCTTAATCAATGAAAGGTATTTCAGCACTTTTGGAAATGGCAAAATGAAAAAAATGATAATTTCTTAGATTTAAGCGAATATTTGACATTTAAATAAACTATCTTTTCGGATTTAAAACAATTGGGAACCAAAAATCAAAATGAATCCGCGAAAAAATCCGAAAATATAGTTTTATTTCAAATAAAAAACATGATCAAAACGGATAGGAACGGCATAAAGTTAAATTGATTAACATGGCTTACAGTAAAACCTTAGTAATACGCTTATATTAGCTTAACTATATTGTAACAAAGCAATAAGCTCTTTAAAAACGAATTCAAAGTGATGATTCTAGCTTATAAATACATCAAATTTACACATACTTTATATATATATATATATATATATATATATATATATATATATATATATATATATATATATATATATATATATATATATATATATATGTGTGTGTGTGTGTGTGTGTGTGGTGTGTGTGTGTGTGTGTATATATATTTACTTTATTTCACATTTTCCTTATATCTTTGTATGATATTTATATGTACGTATAGATATGTATCTATATGCGAATGAAAATAGAATAATTCTTAGTATCGAGCTGATTTAGCGATGGAACCAGGAGGCGGATAGTAAAACTTCTTAATGGCTACTATTAAAACCTTCGTGAATGTTTTGTTTTGACAATTCCCAAATAACAGTTTTATAAAACTGAAAGCATGAATTTTTAGTTTTTCTAAGTATTATTTGTGTGGTTTATTTAGTTCGGCATATTTACATACCAAGAGTTTATCAACCCTGTATTGATGGCATTGTTCGATAGCGCAGGAGACGAAACTGGAACGTACGTAAGAAATCCTTTGTAGGGACACCAAGTTACCTGCACAGAAACTGACTTCATTAAAAGACAATGGTTCATCGCAATCTCATATATGTGTGTGTGAATATTCGCCTTTTCTACGTGCCCTAAGCTTTCATCCGATTATAATGTTATGAACATCAGATGACTGTACAAATGAATTATGAACTTAAATTGTAAACTTCGGTGATACATTTTTAATAGTCAAGGAATGTCTCTGGTAAATGTTATAGGTATAATTAACGTACTAATACGTAATTCATTCATCCAATTGCGATAAAAAATTACTTAATTCGTTGGCTCAATATTACAAGGTTCTATGTTACAATGTTAGTACTTATTTAGTTATTAATGCTACAAGGTTCTATGTGTCATTAGCTACAGTTTTGCGAAAATAAACCACGAGATAGCAGCACTTTACCTCCAAAATATTCAATTTTACATAGTTCTATGTTGTTTTTTTACGATAACAAAATAACGAAGTTCTATGTAAAAAATACTTAACTTAATTAAAATTAACATAGAACCTTGTAATAGTAAGCCAATGAATTATATAATTTTTGTTATGAATACTTCATTTAGGTTTAAAAATCTTTATAACTTTCTTGATGTTTTAAATATAATTAGTACACAGCAATAATCGCTATTCGTTATTATTAGAAGAAAAATATTCTTTTTTTAATTATTTTATTGCAAGACTGAATTCTATCCTTCTTTAAAATAGAATTTATTTTGCCTGAAAAATAAATAAACAATCGGCAGATAAATATTAAGATGCGATATTACTAAAAAAAACTAATAAGTTTTAGTCATCCCTTTCGAGCTAGAACTTCAACCAGGCATATGGTAACCCCAGTCCGGTGACATTTATTGCCATCCGGAGGACGAGTTATGGCGGAACAGAACTCCTTCACTTGCTTTATTGGCACTACTCCAGGCAGTAAAGGAAACGACGATCCAGCACATCCTATATTAATTCATACATCTCAGCTAAAAAACATCATATTTTTCGATAACGCTGTAATAGCTATAGCTGGCACGCCTTCAAATTGAATATGCAAAATCATTGCCATTTAAATGAAATATTTTACATAGATCGTGACATATCAAATTAGAAATGCTAGATTTGAACCCGCGTTCCTGAGTTAATGGTGTTAGAATAGACGTTAAATTATATTATATATACTAGCGAGTCACCCTCGCTTAGCTCGGGTTTGTCTAGGTACGTTTTAACGGTTAATGCAAAAAGAATTTTTCAAAAGTTTTTTAAGTAGTAAGTAGTTCCTGAAATTAGCGCGTTCAAACAAACAAACTCGGCGACTTTATAATATAATTACTATAGATAATTTCTCCTGCTTGAAACCTTTAGTGCAACCATTGTCGTGTAGATTTATAGCTTTGTTTTATTAGTATTTATTAGTTTGTTTTTATGATTTATTAAATTTAATAAAAAAAATTACTTAATGAACAATAAGAGAAAAAAATATTTATTGATTAATTAAACCTTATTTGCACAAATTACGTGTTATTCCACGCGTCTTACTTGACAATTGTAACAAAAAAAAAACCAAAAATAGTCGCAAATATTTTGTCAAAACTCAATAACATTTTGACATCTTTATAATAATAAAACAGACGATTTCGGGAATTAAATAACGCATTCAACCATTTCTAAAGATTGAAAAAAAGGCCGTAGTCGCCTGTTGTGTCAACATCCGGATAAATGCGCTTTAGCAGACGCCATATTGTGTTTTTTTTTCTACCTCAAAAAGATTTATGAGTAGTGACAAAGTCAATTTTATGGTCGAAGATGCGCAGATACGACACGTCAGCCCTTAGAATTTAGTCTACATTATATAGAAATGTCATACATGAAAAGATTTATACAGATAAATAAAATTTAAGTGTCTGTAATAAAAAAAATGTTAAAATAACAGCTTTTTACTAAATGCATATGAAATTATTTATGGAAAAACTATTTTTAACATTTTTGTCTGTCTTCTGTCTGTCTATCTGTTTGTTCCAGCTAATCTCCAAAACGTCTGGACTGATTTTGACAGGACTTTCACTGATGTTATAAGGAGTAACTTAGGCCACTTTAATTTTAGAAAAAGAAATAGGGATCCCATAAAAAAAACTAAAACATACCTATAAAAATAGACCAACAACATAAATAGACATAAATTTAAATAGACCAACAACTAGTTTACTTATTACGAATATCTTGAAGAACTATATACATAATTATTTCTAAGCTCAAAAGTCCACACTCGATAACACTTCCACGTATTCATCTGAGGTGTAAATCTCATCGCCTCCCAGAATGCCCTTTTAAGTGAATTTGGCACGGAATTTTATCTCAAATTGTCCCTAAGTAAACAATTTACCTGCCAATTGTGATGAATCGCTTCCTACATTGACGCTTTTCTCTCTGAACAATTCAATTTATTGTTCGAGCGCAAAGCTACTTTACGGGTAGGGAGTTGCAAAAATCTAAATACTGTCAAATGTGACTCATTAGGAGCAAGTTATATTATGATAACAAAAATAGAGTTCTGTAAGCTGTTTATACGAACTATTAAAACATCTATAGTTGCAGTTGTTTGCAGCATGTAGGTTGCAGACTAAAACTGTGTCAGGCCAAGTATAGTTAGTTTTACTCTGCGATTTTTCTGTAAAGAAATTCTCAATAGGATCCTAAAGAAGGGCATTAAGTAGTGTTACATCCGTGCCTCGGGGAACACGTAACTCAGTAATTAAACTTGGCCCAACCCAGAGCTCAAACCCAGGACCTCCGGACCTACGGCCTTACATGCTAGGCATTAGACCACCGAGGCAGAATTTGAGAGTGAAAGGAATAAAGAGTGCACTTGTATTGTATATGCTTCATTATAATATCGCTTGCGCTTATGGCTAGTTTTAGTGAGATTGGCCTCCATGGCCGAAATCTGTCAAGAGGACATTATCATCAGCCCTCTACAGATAAAAACTGAAACCTTTTATAAGCAATTTAATTTTAAATATCTTTAACTTTTTCAAGGTTATCTAAACGCACAAAAAACATATAAACCCCCATTTTATTGGTAAAATATCAAGTTTTATGATCTTGTCGTGATCGCGAATACACCTCTCGATGCGTAACACAACATTATTTATGTCACGTCCACAAGCTTTATTGTATATCAAGTTCGTGAGGCAAATTCGATACTTATTTTGGAGACGAAAATTATTACAGATTGCTAATCGTGCTGTCAGAACAATAACTAAACTCTTAAAAAAGATATTTCATAATTTTACTTTCAGAAATTATCTTTTTTTTGTATTTGTCATATGTATTACAAGAAAATTACAAGAAAACTCCTACTTCTACCCATACGTAGCTAGTTTTAAATTAATTTTGAGGTCGATGTACCTCTAAGGATAAATAAGAAGTAATTATACTTATGTAAAATGATCTGATAAGCTAACTTAGAAAAATAGACTATTATACAGTAAATCTATAATATGTTCATCTAAGTCATCCCAAATATCTTTACATCACAAAAATTAAAAAAAATCCATTTGTAATTTCAGCTCACGCATATGTATGTAATAAATAAATTGTATATACTAATACTAACTGTTATTACTAAAAAAAATATTTGTCTGTTTGTTTGTAAGGGATAATTTATATACTAGACCGATACTTTCACTTTAAAGAAAGAAATTCTTATTTAGTAACAGGTATAGTGTAAATTACTTTTGTACAATGATTCTTTCTGGTAATTAATTCTATAATCAAGAATTAAAATCAGATGCTGTGCTCTCATCACAATTTCATAGATCATCTACTACACTACTTCATTAGCCGTGTAGTAAAACTCTCAAAATATTGCAGCGCCAAATACTTATAATACGAATTTTCATATTCACAGCACGATCGCTGGGAGCTTTATCTTGAGTTTGCGAGGCGAGTCCCGGTCCTTGATATTTTATTAAACGTGCTAGTTATTTCTAAATCCTGGGCGAAGACGTTAGCGAAATCTAAACGTTCAAATGTAAAAAGAAGAAAGTTTTGTTAGAACTATTATTTTCTTTCTTTTATTGACGTCATTAAAATATTACCTCAATTATGTATAGGATGTGTCTGTTATGTGATGATGACTACTTAAATATGTTTTTATATCTACTCCTGACCGGTTTTCGCCTCAGTACTCACTGAGACTAGCCAACTGCATAGAAGATATTATAGTGGACGAGTGTACGCGCAGACACAACGTTGTGCACGTTGTTCCTATTCATTTTCCTCTCAAAATACGATGGGACGATACTTCGACACGACCGGTGACTTCGACATGACCTTAGCTGGACAGACTTACGCTTTACGTGCCCTCCGAGGCACGATGGTGCAACACCGCCAACTTCAATTCTGGGTCATTAACTACTGAGAATATCTACTACAAAATACGGTCCGACCCGGGACTCGAACCCAGGACGACAAAAACCGTACATGCTAAAGGTACATGCTAGACCACCAAGGCAGTTATTTTATATAGTAATTAGTAGGTTATCTAACGTTAGGTATAGTTTTTCTAATATTAAAATCCATTTTTAACTTAAAAGATAACCGAACTAAAAATCACTTTACAAATTATTATTTCAAGATTTAATGGTACAATTTATTCTTAAATCCTGAAAAAGGACCACCCTTGAGATAATTTATTCATTAAAAAGTAATCAATCGTTCACAATTGGCGAAATTGTCGCGTAACATGTTTATTGTTTACAAAAAACAACACGCATCAAAATTGAGTACCTTCTCCTTTTTAAGTCGGTTAACAAATGCGAATATTAATTCATTAGTTATCTTTGTTTTGCAGAAAGAAAGACTAAGGGCCTATGCACATGACAACTTTTTAACGCGCTATCGACGCGCGTTCGATCCACAGTGGAGACGCAGTCTACTATCATTATGTTGATACAATTGCAAGCAATCTATGCATTTTTGTATTAAATTTGTCAATATACGCAAACCGTGTACATTAATATTATTAATTAAAGTTATATAAGCGGTATCAGCGCAGAATATTCGCAGACGATGCGCGTTCATTGTCCGCCATCAGAGCGTTTATAAAACATAGTGTGTATAAACCCTAAGGCGTGCGGTGTGTAAGTAGTGAGATAAAATTTCTTTAATTTCCCGCGAATCGCTCGCGTATAGAATTAATTGCAGCGCTTTGTAAAACATAAATTACTTCTTGAAATACTCTTTACTTGCTTTAGAACCCGTCTTAATGCTTTTGAAACTAATCATAACTTTGAGTTCACATTTTAACTAAATATTTATTGTATCGACTCGATGCGGTTATTTTAATAGTTTTGTTTTTAAGCATATTTTATGTAAGTGGTTATTTTTTCATTTTTAATCTTAACTAGCGACTGAACCTCGCTTCGCTCGGGTTCGTCCCTAGTTACTACCAGAAAAACCTTCTAGTTTGGGTACAATCCTTCAGTTTGTTCAATTCCGTACATTACAGCCGATCCAAAGCATGTTTTTTCTTGAACTATCTTTAACCGGATTTATTATTATGATACTGAATAGATTTCGATTTAAATTATTACACAGATAGACCTGAAATACCACCTAGGCTACTGCTTACGACGACGTAAGCCAACAGTTCTTATATATAGCTACTTTGTAAGCATTAAATTTTTGTATCTTTCTAATAAAAACAAAAAAAAACGTAAATTCCATCCACGATATATTAATTAATATGTCACCAACGATCTCCCCGAAACAGTCGCTTCAAAGAAACGACACACTAATATTATCACAACAAATATCTCACGTGCTTGCCACCGATTCCGGGAACGTTACTTTTTACCGTCAGTTTATCCGTCTGTCTGTACATTTGGAGAGTTAGCTGCACCTGTTGTCACAATGTGGCAACATGTTCTCTATTGTGTGACGACACGTTTGTCTCAGTTTGTAGTGACGGTTGCGGGTTCGAGTCCCGCTGGGGATTATCATTTGTGTGATGAGCAAGAATGCTTGTACTCAAGCCATCGGAATTTATATCTATACATATAATAACATTGTAACTAAGCCGAATTTGTACATTAAATATTTTTTTGAAAAATCTTATTAAAATAAACATTATTATCGATACAGATGCCGAATCTATAGTTTTTAGAATTTCTGTCTGTCTGTCTGTCTGTTACCGCATCACAAAAAAAAACCACTGGAGGGATTTTGATGAAGGTATGGTGATAGCTGGTTATCTGGGTCAACATATAGGATACTTTTTACTGCGGGAAAAAATCTCATTTCTGAGAAAAAATGCAAAAACAGCAATGTAAGAGTATACCAATATGTAAAACCTAAGAATTTGGTTTTTGGTCATCTGAACGCGGGCAGAGCCGCGGGCAATGCTAGTTTATTATATAGCAATTATGTACCATAATCCTTATTTAGAGTTACAAATAAAGAAATAGCTATCCATCACTTAAACTAATTATTATGAAAGATAGTTATGAAATTTCTTTACATTTATGAATATACCCTTATGGTATGAACTATTCCATAAAAATAATTAAGAAAACCGGCTTACAATTGGCAAAGACATAATAGACATAAATATACACACAAAAACACGTACAAGCAAATTGAGCACTATCTCATTTTCAAAGTCGGTCAAATAGATAACCTATATTAACTTTATATGGTCATTTACATGAAACCAAAACTCAACAAAATTGAAAATAATGAATTAATTGATCTTTAATAGCGGGCAGAAGAAACGATTAGACATAGAAAAAAAAGCTAGAGCTTATCCCTGTGACTACAGACTAAAAGAGACACGATACGAACAGACAGAAGTTGGTATAAAATAGGATACACATTTTTCCTATGACTGATTTGAGTAGTATTTTCTAATTCGAATGTAACTTTAACCACAATACTATTATAAATTCACCAGTTTGGTATATATGTTTGTCACTCCTTTGGATCCATGGATTTGGATGAAATTTTTGTACACAGATATACTGTGACCTGAGCTAATACATAGCTACAAAAGTCATCAAGGGACACAATCGAGTAAAGCAACTCGCTAGTAAATAATATAATATTTTGAGCTAAATTGTGTAAGCATTTCTTTTAATAGCGAAAAACAAATCTAAGCACCTACACTACGAACTTCTATGCCAGTCTGTTTAGTACCATATCTATAATAAACGCTGCAACTCCGCTAAAACCGGCTGGTTTCAAGATCCCCGACTCGCCAGTCCTATCCATCGGTCGTGAAATGAAAAGATGTGTGAATTGTGATAATACAGTAGACATTCAGCAGCACGCTAACGAGCCTTGCAAAAAACCTACCGACTCTTTTATTTAGTCCAATTAAATAATCGAAAAGCACGAGCGAGCTTAATCGCTTCGATCTGTCACGAGCACCTCAAGAGGCGACGCCATAAACCAACTTAATTACTTGAGACAGTGAAAGTATTTAAATTTAATGATATGTTTGGAATAATAGGCACCAAATTTAGTCTCTCCGTTCTAAGAAGTCTAAGCTTCCTGAGTATCTTTACTGGCCATAGATAAGCATAAAATATACTCGAATGCCTAGTGCAAAAATCGAATTTATACTCTGCCTTTAGAAAGTCTGCACAGGATTTTTTTTAATACAGAGACCTTAACTAAAACTACTTTAATTTAAAATTAAAAATATATAATTACATTTTTATAAGAAAAAATGTCAAAGAAGATATGTATAAGTTTAATTTTATAGACTTGGAAATGAAGTGATTGGCTCTATCCAGGCAGTTTCAATATTAGAGGATTATTGTGATTTATAATTTTGTTTAAAAAAATATTAAAAAGAACTTCCGCTAAACAGACTTTCTTTCTAAACCAGCGACAGCCATTTGATTTTCTGTACTGAAAAAACTGATTCTATTCTATCTTCTCTCTTCTTCTATAATATAAAGATGAATCGCTGAATGTGTTGCTAAGCGCGAATCTCGAGAGCAGCTGAACCGATTTCGCTAATTCTTTTTTTAGAATATTCCTTGAAGTACGAGGATGGCTCTTACGGAGAGAAAAATTTAAAAAATTGCCTGAAAAAGTCTAAAAACAACACTTTTCTATACTCCAATACAAAAAAATCGTAATAATACTTAAAAGTCAATTTGAACTTTAAAACCATACCATAAAATTTAAGTGTTAGTGGAGAGGTTCCGGGAAGGCAAAACAATTGAGGGACGTTAGTATAATATCATTAACAAAAAAATAATTATATGGCTAACGCTGATTAATAACTATTTATATCTATTTAAAACGTACCTAGCGACAAACCCAAGCAAAGTGAGGGTGAGCCGCTAGTCATAAAAATAAAAATATCTATAACCAAACAAACCTTCAAAAGAAATTTAAATAATCAAATTTATTTAAAGGAAAATGGGAAGACAAATTAACGAGGACGTTTTAATTAACTTATCGTACAAACAAATCGTTCAATCATTCCAGTCCTTTCAATCTTTAGGAAGCGTCATTATTTTGGTTGTGACATTGAGTGTCGGGCGCGTCGTGTAGTGTAGGTGGCCCCCTCCTGTAGTCCTAAGTAAATATCTCGTTGGGCTTTTGTTATCCAAAGACCATTGTACGGTGGTAAGAATTCGGGCCACCTCGGTAGTTACATATTACTCACCACGACATTTTCTGTGAATGTTTAATTGAGAAATTAGAAAAAAGTATGTTTTTTAAGAAACATTAATTAATATCGTGATTTAAGCTTTCATTTGAATGTATAATGTTCGTAGGAGAGTATTATATTCTCTATCTATCTTTTGCTTCAGATGTAAATCTATACATATAATAAACCTGTAGAGGTGGAATGTCTGTAAGTAGAGAAAAATTTGCTAAAAACCGAGTCAGGGGGATGTAAGAAGAGATATTAAACAAATCCAGTTTTTTTTTATTTTTTTTTGTTTTTCTGTCTATTTGTCTGTTTGTACGGGCTAATCTCCAAAACTGTTGGACCGATTTAAATGAAATTTTGCATGGTGGTACCTTATATTCCCGGTCAACATCTTAGATACTTTTCTTTCCGGAATATTAAAGAGTTCCCGTGGGATAGTTTAAACACTATAATAACTTATACAGCTTAGTACACAAAAAATACTAATTGGATTTTAATGAAACTTTACAATAATATAGTTCATACACCAAAATAACAAATAAGCTACTTTTTGAAAATGTACGTTTCCCGTGGGATAGATTTGTTTTTGTTTGTCAAGAGGTGAACCCGAGCGAAGCGAGGGTGAGCTGCTAGTCTATACATAAAATTAAATTCCAACTGAGCCGAATCTGTACGATAAATATTTTTGGAAATTCTTATTGAAATAGTAATTGTAATAGATACAGAGGCCGATACTATTGTTTTTAGATTTTTAGTCTGTCTGTCTTGGAACGCATCACGAAAAAACCACTGGACGGAATTCGATGAAATTTGGTATGATGGATACCTGGTTATCTTTTTATTACGGGAAAATATCTCGTCTCTAAGAAATTTATACTAAGCATTTAAGACGTAACTAGGGACCAACCCGAGCGGAGCGAGTGTGAGTATTGTATTAAAAGTAATATTGTACGTTACTTGTCAAAAAAGTCCGAGGAAAATTGCATCCGAAGAATAGTTTATTTTTTTAAGATATCCTCGACAGTTATGGTTTTAATTAGCAGAACTCGTACTCTTGATAAAGGTACTGTTTAACAATTAAAAAATATGTACTCCTACATATATAAAATATGATTTTTATATATATATATATATATATATATATATATATATATATATATATATATATATATATATATATATATATATATATATATAGAAAGTCTTATAAGTTTACTCTTAAGTATAGAATAAACAAATTTAGAATTTATTTAGATATTTACATATCTTAAATTATTATAATTGTGTACAAGCAATGGTTATCTCATCATGTAACTTTATTCTATATATTTATCCAATATAATAAGATTATTAAAGTAAAAAATTCCAAAAGGAAAGAAGAAAGGTAATCTATCAGGTAATTTCCGAGATCCACTGCCATGTAAATTTAATATTACAACACCAAAAAATGTAAAATTAAATCACGCATATATTATGTTATATTGGATTCTAAAACCTACGCTATTAATTACATTAGAACATAAAATTTTTATTTATATCTGACCTTGCAATCTGCATCCTACATCCATAACTTTGAATGAAAGCTTTAAGCTCTTAAAAACATACTTACTGTTAACATCTCGTATATATAAATAGGCAAAGACAAAAAAGTTCAGTATCTTTTTATCCTCTGTTTGTCAACCAATTTTCTCTTTTTGTTTTTTTTTTGTTTAGCAGCTGTCGATGTGCCTTAGTGTTACCAATTAAAAAAAATGTTTTTAATACAGATAGAAAAAAGAAAAAAGGTTTTTTATACAGATAGTTATATTTATATATAAATTTCTCAATTTTAGATAAATAATTATGGACGAATTTCGACCACTAGGCGAATATTAGTAAAACTAAAAATCCCTATTTTTGAAATAAGACTTAAAGTTGATATAACGTGCTATTGTCAAACTGTCATGAAAGGAAGTCTAAAGCAATTGAAGACGTCCACTATATGCGTCCTGGGTCCATCATCAGGTCATCTCGATGATATTACGTTACTGTATTGTCACCGAACTTCATATACATTCTAACAGGTGGTAGGACTCTGTCAAGCCTGAGGAGTCCGACTGGATGGGTACCACCCCCTTATCTATTTCTACCGCCAAGCAACATTGTTGTGTTCCGGTTTGAAGGATGAGGTAGCCAGCGCCGAGTGAGGTAGACAGTGACAACGCACCTGCTGTTCTGTATTTTTGTAACATAAAACCTAAGTGCATGAACCGTAGGTGTTATGGGCGACAGGTACCGCTTTCCATCAGGTGGGCTGTCTGCTCGTTTGTCACTAAATACCATTAAAAAAAAATATACCAACAAAGTTTCAAATCCATAAATATGTAATTAGAAGTAGGCTAAAATGTACTTTCAATAGTTGATTACATTCATAAGTAAAGGTAAAAATTCTCAAGCGAGCAAAGCCGCAGGATAAGCATAATATCTTGACAAAACGTAAGGACAGATAAATCGATTTTATATATTATATTAGTTACGTGCAAATGTCAAAATATATCAATGTCTTGTTAAAATGCATTGAATTTAAGATTTACTGTATAAAATATACGAGGTTGTTAATAAACTGTATCATAAAGCTTCGCGGGTTTATAGCGCTTTCTGCTATTTCTAAATTGTAATATTCACCTATCTATAGTTCGCATTAAATAGTAAATATGTGTCTATAGTTCACGCAATTGCCTGAAGCAGAACTTTTGCCTATAGCTTCGCTCGGGTGCATACCTAGGTGCATACATAAATATGTTGGGACATTAACACATAGCACCATCTAGTTCCATGATAAGCCACGAGGCCTGTGTTATGGATACCTACCAGATAGTTGATTCACTACAAATATATAACTTTAAATACATACGTATTGTAAATATAAACACCCATGACTGTTTGTACTCCACAAACATTCGTCCTCATCACACAAATGAATGCCCAAAGCGGGACTAGAACACGCGACCGCTGGCACATCGAGTAGGGTCACTACAAACTGACCCAAATGTGTCGTCAATACATATAACGTTGCTACAGCTTAATAGAATAATTCCATAATACATTGTTTTCATATTCATAGAAAAAATATTTTTTATAATAAACAAATAATAATTAATATCTTTAACAAACCAATCTGTATCTGAACAATTAATCAATCATTGTGATCAAATATTTCAACAATTTCTTAAAGCTTGCATAAATTCCGAACTAAACTGGAACGCTCGTCACGCATCTAGGCTATGTCTAGAATAGTAATTACGTTTGAATAATTCAAAACTAACCCCGACCAGTGTAAAAAGATCTTTAACAAGACACTATAAATTACTATACGTTTGTAAATTCCAAACAGTTGTATGAGATGAGGGGTCGATATATAGTGGTCGGACGAACCATTGTAGTCCAAGTAAACGCGAAAGTGGTATGTGTTACTGTTACGCATAACACCTAGTAAAGGATTATACTTGGTTATGTCACCCGACTTTACATGAAAATGCTATTTTTAGGGCGATTTCTTGCAACTTATCCTATGCAAATATTCTGCAAAATAGATCAAAAGAAATGTTGTACTATAAAAAAATGGCAATTATTTAAATAGATCCTGTAAGTTGTAACATTCGTTTGAATCGAATATTCCTTTGCACTGTGTATGTGTGTCTTCACATTTTCAATATGATAATGCCCTAACACTTAGCTTTCTACAATCCAATATGGATGCTTATAGAAAACAAAATAATATGTATAGAAATAACATATTCAGACAACAAAAGTCATTTTTTCTAAGCTCACATATGTAGTTCCAGATATTATTTCCATCCAACACACAAATACAGTATAAAGAGTCGCACTATCAATAAAAACTTTTTATTTACGCAGGGTATTATTTATGAGAATAGAGCTACGTTCCAATTTTTAAATGACTGGTATCCAACCCCCTCGTATGGAGGAACAGTCCAGCCCAGCAGTGGGACGTTAAAAGATAGAGTTATTATTATAACTACTAGTGTTGGCCCTGTGGTCGAAATTTGACAATATTCATTTTTTTATTCATAATACTAACGCTGATCAATAACTACTAAACAAAAAAAATTGACAAACAGAGACGAAGAAGTACAAAATTGTATGTTCTTAGTCTTTTTTAAAAAAAATTTAAAATTCACATAAAATCTGACATAACAAACAAATCGCAATACAAACTTTTATTATTAGATTGTTCCAAATACTCTACCTACACATCTCAGTTAAAATATTTGCCGAGCGTTACCTCTTAAAGTGAATAATTCACGACTTAGGGCTATTGACGATTATAAATTACACCGTCACTTGTGACTTGTATACCGAAATAGTGCTGGGTAACAATTATATACTATATTGAATATAAAAAACCACACACACACAGAACATTTGCAAAATATTTTAGTTAGATATGGCAAATATTAATTTTAAGCAAAATAATATTATCCTACTAACGATACTACTAGATAATTAAATGGAAATGATAGGGAGCTGCGGTCATTTGGTCTTCATTTAAAAAAAAACATTAAATCTCAACCACCATCTCGGAAACCTTCTTCTATAAAATTAATATATACGAGTCATATCAGATACCAGAACTATTTCTACAACGGAACCTCTCCCGTCTTAATGGGGCGTCGCAGGATCGCTTACGCACTCAACCACGACATCCCGACGGCAGGTCTACCGAAGCAGACCACAACAACCATAGGGTTGCCCCCACGGTTCACTCTGCTATCAGAGAAGTACCAGGAGCAACCCGCATGGCACACCGCCCACCGAAGTGGGTCACCCCACAGTGTATCTCTTGGCTTCACGCCCGCTGGATTGCTGTACGCTAATGAGCTCTCCCACCACGAAAAGGTTCACACACATCAGGGAGGACTAAGTTTACACTTAAGCGAAGCCAGGGCCCATCGCTAGTAACAAACAAAATATGTACAGAATGATTGAGCTTAATATGTTATAAACGTCGCTATAACAATTTTATTGACGCGCCTACAGTGGTATAGATTTTATAGCGAGTTCCATAAAATTTATGAAAGTAAAACTTGCGTGGGATCGCCAACGATCCAACACTAATATTTTGATAAATGGTACGTGTTAAATGTATGCTATTTTATAAATTAGGCTGTTATTTGGCCGTCTGTCGTAAAACTTGCGTCATATAAAAAACTTACCTTAGTTTCACGTGCGTTGTTTTACGTGCGTTGTTGTATAGATTTTATTTTGTGATTTTGGTTACACAATAATATTTTCTATGGCAATGTCGCTCAATAGAAACCAGTATGCATCTTTTTGTAACGTCCCACTGATCAAGAGCATCCATTCAATACCAGGGAGACCAGCCTATTTATTTATTTATTAGGTTTATTTACAATCACTTACAATAATACACACAATATAAAAAATAGAACTAAAAATTAGGAACTAAATGTAGAGATTACTTACAAATAAAGACAGCATGCACAGAAATAAAGTTTCTTAAAACATTATACAAAATAGATATATTTTAGAAATAAATAGCTTTATATCTATAGCTATAGTCCACCACGCTAGCCAAGTGCGGATTGGCGGACTTTACGTGTATTTTGAAAACTTGCTAGGTTCTCTCAGACATGCAGGTTTCCTCCCAATGTCTTCCTTCACCGTAATACAAGTGGTTATTTTGTTGAAAATGATTGCTACATAAAAATATCTGAAGTGCGAGACCGGGATTTAAACCTGCGTTACATGGTTTCCCAAGCCAGCACATTACCACTTGGTTACCACTTTCTCCTCCTACTTATCTACCTCAAAAGTACCTAGTCGGTAGTTAATATCCAGTTAACCAGAATTATTGGATCCAGCCCCTGTTCATCACGAAGATAGGTTCTTACTATTTATCTAAAATTGACAAGCAACTCAATCTCCGGGTAGTATTAAGTTTGTAGTCTGTGTTACATTTATATTTAGCATAGTATAATCTATTAAGTATACGATATCTGTAGTCTATAATCTATTCTTCCCCGTCATTAAAATTAGGGTAACGAAAAGAAGTATTTTTATTGCTCTCATAAAATATTATTAACAGGTAGAAAATCTGAAAAATGGGTATTTAATCTAAATCGATATAACTTAAAAAAAAAACTATATTTTTAGGGATTTATGCAACAATTTATGTATAAAATATTATGATCAAATTTTTTACATCAAAAAATAGTGTTATAATAAAATAAACTTACAAAAATTACAATAACTTTAAAACAACTATAAAAAGGAACAAAATTATATAACTAATGATCTAAGCGATGTAGCAAACAAATATCCAAATTATGTGCACCGTTTGACTAAAAATAGAATATCAGTAGTTCGAATAACTCGCTCATCTACACATAAATAATAAAATTGTAAATAAGCCGAATCTGTACATTAAATATTTTTTGGAAAATCTTATTGAAATAGATTTTATTATCGATACAGAGGCCGAATCTATAGTTTTTAGAATTTTTGTCTGTCTGTCTGCCTGTTACCGTATCACGGAAAACCACTGGAGGGATTTTGATGACATTTGGTATGGTGATAGCTGGTTATCCGGGTCAACATATAGGATACTTTTTACCGCGGGAAAATATCTCATTTCTGAGAAAAAATACAAAAACTGCAATGTAACAGTATACTAATACGTAAAACCTAAGAATTTGGTTTTTCTCATCTGAACGCGGGCGGAGCCGCGGGCAATGGTAGTAATCCTCTATATTTATACGTTAGTCAATATATAATTTTTAAACAAACCTGACACCATTCCCATTGTGACAGCGATGATTCAGCTATGTTGTATGTAAACTAGTCCGTCTGTTTGTACACTCGATACGATACACCTTATTAAATAATACATATACAGTTTAAGAAACATTTGTGCGTCCAATAATAAGAAAAGTGTGTAGATATGTATATGAACTGTGTATAGATAATACACATAATAAAAGAATTAAAACTGATTTTATTACATTAGCTTAAGTGCTCAGCTAGACTTTTATATGACGACTAGTAGATCCGACACCCAGACGATGACTGTTAGTGTGACTTTATATATAAAGATGACCATGTTTATCTATTTTACTATATATCCTAGTAAATGTCACGTTTAAAACATTGAGCAGTTTCTTAAATGAATGTACAGACAAACACTTTCAATGGTCGATCAATCATAATTAACAAAGACTAAAAATAAAATACGTTCGAAATAATCAACACGTATCTAACGATTCTAATACTATCCAAATAAAACGTTATAGGTACATACAGTTGTATACATTTTTGTTGTTGTTGTTATACATACAACCTATAGAATTAAAATTTTACATTATACTCAGAGAAAATCAACAATATTATCAATTAACCTAATCAAAATGTTATTTATTTATTTTAACAAATATTAATATAATAAAATCAAATAATAAATCTAAACATAACAGACAGGTAGATGTAGTAAGTTCTTACCGTGTGGATCAAAATAACAATATTTCAGATTAATATCTTACATTTTTCATTTGTAAACGTATATAGTAATAGTGTTGCTTAGCAATTTGTCTTTTAAATAATAGCAAACTAAATTAAAATTATTATCCTTAATTAATTTTAACTTTTTAAATTACACATAGAACAATTATATGGCTTAAATAATTAATACTATATTTTATATTTTTCTTTATGGTTATAATAATGACAATACTAAATATAGATTACTAATTAATATTTTTAAAATTGTAATAATTATAATAATAACAGCAAAATTAAATAAATAATATTCCATATTCAATTATAAAACTAATTAAAATTATAAAAATGTTTAAAGTTAAGAAATATTGTAAGGTAATTGGTGCAATTTTCATTTTGTTACTTGTGGGTAGGCTGTCTGTATCAACTATACCTTCGAGACATCTAACACCTCAGTCCCTCCCGTGACCATGAATGCTGTAAAGCATTCGAAACGTCGGGAACCAAAAATCCAAATAAATCCGCAAAAAAATTCGAAAAGATAGCTTTATTTAAAATGTCAAATATTCGCGTAAATCTAAGAAAGTATTATAATTTATTCAATTAGACTTTACAATCAATCACTTTTGACTCTTCAATTTTTTTACATATGAATGAAATGTCAATTTACATTTACATTTTACATAAATTTTACTTAATTTACATTTTAATTAAATGTCAAAAACGTTGACAGTGGAAGTACCTACTTGAAAAGCTCTAGAATAATATTTCTAATTTTACCGAGTTTAAATTCATCTGTTAATTATACAAAATCAACAAAATCTAAGACAGTTAAATTTCATCTCTAATCGATCCTCTCCTCCTCTCACCCTCAAACACCCTCGATAATTTAGGCAAACAATTAGCGCATTATTTTAACTTATTACCACTATGAGACCTGGATTTAATAAATCTAATATTACGTAGAAAAAAAAAGATTTTCGTTTACTGCTTGATAGTTATGTTTTAAGGCAAAGAAATTATTTCAACATGATATTTTTACAAATACGTTGAATGTTACTAAATGGTATTGAGTCTACTACTAATTGGTTTATAAAACCTGATAAGATCTGACAAAAGAAACCCAGCGAAACAAAGCGTGCGTTTTTGGTTCTATTATGGGCATTGTGAAGTTAATCTCTGTTAATTCTAATCCGTCTTCATAATAAACTTTATGTATCGTGTCGTCGTCTGTCAGCATTGTAGTAAAACATGCAGTTGCTTAAAACTAAAAAACATTAAAGAAAGTATTATTTAATCATTTTTATCAATCCATTTATGTGTATTTAAAATCGATTAAAAATGTGCATATTTAGAATATCGCTATCATGTAATCATGTCATATTTTCATTCAATCATGTTTCTGTACAGAGAAAATTAACCCTAAAATGGGAAGTGGATGAAGCGGGATGTCAAAGTTGAATAGCTTACGGCCACTTTTAAAATGTTGCTTTAACTTCCTTTAGAAATTCCGGATTCTATTATAAGATAAAGCTCTTTGGTGTAACTGCAATGTCCGTGATAAAAATCGAAAACTAAATGGTATTGCCAATAATAAGCTAAAACATTATTATATAAAAATTCGACAAGTGCGAGTCTTACTCGCACACCGAGGGCACGGTAATATTATAACTTTACCGTGCCGAGGGTTTTGTAAATAGCATTAAAATAGGTTTGTTTTTGTGATGTTACTACAGCTTACGGAGTTTTCCCTCTACTTGTGCTATAAAACATTGCTTCTTGCCTTTTATGATTGTAGGTCAACAGGAAGTACACTATATGTTTATATTTCAGAGAATCAATGCAAATTAAAAAAAATAGCATGAACTATCGATTTTTGCCATTTCAATACTCTGTAACAACGAAGAACTTAATTTAGATTTTAAAATAGAACTATCTTTTCGGATTTTTTCGCGAATTTATTTTGATTTTTGGTTCCCGACGTTTCGAATGCTTATCAGATTAAAATTATTTATTTTTCATTTGTAAAAGTATATAGTAATAGTGTTGCTTAGTAAGTTTGTTTTTAAATAACAGCAAACTAAATTAAAATTATTATCCTTAATTAATTTTAACTTTTTAAATTACACAGAACAATTATATGGCTTAAATAATTAATACTATATTTTATATTTTTCTTTATGGTTATAAATATAATAATGGCAACACTAAATATAGATTACCAATTAATATTTTAAAATTGTAATAATTATAAAAAATAATAGCAAAATTAAATATATAATATTCCATATTCAATTATAATTAAAATTATAAAAATGTTTTAAAGTTAAAAAATATTGTAATGTAATTGGTGCAATTTTCATTTTGTTAATTGTGGGTAGGCTGTCTGTAACAACTATACCTTCAAGACATGTAACACCTCAGTCTCTCCCGTGACCATGGATGCTGTAAAGCATTCGAAACGTCGGGAACCAAAAATCAAAATAAATTCGCGAAAAAATCCGAAAAGATAGTTTTATTTTAAAATGTCAAGTATTCGCGTAAATCTAAGAAAGTATTAATTTAGATTGTTACGAGAGCAATAAAATATGTAATTTATTTATATCTTGCACAGCAATTCCGATATCGCGATAGTTAATATCTTAATATTCATATTTATGGTGCGCGCTGCAACGTCACGGGTTTAATTACAGGGTGAATTATCACCGGCAGTACCCGCCGCGGTGCCGGCTTGCGATACTATTTGTTATTTTGCACAGATCACTCGCAATCAGATTTCACAAAAAAAAAAATTTTTTTTTAATTTTGGACTCGACATTAAAATTCTTTTTTTTAAGTAATTTTGTAAATACGTTTGTAATTGCTCCTTCCTTCTTCGCGGCAATGATGTGATTTTTGTTCTAATCTTCTAATTTTTTTTCGATTAAATTATCTAAATTAACATTATAAATGCTACTGCAGATGTATGTTAGATGTAGTGTAGTAGTTGTTTCACATCCCCCCAACGTGCGTTCACCTTGTCGTGGGGGGGGGGGGCTCAGTAGTGCCCGGTAATACAGCCGGGCGCGAAGCCAAGAAACGCACAGGGAGGTGGCCCGCTACGGTGGGCAGTGGGAGGCGGCCTTCTTCGCAGGGCGGTGTACCATGCGGGTTGCTCCTGGTACTTCTCTGATTGCAGAGTGGACCTTGGAGCAACCCCGTGGTCGTTGTGGTCTGCTTCGGCAGACTTGTCAAGGAAGGACAGGGAAGGTTTTAGTGGGTAGTACTGGCTTCGCCGGTGAGTCCCACACTTCGTGCGTAAATGCATTTCCCAACGTTAAAAAAAAAGTTGTTGTTTCACAGCCAGTTTTTGTCATTCGACATATTAATTTCTATATTATGCTCCTCGCTTCACTCGGTTGCATTCATGGGTGACTTCTAGACAAGATATCTGTTTACTAAATTTTATCCAAATCCATCCAGCCGCTTCAGCATACAGAAATGACTAACATACATATGTAAACATAAACAAATAAACTTCAACATTTATAATAATAGTGTAATACGTAATTAGTATTAGTAGTATTATAATATGTAGGTTATTGGACGAAAATGAAGGGCCAGACTATTCTATTGATATCGCCATTCGTCTCTGATAATTAATTAATCTGTGTACACCGCCCTCCGCCGCACATATAACTTGGAAAATTTCGAACAATTTGTAACGAGTTTGTGTTATTGACACGCAAAAGCAAGTATTTCTGTCAAAACTTACAATTTAGGCAAAAATTTTACCACGAATGAACATCGGCCTAATTATATCACACCACTTCTGGCCTGGTCCGGTGCTCTCCGAGTCATGGATGTGCAACTCCGCAAAACTCCGGGCTACTACTGTCAATTTCTCAACAAAAAACCCATTAACTGTTTTTGACCCAACCAGGTCGCTAATCCAGGACCTCGGGATCTTCGGCTTTAAATGTTAATGTCCAATTAACAAAGTTAATTAGACTTGTATAATAAGAACAATTTTTGAAGTATTTAAATACACGATCTCAAAGGTCACAAGAAATCCCAAAACTCTGTTTAGTTATAGCTGACCTAACAATAAATAGATGTCTGTCTGATAAAATAAAAAGGGTCTGAAGTTTGCAGACAACACCTGTCTTAAAGCTAAGCGAAGTTTAGTCGCAGTTCTCAGAACACGTCTAGAAATATAAATGGAGGATGTCTTACAAATTCCTCTACATCGCAACTGTTGCAAGGAAAATAAATTTTATTAAAATACCAGTTTTTTTCTTTATACTTCGTTTGTTTGATAAATCACAATATACATAAATAGATATCAAAAGTACTTGCTGGTCTGATAAACCTTGATCTGCCCTTTCTGGGTTGTAATGTATTTTGTTTATAATATAATCACAGCGGGTTCAAGATAACATTTTATGAAAATCTTTATTGGCAAAAAAACCACGTGTTTTGTTTATTACTTATTTAAGTCACAACTTTTGAACTTGTTAATATCTTAACCGCCACATCCACTGTTATAAAACTATATTATGTAAATAGGACTTCAGAAACTGAAGTCGTTTAAAAGTTTTTGGAATGAAGTTCACAACCAAAGGCACCAACATCATAAATTATAGGGATTTATAAAGAAATCACGTAAAAACAAAACGAATGTTTCCTAAGGAGTCATCACAAACGATAACAAATTCGATTCTCGTTCGTAGCAAATAATCTATGTGTGATCGTTCCACACACATCGTGCATGCAAAGTGTCTACACTTCACAAGCGTCGGTAGAGACGAGGTACAATCTGTAAAAACATGACGATCAACCCGAAAATAGACGTAGAAATAAAATTTCCATCAATCTATTATTATGAAATCAGAATAAAACACTGAAATATTACTCTAATAAATGTCCATATCACAAAAATATGATAATGCAAATACTGCAATCATTCGTTCGAACAAACAACGTTTATTGACGTAATCCTGACGCGTATGTTTTCAATGTGAATAATTCATCACATAGATATATTGGCTATTAATCCACCGTTATGAGGCTACGATCGTCCGCTGCAATAAAGTACTAGAATTTTGAATGAGTTTCGAGTCAATGAAAATATCTATTGATGTCTGTACAAATACTATGAGAGTCTATCGTAGGAGGAATAAACAAATTTGTTTACAGCTTATTCCCACGCACCCACTGTAAGAAATTTGGACAAGTGAATGTTGTTAAGAGATACTTATCATATTGTTGAAAAAATTCTATCTAGAGGGCAGGTCATACCATCTATTTTACTAGAATAGTAAATATAACCATATTCAGAATTCGAAGAAACAAATTAATTCGCAAGAGAGGCATTAAGCCATATTAGTACTCAAGCTTGAAATTAACTTATACTCAAAGTATAATGTTTAAATAGGCTTTTTAGGCAAGTTTAAATCAATTAAGCAAACGTTTAACCTCATTAAAATAGTGAAAATTATGTATCAAAATTATTAAAACCTTATATTATGATTTATGTCGTCTAAAAGAAAAAGTATGCAAAAATAAACAAAAAATTCTATATGGTGCGTAGTTTTGTAATTAGTCCTAATAAGGTTCTGAATAATAGCTAGTTATTGTTTGCCTTTATTGCTTACATCTGTCCTGTTTGTAACCGGATATTATAATTATTTTTATAATAATATAATATATCCTAACCAACTTCGGCCACGGTGACCAATCTCACTGAGACTAGCCATCTGTGCAGGAGATATTATAGTGTACAAGTGTACGCGCAGACACAAGTGCACTCTCTATTCCTGTTACTCTCATACTCCGGTGGGATGACGATAAGACAGGACCGCGAAAAATTTGATGCAGGACCGATGGCTTTACGTGCTCTCCGGGCTGTTTCTGAGAATTTCTTCAAAGAAAAGAAAAACTCAAAAACTAGACATGGCTCGACCGCCCAAAAATTTTCTTAATGCGATGGGGCTTAATCTGGCCATAATGCACCACTCTGACCAGGGATTACGGACTTTATGTATTTTGAATAATTCTATCCTTAAGCACTTATTTTTCCATCCTTAGATAAATGCAAAAATGAGGTTATTTTTTAATCATTTGTCCTCTTCGAAGAAACGCATAAAAGTGATTTTTGAATACAGACAGTCTATGAGTTTTTAAATCTGGACTAAAAACTTTCAGTCTTCAGCTCGTAGGACACAAGACTACTTTATAAAGCTTTTCGCAAAACATTATTTTATTGTCAATGCCAATAATGTAAATATAAGAATAGAAATTGAGCTTTTATAACTATGCAGTTCCATATACATACAATAATTATATCGTCCATGTATCTTTGCGAATGCGGGAAGGAATTATAGTCAAGAGAAAAAATTCTAAGGTTATGTTAAGTTAACAAATACAGATAATTTTATGTAAAGACAAAAACACATTTGAAAATATCAATATCGTTATGAATATATGCCATGACCATTATATTTTGTAGACTAAAAAATATCTGCGTAGTTATACTCGTAAGTATGTAATTAGTCCTTATTAAGGAACTTTAGTTATGTACGAAGAACAAGTACGTTCCAATGTGACGGGTGTTTTGTAGAATTTTAAGGTCATGGAAATTTACATAGAATATTTTCAAAGTTTAATATTATAATATCAATTTATGATAGAAATATAAAATCAATCTTTTGGATCGTGCTTTCTTTTCGATTCATGAAGACATATCGTTTGATTTTAAACAGAATAGAAGAGTAGTACAATAACAAGTCTATTATTGGGTCGAAAAATAATTAAGTTCATATAAACAACATCAATAGGCAGTGGTAGCCCAGTGGTAACGCCCTTACTTGGGAAACCGAATGAAGCGAGTTCAAATCCCGGGTCTCACACCTCTGATATTTTCATGTGCGAATCATTTCCAACGTGATTACCACTTACCTTACGGTGACGGAAAATATCGTGAGGAAACCTAGCATGTCTAAGAGAACTTAGTAAGTTTTCCAAAGACATGTGTAGGCCAACCCGCACTCGGGCAGTGTGGTGGACTATGGCCTGATCCCCCTCGTATTGAAGGGAGACCCGCGCCCAGCAGTGGATGTGAAAAAGGGCTGAATACATATAAACAACATCAAAAAGCAGTATTTGTTATGTTTTCATTGAAAATATAAAAAAACGTTTATCCAGCTCTAGATAGAACTGTCACGACATCAAACGCTCAAAACCCGGACTCTTTTTGCAAAACTTTATTGCGAATATGTGTATTGCAAACACCTAAAGCTTTAATATTATTTCCGAACGACCTTCGTAAATACGCATTTATTTATTGGTAAAATAAAACAAACAAGCGTACAGACTATTATTGGGGGTGAATGCACTCTGATAAAATTTATATGCAAATGAGACAAGTCTCACACCTCCGCGGACAAACGATCGGTGTGGAGATATCAAATTATATTATGTATTCAAGAAAGCCCACTTACAATTTAATTTATATGTTTAAATATTTGTTACTTAATGTTACGCTTAAGATTGAATAAATATTGTACAAATTGTTTATCTGACAGCTGCTGGTCGCAATAAAGATTAAATCATAGAAGAAGGGTTTTCTAAATGATTATATAACTTTTTGCAATGGCAATTTTTTGCCTGTATTTGTTGATTTACACTCTATATATTTTAATGAAACTGTCTTGTATATATACATAAACAAATCCGGAAATCCCGGTTCGGGTCGCTCGTCGAGTCAAGTATAGCTATAGGGTTTTTCTGTCTAGAAATAGGTTAGTTACTGAGAGTTCTAAAGTTGGCAGTGTCCCGGTATTCTGCGCCTCATCTCTCAACAGTTATGTTTGTCGTCCGACCAGATTATGGCAGTGTGATGAATAAAGAGTGCACGCTATGTTTGCGCACACTGTATCTTATAATATCTCCTGCGCCTGCGCAGGCGGCCAATCTCACTATAGAAATCGATCAGAAGGACATTTTTGTTAACATTATTGCTATAACATATTATTACATTACTTAAGACTTTAAACTTTGAATCACACAAACATTCTAACAATATAACATATAAAAAGAAGTGCAATGTTACAACTTACACCGAAAGTTTCCCGCTATTACAGATTTTTATTTTAACGTATAATTTAATAAAATGATTCAGATTTCGCTATAAAATCATTTTACTGCTTAACTTTCAAACTTCATCTCTCAAAAAACACATTAGTCTAAAGCACAATGTCCTCTCTTAAACAATTGTACCTATATATCAAATATTACTTATAATTATTTTTTTACTTTAAAAGCTATGCCGACTTAAAAGTTAGAATTTTGTTTTGATACTTAAATGGAGCCTTGGAATATATACCTATCCATTCATAAATACTAACCAGCGTAGCATACAAAAAAATATAGCCAAATATTGTACCTCTGACTTTTTGAATTCGATCAATAAAATAGAAAATTTGGGCATATCTTTATTATAAGATTACGTAATAAGGCATTAGGCAGAGTATAATATTCTATTTCAAAATTATGCGGCATTTACATTACTTAAGACATCATTTAAATAATGGATGTATGGAGGAATGTTAAATTTCCTAAACTTTATTGAATTTATGGATACCATTATAGAACTTTTGGATTTGATGCAAATAACAACTAGAATAACATATTAAGTGATATTTGATGGAGGCTGTTAAAACTTAAAAGCTCCTATAAATAAAACGTGCGTGAAAATTGAACAGCACAATTATATATATATATATATATATATATATATATATATATATATATATATATATATATATATATATATATATATATATATATTATATATATATATATTATTATATTATATATTATATTTATATATATATATATATATATATATATATATATATAGCTTTTATACAAGTCACCAACACTACACCGCATTGGAATTTCTGGTAGGTAGGTATAATTAATACATGCCTAGCATTCTTCCTTAATTTTGTGTTAAATGTAACTCACCTATATAAAAAGCTCCTGTTGAGTCAAAAAACCATTCAAAACGTCGGGAACTAATCCGAAGAGATTTAGATTTTTTCGCCGACCGGAGTTACGTTAGAAAGAACTAAGTGACATACCACTTGGTTCTTACTTTCACAAATGATGCAAGCCATAGTATAAGTGTATGGAAATAAAAAATCGAGTCTCGCTGGCTAACTCGTAAATATCAAGTGCAGGTATCGATTACTATCGCCTCCTCGCGCCCTCCCGCTGGGACATGTGTCTATAGGCACCCTTAGCACAACGATACGACTACTGCGTACGATACGATTTATTGTAAACGTTTTGGATTCAGTTAAATTATTTTTTTTGTATAATAGCAAGTTATTTCCGGAGCATGTAGAAGATAAATTAAAAAGTAAACATGGAGTTGTGTTTATGTTTCAGTTTCAAACCATTTCCCCTTTTTTATAAATTACTCCCTATATGTAGTTTAAACTAATTTAAAAAAAACGTGTGTGTAGGTACTTATTTACGCACGTAAGAAGTTTTACTTCTTCGGCGTGACGCAAAAATACCTAAAGATTTCATCCCGTATGTTACAACTCTCTGTTTGTAAAAGGAATGCAGCTAACTTCATCATGTCGCTTTCAGCTTATTTCATCATGTCGTCTTCATCATTTTACTCTCATAATTTTTTCCAAATTTGCCGAAAGAAGAATAACTTCAAAAATGTAAAAACTTCAAGATTATACAAAAATGTATAATCTTGTATACTACATTACTTACTAATTCTATCACTAAATCCTTATATTATTAATGTTTATCAAATAAACATCCAAAGACTAGGTGCATTATAATTTAGACTTTTTTTCATATTTGAATATAAATCGTATATTTTAAAAACCACCAATTATTTATGAGGTAAATAATCTTAAATAAATTAAATTATTCCTTACACAGTCCGACCGGTCGTTTGATCGTTAAATAATTCAATTTGGATATATATGAGCATCACGAAGTTATAACATAAAAATATTTGTGATGTTCTTTAGTTTATGGCATTTATAATATTTTACTTGATATCGTTTTACTTTTAAATAAAATTTCTTGATAACTATAAAATTGTGATTCATAGTTCTAGCAAATCTACCTTAAAATTCAGCCATTTGTAACTTCCTACTTTTGGGTATGGATTGGTTGGTCTGATCTTCCTCTCAATGCGTGGAAGATCAGGTCATATCCCATCGCGCTGGATAAGTTTGGGTTGGCAAATTTCACACACCTTTCAAAACTAGTTAGGTTCTCTCAGACATACAGGTTTTCTAAAAAATTTTTCTTTTACCGTATTAGAAATCAGTATTCATATTAGAAATGATTGATGAGAAATACAAATAATGTAAGCTGTTTAAACCCAGATCTTGCACTCTGTGACACTGAGAGTTTTATGTGCACATACATAATAATAATACAATTTATAGTAAAACACATTATACAATTGAGCCACTGTAACATAATCTAATAAAGCAACTAATTCTAAGAAGCTAGATTCTGATCACAACAAGATGCGTCTCGTACTGTAACTCGACGCTATACGTGATTGTAAAGTAAACAACTACGTGGGTGTAGGACGAAAATAGATATGTTAGACATTTTTATACGTGTGTAAGGTGCTTTGGAGATAGTCCATAAGTAATGTTCACAGTATATCAGTGCCTACATTAATAAAAAATATCAATCATTTGCATTTTATTTTTGCATCTTTAATAGTAATAATTGATACTAATTTTATAAATACAAAGCTTTTATGTTAGTTGATATGATTGTTGGTCCTTCATTCATGCAGCAAAGAATGAACGTGATTTTTTTGCATTTAGACAGTCTCGGGACTAGAATTTATTTTATAGCAAAACATTACAAATCGAATTTATATTTTATATTTAACCAAGCCTATTTTATGTCCAAGCTAACCGCTTCACTTCAGCCATCACAACATCCCGGACAATCCCGTGGGTAAACTTTTATTTTTCTTGGAAAACAGTAACATATGCCACTTTCCATATATTTCATTTACTTGCCAGTGTCTGTCTCGTTTATTTCAATTGAGTCGTTCTTATATCCTATCCTTTGTCCTGCGGGAATCCTTTTTGGGATAAAAGGACACCCATGTTTCTCTAAAGTTCTGTTAAAATCATTTCAGAGATTAGAAATATATAAAGATATACAGACGTTTTTAAAAGTTATTTGGCTTTTGGTATTGGGAAAATAATTAAATATTAAAATCGTACAAGCTCATACGGCGCAGCTATATATATTGAAACAGACTGACATTTTTCCAAATATAAATAATGCTTATTTATAGCAAATTTTATGTCCACAAACTAAGAGGTTAGTCACTTCTCTAAGGATGTTAGAATACGTAAAGTTCTTAATGCCCCGTTCCCCAATTTTCTATAGATTCGTACCCAAATCGCAGTTCAACTCTGTAATTGGGCGATTACACAGCGCCACTCAAACATAGTTAGCATATAACTTCAGTCCTCGCAAATACCCTCACTAAATCTAATGGAGAACTTCACGACATTTCAAATTTGATCGAGGTTTTGTATCTAGATGTGTTAAAGTCAGAAAGATTAATTCTGCTTAAAATATATCATATCAAATATGCACTAATTTCTGAATGCTCCTGCCCACATTGCTCTCCTCTATATTATTTCAACGTCACCAAAAAAATGAAAAATTCGTTTATTATACATACGTAAATCCTTGGAGTTCGAGAATTTCAGTAGGTTCTAATAAAAAGGAAATTACAATTATATGTTGGGATATTAACACACAGCACCATCTAGTTCCATGGTAAGCTGCGAGGTCTATGTTATGGATACCAGATAGTTGATGCACTACACATATATAACTTTAAATACATACAAATTATAAATATAAACACCCATGACTGGAATACAAACATTCGTGCTCATCACACAAATCAGTGCCCCCAGTGGGGCTCGAACCCGCTGCCGCTGGAAAAGCAAGTACATTACAAACTGAGCCAAGCGTGTCGTCAAAAAAGATTATATAATGCAAAGACTTCACGAACTAATTCCTAAAAATTGTTGAATGGGTCCTCTTTCAGCCCTCCTTTCAATAATATCTCAAGTATTTGACTGATTATATAAAAAAGCAAATACCTTTTTTACTTTACGGTAATTTATTCAATATACGTTTCGCGATATTTTCGCCAGTTGTAAATCTGGCTGCAGATCCTGAGGTTCGAGTCCCTGGTCGGGTCAAGTTTAATTACATTTTTTTTCTGTTAAGATTTGCTAAGTAGTAGCCTGGAGTTGGGAAAATGGCGGTGTTGCACGCCCGTGCCTCGGTGAGCACATAAAGCCGTCGAGCCTGCGCCTTAACTCTCACCGATCGTGTCGAAGTAACGTCCCATCAGACTTTGAGAGGAAAAGGAATAGAGTGCACTTGTTTTTGCACTAAATGAACTAAAGTGCACTATTGCGCGCATATATGTCCTGCGCAGTTGGCTAGTCTCATTGCCAGTGGTGGAATTTGGTCAGAAGGACTTCAAAGGTGAAACCATAAAAAATCAAACAAAATTCCACACCTAGTTATTCTATTTTAAAAGCAAATGACCGTTTTGATCGACTTAATAAAAGAAGGAACTCAAGGAAGGTTAAATTTAAAGTATATTTAAAAGTTGGTACTATACATATAAATAAAAAAATGCGACCCGAATTTTAAAGTTGGTTATACCTTTTTAGTAAAAATTTATTTTTACGATTTTAACAAACAAGCATGTTTTGTATATTTTATATCTTATATGTTATTATAATTAAGTACAAAATCCATTTAAACCATAACTCACAGAGTTCAAGGCTATTTTATAAACAGTTTGACTTAGCCTTAGCGTAAGCGTTTTACCATATACGGCTTAGCAAATGCAGCTGTATATCTATACACACGAAATTATACCCTATTGACCATTGAGTTAAGGTGCAGTTTAGATAATATACAACGTCTTTATTCATAATTAACTGCTATCTTTAAATTGTTTTGACAAACGAATGTGTTAAAAATTAAAATGTGTTTTTGCAATTGTGACCATAATTTTAATTTTATTTTAATTTATTATGATCGTCTGGCGAATGCATACTGACGAGTCTATCATACATTTATTGAGCTTTAAGTTTATTTTATTATTCACTTGGTAACTTTATAATATACTGTCATCATCATCATGTCCCTGCCCATTACACAATCACTCGGGATCTAAGGCATTTCAGTTTTATTTATTTATATGTATACAATATAGACATATGATTATCAGGTGTTTGATGGTGAACAAAAATATCGTGAAACCCCGTCTGAGAGAACCTATAAGTTTGCGAAAGACATGTGAAGTCCGCCAAGCCGCACTTGTCCAGCGTGGTGGACTATGGCCTGACACCCTTCGTATTGGAGAGGCTCGTGGCCGAGCAGTGGGACGTTGAGAAACGATTTTATATATATAAATTTACTCCTCTCCTACAAAATAAAAATAGAAAGGCTGTACTAGGCCATCTACAAGTCCAAGAATGAGCTACTGTGAAATTAATAATTATTTTTGACCTGTATGTTGACCCGTATTACCAGCTATCAAAATACCAAATTTCATCAAAATCCGTCCGGAGGTTATCTCGTGACGCGTTCCCAGACATACAGACAAAAATTCTACAAACTATAGATTCGGCTCCTGTATCGATATTAATGACTATTTCTTTTTGATTTTTTTTGTTATTTTTTCTCGTTATTTTATAATTTTCTAGATTGAACGAGATTTCGAATCTAAAAATTTCAAATCGATATTTTAATTTATATTGTTTATTTGGTGTATACGTTCCTAACACCAAATCTCGTTTTAGATATTATTCTTTATTTAATACATATTAATTTATATTTAGAGGTCGCTCGAAATTTTAGGTACACTAATTTTCAAGTTAAAAAATTATGAGAGATACACATTTGCACATTTTGCGCCACACTAAATTGTATATTGAATATAATATTTATAAATACAAAAACCATCTAGTTTTGCATCTAATCATCTGAGTGCGCCCACTCAAGCAAAGCGAGTTAAGTTGCTGGTGCAAATACGTTCCAGAAAATTTAATGATAACAACCGCATTCAACTATAATAGCACAGTTTAATATAATTCGCATAAACAGACAGAACGGCTTATTTATAACATTAAATCAATTAAGGTATTTAAACATTATAAAAACTAACTTAATTGACCTTATATTAACATATTACAACCTTTAATACAAAATTTATGAATGTTTAAACTAATAAAGAACTCATTTGAACCTACTTTGTAAATGCTTAAGTAAATACGTATTAAATTGTACATTCTTAAATAGCAATAATAACAATAGCAGAATTAGAGAACTTTATATATACTCGTATGTACACAAGTATATAACTCTATATACTGCAAATACTAAGATATCTAAAGGAGCAAAATGGAATTTTAAAAGTATGTATTAGGTATAAATACGAAAAAAACTGAAGATATGGCTGAAAAATCTCACAAACGAACGAATTCTCAGTTAAAACACAAATATGTGTTTAACAGTGATTCTTCTCCCCGCCAGCCTACAAATTCATAAGCTACAATAGCCACCCCAAAAACCCATAAGAATAGACAAAAAACAACGTCGCCGCCAATGAAAGGAAAGACAATGTAAAAAAAGATTTATGTAAAGATGCGGGCTATTAATCTTTCTAACCATCTTTGACTATCGGGTGTTATCTTAATCGTTAGGAAGATGTCGTAGCAAATAACATGCTTAACGTTTAAATATGACATTTGTATTTGTTCTATTTGAATCATCTATATAATATACTAGTGACTTACCCTAGCTTCGTTCGAGTGCGTCTGTAAGCTTGATAGGTTTACGAACGCATAAAAGACAAACGTCCAAAGAAAAACTTTTTTGGACCAAGAACACAACACGTTTATCTCGGCTTGTGGTGACCCTACTTGCTGTTGCTAGCGGTCGCGGGTTTGAGTCCCGCTAGGGGCATTCATTTGTTTGATGACAAATGTTTATACTCCAGTCATAGGTATTTATAATATGTATGTATTTAAAGTTATATATGTGTACTGTATCAACTATCTAGTATCCATAACTCAGGCCTCGTAGCTTACCATGGAACTAGATGGTGCTATGTGTAATGTCCAAACATATATATTTATTTATAGAACTTTCGCAGACGTATACAGAGTAACCCACAAAAGTTTCATCACAATCGGATCAATGGTTAAGGAACGCGTAGAGATCAAACATACAAGTATTCATTTTTATAACTATATAGATAGGAGAAGAAGACAAGCGGTCTACCCCAGCTTCATCCAGATATAAAACGAGAGAGATGCACATATAGCGTGAAGTATATAGGAACGGGGACGCTAATTATAATTACTAGGCTTTTCTTTTTAATACGGGGCCACTATACATGATACACGAGCTTGAGATTATGACCTACCTATTCATTTGAAAGAGAAACATGAAAAAGCTCACAGTCGTCAGTGATGTCGCGTAACATAAACAAAACAAACATACGAGTATAACATTACGGACATATATAACGAATTAAATACTTCATTTTGAAGTTCCATGTGTGCTAATGTTTTATCGCTAAAATTTTAATCGGAGATGTATTAATTTATTAAAGACTAACGACTGACCCTCGCTCCGCTCGGATACGTCCCTATAAGTTACGTTTTAATGGTTAGTATAGATTTCTCAGACATTAAATATTTTCACGCAATAAAAAGTATCCTATTGTTGACACGGATAACCAGCTATCATCATACAAAATTTCATTAAAATCTGTCCAGTAGTTTTCTCAGGATGGGTTTCCAGACAGACAGAAAAACAGACAAAAATCCTAAAAACTACAGAATCGGCCCCTGTATCGCCAATAATGACTATTTCAATAAGATTTTCCAAACAATATTTAATGCACAGATTCGACTCGGTTAAAATTTTATTATATGTATAGGTTTTGACAGGAAAATATTAACATAAAATAATGTTACTGTTTAAAATATTTGTGGAGTAATATTTGGAAATTTATATAGGTAAGTAAGAAGACAAAAGTATAATAATAAATTGTCGATCACAACCGCCAATATTTTAAATAAAATTTTTATTGTTTCCAGAAAATGATATCTCAAAAAAACTGAGCATCAAATATCGTCGAAGGTGACCAAAAAACAAAATCAAATGTAATAACAATATATCGAATGTAAGTAACTTTATCCCCGTGAGTCGCCGGCGCCGGCGCGGGCCGCGTGACACCTCGTCACTTACATTCATCAAACCGCATCTTTCGATTGTTTTTATTTTATTGTTGACCGACTTCAAAAAGAAGGGCTTGGTTATATATTTTATATATAAGTACCCGAGCGACAGAGCCACGTTTTTCGGAAAAATATAAATGGTACATTTTTCAGAAAATACACCTATTTAAACATAATATTATACTTAAAAAGCAAAACGTTACATATATATATATATATATATATATATATATATATATATATATATATATACAAAATTTGATCCAAATCGTTAAAGTCGTTCCCGAGATACACGAAATAAATTTATATAAATATAAGAATTGTTATAAAATAGTACAATTATCATGGAAATTTTGCTTTGAATTGCTTTGCTTGCCTTGCCTTGCCTCTCTAAGTTCCTAACAGATACCACTGTGTTGCTCCAGCCTCCAGGTCATAGTTCGTTGTAAATTTCATCCAAATCCGTCGAGCCAGCATAAAGGAGTACAATTACACACATCTATACATAAACTCGTGAATTTATTACAGTAGATAATCTATAACTTCGGGTTTCAATCCAGTGCCAAGACTTTAACAACTGCGAAAATTGGTACTTCTAGGATATCAAATTAAAAAAACTTTTCTCTTAATAACAGTAATGCAGATTACTAGTGTTTGCCTAGTAGTCGATTTCGACCAGAACCCTAAAGTTTGTCAATAGCTACTAAACAAAAAAAAAAGAAATTTATTTGACAAAGAGTGGAGAAAAACACACTGAACTGTTTTTTCTGTGCCTGCGAGACCTATGTTGTCAATCCATCGATCCTAATTTTAAGCTAAATGCTATTAATAATAATTTTAGGCATGCATTTGAAATATTTACAGAATATATTATGATATATACTCGTAAATAACAAATTAAAAAAATATCTGTATTTTTTATTATAATATATCTATAGGATATCCGTACAAGAAATTTGTTTTTGGGGTTCTTCTTTTTGTTATTACTTTATAAAAAGTTGAGCATCGCTTCTGATGTGCCTTATTTTGATAATGTAACATTTTATGACTTTTATATTTGGCTGAACATTACTAGAGCCATAAAAATAATACCATAAACTTTTTTTAAAAATTTTGATGTTTTATTTTCCCGAAGGAACTATTGTTTTTTTGAATTGATATGTCGTTGAACACACTTAACCTGAACATACTTAACGTCTATTAATAAAAAAATAATCACAAAAATTGGTTCTTTTAGCGAAGATATCTCGTAACATACACGTCAAAAATCTTTTTGAATTTGATTAAAAAATAGCATTTAAATGAAACTATCTTTTCGGATTATTTCGCGAATTTATTTTGATTTTTGGTTCCCGATGTTTCGAATGCTTTACAGTAACTATGGTCACGGGAGAGACTAAGGTTTTAGATATCTCAAAAGCCTTATACACATGTTACAGACAGTGCCTACCCACAATTTTATAAAATGATTTAAAAATTTGAAAAATGGCACCAAAGGACAAAAGAAAATGGTACATCGATAAACAGACCATTACGATAAAATACGTACTACTTCAGCCTCAAAAATCATCTACTAAATAACTTTAGCTTAAAAATTATATCATTTCTAAAAATAGCTTTACAATATGCTCCTAATACCCGTTAAATACAATTTATTATATTCGATATTAGTTTTCGGGGATTTGGGTTGATTTGTGCATGGACGTTATAATAAAAGCTAATGAGGTAAGATTATTTGTTTTCAAGTCGTAAATTTTACTCTAGCAATTGTTGTAAATGCTTAACTCTTATGGGACTAAAAGATACACACTAATCGTTTAAATGTAAAAGATTATAATTCAGTTAGTGAGATTGTTATTTTCTTGGGCTGTAACGACTTAGTGAATTAGTATGAATGATAGGAAATGGATTATCTATACATATAATAAAATTGTAACTAAGCCGAATCTGTACATTAAATATTTTTTGGAAAATCTTATTGAAATAAACACATCACAGAAAAACCACTGGAGGGATTTTGATAAAATTTTGTATGGTGATAACAGGTTAGCCGAGTCAACATATAGGATACTTTTTATCGCGGGAAAATGTCTCATTTCTGAGAAAAATTTCAAAAAGTGCAATGTAAGAGTATACTAATATGTAAAACCTTAGAATTTGGTATTTGGTCATCCGAACGCGGGCAGAGCCGCGGGCAATGCTAGTTCCTACAATAAAAGCAAAGCCACGAAAAAAAAGGTATTATAGAATTCATGTAACTTGGCCCACGGATAATGAGGTTAGTTTTTGAAGTAATTATGGAAACTAAATCTAATCTTAAGGTGTATAGATAAAGCATGGGAAATGTTCTGTTACACAAAATATTTTTTAAATAATCATGTCATATTATAAAAAAGCTCTCGCACGCTGTAAGCTTTTTTATGTTTTTTTTTTTATTATTATTAAATTTAATTGTATTCATAAATATAAAAACTAATTACTATTAAATATTATATATAAATATAATATATAAATTATTGATCTGAAATAAATACTTATCATTATTATTATTAAATACCTTCCTTATCAATCAGACAAAATGGTTCCACGAAAACGAGTCTTATGGATAAGCTTAACTTTTGAGATTCAGCAAATATACTCTCGTATAGTTAAGTAGAATTAAGCGTAGAAACAGACAAACAGAATAGCAATGTTATTTTATACTATGTAAAGACGTAAAGAAGTATGGTACCTATTACTTATATTAAATCCATGTTTATATTTCATTTAATATGAATAAAACGCTTAATAGTCTTTATATAAAGCTGTAACCGCTACTACATTAAGTCGCGACACTTAGTAGAGGCTTTTGAACATAATTTAATATTTATGTGTTTATTTTGTTTGCCCCGTTGTGGCCTCCCTTTATTATACCCTACAATGTATAGTTGCTTGGAAAAGTATATAGGAGGTTTCAATTTATTTTGTTTTCTTATGAAAAGGTATAAAGTTATTAATTATCTATACATATAATAAAATTCTAACTGAGTCGAATCTGTATATTAAATATTTTTTGGGAAATCTTATTGCAATAGTCAAGAGGCCGAATCGAGTTTTTAGAATTTTTGTCTGTCTGTCTGAGAACGCATCACGAGAAAACCACTAGATAGATTTTGATGAAATTAGGTGCGATAATAGCCGCTTATCATATATAATATCTATCATCGTTAGATTTTAGAACTTTTTTTTAATTTTATAATTAAAAGAAATATATATATATATATATATATATATATATATATATATATATATATATATATATATATATATAAATCCAAGTATTTTTTATCTTATTTTAGATATATATTTTTGGGCACTTAATTCCAAAGAAATAAAAAAATCACCGCTATGGTCATATATTACAATTTGTATTAGTAAAACTCACATCACAGATCTACTAAATCCTGTCTAGAAAATGTAATTCTAGAAAATAATAATAGAAATAATAGAAAATGACTTAAAAAGGCCAGCCATTGCTTTTCACAAGGTGCAATGCTTCAGTAATGGTGATAATTGTTTAGATAAATAAGTAAAGATTACATGAAATATAAACCATGTCAAGAAAATATGTAGGTAATTTACATAAATCTAATGGCCTATGATTTCTCCATTCCCATACGCATACTATGTATTCATTTTATTTAAGCCCCATACTTTTATATCTTTATCGTCATTTCATCTCAATCGGCTTTAGGTTTATCAACCAAAGGCTTAACTAGTGTCTTCGGGACGTCACTCATAAGATGTATTGTCAATATTTTGGGGATTACAGCGTTTCTTTTATAACAATTCGTTGAAGGAAAAAAAATTGTCACAATATGTGATTAGACCCTTTACTTGAGCTTTGAGCTTTTGTAATTCAAAGAATATTTAATTCATCGCAAATTCTGTGGTCTGAAAATGTTTAACTCTATTCTATTATTTACCGGTTTATTTTATATAAGCTTTTACCCGCGGCACTGCTTGCATAGTTTTTTTTCATGTATAATTACTTCGCCTCAAATAGTTGTAGCTTATAAGATAACCTATAGCTTTCCTCAAAAAAGGATTGAACATTATAATATAATGTATAATTAATTTTTGGAATTTTTTTAGTTCCAGAGTTCACCGCTCCCAAATAGGCCTCTACAAAAAATCTTATTTTTAATGAAATAATTAATTCGGTATTTAATGTCCATGCAGCTTTTTCTATGAGATTTTTAATGTCTCCGCTTATAATTGAAGCTAGGCTGAGAATTTTTGATCTCTATAAAGAATCAAAACCTATTGATGGGTTTAACTGACTCCCTATTAGCTTTCTACAATCACCCAACTTTCTACATGTTACATTATTTAGAATTTCAGTTAGAACTTACATAAATAAGTATTTAATAAAAATAAGCAAGAATTTATAAAATCTTTAAACATTTTACGTCATTTAAAAACCAACGTTTTATTATGGTAAGAGTAAAAAGACCACATTTTTTCTTCCAACTGTACCGTAATGTACCCGAGCGCCCACTGCCTTTGTGTCACAACAGGTATATTGTGCGACGCGCGCTGTGCAGAGTGCAGCCTCACAGCCACAACATACAGCTTTGCTCATACTGCAATTTCACATAGATTTTTTTTTATATTTAAATTATCTGTTACTAAATTATTTGACGACACGTTTGGCTCTGTTTGTTGTGATCCTACTTGCTGTACCAGCAGTCGCGGGTTCGAGTCCCGCTGGGTGCATTCATTTGTGTGATGAGCACGAATATTTGTACTCCAGTCATGGGTGTTTATATTTATAATATGTATGTATTTAAAGTTATATATGTGTAGTATATCAACTATCTGGTATTATAACACAGGTCTCGTATCTTACCATGGAACTGGATGGTGATGTGTGTTATATAATAATGTCCCAACAAATACATTTAACATTCATATAACATGTTATGTTTACTCTATATCTTTATGTTGTAGCCAAAGAGACTAAAACACAAAGCTCTACGTTCTACATACCTACCGCTTCTTGAGCTTTTCCATTAGCTTTTTTAGATTCAATCTATTTTTTTTATTCTTTATTCTTCCAATGTAATTAATCTTTATAAACTCATACTAATAGTTTCTAATTTTAAATAAATCTAGTAGTACTAGCGACGCAACTCGGATTCTCTCGGGTCATAACTAGATATGAATTTAAATTGTTTATTATTACTGCTATTGGGTAGATAAGACCTGTAGAATTACTTATTGTTATCTAGAAAATATTAATGCTATTGTATAAATGTAACATGGTTGAATATGGTATTTATACGAAAAGGCCTTAAATAACTCACTTGAGTAAGCTCACAAACGGACAAACAAGATGTATATATATATACTTTAAAATATACTATCAGTATACCCCGATTTCGCCCAGCTGCTTTTTTTAACTTACGTTTTACGATCTTGTGGTTTTCATAAATCAGTTGAAATGAACAATTTTATATTTACAATATATATAGATACATAAGATGAGTGACACTTGTCGTGAATTCTTCAAGGAGCAAGGTGTTTCTTATCGATCTAGTTTAGAGTTCGGTCTTATTTAATCTAAATCTTAGTAATAATTAATCATTGTTATTATAGAAAAAGTAAATAAATACTATATCATATTCTGTGTAAAAGTAAATAATATATTATATTCTGTTTTATCTAAATTTGTTAGGACATTAACACACAGCACCATTTACATAGTAAGCGACGAGGCTTGTCTTATAGATACCAGATAGTTAATACAATACACATACATACACATACACATACTTTCAATACATACACATTATAAATATTTATTTTATTGTCTGATATCTACGCAAAAGTATTATATTAGTTACATTAAATACTGGCATTTCGATAACAAATAGTCTGTTATAATTATTAAAGTATTATCATTTAGGGTCAAACTCAGTATAGGTTATCTAAACTCTAGAATACTAAAAGTAAGTAGGGTATACAAACCATATCCTTATAGTAAACCCAAGTCCATAACACGGCTTACTGCGGTTTAGGATGCCTAAGGATTTGACCTGAACCTGAAAAAATAAGAACTATATTAGTTCTTGATTTCTTATAATCAAAAATTATTATTATAGTTCTCAAAGTAAATACCTATATAAACACAAAAAATCAAATGGTAAGGTTTTTTGGTCAATTTTAATTTCTTGCTTGCTTGTAAAATCTTCGGTAAAATGTATTAGTGAGACAAGCTGAATATTTTATTTGTAACTGTAGGTAATTTTTAAATTAAATAGCAGCCCCAAATAAATAAAACTCTAGCCCTAACACAGTAGCGAATAGCGATGTGACATTAAAAACCCTTATTCACTTTTAATGTAAGATCTAGAAGTATGTATCTATATATTATCTTAATAGGAAATCGAACCCATATTGTATGTAGTATATAGCGAAAGCACACCAAAACTGTGCTACGCCGCTTAGTTATTAGCATCTATAAATACTTTATCGCCATTTGAAAGTAACGAGATTAGTCACCAATCGAAATAGGCCAGCTATAAGTTCATAAATAAAAGGCGTTAGTAGCTGTATAAATAACGAGACACGTCTATGGTATGACAGATGATAACGAGCATAAACAATAGAGTGGCGATAATACAGATAACGTCTGATTTATTGTGGACGCACAGACTAAATCAATTATGATGGCGCATATGTAGATAAATATAAATATTGATGCTGTACTGAATTATTGTTAAGTTACTTACGTAATGGCTGTTGCACACGTTTTTACTTGCTTGTGTTATAATTATCTTCATTACTACGAAACATAACACCAGCTTTATATGGAAGTGTCTATAACAGAAATTTCAAAATCAATTGTTGCAACTATTTAATGCTTTAAATGAAAGAAAGTGACATTTTTAACAAATTCATCTGCACGAAATAGCTTATAAATATATTTTTAAGGAAGTATTGTATGGGCCTACTACCTAGTCAAATAATCAAAGGAACCCAAAATCTAAGGTTTTACTAGTGGTCATCGCAGTACCACAATCCTCTTGACTCCATTATCAGATAAACTTAATAATATCAAACTGTATTATTGTCATCTAAATACATACTTAGATTCAAAGTTTTTTATCGAAACTGTAATTAGAAGGTTAGTGACAAATCTAGTTATTTAGATGGCTAGCGAGTTTAACGAGAATCGAACTTTTTACATCCGTCAGTATAGGTACGCATTGCAAATGAAATACGCAACTGTTTCGCAGGCAGTCCGAAAAAGAAACACTAACAAGGTTTAAATGAAATTCAACATTTACGACACTCGCGATAATCATTTCCCGCTCCAGTAATGTAATGTACACACTAATTTCCCTCAGACACGAATTTAAAATCCGTGCAAATTGATTCCGGACATCCGGACGCTTCGATAAAGCGCACTCGAACGTTTGATTGTAATTCAAAAACATTCCTAATTTCAGTAGAGACGGAAAATGTACATGAAAATGCTTCTTTCCTTTTGAAAATAAAAGGAATATTTAAATCAACGGCTGCAGAAGTTTTTATAAGTCAGTAGAGTGTTTACTTTTTCATTAGATGTTGTCCTTTATTTATATGGAAATTTGGAATTCTCTCTCAAACTATTTCTGTACATAATACTTTCTTAGGTATACGCGAATATTTGGCATTTTAAATAAAACTAATTTTTCGGATTATTTCACGAATTTATTTTGATTTTTGATTCCCGACGTTTCGAATGCTTTACAGCAATCATGGTCAAGGGAAAGACTAATGTTTTAGACGTCTCAAATGCATTATATACTTGTTACAGACTGGTGGATAGGCACTGTCTGTGGAACCAAAAACGAAATAAATTTGCGAAATAATTCGATTTCCGTTCTAGCAGAGAACAGAGAATTGACGGAATACTCGCTTCGATTCGAAATAAACATTTTTAATCAAATAAAAACATTCTCAAATTCGATTAATTATTCAATTTGATTAACCAAATTAATAATTTATGACACAAGTAAACAATATAAGTATAAATAGTTATGTACATAGTATAGTAAAGTTTGTTTGAAAGCTCATATATAAAAACTTTAACCATCGACTAGGTACTTATCTCCCGAATAAATTAGTAAGTACCTCCCGTAACAGAAGCATTGTATAAACTAAAAGAACTACTGTACCTACATAATATATTTTATTTCGACATTTAAACAACCAAATATTTTGCTAAACAAAACGCATCAATGTAAACATAAAAGTTCAGAGTAAAGGGGGAAAAAAAGATATTTAAAGTCATAATAAATTCGTATCTAAAAGCGAATTCATTGTGCTTTATTAGATTGCTTTAATACAACTTTATACCAGTAGCGCCATCTATCGGCGAGTATTTCCAGCCACATTTCCTCCCCCGTCCCGCGGTGACTCCCCGCAATGTTCCGCGCTCCCTCGTTCATTCACTCAAACCCGTCAGTCCCTCTCTACGCGTTGCAAAGTATACACGTTTATCAAAACATATAACTATTATCGATACCATTTGTTGCAAACAATCGCTCAGCTGACTGTGACTTAAATATATATAAGAACTTAAGTGTTGTAAATATATTAGCCAAGTTACTTGTGTAGGTTTTCCGTGTCCATAACAAGGGCTATAAAGAAATCTTCTTAGACGAATGTAAAAATATACGCGTCGCAGAGAACCGTTCCAACGCGTGTGATCGATACTTTTAAATGATAACATGGATTCAATTAGATTTAAGACGGTGAATAGTGTTTGTGTTGTGTTGTGGAAGCATATTTAATAGAGGTAAGTTATCATATTGACGTATTTTTAGATAACGCCGGGATTTGTTTTGGGTGATAAGTTGATAGGCAACTAATATCTTGCGATGCATGTTCCGAAATCGATTACTATCGATCCAATTCTCGAAGGTCGATATGTCCTTCATAATATTATTTGTGATTAAAAATTAAAATCGATTTAATTTTTTAATAAAAAAAAAACCAAATGTAATTGTTGGTAAGTTTGATATATTTTGAAATAAATAAGGGGTTTAGAAGTAGTAAAACTTAGTACAAGTTTTTATAAAACTAACTTTGTTCTTTTTTATAATTAAATTAATTTTATTTAAAAAATAATACCTTGTATACCAATTACCAACACAAATACCTTATTTTGTATAGGTACGTCTGGTAATTTATATTTACCGGGTCTTGAAAACAATAAACGAATAAATAAATAAACATTCAGATATCGTAATAAAAACAAATCAAACCAGATCTTTTGTTTTCATAAATTTAAACATGTTAACAATAATAACAAAAAAATCTCTCTTTATATTTAAATTTTATGTAATGGGGTCGTAGTCTCTGGAAAAAAAACAGAAAAATGAAATTGTTTATGCCCAAACGACCGGATGAACTTAAGGCGTGCAGTGCAATGCACCAACGTTAAGCTACAGCCACACTTGCTTTCATTTGCAAGGCGAAAATAACTATTGACTCACGGCTATTTATTACTAGCGATAGCATACGACTCTGCTCCATCTGCTATAGTAATTTACGTGCGTACATGAAGTAAAATCTCTAAAATTATTTTTTGAAAATTGACAAAAATTAGTAGTGGCTGATGTTTTTTTTGAAGTTAGGATTTTCTCCTTAGATATACTTAGTGTTACGTTTATTACCTCTTGTTCTATATTTTTAAATTATAAAGACCTTGCTGACCATTAAAACATTAACATTAAGCACCCTACCGTGAAAGACCCTTTGAAATGAGATAATGCGAGTACTAAAAAATAAGCTTAGAATGAATAAATTTATATTGAAATAACTAATCTATACAAATATTATAAAGAGGAAAGATTTTCTTGTTTGTTTGTACCGAATGGGCTCCGAAACTACTGAATCGATTTAGATGAAATTTGGTAGAAGATAGTTTTGAGACCCTGGTGGGAAGAACATAGGATATTTTATATCGCAAATCATCCTGAAACCCGAGCGAAGCGAGGGTGAGTTGGCTAGTTGCTTATATTTTTATTTATAACATGCAAAACACTTTTATTGCTTTTGTTATATTAAGTAATAAAACTGAGCTCATGTCGTAAAATATTCCGCTACGAGTACCTATACATGCCAAAATTACTATTCTATTATAACGATACATTACTACAATGGCTTCCTGTCGATCATGAACGTAATATGCATAATTGTTGTTTATAGTTCGGGATATCCGTAAAGTAATGAAGTAGTAGAACTTACTCGCACAAACTTTTGTAGAATTGAAATTGTTGCATTATAATAGCAATAGAATGTAAGCTGTTCGATAAATAATAACTAGTTTAGAACTGTGACCTCGCCTTACTACTGTATTAGGATTTTTTTTATCTTTCTCCATAGATAGGCAAAAAATATTATAATAAGGGTAACATGATCATCTTCAGTATAAATTGCTATATTTTTATATTGTTTTTATTAAAAATAAAATCCACCGTATTTAAAATTATTTTAACAAACAAAAAAAAAACAAAATATCTTTGTTACTTTTGTTATCTTACAAGTATTGTAGTGTTTGTACTCAGAAAATGTAATTTAGAATAGCGAAAGTCACATTAATTCATTATAAACTAGCGACTCAACCTTGCCGCGCTCGAGTTCGTCCCTAGGTTGATTCCTCATACAATCTTTCATCCCCATTTTCACCCCATTAAGGGATGATTTCCGAGATAAAAACTATACTATGTCCTTCCGAGGGTATTAAACTATCTTCTTGCCAAATTTCATTTAAATCGGTTCATTAGTTTCAGAGCCTATTCAGTAAAACAAATAATCAAAAAATCCAATCTTTCCTCTTTATATTAGTATAGATAGGGATGTGAAGCTAACGTCAATGAGACAAAGGTTTTGCGAAGATGAATATATATCTAAGCGAAATTATATCAATAATAAGACTAGCTGACTAGCCATAAATAAATACTCAATAGATACATTTTAAAAAATAAGTTCGTTTCAATTACAGATTATATAATATTGTAAGTTTAGATTTTAAAATCTAAATTATTTTGTCAAACTTGTTTCGCCCAAAACCGCTAAACTTCACTATTTCTTAGTTAATCCACGTTTCCAAACAAAACCTATCCATTATTCTTACAAATAACAATAGCTAGCGGGACCCGACACTAAAAAGCGAGTCAATTTAAATAAAACATCGCGAAAATAAAAACAAAAACGTTTACATCTGTCACAATGTGTATATCAAGATCGCGATTCAGAAAGCTCATTGTCTAACAAGACATACAATACCCCCACACTCTGTCCACAAAAAGATATTCTGAGGCATAAAATATATTATTATTCTCATTTATTTGCCTGGCAGGAATGCCTGCCTCACAATTATAACGTCGTTCAACCACTTTCTCAGCTGTAGAAAATATTTTCAGTATAATGAATGGCATAATGGCGTCTAAAATGCCACGATATTGTGTTTTAAAATAATATTTGTAGTCATAATAACTAGATGATGACATATCCGGGTTATATTATTTGTTTTATAACTTTGAATTTTTTTTTAATAATAAATTCATATAATTTGTTCAATTCAATTCTCTTATCAATGGCTATCATGATATGGCAAAAAAAGAATTAATAGGCTAAAATTACTTAATTAATTATTATGTAAGTAATAAGTATGAATGTTTGTACGTCATCTAGAACTTTAGTACAGGAGCATGTTTTTAATAAGATAACACTCAATGTATATTTTTAAACATTTATTTTCGTTAAAATATACACAAAGTAACAGATTTATTCGATTTATTTCACCGAATATTTCTCATTTAAAAATCTATTCGATTTATGTTAGACGTATAAAAATGTATTGGCGATAAATATTGGCAGTAATAGCGTTTTAAATACGCGAATTCTGGCAACATTACGATACACCCGAAAGGAAAATAAATAAACCGATACTCGAACTATATTATTGAGGCCGCGTTCAAAACATCCATATAAAATACTATTTGCTTTACTGAAAACAACAAATAAATTTAGTATTACGTATAAAACAAATAAATTTAGTATTACGTATAAACGTAAAGAACGTGCAAAAGCCCCACAGTACAGATTTGCTTATAAATTTTTAGAACAACAGTATACAATAAACATTTAGTACAATACACAGTATAAATGTGATTGTCGTAAAAATATAGTAAGAAATATGTATTTTTTTGGTTTTTGATTATTATTGAATCACAACTCAATAATCATTTCTAAAACCTAAGTAAAAAAAACTTATTATTTATTAATTTATATGTAAACTACACTAGCGACTCACTCTCGCTTCGCTCGGATTCAACCCTAGTGACGTTTTAACAGTTAGTATAGATTTCTCAGAGATGAGATATTTTCCCGCAGTAAAAAGTATCCTATATGTTGACCTGGATAACCAGCTATCATCATACCAAATTTCATCAAAATCTCTCCAGTGGCTTTCTCGTGATACGTTCCCAGAAGAACAGACGAAAATTCTAAAAAAAACATTTCTTTGCCTCTGTATCGATAATAATGAATGACTATTTCAATAAGATTTTCCCAAAAATATTTACTATACAGATTCGACTCAGAATTTTACTATACGAGTAAGTATAGATAAAGATAATAAATGGAACCTTAGGCCCAGCCCTTCGCCACAGCCACTAGGCCGCACAATCCGCGTGAGCGCTGGAAACGCCTCATAAAGCTGTACTGTTTAAACAATCCAAGTTTTGTAACGGTTAAACACTGCTTCGTATTATCTAACACCTTCTAATTACGAGCATTAAGCATTTAGTACATTGAACGGATATAAAAGGTTCATTGAACTATCGCTAAAGCTACGCTTTGTTTTGTTAAAGAGGATATAGTTTTAGTATATACTAGCTTGTGACCGCGGCTCCGCTCGCATAGCACTTGTAAAATTATGTTAGATAACCTATAATTTTTCTAGGTAAATAAACTATGAAAGAATTTTTCAAATCGGACTGGTACTTTTGGAGTTGAAGCCATTTAAACAAACAAAAATAAGACGCATATAAAGAGAATCATTCTACGAATTTCCCTATAGGTATGTATTTCTTTGATGAATATAGCTTGTAGTAAATAAAAAATATTGCCCATTTTTATTTATTAGTTAGATGATGCGACATAACACGTTGGATAAAACAGATGTCAAATAATTCTTGTAATTTATGCTTGTGTACGTAATGGCTGCAAAAAGCGGTTTAGCATAAAATTAACAATAAACAATGCCTATTCAGGAAGACAAATTAAAACATTCTTGCCACAATGGAGTGAATTGTCTTAGGGAGGATATGCTTGAGTAAAGAGGGTGGAAAAAACTTTTGCAACTCTGAGAAGAACTTATGTATGTACAGGTGTTCAGTGTATTAATAAACCACGAGTAATGTAAAGTAATTAACTTCTATTTAAATTCAACTTCATAATTTTGAACGTTTGCCTCAGTTTGTAGTGCTACTTGCTGTGCTAGCGGTCGCTTGTTCGAGTCCCGCTGGAAGCATTCATTTGTGTGATGAGCAGGAATGTTTGTACTCCAGTTATGGGTGTTTATATTTATAATATGTATGTATTTAAAGTTATATATGTGTATTGTATCAACTAATTGGTATCCATAACACAAGTCTCTTAGCTTACCATGGAACTAGATGGTACTGTGTTTTAATGACCCAACATGTTTATTATTTTTTTATTATATAGGTATCCTTTAATAAAATCAATAGACACAGGTTTTTTTTTTAAATATGTTAACTTTATGTTAAGTATGTTATAGCGAGTCTCGTTTAACATTTCACAATATAATATTAAAAAATATAGTAACATCAGTTTTTCTCGATTATTGAGATCGCTTCTAGAAATCCTTGTTATACTGCAAACGCTAACGATATCATTATTTTTTACTTCACACACATCTATATACTAACATTGATCGCACTTTATAGTCCGTCTATATGTGGAGGTACAAGTACGAACAGACGGACAGATTCACGTTAAAAATAGATACTACATTAGCATATCACCGACTGCCCGCTGGGCTACCGTGTCTCGGGACATTCGTCAAATTATTTATACATGCACCGACGGCCCACCCATCGCTTACGTACCTACGCGCTTTGAATTCAACATTTTTACATACGGACGTTGATTTTAGTATTCTAAATAAAAATAACAGATTAAAATAAAGCTCGATAAAGTTAGGTACTGTGAGCGTTAGATAAAGAATTTAAGTTACCTACAATAGATACTAAATAGAATACGTTTTTAAGTTTTAACTAAAAGGATAACGGATAGTTTTTTCGTTTTTCTTCTTTATAAATAAATGTATATCTCATATAGACGTTTGTTACGCCCTAGAATCGAATTCCATCAAAGTTTCAAACAGATATTAAATACTTAGTAGTTACACATTATATATTAAGGCAGTGGTAGCCCAGTGGTAACGCGCTCGCTTGGGAAACCGAGTGAAGCGAGTTCAAATCCCGGGTCTCGCACCTCTGATACTTTAAATTGCGAATCATTTCCATTTGTCTTAACGGTGACGGAAAACATTGTGAGAAACCTGCGTGTCTGAGAGAACCTAGCAAGATTTCGAAAGACATGTGTAGTCCGCCAACTCGCACTTGGCCAGCGTGGTGGACTATGGCCTGATTCCCCTCGTATTGAAGGGAGGTCCGTACCCAGCTGTGGGACGTTAAAAAGGGCTGAATACATACATACACATATATCTCAATATGCCACCATATATTTCTTACTAAACATTTTCTTTACGTTTATAAAACAACGCGCTTACTATATTTGCAAAGTTAAAATGAATGAAGAACATTTTGCTACAATAATAAAACACTAATTGTTAAAGCCGTCGCTCGCATTTTTGTATTCATATTCCACACGAGTACAATCGACATAAATTTGATTACATACTAACTTTAACCGCCGCGTCGTTTCCCTCCGCGTGCGATTTTTATTTTATAATAAATTATGTATTTTAACGTAATTAAATGTTATTTTGTGATAGAGACCAATATATTTGGTTTATCTATAGTTCTATACTTATATGATAAAGCGGCAGAGTTTGTTTGATTGAACGCGCTAATCTCAGGAGCTACTAATCTGATTTGAAAAATTCTTTTTGTATTAGATAGCCCGATTATTGAGAAAGACTATAGGCTATATATCATATAATATAATTATTATATCTATTCAAAGAACCGTTCAGTACCTTCTTCTCTGTTTGTCCAAGCAGATTTTCTTTTGCTATTGACGAGCTTTATCAATAAAAAATTTGGAAACAGATTTGTTAACGGGACTTTCACTGGCAGATAGCTGATGACATAAAGAGTAATTTAGGCTACTTATATTTTAGAAAAATGAATTACGTTTCCGTTAAAAAAACGTACAAATTAAGAACTACTTTTTTTAAGTTGGCTAAAAATAAGTTTTACTTTACATCAAATTAGCATCTTAACAAGCCAACGTACGTCGCACAGTATTATCATATCTATGTAACAACAAACATGATTGTCTATAAGTACGTCCACAGGACAGAGTGGCATTTGTTCCACTCATCAAGTCAAAACACGTGGGAACAATGGTCGTTTATTAAATATTCGAGTCGTAATAACTCGGTAATCAGCCCGCGGTGAGCTTGCGAATGGATATAGTAGCTTTTATTTTTGACACAATTTAAAAAAGAGCCTCCTCAAAGTTACTTGTAAATTACATGAAATTAAACATTATTTTTTTCATAGATCCTAAGTAATCCATTTCATAACCTGAAATACAGGTTTTTAACCCTGTTCAGGTAGGTTCCAAATTGTATTGCGTCCTTGGCCATTTATTATGTAAATATTTTAATAACTTTGAAAAAGTATTTCAATAAAGTTATTTTTAATTAATTAAATAATTAATAGATCGTATTACGCTTTTACCAGACCGAGATAAAGTGTCTGTATGACCAATACAATTAACTCGTACGAAAATCAATCACGTTACTATCAATGAGAACAAATACGTAACAACCATTTTCAAAAGCGACTTCGTTTTGACTAGTTTGAATATTTCAACCGACTTCTTCAAAAAGGAGTAGGTTCTCAATACGCCCGTATATATTTTTTATACTATAGTATTGAAAAATCTTTGACTGAGCTCGCTGCAGTCGTATCGCATTGTATCGGCATTACTTCCGGCGATTATATTCGGATCCCAAAAAAGTGAACGGGCTAGTTTATTGCATCGAAAAATTCTTATTGAACTTCAATCTAGAATAAAATAGTTAAAGCCTTAGAAACGTTTTCCGTCAATCAGTCGGTGTTATATTTTCAATCCGTAATAGGCACCGATTCCGTCGCGTCGCTCCCTGAATACGGAAAGCGAATTTGCGGGTATTCCTAAAAGAGAAAATGAAGAGACGCAATATGTTGTAAGGGTTTTGTGCGCGCTAACCCCTCGCTTTGGAAAACGCCGGTTTAAAAACTGCACGGTGCTTTTAAATAAAAACCTATTTCAAACACTGAAAAATTATTTAGTTTAAACCTCTCGGTACATATGTTTCGTGGAAATTTTATTTTATATGCTAGAAATAAATAATAAGTCAGTAAATGACAAGTAGATGTACTCAGTGGTAGGCGGGAGCTGTGACAAGCAGTCGAAGTTCGATTTTCATTTGAAGTACTTTTTATATTAAAAATCATTGGAATATTTCGTCCTGGTGTAAAAAAATGAAGAGCTTAAAAAGGATTTCTTAAAAGCTTAAAAAGGTTTCTCTCTTTACGATATTTTTATAAAAAACACAAACAAGTGTTTCTTATAAGTATAATTAATCTTATATTATATTAACATCATGTTGAGACGCACCGAGCACGCCGAAAACAATTATGTATTAATGTACCATGATAAACTAGGCCAATTACACTACATTACAGAAGGCATTGAGCATTGATTGTACTCTCTACTGTACAATAATGATATCGAATCTCAGTAAAAGAAAATGTACACATACATTTCCAATATTTAGTATTACTTGTATTTTCTTTAAATTGAACAAATATGCTTTCTCAATAAGGCAGTGGTAGCCCAGTGATAATGCGCTCGCTTGGGAATCCGAGTGAAACGGGTTCAAATCCCGGGTCTCGCAACTCTGATATTTTTATGTGCTATTCATTTCTAACATAATTACCACTTGTCTTATGGTGAAGAAAACCTCCAAGTCTGAGAGAAACTAGCAAGTTTTCGAAAAGACATGTGAAGTCCGCTAACCCGCACTTGGCCAGCGTGGTGGACTATGGCCTGATCCTCGTCGTATTAAAGAGAGGCCCGTGCTCAGCAGTGGGACGTTAAAAAGGGCTGATCACAATTTTTTAATAAAATACACTAAACCCCAAAGACAATCGAACCCGCGATTTAATAATCCAAAGTAGTTTGAGCGCCATGCCTATCGCGATTCGTAACTAGTAGCCAAAATATAGCAATTCAAAATGTAACATTACAAGCTGCAATATCAATAAATCATCGCGTCGATAGCGCGTGTAATTAAAGGCAGGCATCCATCACTGATACGCTATCAACTGTTGCGATACATGTGTTACGATAACTGCTAGATGTTGGGATACTTGATGAGACAATTTAATAACATTACAAAAAAAACTTAAATAGCATATTAAATAATATTTGCCTTGGCTTAGCTAAATAGAAGGCACTTTACAAACTTTTACAATAGCGAAAAGATGTCAGTGAACTTAGCAGATCATTGTCCAGCAGATCAAAAAAAAATGTGAGTTCTATTCGCATGCACCTGAGTTCTACAGTTCCTGATACTTTTTAGAAATAGTTCTGGCGTTTTTACCTTAAAAAAAGTCAATTGACAAAATGATCTGCTAACTTCCCGTAGCAGATCATTTTGCACAAAATCAAAAACAAATGTGAATTCTTTGCGCAAGGAGCCGAGTTCTACAGTTCCTGATACTTTTCAGGAATAGTTCTGGACTCTCGTCCAAGTTCCAGCAGATCAAATCCGAATTTTTGAAAAGTCGGATAATACCATTTTTAATGTTTTAAATTATTGCAAAAGCTTAGAACTCTTTCATTTATCACAGATCTGTACAAGAACTCTAATGTAGAACTCGTTTCGGGTCCAGAACTCACGTCCAAGTGCCAGCAGAGCATACCTGAACGTTGGAAAATATGAAAAAAAAAAAACACTTTTCATTGTTATAAATTAGTTAGAAAGGCTAGAAGTTAGAACTCTTTCGTTTATAACAGATCTGTACCAGAACTCTAATATAGAACTCGACTCGAGTCCAGAACTCACGTCCAAGTGCCAGCAGAGCATACCTGAACGTTGGAAAATATAAAAAAAAAAAAACAATTTTTATTGTTTTAAATTATTTAGGAAGGCTAGAAGTTAGAACTCTTACGTTTATAACAGACCTGTACCAGAACTCTAATATAGAACTCAATTCGAGTCCAGAACTCACGTCCAAGTTCCAGCAGAGCATACCTGAACGTTGGAAAATATGAAAAAAATATATTTTCATTGTTATAAATTATTTAGAAAGGTTAGAAGTTAGAACTCTTTCGTTTATAACAGATCAATACCAGAACTCAAATAAACATTTCGATTCGAGTCCAGAACTCACGTCGAAGTTCCAGCAGAGCATACCTGAACGTTGGAAAATATGAAAAAAAAAAACAATTTTTATTGTTTTAAATTATTTAGGAAGGCTAGAAGTTAGAACTCTTACGTTTATAACAGACCTGTACCAGAACTCTAATATAGAACTCAATTCGAGTCCAGAACTCACGTCCAAGTTCCAGCAGAGCATACCTGAACGTTGGAAAATATGAAAAAAATATATTTTCATTGTTATAAATTATTTAGAAAGGCTAGAAGTTAGAACTCTTTCGTTTATAACAGATCAATACCAGAACTCAAATAAACATTTCGATTCGAGTCCAGAACTCACGTCGAAGTTCCAGCAGAGCATACCTGAACGTTGGAAAATATGAAAAAAAAACTATTTTTATTGTTTTAAATCATTTAGGAAGGCTAAAAGTTTTATAACAGATCTGTACCAGAACTCTAATGGAGAACTCGATTCGAGTCCAGAACTCACGTCGAAGTTCCAGCAGAGCATACCTGAACGTTGGAAAATATGAAAAAAAAAACTATTTTTATTGTTTTAAATCATTTAGGAAGGCTAGAAGTTAGAACTCTTTCGTTTATAACAGACCTGTACCAGAACTCTAATATAGAACTCAATTCGAGTCCAGAACTCACGTCCAAGTTCCAGCAGAGCATACCTGAACGTTGGAATTTATGAAAAAAAATTAGTTTGATTGTTTTAAATTATTTAGAAAGGCTAGAAGTTAGAACTCTTTCGCTTTTAACAGATCTGTACCAGAACTCTAATTTAGAACTCGTTTCGAGTCCAGAACTCACGTCCAAGTGCCAGCAGAGCATATCAGAACGTTGCAAAATATGAAAAAAAAAAACTATTTTCATTGTTTTAAATTATTTAGAAAAGCTAGAAGTTAGAACTCTTTTGTTTATAACAGATCTGTACTAAAACTCTAATATAGAACTCGTTTCGAGTCCAGAACTCACGTCCAAGGTCCAGCAGAGCATACCTGAACGTTGGAAAATATGAAAAAAAAAACTAGTTTGATTGTTTTAAATTATTTAGAAAGGCTAGAAGTTAGAACTCTTTCGTTTATAACAGATCTGTACCAGAACTCTAATGTAGAACTCGTTTCGAGTCCAGAACTCACGTCCAAGTTCCAGCAGAGCATACCTGAACGTTGGAAAATATAAAAAAAAAACTATATTTATTGTTTTAAATTATTTAAAAAGGCTAGAAGTTAGAACTCTTTCGTTTATAACAGACCTGTACCAGAACTCTAATATAAAACTAAATTTGAGTCCAGAACTCACGTCAAGTTCCAGCAGAGCATACCTGAACGTTGGAATATATGAAAAAAAAAATAGTTTGATTGTTTTAAATTATTTAGAAAGGCTAGAAGTTAGAACTCTTTCACTTATAACAGATCTGTACCAGAACTCTAATGTAAAACTCGATTAGAGTCCAGAACTCACGTCCAAGTTCCAGCAGAGCATACCTGAACGTTGGAAAATATGAAAAAAAAAAACTATATTTATTGTTTTAAATTATTTAAAAAGGCTAGAAGCTAGAACTTTTTCGTTTATAACAGATCTGTACCAGAACTCTAATGTAGAACTCGTTTTGAGTCCAGAACTCACGTCCAAGTGCCAGCAGAGCATACCTGAACGTTGGAAAATATGAAAAAAAAAATATTTTCATTGTTATAAATTATTTAGAAAGGCTAGAAGTTAGAACTCTTTCGTTTATAACAGATCAATACCAGAACTCTAATAAAAATTTCGATTCGAGTCTAGAACTCACGTCCAAGTTCCAGCAGAGCATACCTGAACGTTGGAAAATATGAAAAAAAAAACTATTTTTATTGTTTTAAATCATTTAGGAAGGCTAGAAGTTAGAACTCTAACGTTTATAACAGATCTGTACCAGAACTCTAATTTAGAACTCGTTTCGAGTGCAGAACTCATGTCCAAGTGCCAGCAGAGCATACCAGAACATTGGAAAATATGAAAAAAAAACTATTTTCATTGTTATAAATTATTTAGGAAGGCTAGAAGTTAGAACTCTTTCGTTTGTAACAGACCTGTACCAGAACTCTAATATAGAACTCGTTTCGAGTCCAGAACTCACGTCCAAGGTCCAGCAGAGCATACCTGAACGTTGGAAAATATGAAAAAAAAATAGTTTGATTGTTTTAAATTATTTAGAAAGGCTAGAAGTTAGAACTCTTTCACTTATAACAGATCTGTACCAGAACTCTAATGTAGAACTCGTTTCGAGTCCAGAACTCACGTCCAAGTTCCAGCAGAGCATACCTGAACGTTGGACAATATAAAAAAAAACTATATTTATTGTTTTAAATTATTTAAAAAGGCTAGAAGTTAGAACGCTTTCGTTTATAACAGACCTGTACCAGAACTCTAATATAGAACTCAATTCGAGTCCAGAACTCACGTCCAAGTTCCAGCAGAGCATACCTGAACGTTGGAAAATATGAAAAAAATATATTTTCATTGTTATAAATTATTTAGAAAGGCTAGAAGTTAGAACTCTTTCGTTTATAACAGATCAATACCAGAACTCAAATAAACATTTCGATTCGAGTCCAGAACTCACGTCGAAGTTCCAGCAGAGCATACCTGAACGTTGGAAAATATGAAAAAAAAAACTATTTTTATTGTTTTAAATCATTTAGGAAGGCTAGAAGTTAGAACTCTAACGTTTATAACAGATCTGTACCAGAACTCTAATGGAGAACTCGATTCGAGTCCAGAACTCACGTCGAAGTTCCAGCAGAGCATACCTGAACGTTGGAAAATATGAAAAAAAAACTATTTTTATTGTTTTAAATCATTTAGGAAGGCTAGAAGTTAGAACTCTAACGTTTATAACAGATCTGTACCAGAACTCTAATGGAGAACTCGATTCGAGTCCAGAACTCACGTCCAAGTGCCAGCAGAGCATACCAGAACATTGGAAAATATGAAAAAAAAAAAACTATTTTCATTGTTATAAATTATTTAGGAAGGCTAGAAGTTAGAACTCTTTCGTTTATAACAGACCTGTACCAGAACTCTAATATAGAACTCAATTCGAGTCCAGAACTCACGTCCAAGTTCCAGCAGAGCATACCTGAACGTTGGAATTTATGAAAAAAATTAGTTTGATTGTTTTAAATTATTTAGAAAGGCTAGAAGTTAGAACTCTTTCGCTTATAACAGATCTGTACCAGAACTCTAATGTAGAACTCGTTTCGAGTCCAGAACTCACGTCCAAGTTCCAGCAGAGCATACCTGAACGTTGGACAATATAAAAAAAAACTATATTTATTGTTTTAAATTATTTAAAAAGGCTAGAAGTTAGAACGCTTTCGTTTATAACAGACCTGTACCAGAACTCTAATATAGAACTCAATTCGAGTCCAGAACTCACGTATAAGTTCCAGCAGAGCATACCTGAACGTTGGAAAATATGAAAAAAATATATTTTCATTGTTATAAATTATTTAGAAAGGCTAGAAGTTAGAACTCTTACGTTTATAACAGATCTGTACCAGAACTTTAATATAGAACTCGATTAGAGTCCAGAACTCACGTCCAAGTTCCAGCAGAGCATACCTGAACGTTGGAATATATGAAAAAAAATTAGTTTGATTGTTTTAAATTATTTAGAAAGGCTAGAAGTTAGAACTCTTTCGCTTATAACAGATCTGTACCAGAACTCTAATGTAGAACTCGTTTCGAGTCCAGAACTCACGTCCAAGTGCCAGCAGAGCATATCAGAACGTTGCAAAATATGAAAAAAAAACTATTTTCATTGTTTTAAATTATTTAGAAAGGCTAGAAGTTAGAACTCTTAAGTTTATAACAGATCTGTACCAGAACTCTAATATAGAACTCGTTTCGAGTCCAGAACTCACTTCCAAAGGTTAGCAGAGCATACCAGAACGTTGGAAAATATGAAAAAAATCTATTTTATTGTTTTAAATCATTTAGGAAGGCTAGAAGTTAGAACTCTAATGTTTATAACAGATCTGTACCAGAACTCTAATTTAGAACTCGTTTCGAGTACAGAACTCATGTCCAAGTGCCAGCAGAGCATACCAGAACATTGGAAAATATGAAAAAAAAAAACTATTTTCATTGTTATAAATTATTTAGGAAGGCTAGAAGTTAGAACTCTTTCGTTTATAATAGACCTGTACCAGAACTCTAATATAGATCTCAATTCGAGTCCAGAACTCACGTCCAAGTTCCAGCAGAGCATACCTGAACGTTGGAATATATGAAAAAAAATTAGTTTGATTGTTTTAAATTATTTAGAAAGGCTAGAAGTTAGAACTCTTTCGCTTATAACAGATCTGTACCAGAACTCTAATGTAGAACTCGTTTCGAGTCCAGAACTCACGTCCAAGTGCCAGCAGAGCATATCAGAACGTTGCAAAATATGAAAAAAAAACTATTTTCATTGTTTTAAATTATTTAGAAAGGCTAGAAGTTAGAACTCTTAAGTTTATAACAGATCTGTACCAGAACTCTAATATAGAACTCGTTTCGAGTCCAGAACTCACTTCCAAAGGTTAGCAGAGCATACCAGAACGTTGGAAAATATGAAAAAAATCTATTTTTATTGTTTTAAATCATTTAGGAAGGCTAGAAGTTAGAACTCTAATGTTTATAACAGATCTGTACCAGAACTCTAATTTAGAACTCGTTTCGAGTACAGAACTCATGTCCAAGTGCCAGCAGAGCATACCAGAACATTGGAAAATATGAAAAAAAAAACTATTTTCATTGTTATAAATTATTTAGGAAGGCTAGAAGTTAGAACTCTTTCGTTTATAATAGACCTGTACCAGAACTCTAATATAGAACTCAATTCGAGTCCAGAACTCACGTCCAAGTTCCAGCAGAGCATACCTGAACGTTGGAATATATGAAAAAAAATTAGTTTGATTGTTTTAAATTATTTAGAAAGGCTAGAAGTTAGAACTCTTTCGCTTATAACAGATCTGTACCAGAACTCTAATGTAGAACTCGTTTCGAGTCCAGAACTCACGTCCAAGTGCCAGCAGAGCATATCAGAACGTTGCAAAATATGAAAAAAAAACTATTTTCATTGTTTTAAATTATTTAGAAAGGCTAGAAGTTAGAACTCTTTTGTTTATAACAGATCTGTACCAGAACTCTAATATAGAACTCGTTTTGAGTCCAGAACTCACTTCCAAAGGTTAGCAGAGCATACCAGAACGTTGGAAAATATGAAAAAAATCTATTTTCGTTGTTTGAAATGATTTAAAAAGGCTAGAAGCCAAACCCAACGTGAATAAAGTCTAGTACTCATCAGCCGAACGCACACCGGCTGCGTTTCGAATTATCACTTTCGTTACTTATACCTATTTTATACTATCTTATATTTACACAAATATTTGACATTTTAAATAAAATTATCTTTTCGGATTCGATTCGACTTCGAAAATATCTGATTAAGTATCTATTCTAAATGAAAATCCCTTTAGATTTTCAAGTTATCTATACTAATATTATAAAGAGGTAAAGTTTGTAATCTTGTGAGTTTGTGAGTTTGTGGGTTTGTGAGTTTGTGAATTTGTGAGTTTGTGATGTTGAAGGGGGTAATCTCTGGATCTACTAAACCGATTTTCAAAATTCTTTTACCAATAAAAAGCCACTTTTTTTTTAAGTGTCATAGACTTCATATTAACTCGAAGAATGAAAAGACTTTTTCGTGGTAGTCGGATTTGCAAAGTAAGTCGGAGAAAAAACGGTTGAACGAAAACGTTTCTTACGAACGCTGCCTTAACGATGAGAGATATATGATTATGTTCTTGAGAAAAGTTGTAGAGCTGTATAATGCCTACAAAAAAGTCAGCGACAGCATATGTCTAACTTTTGAATTTAAGTCACAAAAAGTAGTTTTTTATATTTTTTTAATATTATATTTTTATATAATTTAAATCGGTAGGTCATGTTTATTGGTCATATTATCAACAATTATGAATTCTTATTAAAATAAGTAAATGTATCGTCTAAAATATTTAAAACAAAAGACTTATCCCTTTTATTTATAAATAATTTATAACAATGAATACAGTTTTTTTTTCATATTTTTCAACGTTCTGGTATGCTCTGCTGGAACTTGGACGTGAGTTCTGGACTCTAATCGAGTTTTACATTAGAGTTCTGGTACAGATCTGTTATAAGTGAAAGAGTTCTAACTTCTAGCCTTTCTAAATAATTTAAAACAATCAAACTATTTTTTTTTTCATATATTCCAACGTTCAGGTATGCTCTGCTGGAACTTTGACGTGAGTTCTGGACTCAAATTTAGTTTTATATTAGAGTTCTGGTACAGGTCTGTTATAAACGAAAGAGTTCTAACTTCTAGCCTTTTTAAATAATTTAAAACAATAAATATAGTTTTTTTTTATATTTTCCAACGTTCAGGTATGCTCTGCTGGAACTTGGACGTGAGTTCTGGACTCGAAACGAGTTCTACATTAGAGTTCTGGTACAGATCTGTTATAAGTGAAAGAGTTCTAACTTCTAGCCTTTCTAAATAATTTAAAACAATCAAACTAGTTTTTTTTTCATATTTTCCAACGTTCAGGTATGCTCTGCTGGACCTTGGACGTGAGTTCTGGACTCGAAACGAGTTCTATATTAGAGTTTTAGTACAGATCTGTTAAAACAAAAAAGAGTTCTAACTTCTAGCTTTTCTAAATAATTTAAAACAATGAAAATAGTTTTTTTTTTCATATTTTGCAACGTTCTGATATGCTCTGCTGGGACTTCGACGTGAGTTCTGGACTCGAAACGAGTTCTAAATTAGAGTTCTGGTACAGATCTGTTAAAAGCGAAAGAGTTCTAACTTCTAGCCTTTCTAAATAATTTAAAACAATCAAACTAATTTTTTTTCATAAATTCCAACGTTCAGGTATGCTCTGCTGGAACTTGGACGTGAGTTCTGGACTCGAATTGAGTTCTATATTAGAGTTCTGGTACAGGTCTGTTATAAACGAAAGAGTTCTAACTTCTAGCCTTTCTAAGTAATTTATAACAATGAAAATATTTTTTTTTTCATATTTTCCAACGTTCAGGTATGCTCTGCTGGCACTTGGACGTGAGTTCTGGACTCAAAACGAGTTCTACATTAGAGTTCTGGTACAGATCTGTTATAAATGAAAGAGTTCTAACTTCTAGCCTTTTTAAATAATTTAAAACAATAAATATAGTTTTTTTTCATATTATGCAACGTTCTGATATGCTCTGCTGGAGCTTGGACGTGAGTTCTGGACTCGAAACGAGTTCTACATTAGAGTTCTGGTACAGATCTGTTATAAACGAAAGAGTTCTAACTTCTAGCCTTTCGAAATAATTTAAAACAATTAAACTATTTTTTTTTCATATATTCCAACGTTCAGGTATGCTCTGCTGGAACTTGGACGTGAGTTCTGGACTCGAATTTAGTTCTATATTAAAGTTCTGGTAGAGGTCTGTTATAAACGAAAGAGTTCTAACTTCTAGCCTTTTTAAATAATTTAAAACAATGAAAATAGTTTTTTTTTCATATTTTCCAACGTTCTGGTATGCTCTGCTGGACCTTGGACGTGAGTTCTGGACTCGAAACGAATTCTATATTAGAGTTCTGGTACAGATCTGTTATAAACAAAAGAGTTCTAACTTCTAGCCTTTCTAAATAATTTAAAACAATGAAAATAGTTTTTTTTTTTCATATTTTGCAACGTTCTGATATGCTCTGCTGGCACTTGGACGTGAGTTCTGGACTCGAAACGAGTTCTACATTAGAGTTCTGGTACAAATCTGTTATAAACGAAAGAGTTCTAACTTCTAGCCTTTCGAAATAATTTAAAACAATCAAACTAATTTTTTTTTCATATATTCCAACGTTCAGGTATGCTCTGCTGGAACTTGGACGTGAGTTCTGGACTCGAATTTAGTTCTATATTAAAGTTCTGGTAGAGGTCTGTTATAAACGAAAGAGTTCTAACTTCTAGCCTTCCTAAATAATTTATAACAATGAAAATAGTTTTTTTTTCATATTTTCCAAAGTTCAGGTATGCTCTGCTGGCACTTGGACGTGAGTTCTGGACTCGAAACGAGTTTTACATTAGAGTTCTGGTACAGATCTGTTATAAGTGAAAGAGTTCTAACTTCTAGCCTTTCTAAATAATTTAAAACAATCAAACTATTTTTTTTTTCATATATTCCAACGTTCAGGTATGCTCTGCTGGAACTTTGACGTGAGTTCTGGACTCGAATTTAGTTTTATATTAGAGTTCTGGTACAGGTCTGTTATAAACGAAAGAGTTCTAACTTCTAGCCTTTTTAAATAATTTAAAACAATAAAAATAGTTTTTTTTTTCATATTTTCCAACGTTCAGGTATGCTCTGCTGGAACTTGGACGTGAGTTCTGGACTCTAATCGAGTTTTACATTAGAGTTCTGGTACAGATCTGTTATAAGTGAAAGAGTTCTAACTTCTAGCCTTTCTAAATAATTTAAAACAATCAAACTATTTTTTTTTCATATATTCCAACGTTCAGGTATGCTCTGCTGGAACTTTGACGTGAGTTCTGGACTCAAATTTAGTTTTATATTAGAGTTCTGGTACAGGTCTGTTATAAACGAAAGAGTTCTAACTTCTAGCCTTTTTAAATAATTTAAAACAATAAATATAGTTTTTTTTTTATATTTTCCAACGTTCAGGTATGCTCTGCTGGAACTTGGACGTGAGTTCTGGACTCGAATTGAGTTCTATATTAGAGTTCTAGTACAGGTCTGTTATAAACGTAAGAGTTCTAACTTCTAGCCTTCCTAAATAATTTAAAACAATAAAAATTGTTTTTTTTTTTCATATTTTCCAACGTTCAGGTATGCTCTGCTGGAACTTCGACGTGAGTTCTGGACTCGAATCGAAATGTTTATTTGAGTTCTGGTATTGATCTGTTATAAACGAAAGAGTTCTAACTTCTAGCCTTTCTAAATAATTTATAACAATGAAAATAGTTTTTTTTTTTCATATTTTCCAACGTTCAGGTATGCTCTGCTGGAACTTGGACGTGAGTTCTGGACTCGAATTGAGTTCTATATTAGAGTTCTGGTACAGGTCTGTTATAAACGAAAGCGTTCTAACTTCTAGCCTTTTTAAATAATTTAAAACAATAAATATAGTTTTTTTTATATTGTCCAACGTTCAGGTATACTCTGCTGGAACTTGGACGTGAGTTCTGGACTCGCAACGAGTTCTACATTAGAGTTCTGGTACAGATCTGTTATAAGTGAAAGAGTTCTAACTTCTAGCCTTTCTAAATAATTTAAAACAATCAAACTATTTTTTTTTCATATTTTCCAACGTTCAGGTATGCTCTGCTGGACCTTGGACGTGAGTTCTGGACTCGAAACGAGTTCTATATTAGAGTTCTGGTACAGGTCTGTTACAAACGAAAGAGTTCTAACTTCTAGCCTTCCTAAATAATTTATAACAATGAAAATAGTTTTTTTTCCATATTTTCCAATGTTCTGGTATGCTCTGCTGGCACTTGGACATGAGTTCTGCACTCGAAACGAGTTCTAAATTAGAGTTCTGGTACAGATCTGTTATAAACGTTAGAGTTCTAACTTCTAGCCTTCCTAAATGATTTAAAACAATAAAAATAGTTTTTTTTTTCATATTTTCCAACGTTCAGGTATGCTCTGCTGGAACTTGGACGTGAGTCCTAGACTCGAATCGAAATTTTTATTAGAGTTCTGGTATTGATCTGTTATAAACGAAAGAGTTCTAACTTCTAGCCTTTCTAAATAATTTATAACAATGAAAATATTTTTTTTTCATATTTTCCAACGTTCAGGTATGCTCTGCTGGCACTTGGACGTGAGTTCTGGACTCAAAACGAGTTGTACATTAGAGTTCTAGTACAGATCTGTTATAAACGAAAGAGTTCTAGCTTCTAGCCTTTTTAAATAATTTAAAACAATAAATATAGTTTTTTTTATATTTTCCAACGTTCAGGTATGCTCTGCTGGAACTTGGACGTGAGTTCTGGACTCTAATCGAGTTTTACATTAGAGTTCTGGTACAGATCTGTTATAAGTGAAAGAGTTCTAACTTCTAGCCTTTCTAAATAATTTAAAACAATCAAACTATTTTTTTTTCATATATTCCAACGTTCAGGTATGCTCTGCTGGAACTTTGACGTGAGTTCTGGACTCAAATTTAGTTTTATATTAGAGTTCTGGTACAGGTCTGTTATAAACGAAAGAGTTCTAACTTCTAGCCTTTTTAAATAATTTAAAACAATAAATATAGTTTTTTTTTATATTTTCCAACGTTCAGGTATGCTCTGCTGGAACTTGGACGTGAGTTCTGGACTCGAAACGAGTTCTACATTAGAGTTCTGGTACAGATCTGTTATAAGTGAAAGAGTTCTAACTTCTAGCCTTTCTAAATAATTTAAAACAATCAAACTAGTTTTTTTTTTCATATTTTCCAACGTTCAGGTATGCTCTGCTGGACCTTGGACGTGAGTTCTGGACTCGAAACGAGTTCTATATTAGAGTTTTAGTACAGATCTGTTATAAACAAAAGAGTTCTAACTTCTAGCTTTTCTAAATAATTTAAAACAATGAAAATAGTTTTTTTTTTCATATTTTGCAACGTTCTGATATGCTCTGCTGGCACTTGGACGAGAGTTCTGGACTCGAAACTAGTTCTAAATTAGAGTTCTGGTACAGATCTGTTAAAAGCGAAAGAGTTCTAACTTCTAGCCTTTCTAAATAATTTAAAACAATCAAACTATTTTTTTTTCATATTTTCCAACGTTCAGGTATGCTCTGCTGGACCTTGGACGTGAGTTCTGGACTCGAATTGAGTTCTATATTAGAGTTCTGGTACAGGTCTGTTACAAACGAAAGAGTTCTAACTTCTAGCCTTCCTAAATAATTTATAACAATGAAAATAGTTTTTTTTCCATATTTTCCAATGTTCTGGTATGCTCTGCTGGCACTTGGACATGAGTTCTGCACTCGAAACGAGTTCTAAATTAGAGTTCTGGTACAGATCTGTTATAAACGTTAGAGTTCTAACTTCTAGCCTTCCTAAATGATTTAAAACAATAAAAATAGTTTTTTTTTTTCATATTTTCCAACGTTCAGGTATGCTCTGCTGGAACTTGGACGTGAGTTCTAGACTCGAATCGAAATTTTTATTAGAGTTCTGGTATTGATCTGTTATAAACGAAAGAGTTCTAACTTCTAGCCTTTCTAAATAATTTATAACAATGAAAATATATTTTTTCATATTTTCCAACGTTCAGGTATGCTCTGCTGGCACTTGGACGTGAGTTCTGGACTCAAAACGAGTTGTACATTAGAGTTCTGGTACAGATCTGTTATAAACGAAAGAGTTCTAGCTTCTAGCCTTTTTAAATAATTTAAAACAATAAATATAGTTTTTTTTATATTTTCCAACGTTCAGGTATGCTCTGCTGGAACTTGGACGTGAGTTCTGGACTCTAATCGAGTTTTACATTAGAGTTCTGGTACAGATCTGTTATAAGTGAAAGAGTTCTAACTTCTAGCCTTTCTAAATAATTTAAAACAATCAAACTATTTTTTTTTCATATATTCCAACGTTCAGGTATGCTCTGCTGGAACTTTGACGTGAGTTCTGGACTCAAATTTAGTTTTATATTAGAGTTCTGGTACAGGTCTGTTATAAACGAAAGAGTTCTAACTTCTAGCCTTTTTAAATAATTTAAAACAATAAATATAGTTTTTTTTTTATATTTTCCAACGTTCAGGTATGCTCTGCTGGATCTTGGACGTGAGTTCTGGACTCGAAACGAGTTCTACATTAGAGTTCTGGTACAGATCTGTTATAAGTGAAAGAGTTCTAACTTCTAGCCTTTCTAAATAATTTAAAACAATCAAACTAGTTTTTTTTTCATATTTTCCAACGTTCAGGTATGCTCTGCTGGACCTTGGACGTGAGTTCTGGACTCGAAACGAGTTCTATATTAGAGTTTTAGTACAGATCTGTTATAAACAAAAGAGTTCTAACTTCTAGCTTTTCTAAATAATTTAAAACAATGAAAATAGTTTTTTTTTCATATTTTGCAACGTTCTGATATGCTCTGCTGGAACTTCGACGTGAGTTCTGGACTCGAAACGAGTTCTAAATTAGAGTTCTGGTACAGATCTGTTAAAAGCGAAAGAGTTCTAACTTCTAGCCTTTCTAAATAATTTAAAACAATCAAACTAATTTTTTTTCATAAATTCCAACGTTCAGGTATGCTCTGCTGGAACTTGGACGTGAGTTCTGGACTCGAATTGAGTTCTATATTAGAGTTCTGGTACAGGTCTGTTATAAACGAAAGAGTTCTAACTTCTAGCCTTCCTAAATAATTTATAACAATGAAAATAGTTTTTTTTTTCATATTTTCCAATGTTCTGGTATGCTCTGCTGGCACTTGGACGTGAGTTCTGGACTCGAATCGAGTTCTCCATTAGAGTTCTGGTACAGATCTGTTATAAACGTTAGAGTTCTAACTTCTAGCCTTCCTAAATGATTTAAAACAATAAAAATAGTTTTTTTTTCATATTTTCCAACGTTCAGGTATGCTCTGCTGGAACTTCGACGTGAGTTCTGGACTCGAATCGAAATGTTTATTTGAGTTCTGGTATTGATCTGTTATAAACGAAAGAGTTCTAACTTCTAGCCTTTCTAAATAATTTATAACAATGAAAATATATTTTTTTCATATTTTCCAACGTTCAGGTATGCTCTGCTGGAACTTGGACGTGAGTTCTGGACTCGAATTGAGTTCTATATTAGAGTTCTGGTACAGGTCTGTTATAAACGTAAGAGTTCTAATTTCTAGCCTTCCTAAATAATTTAAAACAATAAAAATTGTTTTTTTTTTTTATATTTTCCAACGTTCAGGTATGCTCTGCTGGCACTTGGACGTGAGTTCTGGACTCGAATCGAGTTCTATATTAGAGTTCTGGTACAGATCTGTTATAAACGAAAGAGTTCTAACTTCTAGCCTTTCTAACTAATTTATAACAATGAAAAGTGTTTTTTTTTTCATATTTTCCAACGTTCAGGTATGCTCTGCTGGCACTTGGACGTGAGTTCTGGACCCGAAACGAGTTCTACATTAGAGTTCTTGTACAGATCTGTGATAAATGAAAGAGTTCTAAGCTTTTGCAATAATTTAAAACATTAAAAATGGTATTATCCGACTTTTCAAAAATTCGGATTTGATCTGCTGGAACTTGGACGAGAGTCCAGAACTATTCCTGAAAAGTATCAGGAACTGTAGAACTCGGCTCCTTGCGCAAAGAATTCACATTTGTTTTTGATTTTGTGCAAAATGATCTGCTACGGGAAGTTAGCAGATCATTTTGTCAATTGACTTTTTTTAAGGTAAAAACGCCAGAACTATTTCTAAAAAGTATCAGGAACTGTAGAACTCAGGTGCATGCGAATAGAACTCACATTTTTTTTTGATCTGCTGGACAATGATCTGCTAAGTTCACTGACATAGCGAAAAGTATCTGCATTGGTTGAAGCGAGTAACGGTCTTCATAAGAAGGAAGTTAATAAGCTTTTTTTACCCAATTTTGTTTTTAAAATATTTATCATAGCCCGATTAAGAATTTAAGAACGACAAAAAATCTATAATATTGCCCGGAAAATTGAAAAATTCTAAAAAACAAACGATTGATTTTGGACATGACAACTTCTGTCGGATCAACTAAAATATAATAAAAAGTAAATAACAGAAAAAAAACTTCGAACATAAGTATACAGGAATCCAGTGTCCAGTGAAGTGTTCGATAAAGTATATTTTCGTACGCGATACTCTTATCTTATCAGCTTATCTCGCAATCTGGCCAGTACATGCTATACCTTGTAACGACAGTATTAACACCACACTTTACAACTTTACGACTTATTATTATAAAATGAATTGAATCATTGCTTTTCATTTATTGCTTCTGATTATGTTTTATTGCTACATATTAGATTATAGAAGCTACCTAAGTTAGTTTAATAACTAAATTATGATAGAAATCTCGGAATATTATAGAAATGCAAGGATATTTCTGAATATCTTTTTTTTTCTTCTAATATCTCACAAAAATACTTGATATATTATGTCCATACTTTATCTATACATATACTTAATAAAATTCAAACTAAGTCGAATCTGTACATTAAATATTTTTTGGAAAATCTTATTGAAATAGACATTATTATATGTCTGTCTGTTACCGCATCACGAGAAAACCACTGGACAGATTTTGATTATGATAGCTGGTTATCCGGGTCAATATATAGGATACTTTTTACCGCGGGAAAATGTCTCATTTCTGAGAAAAAATACAAAAACTGCATTATAAGAGTATACTAATATGTAAAACCAAAGAATTTCGTTTTTGGTCATCTGAACGCGGGCGGAGCCGCGGCCAATGCTAGTAAGCAATAAACAATATGTATGCTAAATATCAACTGGATCGATCGTTTTGTAACTGCCTTAAAGAAGGACAACTCTTATTGTTAGTATTGATTTACTCCAAAATACAGCAAGCATAATATTTTCTTAGATTTACACGATCATTTGACATTTTAAATAAAACTATCTTTTACCGAATTTTTTCGCGGATTTATTTTGATTTTTGGTTCCCGACGTTTCGAATGCTTTACAGGATACAGCAATCATTGTCACAGAAGAAATAAAACTAGCACAGTATCATTCTAAACTAAAATAGTAGAATTTCATCATGCTAATTATTATAAATGCAAAAGTTAGTGAGTCGGTCTGTTAGGTACTTGTTCACGCTAACAGCTCGTCGAATTTCGTGAAATTCGGTATAGAAATAGCTCAAATGTTTAATTACCACGTAGACAATTTTTATTGACGTACCTACTACAGCAGAACCCTGTATAATAAGTTTATAAACATGTTTTCAAGACTAAAACTTCCTTAGATTGTAACAACTGTATAATGACGTTTCAGACGTTTAAAACCTAGTCTCTCCCGTGACCATGATTGCTGTAAAGCATTCGAAACGTCGGAAACCAAAAATCAAAATAAATCCTCGAAATAATCCGAAAAGATAGTTTTATTTTAAAAAAACCTAGACTCCTACATTTCTTTCAATAATAGACATAGGAAGCTACTGTTGTAGCTTTAGATAACATAAGCACTTATAAGGATTTCTTTATAACGACATCGATTATTTTTCAAGTATATCGTAAATATCGTTAAACTTTTATTTTATCTTCACCGCCGCTCCATACTTTGTAACAATCGGTGCTACAAACTTATAAAATCATTATTTTTCTTTTATTTACACGGTCATTGTTTACAAATATTTCATGTTAAATTGCTCTACTGTTGAATTTTGTAATGAGGTGTTAGAAAGTTAAATTAACTTTTTCGGATAAACAAATGAAAAAAAACTTTTTAATCTAGCGGGTAGTTTAAAAACGAATGCGTTCAAACAAACAAAAAATAAATACTTCAACCTTATAGTATTCGTACCTATTAGATTCACGGAAATCACTAAGTATAGAAAGTATCCTATATATCACTCTTCGCCCTATAATATATAGAAAGTGATATGCTAAAGTGGGACAAACAAATAAACTAATAAATTCATTGTAGTATAGATAATATTAGAAAGATTAAGAAACTTTCGATTCGTATTATATAACTTACATATAATATTATAAAAAAACTCTAAATCATTAATTGAGAGCACTATAACGATTCCATACTTTTACCAATGTTTTTTTTTCTCTAATTATGAACTTATTTTTATTTTTAATATTAATATATTATTAAGTTATAAATTGTAGTTACCGTGGTCTTAGTCAATAAGTTACGTAAATTGCGAACACATTTATAAGTTCTGCCCTAGATCAGGTAATCGATTAGTTTTTATTAAGCCCATGGCATTTTATGTATTGCACAACGATATTTTATACGTACATATAACTTCCTTTCATTTATTTTGCTTTTGCTTTGATTTAGACTACTAACATTAACAAAATGTGAACAATTTTGACGAAAATTTTAACATATTGTTTAATTGATAGTGAACTGTTATTTAAGACCTAGTACTTAGTAGTAAAGCGATGGTCTGTGTAAAACAAATAGAAACAATTTATTGAATTGAAAATACATTTACTCTAACATTAAAGCGTAATCATTTCCTGCAAATTTATCTTTCTTTTTTCTTTAAAAGGGGATGGCACCCCACGTACCTAGTTACCCCATAGCATCCCTCACACGTATTAATATTATTCAGAACTGACCCTCTTGTATGTAAGATGGAGCTAGATTTATCAGACGTTTTTATATTGTCGATTGGTTACAGAAAACTTGCATTTTATAGCTTTATTTAGCTTTAAGTCATTGTTTCTAGAGATTGTTCGTATATTTATGTAGTTACTTATGTGTTACCAATTTTGTTTTAAATAGTTTTATATAGATGAAATTATATTGAAAGAAAACTATATATATGTAACACTAGCGACTCACCCTCGCTTCGTTCGGGTTTGTACCTAGGTTGATTCACCGTACAAACTTTCAACCCTCATATTCACTCACTTAAGGGATGATATCCGTAATAAAAAATATCCTATATCCTTCCTAAGGTCTCAAACAATATTCTTCGAAATCTCATCTAAATTGGTCCAGTAGTTTTAGAGTTTATTCGTTACAAACTTACAAAAATACAAATCTTTCCTCTTTATAATATTATTGAGAATGTAGATTAAATGTAACTTCTTTAATCAACACTAAAAATAATTGTTCTCGCTAAGAATGGGTATCTTATGAATTTTTCAGGTATCTCCAAAGGTTGCTCAAATAACAATTATCGCTCAACACACTGTAGACTTTCAAAATGGAAACGGTCAGTAAACTCGCTTCGTTAGCTAGAAATGTCACTCCCTTTTGTTTCAAAATTCCTTTTTTTCCTATCGATTCTCAGGTAGCGGGGATGATTTATTGCTGGCTTGTTTGTTCAAATAATCGATCACTAACCTTTAGAACTGCACGCTAATACCACCCCTAAACATATAAGAATTAGACGACTTTCTGAATGCATTCTTGTTGCATCTTCCAGTGGATAAAAATACCACATGTGTTAACAAAGGACGCTAAAGTTCGTGAATTCGGTAAAATCGTGCAGGATCAGGTTTTATGGTGCATTTAGTAATTTGTATTTAGTTAGGAATTACAGGATTTGTAAGGAGTAAGGAGCGACAGGTTAGTTAGTAGGTAACTCATGGAGTGAAACTTAGTTTGCAGGGGGAAAGTAGTTTTTAAACAAAACACTTATCCGTCAAGTACTAGAGTAAATATAACACTTGTTAGTTACAAATAATACCTATATTGCTTATTTTTTATAGTTATGTAGATAATTATTTACAACAAATTAAAAGAAAAAATATCAACCTAACATAGTTTGTAAGCGTAAGAATAATAATTACGATTCTACAAGGTATTATAAGCATTAAAAATTCAAATTTTATCACCCAAAGTTTTTAATGTTAATCAAATAATACATAATACATTAGAAATAAAGTTAAAATAAATTAAATAAACACATAAAATATCAAACAAGCTATTCTTATGGCTTCATAAATCGTTTATTAACATACCATATTCGCAGAAAACCTAATCTAAAGAACCAGTTTGCGATCGTTTGTTATTTTATTGTATGCATATTGAATTTCTAGATTTTAAATCTTTCGTTATATGATGCTTGAAGGTCGCAGATTCCATTCCTGCGTTAGTCAAATGATATGTATGATCTACATTGTAACAACATCATCTCAAGGCTTCCGTTTTACGATAAAAACGGAAGATTATATTTTATTATATCTGAAGATAAAATAAAACATTATTTTTAAATGTAATGATGGGAATGATTTATAATTTAATTTAAAAAAAAATATTTCGTCCCGGTGAGTTTTACCAGAGAATGAGGTTTTTCTTTCCAATCTGGTGGTAGACTCATAATAGTAAAAATAGTATGTATACTCGTATTAGTACTAGCGAAACCTCGCTTCGTTCGAGTACTTAGGGAGTTCGTCCCTAAGTAAGTTTTAACGGTCAGTATGGAATAGATAGACTATAATATATTATATGATATAACTACAGCCTATAAGCCTTCTTTAACAAACGGGTTATCTAATACAAAAAAAATCAAATCGCTTTAGTAGTTCCTGAGATTAGCTCGTTCAAGCTAACAAACAAACAAAAAACTCTGCCTCTTTGTAATATTAGTATAGTAGATAATCGCTACGCGTTACTACACGAAACAAGGATAAAGTAATAAACACACTTTCACATTTATAATTTCAAAAAAACATGGCCGATTTTATAGCTAGAAACTTACTAGAAACAGCATAAGATTATTATCTATTTAATTTTATTGTAGTGTTTTTAAAAAGAATGAATATTAAGATATGTAGATAGATCCGTAGGTAGTCTCGCTCGTGTGGACGCCAGGAATATGATGTCAATGACATTTTAAAAGCTACCGAAATGTGCAAAAATATGTTTTATACGGAGTCGTCTCTTGTTTATGAATGTATTATATGATTATCTTATTGTTATAATAAGTTACTAGCCAGTAGCGACTCACCCTCGTTTCGCTCGGGTTCGTCCCTAGTCACGTTTTAACGGTTAGTATGAAATACAAATCTTTGAATTTTTGGGATTTTCTGTACCTTCCTCTTGAATCACTCTATATATAAAAAACCGCATCAAAATCCGTTGCGTAGTTTTAAAGATACATAGGGACAGACTGACAGCGGGAAGCGACTTTGTTTTATACTGTGTAGTGAGTGATAAGCGAAATGCTTGTTATGTGCGAGCTTTTAGATCAAATATACGAAATTAAAATGGCTTTTTATTTATTATATACTAATTATTATACACTATACTATTTATTATATACTTAATAAAGTAAATGGTTATTTAATGTACTCTAGTTGGTAAAATAAAATAATTAGAGATATTTAACTTTTATTCATGTTAGTAAATATGAACTCGCCATTCTTTTCTAGACAGATCCGCTTACTAAGAATACAAATAGTATTATCCCACGACACCATTCAAATTTTTACTTTAAAACTCTATTAACACTTAAAATTATAGCCTCTTATTGTACATTTATATGTAATATCCCATACACGAGATACAATCTAATAGAAATAGCAAGAACATAAATAATACTTAAATTTTATTACAGCTTCTGTTTTTTGTGCTCCCGCTCCGTCACAACACCTGTCTCCGGACGAACGATCAGACTGTAGATAATATTCTAATATTTATCTTTTTGTCCTCAAAACTTTTTATGTCCTGTTATAAACGAAACAATATGGTTAATAAATTATCGTCCTTTTACTGACAACTTTTAGTTTTAATTGTATCTTAGTGAAAAGAACACTCGCAGTTATACAGGGCCTCCAATAAAATTAACAGCTTTATATTTTGTAAAAGTATATTTTTGCAAAATTGTAAAGTAAGCTCATATTATCCTGCTAGCATTTAATGTAGTTTGCAGTCCTAGAAAGAAAGTTTTTTTATGTTTTTATAGCCTTTTCTAGTGTTAGATATTATTTTATTGTAACTTGTTATTTTTATGAATTTTCTGTTTCAAGCAATTCATATCTCTCGCTCGTTAAATAAAGTAAGTATAAGAGAAATTATAATCTATACTAATATTATAAAGAGGGAGTGTTTGTTTGAACGCGCTAATCTCATGCACTATTAATGTGATTTAAAAAAAATCTTTTTGCATTACGTAGCCCGTTTATAGAGGCTATAGACTATATAGGTATCAAATAATATATAGTCTACCTATCCCATACTAACCGTTAAAACGTACCTAGGGACGAACCAGAACGAAGTGAAGGTGAGTCGGTAGTAAAATATTATTTCTACCAACAAAAATACTTACTCAGGCATAAAAATGTCTTTAATTGAAAGGAGATTTAGAAGATTCAGTTCTACATATAATTACATAAAAATACTTGTTTTAAAAGCAAGAGAAATAGATATTGATCAATTTTTGCAAATTTCCTTATATCGGAGAAATGGAATTAATATATCTATCTCGTTCGCTCTCTCCAGTCTTGAATTACAAAGTTACAACTTTAGATATACATAGATCCAATGTAGCGATACATAAACAAATCATCTCATCACAACGTTCCGAATTACGAAGAGCAAGTTTGATTTGTGAAGCGGAAAATTGAGTGAACAAGAAAAGTTCGACCTCAGCCTCTCGGGAGTCTCAGCCGCGCCCTCCGACGCGCTGCGATACATCAATGCAGTTTTTCTGATTTAAATATCGTATTAACTTACACGTGGCTTTGAAGAAGTAAAAGATTAAAAGGTAAAAATTAAATAATATATTATTTTTTGGTTATAAAATATACTTTTTCTTAGAGAGAATGCTATTATTTCATTTGGATTTGGCACTTTACAATTTGCCATTTTTTTTTTATTTAAAAAAAATCAAGTAAGATTTTCAAAAATTAAAAATTACTTTTTATAAAATTTAAATACGTAGTGACACAACTATCGCGCTTTCATAGATCCTTATGAGATATAGGTAGATATGTACCTATATTATAATATAATACCAGAATAGTACCGTGTTACGACTCATGACTGTTATAACATCTTTGATTGGCTATTAAAAGTTGCTTATTCGAAGCACTCAAGCGACGACGGCATTATCTAGTAAGACCTTTGCTAAACTTAATTCCTACTTTAAATTAGATTTTATGATCCCTTTGACAAATACCCAGCACAAAGTCGCACAACATGGAGCAAAGGCTGGTAATTATTTAATTAAGATAATTAAAGATGATAATTCAGTTAAATTTAATATAAAAAAATATCCTCAAGACTCTATTTATTTAGTTAATGAGGATATTAAGAAAAAAAGATTTTAAATATTATGTTTTTTGATTTACTAGTTTTCTGTGTTTATTCAATCCTTTTTAACGTCCCAGTGCTGGGCCGCGCGTCCCTTTTGTTGGCGGACTTCACATGTGTTTCGAAAACTTATTAGATTCTCTCAAACATGCAGGTTCTCTCACGATGTTCTCCTTCATCGTAAAACAAGTGGTATTCATGTTGAAAATGATTCACACATGAAAATATCAGAGGTGCGAGACCCGGTATTCGAACCCGCTTCATTTGTTTCCCAAGCGAACGCATTACTATTGGATTACCACTGTCTTACTAGTTTTGCGCTTATTATTAATTAATTTATTATACATATTTATTATTTCCATATAAATAAGTAAAGAAAAGATTTTTTTAACCTATACAGTGTGCAAACGAGTAATTACGCATGCTGACTAAAACATAATAGACATGTTAATTCCGTCACAACAATTATTTGTGTCCTGACACCTACCCTATTTATTATAAATGCCAAATGCTCATAGGAATGATATATTAACTGCTCCCAAACGTCCGTGGGTTTTTGTATATAACAATTCCGTATCATAACGTTTATAAACTAATTAACACTGTAACATTTATACGGTATAAGGCAGTGGTAGCCCAGTGGTAACGTGCTCACTAGGGACACCAAGTGAAGCGGGCTCAAATCACGGGTCTCGCACCTCAAATATTTTCATGTGCGATTCATTTGTAACATGATTACCACTTGTCTTACGGTGAAGGAAAACATCGTGAGGTAACCCGCATGTCAGAGAAAACCTAGCAAGTTTTCGAAAGACATGTGAAGTCTTCACGTGGTGGACTATGGCCTGATCCATCTCATATTGAAGAGAGGCCCGTGCCCAGCGGTGGGACGTTAAAAAGGGCTGAATACAACATTTATACACCACAGCGAACAAAAGTGTATAGAAATAATAAAGTAACTTAATATATCTTTCACTTTGCGCTGATTTATCAGATAATGTATATTCTCGTTGGCGAAAAGAGGCTATCAGCTAACATGGGTGTTGTCAACCGAAAATTGTACCGTACTAAAACTCAAGTGTATTCTTAGAGTGCCAGTTATTTTTTTTTAATAGCTTCTTTTATTTATTAGTCCTTTTTAACGTTCCAATACTGTGCACGGGCCTCCCTCCAATATAAGGGAGATCTGGCCATAGTCCACCACGCTGGTCAAGTCCGAGTTTGCGGATATCACATGTCTTTCGAAAACTTGCTAGGTTCTCTCACATACGCAGGTTTCCTCACGACATTATCCTTCACCGTAAAACAAATGATAAACATGTTGGAAATGATTCGCACATGAAAATATCACAGGTGCGAAGCCCGGGATTTGGACCCGCTTCACTCGGTTTCCTAAGCGAGCGCGCACCGGGCTACCACTGCCTTATTATTTATTTAATACCGCATATCATACTATTTCTAGATAAAAGATAATATGTATTTTATCACATTAGTTCAGAATGGACGACTTTGTTAAACATTATTCAAACTACCAACTGTAAACTCTTAGACAAGATATAGTGTAGTAAAGAAGTATCTGACGCGGTATATCGCGGGTTTCATCGAATGAAAAATCTGAGAATCTTCCTCTAATTATGATGAAAATAAATTCCTTAAAATAGATACCCAGCAAGTTTTCTTTTCCTGCGGAAGAAGAAAAATGGAAAATTTTTATACTCTTTGAGTTAAATAATACTGAAAGTATTGTGAATTATATAAAAATACTCTTTTAATATCACTTCTTAATTATTAAGATGGAACACGCTTAATTATTCTATTTCTAAACTAAATCTCCATTGAAGACAAACCTTTTTTCTACTACCTACTTTACTCATGATAATACAACTGGCGCCGTACAAAGAGTTGTAAATACTACCTCAATCTCAAGATGAAATAATATAAGAAGCGTAATTATTCTTTACAACAAAGAAAATTGTAGAAGCTTGTTTCATTAAGATACTAGAATATTTAAAACTTTATAAAAGCGCCGATTTCACTTTATATTCCTCCACTGTATTGATCTCTGAGAAATCATCATATGCAACGCTATCCACGTATACGTTGTACTTAATTAGCCAAGAATCGTCGAGTTAGTCACTTGTCAGATAAGGTAATATATCCTAGGAGACCTAATGGATAATACATAATCATATGTTAATAAATTTACATTTATATTTTATAACCATTATATTAATACTAGCAAGTTTTCGAAAGCCAGCAGTAAGACGTTAAAAAGGGCTGAATACATACACATATTAATATTAGAAAATCTGTTTTAAATAGAATAGAGTAAAAATTTGCTGAGAAAGGTAAACTAACAAACCAAACAGCATATATTCATTCCCATTTGTAATTCTTATTGGCAAAAATGTGGATGCAGAGAAGCTACTTATATAAAATTCAAGATTTTTTTAAAATTGCAGGCATAAAACTTCAATACTTAATATATTAATAGCGTAAAATTCCCTCGCAATTGCAGCGACAAAAAAAACATAATTTGAAACGTGAGCCGCAACCAATATAAGAGCTCTAACCCATTGACCGCGTTCAAACTGCTCATTTTTTGTCACTTTGAACTGCTTTACCACAATATTTTAACAATAGGCATCTAACTTTTATTCTTTTGATATATTTTATAATCTAGGTCGGTAAGCCATAGTGTAGTCAAAAAGTAAACGTCTCGGTTAAATCTGAAAGTTAAAGCGATTTCGATAAAATGGGACCAACGACTAGGCCTTTTATGAATTTAAAATGAAAGGAGCAAGTCACTCGAATAGTTAACGTAAAAAATAATTAAGTGATCTAATTTTACTGCTTTTTCAATAGAAACTACAACGAATGACAGTTCTATAGCTACTTATTATACCTAAATCATTAGAACTTGACAAAGAATATGAAGACTCTATAAAGAATATGAAGATTTTACTTACCTAACATACATTCAATCTCGTAAATCGGGATATATACAATTTCATTAGGTAGGGACAATTAGATCATCGATTGTTCCAACTTTATTTCAATGCACTCGCATCTCCAATGAGCCGGTCATGCATACAACAATGGCGACTACTCACTAATTGTAAAGTTATTTAGAAATAAGCTTGGCTGCACACAGACAGCTTTCAGACTCCATAAAGCTTATTTTGACCAAAGCTTTGCTCGTATAGTGCGAAGCCATTTATTGTCACGTCGTGTCAATGTTTTATTCATGAGAAACCTCAAAAATCTGGTGAAAAGATAACAGCAGAGACGATTTAAAATTTTAAATTCAAAAAGTTATAAGCTTATTTCATTTAAATATTCTGTACTACAAATAAAATGGTAACATTCATTATTCATCATAACCAATAAGACAGTTAGCCAAAGATTTCTATTGAGAAACTAAATATCGGTGACATTACTTTTAGGTAGGAGCTGTGTTCTGTCGATAAGAGCGTTGAGTATATTTTTTTGGCTTCGAACGTCGCGAATTCATTTGATTTTATAAGCTCTCACTATAGTCAAATACATATGTACATATTATATAAAGTATACAATAATTGTACTATTAGAAACATAAACAATAAGCAGTAAAGGTTTTACAATAAAAAGAAAAGGCTATACCCACATAACCTGTACCTTACGAAGATTTACAATCAAGAACAGTGGGCATTGACCAGCGCGAGGTGTCGCAGGATGCAGAGCCATAAAATACTAGTTCCAACTTTACGAGCACGCGGTTTCCGCGGCCATACCGCAAATAACAATAACTCCGGGCCCTTACACTAAACTAAATCTAAAAACTAAAATTGAGTACGTACACGCCAACCAACTAACTAAACATATCGTCTAGAAACGACGCAGTTTTTATAAGAGAATGTACTAAGAAATAAAAACACGCAAGCCAAACCCTAGAGTTTTTTGTCTCACGCATGTAATATATTCACCCCAAATGATCGGAGCGATGAGGGAAATTCTGGTGACTAAGCGGGCGGGTGGACGTAGATAACAACCTGGACTTTTTGGGTGCCTTGTTTAGGGCGAAATACTAAATTCTAGTAAACATTTTCTATTTCCAGCGACTCTGTGATTTATTTGAACAATTTTATTGTTTAGAATTGTCATGCACCGAGCGCTTATGACTAAGCACATATCTTAGATATGTATAGAAAACTTAAGTTTATTGCCACAATCTATTTGATTAGACATCGTCTCATTTGATACTGTTTTATATAAAAACATATTGGATAACTATTTCAACATCAACACAAACACTCCTGTGTCAGAAGTTGAGGTTCCACTCGTCCCCGGCAAATATTAGTACAAATCCAATAAATATGTGGCATTACAAACAGGTCTTTCGTATTTGCGAATCAGGGAATGTACCGAAACTATTTTAGTACCTATCAGTTTTCGGTTACATCTATACATATATTAAAATTGTAACTAAGCCAAATCTGTACATTAAATATTTTTTCGAAAAATCTTATTAAAATAAACATTATTATCAATACAGAGGTCGAATCTATAGTTTTTAGAATTTATGTATATATGTCTGTCTGTCTGTTACCGCTTCACAGCAAAACCACTGGAGGGATTTTGATGAAATTTGGTATGGTGATAGCTGATTATCATGTCAACATATAGGATACTTTTTACCGCAGGAAAATGTCTCATTTCTGAGAAAAAATACAAAAACTGCAATGTAAGAGTGAGTATACTAATATGTAAAACCTAAGAATTCGGTTTTTGGTCATTTGAACGCGGGAGGAGCCGCGAGCAATGCTAATCTAATTTATAATTGTAACAACGTCTAGTATTGGATATTTCAGGTTATTGTATAGTGTCCTCTTATATGTAAGCCATTCATAGTTTTCATCCAAAGAACTTTATCTTTAAAAAAACTTGAAGGATTAAGTCCCATTATTATAAGTAAGTTAATGTGAAAATGCCAAAACATCTTTAACGAAGAGCCAAAAAAGCGGCACTCTTTAGCGGTTATCTTCATCAGATTGTATAGTGCTCTCCTGACGTCAAGTGTTATGCCAAGGCTCCCGGTTATGCAAATAACGGAACGGCGTGATCGCGCCCACATTGCATTTGTTAATATATCAACACCGTGAAATTGGAATCGATTAAATAAAACTCGGCATATTACACAGTTGATTGGCCCTCTTATATGAAATCCACACATTCGCACTTTTATTACGATTTATTTACGAATGAGATTAGAACATTGTTCGATGTAACATTTCTAAAAATAGAGCGTGAGAGTTACATTATTTAAAACATTTAAGTACATAATAACAAATAAATAAGGAAAATATAAAAGAAAAAGAGCTATAATTGTATTTCCCCATTATCTTTTTCTCGTCGATGATGAATATAACGGCTTACTCATGTACTCGTAGGTACAGCTCCGTTTTATATCCAATTATTTATATCCAAAAGATTAATTCAACAAATTAACTGTATTTACAACATTAATCATTAAATTAGCAGTAAAATTAAATCTGGATACATAAAACACCTAATGAAAGTGCGAAAAAAAAACCAATATACTCTTATGCATAACATCCTTGTCTGTATACGCTAGATAAGTAATATACAAAATTAGTGGAAACTTTGCTGGTTTGTGTAATATTTTGTTTCTTATGCGCCTAGTTGTGTTATAAAATACTGTGTGTTTTCCAAATAAAATAAAAAAATAAAACACGTTAACAATTTAAGTCATATAGTAATATCTATAGACAAATGTCTGATTGGTATATCTACGTCTAACCGTCAACACCCCCAGGCACCTCTGACGAGCACCAGCACATGTCAGTGGTGCCTTATTCTTGCCTTCAAAGCATGCCAGTTGAGCGCAGATTATTTCGCCAATGTCACGTAGAATGGAGAAGACGAAGAAGAAAGAGACTAGCCGAAACCGTCAAAAACATCCTCCTAGAATTACTGACAGAAGCACTTAGTAATCAAATGTCTATCTCTGGTAAGCAATACAATCGAACGACAGAATAATTCTGACAGTAACAAACATACAACCTTGCACATATTCTTATCCAACTTTTATATCGATAACAGGATAAGTCTGGTGTCATCGTAGGTGTATTTTCAATATTATATCACACACATTTGAGATAAATATAGTCTAAAAGCTATAATGGGGTAATACTGGCAGAAGGCCAACCGATCGGACGTCAACCTCCTATACATGCTCACACCCACCGTATAATGACCGCTGTCGACGAAAATGAAAAATTACCCGAAATGTCACTCAAGATGCTTCCAAGATAAAAAAATGAACAAGAATGTAAAAAGATTTTTATTTGTATTATTTAAGATGTTTTGAACTTAAAAAAGATTTTCATAACATTTGTGTTACATATAAAACATAAGTTTAACTTGAATACATTTCTGTATACATTTATAAAAAAAATTATGTTTGTCTGTCTGTTTGTTTGTAACGTTTGGACTGCCAAACCATTTAGCCAATTACGCGAATTATATAGAATAATTTGAAATGTAACGATAAGCATATCACAGTACCAAGCAAAGCCATAAGAGGCTCGTATTAATCATAATAAAAAATATAAGTCTTTATTAATCCGTACAAATAAAGAGTATTTCTTTATCCGCATTTTTAAATGAACATGAAACATATTTTTGTACAGTGTCTGTATGTATACAAATAAAGCCCTTTTATGCAATATTTTACTAACATATAGTCTATGTAACTATACACATATCACATACTTCCCATGGCTATAACCTGGTTTGAGGCACAGTTTATTCCGGTCAGTGGAAATACTAACAGGCATTGTATTATTGCCTGGACGTGTCGCAGGCGGCTCTCCGGCACTCGTTTTGCTATTATTTGAAATAGGGCTGCCACGTACAATATTAAAGGTTAAAGTTTTTATATCTAGCATTCAATAAACCTAACATTGTCATATGTCATTTGAAGGCTCAGTAATGGCGACACGGTAACGAAGTAAACTCATTTATTTCGTAAGTAATTCTATCAATATATTATAAAGCTCGCAATTACACTTTTACATATTATAAATGTTAGTTTGAATGTTTGTGTATGTTTGTTCTTTTGGGCACTTAAATGGCTGGACAGATTTCGATGAAATTGAGTGCATAGATAGACTAAGAGCTGAAGTAACATATAGTCTACTGTTAATAATACCTACATTTGTAGTAGGTACCTTAATATGATAAAGAGGTAAAGTTTTAAGTTTGTATGTAGAGGGTAATCTCTAAAACAACTGACCCGAATCTAAAATATTTTTTACTAAAACGCTTACATTATTGCCGAGTGCTATAAGCTATTTTTAATTCCAATAAAAATGTGTTTACTGTCAGAAATCATAATAACTTTAATTGAAGTTGGAAAAAATAAGCCGTTGGGCTGCTTTATCAGCTACTAGGTTAGGTTATATATTATATACTAGCGACTCACCCTCGCTTCGCTCGGGTTCGTTCTTAGCTTGATTCCCCATACAAACTTTCGAAATGAAAATGGGGACATTTTCACCCCCTTAAGGGATTATTTCCGAGACAAAAATATCCTATGTCCTTCCCAGGGTCTCAAACTATCTTCTTACCAAATTGCATCTAAATCGGTTCAGTCGATCCAGAGATTACCCCTACAACGTCACAAACTCACAAACTTTACCTCTTTATAATATTAGTATAGATTAGGATACGCACCCGAGTGGAAAAATACAAAAGGTACTTAAGGACTCGCCCGAGTAAAGCGAGGGTATGTCACTAGTTAAATATAAACAATCGTCAAATTAAGAGAGAACAACAAGTGGAATGTTATCAAAGTTAAACATTTTTACAAAAACAAATTGCTGCACAGACAATGAGCAGTAAAGTGAATGTCAACTTATCACTCGGTATCTGCTTGTGCAAACATCATAAACATTAATTACTTTAAACTCCTCTCGATGCTGTAAAAACTTAACATTAAGATATTTTATACGGCTCGTGCTTGTTATGTCTTATTTTATTATGGCACTTCTTATATTAAAGGATTTATATGTAATCTCGAGGAAAGCTGTGCAAGCATTTTTTGAAAGATGA